>OX493266.1:67510853-68856356 GCA_950370525.1 Bellardia bayeri | reverse complement strand
CTTTAGCTATTTGGCAGTATTGAACCCAAGGAATTTGTGCCAGATTTTCTTTCCACATATATTTTTAAATTTTCTGCAGTTCGATAGAACAAAGAATCACTGAAAAACGAAAGCGTTTTTATAGAAAGATTCCTAAATCAGTCAGTCACCACTCTCAACATTCGTAAATTTATAACATTAACAATGAATTCATTCTTTCAATTGCTTTTCTTGCTTTTCTGCAAATTTAATATAAAGTAATAATGCCACCGTACAAATATCATTTCTCACGCTAAAGTCTTCTGCATAGTCTTCAACTTTTCTTTTTTTTGCTTAATTTTCTAAAAAGGCATTAAACTTCAATTCCTTCACCTACTTAACACTTACTGCATAGAGTTCTGTGTTTTTCTTATTTATTAAAAGGCTGCATTTATTTCCCTTTTTTGTAGGTGCTGATGTCAAGTGCTGATGTGAATAGTTTAATTGTATTTAATGGCTTTTTAATTGCAACTTTTAAAACTCACTCATTCGTTGAACAATTATTTTTCTTGCTGGTTTTTTTGTTTGTGTTTGCCATCATCATCATAGTGAAATCTCTTCTTGATTTGTTGTCTAAGATTTCGAAAAAGATTTGTGTGTGTGTGTGAAAACAATGTGCGAAAGAATTATAAGGGAGTAATGATAATTTAATAAAATGATACAATCTTATTAAACTAATTATAAAACTGTTTAACTTCGTTGTCTGTTATTAGATTTAAATTTTAAAATCTTAAAAGCGTTTGAAATAAAAAAAATAATTAAATATTTATTCTTTTAATATTTCTTTAAACTTTCTGTCGATCTATCGGACATGAGCTTGTGTTTCAGTGGACAATATACACAACCTCAGTTATTGTTTGTTGACCGGAATGTTTTTCTTTATTTCAAATAATATCAGTTTGTTATTAATATAATGACACTTTCAAATGGACTGAAATGCTCTTAATATGATCCTAAACAACTTATAAATTGTTATTTTAATTAATTATCTTAAACCAGTAAAATTTCTGGGGGCGACTGCATACTAAACGTGGCATCCAAATAAGTGTTAAGTCACTTTAATAATATGGAAATAACTAGTAACATGTAACGATTATAAATATTCATAACTTCAGATGTCGTTATCAGTAAAAACAGAAACATAAGCTTATTTCCACGGCCTAAAACGCGACATTCGTAAGCTTTACGAAGTGAAAAAATAAAGAAATCTTAAAAATTAGTTTTAATGTTTCCATTTTTCGATGTTTTTTTTTCTTTTTTTGCAGAAGTTGGGTTTTCTCGTTTCCAATATATTAGCAATAACTATGAGATCCGGAACGCGACAAAAAATATAAGAAATTATCCACAACATCTAGAATAATTTGATTTTTTTCTACTTAAATAGAGGTCGGATAATTGTGATGTTGAAATATTTGCATTCGATTTTTTTGCAATATTTAGTATGTTTTTGCGCGCGACTTAACATCGTATATTTTCACGGATTAAAGTTCAAGTAATTTTAATAAAACCTTCGTATTTATTAGTTCAATATATTTTTTTATTTTCAACTCAACTGTTTAATTAAGGCTTTAATTTCTTACGTTAGCATAATATTTCTTTCTATCATGCAAATTTATTAGCCAAAGCTTCGAAAGCTTTTCTCAATATTGCTTTATTGCAACATTATTTATACTTTGGTGGATCAATCCTTTCCAGATATTTCCCTTTTTTTCTGTACACAATTGTTTTGGGAAAAAATAGTTAACGTGACACGCTTTAAAAATCGAAATAAAATGTTTGATTCTAGGAGTAAGATTAGCTGTAAATACATAACCTGACATTTTTTTTAATATAAAGTTGAAAAATATAATTTGTAATTCCCATTTTATAAACGTTTATCTAAAAAATTCAAGGTAAACCTTTTGTACCTTTCGTTGGCCCCCAATGAAATTTACATTTTTTAATATTTTAATACAATTCTTTTATTAAACATATTTGTTTTTATTATTTCCATAAACAAACCTTGACTGCCAAGTGTCCTTGTGGAATAGCACAGTTTGTAAATGAACTTTAACTTTGTGTTGTTTGTTTGTGAACATTAGTTACAAATTTTCCCTCTGTTTTAAAGAATCCGAGCAATTTTAGCGTAAATGGCCATTAAACACACATTTGACAATGAGCAACAAAAGAAATATGCGACAATAAAAAATAAATATTATGGAAATGAAACTTAATCTTGTATAATAAAAATAGATTTATTTATATTCCCACCAAATGTCGCTAAAGACCCAGTGAAGCTTATTGTTAATGTTTGGAGTTTGATCTTGGTGGAATCTTACACAGAAAATAGGGCACTACGAAAAAAAAAAAAAAAGGTGTGCGTGTGAGTTGAAAGATGTACATATGTATATTGGTAGACAGAACTTGTTTGAGTCAAGTCGACTTAAGATTGTACCATGAAGAGGATAAAAAAAAGCTCTATGCTAATGGTCTAGCAAATAATAACATTAAAGCATTTGATTTATACATTTTGTTAAACAAATTTTATGCATTACAGTAAAAAATATAATAATGTGATTATTCAATTTTTTTTACAAGAAATTTTTTTTATATATCTGGATTACAGCCTTAATTACATTTGTAATACAAATTATAAAGCCTAAGCTATTTATCGCACCCTTATTTACAAGTTTAGGGCTTGTAAATCCCCTAAAAATGGCTAAAATAATCCCTAAAGTGTTTTAATTAACTTAAAATCTCTTAAAATCTCCTCCAACAAGATGCACAAACTTAATACCTACTCACTACCCTACTAATTTTACCATAATGGGAGAATTCTGAAAATAAAAAAAGGTATTTTTTTTGTTATTGTTTTGATGTACAGAGTCGAGAGTGTCTTCTGTACATAAACCAAAAACAACAATAACAGCGAAAACGAAATAACTAAACAGCCATAAATGTTTACATATGAATAAATAAACCCTTGTTGTTGTTGCTGCTGCTGCTGCTGTTGCCACTGATGTTCAAGTACGAGCAATATTCGTACAAGTACATACGAATGACATGATGACCTTGACATTTTTCTCCATATTCTTTCGTTTTTCCACTGTTGTTGCACTATATTGCCGTAGTTGTCGTTGTTGTTATGATTGTTAAAAGCTTTTGTTCTGTTAAATTAAACAAGAAAAACAAAAATAATAATAACGGAGGGCAAAAACAGATGATGAGATTTTAATTTTTTTTTTTTTTTTTTTGGAATTAATTTCTATGTAGCTGAGGGCAAAGTAATAGCAGCGTGGGAATAAAAGAATAAGGGACAAAAGACTAGGGCTGTTATAGGTGCTGTAAGTGCAATGAGAGTTGGAGGTTTCCTTAAAATTTATACCGACAACGTTTTTATAACTACATACTCGTATTGTGACATCAGACGACATATACATACATACAAATGTATGTAACTCATAACATAGGTGTGTAGACACAGTGTATCGAATGTGATTGTTTGAAATGTAAAGCATTTTAATATTAAAAAATAAATGAGTTTTTCTAACAACATTCTTGTCAAGAGAATATGTAAATATACTATGAGCCTCAAAAGTGAGTAAACACAACAAATTATTTGATTTTTTTTTAAGACAATGAAAATCCTAAAATCTATCCATTGATTGAAATTTAAAAGTTTCGTTCATTTTGTTGGATATTTGGTTGAATAATAGCTTCGGTTATGAAAAAAAATTTAAGTTGAACTATAATGCTTTTCATAATCTTAAAAAAATCAAAAAATTCACTGGTGCTTACACACTTTTGAAGCTGTGTGTACATACATACATAATATTTCTTCATGTTTGCTACATTTAATAACATTTTCTCTTTACTATATATTGTTCTTATATACATATACTTTATTATTGCACAAATCTTCTAAAGTCTTTGTAAACAATAACATATGAAAATATACATATATTTTCACATGAGTTTCTTCAGGTTTCAGTTTCGCATGCTTAAATCATCGTTTGTTATCAATATTTCGCGATCGTTCTAAGCAAAGGGTTAAACATTTTAATGCAAATGAATATTGATAACTTAAACAAAAACTGTTACTGCCTATATATAATCTCTATTATAATTTTCAAAATATGTCGCGTTTGCTATTTTTTTTATAATTTTTATTATTTTTAGATATATTTAAATGTGCAAAACAACTGTTGAAAGAATGAGGGAAGCACCAATTCGATTATTGGACAAAATTATATCAGATTAGATAATTCGAATCAAAAGACAGGGTCATAGAAATTGGCGATTGCAGGCAATTAATTCCGGTATAATTAAAGGTGGATTCACTAATTTGTTTCGAACAAAAATTTTGTCCGGAGAAAAATTTTTTTACTGAGAGTTTTCTTGCAGCACGATTAGACCGTTTTGAACGATTTTTTTTTTGGAAAATCAAAGCTGCATTATGTAAACAAAATCTATTAGTTTTACAGGTGATAATACTGTGGCCATTGATTTATTTTGCTTTTTCTAAGTCCCAAAAACAAAATATAATTTTTTTTTAAAATATTGTCTTTTCCAAATGAATGAAAAAATAAAGTTACTATTGCTGATGGCCGTAGAAATACATAAAGCATTATTATTTGTATGAACAAATGTAACCTATTGGTAATATTTTGTTCAGAACGAATGGGTGAATCCACCTTATGGATCGTGCGGGTGGCATTATAAAGGATTAATAAAGGAAATAATTCGGTTCTAAAAATGATTGAATATAATTAACAGGCAATACTTTGTTACGAAACGAACTATATTTTTTGCCATTATATTTGAAGTGAGTTACGTTATACCAGGTTTAACAAGAAGCGCAATAATCGGGAAAAGTTGTTAAGCAGAAAATACATTATGTAAAGACAATAAATTAATAATAACTGCTAAAATGTTGTTGAAATTACTTGAAATAATCGTTTTTACAAAATATGTCGCATTATAAATGTTGCGTTCTAAATTTTAATATAAAAAACATGACAAGTATGAACGTATAACAAAATTATTTTTAGTTAAGTTTAACAAAACTCGCTTTAAAAGTTGTCTGTTTCAATTCTCAAATTTTTACATTTCTCTAGATGCAGTCGAAAAGGAGTTTTATTTTTTTGTCGCATTCTAGATCCCACGTTTATTGCTAATATAATAGTGTTACTTATATACTTAAATATAATCAACAAATTAATAAGATTTCTTTATTTTTTCACAAGGCATGCGAATGTCGCGTTAGGGATTAGTGCCTATTTAATATGTTTAATTCCCACATTTTTTTTGCCCTTTGCTGTATTTAGTGTCAATATTAATATGTAAAGTGGTATAAAAGTATGCAAAACTACTCACATGAGTATTATTTGTATAATATTCTTTTTGTTCTTGCTGTTTTTTTCAAGCACTTTTTCTTCTTTCTTTGTAAGTTTCTCTTATTTTTGCATAACAATCAGGGATGAAAAAAAGAAAAACAATAAGAAGAGGCTAAAGAATATAACAAAAATAAAAGGGATTTAAATGAAATTAACAGCAAAAATAAGCCCAGCAGCGAAAGCTTGACAGTAAACGGAAGGCAACTCGTGTACTACTTAAGGCTCTGGAGGTTACCAACAATTGTTCGCTATTCTTTGCTGAATTTTTTTTTCTGTTGCTAAAAAAAAGAAACAAACAAATAAATAAATAAGACAGTAAGAAGCAACAATGAATATTTGGTTTTGGAATTTTCCCCAAAAACCAAAACAACAAAAACAAATAAATAACTATATAAACAACAAAAAGTTTTTATTTAAAATTTTGTTTTCAAGACATTTAGCATAAAAAATTTGTTTTCTTACTCACAGCAAGAAAATTATGCAGCCCCATTAGTATGTGTTTAAATTAAATTTAAAAGAAACTATTACAAGTTCAAATAAGTATATAGCAGTCTGTATGTCTGTCAGTCTCCCAAAACTATTTATCATTTTGCTAAGTAGTTTGGTATTGAATATCATATAAAACACTTTGGTTGAAAAAAGTTAAGGATAAAAATGTGAGACAAACTCGCCATCAGCATGTTTACTGAGTACTTGCCAAATTCATATATGGTGGGGTCAATTGATACTTTACCGTCCCCTTGTTATCTATGCAGTGATCGTTGTCTTCTTTGTCTGCCTTTAGTTGATATATATTTTTCCCTTTAGAAGTACATAGTTCTCATACGACCTGTTTTAGTGTTTTATGTTTTATGTTGGGTGCAATTCTCACTTTACTGTCCCTTTGTAGAGTACAGAAGGTATAGTTAAAAACTAATGAAAAATGAGAGAGAGAGATTAACAACTTTTATGACAAATCTTACCTCTAAGTGATTTATGTTTCATTACAGCCGACTATTGCGTTCAAACAAGTTTAATATACAAAATTTGTTTGTCATGTTTGGCAGCTGAAACCAGCCATCATTATCTTCTTGTTTTTTTATGGCCATTATATATGCTAACACATTTTTTAAACATATTTGCATGTTTTTACGATTTTATGCCACTGTAATTCCAAGTTATACCACCACCTTAATTGTCTTAATTATGAGTGTGTAAAGAAATAAACACTTGCAAATTTTATTGGTTTTTTAAAGAGAATTTTTAACGTGAACAAAATTACATGTTCGCTGCATGATACATCTTAAAGGGGCCGATGGAAAAAACTATTAAAACAACTATGGCCATTGGCAATCAAGAATGTGACATTTGTACATATGCCATTAAAGTTAAAAAATAGAATTCTTTTAAATTTGGTTTATTATTACCAGTTTTCAATAGCGTTTTAGTAGGTTTATCTTTAACGCAAAATATGCAATATTTTGTTTAGTTTTTTTCCAAACAAATATGACAAACGTGACAAAAAGAACTAAACTAAAAATAACTAAAATAAATGAAATTTAGCTAAAATATTTATTAAATTTGCTACTCAGAATTAACAAAATTAGTTCAGTAGAAAAAAATTTATGATTTTAAAGTGTAAGAAAAGTTTGACTTATTTGACATTACCAGAAACGAAATTACATTTCAAACATTTTAAAATAAGTTCAAAGTTTTAAAAATATGTATGTTTAATTCCAGGATAGAGAACGTGACAAATGTACGCCTATAACTTGAAGAAACTTAAAAAATCTTTAACATTTTGTTTCTTGCTCCTCGTTTTTGATAGCCTTGTTAGAGACATTGACATGCGTATGTCATTGAAGTAAAAAGTGTTGTTTAACATTTTTGGTTTTCCATTTGAGATAGCATTTCAGTGGTTTTATCTTCAGTGCCAAATGTAGTTTTTGGAGTTTTGTAATTAAAAGAAATCTGCAACTGAACAGAAATTTTTAAAACAGAAGTCTGTTTTAAAAATTATTGATTTTCGTTTTTTCACATTAATTATTTACAACCTTTAGAACGATTTAGCTACGAAATCTATAAGGCATACTTTCATATTACATTTCTTATAAGGATTACTTCAAATAATTTCAACACAAGTTTAGAATTTATTACTTTTGGTTAACTTATTTTTGCCTTTACAGATAAAATTTCTATTTTTTAATTATTTTTCTGACAATCTTTGCTGCGTTT
Source organism: Bellardia bayeri (assembly GCA_950370525.1). Classification (NCBI taxonomy): domain Eukaryota; kingdom Metazoa; phylum Arthropoda; class Insecta; order Diptera; family Calliphoridae; genus Bellardia; species Bellardia bayeri. The sequence goes on along the minus strand of OX493266.1, from coordinate 68,848,749 downwards.
TCTCAGCTGCTTAATTGGAACATTATTTATACTTAAGTAGGTCTTTCATTCTTTATTGCTTCTCTGCTCCTTTCGCCACATTTTTTTTCACTAAATATGAATGTTTTAATAAAAAATTCATATGTTTTTTGAAAAAGGATAGATTTACGAAAATAAACACGAACGCGACTTAGACTTTAGAAATCAAAAGTTTTGTGTGATTATTCTATGCAGTTTAGTTTTTTAGTTAAAACTATATAATTTTGATTTGATATTAAATATTCAGCAGCTTAAAACGTTAGCGTGGTACTGATGACAAGAACGCGACATTGAAAAAGAATTAATTGAAAACCTTATTTTTTTGTATTAATTTGTTGTAGATAGAAAGATTTCATATGATGCTGATAAAAATAAATATAAGAACAATAAATACTACAGAATTTGTTAAAAATTATATATCTTCAACTTTAAGGGCAATTTTTCGGAAAATATAATTTAACATTTCAGCTTATATCTTATAGGCAACTGCCACCAGTAAAAAGTTTTAGATCTTTTAAGAACATTTAATTCGTAATCTATCTTAAAGAAAATAGGTTGTAATATTTGAGAAGGTGAGAAGCAAAACTCGTTCTGTAGCAAGCTAAAAACTTGCTACAGCTTAGTAATTGAGCCAAATAAGTTGAAAGCTACTAATTCTTAAATACTCCTTAACTAAAGAAAAATTAAGTTTTGAAGTTTGGGACGAACAAGTTTTGCTATGAATTTTCAAAAGAAACGAGTTTTCTACATTCCATATTGGAACGAACGAGTTTTGCAACTTACAAAAACCCACCAATAAAATAAATTATTTAGCTTCACTATATTTTAAAAGTAACATTAATTTATTAAAACTAAGGAAAGTTGTTAAAAAAAAATAAAATATATGAATATTTAATCAGACAAAGAAAGTACTTGATCTTCAGCATAGTTACTCCTGGTTGTTTTATTTCACGTCATGACCAGCATTGTCAAAAGGGCTCCAACATCTTTTTTCTTTTCAGGTTTAATCGCCACATTTTGGGAAGTGGTTTTGGTATAATATCTTCGATTTTCTTTCCTCGCCTCAAGAATGGTTCAGAGTCGCAGAAATTCATTCTTTAATTAATCTCCCCTCGCAAAGTTATTTGAACATTTTAATGGTTGTTGTATTTCTAACAAATCACAATAATCTTAATAATTGCGGGTAATAATCTTCACAATTATTAAGGAAAAATTAATGCATAAAAATATTCGAAATTGCACCACACACGATGGTACTTTGTCGTAATTCAAACAGGGAACCAACGAGTTTTGCTACGAAATATGCAACGAGAGAGTTTTGACAATGATTGTTAATTGGAATGAAACAGTTTTGCTACGAACTGCAGTTTTAGGATATACAAAAACATAAGAAAGGATAGGAATTGATACAATCAGTATATTTATTCTTATAAAGTAGCTAAAGAACTATCAGCATCCATTGTTATCTCATTTTTTAAATTTTTGAAATGAACGAGTTTTGGAACTCACACGTTCATTTCCTACAAACTGTTAACAAGACTTTTGATAAATAATGATAATTGATAAATAACGTTCGTCTTAACATTGTTGCGCCTTTCCCAAACTATTCGTTTAAATTATTTATTTTAGCTTTTTCTTACTACTTATCTTTAAAATACTCGTATTTATTTATTTTTTTTATCAACATTCAAATCAAATACCCCTTTTTCCATTTAATTCTATTTTCAATAGTTTGATTGCAACTAAACCATTAACCGCCATTACTGCTTATTGCAGCAATCTTTTGTTCGTATCTTATCGTTGAACGTTTGTCGCTTTAATTCTAATTACCGCAATTCATTACGCATTTACTTGTGGTTTTCTGCAGTCGTTTATTTTACAATATTTATTGTTTTTTTTTCTGTTGTCAAACATTTTATAAATTTTCAATCCATAAATGAAACCAGCTTTCTAAACACGTTTTTATTGAATGGAAACCCGAACAAAAAAAAAAAAAAAAGATCGTAATCAAAACAATAAATGCAATATACGTGTTTACGATTGCCAACTAAAGTTTTTTTTTTTTTTTGTTGCGTTTAACACATTTTACTGCAACGTAAAGACACAAACTATACTATGGAAACCTGTATGTTAGTGGCTGCAACAAGTCGCCAATATTATGGCAAGCTCCCGTTTAGTAAAACTTAAAAATATACAGATTTGTTTGCATTTTAAAATAATTTTTTATTAAATTAAAGGAAAAATCCAAAATATTTCTACTAAATAATTAAAAATTTTCTAGTTATTTTCAAATAATTGTTAATAACAGAAATTACTAACAAAATAATTAAAATATAGAATAAATTTAGTTTAAAAAAATCGTTTTAATTTATACGTGACTGATATGTTTCAATCGTGTTTTATGTTGCTGTGATAAAACCACTAGTTAGTTGTGTTCCTTACAAATTGATTTCCTTTTCTTTTTGTCACGAAAGTTGGAAATTTGTGTAACAGTTTGTCGTGTACAAAGTGTTTGTGGCACGTTATAGATTTGTGCATAAATTTATTTGGAGAAAAAAATGTAAGCTTGACTAAACTTTATTTCTTTCTATAGATTTTTTTCAGTGATTAAATTTTAATCAAGAAATCAAACGGAGTTAAACTAAAGGAATTTATTTCTTAAGTACTTCAAAGTAAATATAAATTGCTTGACTTATTTTCCTTTAGTTACATATAGAAACGTGTCTTCTTAGATACATTTCTTTAGAAAACGGCCTTCTTTTAGACACAAAATTGTCTTCTTGGGAAACCTTTCTACAGAAAAGTGTCTTCTTTAGACACATTTCTATTGAAAAAGTGTCTTCTTTAGACATCTTTCTATAGACAAATTATCTTCTTTAGACACATTTCATAGAAAAAGTGTCTTCTTTAGACATCTTTCTATAAAAAGTGTCTTTAGACATCTTTCTATAAAAAGTGCCTTCTTTAGACACATTTCTATAAAAAAAAGTGTTTTCTTTACACATCTTTCTATAGGAACATTTTCTTTAGACACCTTCCCATTGAAAACGTATCTTCTTTAGACACCTTTCCATTGAAAAAAGTGTTTTCTTTAAACATCTTTCTATAAAAAAAAATGTCTTTAGACACCTTTCCATTGAAAAAGTGTCTTCTTCGATATCTTTTCATTAAAAAAAGTGTTTTCTTTAGACATCTTTCTATAGAAAAAGTGTCTTTAGACACCTTTCTATAGAAAATTTGTTTTCTTTAGACACCTTTCTATAGAAAAAGCTTCTTCCTTAGATACCTTTCTATAGAAAAAGCTTCTTCTTTAGACACCTTTCTATTGAAAAGTGTCTTCTTTATTCAAAACGGTACATTTGACTTTTCATGTCCTACTGTCCTTTCTTGTATCCAAATTATCATTTGTAATGGCTGATAATTTTAATGTAAATCAAAATGTAGTAGTTTAAACCTAAACAAAGTTCAATTTTATTAAAATGTCGCGTTCGCTATTGAATGCTCTAATTTGCAGATTTAGGCATTATTCTATTTGCAGTTGAAAACGTGTTCTAGGTCCCCAGATTTGAACCCTATCGAAAATCTGTAGACGGACATAAGAAGGGTGTATCTTCAATAAAACCAACAAGCGTTGAGGGACTCTGGGAGACTGTGCAGAAAATTTGGAGTTGCATCAAAGTTGAAAGATGCCAGGATTTAGTGAATTCCATGGGAAGGCGTTGTGCCGCGGTTATATCAAGCAAATACAAATTATTAAAAGCATACAATTAATTTTTCATTTATTTTAAAAAATATCCCTATTTTTTGTTACAAATGAACTGATTTTGACTGTGTAGTTTTTAAGTTTTTGTTTAAATTAATTAGCGTATTATAAACTGCTGAAAAAAAACAAATAATTTTCTTATGATAATAAACCATTAACATCAAATAATTTATTATTTTGATTTGAGTTGAATCGGCCCAACAGTTAAACAGTGTGAATGGAGTCATTATAAATTTTTGAGTGATGCTTTTATATTGATCGCAGCTGTACATATCTTCTTCACCAAAAATATTGCTACTAAAATGCTTTTAAAACAAAAAAGGAAGTTGTTAAGATTTCTTAATTTTTTTTTCACTTTAAAGACATACTAGTGTCGCGTTCTTGAATAAGAAAATGCGCATATTCCAGCATTAAACTTATTTTTATTTGATTAAAAAGTAAACATAATTTCCTTTCAGGTCATGTAAAGTAGGTCTGACATACATATATATTTCGTATTCGAAGTTGTCTTACATTTTTATACATAACTTTTTTTCTACTGAATTAAATTTGCTGGTTTTCAATAGCAAACTGCTTAGGATAGTAATAAACATGCTATGTTTCAATTCAGGAATTTTTGTGCTATATTTTGGAAAGAAATGTGTTTTACACAGACCTAGATAAATCGTTAGTTCTAATACTCGTATGTCTTTAAAATACATACATGAGTTTTCACGAAATCAAACATTTTTCTTTACATTCAAGCGTTTTTATGAAACCTACTCGTATACGTTTTCCTGCTAATAATTTCAACACCTTGTCAATTATTTTATCATGTTCTCTTTTTTAAATTTAGCGGCCTCCATAAGCCAAAAACAGACTCAAACATAATCATACATTTAACAACCCAAATAAAATCAACACATAATTCATTAAACTTCTCATAAACTGAAACACATTTATCATGTGTTGAATGTAACAATCAACACCTTTCCATCTGTTGCCATTTAAGAACATGCCACATCTCATACCCATCGTAAACATTATGGCGAAAAAAAAAACACTTGCTAAAACTCTGCTCTTCATGATTCCCAACGCCTTCTTCCTGTAATGGGTTTTTTTTTATAGACTTTGTAGTCTTTGGGGGCTCATAAAAAAAAAATACTAAAACCAGCAAAAAGCTAAAATAAATAATGAAAAGAAAAAAAAAACTATTATTTGCTCTAATTATAAATAAAAATGTTTTCATATATTTTCTATTTCTCTATTTGCATGTTGTTTTAGTATTCACTTGAACTTTATTCGAAATAAATCTACAAATGTGTTTATAGAAATAGCAAAACGCGCAAAAACTAAACAAAACTTATTAGATGTTGTAGTTGCAGTAGTTGCTAATTTATGGAACGGAAATGCCACAATGACATGCAAAACGGCCCGTAAATGTACGATTTACTCGTTAACATTACAACTTGATGTTGCTTCTTCGCAAAAATTACTTATTTTTGTTTGACTGTGAATATCAATGAATATTTTTGTTTTATTTTCAATTTTCTTTTACTCAAATACAGTGCCAGCTCGCTAAGCCGAAGGTGTGTAATTTGAATTATCCAGTAATCCGAGTTGTATTTATGACGTATTGCATGCTCTATAGTCCGCATGGATTGAAAGCTCACTAAACCGAATTTCATATTTTTTAAATTTTTTGTTTTTATTTCCTTTCTTTTTCGTGTCTATTTTTTTTTTTTTTTTTTTTTTTGCAAAACTAATGGGTCTAACTACCCAGCATACCATTCTAGGAGCGCTCCGAAAAAGGAGTCTGAAAAGAGTCCAACTAAAAAGCATTTTCGGAGCGCTCCGCAAAAGGAGTCTGAAAAGAGTCCAACTAAAAAGCATTTTTGGAGCCAAAGAAAAATTTGCTTAAATAATTAATTTTTTTTTCAATTTTTATATATTTTATTTAAATGAATTTCATTTTATTTTTTACTGTAAATACAATTTATTTATTTTTTTCCAATTCTAATTTAGTTTATTTGTAAATAAATTCCTTTTTTGTGAAAGTAAAAGCAATTTAAAAAAAATGTGAACTTTTAATTTTTTGTATTTAAAATTGCAATGACTCTTTTCTGACATGATGTAAGCAGCGTTGCCACGACCAAAAAAAAATTTGTAACCAATATGTAAAAAAAAGTAACCAAAAGCAAAAAAAAAGTAAAGAAGAGGGTCTTTCTGAAGGTTTTCGGAGCAATAATGATTGTTTTTGGGGCTCATAAAGAGCTTGAACGCTCCGGAAAAGGTGTCAGAAAGACTCTTTTCGGACTCATATGGCTTGTTGGGTAGTTATCTTCTTTGCTACTACCCAGCAAGCAATACATTCGAAAATGGTCAGTCAGATAGAGCTCTTAGATAATCAGCCTTATTATGAGTGTCGTTTTCTTTTTACGACAACGACTCTTTCGTAATAGATTAAAGATAAACTTAAATTAAATTCTTTAATCTATTACGAAACAGTCTTGTCGTTGTCGTAAAAAGAAAACGACACTCATAATATAAAAGATAAAATTAAATTTGTTTCTTTAATCTATTACGAAACAGTCGTTGTCGTAAAAAGAAAACGACACTCATAATAAGGCTGAATGTCAAAAAAAAAGTCTTATGAGGGGTTTTTTGGGCTCTTAAAGAGCTCTTAGATAATGTCAGAAAAAGAGTCTTTTATGAGGGGGTTTTTTTGGGCTCTGTGTAATCTTGTTTTTATCATTCTTGTGTGCTACAGCTATGTTTTTGTTTTTGTTCAAAGCACAAATAACAGGACAACAACGCTTTGGTACACACATAATTAAGTGGAATTTCCGAGTCATACTGCATTTTTAGTTGGACTCTTTTCTGACTTCTTTTTCGGAGCGCTCCTAGAATGGTATGCTGGGTATGATTGACATTGTCAATGTACCTACATATTTGTAGCGGACAATTCAGAATTTGTTTGAAACAATTCAATTTAAAAACGCTTAAATGATCTTGGGACAAGTTTTGTTGGAAGCATATTCAGTCTCAAAGAAGGGCTTCAGAGAATAACATCCCCCTTTCATTGTTACAACAAGATTTGCCTGAGAATTGTCGTTTTGAAGAAACAGAAGAATTTCGCATAATAACAAACTTATTTCTCCGCAATAATTACGTGCGAATGAATGAAGATGCAATTCTTAACTGGATAATTAACTCTGACAATACTTCTTGTACGAGTAGTAGTTTAGGGTCAGAAACAGAAAATGTGGAATCAGAGTCCATAAATATTTTCGAATATATGTATGTATATAGTGAATTATTAAGTAATCCGTATATCTCGTTAATACGAATCAGGGCCTGCAATCATTAATTCGGATTAAAGAGCTTGCACTGTACTTGTTTTTTTTTTGTTGTTGTTGTTTGAATTTCAAAAAATTTATGAAATAATGATGATGAGTTTAGTTTGTTTTGTGCAAGTTGAAAATGAAATTATAAAAAAATGTTAGATTTTTTTTAAAAAACAAAAATTTTTTTTGGTTTAAAACTCATTAGAATGTAAATAAATTTGATGATGAAGCTTCCTGAGCTGTGCAGGGTTATAAATATTTGAATTTGTATTGAAAACAAAAACTGCAAATCAATGTTGGACATGAAGATATTTAATATAGATAATAACTTGTTATTTACTTGCTTGACATATATTTTATAATCTGTCTCTCTATTGTTTGTGATTTTTGTTTTATATTTGATAAATTTTTTTAACTTTCTTGGTAACGATTATGTTCGGCCCCTGGTGGCTTTAAGTGCCGACAATTTTTGTAACACACTCATTTGAAATGAGTTATTCAGTGGTACGTTACTTAGGGCTATATCTTTTAAGTTATTGTTCTGAGCGCAAACTTATTTGTTGTTATTTTTTTTTAATATTTTATTTATATTTTTATTTTAGCTTGTAAGCTCTTAGGGCCTAATTATTCCAGGCTATTCATATGGTAAATATAAAAATATAATTTATATACAAAAAAAAAATCTAAATTTCTGTATACATAGATATGTTTTTTACCTCCCTATTGAACAAATGTTGAAAACTAAACGAAATAAAAACAAGCAAGAAAGTTTCTATAATACCCTACACCCAATATATGTAAAAAACAGAAATGGGCGCTATATGGGAGATATGAACTATTATGGACCGATCAGCCAAAGATTTAGTGCCATACTTCTGTGCATATAAATATTATGTGTGTTAAACTTTATCTTGATATAAATACTTATAAAAGATTTATGGAGGTTATAGTGAATTACAGAGATGGTCTTATATGGGAGCTATGACTAATTATGGACCGATCATCATAAAATTGTACCATGTTTTTTGTATATATGTATGTATGTATATGCACATATTTGTGTTCAATATTATTTGGATACCAACATTTTTGAGAGAGTTATGCTCTTTAAAGTGATTTTCGGAAATGGGTCTTACATGAAAGCTATGTTCAATTATGGACTGATCTGAACACAACTTGTAGGTGTGATTAGGCTTCATGTACAACTAATTTGTGGTGAAATTTGTTTGGATACTTGCATAATTCAAACATTTATAACCGGTAAACCCATGAATCAAATAATAAAGATTACGTATTACGCAGGTCCGTTATGTTTTACAAAAACTGTGAGACTAAAATAGAGAGCATAATTTCTTCTTGTGACGTCACAAGTTAAAAATATTTTTATGTTTACTTAACTTTTATATAAATTTGAATATTGTGAAAATTGTGATAATATTAATAAAAAAACATAAATTTAAGTTCAAAAGAAAATAAATTATAAAAAGAAACAAAAATATGTAGTATACATATATTTAAGTAAACTTTTTTTGATACATAAAATAAATAATCAAATGTTTTATTTTTAAGCAAAAAATGTACGAAAAATTAATATTTTTTTAATATTGTTAACAAAAGTGGTTTTTTACATGTTGGTTATAAGGGAAAAAGAACTGGTGACGTCATGCGCAGAGAGAGAGAGGAAATTTTGTTTACATACTTTGCGCAATCTTTGTTATCTGATTCATGCGGTATACCCTTATTTCGAGAGGACATTTGTATGGGTGCTAGGTGAAATAATGGGCGATTTTCACCAGTTTTAATCCCAAACGTCCTTGGGCCTAAAAACTTTCATATACCAAATTTTAGCAAAATATCTTAAAAATCTTGACCTGTATTCTGCGCACAGGCTTTACATGCCAGCCAGACAAACGAACGGACATTTTTAAATCAACTCAGGAAGTGATTCCGAGTCGATCGGGTGTGGCACCAATATTTATGAGCGTTACAAACATCAGCACAAATCCAATATATACTCCTTATTATGATGGTGCAGGGTATAATAACAATTTTGATTCTGGTAAATGTTTACAGCCACCTTCTATAGATTTTCAATATTTTGAAATTTTGATATCGAATACGAAAGAGTACTTCACCTAAAAGGTACAATACAAGTCCATAGTCTTGAAACTCGCCTGACAATAGATCTATTCATAATCTGGGAAGAATATCTAGGTAAAATTATTGAACTAGTTGTAGTAGACAAGCCAAAATTAAATCTGTTGAAAAGGTACATTGGCTTCCCATATTTCAGATTCTTATAAAATTGCAGTAACATACTCATATACATATATAATAACAATTAAACTTTCAAAATCACATAGCAGAAGATTATAATGAATGACGTCATATGTATATGAAAACCATATTTTAATTTGAGGATATAACCAGCCACCCTATTAAATCATTGTTTAAGTTTTCTGATACCATTCCGTGATATACCCGAATATACCTCTAAACCAAATAATAATATAGGAAGACACAATGACATAGCAACTGGCTCATTTACCTCAGCTGGTAAATACCATCCAATATTATATAAACGTTTGGGTACAAAATTAGTCCTAGAAATAACACGTTTCACATGGAAGTCAAAATTCAAGTTGTCATCAATGTATGAACCCAAAGTCTTGTAATATGAAACAAATGCAATCACGTCAGTGTCTAATATCAGAAATGGTTTTCTAAACATTTGCGAAAACCACATACATCACGTTTTACAAGAACACTTCTTAATAGGCCTCAAATCCTCATTCACGTTCCGTTGCAAAAAATCTAGATCAAGCCCCTTATCATGTGCCAATAATTGATCATCATCAGTATCTGTATAAAGATAAAGTCTTACTTGGCAAATATTTGCCTAAAAAGCCGTAAACACTAAAAAAAATATATTTGAACTTGTGTATTTATTAAAAAAAAAATTGGTTTATTTAGGACAAGACACTACATAACGACAGTTCAATTCCAAATCATGCTATGTCGACTTAGCATGTTTTTAATTATTTTGCGTTTTTGAATTTAGATTTTTTTAACTTAAATTCTGTCAAATTTTGGTTGTGACTGGCTAATCCAATCAATAGTTATAAACAACAAAGTTCTACCTCAGATGGTTTTTTAGATATCGCCTGTAAACTTTAGGAGTTTTTCCTGCAAAATTCACTTTTTCGACTTGGCATGTTTTTGAATTGAGCTGTCGATATGTATTTTGTTTTATTTTATTTGATGCTGTTTGATCTTGCAAAACTCTTGTAAGAGTAAACAACGTCAAACACATTTAGGCTTTTTTGAGTAAATTTATGCCATTGTATCTGCCGGTACAAGTCGTTCTATTTTTTTTTATTTCAAACTTTAGTTCGTGGAGCAATTGTGGTCTTTAGTTGAATTTTTTGCCTAAAAGCATTCAGCTAATGTGAATTTGATTTTTATTTATTTATTTAGAAAATTTAAAGTTTCATTTAATAAATAAATAATTGTAGCTTCATATCATATTTAAAACACAGTTTTCAAATAATAAAATCAAAACTTCCAAAAAAGTCTAAAAATGTAACTAAAATGCAATTAATGTGCCTATTTGTTGTATGCTAATTAACAACAAATTCGATGACTATATATTCTTCCATTTAATAAAACATCATCATCATCATCACCATTAACAATATCCTCAACGAAAACTACAAAAAAACAACAACAAAACACCAATCAAGAACTTAATAAAAAAAGCTTTACTAAATTAATTGCAACAATCAGCAACAACATTTTTTTGTATACGATTCAGCTTAAATTTCACCAAGTGACATGTTATTTACAACGTATATGACAATTGGTAAGTGTAATTATGAAAACGAAAATATATTATTAATTTTGTAACAATAGTGAATAACTAAAATGAAAATTAGCAAACAATTATATAAACAAAAATATCAACAAGTTTTAATATAAAATTCTGAAAAGTGGAGATAGTAAAAGTGCATTTGCCAACTTTCTGTTGTAGAGCAGTGATCATCACGTATAGTCACTAGGGGTCGAGTATTATTATTGATTTGCATAACATGAATGTTAAAGCAGTCCATAAACAGTCAAACAACATCACAATCATTAGCTTATTACATTACAAGCAAAGTACGTAATATTGCAACTCAATATATCTTTATGACAACCACTGGTGTAGAGTATTTAATTTACACATACATATATACATATATACTGCATAATAAAACAACAAAGTGTTAATTAGAATAACAATTGCTTACATAAATTTTAATATAGAACACAATCGGTAAAACAATATAATAAATCGTATGAAATAGACCTGCTGGAAATTTGAGATATTTATTATTGACAGATCTATATTTCCTTATCACGCTATTTGATCTTACAAAATACTTGTAAGAGTAAACAAAGTCAAATAAATTGTAGCTAAAAACTATGGTTACACGTTTTTGAATAAATATTTAATATTTATCTTTAGTCCTGCTAATGTTTGCTAATTAGAAATCAGAGATTATTGTAATTTTAAGCATCTACTTTTAAAAGAAAAACTTGTCGTTAATACTAAATCAGATTTGTAGTTCTTCGGTATGTTTTCGGAACGACAACATTGACGCCCATGTAATTTCTAATGTTCAAATAGAGTAAATTGTTTCTAAAACTTTTCTTAATTTTGTTAATATGTTTAACGAAAAAAAACAATATTTCTTATTAAATTAAATTTTGATTTCTTCGACGTGTTTTTTTGATAAAATAAAAAAGTTTTTTCCAGCTCGAGATCAATTATTTGTAAAAAATATATATATAATTTATTAAATTATTTCTTCCAATATTTCGATATCTAACGGATATCAGTATCAAAGAATAAGTTACAATTATATTTTTAAGAGACGTATTATCGTCTCCACATTCAATAATGAACTTATTATATTTTATTTGAACTTTTTTTTTATCAATATTCCAATATACTTGTATGCCCCAATCACAAAGTCTTATTTAAATAAAAACTTTATTTTCGATATTTCGCTACTTCTTTGTGTAGCATCTTCAGGAAATTTTTTTTTTATTATATAAATTTCAGATTATTTGTTATAAGAGTATTTTTTCCTCTGACAAATAACTAGTAAAGTACCAAAAATAAAGTTTTTATTTCAAAAATGTACGAATATTATTAAACAAAAACGATAATAATTACTTTCTTTTCGACCTCTTAAAAATGTATACAAAAAGGTTACTACTGTAGCTTAATTGATTAGCGCGTTTGATCATTAAGCATGATTTCCAGCCGCTGCCACTCAAAACAACATCAGTTTCTGATAATTATTAGTTTTCTATCATAACTTATATTTATCACAGCGCCCTCCTTCAGTGGTATATCAATGAAACGCCACCGAAGTAAAATAATTAAATATTGGCTATAAATCAAGCTTTGATTAATGCGCCTACGCACCACCAGAGGCGCTGCAGTACTGTACTAGTCTTCTCCTACCTATACCCTTTTCAAAGAAAGCCACACAATTGATTAATTAATATTTGTACAGTACTTATCGTTTATATCCCACTACTATAGTTGCACAGCTTCTGTAGAAGCGAATTTGGACTAAACCCGATTTTTTTATAAGCAATTTTATGGATTATATCTGCGTTTTTGGTCTTTAAGCGGAATAGACTATAAGCGAAAAGCACTGTATATGTATATAGGCATATTAATTGCCTGAGTGTTACTTCTCTTAAAAAAAATTAATGTTTCATAACTATAAATACACTAAAATTTTAATAACTTAAAATACCAATATTCCTTGTTTTTTTGAATCAACTCAAATTTGGGCACCGTAACATTACGTTTGGTTCATCACACAGCGCCAGGTCTGCTTACCAAAAGTGGTCCACCTGGCACATTGGATAGCTTACATGTATATAATTTCATTTTGTTGCTTGCAAACTCCAAATCAAGCAATCAAAAAACCGCCTGCGAAATTTCCTTTTGAAAAATATTGTGGTTTCTTACGTCTCCAATGTAGACAATCAAGATTGTATTTTTTCTGAATGGAAAAAATCACCTTAAACAAATACACACAGCTTCAAAAGTGTGTAAGCACCAGTGAATTTTTTCATTTTTTTAAGATTATGAATACAACTTAAATTTTTTTTTCATAACCGAATCTATTATTCAACCAAATATCCAACAGAACGAAGCTTTTAAATTTCAATCGATGGTTAGATTTTAGGATTTTCATTATCTTAAAAAAATCAAATAATTTGTTGTGTTTACTCACTTTTGAGGCTCATAGTATGTACTATATATGTTTAAATAGTCAATCGATTAGCAAAGATTATCGGCTTACCTGTTTCCAGTTAGTTTGTAGGTTTCTATTAGAGTATTCAGTCTAGCAGTTTTGCGCCGTGTAACAAACAACAGCTTTTGGCGAGCAATAGACTGGTTTCTTTTTACTTATGGTTGATTTTGACACATTTACCTCTCATTCATTAATAATCTGCCCAAGACTATGTTGAAATTCTTGAATCACAATTTCTTAATTATTCTGTTAATATTATTTAAATAAGAAAAGGGCAACGATCCATGATCACTCATATTTCTGGCCCAAAATTGATTTGACATAAGAAAAATTCAAAAATCTTTAAAACCTTAGAAACATTTTTGGAATTAATATTTTGTAACAAAATTAAATAAAGTGCAATATTCGCGATATTTATTCAAAAATTACGACGAGGATTTCATATTCACGTAGGCGACAAAATCAAATACATTTTCACCCATATTTTCATTGATTTTCCGGCTGATTTTGTCACACTTTTTGTAAAATGCCAGCAGAACAAAGTTTTTCAAATATCACTATTAAGTAATGGAAAAGCTGATCCAGCTAATATCAGCTAATTAAAGTATAAGCAAATCTGGAGTTGTTATAAACTAAAACAGGCTCCAGAAATTTCCAACTAGGTCTTTTAATAATCGTTTTATTGCAATCAAATTTAAGAAAACATTTAGATATTAGCGGGTAATAAATGTAGGCATATTTATTCAATATTTGTGTATCAAAGCTATAATAAAGACAAATACGAGGGATGATTGAAAAGTGTTGTGCAAAAATCTAAAAGTTCTAGGAGTTCTTCCTAATAGACAAACATAGTGTGCAGGATCATCAGCAAAAAATCATCCGATATATATACGAGAACATCCAGGATTAAACATAAATAAATAATTAAATTTTGTGCAATTTAAAAGCTTATTTTAAACTACAAAAAGCGAACAAAGTTACAAGAACGTTGATTGCAAATGTTTCACCATGATATTTTAATAAAAGAAATATTGGATTAGCTGCTGAAAAATTGTTACTTCTTAATGAATACCTTATAAACAGGTTTCAATTTGTTCAAATTGGTGATTCAGTGAGCAGCTTGTTACCTGTACATTATGGGGTTCCCCAGGGCAGTTTCCTAGGACCATTACTTTTTAAGACTTGAAAAATATAACATTTTATGGGAAATTGATAATGTTTGCAGACGATATATGTACTTATATTTTATAAGTACAAACATAAGAAGGTGCTACAAACGGTAGTAGAATATGATGCTGCAATACTAACGGAGTTTGCACGGTTAACCCTCCGATGAGTGACAGTACTGAACTTCACGGCCGTGTGAAAAGGTCCCTACGGACCTTTTTTGTAAATCATGTTTTTTTTTCATATAAAAAAATTTTTTTTTTGTTTTTATTGTTTATAACTAAATTCTAAATACAAAAATAATTTTTTAAATTTTTTTAACTCAAAGACATAGGGGTGATGATAAAAACAAAAAAAATAGAATATTGTGCCTTTCCTTGAAAGCAATAAAGTTCATGTCTTCGAATTTTTCTTAAAATTTTTCGTTTTTATCATCATCCCAAATGTCTTTGAGTTTAGGTCTTTGTGTTCAGAACAAGTAAATTATGTGTTGAAACAATAAAAAAATTATAATGATGCCCAAAAACATGCATTTATTAGTGAAATTCAGTACAAGGTCCATACGGACCTATTCACACGTCCGCGTACTATTCTCACTAAAACCTCAATAACTCCTAAAGTAATGATTCGATCGACTCGATTGTTTTCCAAAAGATGCGCAACAAAATACTCTTGGATTACAGAGTAACTCACTCATCGGAGGGTTAATCACGATAATAGGTGAAATTATCGATGAATAGACACTTGAGGCTTCTAATAGAATCGGTTTTGTAGCTCTTTTACAAATTAATTATTGCGTTTTAATTTGGTGAATCATAGATGTATAATAACAAAAAAAAATTCACTACACTTATTCGAAAATGACGACGAGAATTTTACCCTATATGTATATGTATAAATCAGTTTTTCAGAAATAGGCGTTATATGGGAGATATAACCTATTGTTGACCGATCATCCAAAAATTATTTTCAGACATATGAAATATATTTGTGTTAAATATTATTTGGATACCAACATTTTTGAGAGAGTTATGCTCTTTAAAGTGATTTTCGGAAGTGGGCCTTATATGGGAGCTACGACTAATTATGGACCGCTCATAAAAAAATTGTACCGTATTATTTGTATACATATAAAATATATTTGTGTTAAATATTATTTGGATACCAACATTTTTGAGAGAGTTATGTTCTTTAAAGTGATTTTCGGAAGTGGCTACGAGTAATTATGGACCGATCTGCACAAAATTTGCAGATGTCATTTGTCTTCATTTACCACTCATTTTTGATGAAATTTGTTTGGATACTTGCATAATTCAAGCATTTATGATCAGTAAACCCCAATTTCGGGAGGACATTTGTATGGGGGCCAGGTGAAATAATGGACCGATTTACACCAGTTTCAATTCCATCCATCCTTGGGCCGAAAAAATATCACGTACCAAATTTTATCGACCTGTACTCTGCGCACAAGATTTACATGGACAGCCAGCCAGCCAGACGGACGGACATCCTTAAATTGACTCAGAAAGTGATTCTGAGTCGATTGGTATACTTTAAGGTGGGTGTTGGAAAAATATTTCTGGACGTTACAAACATCATCACAAATCCAATATACCCTCCCCACTATGGTGGTGTAGGGTATAAAAAGTTGGCATAATTAAATTATTGTCACTATATTCCATACATCTTAGTATATGATTTCTTATAACATGCAAAATATAATTGCCAATTCTGTGTACTTTTGCCTCATTATACAACTTCTTATTTGAAAAATGTATATTTAGAATAGTTGCTATTTGAAGAGCTTTGTATTGCCATACAGGCTCTCAAACATTTCCTTTCAAAGATTCTATATTTCTCCATATACAAGGGAAAAATATTGAACCATATTTGGCAGCCATATGTTAAAATAGGACGTACTAGACATTAATACATTATTATTATTATTATGTATTATTATTATTATTATCTTAATCTTTGGTTTTATATTTTTCGAGAAAAGAGAGTGAGAGAGCTTTTCTGGCCTTGGTAATTTGTATGCTAATGTGTTTATCAAAATACTGGAATTTATCAAGATGAACTCCTAAGTACCTCACAATATCTCTGGTTGTTATATTTACGTTATCATTGAACATTCCAAATACTAGTGATTGAAAATAACTTTTAAATTTTATAAGACAAAAGTGCAATATATTAGCAACTCTTATAAAGGATGTGTGACATTTAGTTTAATAACTTTTTATGTACTTAGCCGATATTAATAATGTTCAATAACAATCTGTCTACAATAATGATAAACATTTTAGGTTAATCTAATTAAATTCAGTTTTATATTTTACACCTAAGAATGTTTTACACACACAGTGGGACATATCAAAATTTACTTAGAATTTCATGAATACAAATCTAATTTTTAAGAATAGCGCAATTCACAATTTTGTGCAAATGGTATTGCATTTGCAAAAAGCTTATTTTTTGCATATTTGTGCTCTTGCTGTGCATTTTTTTAGTGTAGAGCAAAAATATGCAATAATGCAATACCATTTGCACAAGATTGTGAATTGCGCAAAATAATTTTGCCTAAACTACTTTCCTAACAAACCTCGCATTTGCAACTTGCGTTCTTTTAAGTGTAAATTAGTTTTGGTACTTATACACTGTACACACGAGTATATCCATATGTAGTTGTAGCGAGTGAATATTTTATTTAAAAAAATAAAAAAAAATAAAAAAAAAAACTTGATGCGGCCGCACCTTGCAAACATTTTTAACATAATTCGTTGACGCGACAACACTCTATGCCACGGCTATTGCGGTAACAATACATATATTATAATAAATAAACTACTGCCACAAAAACAATAACAACAACATCTATACCACCTATAAATATTTCCATAGATATGTATGTATGTAATGTAAAGTATGTATGTGAATGCAACACGTATATTCATATGCAAAGAGTACAAGGCGGACCAAAACTAAAATGTTTTTAAAATTATAACAAAATGCTTTAACGCTTGTAACGGTCCAAACATGCGCTTGTTATGTTAAATATGTTTTGACTCGTTACAAGAAAAACATACAAACTTGCATACGTAACTACATACATACATACCTATACTTACATACAACAGTGTTTATTCGAAATGTGTTTGATACGTCTACTAAGGGCTGTCACAGTTTGTGGGAAACTTTTGACACATTTTTTGAAATTTTGTTTTACAAAAGACTCTTTATTGTTTTTTTTTTTTATTTATTTATAGACTTTTGAGAGTTAGACTCAATTTTCTTTCGCACTCGAGCAGAAAACATTAATCAAAACACAAACCAGCATTAATCAAAACACACCAAATTTACAGTGGCTCATAGCTCATTTTATGCAGTACACTTTTTGTTTTCAAAGCTCCATGAGAAGAAAACTAACAGGAATTTAAAAAATAGATTTTTCAATAATGACAAACTCAAACCAAATAAAATTTCTCTAATAATAAATATCAAAAGTTCAACAATTTTTCATTAAGAAAAAAACAGAAAACCAAAACCCATCTCCGGTGTTTCGTAGTTGCAAACAACGCAATCTACCATAAAGGAGAAATGACAACAATAACTGTACATTGCTGATATTGTCAACCAACGGTAGACGCAGCAATACAAACAACAACAACTTTGTAATAAGAATAGTCTACACACCTTGTAAACATACATACATATGTATGTATGTAAATATCGTTCTAACTCATAATATGTGAAAAGATATATGTACATATGATTAATTGCCGAAATTTATTTCTCAATAATGTTGAGTTTATTAGTAGATCTTGTTTACAAGTATTTTGGTTCAGAATCTCTTTTGTATTTTATTGGTTCAGCCGGAATGTGTCTATTCTTTAAGCTCGTTCTTAAATTTTTAAAATGATTTGAAATTTTTCAGGCTGCTGGTAACCATGCATGATCTCATACCATAAACTGTGACCAGCCTTTATATCACATTACACTGTTGCTTGCAAGTGTTGACGTTTGCGGTTAAAAAAAAACATTCCACCAATAAATTGTGCATATATGTACATACATCTGAATGTATGTAGGTATGTTTTTTGTTTATTTTCAGTTAGAAGTTAAAACTTCAACAACAACAGCAACAATAAACTATTGCTGTTAAAATAAAATGTTGCCATATAGGATTACTGGCTGCAAGCATGTTGTTGATTTTTATGACGCTTTTTAAAGCACTCCAACAAAATACCAAAAAAAAAAAAAATGTCATGTGTATTTCAGTTTTGTTTTTTCTCAATTTGTAATTATTTTTTTATTTTTATTGGTCTG
Source organism: Bellardia bayeri (assembly GCA_950370525.1). Lineage (NCBI taxonomy): Eukaryota > Metazoa > Arthropoda > Insecta > Diptera > Calliphoridae > Bellardia > Bellardia bayeri. The sequence goes on along the minus strand of OX493266.1, from coordinate 68,829,826 downwards.
CCAACAAATATTTTTGCTTTGAAATCAATCAATTAAACTCGCACACAGAAACAACAGCAAAAAAAAAAACAAGTAAGAAAGTATAGTCGGTCACGCTGGTCCATATAATACTCTACACCCAGTATATGTATAAAACAGTTTTTCAGAAATGGGCGTTATATGGGATATAACCTATTGCGGATCGATCATCCAAAAATTTAGAGTCATGATGTCTGTGAATATAAATATTATATGTGTTAAACTTTATCTCGATATAAATACTTTTAAAAGATTTATGGAGCTAAAATTAAATTACGGGGAGGGTCTTATATGGGAGTTTCGACTAATTATGGACCGACCATTATAAAATTAGGTGTCATTATTTCTGTATATAAGAAAATTATTTGTGTCAAATTTTATTTGGATACCAACATTTTTAAGAAATTTATGATCGTTAAAGTGAATTTCGAAAGTGGGGCTTCTATGGGAGCTACGACTAATTATGGACCGATCATAATAAAATTGTACCGTATTATTTTTATACGTATGACATATATTCGCGTTAAATATTATTTGGATACCAACATTTTTTAAAGAGTTATGGTCTTTGAAGTGATTTTCGGAAGTGGGCCTTATATGAGAGCTACGAGTATTTATGGACTGATCTGCACAAAATTTGTAGATGTAATTTGGCTGCATTTACCATTCATTTGTGATGAAATTTGTTTGGATACTTGCATAATTCAAACATTTATGATCGGTAAATCCCAATTTCGGGAAGTTATTTGTATGGGGGTCAGGCGAAATAATGGACCGATTACCACCAGTTTCATTACCATCCATCCTTAGGCGGAAAAAAATATCATGTACCAAATTTTATCGAAATATCTACAAAATTGCGACCTGTACTCTGCGCACAAGCTTCACATGGACAGCCAGTCAGACGGACGGATATTGTTAAATCGACTCAGAAAGTGATTCCGAGTCGATCGGTATACTTTAAGGTGGTTGTTGGAGCAATATTTCTGGGCGTTACAAACATCAGCACAAATCCAATATACCCTCCCCACTATGGTGGTGTAGGGTATAAATATTGAAATGTCTAGTGCATATAACAGAGTCGATTGCTGCTGCTACATATTGACAACAACATTCATTGAATGTGTCTTAAATTTTGCCTCGAAATTGCTCATTGGTATGTAAATTTCACAAAATTGAAAATAATGTGAATTCAATGCACTGCCTGCACTGCACTTACTGGTTGCCAAACGAACTGGGCACAGGGAGGCAGTGACGGAAGGTCGGTCGGTCAGTCAGACAACATGCCTGCTGTTAAGTATTAACTTCAAATGTACGAGATAAAATAGAGCAGAACAGACGTTGTGTTCCATAAATTCTGTGGCAGTTGTTAGAAGTTGCGAGTCAAGTGAATGTTTGCAATCCGTTTATCATTTCATGATAATTGTGGCATGCGAATTGTTCTAGTAGGTATTTAGACGTACATAAATATGTATGCATGTATGTATGTAAAGCATTTGCTAGCATATGAACAATATCCATAGAATGCTGTTTGTTGCTGTTCACTATTATTAATTTAAAACATTTAACACGTTTTTGAAATTTTTCAAATATTTGATGGTTCACATTTATAATGTTACTTGCTTTGTTTACGTGATTGTTTATTGCAGTCGTATTCGTTTTATTGTTTTATGATTTAATATATGTACATACATGCATATTTACATATGACTACATTTTATGCAAATTGCGCTTTTGGTTTTTAAAATGGTTAATGTTTTAAATAAGTCTTTAGAATACTTAAGGCGATCTAGTCGCGTGTTTAACTTTTGATTTATGATGATGTATTTATTGATTTAGATCTAAATTATTACAAATTACCCCAATAGGTGGGTTTGTTTAGACTTGTTCCGTTTATTGAATTGCTAGAAGCAAGTGTGTTTAAATAGTAGTGTCATGATTTAATAATAAATGCTGCAGATATCTTTGTATTCTGTGATCTTGTTTTTTATTAGCAATATAAACTTCTTATACATTGCATTGCATTGGAAAAAAGTCCTTTCATTCTCTTAACTAAATATTTTAATATAACAATTACGCACATAAAATCCGGCCATACTGCATAAAGAAAATACTACAGCTACAGAAAATACTACAGCTATGTATAGACGGTCATCAAATATTACAACGGTGTCAGATCTAGCAAGTACTGACATTGAAAAATTGTTAGCAAAAGGTAAATTGTCAGTTCAGACGACTGTAAGAAAACTAACAATTTCATTGGCACACAATTGTCACACAATGAATTTATCTGTCAACCGAAATTGTTTTTCCAAAATGTTATTAATACACACCTGTTTGTTTATTTATGAATATACAGAGTTGCATTTAAAAATAATTTCTATGACAATGCTGCCATTGGCAGATGCATAAACTTTGCACATATGACAATGAAAAATGTTTCACAATTATCTTAAAACAATGATAATGACAAAAATTTGTGTTTACACGATTGTCTGACAATATTTTTGTCTTGCAATGTACTGAAAATGCTTTTTCTTACAACGTTGGAAGACAAAAATTTTAAGTTTACACGGTTGTTAGATATTTTTCGGACAACGTTGTAATATATGACGACCGTCTATACATACTTGCGTTCAATAAAACAAAATCCTAAACTCGCCGAAAGAGATTAAAAATTTGATAACGTACTTTTTGATAATACAAGGTGGCGCAAAAGTAATCCTCCTATCCGAAAATGCTATAAATTTTGCGCAACTTGATGAATTGGGATTGAAAAACATGTGGTTCCGGTGCAACGGCACACACTGCACGTGCCACAATCGATATGCTGAAGGATGCATTTCCCGGGCGCCTAATCTCCCGTTTTGGCGATTTGCACTGGCCACCAAGATCGCCTGATTGGAAGTTTACTTTTGCGCCACCTTGTATTTCATATTCAAAAGTACCATAGTACGAATGTAACTTAGTTGATACACAAACTATTCTAGTATTTTATTAAAAGTTTACGGCGTATTTTATGCAGTGCATTTTTTGTTTTCTAAGCACCACAAAAAGAAAGTAGCAGGATCCTAAAAAAGAAATTGGTGTCATTTAAAGCACAAAGGTGACAATTTTGAAGTTTCAAAATCGCTACAATCAGCTACAATAAGTTAGTTCTCTTAAAAAGAGAAATAAAATATATATTATATGGTAGAGTTTTGTGAACAAAACAAAATAAATAAAACAATTTGAGTTAGAATATTTAAATCGAAATTTTGTTTGTATGTTTGTGATTTCAATAAGATACTAAATTGTATTTTAATAATTGTTATACTTTGTGGAGTTTGTGCATTCGTTAGATGATATAATCGCATTTTTTGATGATTGTAAACAAACAAAAATAAAATGAATTTTATTGCGCCAGAAAAATAGTAACATAAAGAAAACAAAAAGGCAGTTCTCAAAGAAAGAGACAAGTATAAAAAATCATTATCTTCCTTTTCGTGAAACCTCTGTTTACCCTGCGATTTCAAAGAAAAAATATTTTAGTTTAAAGGTGCGGTCGCACCTGACAAATATTTGCCGAAAAAGATGTAATCACTAAATAATGTTCTGTCTTATTTAGGCCAAATCACAACAAATACACAACAAATATTTAGTTTTTTCTTGCAAAACTCTTGTAAGAGTAAACAACGTCAAACAAATTTGTGCTAAAACAAGTGGTTACGCTTTTTTGAGTAAATATTTGCCAAATGTGACCGTACCTTAAAAAAAAATTTATTTATTGAAAAAAATGTATATTTTAATATATTGTTACGTTTTTACCTTAAAAAAAACGGTGTTTTATTCCATTTAATTCCTTTTAATTGCAAAATAAAAGCTTCAAGTAGTTTAAAATTATAACGAGTCTTTATTTATTCAAATGTACACAAAATTATTTTAATAATCACTTTGCATTTTAACACTCTTTTACAATGTCCTTTAAACACAAACTTAAATAACGCTTTGATGTTCACCCAACTTCGAATGGCCCTGTTTGTTCTATTTATACCATAGCGCCATCTTGTAGTAATTTCCGGCGGCATTTAGAGAAGCCAATCGCTAATAGTTTCTATGGCCGTTAAAAATTAATGTTGCCATACTGCGTGTTAATAACAACGTTTTACCAACAAAGTTTGTAAATATAAAATTCTACTAAAAAACATAAACATGATAAACATGCTGTATGTTGATACCAGCCGTTACCAAACATTAAATTTTAATCGAATTATAATTTCGTAACAATATTAAAATTAAAAAATATGCTTGTCACAGCTTATTTTATGCAGGAACGTATAGATTTCGTAAACTTGATATTATACCTAAAGATATGATCAGCTTTTAGGTAATTCTCAGCGAACTCCACTCCACTCCATCAGTAGCGTTTTTTTAATAGTTTCTGTTAAAAATTTTATGTTTCCTTATGCTGTTTTCTAAAATTGACCATACATTTTCGATAACATGAAGGTCTGGTGACTATGGTGGCGGTGTCATCAAATGTGGGCAGTTATATATTAACCACGTTTGCACAATACCCGATTTCTGCTTTGGATCGTTAAATCCTGGTAAAATTGAAAATCTAATCTTATACCCAACAAGTTGTCCTTCAGCATCTGAAGCTACTTCAATTTGTTCATGATTGTTTCAACAAGTGTTAAGTTCCTGGGACTAGCAGCTGGCATACAGGTCCAAACCATGATACTGCCATCACCATGCTTCACTGTTGCCTTTAGGTTTTCTTTGTTGATTTCTGGATTTGGTTTCCGCCAAACATACGACATGCTATCTAAAACGAATATGTTAAACTTTGATTCAGTAGCGCAGATGACCGAATTCGTAATGCTGATGTCTTGCAAACATGTTCTTTGGCGAAATTTAGACTTTTTATAAACAGTTTCAAACTTTTATCTTTTGTTTTAAAACATTAGTGCAATATAAATTAATTCAAAGTATTGGCCATTGTTACTAACTGCTCATCATTGAGGCCAAAAACGAATCAAGCCAATTTCGTATACCCTGTTCTGGAAGTGAAGAACTTACTGCTTCAATCGAAGCAAATAGTAGTCGGGCGAGGCAAGGTCGATTGTGATGCTTTCATGTCTGGCCGCATATTCTGGCCGTTACCTGTGATGGTGTGGACAGATTTTAACAGGTCATACCAGATTGGATCCTTTTGGTCTCACCTAATACAGAGCATAACCATAGAGTCATGTTTATTTGGCTGTGGTCGGTCGAGCTTAGCATACCATCTCTTACATTTTTCATCGCAATTAATGATTGGGTGAAAAAATTAAATTTTAAAACTTTAAGCAGCATTTCGGACATGCACAATTATCTTTCAAGGTCTCTCGGATTCAATTCATTTGTTAATCAATGCCTGCCTTTAGATAAATCCTGCTGCTCGCAAAAATGTTTTAAAATTATTCCTTGTAATGCTTACAATTGTTGGAACCAAAGTTTTATGCAACGCGATTCACCCATTTCGAACGATTTGTTTGGAAAATCAAAGCTGTCATATGTAAACCATGGTGTAACTTTATACAAGGTGAGTGCAGTAGCACAGCTGACTGACTTTGTTTACAATTTACTTATGTCAAAAGTAATACTTTTTCAAGTGTTTTTGACAGTAGTACATTATTTTACACCAACAAAATGCCTATTGTTTCTGTATTGTGTTATCGATTTGCACTCACCTTGTATAATTACACCATGATGCAAATAAAATCTATTAGTTTAACAAGTGCGACAAATGTCATAAACAAATTAAAATTATTTTAAAATATTGTCTATTCAAAATTAATGAAAAACGAAAATTGTTGTTGCTGATGGCCATGGAAATACTTAAAAAATGTAACCTATTGGCCACTCAGTTCATTTTTATCCAGACAAAATATAAAATTAAACCAATTTCAGCTGAGAGTTGTTCATAAAAAATAGTTTCTCTTTCTTAAGAAGGGAGTTGACGCCTCCTTCATATACAAAAAAAACATTGTGGAACAAATGGTTGAATCCAACTAAAGTTATATAGTGCATATGCCCAATAATTAATCAAATAATAACTTGAAACTTTTTCATTTATTTTAAATTCACTAAAATTAACCTGATATTATTTTTTTCAATTTTTCTCTAAATCTCTTTACAATTTGTAATTTGTCTTTCCTATTTCCACAAAATTGTTTTAATATAACATTCAAACAAATCATATTTTTTTTAATCAAATGGCAACTGTTGTGGTTGTCTCCGCCATCATTTGCTTAAATGATAAATTACAATTTTCTCACAAAACGCATAACTAATTTAATTAGATGCCCTCAGGTAAAATTACTTGGTCATACTTAGCTTTAGACAGTCCAACACACCTGAATGCAGTATAGTTGAAAAGGTAGCAACAGATAAAACGGAAGGTTGTACAAATTATATTTATAACTGTGTAAACCAGAAAGGCTATATTGCATTCATTACTGCTGCTGCTTGTTGCTGTTGCTTTAAACGTTTTAGCCGATTGCAATTTAGCTTTAGTTTAACTAAGCAGCAAATTACCCTGGGTTACCACGGAAGCTTATAATTTTAATTTTGTAAATGTCATTAAAATGAAAACAATATAAATTAAATAATTCATATTTTTATTGTCATGTATAAATGAAATTGAGAGGGCTGTTTTGTTGTATTCAATGATTTGAAAATGGTTTTTTAATTTATAAAAGAATAACATGATTAAAGGCAACGATTAAAAGGACTACCTGATCAAAAAATAACCTTTATTTTAATTTTTTTTTCAAATTTATTTATTCATCAATAACTATCTTGGCCCCTTGAAAATAAAACCCTTATGCCAGCGTTTTTTCCAATCCTCTATCGTAGCAAAACGAAAGGAAACATCGGTGTCTTCAGTTTTGGTGAGAGGCAAACGTCAGCGGGGGCCTAGTCTGGTGAATACGGTGGTTGAAGCATGATAACAGTTTTATTTTTGGCCAAAAACTCAGGCACAAGCATCGATGTGTGAGCTGGTGCGTTATCATGGTGCAAAATCCATGATTCGAAAAAAAACGAAAAACAGCAACGCTGCATTGAGCTATCTGTAAGAAATTGACTGCATATGTTCAAAATTGCTGATTTTGGCACTTTTTAGAACCAGTTTAAATTCTATTTTTTTTTGTCGCGTTCTAAATCCCATGTTTTTATATGGAAAAATCACAGCTGCTGATATAAACAGAATAATATAATCCGAATTGTAAACATTTCTTTTTTATTTTAAGTTATAAGAATGTCGCGTTCATGACTATTGAAATGCCCATATGTTTCTAAAATAAATAAAATAAAATAAGTTGTGACGTAAAAAACACAGAAGTTTTTCTGTTTGTTACGGTACGGTCACACATGGCAAATATTTACTTAAAAAAGCCTAACCACTTATTTTAGCACAAATTTGTTTGACGTTGTTTACTCTTACAACAGTTTTGCAAGATCAAACAGCATGTCCTAAATAAACAAAGTTTTTTTCTTTAAATAAATAAACGAGTTCAAATATATTTTATTTTGTGGTTACGTCTTTTTCGGCAAATATTTGCCAAGTGTGACCGTACCTTTAGATTATTACATTTTTTCTTTTAAATTTCCAATTCTTTTTTAAGTTTCTGTTAGTTTTCTTTTTATGGAGCTTTGAAAACAAATAATGCACTGCATAAAAAAAGCTTTGAGCCACTGTATGTATAACGAGTATAATTATTTATACATTTATTTAACCTTAACGCATGTAAATATGTAAATTTTTTTTGTAAATTCTATAGTTTAATTAAAAATTATTTTTGTACAAATACTATTATTATTTCTACAAGAAAAAATATAATTAGCCAGTCATACGAATAACAGCAATCTGATCCCACCGATATATTTTAAATTGAACTTATACCTTTGTAGACCTACCAACAACATTTTTGTTACTGCTGCTGAACGCCTTTTCACACAAGCGTAACCGTTCTGCTCTTGTTGACTTGGCTGTCTTGTCTTGTCTTTGTTTGAAATATTTTATTATAATTTTTGATGTTGGTTGTCTTTTATTCTGCTGAAAGAAAGAAATACTCGTAAAGAAAATAAGTTCTTGGGTTTCTGCTGAAAGTCTAAATAAAAAGAATGTTTATTTAACATTTTTCCTTTTCATTGTTTTTGGTGTGTAACTGAGTAAAAGTATATTCTTTATATAAATTATATAAAGTTTAATTTCTTTTCTTTAGTTTGTATATTTTTTTTTCTTTATTTGATATTTTGCTTCATCTCCATTATTTCATTATTCTGGTCATTTCCGTTCGAAAAGTTTTGTCGCCCGTTTCAAGTTAATTCGTGAGAAAATTATATTTTTACTACTTTTAAAGACTTCAATTATTCTTTTATACACTTGAAGTCGTTCTATAATACTTACTCCGTTGTCTGTTCTTCGTTGTTATTTTCTGCGGCTGTTGGTATTCAAGTACTTTGTATGTCATCGACTTTTGCTTCTTATTATTATAAATTTTATTTAGTGTTTTATTTTCTTTTCTTTTTCTGCATATAGTTATTGTGGATAAAGATTATGATTTTATTGTGTTTTTATTTTGTTATACAAGTAGCATATAATTTCATTGTTTAATTTTCTGGTTTTGTAGATCAGTGCTTGTGTGTGTGTTTTGTTGTTTGTTAATAATAATAATTTATAACTTTAGTTAAACATAATTAGGTTTACATTATAATAATTTAATGTAACCTCTTTTTAACATGCAAATATTAAAGTTGCAAATACTAAATGTTTTTTTGTAACCTTCATTTCGTGGGGCAGGTTATAAATAAACATAACATTAGGACCGTTCGTTTGTAACTTCTTCAAAATTCGTTCGCGTCCTTTAAGGGACACAGATACAGAATCGTTTCTTATATAAAATGAAATCGATTTGGCGATGTCTGCTAATGTCTGCTGACTGGCTGTATTTATGTTGTTTGAAATAGATAGTTTCAATTTATCAGTTTTAGAATTTTTGTATTGAAGATCACCAAAATCACTCTATAAACGGCTGAGATACAAACAAAACTACACCACTACCTTGACTTATTATAAAATTTTAAGAAAACCTAATAAAATTATGTAGAATGATTTAATTTGATCTGGGGAATTGCCCAGAACTGGATCTGGAGTAGTAAAGACTGATTCTAGTTGTAAAATTTTATATGAAAGAAACCTTTTTACTTTGAGAGTATAAGTTTTAAAGAACCTGTGCAATGTACTCTACTGTAAACCGCATTTCTACAGAAAGATACTTCGTTACCGAACGTTAACCACAAATTTTTGTAAATTATATTAAGAAATAAGTAAAATAAAAAAAATTTTCCTGAAAATTTGTCTAAAGAAGTAGCGAAATATCGCAAATAAATCATTTTATTTTAATAAAAAAAATACCGTAAGCTTGAACAAATACTGAAATATTAGAAAAAAAGGTCAAATAAACCCACGAATAAGAAATACTGTAATAAGAAATTGTAAAGAAACTGAATGTATTTGTGTATTTGCAGCTCTTTTTTAATTTTTATCATGAGAAAATTAAAATAAATAATTTATCTTTAGAATTTATATATTGGTAGATAACAAATTTATACAAAAGCATTAAAAGCTTCTGAATAATCCTCGATTTTAAAATTTTTGTAAATTTTTCATTTGAACGGTAAGAAAACTGTGCTAATGTCGCGTTCTTGTTATTAAATGAATGTTTGTTATCAATTATCCGCTAATAGTTGTAATCAAGTGGCTTAAAACTTGAATTAAAATCAAAATTTAATGGCTTCAACCTAAAAACGTGTTAGAAAATAATTACTCTAAACACTTATCAAAGTGTGTCGCGTTCGCTATCGGAAATCAAACTTAAAAAAAAATTGCTTTTATTATTTTAACATGCTTAGTAAAATCTAAAAACGGTACTGCTTATAATAATTGCACTAAAACATTTAATTTTAATCTCAAATGATATAGCGTTCGCTACCGGAAATTTATATTTCTTCAAAAACAATTGTTTTTATTATTTTAGAATGCTTATTTAGAGGGGCGAAACTTGTATAGAAAGAAAATTGAAGTCAGAGAACGGTAGTTGGGTAGAGTTAGAATATATCCACTTAAGTAAAAGGAATGTTGAGTTAAATCAGCTTAGAAAATGCTTATTTAGAGGGGCGAAACTTGTATAGAAAGAAAATTGAAGTCAGAGAACGGTAGTTGGGTAAAGTTAGCATATATCCACTTAAGTAAAAGGAATGTTGAGTTAAATCAGCTTAGAAAACGCTGTGAGAGCTATAGAATTTGGCAAAACCATTGTATAAAGCAGACAAAGATTATAAACTATAAAGAATGTTGCAATAAAACAGTACAAAAACTTATTCGTCTAACGTATTTGGCAAAATCATTGTATAAAGTTGAAAAGTAGAAGTAGAAATGTAGAAGTAAGTTTAATTCAGGCAAACATTTGGGAAATTTGGGTTTTACTTTAAGTTATTGAAGCATGTCGAGCACATGCTGAAATCATGTCAATTGCAGCTTTTGTTAAAAATACTTCAACTAATCTTTATTATCACGGGCAAATATGTTGCGTTATAAATATCGCGTGCTAAATCATACTAAAGTTCAGCAATCTACATTATTGTAATTTAGTTTCAATAATAATCGCTTTAAATAAATTATGTTAAAATTTTCTGATTTTGGCACTTTTTAGAACCAACTTAAATTATATTTTTGTCGCGTTCTACATCCCATGTTTATATATAGGAAAATCTACTGATATAAATAGAATAATATAAACCGAATTGTAAGCATTTGTTTTTTATTTTAATTGTTAGGTAATAAGAATGTCGCGTTCATGATTAAGGAAATGACCATATGTTTCTAAATAATGTTAAAACAAGTAACAACTATTTTTGTTCATGATAAGCAACTTTATGTTGCTATGTTAAGTTAAATTTCGATAAGTCAGTATTCGTTTTTACCAATAAGCACAAATTTCCCGTAAGAATTTATTAGCAGTTTATAAATGTTTCTTATGAAATTCTATAATTTATTTTTTCAATCAATTAGGTCACTTTTAATATTTATATATAAATGTTGTATATATTTATATATTTTAATATCCTATATCTGGCTATCACAATGGATATGTAGCTTCTTCAGAGATAATACAATTTTTGAATTTTTTATATTAAAATATATAAATATATAGAACATTTTTATATAAATATTAAAAGTGACCTAATTGCTTGAAAAAATAAATTATAGAATACTGAAAAAAGGTCGAATAAAAGAACTAAATAATTTCTAATGAAATGTTTGCGGATCTATCAGGCAATAAATTATTTGCTCGTATTTATAGGTATGACGTTTATTATATTATTGATTTTCTTTACTCTCTCCCCCTAGCTCTCTCTCTTTCTCTCTAAACATTGATTGAAGTCTTTAGGACTTTAAATATATGAGAAACAAAACTAACAAAAGTAAAATAATTGAACTTTATTTTAAAAACCATCTTTAAAGAAATTATATTCAAATACAATTTTAGATTCTTGAATTTTTCTACATACAGTGTTAAACGTTATCTATTTCTTGTCGCGTTCTATATATCCTTTTCATAGCTTATATATTGGAAACAACAAAAAAACAAAGGCTAACTTTTGCACTAAACAACGTGCTTCTAAATGCTATTAATAAATGGAAAAAAAGAAAACAAAGGCTCTTGAATGTGATTTTAAATTAAATATTATTTTTCATTAACTTTGGAAGTTTTTGTTGAATTGATTCTTTGCTTGTTGTAGTTTAACAGTCTTTTTCAGAAAAGTAGACTTTAAATGTACTTTAAGAATATTTTGTATGAAAATTTTGCCTAAAAGCACACTTCAAACCTACTTTATTTTTTATGAATACGGCAGTAAGTCTGTATATAATAAAGATTTTCAAATTCATAAATAAAAACAAACTTTTCACAAATCTTTTTTAATTGATTTAATAAACATATTGCTTAAATTTAAAATTTCGAAGAAATTCCCTTACATTCGATGTAATTTTAGCTAAATCGAAGCAATTTAATTATTACTGTTAAATTGAATTCATATGAAATGAAATTTATTTATGAATTATTTATAAAGACTCTATAAATTATTTATCTTCTAATCATTTTAAAATAAAATTCTTTATTTATTCATAAACAGACCAACAAAACACACACTCTGACTGACACACTAATGAATTTTTGCAAAATGATACAAAAATAAACTTGGTCATTATTATTTGTAATTGTAAATGTGTGTCTGTGAACTTGTTGTTTATTTTCTTTTTTTTTGTATCTTTAAGATTTTTCATTTCAATCAGTTTGCTTTTCTACTTTTTTGTTTGATTTTCTAGAACAAGTACATTATAGACTTGAACGAAAATTTATTTATTTGCTTTTAAACAAATAAAAAATAAATTCGTATTTGGTTGGATAGTTGAATGTGCTGCGAGTATGAGTATTTTCTGTTTGTTTATTTGTTTAATTCTGTTGTGGTTGTGGCACAGGGAGTGGGGGCTTTAATTTCTACAAAATTTCATTAAAAATTTAATTTTTCATTTATTTAAAGTGTCAAAGACTTCAATAAATGTTTAGATACAGAGAAGAAACTCATTAGAATGATTAAAATTATAATGTATGCGTAAGACAAAGATTTTGTTGCATATTAGATTCACAAATTGTCCTTGGGAAACATTTATGAACTGCTGTTAAATTGCTGCTTGAAATTTATGGCTATTTTTTTTTTAAATTAATTCGTTTCCTGAATGTTGGAAATATAAGTACATTGAAAAGTTTATTATCATGACTGCTACTGCTTTAAATATACATATATGAGAGTCGCGTTTAGGAAACACTGAAGAAATTTTAACAATAAAATAGTAGCTTAAAGTTACTTATCATGAAAACAAGTGCTGGTTTTATTTTTTAGATAAAAAACGTTTGAACGTTTCCATGTTCCAGAACGCGACATGCTTACTTCTTTGAAGTGAAAATATAAAAATCTTAATAATTCTGTTCCAATTTTCCATTAAGCAATAAACATGTGATCTAGCAGGCGAGAAAAAATAGACCTCGGTTTTATTTGCATCTAAAAAAGCAAATAAGTTTTTAAGCTGAAATATTTGCATTTGTTTAAACTTATAGTATAATTTAGCACGTGACATATATAATGAAACGTTTGCAATAAGGATTTGTTGAATTGCTTTAAACAAAATCTTTATATTTATTAAATATTTACTGCCGAATTTATAAAAAATAAAGTAGGTTTGAAGTGTGCTTTTAGACAAAATTTTCTTAAAGTACATTTGAAGTCTACTTTAATTTTTTCTGAATAAGACTGTTATTGTTTCGACATATAAAATATGTATATAAAACTCTTTAACTACAACAATGTCTGCCGAATGCTCAAACTTATCTTTTTATGTAGCATATGTTTTTTTAATCAATTTCAAATAGCTTGTTAAATATAAAACGTAGTTTTGGTCTTTGCAATATATAAGACCTGGGATGCAGAACGCGACAAAAAATAAAACTAGTATTCTACTGCATTTTTTCGTTGTTCACACAGCTCGTATATCGCTTGTATTTTTATTTGAGAGCATACACACATTTGTAAACACATATGTAATACAAATATGTGAGTAACACAAATTGCTAGTACTATCAAGTGTGTACTCGTCTTATCTTCCCCTCAAGCCGATTTGCATTTGGTAATCAGCTTAGCTTAAAGAATTGCTTCGTGTAAATTGTACGGTGACACTTGGCTAATATGTAGTATAAAAAGCCATTTATTTTAGCACAAATTTGTGTACATTGTTTACTATTAAAAAGTTTTGCAAGACCAAACAGCATCAAATAAAATAAAACAAAATATTTGTTGTGTTTCGCTCTAAATAAACGAAGTTTTTTTTAATAAATAAACGAGTTCAAATATATTTTATTTAGTGGTTACGTATTTTTCGGCAAATATTTGCTAAGTGAGACCGTACTTTTAGCAATACATTTTTTTTAACTAAAATACAATAATGATAACTGTCATGTTGAAGTATTTGCATATATTTTTGTTTTATATACTTAAAATAATTTATTACGCGGCATTTATAATGCAACATAATTTCCTGTCAGGTTTGTAATAAGTCGTCACACTGTTTATTTAATACTACAATAGCATTAAGTCTTTTGCTAGGCCCAATACATTTTCTACTTCTACACTGCTTTCAAAAATGTTTGCTTGGTAATGTCTGGTATAAGGCTTCTTTTTGTCTTATACAGGGTTCTTGCCAATTTCTATAGAGTTTTAGAGCGCCTTCTCAGTTGATTTATTGCAATATTCTTTAGTAAATGTAGTTTAGTTTTTCAAATTGGACACATTGTTGCTTTTCTAAATATGCTTTTAAAATAGTAAGATAGTGACTGTGACATATTTTGAAAAATAAATCAACTAAATTTGAACAATTATTTTATTTGTGAAATTCTGAAATTCCATTTTTCAACCATTTTAATGCGTACAAGAACGCGACAATAGAACAGGATATAAATTTAATGTACCACTCAGCTGTTAAAATAATAAGATAGTAAATGTGACATATTTTGAAAATTAAATCAACTAAATTTGAACAAGTGTTCTATTGTCGCGTTCTTGTACGAATTCAAGTGGTTGAAAACTGAAATTATAAAATTTGTTACAAGTCGTTTTATTGTTATTAATTGGTTATTGATAAACTGATTTCTAAGATTTGTGCATCATGATATAAACACGATGCACCCTTCACAATAACATGCCATCTTCAGAGTTGCTTTGTCGAAATATTCTTTAAAATTTTGTAAACCTCTTTTAATCTCAAGTAGAACATTGTTGTTTTCTTTCTTCTTACTTCACAAGTTTTATCTATTGCGTATATGCGTGCTAAAAATACAAAATTTTTTTTTAGAATAATGAATGCGACACACTTTGAAAATCAAATAAAATCGTTTAGTATGATTGTTATATTTTTAGATTTCAATTGCAGATTTGTATCACGATTACCTAATACAAGAATGCGACATTAGAACAGGTACAAAATCAAATTAAAAATGTTATGTTAGGTTAAACCAGCTTTATGCGGCCTATTTTTAGAGAATTTTCTATTTATTGTTCAATTGGCTAAAGCTGGCGATAATTAGAGGTATTCATATATTTGTGGTCCATTTTTATCTTTTTTTGTTAAAACTTTGTCGTAAAGATTAAGTCATACTACGATTTAAGTCATAATTTATTTATTTTACTTTTTAAAGCAATATTGTAGCAAGTTAAAATATACTAAACAAAACTTTAAAATTAGTTAAAAATTATTAAAAAGTCATTAATATTTGTTTTTATTTACGAGTATAAAAAAAAATATAAAATTAAACTTGTGCCCTTTAACACACATTTAAAAAGTGTGTTAAGGTCATATATTATCTGTGTACATTAACTGTCTGACCATCTGCTTGACTGACTGATTGATTTATTGAATCCCTGATTGTCTGTCTGCCAGCCAACATTTAATAATTCAGACATTTATTCATCGCTCTATTTCTAAATGTACTATGCTACTTTGACGTATGATTAACAACAATCAACAATATCCATTAGCTGACATTTACAGTGTACACGTTATATTTTTGTTACGTGTCTAGTTATAAAAAACTAGCTCCCTCCTCCAAACGCCACAGAAACTACAGGCTACAGAAGAAGAAAAAAAAAAACGATAAAAATTTCATGGGAAATAAATGATTTATTAATGGTTTTGATATCCTTGAGGTAAATAGAATTATATTTTTGCTATTACACCCTGCCCTCTTGTTCATTTCAATATATTTACCGCAAGTAAAAACCAGCCACCGTGAAATATTATATTATCTAAGAAGCCAGACAGACTACACTGCCACTCTTAAATATGGTAAATTTAAATGAAGTAATGCGAAATTAAACCAATAACACCAGCTGCCTGCCATCATCAGGCCAGGCAACATTATGATTATGCAGAATACTCGGCAAAAGATACTGGGTATGAATAAAAAAAAGCGTAATAAAAGGAAATCTATTTGCTTCTTACTTTTAATTAAACCAGCCCTTCATCATCTTCCTTCCACAGAACCGCACACAGACAGACATATCAAAAGCCAACTCTGAAAATATGAAAATCACTAAAAAAAAAAACAGTACGGCACAGCTTCAAATCTGATTAAAAATGACTTTGGGTTGGAAAAAATATGAAATAAAATTGAAAAATATTTAATAAATGAAAGAAATGTTTGGTTGCTTCATGACTAGCTGACTGACTGACTAAGGAGTTGTATCTATGTTTAAATGGTTAAATGTTTAAATGGATTAAATCCAGCAAGGATCAAAGTATATGTATATGAAAAAATATAATGAAATATGAATGAAATAATATGGTATGTTTCAAAATTATAAGTACACTTTGTAAAGTAAAATTTTTCATTAAATTTCTTCATATTGTTTATACATTATGTTGGGAGCATATAAATGTCGATATGGTAAATTTTGGCTACTCTAAAACTGTTTTATTTTTTGAGCTAAACCAGTTTTTTTGTAAATCAGCTGTTGTGACTGCCATTCACAACAGCTGTTATGTTATGTTGCTGAAAAATAAAATTTTTTAAGGGATTTTGAGCTATGAAAGGTAATAAACTTATTTCCAGAGTTTTGACATAATCTGTGCTGTTCATTTTACATGACACGAATTGAATTTCAAGACACCCATCGCTACAAAATGCTCCCCAAACCATCAGTGATTCACCAGCAAAATTTCTCTTGGAGAAATGTAGAGGTTCTTTTCGAATATCTCTCCAATAGCTTGTGTCCATCCGGACCGTCAAGATTCCATTTCTTTTCATCCGAAAATATAACCTGAACTAAAACTAGTGGTTATTTTCACATTTACAAAAATTGAGTAAAGTCATACCTGAGTCCAATTAGTTTGCATATTTTCATGACGGAGTAGTAACCGCAGTACTTGAGTCATTTTTGAATATGGTTGTTTTTGATACAGAAACACCCATTGAGGCCTTTATACTATTTAGACTCAAAGTTGAATTGCTCGGTAAACGATTAATGTGAGCTATTTCTCGCTGAGAAAGGATGTTTTTCCGTCCGGATCTCTTTGTTTGACCTTGTTCTTGTTCTGATAAACTGAATCCACGTGGCATAGTAAAATCACATTTTTTTATTTTAAAACCAACTGCAGTCATTGCTTTACTAAATTGCATTATCATTTCTTCTTCATTTGTTTTTATAATAATGAAACATGCAAATAACGGAAAACTTCCAAAAATTTAACAAAATTGTCCTACTATTTTTTTTTCATACATATAAAGAGTAAATGCAAAAATTTATTTCTCTCAATAAATATTGTTAGATCAATTCATTACTTGCAGAGAAACATACCTTATATGCTGAATAAAATGTTTTACACCATTGTAGAAGTCATTATTTGCCTTTCTTTTGTCCCCTCGTTTTTAAATATATAAAATAAATAAGAAGAATTATTTATTGCTAAATGTCAATTGCATAAAACAAGTAAGAAAGTATAGTCGGTCAAGACGTCCATATAATACTCTACACCCAGTATATGTATAAAACAGTTTTTCAGAAATGGGCGCTATATGGGAGATATGACCTATTATGGACCGATCATCCAAAAATTTAGTGTCATGATGTCTGTGAATATACATAAATATTATATGTGTTAAACTTTATCTCGATATAAATACTTTTAAAAGTTTTATGGAGCTTAAATTAAATTACGGGGAGGGTCTTATATGGGAGTTTCGACTAATTATGGACCGATTATTATAAAATTAGGTTTCATCATTTCCGTATATATGCTACTTATTTGTTTGAATTTTATTTTGATACCATTATTTTTAAAAGAGTTATTCTCTTTACACAGATTTTCGGAAGTGGGTCTTATATGGAAGCTACGACTAATTATGGACCGATCATAATAAAATTGTACAGAATGATCTGTACATATATAAAACACATTTTCGTTCCATATTATTTGGATGCCAACGTTTTTAAGAGAGTTATGCTCTTTATAGTAATTTTCAGAAGTGAGCCTTATATGGGAGCTATGATCAATTATGTACCGATCTGCAAAAAATTTGTTGATGTGATTTGGCTTCATTCACCAATTATTTGTGGTGAAATTTTATCGAAATATCTTAAAATTGCGACCTGTACTCTGCGCAGATTTGCATAATTCAAACATTTATGATCGGTAAACCCCAATTTCGGGACGACCTCAATCCCATCCATCCTTGGGCCGAAAAAATATCACAAACCAAATTTTATCAAAATATCTTCAAAATTACCACCTGTACTCTGCGTACAAGCTTTACATGGAAAGCCAGCCAGCCAGACGGACGGACGGACATCGTTAAATCGACTCAGGAAGTGATTCTAAGTGAATCGATATACTTTTAGGTGGCTGTTGGACCAATATTTATGGGTGTTACAAATTTCAAAACAAATCCTCTATACCCTCCCCACTATGGTGGCGTAGGGTATAATTACATACAATTGAATTAATTACTTTGCAATTTATTTATAATATTAATTTTTTCTCTATTTTCTTGTATCTTTGCAGGTATGTATGACAACTGTTGTAATGAATTGTACTCTGGGTATTCATTTTATGGAGTATACCACAATAATTTGTATGATGAAGAAATATATGATGTTAAAGGTTTGTTAGAAATTTTCTTATTGTGAAACTATCTTTGAATTTGAAAAACACAAACTCGTTTAAATAGCGAACGCTACAGACTTTGAAATCAGTACACAATTTTGAGGGTGATTATTATATGTAACTTTTTTAAGGAGCAAGTTAACTTTGGTTTGCTTTAAAGTTGTTAGTCACTTGATTAGAACTATGGCAGAGCACAAGAACGCGACATTAGAACAGTTGAAAAATTTAATGTGAAGTGAAAAATTAGGATTTTCTAAAACCATGTTTGAATTTGTAAAATAACAGAATATAACAAACTTATTATTAGGGATCCCCTTTTAAAGTAATAAAGGTTATTAGACATTTAAACTGCAATATAATAGTTTTTATTAATAACAAAAAATTGCGAAAAATCCCGGAATTTACATTTTAACCTTCTGCGACTGACGTGTAGTCTGACAGACGCCAATAAACATCAAAAGGTTATTTGCAAATTAATGCTATGTCATAAAACTAAATTTAAGACGAATTGTCCATTTAATTCGAAAAATTATTATATTAACAGCAACTTACACTCACGACTAAAGATACGGTCACACTTGGCAAATACTTGCCGAAAAAGAAGTAACCACTAAATAAAATATTTGAACTCCTTTATTTATTTAAAAAAACGTCGTTTATTTAGGGCCAGGCACAACAAATATTTAGTTTTATTTTATTTTATTTGATGCTGTTTAATCTTACAAAACTCTTGTAAGAGTAAACAACGTCAAACAAATTCGTGCTAAAACAACTGGTTATGCTTTTTTGAATAAATTTATGCCAAGTGTGACCGTACGTTAAGAAACAAAAATAGTTTTAAACATTTTACGAAACAGTATTCGGAAAATATGAGTCATGAAAATGGTGTCTGGTGTTGCACCATCACGTCAATGGAATTGTGAGAACAATATAATGTCAGTCACACATGTTTAAAATCCCGAATTCCGAGATTTGAAAATCCAGTCCCGTTCGGCATCCCTATTGTGCACGTAAAGGCAGAAGCAACACTGTCGGTAAAACCAAGAGTTTGTTTTAGAACTACAGGTACACCAATACCTCACTTTGCGTCGGGGTTACGTTCAAAAGAACACGCAGCAAATGGAAGCAACGCAAAGTGAATTAAGATTTTCTATAGCAAACCATGAAAAGAACGAAGATAAGTTCCAGGGTTACGAAAATACTAAGTCGTTGGCATTCTGTCACAAAATATTGGTTCAGTGTTTGCTGAACAGCTTTTTTTTCAACATGAAATAAATTTCCATGTAGCAATGACTTGCAATGACTCCATTTCGATCATCAAAGCACTTCTTGTACGGGTCATCGTTTTAGCATCTAATGATGTTGCAGAATTTGCAAAAATTTCAACAAAAAAATTAAAGACTCGAACCCTAAACAACGCAACCTCGAAAATCTAACGACGCACAGTAAAAATTAGTACTAATTAAGCAGTGACGCAAGTTCAAAAATCCCAACACGAAACGACGCAAAGCGAGGTATTTGTGTACCTTAATCATACATTACCTACGAGTACTTATATGTAACATCGATATGTGTATGTTCAAATGACATCCTTCTATATTCTATAGTTTAATAAAAGAAATTGTTTTTTTTTTAGAACAATGATAATTTCAATGGTCTTGGCTAACATACATATATTTATATTTATTGATTTTATTGGTTTCAAATATTTGAATTCTATAAAGTCTTGATGTCCTTCTTGATATTCTTCAATTCAAAAATACGTCTAAATATATGTTTCCTAAACCAATTCCAAACTTGACAAAGAAAAAAAACTATTAAGCTTTAAATAAAATGGCGTTTTGCATTAATGTGTGGACGTAGAAAAGGAAATACGAGCATATAACTTTTAGTTTCTTCTCCAGCCAGCAAGTTTCCGGTTTCCGTATTTTGTTTTCCTTTAATTCGCACATAATTCGTGAGTTTCATAAGAGAGTTGTTAAATTGAATATTATTATTGTGGCCAGAATAATGAACATAGATAATGTTGTGGGAACACCCTCCCACCCACAACATTATGGTCATTATCCCGAAAAAAAAAACTAATTAAAAAATAAATGTAAGAAAGATATTAAAGTGTAACAAAAAACCAAATTCACAACAAATTTAAGTCTTAAGTATTTTTTGAGCTTTATTTATAAGATATAAGATGTTTGCTTTTTTTTTATTTATTTATCTGATGTTTTCTTTAGTGTTGTTGGGGGATTTGTAAAATTGTTTGTTGCTCCTGCTGGTTTTTTAGTGTAATTTTACTATTTGCCGTACAAATGCAGTGAACAATAAACAACACAGCAGCAGCAACAACGACATCGAGTATAAATACAATTGCTGCTGCTTTACTAGCTGTTGCTATTGTTGTTGTTGCTGATGTTTATGTTGTCAAGTGATAATCTGTAAATTGTTCACAGTATGGAAAAGACATTTTAAATAACAGTCACTACTACTATACTTACATACATATGTATGTACGTATGTATATACATTTTCTTCTTTATATTTTATACTTTTCTCTCTTTCTTTTTCGCTGGTACTAAAAGAAAATGAAATTTGTTTTCCAATTTTTTAGCTTTTTGTATCTCTAGTTTTGCTCTAACTTGTTCCCTTTTAGAAAAAAAACTCTGTTTGCTTGTTTGTATAGTAATATTGTAGATATGTATGTATGTATATGTACATATTTGGTTGCCATAAAAATAATAAACTAAAAAGAAAACTACATTTAAGATCTTTAAAAGGTTAAAGACATTTTGTAGTTGCAAGTATAAAAGTTAAATTTGACATACTTGACCCTTTGAATTCATTCAGTTCTTTTTTTGTGTTTTTGTTTTTTTTTTTTTTATTTTGCTGCTGTCCTTTCTGTCTGACTTTTCTTTACTTCTTATTTACAGTTTGTAGATTTTAAATGTTGCCAACAACAGTTTGTCATGACAATTTTTATGAAATGAAATTTTTTAGTTTTTGAAGAAAATTAGCATTTGTTTAGTTGAGTTGAAAAGGAAAGATTTCAAGTTGTATTTAAAAGACTTTGCTAATATAATAAGTAAGGGGAATTAAGTGACATAAATGTTGTAAACTGGGTGTGATTAAAAGTGTTTTAAAATTTCATATAGGGAAAGTTTTCTAAATTAATATGGATATGAAAATGTTTATACCCACCACGAAAAAAATGTTGGGTATATTGCTTTTGTCATTCCGTTTGTAACACATCGAAATAATGGTCGCAGAACCAAAAAATCTATATATTCTGGGTCCTTATAAGATTCTGAGACGATTTAGCCATGTCTGTCCGTCTGTTGTCGGCACGATAAGCTTCAAAAAAAAAAGACAGAACAATAAAATTTTTATCAAACATTCTTTGATCCACCGAAATGTTTGGTATTGCAAATGGGCAAAATCTATCCAGTACGATCTAAATTATTGATCAAAGTTTCAGACTACCTTGATATTTTTGATATATTTTTTGCCGGTTTCTTTAAATATAATGCAGATAATATCATTGCATAATAATTTTGCACACTTTGTTGTTATTATAGAAGGACAAGTTCTGTTGAAAATGGTAGGAATCAGTCCACGATAGCCCCCATACAAATGTCTTCCCGGATTATGGCTTTATGGGACATAAATGCCGTATCTAAACAAAATTCTACAATAATAAGTTTCAAGCAAAGTGATATCTCAAAACAATATTTTGTTTGCATCGGTCCATAATTTCGGCATAGCGCCATTTGAAAACCACATCCGAAATTCACTTAAATGCACATAAATATTTTGTAAAAATGATTATCAAGATGAAATTCGACAAGCAGAATCGGAATATACATTCAAATCGTCGTACCAATTTTCATGATGATCGGTTCATATTTGACCGTAGTCCCCATATAAAGTCCAGTTACCAAAATCTCTTAAATGTTCATAAAGCCCTTATAAATACCACTATTAAGTTGAAATTCAGCACAAATAGTTCATACATATATAAAAATCGTGCATTTCAATATGATGATGATCGGTCCACATTTGACCATAGTTGAGTTCAGCAAATCATTTAAATGCGTATAAATCTTCATAATAGGCGGTGGGTCTATAAGATTCTTACTTGTGTCATTTTAGTAGCTCTATGTTTGGTGGAAGATGTAGTTTTGCAGTTTTTTTTTAACTCTATTTGCAATAAACTTGGATTTCAGAACGTGACAAGAATAGTATTCGTTTTCGACTATATCTAGAAAAATGCAAAATGGTTTGTAGTTGGCAGTATTTTCAAATATAATAAAGAGGAAATTCTCATAATCAAATATGGAAATTTTCACGTTCCAGCACGTGACATTCTGACGTTAATCACACATTACGCAATTTTAGAGGCTCTACTTTAAGTTTAACATGTAGTTTTTGCCGTTTTTGTTGTTTCTTTTATTTTTAAAGTCGGGATCTATAACGCGACAAAAATACGTTTCTAGTGAAAATTATCAAAATTAATATAAATATGAAAAAAATTTAAGGTCCCGAACGCTATGTAGGTTTTGTTGTTTCTAATACGTTAATAATAAACTTGGGATACAGAACGCGACACAAATAGACTATATACATATAAGAAAATGCAAGCATCAGTGAATTCGAATACACCAATCGGCCCTGTTCTGTAAATTGAATCCGAGTAAATTTCTCGTTTTAAAACGAATTCACATTTTTTGATGTTCTGCAAACCGAATTCACATAATTTTTCTCGTTTTGAAACCGAGTAAACAAACCTAGTCGAAAGGAAATCGAATGTGTAATTATTTTAATAAATGACCACAAAAATAACAAAAAAAAAACAAGTGCAATATAAAATATGAAGTCTTTTTTATTTATTCTATTAAAATTACATGCATTTTAATATATTTGAATTTTAAAAAAATATATTTTAAAAGCATTTTAAAACTTCTACATATTTTTGCTTTAAAAGTGACAAAAAAAGTTTATTGAGCAAAACTCTTTTTTTATACAGAATATAAAAGGCATTTGAATAAACAACACTCTTGTACTAATAGTAAACATTATACATTAAATCAAATAAGGTCTTGTTTTGATCTGAAATACCATTTTACTTAATGGCATTCTCTGCACAACTTGATTTTCAACCAAATAGAAAGCAATGACTCCATGTCGATCATCAAAGCACTTCTTGTACGGGTCATCGTTTTTGCGGCTAATGATTTTATAGATTTTGTAAAAATTTAAAAAAAAATTAAAGACTTGGTTCGAGTCAACCTTGCAACCTTGAAAATCTAACGACGCACAGTAAATACTAGTACTAATTAAGCAGCGACGCAACTTCAAAAAAAAAAACCGTAATACGACACCTCGCAAAGCAATTTTTTAACCAACAATTTGTTAATTAACTTTTGCAACCTTTAATATGATTTTGAATTTACAGACATGTTTGCAGTAAGGACTTGTTAAAAAAAATGTCAAGGTTGCACATATTTTCTTGGCAGTCTAATTCCTGTCGCGTTTAAAGATTGTTTTATAATTTGCCAATACTCTGATCAATATTGGACAAAATCAATTTCGTTCTGTCTCTACCAGTGGTTGGCAGAAACACAACCTGCCACATTAGGAAATGCTTTGCAATGTTGCATTTTCTGATTGTGTTTTTAATGAACAATCTTAAACAGTTTCCCTTTATATAATTTTAAGGAATTTTGCTCACATTTTAGCCGTGTACACCTGAATAGGCAATCGCATTCAACCCCTTGTGGCTATGAATGCTGAAAGCTTTACTATACCTTTCAATAATGAAAAGTGAAAACTCCTTTGATCAGACAAACAAAAAATGATTTTACGGTGTGAGATCTGTAAGTTTCACCATTTATTGTAGCAGTTGTAAATAATAAAGAAAATTTAATTTTTAGATTACAATTATTATTGGGCATGAAAATCAAATTAAAATATTTAGTGTGATTATTATAGGCAGTAATTTATTTTATAGTTTGTTTAGTCAATTAAAATTTCGAATAATTTGATTAGAAAGATCGCCGAGTACTGATAACTAACGTTAAGGCAAGAACGCGACATTTGAACATGAACAAAATCAAATGAAAAAAAACTGTACCGTTAATCATGCTTTGTTCCATTTTTTTTTTTTGTTTTTTAATTTTTAGTTTTCATTGACTGATAACAAACGTTAAGGCAAGAACGCGACATTTGAACATGAACAAAATCAAATGAAAAAAACTGTACCGTTAATCATGCTTTGTTCCATTTTTTTTTTGTTTTTTAATTTTTAGTTTTCATTGTTGGTCAAAAGATTGCTTTAGATAAATAAAATCAAGATACAAATATTTTTCTCATAATTTTCAAAATTTTCAAAATAGCCTAACCAGGCTATTTACAATTTCCTGTCAGCAAGACTACCTACAAACACAAATATGTGTGTAAGACTGCAAACATAAATACAACTAAATTAAAAAATTTCATAAACTTTTATTAGCAATCGTTATAACAAAAACTCCAACTTTATAACCGAGTTTTTAGAGTCTCTATTTTGCTGCAGTTCTTGTCATAGATAATTGTCACAAAAATTATTAAATATAAAATAAATTTTGGGTTTTAGAAAATATTTTTTGAAATATTTATCTTTGTATCTCTGGTGCTCTAAAAAGTAAACTCGAAACAAATTTCCTATAAACAGGCAGACAGACGGACCGAAAAACAGACAGTTATGCATGGTTACATTAGTATGAATTTCATTTTATACAATTCGATTGTGCTGTGTGCTGGTGAAAACCTCAAATCTAGATACGAGAAAGTTGACTAAACAAGTTGTTACTACCATTACCACCAGCCAGCACTTTCAACAGCACTGCAAAGCAAAGTAACATTATGGAATGTTAAAAACCATTAAGCAGTGTTAACAACTGCTACAACACGGACTGGCCTTCATGGATTGGCCGCAATCAGTTACTTCACACACACATTTAACATCTTCTCTGTAATTCAAACAGAGCACTCTGGAAAATTGTCGAAAGTTACTGGAGTAGAGTGGCAATAATTTTAAATACTTGTAGATGTAGCAGACGACAAGCAAGATGTAATTGGTAAGAAACAGCCGAGGTAACGGAACGTTGGTTGCAGACTTATTTAAATAGATAGAAGAGTTGCAGCTACACTATCTATGGCCATTCATTGAAAGCAGGCACTGTTGCAAGAGCCACTCCAGCCAACCAGGCAATAACATGTACTAAAATACTAAAGAGTCAAGACCAAAGAACAAGTCCATGTTATGAATTTTAGTTTTGCTAAAGTCTTTGTGGTTTTCCTGGTTTTGTTAAAGTTTATCTGTGTTGTGTGTTTTGGTTTAATTTTTGATTTTTTTTTTTTTTGGGAACGAGTAGTTTAGAAACAGTATTTGGGTTATAGAATGTACAAAGTGAGATGTGCTTAGAAAATACTGTACTACTGTTTACTTACAAAACGTTGCTACGATTTCATTCGTAGCAATCTGGGAATGAAATTTTCCAAAAAAGAGTACCCAACTTTTATTTACAACTGTTACGTAAATGGTTCAATTTATAGAGACGAGTGCTGAAAAAAACTCTTTTTTGTATAATTAAGGAATACAAACTGCGAAGCTTTTGGCTTGTCTGCAGAAAGCACCCAGAGTCTTTGGCGGAAATCGACTGATAGTCCGGCACTCTATCGCCTAGTCTATCGGGGCACTGTTAATCTGTTAATATTTGTAAGATCTCAACCTCAAAACCTTTAATTTGATCTGACCTGGCCAGTTCCAATCATGCCAGGGTTACGATTTTATGATAAAGAACAGTGGTGGGTATTGATAGCACCTAGGGGACGATCACAATTGAGTATTCAGATGTATACATCACGAATATTACCGTCACTCATTAAAATTATCAAAATGGAAACTATGGAAGATTTTTTTATCAATAATACAACCAGAAAATGCAGTTTAACAAAGATTACACTGAATTTATTAATGTGACATATTCTGTTTCAACATCTAAAAGACAAAACTCATCTATTGGCCCTTAACTTCTGAGTATATTGTCTAGTTATAAAAGGATCTTTAAACATGCCAGGTATTACAGTATCACCTATAGAAGGCAGCAGAACTAAGAGGAGTTTGACAGCTAATAAGCGGATTAAAAATTTCCTTAAAATCCCTAATGGCAGGAATTTAAAAATTGTTTGCAAGGCTATGAAAAGAGTACAACCAATGCTTGATTAATGGTACATTTTTCATTCGATTTTGTTTATGTTCTAATGTCGCGTTCTTGTACCGAACACATTGGCTGTTATCAGTATTCCACGATCGTTCTAGTCAAGTGGCTGACAATTTAAATTAAAATCAAATAATGGTTTAAAATAAACAAACACTTTAATTCTTATTCTGATTTTCAAAGTTGTCGCGTTTGTGATATTTATTTATGTACTATGTACGTATTTTCTTAAGAAAAACTAAAAAAACTGAAGTGAAGAAAGGCTATTAAAAGTTTCAAAAAAAAAATATCAAGTCACTGACAGAAAAAAAGGAAGAAAAGTTGAACAATATTACAATACAAATTATGCTAAAGAAATGTTTGTACCTTATACATACCTGCAAGCACACATTGGAGGGTTAAACATATATTAAGTTAAAGAGTTAAAGTTATTAAATCACTATTCGTACCAATAGATAATAAATACAAAACTTTTTTTTGCAAACATGACTGGAAAATATGTCCAGTTAAACATACTATAGTTTTTAAAATAACAATGAATGAAAAGATTTCAATATGACAACTATCAACATTATTAGACTTTAGTTTAAAAATAATCAACTTATTGTGCAATTCGTGGATTTTAAAATTTGTCTAGATGTTATTGAAAACTAGTAGCGTTTCTGATTTCTATATCTTGCTCTAAACAGAAAGCTACTTAAAATGCTAAAAAAAAAAATTGTTAATAATTTTTTTTATTTTTCAATTCAAATGTCTACGAGTGTTGCGTTCTTCCAAAAATATGTTTTAGCATTTTAGATTCCATGTTTATTGCTAATATGATGAAAACACTAAAACCTTTTTTTAAAAATGGGAACAAAAATTAGTTAAAGTTTCTATACTTTTATTGCCTCCAATGTCGCATTCTTAATCGTGTAATCACTTTAATATGTTTCTGTATAAGAAATCATATTTATTTAAATTTTGGTCCAATCTCTAGACATTTTACTGTTTTTACTCGACTATGTTTGCATTAGTTAAACACAATTTCAAATATTCGAAAATAATGTAAATGTTTATGTGGAATGGAAATACTTAAACTAGATTTCGATACTGTTATTTCTATTGCCAGTTCATTTGAAACCATTAAATGGTGGTCTTTGTTCTAAAGTGATTCACATAATAATGATGATAATGAGCATAATGAAGCTAATGATGATTGTAAGAGATTTCTCTCCTAATATCTAAATACAATTTACTTGTACATATTTCTATACATTTCTTTATATCAAGTAGCTGTTGTGCAGTTGTGAAATATGGCTGCATATTTTCTTGTCACAAATATTAAAGTGATGAGATAGTTAATTATTTGGAAATGTTAGGTTGGCCAAGGCCGTGATAAATAATTGTTTTAGGTAAATCTCAAGTAAATATTTAATTTTTCTATTACTTAATATGAGCAGTGATGTGGATAAGTTGTTTGATAACGACTTTTTCGTATAGATAATATTATGCATAAAAGGTTTTGTGTAGAAAACCCTTAGAATCAAATTGCTCTTTAATATTGAATTGTAAAATGGGCTGTAGATTTTTAAATATTGCTCTAAATGGGAAAACCATAATAATCACCCCTATCGTGGAATTTTTGTTCCCCTCAAGTGAAAAATGCTATCGTGAATTTCGCGTGAAATGTTTGTTCCCTGCATTTCTGCTTAAAATAAGGAAAACTACCAACGCTCAGTGAATGTTTATAAGAAAGAGAAGTTTAAAATAAATAAATTGCGTAAACAAATGTTTAGAATTGGAGCAATAATTTTATTAAAGAAACAAGAAAATAGGCATCAACGAACGGTTCGCCGACGTTTGCGCGATTCATCTGACCCCTTGATCTACCCAATGGCTTGTGACTAATTTAATAAAATAAAAATATTTTAAATTAATATTTGTAGTAGATTTATGCAACATTACAGGGTGAATGAAGCAGCTTTTTCATATACTCGTATACTGAATGTAAGGCTGCTGTAGCTTAATTGGTTAGCGCATTTGATCGTTAAGCATGAGTTGGTATTTGTAGCCCGGGTACGATTCCCAGCCGCTACCACTCAAACAACATCAGTTTCTGATAATTATTAGTTTTCTATCATAACTTATATTTATCACAGCGGCCTCCTTCGGTGACATAGCATTGAAACGCCACCGAAGTAAAATAATTAAATAAAAATAAGCTTTAAAAATAATGCGCCTACTCACCACCAAAGGTGCTGCAATGCTGCACTAAAACCACCACCTTTACTTCTTCAACTATTTCCTTTCCAATGAAATTAATGCATTATATAGGCATATTGATTGCCTGAGTGTTACTTCTCTTTAAAAAAAACCAACATGATAAATTCAACTCCCCAGCGAAAATAAAGTGAACAAAATGAGGGGAATAAAAGAAATATTGCGAGGTAAAAATATTTTCACGATAAGGGAAATTTTTTTTGAATGTGAAATTTTTCACAAACATCATTCCCCACTGAATTGTTAAAAAAAAGTGGAAAACATTTCATGAGAAATATTATTCACGATTGCAATTTGGGGAAAAGGGAAAACATTTTGAGGGAAAAATTTTTCCGATAGGGGTAAATGATCCGTGAGCACTTTATTTCCCAAAGATCCAAAAATCAATATTTTATGTATGGAATTCAAAAATAGGCTCCAGATCGTTTAGTTTCGGTCTATATATAATTATATTTAGATACAAGTAGTGTAAAGTAAGTTTTAACTAAACTCTTAATTCGGCTTTTCATTGTAATTCTATATTTCTAGAACTTTTAATAAAGGTGCGGTCACACTTGGCAAATATTTACTCAAAAAAACGTAACCACTTGTTTTAGCACAAATTTGTTTGACGTTGGTTACTCTTACAAGAGTGTTGCAACATCAAATAGCATAAAATAAAACTAAATATATTTTATTTAGTGGTTACGTCTTTTTCGGCAAATATTTGCCAAATATGACCGTACCTTAAGTTACTTATTTTCAAATGTTTTGCCATAACTCAACAAGCTGCCACATTTTCCAGCAAACAAACTGAAAACTATGTTTAACAAACTAATAAACCCCTTTTTCTTGAGCAAACAAATGGAGGTGTTGCACATAAATAAAGACCAACCAAGAAAAAAATCCATATTTGTAATCGCACGTAAACGTAAAGTTACAATTTAGAAATTTTTAGCAATTCTTAACCGAAACTTAGCAATGAATGTAACTGACTGACTGACTGGTTGGTTGGCTTTACCATTATTTAACATGGTAATAACATTATATTATAGTAAAAATGTCATAACTCTCTTTCACTCCCGCTTGGCATGTCTGGGTTATTTTTTTAACTTTGGCAAAATAATAGAATGGAAATGTTAAAACATTTCTGTAAAAGAAAAATTGCCAACAATCGATCGATAAGGATGCAGTAGCGTTGAATTTGACATTTCCAATTGCAACAAATAAAAATAAATTTTTCACAAACAATAGTACCTTAAGGTTTGGAGCTGAAACAAAATTTAAGAAATACTTCGCAACCAACTTTAGCAGGCCAGTACTTGTCATGTTTGGTAACTGGCAGGGTATTGAGGGAAATTGTGTACAAAGAAAATGTAAACCAATTCAAAATTCACATAAATTTTAGTTTGTTGGCGCACAAACTCATCTACAAGAAGAAATATTAAACAACCCAGCAGTGCTGGTTCAGTGTTCTGAACTAGAGATTTTAGCTATCATAATGTTACAGAATTAGCTATAAGTGAGGGTGCTGTAGCTTAATTGACTAGCGCGTTTGGTCATGCAGCATGAGTTGGTATTTTTGGCCTGGGTTCGATTCCCACCCGCTGCCACTCAAAACAGCATCAGCTTTCTATCCTATCATAACTAATATTTATCACAGCGCCACCGAAGTAATACAATTAAATAATGACTATCAATCAAGCTATGATCAACGCGCCTACTCATCACTAGAGGCGCTGCAATAATGTACTACTAAAGCTGGAGGTCCATACCTCGCTTTTTCGCGTCAACGCGTTTATAGTTTTCTAAACGTTTTTAGCGTCAAGTATTTCAAGTAACATGTGAAGATTTTACGCGGTAATCATTTCTGTTTTATATATATGTACTTTCGGAGGTGATGTCGTAAGCTAAACTGTGTTTTTTTTTATATGAAGTTTTTTTTATCGGTTTGTTTGTCAATTTCATATAAAAAATTGTTTTTTAGCTGTAATTTTTTCTAGTGATATCACCTTTAAATAAAATTTGCTTTTCATTTGTTTTGATCAGCTGTTCGACGTTTGCAACGCTTTCAAAAGTAGAAAGTAAACGAACTTTTCGCCTTTCAAGCGTCAACGCTTAAAACATCCCATTGCATTAATTCTACTTTTAGAATGCGTGAAACTCGTAAACGCTTGGAGTGAACTTTCAGCTTAATAAACATAACGCGCAATTACAGTGTTGTCATATGAAAAGCTTTTATCTTCTTTCACCAGCTATTATTTTCCTACCTATCCCCTTTCCAAAGAAAGTAACACAATTAATTAATTAATATATAAACATAATAATTGCCTGAGTGTTACTTTTCTTTAAAAAAAATATATTTTTGAGATTTGTAGAACTTTAAGTTGTCAACACTTTTATAACTGGCGGCCATTTGTCAGCTGTCAAGTGATTTATATTTGAAGTCGCTAGTCTACACCGATAAGCCCAAAACGATTGACAAATTGGAGGTATTGCAAATATACGGCCACAAATGTTGGAAAAAGTCATCAAAAATTGCACCTCCAGATTAGACTACGTCTGAGCCAGCCATATGCCAGCAGTTGTATTTAAATTTAAATGTCAGAAGATCATCTGTCGAATAAAGTAAATTTGATGACAATTAAATAAAATTATCTTTGTTTTATTTTATTTCAAAGTTCTATACATCTAAAACAAACACAGAACCATGATTTTCAACATAAATTTGCACAATTGAAAATGGCGAACCAATCTAAACATAAATCACTTGACAGCTGGCAAAATGGCCGACAGTTAAAAAAGTCGTACCAACTTAAAGATATATACAACTAAAAAAAACACCCTATATTTGATGAGTTATAGTCAGAAAATTAGATTTTCTAAATTGCAACACTATCAAAAATTAAAGTGACTACATTACTAGACTACTAGAGATACTATAGTGACAATTAACCTCACACTAGGGCGGTATAAAGTAAACAATAAATTTATATCTGCCTTACTAAGCTCAATAACCTAAAATGTATTATGAGCCAATCGGCAAACATTGACTTCTGTGGTAGTTAATACAGAACTGCTGGGAAATAGCACAGTTTTCAGTATAAGTTTTTATTGTTTTCTGTTTACTTTTGGCCTGACTCTTGCTTCCTTGCTACAAGTACAAGCAGCAGTGAACAAAATATTTTTTGGCTTTTAGCTCTACTTGCCTGGCTTGCCTGCTACTTCATGTCATTTAAAGTAAGATTTTGATCAGCAAAAGAAAGTCATCGTAGTCGTCATCGTCATCAGTGTACGAGTATTTAGTCGTCTGCGTTGATGTCATCGTTCATTCGTTTGTTATTTGGCTGGTTTGGTTGTCTTTGATACTGTTGCAAGTTGTCGCACAAGAGCGTTATTTTAGAAAGATACTGCAACAGCATTATTACGATTCAAAAGAAACAGTATGTACATATAAATACAGTGGACTGTATTGAAGAAACTGATTTTATAATTAACGAACTTCTAAACTTTGGCGGAATGAATTAGAATCTTTGAATTTTTTACATTGTAAGTGAGATGAGGGATCTTTTGGAAGGCGATTAAGAATAACTATATTCAGAAGTTCTTACAAACGGCAAAAAACAAAAGGAGTAAATTAGAATGCGGCTACGACTAACTAGCACGAGTGTTAGATTACACAATCCAACATGAAAAATGGTGTCTAAAATTTTTTAGTCAATTTGTATACATCTCATTTAGGACTCCAATTGCTCTAACTCACTTTTTTGGAACAGCTCTAGTTTTCGAGATATATATTTTTTTTTTAATTACGCAGTTAAACGATTTTGAGTAACATAACTGAAGAACATTTTAACCTACTTGGTGAAAAACAATATTCACCCCTATCATGAATAAAAATTCCACATGAAATTTGTTCCCTTTTATTTTTTAACATTGAATTTAAATAGGAAAAATGTGAAAAGGGAACAAATTGCATGTGGAATTTTTATTCACAATAGGGGTGATTAACTTTATGCTGCCCTAACATAACATTTACTCCACTCAGTTGTTTTGGAGGTATAGCCGCATATATGACGAACAAATATTATTGGAATATTTTTTTTTTGTTTTTCAAAAACTCCTAGAAAAGATAGATAATAAGAAAAGTTCCAATGGTTTTCTGTAGCCATATAGTCAGATATGTCCTGCATAAAATGCAATTTTTCTTGTTAATATGGACGCAGTAGTTTTGATTTTATTATTAATTTTGTGAAACTACATCGTGGTTCTTGCTTGTTGTTTTACAAAAATTTAAAACAACCAATATAGTTTTTTAGATTTGGGAACAGGTAAAAGTCCCTGGGAGCTAAATCAGGCGAATAAGGTGGGTGGTCAAGCAACTCGTACTTTAATTCGTCGATTTTAGCCATGTTCAAAACA
Source organism: Bellardia bayeri (assembly GCA_950370525.1). Lineage (NCBI taxonomy): Eukaryota > Metazoa > Arthropoda > Insecta > Diptera > Calliphoridae > Bellardia > Bellardia bayeri. The sequence goes on along the minus strand of OX493266.1, from coordinate 68,796,091 downwards.
CTCTTGTGCGCTGGTGCTTTGTCTCGATAAAAAAATATTTTTTTGGGTTGTAAGCCAGGACGTTTTTGTTGAATTTTTGCATTCAATTGATCCAAAAAATTGCAATAGTAGTCTGAATTTATTGTTTTACCCTTTTGCAGTTAGTCAATCAATAAAATACCTTTAAAGTCCCAAAAACCCGTTGCCATAACCTTACTAGCCGATTGAATTGTTTTTGCTTTCTATGGGGCACTTCCTCCTGCTTCACTCCATTGCTGGGATTGTTATTTTGTCTCTGGAGTATAGTGATGGATCCATGTCTCATCAACAGTTATGAGACGACGCTTAAAATCCATTTTATTCTACTTAAAACGATCCAAACAAGCTTGAGAAATTTTCCTTCTTATGCGTTTTTGGTCGACTGTTAACAAATGCGGCACCCATCTTGCAGAAGGCTTTTTCATCTGTAGTTCTTCATGCAAAATTAAATGGACTAGATCATTTGAGATGCCCATGATATTGGCTATTTCACGCTCTTTTATTCGTCGATCATTTAATACCATGTCATGCATTTTGGCTACAATTTCTATGTGGTTCATCCTCAATGCTTGTACGGCCACGTTTAAATTCAGCAACCCAATTTTTTACTGTTGCATATGAAACCGTTTTTATTGAGATATTTAATGGCACCACGAATTTCTTATTTTTCCATTTAAAAAAATTCGCGGATGCGTCTTTTTTGAACACTTGTTTCTATATGAAGAAGTTGGCAGATCGAAAAGAAATTTAACATATGTTCATAGCACAGATGGAAGTTTCCAAAACACTTAACTTTATTTTCCTTGTACCGAGCTTTCTCTTCCAGGCTAAGAAATTTCCGAACCGCCCTCGTATAACGTATTTCCCACAGCTGTAAATGGATTTTAAAAAGATATAGTTTGCCATATGCGCAACATACTTTCCTATATTACTGAAGGAAAATAATGGAAAATTTGTCTTCTCTATTTTTTTGAATTTTTGAAAAATAAAAAAATGTATAAAAAAAATTTTCCACCCAAAGATGAGCGATACCTATCTCCGAAAATACTCCATTGGAAGCAAAATAATGTTAATGCAGCATAATGCAACGATAATATTGTAGCCGAATTTCAGTTGCTTATTTTTACTGACTAGAATGACGTTTATTAGTTACGTTGCTATAAAACGCATAACTACGTAGTTTTCTTAAAAAAATAATATCTCGAAAACTAGAGCTGATACAAAAAAATTTATTTATAGGCATTGAAGCCCAATACAAACTAACTAACTAAGAAATCTAAGGCACCAAAAAAAAAAAGTTTTCATTTTGTCGGGCTGTGTTATCAATCAGAAGTTCTTACAGTCAATGTGAAAATTCTTGTGGGCTGACACTGACACGTAAGCAGCACGTAAGCACAATGCAACAGAATCAAAATATTTTGGAAATTGTGATAAAACACTATTATTAATTTTCAAAAATTAGGAAATTATGTTTTTTTTTATTGGAAACTTATTCTCAGTATGTACCACTGTTTATCAGACCTATAAAACAATGTCTATATATTCTCTACTATTTTCAATATTTAAACTAAGCACCAACTTTCTAAATATGTATGTATGAAGCTGCAGCACCAAAAACATCTAACATTAAGTTGAACGAACAAAAAATAATGTTTCTACATGATTTTTAGAAATGTGCAGCTCGTTGCAAGTATGCAATTTCAATGTTCAGGTTTGCAACGAATAAAAATGCCCGTGTTTAGATATAGAAAAGTCAGAGACAAAAATATTGTAAAAAGAAAGACTAGAATCAAAAACTAAAAAGCTTTGGGCATTTAATGTTACATCTGCTTAGTATTTCTTCTGCTCGACATATTACAAATATGTACTACATGTACAGTGGAGAGCAAAATAATGGTAAATATTTTAATAAATTACAGAATGTAGTTTGCTATGACATGATACTTTGTTTAATACAACATATGTCACACACGTCTTTTTGCTAAGCAATTATGAACTTTAGAAATCAAGAATTTTTCTTTGTTCTTTATATAAGCCATCGTTAAAAATATGCTACAATTTACTAGCGTTCAGTTCGGCATTTGCTTTCGCATGTCATGTCGAACAGGTTTGTAGAACATAGCATGACTTGGCAATGTTTGGCCTGACATTTGACGCCGTGTTATAAATGTCAACACTTTTATTGCTCTCTGGCTAATCCTCACTGTTTCGTTTGCCTAAACCAGCCTTGCAAAACTAGTTACGATCTGTGCTCCTCAAAAAAAAAAAAAAAATGTGGCATAAACAAAAAAATCAAAATAAAAAAAAATTATTTAAAAAAATGTAGAACTAAAAAGAAATAAACTAGATACATCAGAGTAAGTAAACTAAACTGTGGAGTATGTTTATGCTGTGCATGCAGTAAAATCCATTAAAAATGTGTCATTTTTGCTGTAGGGTTCTTTCCATATCATTTTTTTGTTTTTGTAAGCTCTTTTTTTTTTGCTTCAGTTTTAGTTTGGTTTAGCATTTTTGTTGTAGCAAATACTTGTCGCATCTCACCTCATCTCCACTCTTCTCCTACTGCTGCACGTTTCCTCTGTAATCCAAAGATTGTGTCATCTTTAGCGAGTGTTGACTTGCTCTGGATTTGGATTTTCCTGTTGTATGTACTTGTGGGTTATGTGAGTGTGTAGCTTGGTGTTTTTTTTTTTAGAAATGTTCTCCTTTAGATTTGCTGTTGCTATTGTTGGTTGTATGTATACTGTTGCCATACGGATGGAGTTTTTATTGAGGCAAACAACCAACATGTAGCGAGCGAGTGAATGAATGATGCTGTAGAGTCACAGAGGTGTAAATAATGATAACTTTGATAAAAGCTTTAAATTGTTTTAATGACATTTGCATTTGCTAAAGTGATGATTTAATAAAGATAAAACTTAATAAATGATAATTAAATACGAAAAGTTAAACAAACATTATTTTTGGAAAAATAAATATTAAGGCTCTCTCAACAAAGACTAAAATAGATTCGATTATTTGAATTTATTTTTTTTTTTTGGGGAAATAAATATTTTTCAAATAACAAAAGTTTTTGTGCAAAATGGTTGATCTGATCTATCCATATAGTCTTAAAAGTATTTTTATAAACCAAAAGAGCGTGTTATTGCGTTTCTCTATTTTATCAATCGGAACTGCACTCCCCAAAATCCCAAAAATGCTGTTTATACACAGAAAAACATCCTACATCTAAAACATCCATAGATACTTACAAGACCTGGCCTTTGAAAGAAAACTTGTACTAAAACCTTAAAAATTAATTATTAATAGTTCTTTATTAAAATCCCAAATGTAAAAGAAAACTTCGCTGATTATTTTGTAACATTTTTCTCAATCAGTAAGTCCCGGATCACAAACTGTCACTATTGCTGCGCAACTTTTGAGTTTGTTGGTGAGAGGGAAAAGAAGAGTGGCCCTTTTCTCTCTCATTTTCTCCCTCTCATCCACAAACTCAAAAGTTGCGCAGCAAAAGTGGCAGTGTGTGATCCGGGACTAAGCTAAGAAAAAAGATTCCTTTTGAATTGAATACAATTCGACGATATTAAAGTTTAAGTTTAACAATTTGTGTTATATTTAACAATCATTTAGTACTACTCTGTTCAAGTATAACAATAATTTGAATAACATAAAGATCATGATACTAAAGGTCAGTGGTTCTAAAGGTCTGCAGTCCTTTATTGACTAAAATAGGTCCTGTTTAGGGGAGAAAATGAAAACATTAAAATTATTGTCTACAATGTAACAGGACAATTGCACAGGCATTTCGCAACATCATGGTGCTGCTTAAGACACCATTTTCAAATAAATAATCCCATAACATGCCTCAAATTGGCCTTATTGATAATTTCTATAATCTAGTCTATTTATAGTGCCATCTATCTGTAGGTTCATATACCTACAGTTTCATTTATTTATGGTTTCGCCTATAGTGTCGTCTCGTGTCTTGTCTTGTCTCTAGTCTAGTCTCTAGTCTTGTCTCTAGGCTCGTCGTCAGTCTCGTCTCTAGATTCGTCTTTAGTCTCATCTCCAGTCTCGTATCTAGTCTCTGCTCTAGTTTCGTCTCCAGTCTCGTCTCTAGCTTCGTCTCTAGTCTCGTCTCTTGTCTCATCTTTAGTCTCATCTCTAGTTCCGTTTTAGTCTTGCTCTAGTCTCGTCTCTAGTATCGTTTCTAGTCTCGTCTCTAGTCTCATCTCTCTTCTCGTCTCCAGTCTCGTCTCTCGTTTCGTCTCTTGCCTCGTCTTGTCTCATCTCTAGTCCCGTTTTAGTCTCTTCTCTAGTCTCTTCTCTGGTCTAGTCTCGTCTCTTGTCTCGCCTTTAGTCTCATCTCTAGTTTCGTCTCTAGTCTCGTATTTAGTCTCGTCTCTAGTCTCATCTTTAGTCTCATCTCTAGTCCCGTTTTAGACTTGCTCTAGTCTCTTCTCTGGTCTAGTCTCGTCTCTTGTCTCGCCTTTAGTCTCATCTCTAGTTTCGTCTCTAGTCTCGTATTTAGTCTCGTCTCTAGTCTAATCTTTAGTCTCATCTCTAGTCCCGTTTTAGTCTTGCTCTAGTCTCTTCTCTGGTCTAGTTTCGTCTCTTGTCTCGCCTTTAGTCTCATCTCTAGTTTCGTCTCTAGTCTCGTATTTAGTCTCGTCTTTAGTCTCGACTTTAGTCTCGTCTCTTGTCTCACCTCTAGTCTCGTCTCTATTCCCGTCTCATCTCGTCTCCACTCTCTTCTCTTGTCTTCTCGTCAGTCTCACATTTTGTCTTTTCTTTAGTCTAGTGTCGTCTCATCTCATCTCTAGTCTCGTCTCTTATCTCCTCTTTAGACTCACCTCTTGCCCCGTCTCTAGTCTCGTCTTTAATCTCACCTCTTGTCCCGTCTTTAGTCTAAAAATTTTGTCTAGTGAAACTACAATATGAAAGTTAAATAAATTTTCTATGAGTGATGCGATAGCTCTTACTACAAAAATATAAATGTTACTGCAACAACTTAATATTCTAATAATAAAAAATATAAACACATGGATATTATTAAAAGATATCAACAGATTGAGTTGGAATCATAATGAATCGCTTTCTTAATGGAACCATTATCAGCCGTATGATGGAGAGAAAAACTTTGCATTTCACTTTATTTAAAACATTGAAATTATTCGAATAATTGAATTAATTTTAAATGTATAGTCGCATCATTCCAATAAGTTACCATCACTTAATCGAATTAGTCGTTTTTTTCGAACAAAGTAAAAGTCGAATAAATTGTTTAACCTATTGGACACTATAATAAATCGTTTTCACGGCATGGCCCAATAGCGTGCAACTGACAACTCAGCCCCAAACGCGATTATTTAATTTTCTAAAATTCCCTTCCAAAATGCCAAAGTTTCCATTATCAAACAAAAATTCCCATTTTGATAAACAAGTTCATTCAGAGATGTAACTCAATCTCTTTTCAAACGGCACTGAGGCCAGTCTAAATTTAGAAAAACATTTTAAGATCGTCTTCCTTTAAATACATGACTCTTTCTCCATTCACACAGTCATTTGAACCACATGTATCGACCAAGAAAAAGCAGTTGCTCCGACTATTTGTTCGTTTGTTTTTATTTTCGATTTTCCATAGATTTTTCTTTCCACTTAGATTAACCGTTCAGTTTTTCACTCAACGCCATGTAACTGTGTTTTATTTTAGTGGAGCAGATTTGTTTAGTTCTTGTCTTTTTCGGTTTTTTTTTTTTTTTTTTTTTTGTTCTTTGCAAAATCCACTTTTTTGAAATAAAGGAATAATAACGGTTTGTCAACGAAAAAAGTTATTTTTTTGAACTTCTTCCAAACAGGATTATGAATGTGGTTTGGGAAATTTTCTTGCGTTTATTGCCAACAATTTCTAATGGTTTATATATTTTTTTTTTTTGTGGAAGTGGGGAGGGGGGTGTAAAGAACAGAAATATAAATATAACCAAAAGTTGAGAGAAGAGGATAATTTTGTGCATATAGTTTTGTAAAATTTAAGCGATGTTAAATATTAGTCATTTGAAAAGTGCTTAATGGTTGTAGGGATGGTCTTAGAAGGACTTTGAGTGGTTTTAAGGAAACAAGCAAATCGAATTTGTTCAAGGTGTCTGTGTTTAAACTCTTGTGTGTCACTTCGTTTCAAGCTAAACTACGTACATACGTATGTTTTTATACAAGAAAAAGAAGAAAGTGTGGGTTTCTTGCTGCTGGTTGTTGCCGAGTTGAAGGTTTTAAGGTTGTTTGAGTTTGGTTAGCTACGAGGACAACAATACAATAACAAATGTTGTTTGCATAATATATTTAATCGTTTGAAGGTTTTTTTTCCCTTACACATAGTTGTTGTGTATTTTATTGTGTTGTATTGACGTCATTGAAAATTGAAATTTTCTTGTACAAGTTTGCTGAAATGCGTCAATTGAAACTATGTATACATAGTAAAACTATTGATACAATGACCCATCCATCATATGCAGACAGTTTAGCTAAATGTCAAATCTTATGGTATGAGAAGGGTTATAGAAAGAATTTACTTTGCTAAGACATATTTGATAAGAGAAAGATTTCTTTTAAGAATTTCAGGTTTAGTTTGTTAATACACAAGATTCATTATAAAAAAGCTTTTCAATATTTGTAATAACCACGACCGATAATTAAAATATTTATAAAGAAATTCTATTAAACTAATTCCAAAATTTGTATAGGTATAATATAATAAATGTTTAGAGGGACATGAATAAATCTGAAATAAAAAACAAATTAGAGTGCAATAACCGGCTGTGCCGAATCTTAAATACCCTCCACCAGTGTTGCCAGAAAATTAATTTCTAAATATGCTAAAACTTGAAAAACTAAGTGCTAAAATGTTCTACAGAAGAAAAAAAAAGTGCTAAATTGTTTCAATGTGACTATACAATTTTTATTTCAAATGTTAGAAATATAAATTATAGTTTTTTTCTAATTTTGTTCGTAACAATTGTTGACTTGTTTTAATAGATTACATTTCATATATTAATTCAAAAATTTCCGTGTTCATTTACTTACCACACCAAAAGCTATTTAGTTAAAATATTAATAAAAGTTATTTTTTATTTCTCTAGAAGTATTTTTTGGTTTAAAAAAGTAAAGATTTCTTCGAGAAAAGCATTGTTTTTTATCAATCAAATTATGCTAAAAAGCATTTAGCATAATTTTTAAAAATTTCAATGCATTTTCGAGAAACAAAATGCTAAATCTAGCACTGAAAGCGCTAAAATGGCAACACTGCTCTCCACCTAAATATATAATGAGATATACAAAAACTACACTGGTTATAGGACTACAAAGAATATCCTTATTCATGAACAACATAATTTATTACAAGTATTTAGAAATTGTTATCTAATTTTGACCATTTATAATTGATGTAATTACAAATTCTCACCATAATTTACAGAGTTTGTCTGATATTCATAACAATCTTGAGTGTAATTTAACAATTTATAAAATTAAAAAAACATTTTTCCATATTCACCACAAGTTAAGAAACAGATTATAAAGAAGGAAAAGGTTATAATGTTGGGTTGAATTTCATCTCAATAACTTAATTTACATGATATTTATGTATGGCATAGTAGAATTGGAACAATTATGGATTGATAGCTTCTAAATCCAGTATCCCTTAGGATTATATTGGTTGAATTTCATCTCAATAGCGTTATTTACAAGAGTTATATGGGTTATTGTTATACTCGTTAGTGGACTTAATTCGGGAGCTAATACCAATTATTGACAGACAGCTACAAAATCCAGTAGCATAATTGGCGTATAACCGATATTAGTATAATTTCGGGATTAAAATTACTAATCTATATAAAAGTTGATTTGAAATCGATATTTTTTAGACGTTTTTGTGGGTTTAATTGTTTTTCGGAAATGGTTCTTATATGGCAGCTATGACAAATTATGGGCCGATCTTCTTAAATTTTGGAACAGTGATTTTTATGCATATGAGAATGCCTCACGACGAATTTCAACGTAATAACGCTATATTTAAGATACATATTAGTATTAAAGTGAATTTTAAAAGTGGACCTTATATGGGGTCTATGGTGAAACATGGGTCGAAGTAAAAAAAAATCATTTTGGGATTTCTTTTCGCATTAAACTTATTTTTGCTGAATTTTGTATTGATATTTCAATTTTAAAGGCAATTATGTATAATTTAGCAATATTTCGGGAAGACTTTTGTATGGGGGCTATGAGAAATCATGGAACTATTCTTATTATCTTCTTCACACTTTCTTCTTTTATCATGAAAATAACGTATACAAAATTATATCTGCAATATATTTAAAAATATTGCAATAAAATGAATAAAAAGAAGTAAGAGTGCTATATTCGGCTATACCGAATCTTATATACACTTCACCTTTGTTGTGGATGCATAATTATATGTGATAAACACGCCATCTGTTGATGAATTTGTTCGTAACAATATTAATACACTTTGTTTGATCAACGCCATCTGTTGATGAAATTATTCGTAACAATATTAATACACTTAATTTTTTTGATGAAATTTGTCCCGGATTTTTGCTCATATCTCCGTTATTTATGGACGGATTTTGCTGATTTTAAATAGCAAACTTATCGAAAGCATGTCTGACAGAATTATTGAAGATTTGGATCTCGAAGATATCTGGGGACTTCCGAAAATTGATTTCAACATCCAGACAGACAGACAAACGGACATGGCTTAATAGACTCCGATATCTATAAGGATCCAGAATATATATACTTTATAGGGTCGAAAAATTATATTGTGAAAATTACAAACGCAATGACAAACTTATATATACCCTTCTCATTAAGGTGAATGGTATAAATATCAAATTTTTATGAAGGTTGCCTCAGATTTTGGTCCATAACTCTGTTTATATTGTAGCGAATTTGCTGATTTTCAATACCAAAGTTATCTGCAAAATAAGAAATATTTTTCTGGAAATTTTGTTTAGTTAAGTTGTGTAGTTTGGTTGTGAGAGTGTTTTACACAGACAGGCATGGCTCAATCGACTTAGAATTTCATGAGGATCAAGAAAATATATACTTAATATAAAGGCGACTGGGAGACCAACAAAGTTGGGAAGAATCGTTTTAAGCGAAGGGAATGCAACAACTAAAATTAAAGTTTTCAAATAAACTCTTTAAGCTGATTAAGTTGGTTAAGCAAATGTCATAAACCACATAAATAATTAAACCCCGATAAATCTTAAGCAAATAAATTCTTTTTCAGTAAACATACAATTAACGTATCTACAAGTGTCAGTATGTGTAACATTGTAACTGCCTCATTTTTAAATATATACAAATACAAATTACAAATAAATGAATGGTTTTTACAATGTAATGAATGAATGACTGCATAAATACATACATATACATACATATACATATGTATATATGTATGTATATTAAAGGTATTTGTTGGAAAGTATTTTATGACGGATTTCAGCAGCTTAATGTTAAATTATCACACCTTATGCGTTTTTGTATTTTACCACGTCTTGAGTAAAATTATCTTGTCACTCCATCATTCTGACAGCCAGTTAAAAACATTTTGTATGCCTCTGTTTTATCTGTGTTCGAGTGTGATTGTGAGTGTGAGTGCGAGTGTGTGCTAGTGTTTGAGTGTCTGTCTGTCTGCCTGTACATTTTAAAGTTTTCCCCAGCAAATTACATTTTAATTGACTCATACATTTATTGCTTTTTTTTGTTGTTGTTGCTGGCAACAGTTTTTATGTTGTAATTCTTCTCAACTATTTTGAAATAATACGTCATTAGAGATTGATTAAGATTCTTTGTAATGCAACGTACAGAATGAAACAATGTGTTTGTAATAGTTTTAGAAATGGTTGGAGGGAAATATGCCGTTTTTTTATGGGAAACAAAAATATTAAAATTCGATTAAATAGTAACTAAATGGAGCATAAAAATAATTTTTTTAATTTAACTTTTCTAATTTTTTTTTTAAACATTGTTGACATAAAATCCGACCACATAACATCCCAGCATACCATTCTAGGAGCGCTCCGAAAAAGAAGTCAGAAAACAGTCCAACTAAAAATCATTTTCGGAGCCAAAGAAAAATTTGCTTAAAAAATTATTTTTTTTTTCCATTTTTATATATTTTATTTAAATGAATTTGATGTTTGACTGTTGGCTAGCAGGCACCGCAGTGGTGCAGAGGTTAGAACGCAAAGAATTCTGATGAGAGAATGTGGTGATTTTCGAAACATGAAAATTCAACCCAAGTTCAATCCCCAGCTAAGCCAGAAAAATTATCAATAAAATTTTAATAGAGATTTCATGTTGTAAAACAATTCCTTGAGTAAAAATAATTTAATGAACTCGAGTCCGACTAAATAAATATCAAAACAATACCATTTTATTTTTTTTACTGTAAATACAATTTATTAAATTTTTTTCCATTTCTAATTTAGTTTATTTGTAAATTAATTCCCTTTTTGTTTAAGTAAAAACAAATTAAAAAAAAATGTGAACTTTAATTTTCTTGTATTTAGTCATTGCAATTTTGGGCTCTTTCTGAGCCGAAAACCCCTCATAAAGGACTCTTTTCTGACATTATCTAAGAGCTCTTTCTGACGGACCATTTTCGAATGTAATGACCCACTTTTCTGAAGGTTTTCGGAGCAATAATGAGTGTTTTTTGGGCTCATAAGACTCTTTTTCGTTCTCATATCGACAGCTCAGTTCCAAAACATGCTAAGTCGAAAAAGTGAGTTTTGCAAGAAAAGCTCCTAAAGTTTACAAGCAATATCTAAAAAACCATATGAGGTAGAGCTTTGTTGTTGATAACTATTGATTGGATAGCATGGTTTGGAATTGAACTGTCGATATGGCTTGCTGGGATAACACCCAGCGGTGCCATATAAATTTTGAAGAATACTTTTTATTTTTGAAAAAAAAAAAAAAAAACTTTTTTTATATAAAACTTAAATTTGTTTAAGAAAATTATCAATATTATTTATTAATCTATTATTTTATCAATATTCATCAATAATGTTAATTGCGAAAAATCAAAACGGAATATCTCACAGCATTTTCTATTAGTTTTGTGAACATTATTCATAATTTTTAAATTCCATAAAACTTTTTTTCTTAAAAAAAAATTTTTTTCCTCTCGAAAACCTTGCACTGAGGGCAGTCTAAAAATTTTTTCGTTTTGCTTTTTCTACATAAGCAAAATACGGAATTAACTCTACTTCAGAAAGGTATTAATTTCTGTGACATGGCTGAATATTTTGAAAAAAAAATATAAGTTGGCGGCCACAGTTCGAGCAAAATCATTCAAGCCATGAATCAAATTTGTACCTGGATGTTTTTGTTAATTGTTAGAATTTGGAATTCAGAGAACTCTCATATGATTATTTAAAAACAAATACATTCACAACATGTCACTGTTTAGTACAGATTTTGTAGGCTGGATGCATCGCTGGACCATACCAGCATCAAAAATGAGTAATTTCTACAGGTACTTGATATCGCGACACAATTACAGAGAGCCAAGTCAATTACTAAATGACACTTTTTCAGAATGTTTATTCTCTCGTTTAGCTGAACCGAATCGGCCAGCTAGACCGTACGATTTGATAATGTGAAATTTATTTTTATGTAGTTATTTTAAGTAAATAAATCCCAAGCCAGTCGCACATTAAATGAGGAAATTCAACTCTGCATTAAGTCCTGATTTACACGAAGCAATTCTTTAAGCTAAGCTGATTACCTTTTAGACATCGTGGTGAGGGGTAGATAAGACTCGTCGTATGCTGTGTATACTCTGAAGAAATTTTAAGGAAAATTTTTTATAAATCTTTCTAATAAAAATTGCTTCGTGTAATTTGGGACTAACTAAATTTTAGATTTTTTTTTATAAAAAAAATGGATGTTGAAAATTTTAAATTTAACATAAATTTTAAAGGTACGGTCACATTTGGCAAATATTTGCAAATATTTTTAAATATTTATTTAAAAAAATATTTCCTATTTAGGCCAAATCACAACAAATATTTAGCTTTAAATAAATTAGGTAATTTGTAGTTTTAATTTATTTGATGCTGGTTGATCTTGCAAAACTATTGTAAGAGTAATCAACGTCAAACAAGTGGTTACGCTTTTTTGAGTAAATATTTGCCAAATGTGAGCGTACCTCAAAATGCTATGCTATAAATTAATGAGCAATTTAATAAGTTTCTGTTGCATTTGAAATCTATTTCACACTTTTATTGCTATTAAAACAACAACAATAATTTAAATATTGACATCAGCTGCAGTGGATGACACAGTAGTTATTATTTATTTACAAACCTAAAACCAAAATAAACAATGATTAAATTATTATTAACTTGTCATAAAACAACAACAACAACAACAATAGCAATTATTTGTCAACGTCGTCTTTAGTCACTTAATTTTACTTGAAATGTTGTATTTCTTAGAATTTCTCCCCTCCCCCTCATTTCCTTCACTTGATATACTACTTTCCAATTGTGTTCTATTTAGTTAGATATTTGTTGTTGCCGCTTATGGTGTCGTCGTACAATTTTCTATAATTTAATCAAATCAAATAGTAATCAAAATAAAATATTGTATTAGTTGTTGTTGACGCTGACACATAGAATTTATGACACTTTTTCCCAAAATACAAGTTAAAACTGACAGTTGCTGGTATTATGTTGGCATTAACAAGTATCTGATATACAATAAAAGAAGTGAAAGAGCCACTTTTGTTTAAACGAGTTGATAAGATTAGAAAATCCGTAAAAATAGACGACGAAACAAAAGAAAATGAGTAAAAATATTTGGAAATGATAATTTATGACATAATGAAATTTAAATTAGGAATTTCTTGCATTTATAAAACACTTTTTTAAATTGTTGACGAGTGGTGTATGTCAAGATTAAATGGTTTTTAATGGTCTAAAATTAATGGAATTCGTTTTATATATATAAAACTTGAGAAAGTGTAACAAGTGTAATACGAGTGTCTGATTATTTCGTAAGTTACGTAGAGTAGTTTTTAAAGTTATTTAAATAAACATAAGGATCACTTCAATGAAACGGTCATAATGATTTTACAAAAACTATTTTCATTATCCAACACTAAACATTAACTGCCGTATTTATAAAAAATTAAAGTAGACTTCAAGTGTACTTTAAGAAAATTTTGTATGAAAATTTTGTCTTAAAGCACACTTCAAGCCTACTTTATTTTTTATAAATACGGCAGTTAATTAATTATTAAATTAGATTAAAGTAGACTTCAAGTGTACTTTAAGAAAATTTTGTATGAACATTTTGTCTTAAAGCACACTTCAAGCCTACTTTATTTTTTATAAATACGGCAGTAAGAATATATCGAAGACCTGTTCAAGAGAAGATTTAATGGTGTCACTTTTCTATCAGTTTTAATGACAGGCGTCAATCATATAAAGCATATCCTTGGCAAAAAAAAAAAAAATCATGAAAGCTCCTGCTCACATCCTAAAAATAATTTAAACAGTCATAATTAAGCCACATCAATAGTCAAGTCGATTCTTGGTCCACTTCCTAAATAAGTCCATTTGGTTCCAGTTAATCTAACCGGCACTTTATTTAATTTAAATAAAAGAATTTGAGAAAAAGAAACAGACGATCATTCGCACATACATAACTGCGACAGATTTTGATTTTTCTCTCAGATCTTTGACATCAAATAACATTTTTTGTGATCAGCGAATGGAGAGAATATACCAGCGCATGTCTCATTAAGTAATTGATTTGTTTTGATTAACATATCGTAATAGCAGCTACCAGTAACATTCACTACTTAACCGGCCTCTTTTTCACTGAACTATGGTGCCTCCAGCCCAAAAAAAATCTGAACCAAACGGTGGCACGTTATGGGTGTATTTGTTTGTCGACAGTCACATGAGAGTTCTCTGAAAATTCCAAATCAGCGACATTTTGACAACATAATCATCAAATGCTAAATGTACTTCATCGTTTAAGATGATTTTGCTCGTACTATGACCGCCTAATTTTCAGTATTTTTGAAATATTCTTCAACAGCTGAAACGCGTAGTCCTCTGGTATAATGCATAGCTTTTTTTTGACAACATTTTACTGCATGCATTTTGAATTTTTAAATTTTATATACTTAAAGGACTGTTTGTAGCGTTTCACAAGTGCAAAATAATCTGTAAACATTTTTAAGTTTAAGAGTACGAATAGAGTTTAAATGTAATTTTTAATGACATTTTTTGACTTTGAGAGAAATTATAGATGACAATTTGACTGGCTCTGATGAATTTTCATTATATTTTCACTTCATAACGTCAGCTTAAGTAATACATAAATTAAATGGAAGTTCACCTGCTGGCCCGTATGTATGTGTAAAGCACGCTCATGTCCAAACTACAGAATCAAAATCAACACGATTTAGCATGAATATTTATGAATATCCCATGCAGTTTGTTATTGAAAATCAGCGAAATAGTTTTAGTAGAAAACATGTTATAAATGAAAATCTAAGGTAACCACGAAAAAAAAATATATTGATTTGATTGCATATTATGGCACTCATGTTGTTGTATTAGTTTTAATTGTTACTGTAGTTATTTACTAACCCTAATGATTACTTTTAAATTATTTATAGAAATAAATATACAGTGGTGGACATATAATTAGAATCGATGCTTTGATATAATAAGATCTTTGTGTAGTTTTTTTAAATACCTACACTGTAAATTGTTTTTTTCGTTATTCAATTAGTAAACTATCAACATTGTTCTTGATGTACAACAAGTTATAAAATATAAAAATATTATTTTCACAATTTTTTTTTTTGCTGGCCACATAATTAGAAACGCGAATTTTTTTCTTTAACATTTAAACTTTTCTAAATATTAGTGACAAAGTGACTCTTAATAATTTTGATTCGGTTTAGTTTCGAAAATGGGCAAAAACAAGTCATGTACTCCAGAA
This sequence comes from Bellardia bayeri, assembly GCA_950370525.1. NCBI lineage: Eukaryota > Metazoa > Arthropoda > Insecta > Diptera > Calliphoridae > Bellardia > Bellardia bayeri. Next base: position 68,781,019 of record OX493266.1, on the reverse strand, counting down.
ATGAGACGGTTAATTGCGCAGTGTTATCAAAATTAAAAACTTTCAATGTCGGCTATTGCACAAAAGTTGTCTTGCTTAAAAAATGGTATTTGGTGCAATTCACTTGTAGAAAAATACAAAGGAGTTTGCAACCCCAGCTAGGAAACCTGGGACCCGAAAGACCACTTTAGCAGAAGATTAAAAAAATCCATTTTTATCTTCGCGCGAAATAAAGCCTGAAATTGGACAGCAGAAATATCCACACGGACAATAAGAAGACGCTTAAATGAGACAGGACTTCGTGGGTGCATTGCAGAAAAAAACCCATGTCTCAAAAAAATATTATGAAGCGGTTTGCAAGATAAATATTCAGAAAAGATCCACGACGAAAAAAAGAACAACGTATCTATGTTTAACTTGTTCCAATATTATGGAAAATCGTATGTTAGACGTCCTCTAAATAAAGCCTTAGACACTGTTAAAACAGTGAAACACAGTGGCGGGTCTGTTATGGTCTGGGGTGCCTTTTCTTGGCCTGGTCTGGGTCCAATTGCACGACTTCAGGCAATAATGGATCAGCATCAATATAAAAACATTTTGGAAAATGTAATGGACCCGTATTGCTTTGAGAATATACCCGTTCAATATATTATCCAGCATGATAACGACCCAAAGCACACTTCACGGTTAGTGGGGTGGGTGTTAGCTGTTGGATCAAACTATTGATGTTCTTGACTAAACACCCCAAAGTCCTGATATTAACTCAATTGACAACTTATGAGCAATTGTAAAACGATACCTAAAGGACAAAAATCCACGAAATAATAATGAATTGTTTCAGTTGGTGCATTAAAGCTGGAAAACATATCCTGCAAACAGCGAATGTTATTAAAAACAAGTAACAGTGCTATATTTGGCTATGCCGAATCTTATATACCCTCATATCTTATATACTTTGTTGGGGATGCATAATTATATTATGCATAATTATATCGATAAACACGCCATCTGTGGATGAATTTGTTCGTTACAATATTATACACTTTGTTTGATCAACGCCATCTGTTGATGCATTTGTTCGTAACAATATTAATACACTTTGTGTGATTACTTAGTTTTTTTGATGTAATTTTCAGAGCTTGTCTCAGATTTTTGCTCATATCTCTGTTATTTATGGACGGATTTTGCTGATTTTAAATAGCAAACTTCTCGAAAGCATGTCTGACAGAATTATTGAAGATTTGGATCCCGAAGATATCTGGGGAATTCAGAAAATTGATTTCAACATCCTGACAGACAGACAAACGGACATGGCCTAATAAACTCCGATATCTATAAGGATCCAGAATATATATACTTTATAGGGTCGGAAAATTATATTGTGGAAATTACAAACGGAATGACAAACTTATGTATATATGTATACCCTTCTCATGAAGGAGAAGGGTATAATAAGGGTTTCCAACAAAATATTAAATAATAAGTCCGTTTTGTTAAACTTCACTAAGGTTTTTTGCATTTTTTTAGTTTCTAATTATGTGACCAATTTGATATTACGTTTTTTTGGTGTTTAAGTTAATTTGCCTTAAAATAGTATTGATGCTGTGAATTAACGAAGTTTTGTTGTCGAAGTTGGTAATTTATCAATAATAATCGAAAAAAATAATTAAAACAAAAATATAATGTTAAATTTTACTTTTTAGCTTTAATGCGATTTTATCTATTAAAAATCGCTCTATTACATTTAAAAAACATCACACACAAAAATCGCCAGTTTGTATTTTGCCCAGAAAATGCGACGTTATTTTTAATATTTTTCCCCAACTAAAAAAAAACAACAAAATATTACAGAAACTAAAAAAGCAGAGAGCAAAACTTGTGCTCAGAAACAGTAAATTCAAATGAAAAAACTACAAGATAAGTTAAATTTTAACTGTTAAAATCATACACAACATTTTTAATAACCTACACTATACTCTTTAGTGATAAAAAAAAAACACATTCACCTCTATACTCTTAAAAACACTACTCATAAATACGACAGAAATCGTTTATTTTACTCGTCCACCAATCAAATAGTTTGATTAATATCGTCTCTAGTCGTTGCTCAACGAAGAGGCTAGATATAGAGACGAAGTTAAACATCGTTTTGTGTCTTGTAAACATCGTGTCATAACAAATGGTTTTCGTTTCTCTAATTCTCGTAACCTGCTCAATTTTATTTGAAACTCTTTTACAGTTTGCTTTGTGTTGTTTTGTTTACAAAATGTTTGCTACTTACTCGTATTCACTCGCTCTGCCTCTCTCGGGTTGTTTTTTTTGGTGTTTGTTGTGTTTGGCTCTTTTCCCTTTATTTTTATCATTTTAATTACACAAAACTGTGCAAAAATATACATATATTTTTTTCTATATCATTGACATTTTCTTGTGTTTGTTGTTTTATTCTATATATATACGAGTATATGCGATTCTCCCCTGTACTCGTATTTTTGTTGTTTATTAATTTTTTATAAGTATTTTTGCTGCTGCTGTTTTTTTTTTATTTATTTCGTCCACAGCTCGTACGTACATTTGAGTAATAGTTGTGTTGTGCTGTGTTGTTTTTTTTTCAGTGGATTTTTATATTTTAATATAATTTTTTTTCTGTTAGTGGCGCTTCAAGTGTTTGGTTGTTATTTCCATTGGAAGTGTGTAGTTTCGTGGGTAATATTCCATATATTTTCAGTTTGTTGTTTATTTCTTTAGTCGTTTTATTTCATTTCTTTCATTCAGTTTTTTGTTTTTTTTTTGCGTATCGCGTTTATGTGAAGTTTGCTTTTTTTATTATAATTTCGCAAATATTTGCCAAAAACTAAACGCAAACAACTAAAGTATAAATAAGAATAATTTTTGTTCTTAAGTTTTATTAATTTGGCAAATTGTTTAAAGTTGTGCGTTTCATTATTTTACTCCAAACTTGAGTGGGTGTGTGTTGCTTTTTAAGTTGAAAATTTTATTTGTGAATTTGTGATTTAATTAATGTTTTCCAAATGGTCAGTGAAAAGAAACAATCTCGTCGTGCTAGTGCTGACGCCAAAGATGGTAAGTTTTTATTGTTATTGTTTTGCTCTGTTTTGCATACACGTGTTTGCAATATTAATTTCTTTTTTTTTAATGATCTCTATATTTGGTTGTTTATGTTTACATAACCTGAAAGTCACGCCATTGTGTACATGTGTATGTAATATGTATGGCTCTTAATCTGAAACTTTTTTATAAAATTGAGATTTTGAAATGTTTTTATACTTTGTCCAAGAAAGTGCTTTTTAGGAACTCAAAATTAAAAGTTGTGGTAGGTAGTCAATAATTAGCCAAGTAACAACATGTGTCTGCAAATCGGCTCTAGTAAATAAGTGAAATTGTATGTGAAAGCTTAAAAGCCTAAAAATTGTATTTCTGCAACTTTTGCAAGATACTTATCTGGAAATACATCTTTCATTAACTTATGGCCATAATTTCACCCTGTTTCATCACCCTGTTATAAACCTATTGCGTATTGAGTTTTTTCCCTTGTTTTCAATTCGAAAACTTAGCTCAAGTTACATATAATAATGATATTGTTGTTTTCAATGTGACAACAGCGGCGTAGATAGATATGACAAATCTGGCATCTATTAAGTAAAGTTTCACATAGTTTTACAAATCTGAATCAGAACCTCTTGTTATTGTAATGCCTCTAATTTTTTTTCAATGACTTGTTACCCAGGATCTTGATAAAGCCTGAATCATTTTTTCACTTAACGAAGAACATGCGCAAATTTCTGTTCGTAATTCTGCCTACATTTTGATCGTGTGCTTACAAACCGATGGTTCATCAAGATATGTGTGGTTATTTGTTAACATAAAGTTCCATCGTGTTTTGCCCATTTATTCCCATTTATTTCCATTTCGTCAGTGGCTAGGAATACCCCACTGACCTACAGGAATTGATATTGCAAGATCATCATTTGATTGTTGTGTCTCACAGACGAGTACACATTTGATTGTACTAGCAACTCGTGTTGCTCTCTTATTACATACATATGTGTATACAAATGTGTCTATACTCTCAAATAAAAATTCGAGTGATTTAAGCAATTATATTGTGCTGTGTGAACACCGAAGAAATTTCAAGGAAAAAATTGTATCAATATTTTCAATAAAAATTGCTTCGTGTAATTTGGGACTAAGTTATTGAGTAATAGCAAATCATTATCAATCATCGAGTTTTTGCTGATATCATTTACTTAACTCAGCTTTAAACATATGAAATAACATTAAGAAAATTTTAACACTAATTTTTTTTACAAAACTTTTAATTCTTCTGAACATATTTTTAAATAACTTTTCTTTTTTTCTGTTTTTCAGGTATGTACAAAAAAATTTTTATATGGTGTTACTAAACTATTTTAGATGGTAAGTTTTTGAAGGAAAGTGTCAGGATTATGACACCTTGGTTTTTTAATTAGTTCTAAGTATGAACCTTAAAAATATTTTTATTTTTATATTGAAAGCTTTTGCTTTCGAATCGAAATACATAATAACCCCCCTGGTCAGAGCAATTGTAATTGTATAGCACAAATTTAGGGGAATCCCTTTTACTGCATATAATCAAATGAACTTGTCATACATTTTTTACATTACTTTAAAGATTAGAGTGCATATCTTTTTTTCTAAAATAACTATGATTGTGTAAAAACACATTGTTTATGTGAATTAATATTATAAAGCTCATTTATTCAGGTTCTTAAAAATCGTTGTTTCAATAAGTTTTAGAGATAAGGAACCAATCACCTATTTTGCATACTATCAATGTCTTTTTCACACGGTTATTTTTACACGGAATTTCCTGGAACCAATTACCGTGTAAAAACAGAATTAGGTGTAGAAATTACGAATATCCTTTAACATACATAGGTAGTCTCTAGATTTGATTACTTTTGATGTGCTGCTACTTGTAAGGATAAAGAGCCATAAAGATCCCTGTATAAATGGAAATACATATATGTATAGCTTAATAGGGATTACATTGGGATAGAAGTTGTTTTACAATACATTTTGTCATATATAATTAATCGCTTTTAACTCTTGCCAAATGTCAGCAGATAGAAAGTGTATAATTAATACAATGGGCAACCAATGGCAGATTAAATGTAGTAAATTTTTAATATACATGATTGTGATACTGAAAATCACACGACAGTTCTGTTTTATAATATTTCAGAAATATGAACAACCTGTTGATTTTGTCCTGTTGACAAATCTAAAAGCTTCAATGTTATCAGATTTTCATTATTATAAGAAATTGTTAACTGGGTTATTAAAACTCCCACTGGGTTGTGCTTTAGAATTTTTTCAATTTTCGTAATTACATTGTCTTAATATTTTCAATAATTTAATTGAATGAAATTGTGAAATTACAAACAAAACTATTTTCTCTGGAAAAAAAACAATGGCAACAAATGAAGAAAAATATGTCAATTACAATTTATTGATAATTTTGTTGTTGTTTGTACTAGAATTGTCGCACTGTGTTTAAAAGAAAACAAAATAGGCAAACAAATGCAAATGAATAAACTTATTCATCCAGATAAAATTAAAATTTTTTGTTTATTTATAAATTTAAATTTAAAAGTCAATGAATTTAATCAAAGGCAGCATTTTAAATTAAATACACAAAACTGATAATAATTAACAGTAGAAGCAAAATTATAACAAATTGTTGTTGTTGCTGCTGCTGCTGCTGCAGCGGTTGTTTTTTCTTCCAGTAAAGAGAAGTTAAGACAAAAACAAACAAACAAAAAAAAAACTACACAACAAATTAGAAAAGCAGACACTTTGCAAAAAATTAAAAGAAATCAAAAAAAAGCATTATTTTGAGTAAAAAAAGATAATAATTGTATATGTAAAAGATATAACGTAGATAGTAAACAGTGTGGGGGAGAATAATAGTTTATGGTTTTATATTATGGCACAAAATACATAAATTTATAATATTTAATAAAGTTTTGTGATTGTTTGCTCGACTATTCAAACAAAAGTAGGTACATATATGCAAAGAAAACGAACGTACCAAAATTGAAGCAATTCAATTCACATAATCGACATATAATTGTGACTAATAAAAGAATAGTGTGCAATTATATAACGATCTATTAAAATTACAGTTATACCGCTGTAATCTAAAGTTTAGAACGAAGGTAATTTTATTTGGCAGGCTAAAACTACTTTATTTTCGAAAATAAAATTAGTAGAATTAACATTTTCTTTCAACGCACAAAGTAAAGTAGCTAATATTTAATTCCATACAAATGTATTAGAATTAATGAGTTTAAAATCTTAACGAAACTTTATTTGCTAAAACAATATTTGAACATTATTAATTTGTATCTGCTCTTTTTAATAATAATAATAGGTATATAAAATTTGTTGTTTTCAACGACTTAGTTAGCTAATGACAAAGGTTTAACTAATGATTCTTTATTCGCAATGCTTAGTTTGCCATAAGAATAACAAGTAATAGTTAAACAATAGTTAGTATTTTAGTTTACCAATGGTTAACTAATGACTGAGAATTCGGCCATTAAGAATTTAACTATTATAAAGTTTGCGTAACTTTTTACAAATGTAAGTTGCTTTGTAATTCTAAACAATAACATTATACAAGACATTACCACAACATAACGAACCTTAATATAGCAATATTTTTCGCATATAACTGCTACTATTTTCGCCACCACTAACCCTAAGTACGTATGAAAACAATGAGCAAAAAACAACATTATAAACAAAATAGGTAGGTATACAACAATTACACCACTGTATAGCTAAAACAACAACAGCAAAAACACCTCACTAAACAAGTATTTAAGCAGACACTAAAAAACACAACAACAATTATACACCAAAAACCCAGAGAAAATTTGACTCGGCTAATGAGCAGCGTTGTTAACTTTGAAAATTCAAAACGCACCAAAATGTAGAAAAAAACGCGTTATTAGAAAAAAATCGCACCAAGTTTAGATTTTCTTTTTATTTAAAATGTTTATTGCATTAATTTCACATAAAAATATAATATTTTTGTATTATTAATATAACAATAAAACAATCTTCAGCAGTTCAGTGTTTTTATAAAAAAAAAAAAAAAAATTTAACAAATATGAAAAATAAACTAAACAAATTTGTTTGTATTGCTTTGTACAACATAGATATACATATATGTATTTAATTTCTTATTTTTTTAACTATTTAAAAGTAATAATAGTAAAAATACAATGTGATATTCGGAATTAATTGGCAAAAAAAGGGCTAATTTCAGTACATATTTTTTAAATATGTTTGTTTTCTATTTTAAGATCTTCTAGTACTTCGTTGACCCTATTCAATAAAATTTGTTAGGGCTTAACTGAGACTCCAGCCCTAGTTGTTCGTCTACAGTTCAGTAGACCAATCAGGCTACACAAGAAGGGGTCGTTTTTCATCGTATAGATTTCATGATAATGAATTATTAAAAAACTTAGTAAAAATAAAGATTTTTATCACATTTTCGAAAAAATTAAAAAACGCATCGAAATTTAAAAAGAAGCGAGCCGCTCACCAACTAAGAAATTTTTCTCACTAAAAAATTTAACAAAAGCACCAAAAATGGTGTGGAACGCACAAAGTTGGCAACACTGATTATGAGACCACTATGGTGAGATAATAGAGAGCACACGAATGTGATACGGAGAGTTTTTTTTTTTTTGTTGTATTTTCTTACAAGAGAGTTAAATACAGAAATTCAACTCTGGCTAATGAGAATTCATATAGAAATTTTCTTTAAACATTTTCTTGGTATTATTTAGTATTGCTCTACCTGTCGTCACGTTAACAACAACATTTTAGTGAAAACGTTTCATGAAAAGAGAATTTTATTTGTTTTTTTTTTTGTTTTTGAAAAGAAAATTGTAAAAAATTAGAAAACAAGTGTAGAAAAAAAACGCGGTTCTAAAACAGACAGCAAAAAATATTTGCAAAAAAAAAGAATAATAAATACATATTGTTTAATTTTGCGTTTTATTTTAAGCGGCAAACTTAAAATAGCTACATACATATGTATATTGTTTAGTTATAAGTAAAGCATTTAGCAATCAAAATAACAACATCAACAACAAAAAAAGCAATTAAATTGCCTTTTTTTGGTATATAGAGTTTAAAACCAAATCAATCATACGTCTAGTAGTAAAATCGATGTAAAGTTATGCCTTTTTAAAAGGCAATTATTAATTGTTTAAAACGTTCGTAAAATTATAAATTTTTTGGTTAATAAAAAAATTAAAATATTATTAAACCGTTAAAGAGAGTTTTAAATTATTTGAAAAAAAAAAATAAATAAATAAAATTTATTTCAAATACATAAAGTGTTTGCAATGTTAAGAAGTTGCTTGAATTGAAACACAATTAAAAATTTATTTAAATCAAAAAGTAAAACACTAAAATAAAAGTTGTTTATAAAATTCGTAAAGAAAGAGAAATAAAGAGTGTAAATTATTGTGTACAACAACAAATTACAGGCCACCAACAACAAAAATTACTTGTTTCTATATATGTAACAACAACTGAGACAACTGCAACAACAACAAATCAAAAGAAAGCTTAACAAAAATAAAACGGCGAAAAATTCAAACATATTCGCTGTATTTTTTGTGTCTTAATTTAAATTTTTACGTTGGCGTTAAATGCCAATAATTTACTTACGTTTCTTTTTTGTGTAAGATTACAAAAACAAGCTAAATTAAAATAAATATTATATTAAATTTATATGCAAGATAATGAAAAGTATTAATTTAAAAAAAAGATAAATAAAAAAGAAAAGTGCTAAAAATTTTAAATAAAAAAAAAAAACGAAAATAAAAAAAACTTTTAAATATTAATTTGAATAAAAATAAAAATAAAGATTATAGAAGAAAATAATAAAACAACCATGAATAAGAAAAATAAATTATTTCCTTCTAATATAAAAATAATAAAATAATTTAAATAATCAACAAATAAAAGTGTTACAAAAAAAGTTTATTTTAAATAATTAAAAAAAAAAATTAAACCAACAACAACTGTATACAAAATAAAATCATTTCAATTTTTTTTTCCATAAAAAATTATTTGAATTTTTTTTTTTAATTTATTTCAAAAAAAAGTAAGATTTTTATATAAATATAAATACAACAAAAAGTGTTATTTTCCCTAAAAAAAATAATAATAAAAATAAGTTTGCACCTGAAATTGTATAATTGAAAAAAAGCGCATTTTTTCTCCTACAAAATTTCAGTTTCAATGAATATAAATATAACTAAGCTAAAACTCAATTTTATATAGCTAATCAATGGAATTTGTTAAATATTTTTTGATTAGTTGGTTTATTATTAATAACAAATAACTTCAAGTTGGATTAATTAAACCCACCAACCCCTTCCCCCCATTAACTTGTATTATCTTTAAGCTACAGCTAAGTATTTTTATTTTTATATCTAAACGTATATATTTATTAGCCATTTTTATAGTTTAATTAATTCCTAAAGACATTTGCAATTTGCATAAATATTTCTGAGAGTGTGTTTTTTTTCTACTCTATTTCTTTATATTCATTTAAAACAAAACTGCAATATATTACAAAACATTTTGTGGCCACTAAAATAAATATATTTTTTTAAACATACAATTAAAAAAAAATAATTATATCCAGGAAGTAAATGTCTCTAATTTGTTGTAAATATGCAATTAAAATATTTATTGGTTTCATTTTTATGGTCTAGACCTCATGAAATATATTAATTAAAAAAAAATTAATTTAAATTTATAGTCAGACTTTGTGGTGGCTTTTAAACAGCAGCAGAAATATATAAGTATGTACATAAAACAAAGTTTAAGTAAGTTAGGAAATTAAAACTTGTAAAAAAAAATTTAAATTGAAATTAAAATATAGAACAACAATTGCGCCATTGTAAAAATTAAATGAAATAAGTTCTCTAGAATCAGTTGTCAGCGATGTCAACTTTGAAATTTCAAAACGAAAATGCAGAAAAAAACGCGCCATTTAAAAAGCCCACCAAGTTTAGCATTTTTTTTTTTATTTAAAATGTTTACTGAATTATGTTTACACTTTTTTTTATTTCGATTAATAGTAAAAGTAATAATAGCAAAAGCCGTTTTTTTAATAAACGAGCTTATAAACCACTCAAACTTTAACTCACAAAATTCTATTCGGAACTAAAGTAGTAATTGGTAAAAAAAAGGTCAAATTTCGGTACTTATTTGGTACTTTTTTTAATTTTTTTTTTGTTTTCTATTTTTAGTACTTCTTTTTGAATTTTTCAATAAAATTTGTTAGGGCTTCACTAGGACTCTAACCCTGGTTGTTTGTCTACAGTTCAGTAGGCCAAACCATTAGGCTACACAAGCACTTTTTTATTTCCATGTCTAAAATGTTAATTTTATTTTCAAACAATGTCTTTCGCCCTATTCACCTTTAGCAATAACCTTCATGTGATGAATTTGATAGTATGTATTCATTTATCATACCTTAGTATTTAAAATACATTTAATGGGGTCCTTTTTATCGTATAGATTTCACGAGTAGTGAAAAAAAAGAGTTCTTCACATTATCAGAAAAACTAAAAAACGCGCCGAAATTAAAAAAAAAAAGCGCACCGCGCAGTAACTCAGAAATTTTTCGCACAAAAAAATTAAAAAAGCACCAAACATGGTGCGAAATACACTGTCAGTTGTGTACTTTTGCTTTAAGCGTTTCACTGGCCAATCATGCATGAGTGACTAGGATTTGCTTAATTAACTTATGTTGCATCCTACAATTGTACTTTTTTTGATATACTTTAGACTCAGTTGGTATCGTGCTACTACCTCGAGCAATTTGGTACAATTTCAAAATATCGCAGCACCAAAAATTGGTATTCCATGTGAAATATATAAATATATAATTTAAGTTAAAATTTATGCAATAGTGCAAGCCGCAGAAATGATTGTATTAAATTTAAAGAGCATTTTAAAACTGATATCCTTATGATCTTGAAATATGCCTCTAAAAGATGGTTAACACGAAGAGAAGTTGTTGGTTGAATTATGAAACAAAGGCTGCCTTTTAATTACTATTTCTTATTAAATGATTTTGCTGCTAAATGCATAAACGCAAGCTTAAAGTTTAATTAATCAGGATTTCAAAAACTTTAGAAGTTAATCCTTCTATTTCTTTAATATATTGTTAAAATAATAAAACAATAAACAACCTGATACTTTGTAAATAAGAATGTTATGGATAATCGTGATAATAAACGAAAATAATATTTTTAAAGATTCAGAAGTAACCGTCTAAATATATATACATTGTATTTAAATAAATACAGGCGAATCCCGAATGAAGATAATTTACGAAACGAGCTCTTTGCCTTTCCAAGAATGAGGAGTTTAATTTTCTTTGTTTCAGATGCATTAAAATTGAAAACCTTTTTCCTGAAACACTAGATTTTTAGCATGAACAAATGCTTTATATTAAACGCTTTGGTAGCCTTTTCCAATAAAAGAGACCAGTTTTGTGGCATTTAGAATATCACCAGAATTTATATTGTGATTCTTAAGGTACGGTCACACTTGGAAAAACTCAAAAAATATTTAGTTTTATTTTATGTTGTTTGATCTTGCGAAACTCTTGTAAGAGTAAACAACATCAAACAAATTTGTGCTAAGACAAGTGGTTACGCTTTTTTGAGTAAATATTTGTCATGTGTGACCGTACCTTTAGAAGAAGTCTTACAACATATATTTTTGTATCACTTGCAATAAATCCACCATTATAAAGCGTTCTTGTAAACATAAATCACTTGACAGCTGACGAAATGGCCGCCAGTTAAAAAAGTGTTTCCAACTTAAAGTTCTATGCATCTAAAAAAAAGACATCACTTGTGTCAAATCCACCATTTCAAAGTATCTTTTTTTAATTTATATTGCATCAGGAAATACTCAACATTCTTTGAAGATCGACGATTTTTTAGAAATTTGTTATAGCATTTTTTCAAAGTCTGGTTGGCCGGGCTGTACATATGATCTCTTACGATTTGATTTATCGTAATGAATGCATTTTTCATCGCAAGTAATGTTTCGGTGCAAAAATTATTTCTTTTTATATCGTTTCAGCAGCATTTCGGATACGCAGCATCGTCTTTCAAGGTATCTCGGTTTTAATTCATATAGGCTGTTTTCATAAACGCAGTATTCAATGCAATACTGCAAACATATGCGTTTACAATGCAAAGCAATACTTCATGGCACTGCGTTGTCAAATAATGCAACGTTTCTGACGTTTTCGTATGTTTTTTCGGGTATTTTATAAAAATAATTGTTATATGAATCTTATAAATTAATGTGTATATTTATTGAAAAAAAAAACTAAAATGAATCATATTTGTATAAAAATTATGTTAAATTTTAACTTACGTTAATATGTCCGCAATTTCAATTGCTGAAAAATCATAAAGCATCACAAATAAAAACACTGCACAAATTTGACATTCAAAAGCTTTGTCATGCATTAATGAATTTACGGTATTGTCAAAAAAAAGGCAATGACGTTTATGAAAACAGCCATAGTACACAATTTTTCTACTTATGGAAAAATTCTGCTGCTCGTAAACGTCTTGAAATTGCTGCATGAGTTTCTCCCCCTAATTTTGGAAGCTCTTGTTGAGTTTGACAACAATATTCATAGAGTAATGCCTCCAATTCTTGGTCTTCAGACTTTTTTTGCTGGTCTTGGGAGATTTTTGTCTTCCGTGTGAAAATTACCACTTATGAACCACATAAACCATCTCTTGAACGATGAAACCGAAGCCGAAATACATTCACCAAGCTTCGGTGAGCAATCTGTGTGCTTTAGTGGAAATTTTTTTGAAATTAAGCCCGACCATATATTACCCTACACCTAGTATATGTATAAAAAGTTTTTCAGAAATGGGCGCTATAATCTTTTATGGACCGATCATCCACAAATTAAGTGTTATGAAATCTGTGAAAATAAATATTAAAAGATTTATGGAGGTTAAAAGATTTATTTATATGTATAAGAGTTTCGACTAACTATGGACCGACCATTATAAAATTAGGTGTCATCATTTCTGTATATATGCAACTTATTTGTGTTGCATTTTATTTAGATACCAACATTTTTAAGAAATTTATGGTCGTTAAAGTGATTTTCGAAAGTGGGCCTTATATGGGAGCTATGATAAATTATGGACCGATCTGTACAAAATTTGTAGATCTGATTTGGCTTCATTTACCACTCATTTGTGGTGAAATTTGTTTGGATATTTGCATAATTCAAACATTTATGATCTTTAAACCTTAATTTCGGGAGGACAGTTGTATGGGGGCCAGGTGAAATCATGGACCGATTTCCACCAGTTTCATTCCCATCCGTTCTAAAAAAATTTCACGTACCAAATTTTATCGAAATATCTTCAAAATTGTGTCCTGTACTCTGCGCACAAGCTTTACATGGACAGCCAGCCAGCCAAACGGACGGACGGACGGACATCGTTAAATCGACTCAGGAAGTGATTCTGAGTCGATCGGTATACTTTAAGGTGGATGTTGGACCAATATTTCTGGGCGTTACAAACATCAGCACAAATCCAATATACCCTTCCCACTATGGTGGGACCCAATATGTTATGAATCCCGAATTTTTCAAAATGTAAACACAAATTTTATCTAATATAAAATTTCTCTACATTTCATTAATTAGCCTTTTAAACTTTTACTGCGTAATAGAAAATGGCAGCAAAACACATTTACAATATTATTTACGCCACAAAATACAAAAATTATTGACAATGACTTTTTTTCATACACAGGCCATGAGTATGGCTACAAATATGTAGATATGTTTGTATGCATGTGGATAAACCTCATTATCGCCAACATCAACAACATAATCATGATGATTATTATACGCCGCACATAATTCAAATTCGTATAATAAAGTAATTTAGTTTAGCTCTTTATATGTGACTTTTCTCCTTCCACAAAACTCTCGAACTTGCTAAGAATAATGTTGTTGTCCTATATTTGAGTAAAAACAATAACAACACTGCATAGAGTGTATATATGTAAGTTGATATGTGTGTATATGTTTGTTGGATGTTTGTAGTTATATGTACGAGTATATGCGCATCAAGTGTGAGTCGTTTATTAAACTCACACATCTTGTTGTTGTTGTTGTTGTTGTTACTGTTTTTCTCCGCTACTTCGTTTGATTTTCTATAGTACGTGTGTGTGTGTTGTACAATAAAAAGGATGACTACCGAAATAGTACGAGCGTGAACGAGACTCAAAGCCTATGAAACTGTAAAAATGAGAATTGCTATGTCTGTAGAAAAATGTAAATAAAACAACAACACACAAGGAAGGAACTGTTGCGTGTTCAGTTTTACTTATTTCCTTTGGTTTGTATTGTTGTTGTTACATATTTTGTTATTTACGTATTTAAATGTCAGAGGGGTTCGTTCTTTCAAGTAAGTATAGGTACATGTTGATACTCAATTAGTTTCGTATTTTATACGTTTCTTATTTCGTTTTCATCTCTTGTTTTTACCTTTTTCGGCTTTTAGAACACCCGGCGCAGCTGTTTCACTTAAGTACAAGATCATCTTTTTTTTGTTTGTTGTTGTTTTGAATTGTGTGTGTTTTTTGTTTATACGCTCTTTCATTCTACCTTAAAGAACTAAATTGCTTACTCAAAAGTGCATCATGTGGTTGTTGTTATTATTTATAGTATGTCATACTTTAATTATTGTTTTACTCATTTTGGCTTTATACATACATACATGTGTATGTACATAAATGATGATGATGTGTGTGTGTTCTCAAATATATTTAAGGATATGCTTTTGACAAGACTGGCTTCATTCCTGTGATGACAGTCTGCAAACAAAAACTGCACCTTAACTATTTTATAGTATAAGACATTAAGCATTAAGAAATCTGACAAAATCCGTTGCTATGTTTATAATGTATGAATGTATGTATCTTAAGAATGCAGTTTATGTTGGGTTCCTCTTTGTTTCTTTCTGCTGTGTGTGTTTTTGTTTCTGTGCCAGTTTCAATGTTAAATGTGACTGACATTGATGCTGCCGTTGACGTCGTTGTGTGTCGTAAGTGATTACGCGAATGTAAATTATTTCATATACATACATACATACATACTCGTACATACGTATTGAATGGCTAAAAGAAAATCCTTTTTTTCTTGCAGTTGTTCTTCTTTATTTTTCGTTGTATTTATGGCTTTAAGGTTGGATTTATTTTGATGCATGAAATAAATTTTTCATTGTCGTTTGTTTTGTTATTGTTGCTGCTGAAATTGGGTTAAGGTTTACTTTTTATTTCTCGTTTTTGTTTAAGATTGTTGTTTTATTACATCTTTATTATTAGGCCATAAAACTTTCAAAATTATATTACTTTATAAGGACTTATAATTGCTTAAGTTAATTTGTTGTTTATGTTTTAATTAAACAAATTGTTCATGTTGAAAAGCAATACACTTATTAAGTTCTCAAAAATAACTGTTTAATTACATATAAGCATTAAACACATTCGCCACAGGAGGCTACCGACTACTATATGTCAAAAATAAAATACACACGTTTATACATATATGAATGATATGATTTTGCCCTGCTGTCGTCAAAATAACTATTCACGTATAAACGTGTATATTTTATTTTTGACATATTGTAGTCTGTAGCCTGCTGTGGCGAATGTGTTTAATGCTTTAAATATGTGCATTTCCATTGTCAAAAACGCAACATTCTTACGACTTGTTGCCATTTTCCTTAGGATTTTTGTAGTGAAAACGTTAGTTTTTCTTTTGATGTTTTAAATTTATTAGCAACAAATATTGTATTCAGAACGCGACTAAGATTACTCGCTTTGGACTGAATGCAATGATATATGGCAATTGGAACTTAATTTTAATAATATGATAATGTGCTGAACGCGACAATTAGTTTTTAATATCCACTTTTCGATAGATTTAAGTACAAATGATTGTTTTGTTTGTTTGATGTTTCCAATTAAGCAGTCTTAAACATGGTATGCAGAACCAAAAATAGAACTCGCTTTTGACTATATTTAGAAACACATGCTAAAATCAGTGAAAATTATGATAATCTGACTTTATTAAATATTGTTAAGTTAAAATATGATTTAGAACGCGACATTTTTTATCATCTCTTTTGTGATAGGTATGAGTACAACAAACATTTCGTCTTATTTGTTATAATTGATTGGTTCGACAAATTTCTTTAAATGATTCATTGATTTCATCCTTTCAGCTGATCCATTAAAATATTCTTTATATTTTAGTTGATCTATTTCAACTTATCACAAGTACCAAATTGTATCTTTCCTCCTTATTGTTGCCACTTGGTTTAGCCATCTCAATAAGCATGTTAGAATAATAAAAACATATATAATAGCAAGAAAGTACACTTGCGATAGCGAACGAGACTTACTTTCAACACAACATAATTATTAGTAAAATGTTTATTTGTTTTATGAGTTAAAATTATCAAACATTTGATTAGCACTATAGCATAATACTGATAACAAATCATGATTTAAAAAGGTATAAGAACGCGACATTTGAACATGAACAAAATCAAAAGAAATCTTCAAACATCCAGCTTTGTTCGGCATCTTTAATTTTTTATATTAATTTTTTTTTAAATAGAAACATTTCATAAGATGTTTGCAATCATTATTTAAATATGTGAACAATAAACATCGATTTTTTTATTAGAACAAGCGAAGAACAAGAAAACTATACTTTCAATTTTCAGGACAATTTTCATAAGAAAAGATTTAGATTTATTGATATAAAAATTTTTATATGTGTTTAATATAATGTTTATTATGTAACTTTTCCATCTGGGTGGCCTTTTCGATTGCAGAAAAAAAACTGAAATTTATATATTTTTTTAAATTTCTTAAATATTAAAGAAAACATTTCGTATGTATATGGTCTTCATAAATAAATTTAATTATAATTAAAATGACACCGTTTTATATTTCATTTTAAACTAATTATTTTAATAACATGTGTAATTTTCAATGACTATATTAAATTTTAATATCATAAATAAGCTATTAAACAATGATGATGAGATTTTATAAATAATAAATGCAAAAAAAAAGGTTCCATTACATATGTATGTACTTATGTAGCAACGGTTTAATGGTGATATTTGTGCTGTACGAGCATGTCGAATCATGATAATCATTCTCGAAAATACACTTGATACTCATCATATGGTCAGATAAGCAACAACAAATAAAGTGTAATAACAATGACAACAACAACAACAATAGTAGGCATAATAATAACAACAAATAACAGATTATATTTATGTACATACATATATATGTATGTAGTAAAAATTGTTTGTGATTTACATAAAATATGAGTCATTTGTGTAAAACTATTTACTACAATACAAACAACTACACAGCCACACACACTTCCTTGTACACATCTAAAAATACATATATGTACATACTTACACAGACATCACACGCGCTGTGTAAAGTTTATAGGCCCAATGATAGAGTCATGATACTTGAAAATTTACTATAAATGTTTTACTGATAACAATGGTGATAATTATGATAAACGAGAATTATGATGATGTTGGGTAAATTTTCAATATGTGTATCAATTATCAATTAGAGTATTTATTATATGTAAATTATTAATAATTGCTAACGTTTCGATTACACTTAAATTAAACGATATGTACCTCTTCTCTATTACGAGTAAATTAATTTGTAAAAGGTTTTTAAAAGCAATTAATGACGGGTGGTAAATGTGAGATGAGAAGAAAACTATAGAAGCGAAATTTATTTATTCTTTTAACTTTGTATTAACACTCATCTTCATTTTTCAGTTCAAATAGGCACTAGTGTTATTTAGCGAAGTTTAATTGCCTACGTTACAGATTTCCTGAGCAAACTTCAGTTAAACATTCATTATTACAGACGGGAAAATATGTATGTCGCGTGCTAAATCATAGTAAAGGCTGTAAAAAACGAAAACACATGTTTCAAGGAGAAAAATACCAATAGAATGCCACATTGTTTTACTGCAGTTTTATAAAATAGATACTCCAATATTCCAGTGCTATAGTATTTCTAGATGCTGTCTCAAAATGAGTTCGATTTTTGTTAATTTGTGGATCATATGTTTATTATTAAACTTACCTTTTGAACTTAAGTAGACTCCTTTATTTCCTCACTTTAAAGACGCGTTGTTTTTTATTATCAGTGAGGTTTCATACAATGTGAATAATATTTGTCATAACAGGTCAATGCTTTGTATTAAAAAAATTACCTAATTTGATGGGAGACCTAAAACAACCCTATTCAGAAGCCCATTATAGTCCTTCCGCTTTGTTTTGTGACAACATTGTCAAATGCAAATTAAAAAAAATCTCAGACCACAATGACCGGTAAATAATGCAGATGGCTTTTTTCATGCCATAACAACTATTGCAATCTTCATCTAAACAAGGAAATAAATTGTTTAGTAAGTCTGAGTCCAAATAAATTGGGGCTTGAATTGATTGCGGGACACCTAATAAATGTTCATGTACTAAAAAACGCGCTAGATACTCCTACTTGCCCAACAGTCTGTTTGATAGGGAATTAATTTATGGCATTTTCTTTTCTGGCAAAAATGTTACACGTTTTTCCCATTTCGCACCTTTTTTTAATTTTTTTGTGTTCATTTGTGTGTATTTGTGTTAAGAAACAAAAAAAAAATATACGAAATGGAAAATATTACTACTTTTTTATGTGATGAAAAAATTTTGGATGACTTGTTGGATTCATCTTCATCATATGATGATGATGAAATATTTGATATAATTATGGAAAGAAATCCACAACCGCGAGTGAAAGGCTTTGTAGAGAATGTAATTAATGAATACTCTGAAGTTGATGTATGTTAAATTCCATAGGACAATATCTCCTTCTTCTTATACATATATGTAACGTATGTTTATACATATATATCTCTCCTTATTCAAAAACGATTATTAAATTTAACAAACGTTTATTAAGCAAATTTTTATATGCAAATCTATCTTAATAAACGTTTGTTAAATTAAATAATCGTTTTTGAATAAGGGGGATAATTTTTATAGTTTAAGAAGTATTTGCGTATTAGTCGGAATGGTCTTTTTGAGAGATATTCATTGTCTTATTTCAAGCGATCTTACCAGGGAGCTATCTGCTTCTTCTTTTTTAACAAAACAAAAACAGTTGTACATGAAAAAAAAGTGTTACACTGTTGTGATTTTATGTTCTATTCTGACAATTAAAAATGCGACATCTTTAAAATATGGTGTAAACATTATAAAAATGTACATAATAAAGGTGTAACATTTTATTTCAGAAAAGAAAACACCATTAGTGTCCACAAACCACAATGTCCCCCTTTATTGCATAATCTTCATCTTAACATGGAGTAAATGAATCCTTTAACAAGTCTGGGCCCAGATAAGTTAATAAAGGTACATATCCTAAAAGCGATAGGTACTCCTATCAAAACCAATCCAATTTAATACCACAAAAAAAATTTGAAACGATAGCAACTTCTGGGATTTTCTACTAGACTGAGTGTTGAATCATTTGGACGGCCTGCGCCCAGATAAGTTCATTAAGGTCTTTCTGGGCCACTTTGCACTGTTTTGTTGGGACATTGCCTAAAGCTAATATTACAGCATCTAATACCACAATTAACAATTTTTTTTGGAATGATAGCAATTTCTGGGATCTTTGCCTGGACTGATCATTTGGGCAGCTAAGTTAGGCCAATGTCATGCAAATTGTTTTTTAGCTGAGAATAAATTCAAGTTCAATGAAAGTTTCACAATCTTACCACTCGTTTTCAGCATGATCCGTATGACCAGGTACTTGAATGTAATTTAGTCCGTGATATCATAGAAAGATATGGGCCTGTATATCCAAAACATTGTAGTTTTTTTCGAATTCCTCCCTTTAGTGTCATAGATTGCTTAAAGCTTGGAACACTAGTAGAGTACTCAGGATGATTCATAGAAAAATGGATCTTGTGCGGTTCTCAAGAAAATCACAAGATCGGTTAATTCATTCAAAGTATTTGGGAGTCTTTACGGATGCGTAGGTATCCTAAAATAACCATATAATTGTGCAGAAGGTCAAGAATAGCTTATGGACTTGAGACACGATGTCCATACTTGTCTGATAATGAATTTGTCTCTTAACAAATCTAACCAATTATAGGATCTTTCTTAAGGTTTTGGAAATTGATGCCAAACATATTTCTAAGAATTTGATATCCAGTGAGAAATGGCAGCGTTAGCATTCTTTAAGTGCGCAAAGTTGCAAAAAAAAAAAAAAATTCGAAATATTTTCCAAATTTTAAAAATAATATTTATTATTTTGCTGTAGCACAAAATAGTTCTAAATATTTTCTCATGAAAAGTTTTTCTTGAAATCAGTGATTCGCTATTTGAACTTACATTATCTCCATCTGTACTAGCTTAAGTCTGCTTGGAGGCCTCTAAATACTCTGCAAATAAATAACACAACTAATGGTGATTTCAGTTTTTAAAAATAAATAAAAAATAAAAATAAACCCAACACAAATATGCTTAATACTTAAGCGCCATTAAAGTCTAAACCTACAAGAAAAACAAATCACAGAAAAACAAAACAAATGCCGACATAATAATGATCACTTTGTTTAAATAACACAAAAAGAAAACTGAAAAGAAAAAAACAAATACTTATTCCCACAATAATGATGTTCCATTTCATTATGTCTTCAAACATGATAATAAAGTAGATATATTATTAATACGCTGTGTGTGAGAGAGTGTGTGTCATCTCCATAAAATTTAAATCCAAATGGATAAATCATAAATTTCATTAAAATCACATGTCAATCTGTGCAATGACTGAATGAGTGAATGAATGAGTACTTACTCAATAATCTGAGAATGCTGCTAGACCAGTAAACAGCCAATCATCCATCCATATACACCAAACAACCAACTTAGCCAGCCAGCCAGCCAGCCAGCATCCAACCCATTCTAGATGATAGTATTGCTGCAGACACGAAGTTGTCTATGAAGAGGCCACAACACAAACAGAAAAAAAAACAAACATAAATAAATCAAATTAAGCTGTCAATGTTTTGGTTTTACTACTATACTTTTAACTCTCTTCTCCTCCCCACGTTATTGCATTCCCCCCGCGCCCTTAAACTTTTAGTTCTTCTCATGCTTTCCGTATGCATACGCACTTTACGGGTACTACATAAATATAGGTATGTGTGTGAAGTGTTGCTTCACTTCACTGCTAAGTATTTCCTACTTAAGAGCAGCATCGATATGTGAAAGAGTCTGTTAAGGGAGTACGAGTATAACCATCTCCAACCAACATCGTAGTCGTCATCATTATTAATAAGTACTCGTATGTGAAGGAATGTGCGTGTGTGATTGTAACCTAATACTAATATGAGTAGGATGATGACAATGTTGATGGTGATGATGATAATATTGATGCTATCTCCTCCATGAAACATTAAAATTGATTAAGTTGACATTTAGGGTAATCACTAAATAAGGATGCTGTCTTTATTATAAATATTTAATGAGTAAGTTTGCACGCATTTGTAGATATTGAGGATTTTAGAGATTTGTGCTTATGTTTATTAGACAAACTAATAAACATACTTAAATGTATAACAATATATGTACTTAGATTCACTTTCTAAGTGCAGATGTTAATTTTAGAGATGTTATAATTAAATGCACATAAATACATTTTGGTCCTATTGATTCCATCTAGCCCCTATATACATCAGCATTCCCAGAAAACATTTTTTACTGCCCAATATATAAGGATTGGTCATATCTCTCATATAAAGCGTACTTTCGACAGTCATATTAACGCTTAAATATAACTAAATATTTGTATATAATCTCATATGTTTGAGATTGGTGGAACATTCCCTAGTCTTGATCTCGAAAACTATCAAAACTATGTGCTTGTCAATTGGACTTAGTGTAAATCATGGAAAAATTAAAATATGCAATATCTTTCAACAGGGTTATTTAAACTTTGTGGAACTTTTTTTAAGATAGTGCAAAGTATCTGTGGATCATTCCATATTCAAAGCTTTCTTGTAACCTAAAAATTCAGGCTAGAGTATTTAATACGAGTGTGATTACATATTTGAAATACTGGTTTAGTTTATCTACAAAACCAGCTAACATATATCATTCAATAAGATCGTGCAGACTTTTAAAATGACAAGTACAATAAATACACTCCATGTCATCAACAACTCTTTCTAATATAATGATTTGGTTCTTATGGGAACAAATAAAAATATTCTTTAGCAGAGTTATTCTCAAATCTGCATAGCAAAACCTTTCTGCAACAGGAACTATAATGTCTCGATCTCTACGAAATTAACTCTTCGTGTATACACTTATGGGGTATTCAGTAATGTCTCATATTCGGAAAAGCGAACAGGAGGGTCTTTAATATTGCTCGAACTGGCTCTTTTTCAGACAATCCTAACAGTACAATGATCTTTAAGGATAGATTTTAACCATGAAAAAAGCTTTAGACTTGACATCTCCCTTGGGTGTTCATAAGATATTCAATGGAAACCAGAAATTTCGGGTATATCTAAATAAGATGTGATGGAGAGCGAGACGCAAATATGTTCAGTGCAATTGCATTGTATACTTACTGGTCAAAGATCGTCTGGTTGTCTTCATATACCGATAGATCGCATCACTATGATTTTGCTGCTGCGAAACAATACGATTGCTCACAGACAAGACCAACTAAAGCACGACATGGCTTTCATTCATCGCTCATAGTCTCTCCACCTGCCGATCACTTAAATAATGATGAAATTGAATGATGGCTCTTATAAATATTTCGTGTAATAAATCGTGGGTGATAGGTTAACAACCAATTGTCATTGAACAATGGCTCTTATAAATATTCCGCGCAATAAACCGGGGGCCATAGGTTAACTGCTCGTAACTTATCGTATTTTCAGGCCGGCTGAATCGCAATGGGATCTGCTGGAGATAGACTTTACAATTTTGTATTCCTTCATTCGTGTATCGACCTGAAAAAGTTTTTATGATAAGAAACAGCTTCGTTTCAGGCCTGCAGATTTTCAATGTTTAGCGCTTTCCTTTCAAACGATTTGACGAATCTATCGGAAATATACTTCAAGAGTTTAAAAACCCTCATGCGTGCATACAAAAGACTTGGAAGTAAAATTCGAAAACTGATGAAGAAAGCCATGTACCGAACAAGTTTCATGGCGGCGACGGCTGCTTATAAAAATGCTGGCGGTGGATTTCATCATTAAATAGTTTCATGTCAGCCAACTTCTTAGATTGAACAAAATTATTTAGGCGACACCTCTTGAAGCAGTTCTCTGCTTAGAAATGAAACTCTTTATCAGTAAACCAAACATACATACATATATTTAAATTTTATTTTTGATTTAACCTGAACACCCTTAATGCTTCTCATAAACAATATTAAATTCGTAAGGGGATATTATTTACTTAATACATATCATACAAATATTTATAACTATGTACTCAAGTATGTTTGTAAGTCATTGACTAAATCAATGAATGATCGAAAGCAATACAATCATAAATGCATGAATGAAATTGTTTTGATAATGTATGAATAAATATTTCACAACTCCTTTCTTTCCTCTCACCATTTTATGGTTTGACAAACAACAAATCACACAAATACTCGTACAATGACAACAAAACAGCAAAAAGTGATAATAGAAAATCAAATATGATTTTCCCCACTACACGTGTTTTTATCCAACTGCAGTGTAAAGTTTAGATTTCGATTCATTATTATCAGCTGTAGAAAACAATACACACGTTCATCTCCAACACATACTCGTACATACCCCTCACTATACTATGTTATGTTATCGTCTAATTTGTGTAGAGATTTCTTTATTGTATTTAACACCTGCTTTTGTTTATTTTTGAAGTAAACAGATGTTTTTTTTTATAATTTTATGGGTATTTGTGTTGTGTTAGAAAACAAATTTAGCAAAACGAACTAGACATGCATTATGTATTATAGCTCTCGACTTGCTAAATCGTTGCTGTATATTAAATAGAAATCATTTACTTTAAGTGGCCGACTTGTTGGATTGTTGATTATTGTTTCGATTAAGCACACATTGAGGCGGTTGGTTTAAACAACAATTGCTAGAGATTTTTTTTTAATCTTAGCGACTTTATTTGCATATTAAAACTGTTGTTTATAAGGAATATAATAAAATATTAATAATATTTCGTTATACATAATGCTTACTATTAAAGCATAATTTGTACAAAACAACATAAATATAAATAAAGATTTATTAATCTATTAATAAACCTTTACAAATGTATGTATGTATGTATGTATGTATATAACATCTAACTAAAAAGGAAGCAACAAAACTATAAAATGTGCTTTAAATATCTCACCCTTCTCACTCTGGCTGTTACTAAAAATGTCAGGTTTATCATGTCACAGAAATAAACACTAAAACTTGATGCTGTTCTTTTCTATTTTTTTTTTCTTTTGTCAACTGGAATGTTGTTGTTAAGGATATGATGACAACAGCGGCAGCAACAATATCTTTAGTTTATAAAACAATAAAATGATTTATGTATCACACGTGTTACAACTAAAAACAACAACTAAATACTACTACACAGTATCTACATGTATTTGATTTATACATTCATTTACGTACATACATACATATGTACATGAGAAACATAACGACTCGGAATAATATGAATTGTATTCGTAGATACAACTCAGTCAGTCAGTCAGACAAAACAAACAAAAAATAATAATATTAATAATGATATTAATTTAGCAGCAGTAGTTTCTCAAACAATTCTTTACATTATTTTTATGATTTTTTGTATTGCTTTTTTGTATAATAAATTTTTATATTTGTAGTTGTTATGTAAAAGTGAGGAAGGGGGAACATTAGAGGAAACAAGAGTAAGTGTCATAAAAAGAATTTCCTTGAGTAAATACATAGTTTATTTTAGTTTTACACTCATACATAAAAACATGTGAATACGAACGAGTACATGAAGAATATTTTCTATTTTTAAGGTTGTAAATGGAGCTCTTGAATAACGAAAACAAGAAAGAAATGTCGTACACATTCTTAGGATTCATATGTAAATGACAAAATGTTTTAAATAAATATAAGATTTGTAAGATTAGCTTAGAGATATATATTTTAAGGGAAATTTGTGGATTTCAATAAGCAAACTAATTTGATAAAGATTCACTAAACCAAAAGATTTACTTAACAGAAATCTTGTGCAAGATTTACTTAACACAAATCTTGCTTAAGGTTTAATTGACAGAAATCTTATATAAGATTTATTTAACAGAAATATTGCTTAAGAATTAGTTAACAGAAATCATGCTTAAGATTTACTTAACAGAAATATTGTGCAAGACTGATTTAACAGAAATCTTATATAAGATTTATTTAACAGAAATTTTGTTTAAGATTTACTTAACAGAAATCTTGTGCAAAATTTACTTAACAGAAATCTTGTAAAAGATTTATTTAACATAAATCTTAAAAAATATTTACTTAACAGGAATCTTGCTTAAGATTTAATTAACAGAAATCTTGCTTAAGATTTACTTAACAGAAATCTTGTGCAAAATTTACTTACCAGAAATCTTGTAAAAGATTTATTTAACATAAATCTTGTAAAATATTTACTTAACAGAAATCTTGCTTAAGATTTACTTAACAGAAATCTTGTGCAAAATTTACTTAACAGAAATCTTGTAAAAGATTTATTTAACATAAATCTTGTAAAATATTAACTTAACAGGAATCTTGCTTAAGATTTAATTAACAGAAATCTTGCTTAAGATTTACTTAACAGAAATCTTGTGCAAAATTTACTTACCAGAAATCTTGTAAAAGATTTATTTAACATAAATCTTGTAAAATATTTACTTAACAGAAATCTTGCTTAAGATTTAATTAACAGAAATCTTGCTTAAGATTTACTTAACATAAATCTTGTGCAAAATTTACTTAACAGAAATCTTGTAAAACATTTATTTAACATAAATCTTATAAAATATTTACTTAACAGGAATCTTGCTTAAGATTTAATTAACAGAAATCTTGCTTAAGATTTACTTAACATAAATCTTGTGCAAAATTTACTTAACAGAAATCTTGTAAAACATTTATTTAACATAAATCTTGTAAAATATTTACTTAACAGGAATCTTGCTTAAGATTTAATTAACAGAAATCTTGCTTAAGATTTACTTAACATAAATCTTGTGCAAAATTTACTTAACAGAAATCTTGTAAAACATTTATTTAACATAAATCTTGTAAAATATTTACTTAACAGGAATCTTGCTTAAGATTTAATTAACAGAAATCTTGCTTAAGATTTACTTAACATAAATCTTGTGCAAAATTTACTTAACAGAAATCTTGTAAAACATTTATTTAACATAAATCTTGTAAAATATTTACTTAACAGAAATCTTGCTTAAGATTTACTTAACAGAAATCTTGCTTAAGATTTACTTAACATAAATCTTGTGCAAAATTTACTTAACAGAAATCTTGTAAAAAATTTATTTAACATAAATCTTGTAAAATATTTACTTAACAGAAATCTTGCTTAAGATTTAATTAACAGAAATCTTGCTTAAGATTTACTTAACAGAAATCTTGCTTAAGATTTACTTAACATAAATCTTGTAAAAGATTTATTTAACATAAATCTTGTAAAATATTTACTCAACAGAAATCTTGCTTAAGATTTAATTAACAGAAATCTTGCTTAAGATTTACTTAACAGAAATCTTGTGCAAAATTTACTTACCAGAAATCTTGTGAAAGATATATTTAACAGAAATCTTGCTTAATATTTACTTAACAGAAGTCTTTTGCAAGATTTACTTAACAGAAATATTCTTTAAGATTTACTTAACAGAAATCTTGTGTAAGATTTAGTTAACAGAAATTTTGTGAAAGATTTACTTAACAGAAATCTTTTGCAAGATTTACTTAACATAAATCTTGCTTAAGATTTGCTAAACAGAAATCTTGCTTAAGATTTACTTAGTAGAAATGTTGCACAAGATTTATTTAACAGAAATCTAACACAAAATTGACTTGACTGAGATATTGCACAACATGAACTTAACAGCTTCAGATTTACTTAACAGAAATCTGGCACAATATTTACTTAACAGAAATTTGGATTTAAAGACAGTTTTGAAATTTAAACTATTACTAGCTGAAGATTTTTTGTTATGAAAATTATTATTATTCTTATTTTATTTAACAAATGAATGTACTTTTTTTTATTACAATCTCTCTTTTGTTATTTAATTAATAAATTTTTTATATTCAATTATTTATTACTAAAATATTCAAATATGTATATAAATTCATATCTCGTATTTAACAGTTCAAAATATGTACATACATATATGTTTACTTTAAATATGGTTTTCGCATAAATAAACCAAAATTATTTATTTCCTCAGCTGAAAATTTAACTCTATATGTAGAGCTAAAAAACCAAACGCATATTGGCCACCAACAAATCTTTATTCAAAAAAAAAATAAACAAATAAATAATTTTATTCAAAGTACATATTGTTTATTTTCATAGTATTATTAACAAAAAACTAAAAAAAAATGTTAATTTGCAAATTTTTCTCGCTAAATTTCTACGCTTGAACGAGAAACTAAATTTCAAATAAAACTATTTATTCAAATCCAATATTCGGTGAATTGATTTTGCATATTTTAACTATTAAAACCAACGCTTTAAATGAAAACTGAAAAACAGAAAGAAAAAATATTGTCAAATGACAAACAAAAAAGCAACAATGGCAATAATAGTTTATGTTGCAAATACATATTCACAGACACATTAAGTTTACTCAAAATCTATATTTTATTTAGTATTCATTCACATGTTACATAAATAAATAAATGTTTTTTTTATTAACAACAATTATGTTGTTTATTTTGGGGTTTTTTTGTGAAGCTAAAGCAAATAAATATTTAAACATGTGTTCGTTTTTTTTTAATATTTTAATTATTATTGGGTAATTTATACAGATTAGTGTGTTGAAAAAGCAACCATTTAGTGTTTTTCTCATTTATATTCAAATATCTAACATTAATATGTAAATGGCTTAAACATGGGTAAAATTAGAATAAATCATTGCACGTGTTTAACTTACTTAATTTATGCTAATGTAGCGTTTAAGAAGCTCTTTTGTTAGCTTAGGGTGTGCTAAAGGAATTTCTCCTACTAGATGAAATTAATCTTGTTAACTAAAGATTCACTTAACATAAATGTGGCTGTAGATTTACTAAACAGATATCTGGCAGAAATCTTACTGCAGCTTTACTTATAATCAACGTGTCTTCAGATTTACTTAACAGAAACATATCTTCAGATTTACTTAACAGAAATCTGGCTGCAGATTTACTTAAGTGAAATATGGCTTCAGATTTACTTAACTGAAATCTGGCTGCAGATTTACTTAAGAGAAATATGGCTTCAGATTTACTTAACTGAAATCTGGCTGCAGATTTACTTAAGAGAAATCTGGCTGCAGATTTACTTAACTGAAATCTAGCTGCAGATTTACTTAAGAGAAATCTGGCTGCAGATTTACTTAACAGGAATCTTATTGCAGAGTTAGTTACCAAAAACGTGTCTTCAGATTTACTTAACGGAAACATGTCTTCAGATTTACTTAACAGAAATCTGGCTGCAGATTTACTTAAGAGAAATATGGCTTCAGATTTACTTAACTGAAATCTAGCTGCAGATTTACTTAAGAGAAATCTGGCTGCAGATTTACTTAACAGGAATCTTATTGCAGAGTTAGTTACCAAAAACGTGTCTTCAGGTTTATTTAACAGAAATCTGGTAGTAGTAGATTTACTTAACAAAAATTCTACTGCAGATTTACTTAAAAGAAATCATACTGCAGATTTACTTAACGGAAACGAGTCTTCAGATGTACTTAACAGAAATCTGGCGGCACATTTACTTATCAATAATCTTACTGCAGCTTTACTTATAATCAACGTGTCTTCAGATTTACTTAACAAAAACATGTCTTCAGATTTACTGAACAGAAATCTGGCTGCAGATTTACTTAACGGAAACGTTTCTTCAGATTAACTTAACAGAAATCTGGCTGCAGATTTACTTAAGAGAAATCTTATTGCAGAGTTAATTACCAAAAACGTGTGTTCAGGTTTATTTAACAGAAATCTGGTAGTAGTAGATTTACTTAACAAAACTTCTACTGCAGATTTACTTAAAAGAAATCATACTGCAGATTTACTAAACGGAAACGAGTCTTCAGATTTATTTAACAGAAATCTCACTGCAGCTTTACTTGCAGAAACGTGGCTTCAGATTTACATAACAACAATTTTACTCAAGAAAAGAAAGAAATGTCTTTCCCAGGTGCAGGCTTTCCTATATCCACCTCAGTCGCTAACTCTAGCTTTGCTAAATAAATCTTTCATCGACTTTTTATTTGTTTAAGAAATTATTAACTAAATCTTATCATTAGTGACAATAATATTACACATAATTTCCAAATTATTTTAAAAATCTTAAAAACATGAAAATTCCTAAAAAAAAACAATAAATTATATCTTTGCCTCATAAATCTTTTAACGCTTTGATATCATAGCAGCCAGCACACACTTTCTTTAGATTATAGAAAATCGTTCTTAAAAATTTCCTAAACCTATAAATAAAAAATATTAGTGGACATTATAATTTTTCAGAGATTTAAGATTTATAATACCATTTTGAAAGCAACACCCAAGGAGGAAACTCTATGAGGAATCTTGTGTTTAATAAAGTCTATAATATTTTTTTGTTGCAGTCAGTATAAAAATATAATTTGCGGCATTTGGGTTTAATGTTTCTCACAAAACCCCCAAAAAAATTTGTTCAAGTTTTTTTATACTTTTAATAGTAAAGATATTTTGGTATGAATTTGTTTTGCTTATTTTTTTTTTTGCTATTTTCTGTTGTATGAGCAATAAAATGTTTAATTTTGTTGTAGTTGTTGTTTGTTGGCTGTATTCCCATAAAAAGTATCGCATAAAAACTGACCACTGCCAAGATGAAAATTAAAAAAAAAAAACTACAAAAATAAAATAAAATTATTTTTTTTTTTTTAACATTTATTTTTACTTATTTGTAAATAGCACAGCAACAAACAGCAATATGAGTTTTCTCGGATTTTTCCTACAAACTTGTAGAAAATCTGCTGATTGTGAAGATGGCAACAAAGAAAAAAAAAAAAAAAAGATTTCATATTAAAGCTACTGCTACAGCAAATAAATAGAAAATCGAATATACTTTAAGGCCAGACATTCGGACAGACATTTACGAGGTTTTCATTAAGTTGTTTTTTTTTAAGCGCACAAGAAAATATTTACTTTTTCTTTTTTGTATTTAGAAAAACCAAACTAACATAACACAATTTTCCATTTCCTTGTTGTAGTTGCACTTAAAAGCAAAGTTCATTTTCTTCATGTTATTTAACCTCAATCTTTTCAGAATTAATTGTTGTACTTAATTTGTTATTTTGATTTTTATTTTTTTTTTTCAATTTAATTGCGACTAATTAAAATACTTTGAAATATACCACACATTTTGTGTTGGGTGGTGTTATAAATTACACCTCTTTGTTGTCGTTGTTCTTTATAATTAATAATAAATGTTTGCGACAAATTTGAAAATAAATTTCAAAAATTAAAATGAAATAATTTTGTTTCTCTTGCTTATGAGTGCGTGTTTTAAAAACGCCTACTTAAAAGTCTTTTGATGGATTTCGCTAATTTTTGTATTTCTTTTTGATTTGCATTTTTAACAAATGGAATTATTAGAAATTTTTGAATAATTGTTTTCATGCTCATGTTATTTTGTGAATCAAACTCTAACATGAGTTATGTCTGTGTTTTAAATCTTTATTTGTTTAGTTTGATTAAAGAACATACGGGTTGATATTTTGCTAGGAATTTATTTTGTGGCGAAATGAAGGTGATTGCATTCTTGCTTAAGATTTACAATAATAAGATTTACTCGACAGAAATATTGCTCAAAATTTACTTAACAAGATTTATTTAAAAAAAATCTTGCTCGAGATTTACTTAAGAGAAATCTTATACAAGATTAACTTAACACAAAATTTATTAACCATAAATCTTGCACAAGATTTACTTAACAGAAATCTGGCTCAAGATTTACTTAATAGAAATTGAGTACAAAATTTACCTAACAGAAATCGGGCTTGAAATTTACTTAACAGAAATCTTGCTCAAGATTCACTTAAAAGAAATTTTGACACAAGATTTAGTTAACAGAAATCTTGCTTGAAATGTTCTTAACAGAAATCTCTCTGAAGATGTTCTTAACAGAAATCATGCTCTAGATTAACTTAACAGAAATCTGGCTCCAGATCAGTGTTGCCATTTTAGCACTTTCAGTGCTAGATTTAGCATTTGGTTTCTCGAAAATGCATTGAAATTTTTAAAAACTATGCAAAATGCTTTTTAGCATAATTTGCTTGTTAAAATAAATTTTTTTCTCGAAAATTTTTTTACTATTTTACTTCAAAAAATACTTTTGGAGAAAATAAAAATAACTTTTATTAATATTTCAACACATAAATTTTTGAATTAATATATGAAATGTACTCTATTAAAACAAGTCAACAATTGTTGTGAACAAAATTAGAAAAAACTATAATTTATATTTGTAACATTTGAAATAAAAATTGTATTGTTACATTGAAAAAATTTAGCACTTATTTTTTCTTCTGTAGAACATTTTAGCACTAAGTTTTTAAAGTTTTAGCATATTTTGATTTTCATTTTCTGGCAACACTGCTCCAGATTTACTTCACAGAAATCTTGCTTAAGATGTTCTTAACAGAAATCATGCTCTAGATTTACTTAACAGAAATCTGGCTCAAGATTTACTTAATAGAAATTTAGTACAAAATTTACCTAACAGAAATCGGACTTGAAATTTACTTAACAGAAATCTTGCTCAAGATTCACTTAAGAGAAATTTTAACACAAGATTTACTTAACAGAAATATTGCTTAAGATGTTCTTAACAGAAATCTTGCTCTAGTTTAAATTAACAGAAGTCTGGCTCTAGATAAATTTAACAGAAATCTTGTTTAAGATGTTCTTAACAGAAATCTGGCTCCAGCCTTTCTTAATAGAAATCTTGTTCTAGTTTAACTTAACAGAAATCATGCTCAAGATTTACTTTACAGAAATCTGGCACAGGGAGTTACTTAATACAAATCTGACACAAGATTTACTTAACAGAAATCTTGCTCTAGATTAACTTAACAGAAATCTGGTTTCAGATTTACTTAACAGAAATCTTGCTTAAGATGTTCTTAACAGAAAACAGGCTTGAAATTTACTTAACAGCAATAAATCTTGCTCAAGATCTATTTAACAGAAATAAAATTTAACTCAAGTTGTTTTAAGACGTGTGTTTATATCAAATTGAAATGAAATCCCATTTATATAGTTTCTGTTACCAATTCGAGGTCATTTAAATTATTATTATTTTCGCACCAAATTAAACTGATAAGAATTTCAAACAAATATAAGTCATTTATTATTAAAAGTAAAACAATATATAATATTTATGTGTAAATTAATTCTTTGCATAAAATAGTTGTTGCTATTTTTTATTACTATTTTTTTTTTTTGGTTATTTGTTTTTGAGGAGAGGCTTAAAATTTATAATTTTTTATATGTATGTCTGTCGCTGCTTTTAGATAGACTCACAGCACAAGATTGCTGTATACGATTTTTTCAGTTTTTGTTTGTTTTTATTTTTATTATTTATTTAGTTTTGTGTTTTGTAGTTGTTGTTTAAGTATTTTGTTTAATGAAACCAAATGTATACAACCTCGTCGACCTTGTTTAAGTGTGTTTTTTTTTTATATATTTTTTGTATTTGAACGTTTAAATAAAATTCTATATTTAAAAAAAACAAGTCAATAAAATTCAAGAAAACTAAAATTTATGCTTTAAAATGCCTTGAGTTATTTTAGTTTTTTTTTTACAGATTTTTTATTTTATTTAAAAAAAAATATTTTTCTGTTTAATTATCTTTAAGCAGTTACACAGTCGCTCGCTCGCTCACTTACTCAATTTGAAATTGTAATGGAATAGACAATTCAGTAAAAACCCCCTTTTAAATAAATAATTTGTTGGAGGAAAAAAATGTTGGCGGTAGAATTTATTGAACAATTAATTCCTGCACGCATATTTACGCATGCGTGGCGTGATTTTTTAAAGTTTGTGTTTAATTTTTTTTTTTACAATTTTGTGGTTTAAATTAATATCTAAATATATTTTTGCTTTTATGTTTTAAATGAGGTTTTTATTGGTTAGGTGAAAAAAATATAGTTGGTTTGATATTTGGGTTTTGACAGTCATTAGTTGTTATTTGTTTTTGAAATTTTGTAAGACACCCTGCTGTTTACACTTTTGTCATATGCTGGTGAGTTGGGGACAAACAAAACGTGCTTCTGGATATTGGGAGCTATATTCAAAATTTATTTTTTGGTTTGCATTTTTAATCAGTTTGTTATACATCTATTTTTTCGTTAATACCCTACTCTATGCAAGTAAAATTGAGGATCTCAAAATATATTTTTTTTTTTTTTTGTATTTTGGTTTTTTTTTTATTTTTTGATTTGCTTAAAAAAAATTTGGTCTTCTGTTAAGACAACATAATGAAATCAAACAACATAAATGGAATTGCCTTAAGTCAATTCATAATTAGGCCAGTGTTCCGCACTCATAGGCACCCCTGCGGCTGAACAGCATCGTTCATTTAGCTGTAAACAAGACAAGTGTCAAAGAAGTTCATTATCTAACATTTTCAAATAAGAATCATAAATCAGAGAAAACAGTGCATAACATGGTGTAAAAAATGTATAGTAATTCATCAAATGAGAACGGCTCGGCCGATTTCTGTATAATTTTTTGTCAGTTGTTCGTATTTTCGAGGAGTAGGTTCTTACGGAAGAAAATTTTGGAAAATCCCTCCGGAAAAGTCGGAAAATCGAGTTTTTGTATGAAATTTGGATTTAATGGCTTTCCAAATAAAAAAAATAGAAATTTCTTAGTGTAAGTCATGGAATATGCGAAATGCGAAACGCGGAAAATCTCTTCGTAAAAGTCGGAAAATGGGAAATTTTGAAAATCGAGTTTTTGTATGAAATTTTGTGTGAAATTATTCCTTAATTGCTTTCCAAATGAAAAAATATAAAGTTTTTAGTGTAAATCATGGGAAATTGCGGAAAATGCGAAATGCGGAAAATTGGAAAAATCCAAAATTTATTTTTTTCTACGAAATAATTTTGTGTGAAATTATTCCTTAATGTAAAAATAGAAATTTCTTGGTGTAAATCATGGAAAATTGCGAAAAATGCGAAATACGGAAAATTGGAAAATCTCTCCGCAAAAGTCGGAAAATTGGATAAATTGGAAAATTGATTTTTTATCTACGAAATTTTGTGTGAAATTATTCCTGTTGTATTATATTATTACTCTAAAGTTTGTCTGAAGGCTTAAAATTGGGGCGAGGCGAAGTTTGCCGGGTCCGCTTGTTTTTTATAATTCTCTTTATGCCGACCACGACCTTAGGAAATGACACCTACTGACACACTAGTTTCTCTTGCTTTAAAGAGATCTCTTTGTTTTAAACAACAACCTCAAGTCCTTATTATTATTTTATGGAAACAAAAATAATTTGCTGTAAATTGATAGAAGAAGTAGCGTGTTTGTAGGGTTTTTATTTCTTAATATTTTTCTTAGATAGCGCTTGATTTAAATTTATTTAGTCTCAGATGTACTGTGTTTTGCTTTTTTATGTTGTCTTGTCTTTTAAATTATTTATTTATTGTTGTTTTTTATGCTCGTGTGTTTTTTTTTTTTTTTTTTTTGGAATTTCATTTCAATACTTGTCTTACTCGTTACTGTCAAGTTGAAGTTTTAAATTTCCAAAAATTTGTCGACACCTTTAGTTGTCCATATATAAACCAAATAATTAACATTGCTATAAAACAGTCTATATGGATACAAATACTTGGTTAATTTTGTTTAAAATATTTTAATATTATCAAATATCTAGACCAGCGTTGTCAACTTTTAAATTGAATAAAACGCACCAAAATGGAGAAAAGACGCAACAAGTTTAGAATTTCTTTTTTTTAAATGTTTATTGAATTAAGTTTACATTTTTTGTTGATTTCATTAATTCTATATAAAAGTTTTAAAAAAGAGATCAACGATTAAAGTAACAAGTTAGAGTGCTATATTCGACTGTGCCGAATCTTTAATACCCTCCAACTAAACGTAATAAGAAATACAGAAACTACACTGGTTTTAAGACTAGAATATCCTAATTTTTCAAATTTTATTATTATTTTATACTCGTATATTGTTTGACAGACAATATTACCTGTTGGTCATAATTCACTAATGTGATTTTATTTTAAATGTTTTGAAATTTTATCTAATTTTGACCATTTATAATTGACGTAATTACCGATTCTTACTGTCATTTATAAAGTTTGTCTGGTTTTCATAATAATCTTGAGTGTAATTTAACAATTTATAAAATTAAAAGAACATTTTTCCATATTCACAACAAGTTAAGAAATAGAGTATAAAAAAGGATAAGGCTTTTTTGTTTGAATTTGATCCCAATAATATTATTATATATAGCTGTGGCAAATCATGGGCCGATCTTCCTTAATTTTGGAACAGTGAATTTTATGCATATGATGATATTTCAAGTCGAATTTCAACATAATAACGGTATATTTAAGATACATATTAGTGTTAACGTGAATTTCGGAAGGTTACCTAATATGGGGTATATAGTCAAATATGGACCGATATTCTCAAAATCCAGCAGTTTGATTTTGGCATGTATGTAAATGATCCGTGTAAAATTTTGAATCGGTACTTTTTATGTGGGGGATACGGTTAAAACTATGACCAATTATGGACCGACCACCATAAAATTTAGTACAACAATTTATTTACCTATAAGGCTTATTTATGTAAAATTTTAGCCGTTTAGCATTATTTATATCAGTTTTATACGTATTTAAGTGAATTTTGGAAGTGGACTTTATATGGGGTCTAAAAAATTTCGTTCTGCGATTTCTTTTTGCATTAAAACTTATTCCTGCTGAATTTTGTATTGATATTCCAATGTTATAGGCATTAATTTTTTTTTTATTTTAACAAACACAAACTGCGAAGCTTTAGCGGGAATCGAACCCGCAACCCTCTGACTGATAGTCCGGCACACATCGCCTAGTCTATCGGGGCACCCAAATGTATAATTGAGCAATATTTCGGGAAGATTTTTTTATGGGGGCTATGAGTAATCATGGACCTATTCTTACTATTTTCTATACAAAATTTCATGGTATTATTTGCAATATATTTAAAAATATAGCAAGAAAAATGTTTAAAAATATAAATTTTTATGGAAGTTGTCTTACATTTTGATCCATAACTCTTGTTCTACTACACCGATTTTACATATTTTCAATATCGAACTGCTTAGGAGAACTATAAGCGGTTTTTTGTAAACTTTGTTGATTTTAATTAATTTGTTTTTGTGACCAATGTTTATAATTATTATAATTTTTAAGGAGTTTCCTTCCTTCAGGCTAATTTGATCAAATGTTTGTTTCCAAACGTAAATAAAAAACTTGTTCGATTTTTATTTTTTATTTTATTTACCCAACGTTTCGTTAGTTTTATTCTAACTTCTTCAGGGGTCTCGTTCTAAATAATCTAGTGACAAAATTTATTGTTTTATTACACAGCTTTAACTTATTAACTTATTATATAGTTTTACTTACAGCTTTGATGTTTTTTATCATTGGATATTAATTTTTATTATTAATTAGTTACTAAAATACTAAAAAACGGGACATCACGAACAGAATTTTGGTATAAATAATCAAATAATTAATAAAAATATAATATACAATAAACGACCACAAAACTTAAGTCAAGTTTAACTTAAAGCTAATATCACAGAACTG
Organism: Bellardia bayeri; assembly: GCA_950370525.1. Taxonomy (NCBI): domain Eukaryota; kingdom Metazoa; phylum Arthropoda; class Insecta; order Diptera; family Calliphoridae; genus Bellardia; species Bellardia bayeri. The sequence continues at coordinate 68,743,669 of OX493266.1, read as the reverse complement.
ATTTAATTATTAATTGCAGAGGAGTATTGAAGTTTCGTGTTGTCTTTGTCTTCTTTCGTGTTCATTGTTGTTTTTATTTTTTGTTGTATGCGTAAACTCTCCAGTGTATACCTTTTGTTTTCCTTCCTTTCTATATCTAATATTTTAACATTATCAAAATCTGCCACATGATTACACTCTTTTACGTGCTGGGAAAGTGCCGTCGATATTTTTCCATTTCTTATATCTGTTTTATGTTCGTTGATTCTTGTACCCAGCATTCTTTTTGTTGTACCAATATATGATTTTGGTTGAGTTTTTTTTTTTTTGGATGTGAGAGTGTTTTACACAGACAGACAGACAGACAGACGGACATGGCTTAATCGACATGGAATTTCGTAAGGACCAAGAATATATATACTTTGTTGGGCCTCAGATGACTATTTATAAGTGTTATACACGAAATGACAAACTTAATTCTAATTCACCACTTATGGTGGTGGAGGGTATAATAATAGTAAAATCCTTTTTTTTTAATAAACGAGCTTATAAAGTTAAAATAAGCATTTAACCACTCCAAATTTAATTTACAACATGCTATTCGGAACTGAAGTAGTTAAAAAAGGCTAATTTCGGTACATATTTTGTACTTTATGTTAATTATTTTTGTTTTCTGTTTTTAGTATTTCTTTTTGAATTTTTCAATAAAATTTGTTAGGGCTCCACTGGGAATAACCCTGGGGGGTTACTCTCTATTGCGATGCGAAAGCAAATTTGATGCGTAAAAGTATCAATTTGTACGCTTATCGCATCGCAATAGAGAGTAACCCCCCTGGTCAAGTTGACCAAACGATTTTTTTATTTTCGTGTTTAAAATGTCAATTTTATTTTCAAACCAAGATTTTTACCATATTCACCTTTAACAATAACCTTCATGTGACGAATTTGATAGTATGTATTATTTATCATACCTTCTTATTTAAAATACATATAATGGGATCCTTTTTCATTGTAAAGATTTCATGATAATGAATTATTAAAAAACCACAATTAAAAATTAGTAAAAATAACGATTAAAATAACGGAAAAATCCAAAAACGCACCGAAATTAAAAAAAGCGCACCAACTAAGGAATTTTTCGCACAGAAAATTTAAAAAAGCACCAAAAATGGTGCGAAACGCACCAAGTTGACAACGCTGATCTAGACTTAACGATTTACTCAAAATATCTCTCTCGCTCTGTCTCTTTGCAAAATGGAAATTTCGTAACGAAATCCTTTTCGTTTATCAAACTCGAGTTTTACTAAAGGAAATCTGTCTCGTTTGGCAAACTGAAGATTTACTAAAGGAAATCTATCTCCATAGTTTGAGAACTACAGATTTATTATTTCTAGATTTACTAAAGAAATACCTTTTTTTACAAATATGCCGCTAAATTTATACTATACACCAAATTTGTTTGCAATACTTTTGTTCTGCATATACGAATATCTACATATTTATGCATGACATTCAAAAATCCAAAGACAAACTATTTAAATTTGAAATTAGCACATAAATTATACACAATCACTGATTCATAAACAATACATCCATATTTGCATATTCAATAGATACGTATTTTCTCATTTGCCGTTGTCATCCATCCGTACATGTTAATGCAACCATGTGTACATATTTTGTAATGACCACAATTAGTAAACCATAAAATCCGCCAACGGCTCTTCAACAGCTTGTACAACAGCAATTAGCCGAAACAAAAAAAAAAAAAAAAAAAAAAAAAAAAAAAAAAAAAAGAAACTACAACTACAACAGCTAAATAACAATATGTGATAGAATAGTTTGAAAAAAGAAAACAACAATCCTAACAAATGTTTTTATGTCACCTGTGGGATTAATGCTGAGAATGAGTGAGTTGGAGTGATAATGACGATGACTATAACTCTACGTTATGTTGTAAAATTTACACTATAAATACACAAACACATCGTGATAGTCACACAGGTATAAATTAAGTATTTTTCGAGAAAATTCCATTGAGAATTGGTTTTGGGAAAATTGCTAGAAAAGTTGAATTAATAAAAAACTACAACTGTTACAATAAGTGTTGGAATTTACACAGGACAATGTAAAAATGTTTTTCGTCTAGGTACCACTACGAAGTGAAACTGAATTCGACATAGACAATTTCATGGCGTTCTAGAAAACGAGTCAAACTTTTATTTTACAATGAACCGAAGTGGAAATCTTATTTTACTTTTTAAAACATTTTTACTAAAATTAGAACACAAACTTAATCAGCCCAATCATGAATAAAAATTCCGCGGGAGTTTTTTCACCGTTCCCATTTTTCCTATTCAAATTCAATGTTAAAAAAATATATGAAACCTAATCGGTGCATAATTGGACATATCTCCCATATAAGGCCCAATTTCGAGAATCACTTTAACGACCATAAACCTCTTGAAAATCTTGGTAACCATACAAAATTCAATACAAATAAGTTTCATATATAAAGAAATTATGACAACTAATTCTATATCGATTCATAAATTCATCGAGATAAAATTTAACACAAAGAATATTTAGATATTATCGCACAAATTTACCATAATGGGTTATATCCTACATATAGTGCACATATCTGAAAAACTGTTTTTGCACATATACTGGATGTAGAGTATAATTAATTAGTACTTTTTTACTTGTTTATTTTATAATTTAATAAAAGAAAACCACAAAATTGAATTACTCGTTTCCCAGCTAAACCAGCAAATAGCTGTTAACATTTTTAAAGAAACTTTGTATAACATCTTAAGTTATGTATAGACGGTTGTCAGACATTACAACGTTGTCCGAAAAATGTTCAGAAAATGTCTATCAACGTGTGAACTTAAAATTTTTCAGCCCAATCATGACTAAAAATTCAGCGGGAGTTTTTTCCCTTTTCCCATTTTTTCCTATTCAAATTCGATGTTATAAAATAAAAAGAGAAACAACTCCCGCGGAATTTTTATTCATGATTGGGCTGTTTGTCTTGCAACGTTGTAAAAAAAATCATTTTCAGTACATTGCAAGACAAAAATATTGTCAGACATTTAACAATCGTGTAAACACAAATTTTTGTCATTGTTTTAAGACAATTGTCAAACACTTTTCATTGACATATGTGCAAAGTTTATGTACATATGTACATAAATAAACAAACAAGTGTACATTAATAACATTTTGGAAAAACAATTTCAGTTGACATAACTATAAATTCATTGTGTGACAATTGTGTGCCAAATTGTTAGTTTTCTCACAGTCGTCTGAACTGACAATTTATCTTTTGCTAACAATTTTTCAATGTCAGTACATTGCTAGATCTGACAACGTTGTAATATCTGACGACCGTCTATACATAGCTTTAGTCGTCATTTGTTACAAAAATAACTACTAACAATCCTTTTATGTAATTGTAAGACAACGCCTATTTATGCATTATGGAGTCATATAGTACCTGCCAATATAAGGGAATGTGTGGCTGCGTTTATTATTTTTCCTTATTGAGCTCTAAAGAATATGTTGTGAAAACATTTTGAACAAGAAAACAAAAAAAGAAAAACAGAAAACAAAACAACTGTTGGCAGGTGGTAGTCATAATTTATTACCTTCTTTGGTCTTAAGTCTTAGGTGGGCTGGCAGAGTCTGCTAATAGAAATGTTAATGTTTTTTGACTAGAATATTTATTTTCATTTCTTACTAATGAAAATGGAATGGAAGTTATTAAAACACTAATGTTGTTTAAGGTTTGCTTTAACCGAAATGTTAAAAATTGTATTTATAATGGAAAATTTAACTAAATCTTACTTTATTTATTAACTAAAGCATTGTTCACACAAAATCGTTTGGAAACATGTTTTAATATTTATGCAACAAAAAAGAGATTTAATACTTTTGAACCACAAACTCATACATTATTATTATATTAATAAATCCTGATTTACACGACGCAATTATTTAAGCTTATCTTTTAAACATCGGGTTGAGGGGACGATAAGACAAATACACACTTGATTGTACTAGCAATTCGGGTTACTCTCTTATTTGTAATACATATATATGTGTATACAAATGTGTATAAACTCTCAAATAAAAATACGAGCGACTTAAGCAATAAGAATTGTGCTGTGTGAACACCGAAGAATTTCAAGGACAAAATTTTATTAAACTTTTCTATAACAATTGCTTCATGTAAATTGGGACTAATATTTAAGAAAAATTAAATTTAATTTCCTCTTATAAAATTAACTGTTGCTCAACATTTCGCTCCACCTGCGCTACATACGCATTTCAAATCGAGATCTTTGTCATAGTATTTTCTTTGTAAATTCCTAGTTTTATTTAACAGCATAACACAGGAAGCAACTCTGGGGAATGGAGGTTAAATACCATCTTGACAAACCATAGATTTGTTCACTCGGCAACACATTCCTTGTTAGCGCATGAATTTGTGTCGTATATACAATACTTGTCGATGTTAAGTTCTTAATAAAACATTGATTTGCACAACTAAATCTGCTCTCAAAAGACAGTTTTAAAAATTATAAAGAAACCGACAATGAAAATGAACACCAACATCGACATCAACACGTTTTCTCCACACATCTTCGACAACTATTGTCGATATTATTTGCTTTACTGAGAACAACTTTGGTTAATCATGTGTTCGCATTATTATGTCTGCCGGCTAATGTGATTTTTACACAAAAAAAAAACACAATTTTAAGCAATTACAAAGAAAACTATGAATCTGAAAATGGACACGTTTTCCCCACACAGGAGAACTTGAACACATTTGTGTATATTGTAATTCTACCGACCAATAAAATCAAAACTTAAGCTATGTGTCCACGATCGTCAGATATTACAACGTTGTCCGAAAAATGTTCAGAAAATGTCTAAGAACTTAACTTAAAATTTTTGCCTTTCAACGTTGTAAGAAAAAGCATTTTCAGTACATTGGAAGACAAAAATATTGTCAGACATCTAACAATCGTGTAAACACACAATTTTGTGAGTGTCATTGTTTTAAGACAATTGTCAAACACTTTGCATTGTCATATGTGCAAAGTTTATGCATCTGCCCATGGCAGCATTGTCATAGAAATTATTTCTAAATGCAACTCTTTATATACATAAATAAACAAACAAGCATTTATAAAAATTTTTAAAAAAGTAGAAGAAAATTAAAGAATTAAATTAAAGTGTGCATTAGGACATAAGCAGATAAAATGGTTCCAGTTGCTTTTTTTCCATGGCAATATTTAAAATATTTAAACACAATGCCACACAACAATCTGACAACCGTGTGAACTGACAATTTCGGTTGACAGATAAATTCATTGTGTGACAATTGTGTGCAAATGAAATTGTTAGTTTTCTTACAGCCGTCTAAACTGACAATTTACCTTTTGCTAAAAATTTTTCAATGTCAGTACATTGCTAGCACATTGCTAGATATGACAACGTTGTAATATCTGACGATCGTGGACACATAGATTTAGGCGCACCAAACGATAGTTTGTAAACTTATGTAAATTTAAAGCTAAACTCCAAAATTTTAGACAGTCTGGTTACATTTGCTTTTTTAAGAAATATATTTTAAATAAATTGTAAATAATCTATACCTAATCTATTCCAACAAACATATCTTATCGCACGCAGTTGATTGTTTTATGCCAAACCGCAAACGGAAAATCAAAATAAAAAAAAAAAAAAATTATTAATAGTTTAGTTCTTTTGATAAATTATCAAATATTAACGTTGCTTATTTTTTAACAAATTGCACTCAAATGTTTGTTTTTATTTATTATATTTTTTTTATAATAAAACAACAAAAAGGCAGCAAGATTTGTTTCAATCATAAATCACAGTCATTTTTTATAATGGCCCATATTTACCAAGTAGAAAAACAAAGTGTAAAAAAAAAAGAAAGCAAAAATAAATAAACATAAATTGTGTATTTAGTTTTAACAGCAACAATAAAGGGGGCAAAAAATAAAGATAAAACAATTTCAATTTAAAATTATCGCGTTTTTGTTAATTTTAGTTTGTTAGAAAACGTGTGAATTTTGAATGCAAACAAGTTGGTGAAAGAAATACAAATAAACTGTTAAAAAGAGGAAAACCTTGAGGTTTTATTTATTTATATTTTTCTTGAATTTAAATGAAAAGTTATCAATCAGTTTTGTTTATCAGTTTGTTTTGGCAAAGAAGTACAAAACTTTACAAAGATTATTAAATAGAACTTTAAAGCTGTTTAAGGCAATGTTTTTTCTTTAAGCTTTCTTCATTGCAGTTCAAAGCTGTATTGGCATTTTAAACTTTCATATTTCACAAAGCTAATTAAAGCTAAAGAGTTTAAAGCTGTTTAAGGCAAAGTTTATTAAACTTTCTTCCTTCACCAAAGTCCTAAAGCTTCATTTTCATTTACAACTTTCATATTTCTTGCAATTAATTAACATAGCATTTGATGTTGCAAATCAGATTAAAATTTAATGTTTTTATTTATTTTTTTTTTTGTTGCCGCTTAACTGTTGTCTTTAAACCAATTAATTTTTATAAAACGCATCTTTAACATTTCCATAAAGCAAAACAGCAACAACTACAAACAATTTGAACAAGTTAAACAAAACATAACACAACTACACTAAAAATACAAATATACAAAAAAAAAAAAAAAACAGGTGCATTCAAATTAAAACACAACAATAAAAGTGGAAGGCAACAGCAGCAGCAGCATGACACTTATTGAAAACTACATGCATCAAACATACCAACATTTAAAAGAGGAGGCAACAGAGAATCACAGGATTGAACCAACGAGAAACAAAAACTCACCTGTATTTAACAAACATTTTATCTTAATGAAATAAAAACACAAACAGCAGAAACAAAAAAAAAAAAAAAAAAAAAGGCTTCTTCCACAAACAGCAAGCAATATTTCCTCAACATTCGCTGACTGGCCGGTTGACTTACTGGCCACAAACGTAACGAATTTTTTCCTTGCTGAAAGCAGAAGGGAACCTTATTTATCTGTTACCTCTTGGTTTTTTTTTTTTTTCTTTCTTAACTTTATACCTTAACATTGTTAAATTCAGCTGTCGTGCTTGTTGCTGCTGCCGTTTCCTTATACACTTTCTTGTCTGCCACAAAATGTGTTAAGCTGGTCGTGACGCTTAAGATAAAGTATTAATGATATACTATACACACACTTACAGCCACAGCAGCAACAACATCAATTGCAAATAATTTTTTCTTTTTGTTGTTTCTTTTAACCGAAAAGAAATTACTCGTATATACATATATTTTTTTATTTGTGGTTTGTTTTATTTGATACTTATTGGCCACAAACAGACAGAGAAATATTAAAGAAACAACAGTCATAATTTGCCTTATGACGCATGCCACATTTAGCCAGTAGGTTGAAACCCTACCAACAATTAACCAAGTATTGTTTTACTTTTTTTTCATCTTTGTACACATACTTATTTACAATATAAAATATGTATACGATTATTTAATTTGTTGGCTGGTTTCTCTTTTACTTTATGGTTATTGTTATTTCCATAACAACTAATTGTGGTTAAAGGGCATGTTGTAAGTTGGTTACACACTTTACAACTGCTAGGGCTACATATTGTAATCTTACTGGTTGTTTTTTTTTTCTTAGTTTTTATAAACATTTTTATAGGTCGAGATCCAAGTTTTTAGAATTTTCTTCTATTGCTTCAATTTAAAGACATTTCCCATTGATGTCCTGTGTTTTTTGTCTAGTTTTTTTCTTATAATAAATCTAATGGCCTACTGCTAGAAGTCGCATATCGTAGCGACAACATCATCCAGCTTAAAATTATAAGATTCTGCTGACCTCTGCTGAATTTCTCGTATTTTGATTCAAATATTAGCAGGATAAAATCTGAAAGTATTCACTAGTACTGAATAATCACAGCATTTTAGTTTGATTCAGATGATTTGCTTCTGCTGACATTTGAAACAAATACTATCAATTAAGCAGGTTCTTTTAATTTCGAGTTTGAAAAATTCAGCACATATCGGCTGACTTTAAGTCTTAAAGTTTACGACATCGTCCAATGTTGTCATCTAATAACTCTACTAAAATTAAACTTAAAAGTGTTTCGCAAAGGAAGTACTCTTATATTAGCCATAACTAATTTCTGTGTTCTTCATTTCCATATCTATATCAGACCTTATTAGCTTTCCTGACATCAAAGTTCTAAGCAGTTATTTGAATCTGCCTGCTGAGGTATAAGCTATACATACGAGTATAAACTATCTGTCATTGTAACATGATGCCTAATCGTTTCTAAATTTTGCAAACAGTTTGTATCATTCTAAGCCTTTTTTGTAGACACGTAAACAGTATCTGTGTTTTAAGCCTGATCCACAAATGTTTCAGTTATTTATTATTTATTTTTTTGTAATTTATTACTACCGTATTTATAAAAAATTAAGTAGGTTTGAAGTGTGCTTTTAGACAAAATTTTCTTAAAATACATTTGAGGTCTACTTTAATTTTTTCTGAATAAGACTGTTACCCCCTTATTCAAAAATTTAACAAACGTTTATTAAGACAGATTTGCATATAAAAATTTGCTTAATAAACGTTTGTTAAATTTAATAATCGTTTTTGAATAAGGGGGTTAGTGTTTAACAACATTTGTATAATAAATTTCACGGTCCAGAACGCGACATTCATATAACTTTAAAGTAAACAAAATAAAGAAGCCTACAAAAATTGTTTATCTGCTATTTTTAGCTAGGTTTGTCGGTTTTCTTGTTTTTAATATATTAGCAGAAATCCAGAACGTGACAAGAAATAAAGGGTGATTTATTGGAGAAAATATGCCAAAATTGGACTCAGCGTATAAATCATTTCAAGCGTGGCCGCGATCAAAATTTACATGAAATCAACTATACAAATTGAATTAAATATCGTTCGTAAATATCGTTCTATCGACGCAAATAACGATTTCATACTTTTCTTTTAATTTTATGAGTTTTTTTATATCAAATCTCTTTAGAAATAATTTTCAACGGCTGCTAGAAATCTGCCAATTGCAGCATCATTTTTAAAACGATTAATATGCAGGTTATAATAATATATAAAAATGTTTTTGAAAAAACTTACACTTACGATAGCGAACGAGTCATACTAGGAACATCAGATTAAAATGTTTAATTTGATTTTTATATACACAAATTTTTTGAACCCAAATTTGAGTAAAGTTAAATTTGTTTGTAACAATCGCGAAGTACTAATCAAATGATAATTTGTTGCTAATAGAAAGATTTTCCAAAAAAATGTGTACAAGAGTAAATGCTGTCAAAAGTAGCTAAGAATTTTACATTTTTAAAGACAATTTTCTCATGACAATAACTAAGGTTAGCTGCAAATACAATCTATTCTGCAGAATTTAGAGATTTTTTTATATAATATTTGAAAAACTCATTTATTTATTAATGTACAGGTATAGGTAATTTTTGGTTTCTTTGGTTGGTTGGTTGGTTTACGTGGTAGTTCACTACGTGCGAACACTTAAGTAGAGTCGAAGGGACCCCGTTTTAATAAGACCACACCAATCGTCAGATTTAATGTCGTTTACATCATAATGTAACTAAAATGTGTACAAAAAGTCGTGCTTGCTAGACCCAACCTGTAGCTGTGAGATATCTCAATAGGTCATTGAGTTTTGACCCGGCTACTTCACCAAGGTTGTTCAATGTATAGTTTCCCATGAATTTATGTCTCTTGACACTCAGGGCTGGGCATTCGCAGCCCTCTTTTTCCCTATTCCTACAACTACGACAATAGTCGTTAAAAGGGAGTCCCAGACTACTAGCTTGTTTACCTAACGTCCAGTGTCCCTTTATTACTGCCAGCAACCTTGATATATCCTTTCTATTCTGGGTTATCAGTTGCATAGTACGTTTCTTGTTAAAAGATGGGCACATCAATTTGGCTACCCTATATGTGTCTAAATTACGCCATCTATATTCAGCCTTTGTAAGAAAATGTCTGAAGATGATGCCTTTGATAGTCCCCAGTGGAATTGCCACTGAGACCGCATCGGACATATCTAAGGCAGATCCCTTTCTTTGGTATTTCCAGCAGATATATTTAGTTTTATTAAATTTAAAATCAAAACTCGAATCAGTGGCATTCACACAAAAATATTTATTATATGTATTTTGTGCTAAGCAATTTGCTATTATAAATCAGCCAAATCGATTGTCTATAAAGAAAACTATGGATCCAAATGGGAGACCACTTTGAAAAAATTTTATGTATTTTCCTGAATTTCTAAAACAATTTTAACTTTATACAAAATTTCTGTTAAGTTACTTTGGACCAATTCGTTTTCTTATTAAAAAAAAATATTATCATTACCATGGGTAGCTGAGTAAAATATGTGGCTAATATAGATTTAGTTGGCGTAATAACGTTTTATTTGCTTTTTATCACTGTTAATTGCCACTACACTTTTCTTTTATAATCATGTACTCGTATTTAAAAGCATAAAATACGGTTTTATTTTGCAACTTTTTTTCCTTCCTTCAATTTCAATTGTTATGATAAATAATTAAAAAATCAAAAAATAAACAAAACCAGCCGACCATCTTAATTGAATTTTTTTTTACATTCCCTTTCCTGCCAGCTTGATCTAAAGACTCGGCACATTGTAACAGCCAAGTATTTACATACATACATACTCGTATACTTGCAACGGCTGCAGTTTAGCAGTAAACAACATAAAAAGGAAATCATTTGCATAATTATAGTTTTAAAAGTAGCAACCTGTAGTAAGTAAACTTTACACTACATTTTGTTGTATTGACTTCCTTTCTATGGCTGATGGTTGTCAAGTGAAAAATAGCCACTATATACCAACCAACCAAAGACCTAACATTTGTTTTAGATATTCTTGCTGTTTTTTGCTTTAGTTAGTTTCAGTTTTTGTCCATTCAATATATCAAAGATGCATGTGTTTAGATAAAAAAAAAAGAAAAAAAGAAAACAGATACACCAACGAAACCACAATTTGCCTTTAAGCAATTTATAATAATTTTATCATTTACGAGTATTTTATGATAAATAAGTAATTCTCTTCTTTTTTTTGGTTTTGTTTTTAGTATTTTACCTTCCTCACACCTTGCTGCTGGGTTACATTACGAGTATTAAGACTGTCATTGTTTTTGTTTTTATATACTTATTTTGTTGTGTTACATTCCGAACATTTCGCTCTTTTTTAAGTACCGCTGTTGTTTTTTTTATCTTGTTTAGCTTACGGCCATTAATTAAGTTGTGAGCCGAGTTTCCCTATATAATTTTATGATTTTGTTTTAGTGATAATTAATGCTGGTTTTATGTTCTTTTTTTTTACTTTTGAAATATGCTTAAATGTTCAAATATGCCTGCTTCCTTACTTCTTGTCTTCCTTTTCTTTGCTGTTAAAAACCAAGAATTTTTATTGATAATTTGCATTTAATTAAAGTTTTCGTGTTGCAGTTAAATGTAGTCCAGGTCATTTGGTTGTTTATTATTTAATTGTGCAACAAATATGTTGTTTCTGTAGTCTTTACGGCTGTTCGCACATGTTGCTCGGTTGACCACATCAACAGGTTTTAAAGTGAAATGTTGGTCAAACCAATCTACAGTTTTTGTGTTTATTTACCCAGACCTCAAAGTCATGTTTGGGTACTTTGTTGTGTGTGTGTGTTTTTTTTTTTGCATTATGTCTGGCACTCACAATATGTGCAATTTGTTTAAAGAGATGCGTCTTTTATATTATTATTATTTTTCTTTTTTGTGGTGACAAGATCGCCCTATGTTTGGCTTTACAGTAGAGAATAAGTTCAACTTATAACTTAAAGTCATGCAACATTATGACACGAATACTGTTGGTTATATTTTCTTTTGTATATTGAATTAATTGTTGCTATAAATTATACATATTTTAATGTTATAATTATAATTAAAACATCTGTTTGGCCAGAATTTATTTAACATTTTAAAACAAGTATGAAAGTATAGTCGGTCAAGCCCGACCATATAATACCCTACACCCAGTATATGTATAAAACAGTTTTTCATAAATGGGCGTTATATTGGAAAAATAACCTATTATGGACCGATTATCCAAAAATTTAGTGTCATGATTTCTGTGAATATAAACATTGTGTATGTTAAACTTTATCTCGATATAAATACTTTTAAAAGATTTATGGAGGTTAAAGCTGATTACGGGGAGGATCTTATATGGGAGTTTCGAATAATTATGGACCGATCATTATAAAATTAGGTGTCATTATTTCTGTGTAGTATTTGTGTCGAATTCTATTTGATTACCAACATTCCTAAGAAATTTATGATCGTTAAAGTGATTTTCGGAAGTGGGCCTTATATGGGAGCTACAACTAATTATGGACCGATCACAATAAAATTGTACCCTATTGTTTGTATACACATAAGATATATTTGTGTTAAATATTATTTGGATGCCAACATTTTTGAGTGAGTTATGCTCTTTAAAGTGATTTTCGGAGGTGTAGGTGTAGATGTGATTTGGCTTCATTTACCACTCATTTGTTTTGAAATTTGATTGGATACTTACATCGGGAGGAAATTTGTATGGGGGCCAGGTGTAATAATGGACCGATTTCGAACAGTTTCAATTGCATCCGTCCTTAGGCCGAAAAATATCACGTACCAAATTTTATTGAAATATCTTTTAAATTGCGACCTGTACTCTGCGCACTAGCTTTACATGGACAGCTAGCCAAACGGACAGACGAACGTCGTTAAATCGACTCAAGGAGTGAGTCTGAGTCGTTCGGTATAATTTATGATGGGTGTTGGAACAATATCCAATATATCCTCCCCACTATTGCGGTGTGGGGTATAATAAACAATACACATGACATGACATCAACTTGCACAACATATGTCACACATGTCATTTAGCTAGGCGATCTTGAACTAAAGGTGGATTCGAACAAAATAGGGAAATAATTACAATAATTATTGGTTAGGAAATTTGAAATGGAACTTGACCTACACTCTACACACCAGCATTGTTGCGGAAAAATAATTTTGTATATAATTTTTGGTTTTTCAATGTAAAAAAAACAATGTTCGCTGAATTTGTTTGCAATTTTTTTAAATCAAATTAAGACATGTCTCCGAATTGTATGTGTTTATAGAAGAAAAAAAAACTACAATTCAGCACATTTTTATTTTATTGTTTATAAATAAAATATTGTGTCTCTTTTTAATATTTTGTCTAGACATTGAAAACAAATTAATGAATAATGATGAAGTTGTTGTTTCTTTTTTTTTATTTTTTCAGTTTGACTATATTCTATGCAGTTTTTTTGTTAAAGCCAAAGAAATAAAGTTTAAAAATTTAAGTAAAAATAAAAATGAAAAGAGAATATTTAATGCAAATATGTTTGACTGATACTTAAACAAATGATGAAAATGCTAAAGCAGAAAAAAAACAAAGATGACAGACAGAATGAGCAACAAAACATTTATTTATACGAAAATCCATACATACATAAATTTATACCCACTTAAGGAAAAAGGGGATTTAAATGTCTGTCCGTCCGTCCGTCCGTCTGTCCTAGCATCTAAACGTACAATAAATATTATTGACAAAAGCTTGAAACAGCAACAAAAGCAATAAAGGTAAAGCTGTCATTGTACATGGATTTGTTTGCTATTTGTTTGTATATGTATTTAAGTAGAGAATAAAATATACGCCTTTCTTTGCAACAAAAACATCATATAATGTTGCTGTTTTTGTTAACGTTATTGTTGTTGTTGCATTGTTTCTAAAGATACTCATTGTTGTACTCAGTCAGTCATTGTATCTGCTAAATGCAGAACATGAAGGAATGAACAAATCAGGGCTGCCAGAAGTAAGATTTTACCTTATTTTTTAAAATTTCTTAACCGAAAAAAGATTTTAAGATTTTTCGCCAAAAAAAAGATTTTTTGTTTTATCTAGACGAAGGTTATTAAAAGAATCTTCTTTGTTTCCATTTGAAAAATTTTAAACTAATCGAGCTCAAAAAATGTACAATTTAGTATAAGAAAATGAATTTTTGTTGTTATTTTTTTGATTAGTGTTAAATAAAATATGAATTGTTTTTATTATTTATAATAAAAAAAACTACTTATTTCCAAAAATAAGATTTTTTCCTCAAAAATAAGCCTTTTTTTTTGGCGAAATTAAGATTTTTTGCTGAAAATTTCTGGCAGCCCTGGCACAAATGTTGAATGACTATAAACAAAAGAGTTTCTTTCCTCTGCTTGTGCAGCAACAAAAAAAGAAAAAGAGGAAAAACAAAGATTTTTTTAAATTTGTTTTTATACAAATATAAAAAAGAGGAAAATACAAGACTTTAGGTTGAATAGAATGATGCAGTTTTTGCATATTTTTTTCTATAGACGACTGTGTACAACAAACGTTCAGCGACGACGACAACTGTGTCTAACTAAATGCAACGTTGAACGTTCAGCTAACGTTTACACTCAAAGTCAGTTGATTGGGTTTTTTTGTTTTGTTTTCAACTTTTTCTCTGCTAAGTTAGCAACACTTAAGCTTATAATATAATGTTGAAGTTCTTTATGGTTTTGAAAAAGCAGCCAGAAAGTACGAGCATACCGTATCCGAACCCCTTTGTTCAATTTCCTTTCCAAACCTGCGCTGTTTTCTGTGTGTTTCATTTGAAATTTTTTAAATTACCAAGATTTTTACATAACATTTCCCTTTATTTTCTACTATTTTATGTTTTAAATGTTACTGCGTCGGACTTTTTTTTTCTGTTCTTTTGTGCAAAATAGCGTTTAATAATGCATTTTGGTTTTTTGGGTAGAGGAAAAAACGCGTAAAATTTCTCACGAGCTTTTATTGTTCGAAATTTGTTGTAAGAAATTACAGCTGAAACTGTTTTTACCAGTTACATATATTGAGCAGGAATATACATAAATTACAAAATTAATGAGTTGAAATGCTAAAATAATTATTTTTACTCAATATTTGAGGCAAGAAATTACTATGTACATACATATTTTCATTAGCAACTTATGAGAAAATTGTGTAAAATAAAATCTTTTTGAAAGAAGTTCTTAATGATAATTAAATTGCAACCTAAATTCTTTACGAGTATTTAAAAACCACGTTGAATTAATGGTATTTTTGCATACATCCTATAAATCATCTTACAGAACGTACATATGTCACACATGTCATTTAGCTGAGCAAAAAATTAAAAACCGTGAACTTTTTCTACATTCAGGCATGTCATTCTTAAAAAGATGTCATGACATGCCGCGCATATTTCAAGTACACGGTATGACTTGGCAATGTTTGGTGTGACCACTTTGGACTTGTGTTAAATCAGTTGCAAACAAATGCAAGTACTTATCACGAAAGCATACCTACAAATAGGCACTTAAAAAATATTGAATGAAGAAAAAATACATATTTTAAATCAATTTGTATTAGATTTTAATTAACAAAAACATAATTTTTCAAATGTTGAATGAATTGTATTGGGAATTAACACAGAATTCCGTAAGACGCTGCGACTCTTACCTGCGACTTTTCTCCTGCGACTCGAGTTTATAGCTGAAACACGTACTGAAGAGTTTGGGGTAGCTAGTGTCTGTCGCAGGTTTTGTAAAACGAAACGACAAATTTGACATTTCTTCTTTTCTCTTGTATTATCTTTACTTTATTTACCAGCAGTGTTACTACGATAAAATTTCATTTTATGGGATTACAGAAAATTGTTGGCAACACTGCGAATAAATAACTGTAAAATAAAAAGAAAACAAATTGTTGTTTTCATTTTAAATAAATAAATACTATTTGGTCAAAAAATCTAGCGGGAAAATTTAATAGTGAAATATCAGGATTATGAATACCTATATAATGTAACGAGGTCCTACACATCTAGCGAAATAGAAGAAATAAACAATGTAATGTCAAAATGTCGCAAAAATGTTGCAACAAATGTTTCATCATGTGAACAGACGATGAATTTAGAAGGGACACCAAAATAAAACGTCAGCAGAGTCGCGGCGACAAATCGCAGCATGTGAATCCATTGTTATGAAGTATTCATTGAGAATTTAGTTGTTCAATAATTGCAGTCAGCTAATCTTTGCTGCTGTCATACAAAATTAACCCCAAAATTATGCTTTTCTTGTTCTTTCAATACAATTTTCTCTTATTTTCTTTTTCTTTTCCAATCATGATTGCTTTCATCATTTCTATTAACAACAAGTTAATATTTACAAATTAAAATAGGCCCTAAAAAAAACTAAATTAATTTAATTTTTTTCGTGTTCAAATGTCACGTTCTTGTACCGTAATCATCATTTGTTATCGGTTCCTCATGATCGTGCTAATCACGTGGCTAAATTTTTGTATTCCAAACCGAATTTAACGACTTTAACTTAAGAAAATATTACTGCTCCCACACACTAAATATAATGTGTCGCGTTTGCTATTATTAAAATATCGCTTTGAACAAACAAATGCTTTTACAAATAAAATGTATATTCAGATATTTATATGTATATAACGATTGTACACAACTTTCTATCAATAACATATTAGTACATAAAAAGTAAAATAGTAAACTAAACTCCATTAATTAGATATTGTTTCTGTCGCGTTCTTGAAAGTATGTTCTTCGAGATCGCTGTAATCAAGATGCTGAAATTTTTAATCCTAATGTAGATTTAGTGACTTGAAAGTTACTAAAGTTAAAGTTTTTATTACACTAAATATTTTGATTTGATTTTAAAAGTGTGGCTCATCGTTCGCTCTCGCGAGAGTATATTTGTTTAAGAAAATATGAAGAAAATTTATAATATTGTATAAAAATTATACTAAAGAAATATATACGAAAAGTATGTTTGTCGAACCACTAAATAATAAAAACAAAGCTTTTGTTAAAAATATATGAATTAATCAATATTTCAGACATAATGGAAAATATGTCGCATGCTAAATCATACTAAAACTATATTTTGCTTTAGTTTCACAAACATAGCTTTAGCAATTTCCTGATTTTGCCACTCTTCTACTAGGAATCGAAAGCAAGTTCTATTTATTTTTTTGTCGCGTTCTGAATAGCATATTTATTGCTAATGTATTTCACACTAAATATGGAGCTACGATAGACTAGGCGATAGTGTGCCGGACTATCACTCAGAGGGTTGCGGTGTTTTCTTCTGATGAACCAAAAATCTTTGCAGTTTGTGTTTGTTGATTATATACGAAAAATAAAATGATTAAAAAAACTTAAAATGCTAACGAATGTTTTTCAATTCAAAAACGTTCTGGAATGACGCGTTATAGATGGTGAAAATACTCTACTTTACAGTTACTACAGGCTCAAGTGTATTATGAATTTGGTCCTTTCTTCTGCTGTTTATGGCACAACAAATTCTTTTGTTGTTGAAAGCAGAATTTTATAAAAGTTTTAACAAAAAAAAAAAAAAACACACAAACTCATTTAAGCAGCGTATTTAGGTGATTATTTATTTACTTGCTAAAGTGTTGAGTTGTGCTGTAAATCCTTTTATATTAAATATACATATTTTTTTTTCGAAACTTGTTCTAAGATGATGAAAGGAAATTTGCATTTTGAATAGCATTTTCGGGGTTTTTAAAGAATTAAAATTTATTATACTGTTTGAGTAACAGGCAATTCAATGAGAATTTTTGGTATAATAACTTATACAAAAGTCTAGATTTCAAACCGTTTTGTGACATTTCAAAGTTATTATAGTGTATGCATGCATGTACAATTGAATAGGTGCTGTTTTTGCAGAAGTTCTTTGCTGATTTTACTAGTACTAAAATAAACTTCAATGGTAGCGAAATATAAATGTTTCCTAGATATTTGATAACACAGTGTGCAGTTCATTGTCAAGCACTTTTTTAACAATAAAATTAATTCATGACTTCTTATAGCCCCTTATTCTGGAAAGTCATTGACAAAAGGCCACTGTTAACACTTCCGGTAGCTGCTGTTGTTGTAAAAACCTGCCGTTTAGCACGTCTAAAATTGACATCACCTTTTTCATATGGCTCTATTAAAGTTGTCTAAGATTTAACAAATTAAATTTGATAAATGACTACATTTTGTTATATCTAAGTATATATGAAACATGTTTCTTTATTAAGCTCAACAACCGAGTTCTTATCAAATTGGACTTTGTTCAAAACAAAAGTTTGTGCAAATAAATTTAATATCAAAAAATAAACCAAAACATTTTATACTTAAACATTAATTGATTTGAAACAACAATAAAATGCAATATAAATTAAACAAAGTTATCAAAGTACAGGCACTTGACAGACACTTTTAAAAAAGTCGGTATTGTAACTCTTGTTTGATCTTACTACATTTGTGCGTAAAAAAATTGTGATAAATTGTGCCTTTGACGTCATGCTTTGAAAAGAAAATAAAGTATAAAGTGCACGTGCCATTAATACTCGTACACTCACAAAAATACAAAATTACATTTTTACACAAGTACAAATGGGTATTTCCACAGAAAGTTCCAGGAGCAAAGAAAATTAAAATAATTTAAAACTTTGTATAATAATTTAAAGTCCCAAAACTACTCGTTGTAACTACTTCAAATGTTTTACAACAACGAATAATTGTCGGTGTAACAAGAAGTTCTGCTTTGAAAATGAAATGGTCTATGAGTGCATTGCAAAGGACCATGATGTAGTCACTAAATTTTAGCTACAATGGACCACGTACTCCACAGATTTTTGCATGGTGTTTCTATTAACACCAAAATTATAACAGACAAGTGAAAAGGGATCAATAAAAGCTCGATAAATGGTAAATTTTTCTTTTAATTTAGTTTTAGTGTCGCGTTCTTATACTTAAATCATATCAATACTCCACTCCACGATCGTTCCAATCAAGTGCCCGAAAATTTTAATTTAACAATCACCTCTATCGTGAATAAAAATTCCACATGAAATTTGTTCCCTTTTATTTTTTTAACATTGAATTTTAATAGGAAAAATGTAAAAAGGGAACAAATTTCATGTGGAATTTTTACTCACGATAGGGGTGAATGTATTTTGTTGAATAGTGTCTCATATTTCGATAATATATTTAGAGAATAATACGTCTCTTACAAATATAATTGTAACTCATTCCTTGATAATAATATCCGATGGATATCAAAATATTGGAAAAAATAATTTAATAAATAATATATAAAAAAAGTTTACAAATAATTGGCCTCGAGCTCGAAAAAACTTTTTTATTTAATAAACGAAAATATTTCAATATGAAAACTATTTATTTATTTTTAAGTATTTATTTCAATACTTAGATTACTTTCTAAAAGCAGTTGAAAACGGCTTTAATTTTTTTGTCGCATTCTGGATCTCCTGTTTTTAGAATTTGCGCTAAACATATTGCGTTCACAGCGGCATGAATGTAGCATTCTAGTGCGTGGAAATACCCTTAAACATATATAATATAGATATGTGTATAAATTAGGATGGCCCCATATAAAATAAAATACCAATCGCTACACAGAGATATCAGTTTCATTGTAAAAACTTAATTTAAGGAGCTAATTTTCCAGTTATGGCTGTAACAATTTGAAATGTGATTGTTGCAATCAAAATTAATCTTTACGAATTGTTTGTGCAAATCATTAAATTTATACAAGACAAATTTTTGTGTATATTTGCATTTCCTCTTAGAGCTATTAAAACGTTTCAACGGTGTACATATATCATCTGTTCGACATATCGAAAACTTTATTTTAATTCCAAGCAAACAAAACCATCCTAATGCAAATATTTACCGGTATATTTATATATTCTGTGTATTTTCTTTCTCTTCAATTGTAGACCCGTAGCGACGGAAACAATTTTTATATTAAAAAAGTGGTAGTATGTAGTTGTAACACTATAAAAATACAACATAAAACAAAAAACAACGTTACTGTCTTCTATAAACGCTAGAGTTCTGCATTAACTACCCTGTCAGACATTTTCACTAAAGTCTAATTACTTGATTAGATTACACGTGCAATGAGAAATCAATTGGTTACATTCTAAATTACTGGTTATCTAGTGTGAAGTCAGTTGCCACTTTTGTGTCTCTAAGTAATCTAGGGTGTAGTCTCTTAAACTTTTTTTTTTTTGGTGGTGAATTTTAGAAAGTAGATATTTTACAGATCAAAACAGGACATGTGAAAAAAATAGTCACTTTGCTAATTCTGTAACCACTGGTAGTTAAAATCACTAGTTGGGGACAGCAAGCCGGACCTGCAGGGCACTCTTACATTTATATAGAGACACACATAAGTACATGTTCAAAAACACTTGTAACCTGAAACTTTGTTGATTTTTTTTTAACAGGGGAGCGGGTGTGTTAAAGTGTTCGTATAAGAGAATGTTTCGTTGTTCATCACATCCAACACTAGGAAACATAAATTCAAACAGATACAGAGCTTTCAGGCCTGAATTCTTTAAATAAAAAGGTAAAAGAGATGACCAGTGATATTATCATGCATTTTGACTAAGGCAGCACTATAATTAAATGTTCGTACTACGATATTTCAATAATGCTGACGACCAGTTCATTTTGCCCTGCTGGTATTAAATCAAATTTAAAATTTCAATACTTAATAAATTAATAAATTAATTTTTAAGACAAACGTGCTTCAGTTTCGTTTAAGTTCACATTCCTTTAAATCTCTTTAAAACACATGAAAAGAAAACCATGTATAAAGTTGAAATATTCGAGATACTTTAAACTGTTTCGGTGTTTTTTTTTTTTTATTACACACTTGACGGTTATTCACACACAATATCCATACGAGTATGAATGAAAATCTGAGTGTATATATGTATATAGAGCAGAAAAAAATGTGTATTTAGTTTGCAAAAAAAATGAAAAGAAAAAAATATGTTGTGAAAAAACAGCAACTTCAGGATACTTTACTTAATAGATGCATACAGACACTCTATTCAACACATACTTACGACCAAACATTCGGTGGCAACATTAAAATTTATGCTGCGTTGCAAAAACTGGAAAAAAACTCTATATGAAAAGATACTCATCATCATCAGTGTAGTCACCATCATCAGCTCTAGGTTCATAACCCCTCAAGAGGAAATGTTCCTTCGTTGCTGTTTAGTTTAGTTCAGTATTTCATTTTGCTACTAAAACTTGTAATAAAAGTGCAGACATTCCGTTTAACCTTCTTTTACATTTCATCTACTTGAACATTCATAATTTGCTTATTTTTGATTTGTTTTGCTTCAACATGCGTACAAATTACATATTTATGAAATAATTTTACACTTGCTACCCACCATTTTTTTAGCTGCAAACGAACAGTTCTCATTTGCTTTTCACCGGTTAACAAGTTTTTCCACCTTTTTGGGGTTAATTTGTCTTAACCAGCTTTTTTAGACTTGATAAATTTATATGTAGTTGAGAAGTGCTTATATGTAGTGCTGACATAAAAATTACTTACTTTTAATCCTATTGCCATGAAATGTTGAAATTAATTTATTATGTCGGAATGTTAAAAGTTTTCGTTAATATTTTAGTTATATAAACTTTAGGTTTTAAGATAGAAATAAAATAAATATTAGCCCCCTTATTCATAAAACTTGTCAAAGGTTTATAACAGGCTTAGAAAGGAAATTTTGTATGGATATTTGCTTTATAAGCCTGTTATAAATCCTTGATAAGTTTTTATGAATTAGACTGTAAGAATTTTGTAAATATCTATGTATGTATGTATGTATGTAAAACGTACAAAATTGTGTGTATACAATTGAAGTATAAACCACATTATTTTTGAAATACATACATACATTCTTAAGGTACGGTCACATTTGGCAAATATTTGCCGAAAAAGACGTAACCAGTAAATAACATATATTTGAACTCGTTTGTTTATTTAAAGAAAAACTTTGTTTATTTATGACAGGACACAGCAAATATTTAGTTTTAATTTATTTGATGCTGTTTGATCTTGCAAAACTCTTGTAAGAGTAAACAACGTCAAACAAATTTGTGCTAAAACAAGTGGTTACGCTTTTTTGAATAAATATTTGCCAAATGTGACCGTACAGCGGATCTGAGCCAAAGACAACAAGAACGAATGCTAACTTAATATACATACATAAATATGTATATAAACAACAATGAATAAACAATTTTCGTCCGGCACTGGCTGCTAAATTAAATTTAAATTCATTTCAAATACTTATTGTTAGTTCGTTTTTAACGAAGTTACAATAAATAAATAGAATATAGAAAAAAACTTTCTTGAGTAAAGAAACTGAAATTTTGCTGAGTTTGTTTAGAAAAACATAGAAAAAGCAACATATCGCACCCTAAATATAAAAGGGTCACAACTCAAAATACTAAAATTTGCACAAGCAACGCACTTAACATAAAAATAGATATAACTGTATTTTTTCCAGTTAAAGAAGATGATGATTAGAAAGAAATTTTTGCAGTGGTTCTAGATGTGTACTCTGAATTAATTTATGGAAAAAAGTCAGTTTTGGAAAATTTTGTGTTGGGACCCTTTTGTATTTAGGGTGCGATTTGATCAATTTTAGAAAAAGCTTAAAAGCCAAAATCTAATTTTTGTATACTAGCCACGCCCACATTTTTAATTTTTAAAAGTGGGCGTAATAAAAATGTTCAATTTATGTAACTTTTTTATTAAAGATAAATTCTAAACAACATTTTAATACAAATTGAATTCAGATTTAAATGTACACCTGATTCTGTTTTTACACGGTTTTGATTTAACACGTTTTGAAAATAAACATATTTTATATTTTTTACACGACTTTATTCCATTTAGCACGATTAAAAATTTTTTGGGTTTACATTTTTTTTTTTTTGATTAAATTTAATTTTTTTCGAAATATGTTGATATCACAAATTTAAGGGAATTGCCTTTTTGTGGATACAAACAAATTTACTGGTCAGAGCAATTGTAAATAGCAAAAATTTCGGAGAAAGTCCTTGTTTTTCACTAATTTCAATAGGTTTTAGAGATAAGGAACCAATCACCTCTTTTGCATACGATCTTTTTTTACACGGTTTTTTTACGCGGGTTTTTCTGGAATGAATTGCCGTGTAAAAACAGAATTAGGTGTATTTGTCAGAGAACTATTAAAAAATATTCTTTATACAGAAAGTGCCACAACTCTGGTATTTTGCCAACGAAATGAATAATCGTTGGTTTTATTTAAAATAAATACAGCTTTTAGAATATTTTTTAAAATAATGATAATCTTAAATATAATTTTGAAATTAAGAGGCGTAAAACATACAACTGTTTCACATCAATAATATGTACATATATGTATGTACGAGTATATACTTGACATTTGTTATTCAATTTAAATGAAAGATAGTTTATTTTATTCATAATAAGCCAGGCTTTTAGTAAATTTATTAAATTGATATTCATTTCATATAAAATTATTAAATTAGTTGCCGCCAACGTTAAAAAAATGTTCTATTTGTTTTATTTATACAATTAAAACATTGCCCACACAAATTATAAAAAACTATTTTGTTTTTCATATCATTAAAACAATTTAAAGTTGATTTAGAAATGACTGTGTTAGATTTTGTTAAGTTTTCGAAGAGATTAATAAAAACTATTTTTAATTCTAGATTTTGATTCGAGATTTTTAAAAAATCAGGCCCATAGTTACACTAATTCACTTATGGCCGAATTCACAGTCTTTAGTTAGCCAATTACAAAGGCTTAACTAATGATTCTTTATTCGCAATGCTTAGTTTGCCATATAAGAATAACAAGTAATAGTTAAACAATAGTTAGTATTTTAGTTTACCAATGGTTAACTAATGACTGAGAATTCGGTCATTAGTGTATTTAGTATTTTTTTTTTATATTTGGATTTCTTCAACATTCTTTTGTTACGACATAGAGCTGCAGCCAGTTATTTAAAATAATCCCCAACATCTTTTACTGCAGCTTGAATAATAAACAGTAGCAACATCAATTTTGCAGCAAATTGAACTAAACAAATTTCGGCATAAAATTGTTTAACAACAAACAGGCTTTAGAAAAATCCTCGAAAATTAAACTGATACATCGGCACAAAAAACCCCAAACAAACATTAGGAAACTATTTTATTAACCATACATCAAACCCGCTCCTTTATGAGATTTTATTAAAATGAAAAGAAATGAATGCACATGCACAACTGCAAAAACTCTAAAAACGTAGTTGCACTAAAACTCTTAACAATTTGGCAACAATATGGCCTAAAAGTCAACCAGCCAAACAGGCAGGCAAACAAACTCCTCTCACTAAAAACTGGTGGTAAAAAATAACAAACTGCAACACATTACCAATTGCAGCAGCAGCAACAACAAAAACTAAAATACTACATGCAGCACATTATGAACATTTACAAAGAGAGCCAACACAAAAAAATAAAATAAAAAAACAGAAAAGAAATGAAATGTTGCACTAAACTTTCTCCTTTCACCAAACAAACAAATTGAACGAGCAGCAGCAGCAACAACTACAAAAAAAAGTTGTATGAATGCAAAAAAAACAGCTTTAAAAAAAGTATTGCTGCAGCCAAACTCTGCAAAATAAAAACATTTTGGCAAATTTAGGTCTTTTTTTGTGTTTGTTGCAGCTATTGAAGCATGTTGAACCATGTTTGTTGGTTGGTTTTGTATTGCTTATACTTTACTGGTACTCTCATTTTGTTTTGTTCATCTATAGATTGCCAACAAAGTTTCACAACAACAGCAACAAAAAACCTGCAATTTGCTATATCAGTTATACAAAAAAAAAAAAAAAATGCTGCTGCAAAAAGAATTGCTACAATATGTTTGAACACTGCTGCCATGAGCCCCAATTTTTATTAGCACAAAAATATACTTATGTACCTTTTTTTCTGTGCTGAATTGTTGATGCCGCTGCACAGAGTTTTGAAGGACTGAGATTTTATATAATTTAAAATACTTAATTACAAATTGTTGGCCTAATTGAGCACTTCAGCGAAATTCAAAAAAAATACGCAAAATATGCAGTTAGTGCTTAAAAAACGCTATTTTGAGATTTTGTCATTTCGAAATTGATTTTAGATTTTTTTTAAATAAATTATACATATTTATATATATCTACATACAGTGACTCACATTCAAAGTCGGGCAAGATGATTTTAAAAATTTACTTTCAATGAACATTTGTGGACCACATATATCTATCAGCACTTTAAAATTTACAGGTTCTTTTCACGGAAAAAAGCAAATTCAATTTATTTGGGTCGCATGGCCGGCGTTATGTGTGGCTCAAACCTAATGAGGAGTTTTGCCCTAAAAATACTAAGAAAACTGTAAAGCAGGGGGGCTTGTCAGTGAGGGAGTGGGGTTGCATGGCTGCTTCCGGTGTCGGAAATCTTCATTTTATACTCGTCGTAGAAGTCATAATGGATAAAAACATATATCTTGACATTTTGAAGGCAAATGTTGAACAAGGTGCTCAAAAATTGGGGATTGCCAATAATTTTAAACTTTACCAGGACAGTGACCTGAAGCACACATCGCTGATAGCAAAGAACTAGTTGTTGTCTAAATGTCTTAAAGACCTCAAAACACCTGCGCAAAGCCCTTAAGGTAATGAAGCATTTATGGGCTGAGCTCAAACGTCGGATACAAAATAGATTATGTACCAGTAGAAACCAGCTCAGAGCTGTGTTACTGGAAGAATGGAACCAAATAAGTCCTGATGTGTGCAAAAAACCGGTTGAATCGATTCCAAAAAGATTCCAATCTGTCAAGAATCAAAAAGGATAGGCAACAAAATACTAAGTATCTTATAAATACTTGAGTTTAATAACCTGACCGACTTTCAGTGTGATCAGTGTGGTTTTATTTTATTATTTTGTTTTTTTGTTTCTGTTATATTAATGGTAGAATACCAGATTTATTTGTTTTTGTATTTCATAATAATAAACAATTTACCCCCTTATTCAAAAACGATTATTAAATTTAACAAACGTTTATTAAGATAGATTTGCATATAAAAATTTGCTTTATAAACGTTTGTTAAATTTAATAATCGTTTTTGAATAAGGGGGTTGGAGTTTAATATTTTACAAACAGTTTGCCCGATTTTCAATGTGAGCCACTGTATATAAAATAAAATTAAGTGACGAATTTTCAATAATACAAAAAAGTTTTAAATTTCTTTCCAAAAATTGCAGGAAAATTGACAGTTTTTATTATTAGAATTGTATGAAGGCATGACTTATTTTGAACAAAATCAGACAACTTTACTAAAATTGATAGCCAAATTATTTGAAAATGTAAATTTTAAATTATGTAAATTATAAATGTACATAAATTATTGATAAAAAAAAAGTATGTGACATTTTTTTTACCAATAAAATAGTAGGAATTTTTTAAAAAAAATTTTAACTTTAATAGTTAGTCGTTAATTAATTTGAACATGTTTCTTGAAATGATTATTTGTTTGGATTATGTAAAACACTAACTTATTCTGAATAAAATGAGTTAAGTTTTGAATAAATTGTTAAACAAATGTTGAATAAATATACTTTTTTGGAGTAAAGAATTTGAAAATTTTGAATCGATTTTTTTTTTTTATTTGTCTACAAAAAGACTGTTTTGAAAATGCTATCATTTCAATATATGTATAGTTCAAAAGTATGACTTGTTCTGTATAAAATCTAGTTTCGTTTTAGCTAAATGGAGCAACAAATGTCCAAGTTGTAGTACTTTTTGTGAGTAGAGAAATTAACAAAATTTTCAAAATTGCAGGCAATTAATTTAAAAACTTTGTTTGTAATTGCTAACATTTCAATAAATGGTTTCAAAGACTGACTTATTTTAAATAAAAATAGTTATTTTGTATATAAATTGATAAATAAATGTAAATTATAATTGCAGTACTTTTTGTGGGTACGGATATAAAAAATGTATATTAATTCTTTTTTTGTTGCAATAATATAAAAATTGTATATGAAATTACCATCATTTCAATAAATAGTTTAAAAGCCT
Source organism: Bellardia bayeri (assembly GCA_950370525.1). Taxonomy (NCBI): domain Eukaryota; kingdom Metazoa; phylum Arthropoda; class Insecta; order Diptera; family Calliphoridae; genus Bellardia; species Bellardia bayeri. Next base: position 68,716,494 of record OX493266.1, on the reverse strand, counting down.
GACTTATTGTATATAAAAGCAGGTATCTTTTAGCTAAATTGATAAACAAATAACCAATTCGTGGTACTAAAAAAAATCATTTTGTAACTTTGACGGCAATTAATTTAAAGATTTTATTCGAAATTTGTATAATTTTAATAAACTATTTTAAAGTCTGCCTTATTTTAAATAAAATCATATATTTTATAGCTAACTAATTTAAAAGCTTTATTTAAAATTGCTATTATTACCATAATTTAAACGCCACCGAAGTAAAATAATTAAATAAAGGCTATAAAATCAAACTTTAACATTAATGCGCCTACTCACCACCAGAGGCGCTGCAATTCTGCCCTAAAAACAAACATAATGCGCACTTGCAGAGTTGTAATATAAAAAGCTTTCTTGTTTCACCACCTATACTTCTTCAACTATCCCCTTTCCAAAGAAAGTAACGCAAGTATATATAGGCATATTAATTGCCTGAGTGTTAAGCTAGATTTACACGATTGAAATTTTCTTCAAAATGCTTCAAACTCGTGTAAACAGCAAAAATTCTTCAAAATTTATTTATTAATAGTTATTAAATAAACAATTTAAACTTTAAATTAAAAACTTTATTCAAAATAAGTCAGTTATTTTTTTTTTCAAATAATAATAGTTATTAAATAAATAAATTTTGAATAAATTTTGCTCGTGTATTTAAAGCACTTTGAAGAGCAATTTTGAAGAAAATTTCAATCGTGTAAATCTAGCTTTACTTCTCTTTTTGAAAAAAAAAATAACTGACTTATTTTGAATAAAGTTTTTAGCTAAATTCGATAAACAAATGCCAAAGTTGTAGTTCTTTTTATTAAAAGGAAAATTATTAAAAAATTATTTTATAAATTTGTTAATGAATTTTATTTCCCTGAAGATGCTACACATTGTTGTAGCGAAATATTGGAGTAAATAAGAAATAAATAAAAAGAAATTTTGACCTTAAGCTTAAAGAAAATATTATTATTTATTTAATTATTTAATTTTCAATAAAGACAAAAAGATCGAACAATTAGTTAAGTAATCTAAAAGGAAAATTTAAATTTTGTGAGCAATAAAACCAAGTTTGGAATTTAGACAAACTTTTAATAAAAAAAAAACTAAATTTTTAAGTTCTAACCACGCCCACGTTTACAATTTTGCAAAATGGGCGTAATTAAAATTTCAAAATAAGAATTTTTACTTCAAATTTGTTTATAGTTTAAATTAAGCTTGTTTTATCATGAAATTTTTCAAATAATTAATAAAATTAAAAAAAAAAATCTAACCAGTATGCAACAATTTCATTACTCAGAAAAAGTCGCTCAACGCTGGCATTTTACAAACCATTTAAATAAATGATAACTTTTTTGAGTCAGAATAAACAGGCTATATATTCAAATAATGAGCAATTCAAGCAAATTTAAAGATTTTAAAAAATTTTTTATATTATAATAAAATTTATCTAGTTTAATCTCAAATTAGTAAAGAATTTAATATAAAATCGCTCTTCAAGTTTTTTAAAAATAATATGTTAGTCAAAAATTGTGAGTAGTTGTTTCAAACATTCTTAGTGATTTGCTGAGAGAACGTTTCACATTTTATTTTATATCAAATCATTATATTTAACTAGTTAATTAAAAATTAAATTTCCAAGTTTTCTTGTTCATGTAACAAGAAATACAGAAATATAAGATTACATTCCTTTAACAAACTGCCTGCTGCAATTGTTATCATATTAATGTTACTTACTTGGCCGCTGTTGTTGCTTTTATTGCTATTGTTAAAAGATTTCTACTTTGCAAGCTTTTTAAATTTGACCAAAACAACAACAACCAACAACAACAACATAATAAAAACAGAAAATATATTCAAGTCTGTTGTTGTATTTAGTTTTCGATAATGCTGAATGAATATTTTGTGTTTTTGTTTTTTTGCCGATTCTTTCGCTTAAAACATTTTTTGTTGGTGTATTTACACTCATATTGTGCTTATTTTGGTAATGGTTTTTGGCCATTAAATTAAAGCCACAATGGTAATATTTGCCTATTTATTTCGTTTTTCCCGTTATTGTTGTTTGTGCTGCAATAGATTTTATAAAACCGACAACCCAACATATTTGTTCTACAGATTCGTGGTTAATACAATTTTTAGCTTTTAATTTAAAAATAAAGAAACCAAATTAAAACAATTTTTATTAAAAAAAAGGTCTCAAAGAAAGAAGAAACTTTGACTTCATTTATACCCTACACCACCATAGTGGGGAGGGTATATTGCATTTGTGATGTTTGTAACGCCCAGAAATATTGGTCCACCAGACACCTTAAAGTATACCGATCGACACGGAATCACTTTCTGAGTCAATTTAAGGATGTCCGTCCGTCTGGCTGGCTGGCTGTCCATGTAAATCTTGTGCGCAGAGTACAGCTTGCAATTTTGAGGATATTTCGATAAAATTTGGTATGTGATATTTTTTCGGCCCAAGGATGGATGGTATTGAAACTGGGAGAAATCGGTCCATTATTTCACCTGGCCCCTATACAAATGTCATCCCGAAATTGGGGTTTACCGATCATAAATCTTTGAATTATGCAAGTATGCAAACAAATTTCACCACAAATGAGAGGTAAATGAAACCAAATCACATCTACAAATTTTGTGCAGATCGGTCCATAATTAGTCGTAGCCCACTTTCGAAATTCACTTTAAAGAGTATAAGTCTCTAAAAAAAATGTTGGTATCCAAATAATATTTAACGCGAATATATTTCATACGTATAAAAATAATATGGTACAATTTTATTATGATCGGTCCATAATTAGTCGGAACTCCCATATAAGACCCTCTCCGTAATTCAATTTAAGCTCCATAAATCTTTTAAAAGTATTTATATCGAGATAAAGTTTAACATACATAATATTTATATTCACAGACATCATGACTCTAGATTTTTGGATGATCGGTCCACAATAGGTTATATCTCCCATATAACGCCCATTTCTGAAAAACTGTTTTATACACATACTGCGTGTAGGGTATTATATACATTTTATAAACATTTGCGCATTAATTTCATATATAATTAATTGTTATTAAGAAAATTGTTATTATCGCAATGTTTGTTTCCAACATAATTACACATATTTATATGATACTGATACACTGATGTTGAAAAAAAAATTATTTTTTTAAAATTGTTATCTTTAATTTTTTAAATTAATCATTGTTGTCTTAGTTTTAGTTTGGTTTTCTTACTATTTTCTCTTAATAACTCAATATGTGTCTATTTTTCTATATTAGAGACAACTACAATTGAATAGTTATTAATCATAAATAATTTGTCAATAAATCATTAACTTTTAATTACACACCACAATCTGTAAAACGTATCAGCAAAGCCTGTGTGTATGTGTGTCTGTGAGAGTATTAGTAATTACATTTGAATTTGTTAAATATGTTGGCTGTTTTTAACATATTTTGTCATACGATAAATAATAAATTACTATAATTGATTGACTCTAATAATCAATTATTAAATACATAGATATGTATATGTATGTCCATATTTAAAAGCCAACACTCAGCCAGCTTAATCAATAATAAAGTGTTTAAAAGTTAGTTTTCTAACATGGTTTGTTAAACAAGGTGAACTTCTAAACCAGCAACAAGATGTGAGCAAAGCTTAAAAAGCAATTTTACACGCTAAAACCAAGTGAAGAAAGTAGTTGTGATATATATAAGTTAACATTATCCTATTTTTAAAATTCCCCCGAAACTTTACGAGGGTGGTCTTAGCCTAGCAGAGAAAGCTTGGTACAAACAAGAAAAAGTTAAGTGTTTTGGAAACTTCCATCTATGCTATGACCACATGTTAAATTTCTTTTCGATCTGCCAACTCCTTGATATAGAAACAGGTGTTCAAAAAAGACGCATCCACGATTGTTTTTAAATTGGAAAAATTAGAAATTCGTGGTGTCATGAAATATTTAAATAAAAAAAGGTATACGAAAGCAAAAATCTTACTTTTTGAAACTTAGCCACGCCCACTTTTTAAAATGTTGCAAATTGTAAATTTGAATTTTATTTTCATAAGTTGGTTTTATATACGACTTGAGTTCTGATTTACACGCCTTTGTCATTAAAACTACTAACAATTTTATAAAATTATCTAAATTTTATAATTTTTTAAATATAACAAAATTAAAATTTCTGTACTCAGAAACAGTTTTATGATTTTAACATTTGTTTCGCAATTTAAACAAAAGAAAGTTAAATTCTACAAAATAACTCAAACTATAAAAGTATGTAATGAAATTATAGCAATTTCTAACAAAGTTTATAGAATAATTTCCAACAAATTTGAAAATTTAAAAAAAAAAAACTTATTTTGAATCTATTAAACAACAAAATATTCATATTCAGAAGAAATGTTACAACAATTTTAATAAAACTTGAATAATTTTAAGTAGAATAAGTCGGGCCTTAAAATAATTTATTCAAATAATAACCACGTCTACCAAAAATTTAAAAAAACTGTCCGTCAAAGTTGAAAAATTAAATATGTAATTATTAATTAAATATGTAAGTCATTAACTTTAACAGTTGAGTATAAATTAAAATAAAAATTGTCTGATTTTATTTAAAATAAGTCAGGCTTATATAACCTGTTCAAATAATTTTAACCAAATATTTTAAAATAATTTTTAACAAAGTTTAAAATTTTTTTTATTTTAAAAAAATCGTCATGTATCTGTAAATATTTTATTTTAAAACTTATAGATATGAAAAGAAACTTCATACAGCTTTTTTTTAAATGTATTTGTAATATTTTTTATAAATTACAATTTTTTGTTCACTTTTTCCAACATTTTTAAATTTGCTGTCAATTATCTTTATGACTTCATTTTAAATGACTAAAATTGAAATATATTTTTTAAAAGCGTAGATTCTTCTAAATAAAATCAGCTATTATCTGAGTGGAAAAATTAAAATTTTACTAATAATTGCTGCATACTGGATAGAATTTCCTTAATTTTATTAAATATTTATTAGATATTTATAAAATATGCTAAACGTAATCTAAGATAAATTCTAAAATAAGTTGGAAAGCCAAAACCTTAGTTTTTGAATCACAGCCCCTCCTACTCTGCATAATTTAAATGTGGGCGTAAATAAAACTTTCAAATTTATATTTTTTTATAACAAATTATTTCTAAAAGCCTTTTAAATGTCATTTTAATTATAATATTAAAGTTAAGGTACGGTCACACTTGGCAAATATTTACTCAAAAAAAGCGTAACCACTTATTTTAGCACAAATTTGTTTGACGCTGTTTACTCTTACAATAGTTTTGCAAATAAAATAAAACTAAATACTTGTTGTGTCCTGTCCTAAATAAACGAAATATATTTTATTTAGTGGTTACGTCTTTTTCGGCAAATATTTGCCAAATGTGACCTTACCTTTGTTATCATTAAGTTGGAAAAAATTTTAACAAAATTCAATTTTCACTATTCATAGAAATTATAGCGATATATGACAAACAATTTAAATAAAAGATAACTTTTTATTTAGAAGAAATTACTTTTTTAAAAAATATATTGAAATGATAAATTTCAGCCAAAGTTAAAAAGTATTGAAAAGTTTCATGTTATAGAAAAATCAAGCTTTTGGTTTATAAATGCGAATTTATATATAAAATAAAATTCCACATTATATTATTTTTGTATATTCTTAAACATATAAAGCCGTTTTACATACTATTTCCTTTCTGCTAACATATAGTACCTTTCAATAGCATTGGTACTTTTTTGCTCCACACGTCACTAAGTTTAAATATATTATATAAATTTGTATTGTATATAAATGTATTAAAACTTATTTTCTTATTATTTAGCAACATTTCAACATTTAGTTTTCATTTATATTAAAAACCAATCAACACCCATTTGGGCTTTACACTCAAAATAAGCCCAGAATTTGTTACTTTAAATACCAATCTTCAACAACACATCCTCCTGCATTTAATGCTGTTTTTAGATTCTGTTTTTTTAATATATTTATTTGGCAAACTTTGACTGTATGAATATGAATATAAAACCATTAAGTATCACATTGATATTAAAGTTATGATTGGGGGTTTACCACCATTTTGCAAACAATACGACCAGGCAAAACCACCAAGAGAACAGAAAACAGCCAAATACTTGTCCATATACAACGAAACACTGGTACGTATGAGCACTAATTCAGAGTTAAAAGGAATTAAATCATATTGGTCTATATTTTTACAATACATAACAAAATTTTAAGAAAATGTCATAATGCTTATTAACACATTTATTTTATATTCACATAATAATGTTAAAAATTTTACATTTTAGGTTCTCTCTTACTTTGTGTCATAACTTTTTTTCTACTTAAAAGATTTTTGCGATTTCCAATGACAATTTATTTAGAATAATCCTAAATAATCTACATAAATTTCTTTATTTTCGGTCGTTTATTGTGGATGTGAGAGTGATTTACACACACAGCATTATTATTTTTAGATGTCATTTACAGTTTATTTTTTATCAACTCTTGAGAAGATCTTATCTTTTGTTTAAGTAACAATGCCATACCTTAACAGATCTGTTAATGTTACCATAGATTTTATTGCATGTTATTGCAGTTCAAGCAATACAATCAAATGTTTAACATGCATGATATGACTGTGTTAAAATAGAGAGAAAAGAATCCGCATATATACATACACATGCAGCAGCTGTATATACATTTATACTTAGTACACACTTTGTTATTGACCGTAAAAATAACTGTATGACTTATTGTTGAATACAAAAGCTGATACTCATTCATATATGTATGTACATATATGTATGTATGTACATATATGTATGTATGTACATATATGTACTTACACAAGTATATACATTAGGAATGATATATTTATATGAAACAAAAAACTGAATTACATGAAAAATCGAACAGAAACAATTTTCAGAAACCCAAATATTGTCCAATTCAGCATGGAGCTTTCGGAGGGACGAAAATTTAACGAATTTTACGAAATATAACTCTTACACATCCACCATTATCATAGTAAATTTTCTAGCAAAATTGAGTTCATTGCATCAATTGGTAAGTCTTTTACAAGTAAAATTTAAAAACTTTCTGGCTATCCCAATATTGTCGTTTTGGAAAACAAAGTTCTTGCTGATTGAAATGAAAATGACATGTGGGCACCGTCTTATTGAAATCATATTATTTCGTCTACACAACATCAATATCATTCAGTTTAGTTGGAAAGAACTCTGTCTCTCAATGTCTCTGTTAACAGCCACTGTTTCCCTCATTTTGAAGAAAAAAATGGTCTGATACCGTTTCAAAATTTGCACAATCAGAGATCTGACAAATTCTACACAACGTTTTCTTTGAACTTTAGTAAGAAGAGGTTTCGTCCTCTACCATGAAGACTATCTAGTGAAAAGTAATTCGGTTAGATAACATTTTCTTAAATTTCGCGTTGGATGTCAGTGGATGATTTTTTTTTGGTCGACCTTAGAGATTCGCTTTATCATGCGGCCCAAAAGCGCTAATATTGACAATTAACTAAGACCCTAATTTTGCAAATCACTTGCGTTCAACGCATCACCAAAAATATGAAATTTTGTAAAACATTGTGTCATTGCAGAATAATTATTAATTTCATAATCGAACTGTTAATTTTTACTTCTTGATAAATTTTAGTTAGGCTTGAGTTCATTAAATTTAATTTTCATTAAATTATTTTTACTGAAGTTAGGAATTACAACTTGAAAAATGTATTAGTAAAAAATGTTTGATAATTTTTCTTGACTGGGGATCGAACCTGGGTTGTTGAATTTACATATGTTTCGAGAAATCCCACTTTCTCTCATCAGAATTCTTTGCATTCTACCACCTGCACCACTGCGGTGCCGGTCAGCCAACAGACAAACATCAATCCTTTAACCAGTGTTAGTTCTGGTAGTTCGAAGTTTTTGCTGTAATTATCATTCTTTATTAATTTCTATTCATACCTAGTTGTTTTTTCCTTTTCTTCAGTTTTTTCGTATTCATGTCGAGACTTTGTCTCGAAAACTTGAATACATTTGTTTTTGTTTATTATGTTTTTTGTACATTTGTACAACATGTAAACGTTATGGCTTGTGCCCTAGCTATTTTTCATTGCGTTTAGCCAACGCGGGAATATTACATTGTTACAATACTGTCAAATCATTGCGTGGTTAATGTTGCCATTGTAAACGTTGACATTGAAATTGAAAGTAAAAATTTACATAAAGCTACACTTATTTTGCATTGGCAATGCTACAAACCTATCAGCTGTTCAATAATTTTGTTTGGTTATTTATTAAGAAAATATTTCAAATTGTGAAGAAAAAAGCTTTTAAAGCAAATAGTTAAAAATATAAAAATACTAAGGGGTATAAAAAATGTTCGCACTTATGGATATGTCTTGCTCTTCTCTGGATGCTGAAGATTCTTCAAATCTATTGGAAAACCCCCAATTGCGCTCTAATTGGTGGGCCAATTGCATTCAAGAGTTTCGACGTATCTTCCTAAACATTATCAACAGTTGCATTTCACGAGCCACTTTCGGATGCTTTTCCACTTCAACTATCAACAATTCAAATTGAGCTACCGTTGTGGCTTCTTTTTCCGCCCTAAGAAAAATTTTAGTAGTATTTTATACTAAATGAATATGTTTGTATATAAGTATTTACTTACATCTTATTAATGTATGTATGTAGTTTCTTTGAAATATTAAATTAATTGAATAATTTTGTTTTTTAATAATATTTTAATCCAACTTTTAAAACTATGCAAGTGATAAAAAATTCAGCTTTGCGTTTTACAAAATGCACAATTTCAAACAGTTGTATTAACAACAACGTAATAATCAGCTGTTATAACGCAAATAATCACTTGCTTGAACGCCATGATTTGCAAAATGTAATTTAACGTAACGCTTAGAAAATTGTGGCGTTGCGTTTTATAAAATTAGGGCCTAAATCGTAAACGTTAAAATCTGAGAATCTTTGCATACCTACCAAATGAGAGAAAACTATATACATAAATATTATTAGTACAGAATATCCTCAATTTATATTTTTAAATGTATTTATCATTTATTAAACACTTCCCCTTTAGTTATCTTTTCGATTGGACACGCTGCATGGTAAAAACTTTTTTGGAAACCATCCTAATATCCGAGATACATTTGTGTTATTTAATAACACACACACACATATCCCGAGTATACCCATGCATACATACGAGTATAAATTTCTGTGTATTTGCTTGTAAGGGATTTGTGGATAGATTTTTTAAAGCTCTTTTCAATATTTGTATATTTTCGGTTTACTTATCAATATGATTTTCTTTTTTTCTTTCATTCTCTCACACTCTCACTACACCGCCCCGGTGTAGGTGGTTTTCTATATAAATTGAATTGTGGTTTGTAGTTTATATTTTTGCTGGTTTTATATGTTTGGTTTTTCATAAAGGTTTTTTTTTTTTTGGAGCCACTAACAAACAATTCAACATATTACCAGAAGCTACTTTAAAGCTACAAATGTATATAAATATACAAACACGTTGCCATTGATATCCTGGTACAAATTGAAATATTTGTATTTCATGCACAAACTCTGTCATACAGACTTTCTATTAACACATCCGTACAGTGGCACAAAATTTCAAATATTTTTAAAATTGAATGATAGATGCATAAATTTCTATGTTTTAGTTTCAATCAATTTAAAACTTTGGGTGCGATTTCTGTGTTTACCGATAAAATTACACTAAATCTTTTAAACATTATTACTAAGGGCATAAAGAATTAGTATTTTGACAATAAATTACAGATAATTTATGCAAATTATTTAAACTGCAAGTAAAGTAAATTAAAAGTTTTCTCAATAATAAATATTAAAAGTTCAACAATTTTTTATTAAGAAAAATAAAACAGAAAACTCTAAAAATTAACAAAACACACAAGGCACGTTGTCAAAAGTTGTCATCTCAACTCCGGTGTTCCGTAGTTGCAAAAAACACATTCTACCATAAAGGAGAAATGACAACAATAATATATAGTGGGAAGCAAAACTGTCATGCGGCCTCTGCCAATAGTTTTCTTTTCCATCAGACTGGTATCGGTTGACTTTTGTGTCGTCGCTCTAAATAACCCGTTTCCAGTCATCTACTGTCCAATTTTTTGCGTCTAAAGGGAGCTTTACCAATACTCTGCAGCATTTTTCGCGGTCTTGATGTCCTTATTATGTAGCAAATGTTCAATCTGCCTGGCATCACCATCAGAGAGAAGTCTTGGTCGACCCCCTTGATTATTATTGCAAGCTACATTAAGCCGTTTTTTTATATCATTTACCGTGGATTTACTTAAGTTTAATTCTTCAGCAATTTTAAGCCATGAATAATTATTTTGCAACAAATTGATCACATTGTTTTAAATATCAGTTTGCGTTTTCCTCATTTTTGAAGATCTTTTAATTTTTTATTTCAAAATCAAGTTAATCACTTCACAGGTCAAACAATAATGCACAAATAGAGCAATAGAAGCTTGATAACGAGATCGCAACAAACAAAAAAAACCAACGGGTCAAATATCATTACATTTTAACAGAGCAATATCGTGATAATCAGGGGTGTCATGGAAACCAATATTGTCAGAATTGGTTTTAGTACCGACAGGAAAAAATGCTTTGGTGTCATAGGGCACTGCTACACGTTCAATAAATATCGAGATATTTCTAGTATCACGATATTTATTGAACGTGTAGCAGTACCGCTTCTTGTCGGTTTTAAAACCAATTCTGACAATATTGGTTTCTATGACACCCCTGAATGTTTATTTCTTGTACTGTGCAAAAGTTTCCGAATAGTGAATTTTTTGTTTTTTTTTTAATTTTTTTTGAAGCAATTTATGTGAGTTTTTGAGCTTTATAACTTAGAACAAGGTTCAATTAAATAAAAAAAATATTTACATATATACGATAATATACCTATATTTCTATTATTTTCATTACCTTCCTTCCTTAATGCAAAACATCCGGACAGTTTTGCTCCCCATTGTACATTGCTGATATGGTAGACGCAGCAATAAATAACAAGTTTGTAGTAATACAAATTTGTAATAAGAATAATAACACGAATACACACACACACATTGTAAACGTATGTAAATTTCCTTCTAACTTATAATTTTTAAAAAAGAAATAGGTGTGATTAATTTTCGAAATCTATTTCTCAATAAATAGCTTATATTTACAAGTAGATCTTGGACAACAAACATTACTGGCCCCCTTGTAGAGCTGTGTCGTTCATGAACGGATCACTTTATTGAGGGGAATGAGCCGGTCATTTAACTGAACGGTTTTCGTTCAATAGTGTACGGATCAATTTCGTTCAGCTGCTGTTTATCAAAAGACAAGAAGAAAATCACATTCAATAAGGGTTGAATTCATTCGTTCAAAGTGAACGATTGAACGAATTGAATGAACGAATCAGTCTTGGATAAATGAACGAAAATGACCGGTCACTGAAATGAACGACCTGGCACAACTCTACCCCCTTGGCAAGATAGCAAATGCTTTCCAATGTGCCAATTGTCTAAACCAAATACAACTTTACAATGGTATTTTTTTGAAAAATTACAAGTAATGAACTCAAGCCAAATTAAAAACCTAAAACTTGTTGAAATAAATTTTGATTTTTAATAAATATTTTTGAGGTAATTTTTTCAATTTATAAATCTTTAGCAAAATTCTTTCACATTTAAAAGGTGGACAATTTCAGTCTATAGTGGCACAATTTCTATTTGGCCCTGACATTTCTGCTAACCATATTTTCAAAGTTTAGCTCCCGACTTTACTTTCACATTTTAAAGCAGTCAATCCAGTAATTAAGAAATTCTAAATATAATAATTTCCTTAAATTGTAATAAATACGTCCTGTCCACTGTAAAATACGTATGAGTATTAACTACTCATACGTACAAGTGTACATTTGTGTATATGCATAAAAGTGAATGCGAGTGTATGTATGTATGTATGTGTATGGCTGTGTCAAATATTTTAAGTGTTAAATTGTTACTCAATAACAACAAGAGCATCAACAACAAACCATTCGTTGAAGTGGCAAAAATTAAACAAAAAAATTTAATGCCAATTCATGGTTTTTTCTGAATTTATTGTTTTGTATTTTTATTTATTTTTATTTTTTCATATTTTGGGTTATTTTGTTTATGGTTTTATTTTTAAGTGTTTTTTTTTGTATTTTAGGTTGTGTTTTATATATTTTTTTATAAATAAATATTTTGTATTAGTTTGCCAATATGTTTGTTTGTTTGTTTTTCGATTTTTTTTAGGGTTTTTTTTAACAACTGACATTATTTTTTGCGAATGCGAATGTTTGGTTTTGTTTTTTATTGGGTATTAAGAAAATTTCCATATGCTGACATGTCTGATTACATTTACATACAAATATTTTTATAAAATATGCTGCAAGCTTTATTGTCAACTTGAACAAACTCTTCCAAAGCAATAAGGCACATTTCGAACTATTTACAATATTACAATAGAAATGTTGTTTTAATTAATTTAAAAAAAATACAGAGATGTTGGCTTAGTCAGCGAAAATAGTTCGTAATATGAAAATTAACCTAAGCACTCTGTTAAGGCTCTTCTTTTAATTATTAAAACTCGCCATTTAGCGTTCAGAAAACCTACATGGGTTTGTCAAAAGGAAAATTCATAAACAGCGAGTTTCTTTTTGATGTGGATTTTGTTCTAGAGGCATTCTTAGACCATGCTTCTTTTGAAATGAGGCTGGTCAAGCAGTTACTGTTATTGGTGTTCGATAGCGCGATATGGCAGACAGAGTTCTTTCTACCTAAATTGTTATATATTGATGTGGTTTCAACAAGAAGATATCACGCTCCTCACCTCCCTGCAAAACAAATAAAATTTCAGCATGAGACATTTGCGATCATCTACTCCTCTTATCGGTGTTCAACATTAGCCGCCGCTATCTTATTTGAAGTCAGATGTCTATGGCAACAAGTATACAACCACCCGTGCAATAAAGATTGATTGTATACAGCTATATAAAATAACTTCAACCAACCATTTATGCAAAATTGTCAAGGATATATTCCACACAAGAGAGCATATGTGCCTGCAAAGCTTTATAGGCCATTTGCACAATTTAATAAAAAATATAAACCTAAAGTATAGCCTTGAGTTTTCTATTTATTTCAATTGTTGCATATATTTTGGAACACTTTCTATATATTGTTACGAAATTGTATTTCAATTTAAATTTAATGGTTGGTATCAACATACAGCATGTTTAGCAACATACAACATGTTTATCAACATTTTCATTTGTAGAAGTTTCTATATACATACATTGTTGATGATAACATGCAGTATGGCAGCATTTAGTTTTTTGAGTTCTATATTTTAATTGTTATAATTCGAATGAATACAAAAACATTCAACTATTTAGACACATTGTAGAATGTGATGCAATTTCGAGACCCGTTACAACTTCATACTCTTTAAGTCACTTTCAACATCAACTATTTAAGTCAACATTTGAAAGACTTTGTTGCAAAGGCTCTACACCATTTCCAAGTATATTTTTTTCTTATTGTATTTCATAAATTTGAAACTTCTGAAATAGAATTGAAAATGGTATAGAGTAAATTGAGAGTATTTTTTAAGGAAATTGAATTTAAATTTACGAGCTTTCACAGCTTATAAAAAAGCAATTGTTTCTGTTTTGTATGTTTTGTTTGCTTCTTTGTTGACTTTGTAACAAATAAGAAGAAGTTTGTGAAACATGCCCAACGTGTCTGGAATTTATTTAAATCAATCATTTTGATTTCTGTTGAACTTTATGAACAATTATTATACAAAAGTTATTATTGGGGAATTTATATAAATTTCTACAAAAGAAAGTTTTAATTTGTAATAGTTGCATTGTTTAAAAAAAAATTAATTATTTAGACATGTAGAGCATATTTAGCATTCTTTCGAGCCCAATATTTCGGTCACTGTAAACTTTATCTATTTAACTCACAAGTAGAAAATAGAAAAATAGAACAAAAAAGTTTTTAACAACTCGTCTTTAATCATATTTATTGAATTAGATTCAAGTTTACTATCAATATTAATTGTTTTGTTTTAAACAACAACATTTTGTTTTGTATGCTTTGTTTTCTACTTTGTTGATTCTGTTTTTTTTTTTTATTAATTTTTCCTTTAATGGACTAAATTTCTTTACATTTCTAAATTTAATCCTTAAAGTTTTACAAATGATTTTTTACATTAAACCACAAAACACAAAAGATATATTTAGCATTAAAACCCCATAAAAATACATGCAATAAATAAATGATTTAAGAAACAAAATGTTATTGCCAGACAATTTAAGACAAAAAGAAAAAAGCTTAAAGAAAATTTACATAAAAAAGAATTACAGAATTTTTTATGCTTTTATAAATGCAGGGCTGGTGAAAATAAAGAAAAACAAAATGTAACGACTTAAACATGATGCTAAAACGTACGTACGTACTTACGTTTTCTATGCTCCATCAAGAATGAAAATATTTGCTTGTACGCAAGAACAGCCAATAAATATTGAATAAAATATTGAAATGCTAAGAACTACAATAAAAATAAATAATAAATAAAATAAAAAACTTGTAGAGAAACAAGCATACAAATGCGATTGCGAATACAAAAATACAATAATAATACCTACAATAAATAATCGTAATCGTCTACTAATGCTTTAAACTATATTTGCAACAGTTTAGAGAAACAGCAAGCAAAAAAAAAGAAGTTGTACGGAAACTATGGAGAAAATAAACATGCATACAGACATATAAAAAAAAAGTGAAAAAAAATATATTCTTATATAAAAATTTCAATATTTTATGGCATCCTGCGGCGGCGACAATGGTGCGCCACTAAATGTATTTGATTGAGGTGGCCAACAACAGCAATAGCAATAGTAGCAGCAACAACCTCAACCGATTGGTTACATTTTACTTGTCATGCTTTTGTTGTTGCTGTTGTTTGGTTTAGGTTTCAGACTGTATGGCAATCAGTTTTGCAGGCTGTTAGTCATTCATTGATCTCTTTCATAATAAACTTAAATCTCAGTCAATTATTTTGTGTTAAAGTAAATACTTGTTCAGAGTTTGTGTTAGACCTGCAACAGTAGCAAGCAACATGTATGTTTACACCCCGAAAAAATAAAAAAAAAAGAAAAAACAAAATATAAACAGTGGCAAATATTGTATGCGATTGTTTTCGTTTTAAATTTTGTGCAGATTTAGAGATGAATTGTATATTTTGTTTAAAGTTAATATTATGTTGGTTGAAAAGTTTAAGGCAGAGAAGTAAAAGAATTTTACACTGAAAAAAGAACTGTAATAATTTCATTTTTTAATTAATCATTTAGACACACAAACGATTGGAATACATTTTTGGGGCCCACTGCTACTCCTCTTTATGTGAACATGAATTATTATTTAACTCAACTATTTATAGAAATAGAGGACTTTGTAAGAAAGCTTATTTAATCAACTCTATTTTTAGAGCTGATCTATCAACCCACTAATTTAGGGTCCATTTGTCCAGAGAGAGCCACTCTTAACTGAGAGCAAATAGTTTTTAAGGAGTTTGATTGCAGTCTACAATCTTTTCAGCGTTATTTACTTGTTTTATTTTGTCTTGGCATGTGGACAATTGTTTTTGTGTTGTATGTTTTGTTTTCTTCTCAGTAACAATTTGTCGGAAGTGCATGAGACATGTCTCACCATACCTGGTCTTTAAAAAGTTAAAGTTAATTGTTGGGGTCCATAGCCGAATGGAATGTATTCTCCGCACTTTTCAGCACTATTCTGTGTCGTATATTACAGGCAATGTAAACATCATCTATGTTTACATTGTCAAGCTAACTTCTTTAAACATATTTGTGTTGCCTTTATTAAATTTAATCTATTAATCTTTAAGTATTATATTGTTATTACTTGATTTCTCATCGTCAATTGTCAGTGGACAATAAAATAATGTTTTTGTATGCTTTATTTTTTCGCTAGAGAAACAAAATAAAGGTCTTTGTAACAGTGCTGCTTTAATCATATTCTATTTGATTCGAATTATGTTGACTTGGATAGACATTTACTTGTCTTTTTATTTGTTATCATTATTAAAAGTTTGTTTTGTAAAAACTTTAATTTTGTATATATTTTTTTCTTCGAAATTATTTAATTAATTTGATTTAAGTAAGAGAAACAATTTGAATTTGTTGCTCTAAAATGTAATTTTTTTATTGAATGATGAATTACACATGATATAAAAGCATATTGAACAAATGGACTTCATCACATTGCTCTCTTTTGTCGAAAATTTGCATAAATGTGGCTGAACTTCGTTAATGCAGCGTTTAATTTCATACTTCTATAAAGCGTGATCCATTTCGAGGTTCCCTACTTTTTTAAAGAAAACAAAAACACAGAAAATTCAAATTTAATGTTTATTATCATTTGAAAGAACATTCTTTGGCATTTATTTGTGAATTTTCGTAATAAAGTTGAACGATTTGTAAACGTTGTCCAGGAGTAAATCTTTCCATTATGAGATGCCAAACAATACTAAACAAAAATAACATGACACGACTCACACGTGATCTGTCAAAAAAAAACTATTGAAAAGAATCACCCAGTAACATAATCTAGGAAGCCAATGCAGATCACCGAAACGAAAGAATAATGGATAGAAAATTTTAACAGGAAATTGAATTGTTGAACGGGGTGTATGGTAAGCAGCTCCGTCTTGTTGAAACCACATGCCATCCATATTAATATCATCCCATTTAGCAGAAAGAACTCTCATGAACTTCTCATTTTGCGATATCGATTGGTCTCGTTAACGCAACCAGTAACCAATTCGCCAGTCTCGTTCTCGATGAGGTATTGTCCAATGATGCCTGCTGCCCAAAATCTGCACCAAACAATGACATTGTGGATGGATTTGTTTTGCAACAATCAAGTGTGAGCTCAACTAAGACCAATGTGGCAATTTTAATGGTTAAGAAATCAATCAACAAGGAAATTTCCTACACATCGCTTAAGATGATCCAAAAATAAACATCTCTTCGAAGATCACGTTAAGCATAAAGAAGCAGGTATTCAATGAGAATACACTCACACTCACTGTAGACAGTTTCCTCAAATTTAAAGTTCTTGTCCCAGACGCCAAATTGAAGTAGTTGGACTTTCAGCAACATTCTAAAGCGCTGCTTGACATTTCAACAGCTTGTTTTTAAACGACCAGTGTGATTGTCACAAAAAATCTATCCAGTGCTAAAAATTTTCAGTTACAGTGTTCTTTTTTTTTGGTTGTAAATATTGCTAATTTTAAAATACTCAACAATTTCAATTTTGAAATTATGTATATAAAGACCATTAAGTTCACACGTATTTCTGAATTAATTCCTTTAATTTCTGCCCTGACCACACTCGCAGCTAATGATGTTGCTGAGGCTGTCTGTGCATATTCGTGTGTGTTTGTTGCATGATAATGTTGCCAATACTTCACACACAAATATTTATTTGAAAACGCCACTTGTTGTTGCTGTTTTTTTTTTTTTTTGCCCGCATCACAGTAGTCGTATTGTTTTTCTGTTTGTTTCAGTTAATGGTCGATTTGCGAACGGACGATGGGTCCAAAGCAACTATAACTACAACCAAAAACATAAAACCTTGACTGGCTACCGGTATTAACAACAAACAATACAGTAAGTGAGTGAGATTGGTGTTGGTTGTTGCTGCTGCTGCTGATGATGTTGCTTTTGCAACTCTTCTTTAATTCATGTGTTTTTTTTTCGGGCACCTTTTTGTTTTTCTATAGTATGAATTTGAGTTTTGTAGTTGTTGTTGCTGATGATGCTATTACTATTCTTGTTGCTAAGTATGTGTTTGTGCTGTTTGCTTGGCTTGTTTAGTTAAGTTGTTTGTTTGGGGCATTTGTTGTTGTAGATGTTGCTGCTGCTGCTGTTTTTAAGTTGATGAATAATGGTGTTGTCGATGCCAAAATAACGATTAAGTGGGTGTACATGTTTATACAATTGCTGATGGTTTTCTTAGCCTGATGTTTAGTTGCTGATGTTCTTGTTGTTGTTGTTGTTAGTTGTTATTGTAAAATGATGTTGGTTGGTGTGGTTTTTATTGCTGACTGGTAGTTTACCTCAAAATATTTTAGTTATTTGTGTAGAAAATTAAGAAAATTCTTGTTTTTTCTTTTTTTTTTGAAAATAATTACTCTGGCTGCAATTTGAAACATTTTTATAAGCTTTTCCTCGCTGTTTAAGTTAAATCGTTGTATGCTTTAGCCACATCATCACTGCAGAACTAATAACTATTAAGGAATTTGCTAACCTAATTATGGATTGCTTGAAGATATTTCATGTAGAAGTTTTGTGAAAATAGCGCTCTAGCAAGGAAGGTTTTGAAATAACTATAATCAGCTTTATCATGCAACGTATCAACTTACCAAACATCCAACCAATAAGCCACTTTAGTCCTATTTGCTAAAACTCATCATAATTATTCCTAGACTCATATGTATAAAGAATTGTACTCATGCGCACAAGTAATGTGGAAATCGAAACTGAAAATTTAGTACTTTTTCAGTGTTTTGGTACTACTTCTACAAATTTAGTAATTTTTCTTTATTTTTACTTTTGTGAATTTCAGCAAAATATCACCATTGGACTTTATGTAAACGTTTGTCTTGCAAACATTCTCGAACGATGAGAAAAATCTGTAATTTGTGGCAACAAAACTTTCATTTCCGAATATTCAACAACGATATCAATAACAAATCATAAGCTATATCGATCGACAACAAATGCCCCCACAAAGAATAATTTAAAGAATTTTTGACTAGGTGAGATATGTCATGTGTTTGTTGTCAAGTGTTTAAAAGAACTAGTTTAGTAACTAGTCCATTAGTAGACTATTCACTAAACATTTTTAAAAAACTTTATCACTAAACTTTATCATTAAAAAACTTGAATTATTTGTCATAGTGACATTAGAACAGTGAAAGATATGCACTGAAATAATGTGATTTAATGTCTTTGATAGGGACAATCAGTCGACATACTGGATGAATCTGCAATAGCACCTAAGATCCCCCTTTAGACCTGTTTATGGTTGGTATGACTTAGCTGCTGACATGTCATCAAGAACAGTCTAGTCAGCAACTATTTATATTGTCCTCATCATATAGGTGATTCAACTTTGTTATCTGGACGTATTTTGTTAATTTGCACAGTGTAAAATTTTAAGGCGTCTGAGTATTCAAAAAACTGACTCTTAGAAAACCGGTTTTCGGGTTATTCGAAAAATTGCATTTTTTTATAAAGAAACTTGTTCGAATACGGTTATTACTGAAAAAACCGGTTAACTGGTTTTTCATTATATGGATTTATAAATCCCGAAAACAAGTATTTGTTAACAACAAAAATTAATATTTTACAAAAGTATGTCGAAGAAATAAAGGCGAAAGAATTAAAATTTATTCTGGATTATCTGGCACTATTGAATGTGTTTACGATTTTTGGAGTTGGAAATTCTTTAAAAAAATGCTTTAATTGATTTAAAAACTCAACAGATGAAAGATGAAGAATTGGTTTTACTTAAACAAATGATTGTCATTTTAAATCCGGCTAAAGTAACAAATGAAGCCCTTTGTTACAGTGATATGAATCTCTGCCGATATTGCACTTTTATTTAAGCTCAAAGTGATATCAAAAAGTAATTGCATATTAAGGCAATGAACTGTTATACTTATATTTGTTGGTTTTTTGAAATATATGTATGTTAATCAGCCGGATATTCCCGATTTCAAAATGAAAAAAGTTAAAAAAAATTTGCCAAAAAAAGAAAACAACCAAAAAACCGGATTGTCGAATAATACGAAAATATAAAATATTCGCAACCAGTCGGTTTTTCATATAGAAAAAAAACTGTTAACCGGTTTCGGGTTTTGAATACTCTACGTCTATCACAAAATTGTTTGAAAAAATCCCTTACCATTTTTTTTGGCGCCTTAATGAAATGTATTGAATCAAGTTCAAAAAATAAGATACTATTTTCAAAGTACAATGCGAAGCTGCTATTTTACCCCAACTGCCCCAAAAATTGCTAACAACTCTGTAAGTTGTTATAAAGTCCAGTAGTTGAAATTGTGGTAATAAAAGAAGAAAATATGTCTTCTCTTTTTATTTGGTTTTTTATTATTATTTGCAAGAAGAAATAAACAAATAAATATAAAACTATAATTTGTAGTTTTAGCCACATTATTATTATTGCTGTTACCAGCAATAACAGCAACAACTGCGACAACTACTATTATTATTTATTAAGCAACAAGGTGTTTACAACAATAATAACAGCTACAGCTGCAACCTCGTCATCCTCATCAGTAGCAGCAGCAGCAACAACATATAACGACATTAAGTAAAGTGTTTGCTTTTTAGCACGTTCTGTTATTTTTTTGTTTTGTTCTTTTTTCAAAACATTTTTATGGGTTTTATTTTTATTATTTTGGTTCGTTCGTTCATTCGTTTTTATATAAAATTCTTAAACAAAAAAAAAAAAAAACAAGTAGATTCCAGTAGCCAGTTGTTGGTTATTAGCAGAGCAGGGTTGTGTTCCAACGGTCGGTCTTCTCCTAAGAACATACCAACAAGCACTTACTACATACAATCCACAAATTATAATAATAGACTTAAAGTAGAAATGTTTAACATGAATTTTTAAGTAGCCAACCAGCCAACCAGCCAACCAACCAACAGACCAAAGCAGTTAGAGTTACTTTTGTACAACAATTTGTAGTCGTGAATATTTTACCAACTAAACGAAATTACGTTAATTTTTTTTTCTTTTGTTTGTCTACAATTTATATGAACGTACGGACGGACGATCAAGTACCTGGTATTTATTATTCGTTCAATTCTACTTTTGAGGCGTCATTGTTTTACGGTTCCGTTTGAAACATGACCATCGACCACTTGTTATGTGTTTGATATTTATGCCCCTCCAGTGTAAACACTCACACACTTTTCAAATTGTTTCATCTTAATTATGTATTGAGTGGTGGTTTATTTGTTCTATTGCTTTTGAAATAAAAAAAAAACTAAAAATTTATTGATATTATTGTTGTAACAATTTTATTGTGGTTATTTACACGTGATTAACTTAGAGGTGTTGTTATGATTTCTTTTTATACATACTTATATACTCGTACATAAATATTCTTGTTCAGTTCTAGTAAACTTCAATTCATATCCAATTCCAATAAAATTGTAATATTTTTAACATTAAAAAACATGCGTCAAATCACCTATTATGTAGATTTATAACAGATTTATGCGCATTAAAGTAATTTCCGGAAGTAGACTTTATATGAAGGCTACGGTCAAATATGGACCGATCATTATGAAATTTGGTACGACAATTGAATTTCAACTTGATAGTCATTTTTACAAAAGACATGTTCATTTCAGTGAATTTCGAAAATGGTCTTTGTAGGGGTCTATGTCAAAATTATGGACTGATGCAAACAAAATATTTACCCCTATCGTGAATAAAAATTCCACATGAAATTTGTTCCCTTTTATTTTTTTAACATTGAATTTTAATAGGAAAAATGTGAAAAGGGAACAATTTTCATGTGGAATTTTTATTCACGATAGGGGTGATTGTTTTGAGATTTTACTTTGCATGAAACTTATTAATGCAGAATTTTGTTTAGATACGGCTTTTCTATAGACATTTATGTACCATAAAGCCATATTCCGGGAAGACATTTGTATGGGGGCTATCGAGATTTTATTCCTACCATTTTCAACAGGACTTTTCCTTCTATAATAAAAATAAAGTGTGCAAAATTTCATGATATTAGCTGTATTATATTTGAAGAAAACAGCAAAAAATGTCTGAAAAATATCGAGGTAGTCCGAATCTTTGATATATAACTGAGATCCTACTGGATCGTTTGTGCCCTTTTGCAATACCCAATATTTCGGTGGATCAAAGAATGTTTAGTAAACATTTCATTGTTCTATGTCTTTTTTTCGAAGCTCTATCGTGCCGACAAAAGACGGACGGACATGGCTAAATCGTCTTAGAATTTTATAAGGACGCAGAATATATAGACTTTTTAGCTCTACGACCATTATTTCGATGTGTTACAAACGGAATGACAAACGCAATATACCCTCCATCTTTTTGGTGGTGGGTATAATAAAACATATTTAATACAATTTATGATTATTACCAGAAATACTTTTATTGCATTATTAACAAGGAATTTCTTGAAAATAAATATCATATTAAATTGCAAACACTTCTGAATTTTTTCAAATAATATTGTATAAGTTTAACTAAAAATAATAAATAAAATAAATTGTGACCTTTTGACAAACTCTCTCTCTCTCTCTCTCTCCCTATCTTCCTAAAACTTGTTAACTTTTAATATTAACACAACAATATCACAAAATCCAATAAGTTAAATTGAAGAAAAATAGTAACATACGAGTATACAAATAAATACAAATACAATAAAGTACTTGTAAATATTTTTATATAGAAAAGTTTATTATTATACTTGGAAAACATACAAGTGAAAGAGTGGAGTAGCTTAATACACAAATTCTAAAGAATTTTATATACTAGTTCATGTGGCAAGGAAGACCTTACAATGTGAACACATTTCGTAAATTGTGTGCAGAACATTTATTGAAAATAAATATTCAACCCAACGCTTCAGGTACATACTTGTAACTACTTATATTAAAGGCAGCTATAATATAATATTTGCCACATAAATAAATTTGATTGTACATCAAAAATATTGACTGTGTGTTTTTTTTTTTTTATTGACAAACAAGAGTAAAAAAGTAAATAAGACAATATTTTTAGTGCAGATATCATCACCATAACAATAATAATAAATAAGACGAATGTATACGTTTTATAACAATAACAATAAATATATAAATAAAATCAACTATTGAACAGTAATATAAAAGATTTTGGTTTCTTCCCTTCTTGTGCTTAACGAAAGTTCAGAAGAAAAAAATGGAAAATAAAATCCCATAAAATGTATAAAGATAAAATGTAAAATACATTCTGTATGCAAAAGAAATTGAATGAACTTTAACATACATTGTGCTGAATAACCTGCATTTATTTCGAATATTATTTCAAAGATATCAATATGCACATTAGAGTGCAGCAAAATAGGTTTAACTACACCATTTCCAATTGTATTTCAGAAACTTGTAATAGAACTTTAGAAATTTTAATTTATATTGCAGGTAGAAATTCCTGTGTCAGAACTTTCTAATTGCATTTCAGAAACCTCCAATTGAATTTCAAAAAAATTTCTAACATATTAAATTTTCTGAAACACAATTGAAAAATTCTGAAATTCAATTGGAAATATCTGAAACTTCAGAACTAGAACTGAACTAGAATTCAACTAGAACTGAACTAGAACTGAACTAGAACTGAACTAGAACTGAACTAGAACTGAACTAGAACTGAACTAGAACTGAACTAGAACTGAACTAGAACTGAACTAGAACTGAACTAGAACTGAACTAGAACTGAACTAGAACTGAACTAGAACTGAACTAGAACTGAACTAGAATTGAACTAGAACTGAACTAGAACTGAACTAGAACTGAACTAGAACTGAACAAGAACTGAACTAGAACTGAAGTAGAACTGAACTAGAACTGAACTAGAACTAAACTAGAACTGAACTAGTTCATCCTTAAAAAAAAAGGTATTCACAAATTTAGAATGTAACTCTCTGTAAAACTAAAATTTTTTTATAGCAGCCTAATGTTTGTGCTTTAAAAGTATTTGCAACATTTCTTTTAAAGCAAGTTAAAAGATAATAAATTTAAGAATTTTTCAAGTCTTTGTACTAGTTAATTCTTTTCGACATTTATTTCGTATTAGATTTGCATTTGAGGGAGATTTTGAAGAAAAAAAAAACCCGAATTTAAAATAGATTTTATTATAACTAGTGCATTTAATCCTGTTAAAAGTTTGTGTCTACTGTGATATTTGGTCAATTTGAGTTATTTTGATATTGAGTCTATTAAAGCTTTTAGTCTAAACAATTAATCGAAGCTTGGAAATTTTATTTTTAAACTATAAAATTCAATATTCATTTAAATTGAATAAATCTTTGAAAACTTAACAAATTATCCCCTCTCGAATTTTGTTACTTAAACCATGTTAAATGTTATAATAAGCTGCTTTAACTTTCAAAAAATATTTTGATATTAAAAAATATTTGCCAACATTTTTGTTAAATTGAATACAGATTTTTTAGGCCAGAAATGTATTTTACCGTTTTTGGTAAAACATACAAAAAGGTTAAATCGTTGCAGAAAAATGTTTGTCTTGCTTCTGAAATAAATTAAATCAATTTCAACAATGTCAAATTTGTGTTAATCTTTTTTAATTAAAATTCATGTAATAAAAGCCCAGTTTTTTATGATTTCAAAATTTGCAAAGTAAAAATATTTGTATGTGTTTTTCACAATTGCATTATTGTATGTTGTATGCATATAATCATGCATATCGTTGTATGACTGTTTGTGTATGCGATAAAAATTTACAATAATTCATCAATAAATCATTCATTAAGCTTTTAAAGTTAAAACATACATTTAGCATTGTTTGCATAGCTAAAATACCATACCGAAAAAAGTGGAAAAAAAATACTTTGGAAAATATAAAATATATAAAAAGGAATGTGCTGCGCAACACAATGAACACAAACGAAGCAACCAGTCAGCCAGCCAGCCAACCAGCAGCATCAAGCACCATAAAACAAGCAATTTTACGGGCATGAGAATTCCAACGGTTTGTGTGTGTGTGGCTCTGACTTTATTGATAAATAACTTAAATGATTAAAGCAGCAACAAGAATAACAAAAAAAAAATATATATAAATATTAAATTAAAAAAAAAACCCACAAATAAATGACTGAAAACAAATATTCAATTGCCACGGTTAAAACGCTGAAAAAAAATGCCACCAGCCAAGTTGTCCCTTTTAATATTGTATTGAGTGAGAAGAAAGAGAAAGAAAGAATAAAACTCACACAAACTTAAACAGGCGGCTAATTTTTGTTGTATCAATACAACAAAATACAACACACCATCTCGACACACACTTCCACCCATGATGAAAAAAAGATCAATCGTTTTAAAGCCGTTTAACATGAATTTACTACCAATTTTTACTTTGTTTTTACACACCTCTTTATTTAGACCAACAACGACTAAAACAACCACAACAAAATCCCCTTAAGTGAAACATGATCAACTTAAAAAGAAACAGTAACAACAACAATAACAAATTATTCAAAGACCTGGAACATGCCACGAAAAAAAGTATGGGATATTAAACCTTTTTATACCCTACACCAAAATAGTTAGAGTTAAGGTTCCAGCAAATATTCAAGATTGATGTCAAATTTCAATTCCTTTCTCAAATATAAATGTTTAATAATTCTATTGCTATTTGGGTATAACAAATTTTTTCAAGAAGTTCAATTCTCAAACAATATTCTCAGATATAAAATTTTGTTTCAAATCTATAATTTATTATGTTTTAAATGTAAATTATAAAAACTAAGCAGATTTTTACAATTTTGAAAATTCGAACCTGATTTCAAAAATCAATTTTAGACAGAAAAACACTCAATTTTGTTCTGTAACTTTGTTTTGTATGTATTTATTATATATTAAGCTTAATTTTACTATTTAAATTCATATTCGAAAATTCGATTTTACTGTCGAATATTTTTTTTTAATTTAACAATAAATAAATTTCAAGTAATAACTGAATGAAATATATATTTTTATATATGTATCTATGTAATGTATACACATTTATAGGTTTTTGGTAACTTCGAAAATTCGAATTTATTCTATTTTATATGGAAAATCACGGAATTTTATTTCCAGAATTGTATTTATTCTGTTTTATTGTTTTTTCTTAAAATATATAAGAAATTTGATAATTTAAAAACATGTTCGAATTTCGTTTTCAGCTTAAAAATACTAAATTTGAAATATTTAAGTAATTTTCATAATATTTCTAAACAAATGTAATGGTTTCATAAATTCGAACTTAATTTTAAAATTAGTTTTTATCTTAGAAATAACTAAATTTCAAATCATTCGTGTATTTGAGTAATTTTCACAATATTTCTAACCAAATTAAAAATTTTTTGGCAGGTTTTTCGTAATTTCGTAAAAAAAAATTCAAGCTATTCACGTAATTTTAATAACATTGCTAAACAAATTATTAAGTACATATTATAAATTTCGAGGGCAACAATTGTAAGATACTTTCGATTTAATTCGATAGGCAAACAATTGCTGATAAAAAAAGCTTTTATTACAAACAACTTTTTTACAAACACCTCCTGCATTTTGTACAAAAATTTAAAAATAAATGTTTCTCACTCATGGGAAGGGCATATCAAATTCGACATCGCCGAATTTTCACATGTAAAACTCTTACTTTTTTTCTAATAAGCCCCACTGTGAAGCAAAGACTACACTTTTTTACATGCTTACCTTATTGTTTTTGCTGTTGTTGTGGAGAAAAGTTTGGTGTTGCTTCTTCTTTTCCTTCATGTTTCTTATTTTTAGGTTTTGTGGTGTTCGGGTACATTTTTTCTTTTGTTGAATTTTTTTTTTTTTTTTTTTGTTTGCTTAAAATGTTCAACAATTTTTCCCAGCTCTGATATGAAACAACTTGTTTGAATTGTTGTAGTTGTATGTATGGTTAAATATTTTTACACTTGTATGCTAAACAAAAAAAAAAAAAAAAACAACAACACAAAGAATTAAAACAATACAAATTCATGTTGTTGCACGTACCGCCAACTATGGTTTTGACCATTTTGGTAACTGAAATACTACATTAAAGAAATATTTGAAATTACTTCGATTTAAACAGGGTGCTTTGAAATTGCTATTGTTTTTTTTTTAATTCAATTAACCCTTTAGGAGTGACGACAACTTTCCCAAGATCTGGGCGAATGCTTAACAAATGAACAATTTTTGTGTATATAATCATCGAATATGAAATATTAACTAGTTTCCGCACAGCATCCAAGTTTTCTAGACAACCAACTGATTTTGAAGGAACTGCAGAAATCTTTTCTAAATTCTCATCACCAAAAGATACTGTGTGATCGATACCCTGTTTACGCGGCCCTCTTAATTTCAAATGACAAGCGAAATAATCAGCTAATTTCGGATTGAAAGCTATAAAATTGCAAGCGTATATTTCCTACCCCAAAAAAAGGTTTAATGTTTCCCTTTTTCAATTGTTTTTAAAACATGTTAAACATTTCTTAAAGTCGTGTATTTTTTTGTTCATCTGATGGGTTTAACACTCTGTCGATGTTTTTACACATTTTGATTGTTTTTATTGTTGTTGTTGCTGCTGTTATATTGATGGGAAAATAAGCCACAGATCCGTGTTTTTTTTTTCTTTCTCTTTTTCAGTTTGTGTGTAAATTTTTTTTCTTTTCTTTAGTAGTTTTGGCCGAAAGTCATTGTTTGTTGCCCCATTAAATATCATTTAAATTAAGTTTAACATTGTGTATCATGCCGTGAATTCAAACAGCGACTATGCGAACCATGTAGCTTTAAATATTCAACCATATTGCTCCAGAAAAAAATATTCATTCATACGAAATACAGTTGAATACCAGACCAAGTAAAGCACACCGAAAAAGAAACTACCCCAACTGTTGTAGTCATTTCATAGAGATGCACGTTTTTACAAAGACAAAAAATAGGAAGTGCGTTAAATAAGTTGCCACATCGACACCACTCTGCTTAAATATTTTGTTGTTTTATTATTTAACGCTTTCAGTTGTTCATCTTCGTTTTTGATTTGGGTTTATCTGGCTGACTCTGCCTGTGCTGTGCGGTTAATCTTTAACGTCTTTAAATTGGTTAAGTTGGTGGTCTTTGATGTCTACGTAATGTGTAAGTTTAATTTTATACAAGTTTGTGTGTGTGTGTGTGTTTCAGTTTTTTTTGATTGGTCCATTAAGGAACTTCCAGTCATTAAAATGCGTTTGTGGATCTGTGTTTTTATCTGTGTACGAGATGAATTTATAGTTTATGGTTGTTTAATGATGTCAGAGTATATACTATATATACATAAGTTATTTAATGTGAAGATGTTAATTTGTTTTAATGGAAAATTTCGTATGATATGTGTTTAATATGTTGATGGGAAAATCATGATCGATTTTTATGACTTAAGCTACGGTCACACTTGGCAAATATTTACCAAATGTAACCGTACCTTTAGTTTATACAAAAAACAAATAACAAATAGATTATAATGGTCAACATTTCTATAGAAATATTTATTGTAAACAAACTCTAAAAAGAATTATCAAGTTTGTATTAATTTAGAAATTTTTTTAATAAACTACATAGTTTGTTAAAAATATTTAACTCGTTCAATTGTGTATAAAATTTACCTTAATAGCGAAGTTTTTTTCACTAATAAACCATTAAATTTTATCATTTATTAAAATAAGTATTTATAATAGGTATATGTATTTAGGGAACTATTTATAAAAATTTTATTTTTTAAACGAAATTTGCAATTATTTTAAATTATATATCCTACATCCCATTGAATTTACTTTTAAGAACAAATTTTCTACGCTTCACTGATAACAAAAATATGGTAATATGGTAAAAACCAAACAATTTTCTAACAAAATAAAACATATTTTTTTTATTTTTATCATTTTTAACACACATCATTACATTCTTCGGTATTGAATCATTCTAAATGATGATAATGATTTTCAAAAACATTTTATTGACGATTAAACAAATTGCAAAGCGAAAATAATGCCCCACAAAAATAAAACGATTTTCTACACAAAGTGTAATTTGCAAACAAACAGCCGTACTTAGTTTACACACACCCTCATACATATTCAGAATGTTAGAAGAGAATGGAAAAAAAGCAAACCAAAGAAAGAAAAAAAAACAAAAGAAAATGACAGTAAATTAATTTGAGGGGGTGCAATATACTATATATGTATCTATGTACATGCATACATACTTACACACATACATAACAGTAATGACAATGACGCATAAAGTTTGAGGTTACAATGTAAACAAATAAAAAGCAGAAGCTCTGAAATCAAATGATAATAATAACAACAAGAACAAGCACTACTTTACAGTTTCATGTATTTGTTGTATTCTATTAAAATAAAAACAAGTAGTAGTGACATAAACAACTGCCGTTATAAATGATGATGACAACAGAAATACGTACAATAATAATCGATAACATGTAAATACGAATAATGATAATGACGTAAATGAGAAATGCACATCTTCAATATAGGAGAGTAAAATATTTGTAAAATAATCTATTTAAAGTATAAAAAAATAATAAAAAATTATGTGCCCAATTTGTGAAATTCTATGAAATAAAATAAAAAATGAAACACATATGTATATATGTATGTATGTATGTACCTAATTACCTAATAATCCAAACAAATGAATATTTAAAAATTGAAAATGTAGTATGTATTACATTTGCTTCTGGGGGCCAGAAGAGAATTAAAATGAAATAAAAAAGTCGGTAAACATTTCACATTTCAAACATTTTGGTATTCTCAGCGGGAAAAAATATTATTTATACCCATACGGTTCTTACGAAAGCCTGCTTGCTGAGCAATTTATTGCACCTGTTTTTTTGTCGTGCATATACATACTTACATACATATGTACATATATGTATGTACATAGTTATTAACTTAAGTCTATAGTATAGACTCTATACCCAAAATTTCATATTTTCGTCAATTAAAGAGTATCAAAAAATTAAATTCTATTTTAATTACTACATATATGAATAATCAGTAAATAAAACTCGTTTCCAAAAAGCAATGATTTTTTTTAAATGTGTGTTTACAAATTCGAGCCGAGGTCTTCGATTCAGATTCAAGGATTTCAGATATCAAGGGTTTTCTGCGGGAATTCGGCTTGCATTCGGCTTGATCCCGTATATACATATGTATACAATAGTTCTTGGATGAATTTTTGATACTTTTTGGCGCTAAATTTTAGGATTTTTTTGCCACGTCTCTTAAAATAAAACTGTCATGTCGCCTGGAGAGTTTCTTTGGGCGTCCTGATCTTAGCTTATTTTCTACAGAGCGAGTTTTTTTTAAACTTTTTTATAATGCTCTGAACTGCAGCAAAAGGTTTGTTAAAAAGTTTACGGATTGCGCGGTAAAATATTTCTTGTTTGTGTTCTTGAATAGCAAGATTTTTTACATTGACACTAACTTCTTTACGCGTGTCGGACCAGTCGGACGTGTGTTGCCCTGAATTAAAAAATAACGGCAGGCGTCATGTCAGACACATGTGTGTAACACACTTCTGTTTCTAAGCACTAAATATTACTGGCAGTAGCCTAAATTCCAATAATGATGTCTTCGAGGAGATACTCGTTATTAAAAAAATATGTTGTGACCTCCAGCATCTTATCTGAAAGTGCCTTGGCAGTCAATGTGTTAAACAATTTTTAATAATATAGGATAATAATTATTTCCTTAAAAACAAAACATAAGTATGGCTGCAACTATTCTTGTATATTAAATCAAAAGTATTTTAAGGTCGTGAAATTTCAAATTAGCACTTTTTCAGGTACTTTTTAAGCTTATACCTAATGTTTTAAAGTACTCATCGAGCATAAAGACGTTAAAAACAACATTATTTTTATTCACTCACAAGGACTATATAAATTTAATATAAATTCTTTTTAAATTTTTTAAACACAAAAACTGCGAAAAAAAAATACCCTGATGAACGGAAATGAAGTTTGGCCGACTGTGTAACGGAAATGTGTCATCAGTTGTTTATGTTTCATAAAAAATGTACATTACATGCCAAATGTGTTCATGTGCACGAGCAATTGTGTGGATGTGAATACAAGTGAGTGCATTTATTAACCATTTATTGTGGTTTAATATGTGACATTCATTATGGACTGTGTGGTGGCTGACTGTTTATGTTGCAAGTAGCAAACGTTTTATTTATTTACTTGAACACACTTCATTTTCAATTTCAAACATTTGCAATAAACTGCTACAAAAAGGAACAAAGCGTAGGAACAGAGAATAATTGTCATTTTTGATTAAGTAGTTTTTAATATTGTATGATTTTATGTTGAAATAAAACAAAAGTATTGACAGAACTTTTATTAGTTAACAATTTCTATAACAGAAATGTTCTTATATTTTTGTTTGTTTTTTTTTTATTAAATAATCTTTTAATTAACCCATTTGTTTTAGTCTCAATAAAAAATCATCAGCTGCCATTTCTTGTGTAAAGGACTTTTTAGTTCTAGTTTTATGGGCACCGGTTTGTGTTTTATCACCTCCCGGTTACAAAACTTCTACATAAATTTGCACTTAAATGTTGCGTGTCTTAATTGGTTTTGGTTGCCTCCCAAACAAGTGTGGAAGTGTTAAAGTCTAAAATCTGTTTAAAATTGTTTTCAATCTTGTTTTTTTTTAATGCACCTTAATGCCTGCCATCCGTCCAACTATCCATCCCTTGGCAACAATCATTATAATCAGTGTGTAGCACGCAGTGCTTGACTTCTAGCCATAATTATTAATTTATTGCATGTTTAATGTTCTAAATAGTTTTCTTGTTAACTGCTCCTTTTTAATTATGTGGAAAAATTGTTTATGGCTAGAAAAAAAAAATAATAATAACAAGTTAATAACTAGTTTACAATCTATTAAGTTTATGTGGAAAGTTTGTAACTACTCCTACATATTAACGGCGAACATCTTTGTAACATGATACATTTTATTTCGCAGAAGTTTGCAGTAAAATGTATTGAAGTTTATAATAAAGTTGTAAAGTTGTGTACCCTACATTCCTTTTATTAATTTATTGTGTTATTAGTTTTAAAATTTTAGTGATAATCTGCGGAAAATGCATGTCAATTGTGCAAAATGTACTAAAATAAACTGGACTTGAATTTTTGAAATGTTTATAATTTATCAATAAGTTTAAAAACTAAATTGGAAACAATATATAATTTTTTGAAACTGTAATATTTCTAAACCAATATTGATATTTATAAAACAGAACAATTGCATTGAGTTTGGTTCAGTTACTATCACAAAGTGTTTAAAAGGTGCCAAACTGCGCCATAATAAAGTAACAGCTGCCTTTTATATTAGATTCACAACTCTTCCCTTTACCCTAGCCACAAATAATATGATTGGTTTCATGTTACTTCCATTTTCTTTAGGGCGGAGGTCGGCATAAGTAGAACATTGATTATAATAACATGTTATGCACAATTTTATCCATTGTAATTTGTATGAACTTCGTTGTCTTTCGCGTTGTTTACTGACAAATAATCTATTGTTTAATTAACGAACACTGTTTTTTCTTTTTTTTTTCTTAAAAAATTTCTAGAAATTTTTAACAAGCTACATATTTTTGCTTCCACAACATATTTCCAATGTTATGATGAGAGTTTAATAAGATATTTTACGTCCACCAGCTTTTAACCAGCCTTTTTCAGAAATAATCTGAGTTTTTCTCCAAATGGTCAGTATATTAATACTTTTGCACCTGCCCAGCTTTGGCTAACATTTTTTGAACATTCGTTAGTCAAACAGCTGTACTACCGACAATATCATTTACAGATCGTAATTTAAACAGAAATTTCGTATGTTTAGGAACGTTAGCAAACCAAATATAGACTTTGCTATAGAGTCATGTTATTGTTTCTCAACTTTTACAAAGTAGACTAAAATATATCACCAAATATAGTTCCCACAAGAACTTTTGCATATCTGTTTCAAATCGGAACTATCTGTTATCTAAACAGACACATAAATGAATATAATTTGCTCTTCCGGGTACTGGGAATGCGCAAATCTGTCACGAAGTACTTTTCTGGTTCGGGTAACAACTCGTTTGGTGATATGTAGTCGCCTGCAAGATTTGATCGAAACCATTCTTTGGATTTTTTTAATTTCACTTGTCTGGACAAAGATACTCTTAAAGAGAACATCCGACAAAAGTTTAAAGAACTTATTTTCCAAAGTTCTAGATAAAGAAATTGAAAATTCAATAAAAAAAATGGGCAGTAACAAATCCTCAACAAGTGATGAAAATAATATTTTTTGGCCAGAGTGTTTTTTAAGAGCTTTCTGATTTGTTGTAAAACAACACAAACAAATTAAGAGAACTTTAAGAAATCTTTATTTAAGTCAAAAGAACGATCGATATAAATTAATGTTTGAAGATGATTTTATGTAAATGTTGACCGCGGCTACGCCTCAAAAGGTTTATACGCCGGTTCCACTTTTAGCATACTCTCTCCAATATATCGGCCGTTATCTAATGACTAAATTCTTCAATATTAGCTTCTAGTGCGTCAACCGTTACGGCCTTGTCCCTATAGATATGAGTCTTAACAAAGCAAATTATAGGTCTAAAGACGCTAAATCGCACCAAACGTGAAATAAACTGTTTACCGAACTCGCCTCTCAATTGGGTTATTTTTTGGCGTACTTTGGGGCATATGGCATTGTCATGTTGAAACCACATATCAGCACAGTCCAGCTTTCCATTTTGGACAAACAAAAAAATTTGTAATCATCGCACGGCAGCGCTGGCCATTCACGTTCCTGCCGTCGTCGTCTTTGAAAAAATACGGTCCAATGATGCCACCGGCCCATAATCCACACCAAACAGTGCATTTTTCAGGATTGCAATGCATCTGGCTGCTCTTCACACCAAATAGGACAATTTTTGCTTTTTTAGGTATCCATTTAACCAGTAATGAGCTTCGTCGCTGCACACAATCACTTTTACTTTCTTAACCGATCATGAATTTTGATAATAAAATTCAGTAATCTGCAAGCGTTGTTTGTTTGTAATAGCTGAGCTGCCAAAAACAGTCTTATCAAAAAGAAAGTTGCTAAAAAAAATCACCCTTTAATACCCTTTATCCTTAGTTTTTAATTTATACATTTTTCATTTGCATGTATGTACTCGTATGTATGTAGATGTGTCTTTTAAAATCAACATTATTAAACCAACAACTAACACACATACAAACATCATTTTTACATCAATATATC
Organism: Bellardia bayeri; assembly: GCA_950370525.1. Lineage (NCBI taxonomy): Eukaryota > Metazoa > Arthropoda > Insecta > Diptera > Calliphoridae > Bellardia > Bellardia bayeri. Next base: position 68,682,120 of record OX493266.1, on the reverse strand, counting down.
AGGTAGAGTCATAATTTGGTTGCTATTTAACATCGGGAAAATCAGCCTACAGCTGATATATAAGCCACTACTACCTCGATTTTTTCACCAAAAAATTATTATATTTTTTTCATCGAAATGAGAAACTTTCTTCTTATGATTTTAACAACTATTAAGCCAAAGTAATCAGAGCGCGATTAAGGTGTTGTCAAGGTTAAGAATTGTACAATACAAAAAAACCCGAGCAAACAAATCAGGAGAACTTATTTTCCAAATATTACAGTTAATACAAATATGGGTTCATTTTTAACAAAGAATCTCTTTTGAAAACAATATTGGGCATTTTTAGGTTTAGCACGTTTTTAGTTAAAACACGGCACCTTTTGTTCATAAATAGTTGGCAACACTCGCTTATAACCCCAGACATTAACAGCTCCTTAAAAAAGCTTCTCTAAAACTAAACGTTTCTGCAGCTTTACTTAGCTGCGAAAGAAGAAAAAAAACGGTAGAAAAGAAAATTTGCAGTTAATTAAGCAATGTTTTTTGGTGTGTTGAGTGAGTGACTAGTTAGTTAGTTGACTGCAAGTTGCTGCCCATGCGCATGTGCCCATGTTTACACATTTACACCATTACAACGCACTGTATGAACGAGCGAGCGACTGCATCGGTTGCCACGACATAACCATCTACAGACAACAGCAACAAAAACAACATACCACGATTACAAACGATCTTTATGATCATCATAGAAATAAATAGTGTTGGTTGGCTTTCGCACTTTAAATTCCTGTTTCTCTTTTTGGACTTCAAATAAATGGCATTTTTGTTTAAATAAAAAAAATATAAACATGTTTTTCTCTTTATTTCTTTGTAAAAAAAAATATACAAATAATCTAAAGATTTATTTATGATTTGGTATCAGCTTTGTTGCTGGCTTACAAAGAGATTTTTTATAGGCTTTTAAAAACTTTGAGAAAAAAATCTAGCAATATTTATCTTTCTTTTAAATGAGTGAAATTTGTTTGATTTTTAGTTTGCTTTTTTTTTCTTCTTAAACATAAGAGATGACTATATCTTGTTTTTGAGTTAAAAAAAAAAACTGAAAAAAACCCACACAGTCTTATGATATTCTTATTTGTTTCATACTTTTGCTTTGATTTTAATGGCATTCATAAGGCCTTTGTAGATTTTTCTTCTATAGATGTTAAGCTGTCGCCTTAATCAGCTTAACTAACATAAAACTTAAATATGGCCTTTATAAAGTGATTTTGTCAAATGTAAATTGTTTTTTTTTTTTTTGTGAGTAATTTATTTGGTTTTAATTAAATTAAAAGTTTCTTTACTTGTAAGCTAGTGATTCAAATATGGATCTTTTTAGTTGGAAGAGATTAATTTAAATTGTTGTGATTTTGGGTTATTACAATGTTAATTTTGATGTTAAACATTTAAAATGACTTTAATTATGATATATGACCTTAAAACTAGGAAATTGTTTTTAAATCTGACAAATATTGAAAATATAAACTTGTGTTAATAAAGCAAACAAACAAATAAACAAATAAATATCGTTGTATGACATTTGCCTAAGTTTTTATAAAATTAAAGTGATGTTTGAAAACCTCTAAGGAAATGACAAAGCGTAGAAAATAATATAACTAAAAACTGATTAAAAAACACTTACATTTTCTTAATACATATTTAGATATAAAGTATAAAGAATTTTGTGTGAAATTAATACAGTGTAAAAAATCTTTACATATAGACATAAGTGAAAATTTTGAAGTTTTTACAATTTGAAGCTTTAAGCTAAATCAAACATTTTCATAAAATATTTCGAGAATTCTAACAAAGATTTAAAAAAATGTTTCTTTGCAATCTAATTTAAATTGATTAAAAACGACTTTTCCAAGAAAGTTAGTAAAAATGACAAGTTTTCATTAGAAGTACTATGAAACTAATAAAATAAATAAAAACTGTTTAACAAAAAACGATTTTATACAAGTTTACATATAAATATGCTTTTTAAGGGTTTTTATACACAAAGCTCTAAGCTAAATTAAGCTTCTTTTTTAAAATGTCCTACAACAATAACAAATTCAAAATTTAATTCATCATTAGGAAATATTATATTAAAATGTGAATTTTCAAGCTTTTTACTGCTAAATAAAGCTTTTTCTTAAACTTTTCAAAAATAGTTAAATAAATGTGTGAAATATAATTTTTAATTAAATTTAAATCCTTTTAATTTATAGATTACCAATGATTTTAGGACATTTTATATTAAGTTCAATTTCAAAAATTAATGACCATTTCAAATGCTTATTTAAATATGTATGTACTTTAAAATGTATGTATTTGTAGTTCGTTGTATTAAAAAAGGCTTTAGCATTTACACTTTATATTGCTATTGTTTTTTATTTAATTTTTTTTAGCATTGTTTTAAAAAAATTCAATGGCAAACGCTTTTTAAGCATCCTGGCAATACAAATATTTCCTTCCTAAACCTGCGGCGAGGATAAATGGAAGCAGCAGTTTGCCAAAACTATTTTTAAACTGCAAATATTTTAGTTTGGTTTTAGTTTTTTTTTTTTTGGTTATTAAACTTTTTTGCAGAAAAATTCTAAAACACAATATTTTTTCATTTAAAATTAACAAACACTTTGTATGAGGGTGTGACGCTTTAGGAAAATGTAAACAAACAGCCATGTTTTTTTTTTTTTTTTTTTTTGTTTTTTTTTTTATTATCATGGGAGAGTAAGAGAGCGAATGGGTGGGATGCAGTGATAACAAACAGTTGCCATATGATTTAAATGAAAAGTGTTAACGTATGTTTATGTTAAAAAATAGCATCAAAACAAAGTCCTTGCTCAATAGGGAAAACAAGGTTTTTGTTTTAAATTGTTATAAAAAAAAACTGTTGCTCTTAAGTTGATAATAAATTTCTACTTAAGTATGTATGTATAATTATTTTTTCAATTTACTAAACAATATATTTAAACGCCTTCCAATACCTCTTTAAATAAACAATATATGTAATATATTGTATTAAAAAAAAACAACTACAAATTAAAAAAAAAAATATTTATTTACTTATTCATTCACCACATGTAGCGGTAAAAAGATAAATTTTTCAAATAATGATTGTTACGTTAAATGGAAAATGAAATACAAAATAATGAATGTGTTTTTCTGACTAAATGTACGAAAACCAAAAAAAGTTTATATTTCTCTCTCCATGTCTATGATACATAAAAATATACCAAAAACAAAGTTTATATATTTATTAACAAAATGTTTTGTTTTTGACTTTTGATCTTTTATACATCGTTTTGTTAAATGAAAAAATATCTAAAGTTTTGTCCATAAACAATAAAATTAAACCACTAAATAGGTATAAATATGTATAAAGTTTTTTATTTAATGAAAAAAAAACACATTTTTTTAAAGGCTCATAAAACAGTTTGAGCTATTTGAACATTTTTGCTTTTTTTAATTAGTAACAAATATCATTATAAATTAAATAAAAGAACATTCACATTACTAAATATTAGCGGAAATTAATGAAATATTAAGTAATTAAGCAACATGTTATAATAAACAATTTCATGTGCAAACTATCTATTTTTATTATTGTTCATAAAGTCTATTATTGAAATAATGATTAAGAGTTCTGTTTTAATATAGTTTGAAGTTTACTTAATTAGAAATTAGAAAAAAAAAATAAAGCAAATCTGCAAAATATTCATATTATTATTTGGATTCCCAAAAATAAACGCCTCTTTGAATAACTGTTATTAAAATATATTAATATCATACTTTAAATATATCACTAAAATTAACTGATATACTACTTGACTTGAATATGACAACTTCGATTCATTAATTCTTGTGGTAACTCCACCCTACCCACAATGCCAAGAAAACGAGTTCAGTAATAGTGCTGTCAATAAGACAAGAAAATAAACACTTGGTCATTTCTTTTTGAAAACTCAAATTTCAAACTACATTAAAACCAGCTTATAAAACTCATCAATGAATTCTATTTTCAGTAAAATTATACATTCAAATTTTTTTCTTAAACCTGCAAACAAAAACCATAATTAATCAAAATTTAAGTGGCCAAAATAATAATAATATTAACAAAACAAATATTTTTAAATATTTAAAAATAATTCTCTATAAACTAAGATGCCTTAAAACAATACTTCCTTGTTATAAAACAACAACAACAACACAAAACAAACAATATATTTTATTATACATAAATAAACGTTAAATATAAATAAAACAAAAACATATAAAGTTAAAATACAAACAAACAAGTAAATAAATATTTATCAAATTAAAACAAACAACGACAAACACATACATATGTATTTATAAACTATAAAAGTAAATATGTAAACATGAAAAACTGTGAACATTGTCAAAATATTGTCAACAACAACAACAACAATAATAATAATAATCATAAATTATTAACTACAACAGCAGCAACACCATTGAAAATGAGAATAACAACAAATACAACAACAGCTACAAATACAAATACCACAGACATGGTAAAATCAATACATTGTACAACAAAAACAACAACGGCAACACCAGCCACAACAAAAATAACCAGACCAACAATAGCTACAACTACAGCAGCAACAAATCAATTGTGTCAACATCAATTACAACAGCAGCAACAACAGCGACATGTGCAACGTTGTTCAAGTATTGGTAGGATTGGCAGTAGCATATGTGGTGATACACTATCATCACATTCACGTTCCACATTGTCACCAACAGACTCAACACTCATAATACCAACGCTGCCACCACCACCACCATCAACAGTAGCAGCAACACCTTCCACTAACAGCCACCAGCATCATTTGCAACAACACCAACACATGGCCAACAACAACAGCAACATTAGCCATCATCAACATATGGCACTGTTGTCTGTTGCCACATTGTCGTCGGCCAACAACCCAACAATACAAGGCGGCATTGAGATTGCTACTCGCAGCACCCAACCAGAGAAAACACAAACTGTTATTGGATTGTCTCCTACTGTTGCACCCCCACTACTACATCCGCCACCTCTACTATCGTCAGCAACAGCTACAACAAACGGATTACCAGCACCACATCAAGCACAAGCACCACAATCACATCCGGCGCCACAACAACCAGTGGCACCAGCACCACCTCCACCCCCTGCCGCTACAACATTACCACCTCTGGTTGGTGGTCTAGGCGCCGCAGCAATGGCTGCTAATTTAGCCGAATCCTTTTCATTGTTACGTCAGCAGGCTCATCATTTTCGGGATATTTTATATGCAGCACATTTATTAGGTCGAGGTAAAACACTAAAATCATAGAAATATGTTTAGTATGTATAAAATAGTTAATTATTACTACGTAGAACACAACATAGGTCGTTTTGAAAATTACTTTGCAGGTATTCATTCAAATATGTTAAATTTGGAATTTTATCAAAACTTTGGGGGAAGTTTGTTTATGATATTAAAAGTTATTAAATGATTTTGTAACACATTAATATGTTTTTAAAGTTTAAATTTTTTGAATATATCAAAACTAATATTTGTTTATCTGTTTTCTTCTAATTGCAGGTATGTACATACTTCAGTTATTGCATTAAATGTTTACAATTAAACAACCATGTAAGTCTTTTTACAATATTTAAAACTTAAATCAATCAGAAAAATTAAAAATTCTGTTCAAGACGAAAATATAACATGGCATTAAATTTTATATAAAAATATATAAAATTAAAAATCTACTTTAAAATTTAGATCATTAATTAGTTTTTAGGACTATTTCGGCCTAAAAGAATTAAATTAAATTATTTCGCAAATTAAAAGTTTCGATTATTTCAAATATATCAGAATGTAATATTTTACATAATTGCGGTCTGAAAGGACTGATTTCGTTTGTACTAACTCTATGTCTATACATGGTTGATAAATTTTTGTCATGATACACATACTTGAAATTTGTTGTCAAGATAGAAAATTATCAAGTATAATCTTCATTTGTTAGTGCTGTTGCATCGTTACGATAAAGTTGTCTGAGCTTAAGAAGCGATTAATATTTGCCAATTATATAAACGGAATAAGGCCGTGCTTCCTAAACTTTAAAAAGCGCAAGCCACTTTTTGTCCCATTCTGAAAAAAAAAATCATGAAATAAATATAGTTTACGATATACATACATACATAGCAGAGACCGAAAATAACTCGTTCCATATGATCACAAAACAAAATAGCGATTTATATATATTTTTTTTTTTAATAAATTAAAACAAAATCCACAATTTTGTTTTAATTTTTGGTGTTTTTGCTAAATTATTTTTTTTTTAATTATGTTCTTTGTTTATTTTGTTTTAAAATTTAAGATTTTTGCTAAACTTTAAGTTTTTTGTAATACATTTTTCGATTTTTTTGTGAAGTTTGCATACAATTATTTATAATTTTTATATTCAGGCGTCATTGATTTGCATCAAATGAATTTTTGCCATTTAAGCTCTAAAATAAAAGTTAAAATCTGACCTTTACGAAAAAATATTTATTAAAAATCAATCAGCATGATTATTTTCCCTATTTTCTTTTCTGTTTCTTTCAACCACTAACCTCAAATGTTCTCTTATAAATTACTCTCTCAGTGATATAAAACAAAAAAAAATGTTTTTAAATGGTAAATGGTGCAAATTAACCACTAATATTAAAAGTAATTAATAGGGTATCCTTGTTTGTCCTTCTTAACGGACAGATGATGCTATTTAAATGTTTATTACTGACTTTTTGTGCATCAAAAAATTTAGAAAAATATACAAAATGTAGTTAAGATGCATTTGTAGTTTACATTGCAATTGAAAGTTTATCACTTTAAAATTAAAGTATTTAAATACCAATTTCACCTCTTCGAGCTTCTAAGAACGACTTGGCATCACTGCTCTCTAGACAAATGTCAATATTGCGTTTTTTTTTAAATAAAAAAATGATGCATTCTAAATGAAAAAAACGACAACCACAGAACAACAGAAGATAAGACTTGTTCACACTACAACAACAACAACAACACCATATACGAGTATATAGCCCTTAAAATTCAAAATCATGTCAAAAGCAGTTGACAGTTAGTAAACCAACAAATTGGCATTAGTGCAATAAACAAACAAAAAAAGAAACATTCGCACGCACAGATGGCATAGAAATAATATTTTACTTAACAAACATTTAAACAACTATCCATCCATACGTTTGTCCATCCACATCCGCAATGAATGACAAGCTTAGTGACTTAACTAACTGAGCTAAATTGCAAATAGCATTACACTTCAAATTCAACACTTCAAATTCAAAACAAAGACAAATATTCTGAATGTGATGTGTGATCCAACCTAAAACTCTAAAACTATGTAGGTATGTATTTCAGAAAAGGTAAAATCTAACTGTAAAAAATGGAATAACATTTCATGTATGTATGTACATGGATATGGGGATTTGTTATGAATGCATATGAATACATATGTATGTCAAACTTAACGAACCAGTGGAAAGATAGAGATATGTATGTATATAAAGCCCAGCAATTTATGGTTGAATAAATACAATACAACTCTAGGCAAAAACACACATAACAAAAGCAAGAAAAAAATAAAAGACAGCAATTGCAAACATACTAAGACTCTTCAACTAACTTTATTTTTAATACCCTGTGAAAATCCAAATGATGGTCAAAATAATGTGTCTGAGACTTGCATTTCTGGTGTTGGATTTTGCGTCAGTATGGCTATGTTTGGATGCATTAGAGTCCGTTTGTTTTTTTTTTTTTATACAGCTCCATGTTTTGTTTTCGTTTCAATTTTTTTTTTTGTAGCTGTCAAAGCATTGACACTTAAATGTTGTTAAGCCTATCAATAACAGGCACGAGGAAAAATCGTTATGGCAATACTGTCAAATGGTGGAGAAAAATATTTGCACACACACACACTGGTATCTCCACCACATGTAAAAAGATTTCAGTTGGTTTGTTTTTGTTATGCTATATATATATTTTCTATACCCATCGATCCTTCTTGATTCCATGAACATTGTACGTACAACACAATTTTCATTTGATGCCATTAATCATTTTGTCATGAAGACAAACTGCAAACGATTGACAATTTTTCAACTCAACACAAATGTTTGTTTTTATATTCATACTTGTGTGCACAAATACAAATACATACATATATAATTTTTAATGGGTGGAGGAAAAAGCTTATTTTATCATAGAGTATATAATAAGACAGTTCTCGGTTCTCGGTGTTTAACTATTACTTGTTATTCTTATGGCAAACTAAGCATTGCAAATAAAGAATCATTAGTTAAGCCTTAGCCATAAGATTTCTAATTTCGATTTAGTTAACAATTTTTATATCGGCTTCAACCGCAGAATAAGCCCATAAAATCATGTTAAAATTCCAATATCTTCGATGTCCAATACCTTTTACATACATACATACATACATACATATGTATGTATAATCCAATACAAATCCATCGTATATATACCACTGTGATGTTCTTGGTCTAGAAGTCGTTTCAACGTTTTTAATAACACACAATTGTCGTTGCAACATCAACGGTTTCAAATATGTTAATAACGGAACCGCAAATTGTTTTTGTTAATTTTCAATGTCTTTAAATAATAAATAATAAAATTTTTCTAATATATGTTTATTTTTAGTTTATCAAGTTACATATTTTGCCATTTTCATCCATTTTCATTAGCCCTAATTGAGTGTGTCATCTTTTTAGTATCATATTCGTCATAACAGGAGGTCTTTTCTGGACAGTCTTTCTCTTAGACAATGAGAAATTTGGTATTACCAGATCTATTTCTTGGCAAAGTTAGCCGTGCTATCTTGAAATTGATCTTGTAGATCCGAAAACCATAGTTCATCAGGTCTTAGTTAGGAAATGTAAATTTCTGCTTCCATTTCCAAATTTCTAATATTCTCTCCGAAGTGCAGGTTTACATAACAGACAATGTTTGAAATAACACTCTTACGAAGATCTATATTTTCTAGACATTAATATTAAATAAACAGTTATCTACCCGGGATGCAGAATCATGCAACTGAAATTCTAACTGCTTATTCAATTCCTCAATATTTAAACCGAAGTTTGAATTAGCAAGAGATTCGAAAAATCTTAGCTACAACTTATATCGATCGATCGATCAGAGTCTCATTAATCAGTCTATCAAATGCAGCTGTAATAACCGGAAGTTTTTTTCTTGGGAAGAACCTTTAACTGTTGCAATAACAAAAATGAATGAACCCTCAATAACAAAGTAAAGTATATTTCCTATGATGACAGATAGGAAATATATACCCAAAAACAGAAATCATTAATTACACAAAATGTTTATTAAAGTTATAAACCATGTTGTAATTATACAAGGTAAGTGCAAATCGGCAACAAATACAACACAATACAGAATCAACAGGCATTTTGTTTGTGTAAAATAATCTACTACTGTCAAAAACACTTGACAAAGTATTACTTTTGACATAAGTACATTCTAAATAAAGTCAGTCAGCTGTGCTACTGCACTCACCTTCTATAGTTACACCATGTTGTGAACTATTAGATTTAATTCTTATTTCTGTCAAAGTCAAATGTTTCCAGAACAATTGAGTAGTGTAGATTTAATGTAAAGTGTGAGAGAATTCAGAAAATAAAATTGTTCATGAGTTTAGAGTTTCAGACGTTCTTCGCAAAATGATACGCAGGAATACGAAAGGACAAGACAGACTATCGGATTAAATGCTTACATCTGTCCAAAATTATGACTGACTGAAATAGCATACGAGTATGTACATTGAGAGTAAGTGTACGAGAATTTTGAATGTTCAGTACTAATTTCTTATATTTCCTATGACATCAGAATTGCTTATATTCCGGAAATATGTGGTTTTACATAATTTACGTGTGATAGTCTACCATCAATAATCTTAGTGGCGATATATTTTTTTTTTTTTTGTATAAAATAGAATTTTGACAAATTTTTCTTCGTTCAAATCACATGATTGCAAAGCATGGCCTTTAAAGAAATTATTTTTTACTACAACCCACAAAAATAAAGTGAAGAATGAGCTTTTTTTCTGTATGCGAATAACTTGAGTTTGTTCCTCTTTTGCGAGTAAGATGAAACGATAACGATTTTTTCTAATTTATGCTTATGCGTGATATTTCTTTCAAGTTTTTCCGTTTTGACAGTTAAAAAAAAAATAAATAAATAATATATTTTAAAAATGCTCAATTAGTTATCGTCCGATATAAATGTCAACAATTTGACAAATTTTAACACAAAAAAAAAATAATAAAATTACAGTGGCTAACAGCTTATTTTATGCAGTGCATTTTTTTCAAAGCTCCATTAAAAGAAAACTAACAGTTACTTAACTGAAAGTTACAAAATCGGGCGCACAACTCAACAGAAAAACGAAAAACCAATAACGATGCATAAGCTATCGGTACAGTAGTAATTGAGTGCATAAAATAAGCTGTGACGTGAAAAAACGAGCATTTGTTTTTTTTTAATGTACATTTTATTGCAAAAATTATTTTTGTTTGTTATGGTACGGTCACATTTGGCAAATATTTACTCAAAAAGCGTAACCACTTGTTTTAGCACAAATTTGTTTGAAGTTGTTTACTGTTCACGTATAAATTAAAACTTAAATATATGTATGTTGTGCATGTTGTGCTTTGGCCTAAATAAGAAAAGTTGTTTTAAATAAATTTAACGAGTTCAAATATATTTTTACCCCCTTATTCAAAAACGATTATTAAATTTAACAAGCGTTTATTAAGATAGATTTGCATATAAAAATTTTCTTAATAAACGTTTGTTAAATTTAATATTCGTTTTTGAATAAGGGGGTTTGTGATTACGTCCTTTTCGGCAAATATTTGCCAAGTGTGACCGTACCTTTATACTATAATAACATTTTTGCTTTTAAATGACACAATTTTCTTTTTTATTGAACTTTGAGAACAAAAAATAAGCTATGAGTCACTGTATGTACTCGTATATTAATAAGTTAATTAGCAATATTTTTTAAACAAAGTCAGTATCAAAAATTTCGTGTTTTTTTATCTTAAGATAAAATATTTTTTTGTTAATGATACATGTAGTATTTCTTATTGTATTTTATTCAATTGTCAATATTTATAATAAATTTGTCAGTTTTAAAAAAACTTTTAATTTTTTATGCAGCATGACAGTTCCTGTTTTTTATTTTTTTTTTCGGAAAAGAGTGTTGTGTATGAGTCTGCAATTTTTTGGTGGAATTGAAAATATCACACGCATGATTTCTCTTTTTAGTTGTTTTGTTTTTTTTGTTCTCTCTGTTTGTTTTAGTTGTAAGTGCCCAACTTTGGCTCAGTGTTTGTTGTGTTGCGTGACAAATTATTTATGATCACGACAATAAACGTGAATGTAGTTCGTTGTACGTTGGGTTCATTCGTTCGTTCGTTCATTCCTTCTAACAACATCCATCCAAATTCGTATACAACATAATAAAATACCTTATTGTAGATATGTACATATGTATGTATGTATGGCAATGGCGATGACGACAATGGCTACAACGTCAACGACTGACTACAAGTCATGTTTAAAATATAACTCATGTTATTTTTAGAGTTTGACTGGTTTATTTTTTGCTTTCTATAAATACTTTTTTCGTATTGTTTAAAATAATAAAAAAAAAAATACTGGCGGAAAAAACCCACTGAACCATTGGTTCTTTTGTCACTTTACGATGTGGTACTCAAGCTCTTAAGAGTTTGGGTGTTTTTATAGGATTGGATTTTTTTGCTTCGTTTTTGTTATCATGAATAGTTTATAGTAGTTTTTGTTTGCAACAAACATTATTGAGATTTTTGTGGTTTTAGTTTAAGTTTTTTATTTGCTTGAAAATGTTTATTAAAGACAGGAGTGTGAAATTTGACACTTGATAATTTACAAATTGTGCATGAACATTGTTTATGTTGTTTGTTGGATATTGTTTTTTTTTTTTTTTTGTTTTGTATTTCAATTGGTCTTTTGTTTCTTTTCACTTCCTTTTCTTTGAATTTAACAAAATAATTATGTAGGCGTTTCGTTTTTTTTCACAATTCAGTTTAGTTCAGTTCAGTAAGTATGATAAATTGTTTTATGAATATGCTTTGAATTTTAGTTGAAAGATAAGAAAAAATGTCATAGGAAAGAGTTGAAACAGAAATGGAATGTCTGCGGTGTAAGTCTGAGTTAAATATCTACAGATGCTTTGGCGAATTCAGGAAAATTCTAAAAAATTCTTTAATTTTTTACATAAAGAAAAATGTTAAAATGTTGGTTTTTTATTAACTATTTTATAATCGTAACTAATATTTTATACTTTTAAATTTCGTTTTGCTGCTTTTTTATTTAATTACCTCAAAAATTTTCTTACAAATTTGTTATTTTACATTTTTCTAACACACATAATTTAATAATTTATTATGTCTTTAGCGTATTCGTCTCCCATATTTTAATAATCGACCAATTACGCCCCCCATAATATATTGATTGTTTTCAAATTATATTCGTGTGCACCAGAAATCGAACATAATCCTAATTGAATTGTATTGACAACATGCTATTAAATCAAACCCCAAGAAATCAAAACCCATAAAAAATATAAAACAAACCATAAAATGTAATTAAACTTACAAGGTTTTTAACATTGTCGTACTTATTCGTACATACACACATTAACTAAAAATCAAACATACCCAGCAGTACTGACCGACTGTTCCGAACTAGTTCTTTGACTAGTTACACATGTATTTAGATTACAAGCTTCGCATTACAAAAGGACACTCAGAGACAATTGGCTCTCCAATATATTATTTCCGATGGCTAAAATAACTATTTTCTAACGTGCTGTACAAAAAACTAGTTTGAAGTTTCTACATCTTAGATTACCTGAGTTGTATAAGTAACCACTACTGTAGATAAAATAACTGCTTTCTAAAGTTCAGTACAAATAACAGTAAGCTTCCACAAGCTATATTACCAATTAATTTATCTCTGCATTACAAAGAGCGAGTTAACCAGGTCATAGGGCATTAGTGAAATTAATGTCTAAAGGCGATAGATTATACATATAGGTATATTGTATATGTAGGTACAATGCAGAACTGCCGGGCATATGCCTGCCATACACAATCAAAAAGTGATTGGGGTAGGGTAAAATTTTATAATGTACTCAGTACATGTAAGACAACTACAGAAACAAAACACATAAAATACACGAAAGGTTACTAGATTATTAGTGAACCCCAACGTTTGTAAATACAAGTGTTTAACAATGAATGCAAAATGATAGTGTGTGTGTATGTGTGCCTGACACCCAACAAACATAAAGTCAAAAGTTTGAAAATGTTTTTAGTTTCGATTTTCAAAAATTTCTCAAACTTAAACAATTTATATGAATTATATTTCCTTAATTTGTATCCAATATTTCTCATTATATTTGTAATATGACATATTTGAAACATTTCGCCTCTGCTTCAAACGATGACACAGATCAGCAATGACCTAAGTTATGTTAATTTTAAAAGCATCGTTCGTTTATTATTTGCTGGCATAGATGCATCTGCATATTTTCAATTTATTGAAATTGACTATTCAGTGAATTCAAAACTTGTTAAAAGAGTATTTCTATATATCTTGTTCGATATGTTTTCGAACAAAACAATCAGCTAAAATATAAATAACATTTATGTAAATGTAGTTTCGAAAGTAACAACTTGAAGCATTATTCATTGAATAAAGCTGTAACTCATTGAATAAATCTGTAACGCTTCCACTAAAATTGTTCCGAAATAACAATTTAGCTTATTCAAGGCCGTATGGCAAACTTACTTTCTTTTTTAAAGTGCAATCAAAAAAGTTATAAGTGTCAACACCCTAGATTACTTATGGCCGAATTCTCAGTCATTAGTTAACCATTGGTAAACTAAAATACTAACTATTGTTTAACTATTACTTGTTATTCTTATGGCAAACTAATCATTGCGAATAAAGAATCATTAGTTAAGCCTTTGTCATTAGCTAACTAAAGACTGTGAATTCGGCCATTATAGAGACACTAAAAGGATAATTACACAGTAACAACAATAGATTTGACTGAAGCTGCCAAACCAAAATGATCGTCACAAACTGTCAATATCCTACTTATTGAAAAACGTTTTGGTTTACAATATTTTTCAATTGTATTTGCAAAGTGTGTTTTTCTTTAACAACAAACAATTATTACAAATTTTAAATAATAACAAGAAATTTAAATGACAATTCATATTTGAAATAAACCTGATTTTAATATTTGTAAAGAATTCTAAAAAATTATACATATTTCTCAAACTCTTCTTTTGTTGACAACACTTTTCTACTCAAATCATTCTCAATTTATTTTAAAGCCTCAAGAGAAATCTATATCGCTTTATTTCATGTTTTTAGATCATTATGACATTTAAGAAACATTGAGAAACAAAAGTTAGCTGGGATTTGGCATAAAATAGAAAAAAGGCTAAAAGCAAAGCACAAAAATGCTTTACATTTTAACCCTTTCAATAAAAAAATTAATATAGCGATATTAATAAACTCCCCCTTTTGTTGCGAACGTCATTATTCTCAAATGTTTATCATATCGTTTGATTTAAAATCTCTCTTAATTTAAGTTCATACCTGAATATTTCTGGGGAGAATCATTTGATAAACCATGTGATTTCCCAACATACGCAATTCATATAAAATCAAAATATTTTACAAAACAAAAAATGAATCCAAATTACATGTTAACCCTTTCGAAACCGCATTAATTGTTTTTCCGAAATGTATATTTAAATACATATAAATGTATATTTAAATACCATATATTAAGCAAGTTAAAATATATGCAAAAATGTATAAAAAATTAAATAATGCGAAATAATTTTAAAATATGCAACAATAGGTCCTAAAGGGTTAATGGGAATGTGTGCGTGTACAGTAATAATTTTTATTGCACACATTATTATTTGGTTAAAACTTTCCTTTAATTTATACCAGTACACTATGGAGCAGTGTTCCCCAACGTAAAAGACTACAAAAGGCTTAGGAACAGATTGTAGTTTATTGAAACAAAAATGGAAACTTTTGTTAAATTAAAACTGTTCTATAAATATATTCCAAGAAAAGTTTGACAAACACTGCTTTAAAGCAAAAGGGAGAGGTGCATTTTTAATAGCTCAACTGTTGTGTTATTTCATTTGGAAATTATTATGAACGCATTTGAGGCGTTGAAAAGGGTTAAATGTTGCTTAAATGTTAACAATTATATGCTGAAATTCTCTTTCACACTTTTGTTGTTAGCAAATGAAAAGGAAAAGAATATAAATGTAAAAGGAAACAGTTGTTGTTAGAAATTAGCTTAATTAACCTTAAACATTCATCATTTAATATGAATTAATTTAATTCATGCAGTACTTTTTCACGCTGGCGGGAAAATATATGTACATACAAACAGTGTAGTGGACAATAAAATATACAGCACGTTTAAACACGCACTGCTAAAAGTTTGTGGTAATTTTTTAAAAGTCTGGTCTTAACCCTCCGTGGGTGGGCCATCCGTTGCCCTTATAAATGCATGGAGTTTTATATGAAAGCGCCATTTTTTGTTTTGCTTTATTATTATTTACTAATTATATCTGTATAATGAATGTAAATGAAATTTGAATTTAATTTTTAATTAATTATTTAGTTCAATAAAATAAAAAAGGTCGAAAAAATCAAAATTTAATTTAATATTTAGTTTAATTTTTATTTAACAAAAGTAATTAAAATATAAAGATCAGGTTGGTGAGGTGTTCAAAGATAAAGCAGGTAACAAACATTCGAAAAGGGACGGAAAGTTTATTATGTTTTCTAGGAAAGGCACAATAAAAATAAAAGTAACTTAAATTCAAAGAACACGTTTGTGATGTGTTTTAACAATAAAACAAGCCAAAATTAACGATTTCTTGGAATTTCAGTACAAGGTCCCAGCGGACCTTTTAACACGTTCCCGTACTAAATACCTTTAAATCTCAATAGAAACTAAACTATTCTAGATAAAATTTCTTTGGAATACATCTGGGGTTTTCAGTTTTAAAATAAAAAAGGTCCTCAGAAACCTAATCTAATTTCATAATTTTTTCCATACCATATTCAAATCCCTTTTACATTAAGTGTTAGAACTACAGTCGATCCTTTTCCCAAAGAATCAATGACTCTACTGTCAATTTCGTTTCTGACAATATTTACACCCACTTAAAGAACATCAATGCTAAGTGTCAATTCTACAAAAAAAATGTAAGCAAACAAAGTAAGCACAAAAAATATTCCCTGCAATGATTAAAACAACTTATTTATTTGTCTACCAAAACCTTAGTCTCCCTGTACAAAAACTAAATCATACATTTATGTAATGAAAAAATAATACAAGCAATATATGCCTCATTAAGTGTTACACATCGCCAACGTCATTACCAGTAACATCATTATTAGCATTACATGAAATGTTAAAATCACAAGAACCATCAGTGTAAACATCATGATTATAATGATAATCAGCAGCAACAGAAGCAAAACCCACGCATTTGTCTGTCTGTCAGTCTGCCCATCATCATTCATGAATTTGTACTTTTATACTCATCATAATAACATCATGTATGAATAGAAATGATTAGAATGTTCTCATTCTCATTACGCATCATTCAGAGACAAACATTTACTTTTTTGCCTTTCGTTGATAAAGAGTAATAGAGAGGATGAGAATATGAATAAAGGGAAGAACAAGAAGAAGGGTACTGACATTTTAACATTATTTGGTGTCACTGGTTGTCTAGTCTGTAATAATAGTAAATATGTCTGTGTGTTTTTTATAGCAAATTCTTAACAAACAAAAATATGCTTATTGAAGTAAAGAGTTAATGATAATCAGTATAGTCAGTGATGACATCATTAATTTTCAATTGATCGTAAAATTAAGTGTTTGGAAGTTATTACTATTATTTTTTTTTTTTTTTTTGAAATAAATACATTTTAGTTAATTTTGTTGGATTTGAAAAAGGATTACAGAAGAATGAGATTTTTTATTTATGCATTAACAAGCATTAACAAAATGTATTTTTCCAAAAATATAATTTCTAAATACAGAAAACTTTCATAAATACTTTCTTAGATTAATTCTTCACTATTGTATTATTGTACTTAGTTTTGTCAAACAAAACTTAATACAATATTTTTCAACTGAACTAAAACATGTTCATCCTAAAAACGTACTTATATCTTCATCGCTTCCTAATTATGAATCATTATAAACCGCTCACCGCTTCCATATTTGCCATACAAATAAAATGCCTCATCATCATTCATTGAGATTCTAAAAGCAGTATTCAATGCATCAGCATTCCCTGTTTTATGGTGGCCTCCTTTGTCATTTGAATAATGCGCTTCAGTGATGACACGATGATAATTATATGTCCTATACAATAAATTTACACAAATTATAAATTTGTATTTTTGGTCGTGGTTGTTTGTTGTCTGTGCATTTTTAAGACTCCCGACATTTGCCGGGCAGAGGGTTTAGTGCATTTTCTAGTGCAACTTGTTCAAGCGTATAGTTTGCGTTTCAGTACGGTTTTCTTTTGCTTTGTTTTATTTCTGCGATTCCCGCGTCTTGTCAAATTAACACAGGTAAAAGATATTTAGCATTAAATGTTGTTATGCATTTTATATTTACGTTTTAAAGGAATGCATTCTTAATAAATTTAACAATAAGTCAGAAATTGCAAGTAGCCACGAAATGTGTATCGTAACCACTCTGTTTTAACACAGAGCGAAATGCAGAATACATTTTTTTTTAAACTGGTGGCCACCCTGTATGTACCCAGAATGAGCTAAAGGGTGGCAAATTTGACCACCTCCAGTGCGAAAAAGCGATTGAAGTTTAAATTTAGTTTGTGACTTAATCAAACAAAAATTAGTTTCGTTCGGACTTTAATAAACATGTTTCGCACTTAAATACAGTTACCAAAATAAAATTCTATATAATCATTCAAAGCAATATTATTTACGAATATATGAATTACGAATGACTATTGATAAAAAAATTACCGTTATTTGAACATCTTCATCGCCCAGTCAGAACTCCTGATATTTAAAATAGTTGCACTTTTATCAAATGGATTCACTACGTTTGGACTGCAGTCCATCAAATCCAATAAGAAATTCGAAAATAATATTGAAGTCAAATGTACAACACTTCTTTATTTAATCCAAGAAACAGCAGATAG
Source organism: Bellardia bayeri (assembly GCA_950370525.1). Lineage (NCBI taxonomy): Eukaryota > Metazoa > Arthropoda > Insecta > Diptera > Calliphoridae > Bellardia > Bellardia bayeri. The sequence continues at coordinate 68,663,723 of OX493266.1, read as the reverse complement.
GCATTTCAATTCTTTTTTTAAAAATTATGAAAAATTATGTTATGTTTTTGTGTTGTGAGCCAGAACGTTTTTGTCGAATTTTTACATTTAATTGATCCAAAATGTTGCAATAGTAGTAGTCTGAATTTATTGTTTTACCCTTTTGCAGTTAGTCAATCAATAAAATAAAAAGTCCCAAAAACCCGTTGCCATAACCTTACCAGTCGATTGAATTATTTTTGCCTTCTTTGGGGCTCTTCCTTCCTTCAGTCCATTGCTTGGATCCATGGATCCATGTCTCATCAACAGTTATGAAACGACGATTAAAATCCATTTTATATTTCTTAAAACGATCCAAACATGCTTAAGAAATTTTTATTCTTATGCGGTACCCATCTTGCAGAAAGCTTTTTCATCTGTAGTTCTTTAAGCAAAATTAAACGCATTATTTGAGATGTCCATGATATTAGCTATTTCACTCACTTTAATTCGTCGATCATTTAATACCATGTCATGCATTTTGGCTACAATTTCTGTTGTTGTTGCTGTTTTTGGACATCCACTAAGTGGTTCATTCTCAATGCTTGTACGGCCACGTTTAAACTCAGCAACCCAATTTTTTACTGTTGCACATTCATTCATTATTATGAATTTCTTGTCCCGATAAACGTTTTTTATTTAAATATTTAAGACACCACGAATATCTAATTTTTGTAAAAAAAAATCGGAGATGCGTCTTTTTTGAACATCTATTTCTATATGAAGGAGTTGCCAGATCGAAAAGAAATTTAACATGTGTTCACAGCACAGATGTAAATTTCCAAACACTTAACTTTTTTCAATTTATACAGCGCTTTCTGTTCTAGACTAAGAAGTTTCCGAACCGCCCTCATAGTTTCTGAACTACCAATAAATAAACACCTAATGGTTCTTTTTTTAATTTTCTGGTAAGATAAGAATGAAACTGCAAAATACATTAACTTAATAGTTTTTTTTTCATACAGCATTTTTTGTATTTTCTAAATTTTTGAACCTAGAAGTAACAATCAAATAAGCGCATTTGTGGCTCAGCTTAGTAAAAACCCTGTGTTAATAAAAAATAATTTAGGTATACATTTTTCCATATTAACCAACCAAGCAACATAAAAGTTAGCACACATGCTCAGGATGTGCGAAGACTCAGGGTGAAGAAGTCTTAATGGTACTTTTTCTTATTTACTTTGTACGTTTAAGCATTTCCTGAATTTGCTAACAAAGTTGAGGGGGTTACATTTTAGGATTAAATATAACGAGAAACAAACCTGGGAATACTTTTGAAATAAATTTATAATTTGTTTAAATAATTAAATAAGACAAAATTATTTCATTATATAAGAATGAAAAGTCTGGGATCAAAGATTACATTCCATAAATCCCCTGCAGTTTTATGATACAAATAAGTATGTGAGCGTCTGTAGTCTCAATGGAATGGGGTAAAGAGTTGAATACAATCAGTACATTATAATATTTAGCGTCACCACTGGGATATAACAACCATCGTTGTTCTCATCGTCATTATCATCAGCAACATCTTTGTCATCATCATCACCATACAAACATCATTATTATTATTATAATTTTGGGTTTCCTTGTGCAGCAGCAAGTACTTCAGAGTGCATCAGCGTTGTAGCCGTTGCAAACGTCAAGGCTCATTGAAATGCATCGCTTGTCATTACCAGCCTTATTATACTTTTAGTTTGTGGTTTGGCTGGGAAACAAAAATTGCGAAAACGCAACACTATGTATCCCTACGTAAATTTTACATAAAAACATAATTTGTTTTTACTTATTTCATTTTGATGATGAATTACTTCCAAAGTGGTGGCAGTGATGAGAATGATGATGACAACGTTTATAGTGTTGGTAATCATCAGGTTTACGGATTGGTTGAAAAATTCATACATGCATACATTAATATCCATCCATTCCTCTAAAAAGTATGGATGGAATACATTTTTAATTTTTTTTTTTCACATAGTGGTATGTGGTATCTGTCATTACATTTCCTTTCATCATGATTATTATGTAAATTATCAATTAAATTATTAACCATGGAATATTATTAATTGAAATTGTGTCTAAACATGACTTAAAAGTCTCCCGAGACTACAAGACAAACACAGTTTTTTTTTTTTTTGCTTTATATAAGTTTTTTATTTATGAAGTTGAAGCAGTAAAATAAAAGTAGTAATAAAACATGTCATGTCTAACAGGCTGACTGCTTAGCAGTCTGTGTCTCCGTCCGTCCGTCTCTAAGTATGTATGTCTATGTTGTCATCTAATCACTGATAAAGTGGTGTTATAATTGATGGTATCGTTGCAAGGTTTTTAACAGATAAAATATGTATGAAGTGTATGAGTGTGAAAAGTGATTAATTTGTCTCAATGTATTTAAACAAAAATAAAGAAAATGTCAATTCTCGATTACCATATTAGCTTTACTGCCGTTATCGAAATAATCGAAAATGCCGTTATCTCTGTGTCGTTATATTATACATATACATACATATATGTATGTATTTTGGTTTTCCATATATTTGTTTATTGAAATCTTAAAAAAAAATTAATAAAATATCACATTTGTCAACTTATTTTTTAATTTTTTAAATTGTATTACTAAAACTATAATACTATATTATAATACCGTTAGCGCTAAAATATCGTTACCGTTAACTTATAACCTTTGTAATTCTATTGTTGTTGATGTAACAGCAGTGCTTGCAATTTCTCCATCAATACGTTTCGCAGACAAGAAAAATGCTAAAAACTAATTTTGGACATTTTATAACACAAGACTATTTTGACTTTTCAAAAAAGATAAAAAACTAAATTTAAATTTCTTTTAATTTGATAAACAGATTCTAAAAATTAAGGAATTTTACTATGAGATCTTTTTAAAGATATATAAGAGAATCAAAGTTTTGACGTACCTGCGATTTGATTTTTTCGCTAAAATCTTAATACAGAATTAAAAAATGTCAGCCATTCATTCCATTAAACCAAATTTAACTCTTGTTTAGTTTCCTTTGAAGGCTTTAATTTTAATATAATTCATTCATTAATTCATAATTAAATTCCTTAACTGAAATTTTTTTGTTTATTCAAATCTAATCCAAATTAAATGAATAATTTGCAAAATTTATTATAAATAACTATCTAAGCCTACAAATAGGCTAGACTTGAATTAAAAGGAAAATTTTATAAATGAATAATTTGTTTAAAACAACTTTGTAATGGATTTGAATTAAAGAAAGCTTTAATGACTCAATGAGAAATTAATTCTATAAAGATATAATTATCAAAGGAATGAAATAAAAAAGCCCAAATTACTTTAAAATATTTAAAAATTATTAGAAACTTTTGCGAAAGTATAAAATTTCACATAATAATTACGTGTTTATGTATATTTAAATTATTTTGTTAATATTTGTTCCATTTTTGCGATCATTGATATTATAAACCAATATATTGTTATGTTTGACAACGAATCTGTCAATTTTTGTCATACAGCAGTCATAAATTTATTGTGTGACAATTGTCTGTCAATGAACCTGTAAGGTTTGCTTCATGGTATAACAATACAAGGTGAGTGCAGTAGCACAGCTGACTGACTTTGTTTACAATTTACTTATGTCAAATATAATACTTTTTCAAGTGTTCTTGACAGTAGTACATTATTTTACACATACAAAATGCCTGTTGTTTCTATATTGTGTTGTATTTGTTGTCGATTTGCACTCACCTTGTATAGTTACACCATGGTTTGCTTACCATCTTCTGAACTGACAATTTGCTTTGTCAAACAATTGTCATTGTCAGTACATTACCAGCACATTTTCAAATTTGCCAACATTGTAAGACAACATAGCTTTAACAACGATAGTTTTCAAAAAGCTTAGGTCCTCTTTCAAAACATTTTGTACATACATACATTTTAAATGAAATCGTTTAAAAAATAACTGCAAGTAAAATGCAACTTTTGTTAACTAAATCCCATAAACAGTATTTATAACCATTCGCTTTATATTGCACCATAAATTTTCTTTATTAAACAAAAAACACTAAAACTTACTAATTGTTATTAAAGACGATAATAACGTTTTCTAATTACCTCTTCCCAAATCTTCTAACTTCTTTTTTTATTGTTTTTGTTGATTATGTATTTATTTGCTCACACGTACCTACATAATATATTAATTCAATTGTGTGGTAATATTAAAAGATCATTTAAATCAATAAAACAGCACCCAAATCAATAAACACAAACAACATACGCATAGTCTCACACACATCATGTTCATCATAATCAGTCAATTTAATGGTGTGTTGTCATTATAGCCATCATCAGTTACAGACAGACATACATATGTACGTCGTCATACCATAATCATAATTATCAAATGTCAAGTGTTGATTGTATATTGTCAAAAAAAAATATAAGTATAAGTATTTTATAAAATATCACATCACCACTTTATATCAAATGTCGTTCGTTGTCGCCGTCGCCTCGTAATCTGGCATGGCATAAAATAATCTGTGTGTTTGTTTATATATTTACATGTTTGTATTTGTTGTACATGTGTGTTTGATATCAAATACATATATGTACTCTATAGAGTCACAAGTCATTCATGCCTTTACTCGTTCCATCGTTCCTTCATTCATTCACTCATTCATATACATATTAAATTAATTCATAATAAGCATATACTCGTACAAACATAAACATAAGGAAATATATGTACACCTACTCCTTGTTGGGCAGGATAAGGAAAAAAATTTATTGTTTGAAGTCAAGTGTCGTAAAAACCGTCCGTTTGATTTTCCTAATATTTTTATTTCATATATCCTTGTCAAGGATAGAAATTAAATTTTTGTTCGTTATCATATACATAGTCATAAAAAATATTAGTTTTACTAAAATTTAAATGTTTTATAGCACGTAATAACTGTATACGTATGTATGTATATATATATACATATATATATTTATATAAAAATTTTAAAAAATTTTCTAATTTCTGGCATTTTTGATTTAGAGAAATTTTTAGAAACATTCGAAATTTCTTATAATTGGTCCGTAAAGCTAAGAAATTATTTGAAACAAAAATCATTGCTTTAAGAAATAGTTATAGACTCACTCCAAAGAAAAGTTGCGCTTTCAAAATAAAGGAGTTAATAATCACAGTTTATTTATGAATATTTTTTTTTGAAATTACCAAAAATATATATCAGTTACTGAAACAGTAAAACGCAAGATTTTAGTTTGAAATGCGGGACAAAAAATGGGCTGGAGAGCCATTAAAAACAAAACCACTTTGCCATTGAAAATACTGTTAAACACAAAACTGTTATACACAAATGTCTCTATAGGAAAAACTGTTATACAGAAATTTTTCTTTAGTAAAACGATTATACTCAAATGCTTCTTTAGAAGAAACTGTTATACACAAAAACTGTTATAATTTTTGTTTTTTTTTAGTATACAATGTTATACACAAATGTTTCTGTAGAAAAAGCTGTTATGTACAAATTTTTCTTAAAAAAAACTGTTATACATAAATTTAAAAAAAAAAAGTTATACTCAAATGCTTCATTAGAAAAAAGTGTTATACTCAAAGTTTTCTTAAGAAAAAAATTGTATACTTATATGTTTCTATAGAAAAAAAAAATTTTTAGAAAAAAAAGTTATACACAAATGTTTTTGTAGAAAAAACTCTTATACAAAAATTTTTCTTAGAAATAAACTGTTGTATACAAATGTTTCTATAGAAAAACACTGTTTTAAAATAATTTTTTTTTTAGAAAAAAATGTTATACACAAATTTTTCTTTAGAAAAGTCTCCTACACAAATTTTCTTTAAAAAAAATTTAATACTCATATTTTTTAGAAAAAATTTTTTTAACTGTTATACAGACATTTTTATTTGAAAAAACTAATTTTTCCATTTAATCCCCTGACTTTAAAATTGTTTTTATCAGGGAGAGAAGTTCATATACTGGCAAATCCTGGTATAATGAATCTCACTTTAAAGAAAATTCGATATAACGTACAGTAAAGTTTATAACATTAACTACCTTATTAACAAAATCGAATGAACAAACAAAAAATTTAACATTGACAAATTTAAAAAAAAAAATGGTGGAAAAATTTGGAAGATTATTAAAAATTAAATCTCTATATAACGAGATTATGACTAAAAACACTCACTAATTTGCGATCATTTCACAAAATTGTAAATATTATAAAGTTGATAGTAGAAATTACCTAGATTTTCTTCGTGGATCATTTTCCATGTAAACTGAGGTCATAGTGTAGTCATGCCACATTTAGCTGTTGCTGTTATTTTTGTTGATGTCTGTGTTTAATTAAATTAATATCCTGTCATTTACACTTCTTCTACTCCGTTAAATATTACGCCTCTCAATTATGAATTAAACGTTAAATTGTTCCTCAGACAGACATTACGAATAGTCAAAGAATCACGCTACACTACATGCTGCTGTTAGTGGCGTTGTTGTTGCTGTTGTTGTTTAGCTACTGCTTCTTATTTTGATTTATTTAATTATTTATCTTTTTTTTTTTGGTTGTATTAGACTTAAACCACAACACTTGGTGGAATTGTGTATGTAAGTATGTGAATGTTTCCTAGTCCCTCTCGTTCATATTGATTTATTTATTCAATGGTTGATACAATATTTGTATCTAATTATTTGAAATCACGTTTTTCGTGATTTAAAATTTAACGCACGTTTTAGAACGTTTCTGTAGGAGGTGATGATTAAAAATATTTTGTTTGTTTGTTAGTTGTGTGGATATGAAAAATCTATCAAGCTGTATTGAAAATTAATGTTATTTATTATACATTTATTATTGTTTTGAAAGTAGTGATTAAAAAGATCACACATTAGGGATGAATTATGTACATATTTTTTAAAGCTGCAGGCTACAAACAATCTCAGCTTTAAATAGTAAGGTGGCTTTTATAAATGTTTAAAATTGAGAAACAGCGGCCACCACTAATAGATGGCAAATTCACTTTAACATACAGTCTGTAATAAAAAATTAACACAATAGTTTATAATATAGAAAAACTATTGGTTTTAATTTAAGTATTATTAGGCTATTAAATACCGTTGCCGAAGTAATATAAATTATAAAAACCGTGAATAATAAAGGGTTTTCAACAAGAACTGTGTTTTTGAATACAAACATATGCGAATAACTTGGAGATTTTGACATTTTAATTGTTGGCATATCAGTAGTAGAAGATTTGACAATTATTACAATAAATTTAATTTCACTCAAAAATCCGTAGCGTGATTAACGAAACACGCCATTTTGCTAAAATATGTTTGAAAATGTTGATAAAAGGATCGACATCTTTCGATATAATTTTTCATTTATATTTGACAATCCTTACTCTCTTACGATCTGCAATACCATACATTTTTAAATGATTTCTGTATAAAATCTTTCTTTTATTTCGTGTTGAAAAACAAAGTTCTCGTCGAAAAGCTTCTGCAACATACATACATACATATATTAAAATTTTATTAATAATTTAATTCAGACCGTTACCAAAATAATTAAAATTATCGTTACAGTATAACCGTTTCAAAAATCAGTTTCGAACCATTTTTAGCCATTACAAATTTAAATACGGTCTCAATCCACAGTTTTCACAAAAACCAAAAACCCTAATGGCCGATTTCACAGTCTTTAGTTTAGCTAATGACAAAGGCTTAACTAATGATTCCACTGTGAGACAAATGGTAGGGGTCAGTGATCGGGATGGGATGAAACCAACGGGAAATGTTATATCGGTAAAAAAAAAAAGTTATACGAGATACATATATCTATTTGAAGTTAGTAACGATCATATAGGGGAAAATGTAAAAGGATTGACTTAACAACAACTCTTTTTGTCACAATAGCTCAATTGCAACATTTTCATATTCTTTCCTTAAAAAAGTGAAAGTATTTTTTTGTTATTTCTTATAATTATTCAATTCGACAAAATCTTATAAATAAAAAAGTACCCCGAAACAAAAGACGTAGACATATCCTCAACAAAAACACAAACCCAAAGAATAATTGTTTATAATTTTCCAATTACAATTGTTGATAATAAGTTAATATGCAACAAAACAACTACATACATACAACATTAAATACACTCGTATGTATGTATTAATAAGTAAGATCAAATAACTAAGATTAAAATATAGTTTTTATATGCCAATGCTGACTGGCTGGTTAGCTGGTCTTCCCAGTCTACGACAAACACAGTCAAGTTAGTCAGTCCATTTATGTAAGTAGGGGGTAATGCTTTACTAAGACGCTGATTGTTAAGGCCGCCAGCTAGCCAGGAGTCTCTTTTACGTTTTGTAAAATTGTAAAAATGCATCTCCAACAACAACGACAAAACAAAAAAACGTTTATAATATTAATAAAAAAATAATAAAAAATACGGTGTATGATGAAAACAACAGCAATAACAGCAACTAAAACAGCAGCAATGGCAACAAGCAACATTTATTATGGTTGGCTACTTTTAACTACTGCTAATGTTGCTTGATGTCCAATACAATGATTATGATGATGATAGTTTTTGTTTTGTTTTTGTTATTATGTGTGTTTGTTTGTTTGTGTGTAGTTAAATCTGTTTGTTGCAGAGATGCCTAATCATTTATGCTTCCAAAAAGATCAATGATGCCAACTCAAAGCAAAACACCATGTACATAGTTAAAACAAAAAAAAAAAAACAAAACAGAGCAATATATGCGATTCGATGCAAGTAAGTTAGCTAGTCTTTCTATTTTTCTCCCGTTTTATTTGATATTGTAAGATTGGCTGTGTCTTTAAAGAACTGTGGAGCAGAAACAAAATACTGTGGAAACGAATGAAAAATTTTAATTATGAAGCATTAAAAACTTTCATTCTTAAGCTAATTGTATCATTAACACTAGCACTTTAATAAATTGAATGTCTCTCTGTTTAGCTAAAAAATGTTTAATTTGTTTTAAACTATAAATTAATAATCTAGCCCACTGTGTTGTGATGTTGCATATTTAATATTCATTGCATACAATTGTTTGCTTGTTAGTTGCTCCTAAAATGCTAAAAACAAACAGTTAAGAAAAGTTTAAAAAAATACATCGCAAGTAACTAGTTTTGCATTGGGGCATATGTTTGTACGGTATTGTTTTAGAAATGGGAACCATAGCTAAGTAGGAGATGGCGAAAACAAAATTTTAGGAGCTGGCCACTTTTCTTTAGATTATTATATTTTATTGTATCATAAAATACACCAGAATAGGACATACGCACTCTTTGACAATTTTACATAAATGTGGCAAAATTTCGTTGAGGCAGTATTGAATTGTCTCTATTAATATACGGGTGGTTGTGGGCTTATTAGCATACACCTTTGACCTTTTAAGGACTCCATATAAATATTTCCAATGACGTTAAAGTGAACGAAAGTAACTATCAGAAAATAAATCTCGCAATCAGTGAATTATTTCAGTAACAGTGTGGCACTGTCATGTAGAAACCACTAACATGTCGGTATAACAAGCTCCAATGACACTCGCCGCTTGTTTAGCCCCATTTTCGAGCAAGTATGGTCCAATGACCAAATCCTTTAAATTTTGAAAGCTTTTTTTTTTCCACAGTCTCATCTGGGTTCTCTCAACTCCAAATGAGGCATTTTTGACAAAATTCTCGATTAGAATAATTTTGTTCGAATTTTGACCGTCAAACTTTCAATACTTTTGGAAAATGAATTTAATTAATTAAACAATGAAAACGCACTGGCCTCTCGAGTTATGCTCCATTTTTAGTAACCATAAAGCGTCAGTAGTAGTGAAAACTTTACTGTGCACAAAGGGCGGCAAATTCAATTCTTGCCTGATTTTGAGCACAATCTATTCTTCTTTTTTATTACATTTTTTTTTGCACTAGAACTAGCTTTGCTGTCGTAAAATTATACAACGATGAATCCATTTTTTTTAATATAAAAACACTTCATTTCAAAATATAATGGAAGAGCTGTCATTAATAATTTGGTGATGTTATACTTCATTCGTTGCAGTTAAAGGCGACATCGAACTGAGATGCTATTAGTTCACAGACATTCTAACAATAATTCAAATCCTAATATAGTAGGACAACAATATAATGAATAAAATCGCTATCGTTAACTCGGGACTGGAAAATAAAACTGCAGCGGTTTAGATTAACGATTTTATAGTGGCCAAGTGTCGCTCTCACTATGTTAGGCGCCCTGACAATCATATAGATCAAGAAACGTGTCTCTCCCAAATTTGTTTCTAATAATTTAATAAACACCCTTATTCTGCGATTCGATTCGGATCGTAAATTTCTACGTTTGGCCACTGTATTTTGTATTTTGCATTACGATCGTAGCTACGTTTTTGCAAGTTGTTGTTTATTCTAACGGAAAGATTTGTTTAAAAAAATCTGAAATTAAATAAAATGCAAGTATTAAATGCTAAGTATAAATTTATTTTGTATATATTTAAGGTTTTTATCGACCTTTTCCTTATTCTATTATTGATTTGTTTAGAAATTTCTAAATCGGGCTTATTAAGGTCATGTATTCTATGCAAATAAAAGATTATTTCATAATTTATTTTTCCGACGTTTCGTTGGAGATTCCCAACATCATCAGGGATATTTTATTAGATATATAATCTTTCGTCAATATTGTTATAGTATAGTATAGTTTTGTATAGTTTTCCAAAATTTAAAGGTTTATTTAATTTATTTCAGGTCAAAAAAACCTGTAAAATTAAACTAAATATCTCATACACAAATCAAGCAAATATCTTACAATTTTTCACCCATTTCAAATGGATCTCAATTTCTCAATTTCAGTTCTTGACTCTGCATTCTGGAGCATGTTGCTCCATCATCCAACAACAACGCCGACGCTATAGATTTCATTTCTTCCTGAAATTGAAAGAAACTTTATTTTTGTTTTGCAACGATATATAGAATGTTAAAATTATATCTATGGCGCTTGACTTCTGTTGTTTTTATTTAAAGTTTAGTTTGTTCCACAATGATAAATTAAAATGAAAACTATCACCTTCGGCGTAGCAGGATTCTTTAGGCTAGAATAGTTTAGCCACAAAAGTTTCTCAAGAAAATTGTCTTCACGTAAAACTCTGGTGAATGTATTTAATTAAATTTTATTTTTAAGGAATAATGCTATATAAAAACAAAAATATCACCTCCGGCGCAACAGAGCTCCTTGTACTGGATTAGTTTGGCGGCCAGAAGTACCACTCACTCAGGCTTTGGCACTTTTCCGTCTCTCTAAACTTGACTAATGTATTTAATTAATAAAAATTGACTAAATATATAATTTAAATTTATGTTTATTGTTAAATCACTATTTTTAGCAATTAATTTAACTCATTATTGAAATGTTTACAAAATCACTTGTTTTTTCCATTTCTTTTTCACATGTTTTACAGTAAAAAAGGTATCATTGAACTCTTCTTTTTCTTTTGATTAGTTTTTTTCAGACCTGAGCCATTTTTCAAATGTCATATTTAACTTTGACTTCTAACTTGACCCTTCCAAAACAATTTTGCCGCATTCCTTTAAATCTCCTTTCGGTACACCAACTCTTGACCCCAGCCATGGTTTCGGCTTTGGCATACTTCTCTCTCAAAATTTATTTGATTTTAGTTTTTTTCCCCCTCATTTGCACCGTTATGAGCAGCCGTATTAGTTAAGGAAAAACTTTTGAAAACTTTTCCTCCACTATACATGTAAGATCTGTTGTATGTCTGAATAAGTGTGTGTATACAGTTATGTAAAACTTTGTTTGTTACTTTTACAATGACAAAAAAACATTTTACCGTATGTGTACATTTTGAAGTTTGTTGCAGTAACTAAAAAAAGAGTCTGAGGTGATTTCTGTTGCAGTTGCTATAAAAGTTTGGTAGTTGCTTTATTACAAGTTGACAGCATTTAATGTTTTTTATTGTTGCTGTTGTTGTTATATTGTTAATTTAGTGATAAATCTAAATAACAACAAATTTCCTGATTTTAATGATTAAAAAAAATAATAAAACAAATTTTGAGATAAAAATCTAGTTTTATTTATATACACATTTCCTGTAAAATTACAAGAGTATTGCAAATTAAAGTAAACTGAAGCAGAAATAATGCTTTATTTTTATATTTAAGAGCTATGGACTAAGCCTTATGTATATTGGAATATCCGTGTATAAGTAAGCATTTCGAAGGTTATACATTAGCTAAACTAGTCACATTGCAATGATTACAAATTATCATCCTTTAAAATGTATACCACTATTAAAGGATCTAGAGCTATTTTATAACTCTAATAATGATCACTGACTAGCATCCTTTTTAAATTTAGACCAATATTAATAGATCTAAAGACTATTTTATTATTATATATACATTCCATAGATCACTATTAAATGATCTGGAGTTGAATTTGCTTGGGAGTTGTCAATTCTATCATAAAATTCTTTAATTTTTTGTATATACTCATATGTACATATGTATATGTTTTCAATTTATTTCTAACATAATGAAATTAAAACCAAAACATGCAGTTATTAGGAAAATATTCAAAAATATGCTGTAAGGAGCAAAATATGATAAAATATGCATTAACAAATAGATGCCAAAAATTTTAAAATTTTCCGAAACGATTAAATAACTAACTCGTACATATGTTTATGCTACTCACAGCAAAAATTTATTTTGCATATTTTTATAGCCCTGGTAATACCCTACACCACCATAGTGAGGAGGGTATATTGGATTTTCGCGGATGTTTGCAACGCCCAGATTTGTTAATCCAACACCAACCTTAAAGTATACCGATCGACTTTTCTGAGTCGATTTAACGATGTTCGTCCGTCCGTCTGGCTGGCTGTCCATGTAAAGCTTGTGCGCAGAGTACAGGTCGCAATTTTGAAGATATTTGGATAAAATTTACTACGTGATATTTTTTCGGCCCAAGGACGGATGGGATTGAAACTGGTGGAAATATTTCAGCTAGTCCCCATACAAATTTTCTCCCGAAATTGGGGTTTACCGACCATAAATGTTTGAATTATGCAAGTATCCAATAATTAGTTGTAGCTCCCATATAAAGCCCACTTCCGAAAATCACTTTAAATAGCATAACTCTCAATAATATTGGTATCAAAATAAAATTCAACACAAATAAGTTCCATAGTATGAAATGTAAATAATCGATTTTCTGTTATTCGATCAACCATTTTCAACTCGATTAATCGAACATAAAAGTCGATTTTTTTTTTGGTCGATTACGATTTTTTTTATAATTCTTAACCTAAAAGAATCAAAAATGTTTACAACTTGTTTTTGTTGAAAAAATAAAACATGCAATTTCATTCAATTGTTTTATTTTAAAAAGTCGCACTTAAAAAATTTGATTTACATATTTCTGTTTAATAAATTTTATTTTTTAAATCTTATGAGATTTTTTGCTGCCACAAAAGGCTAACTCCTTGCAAATGCAGCACTTTGCCTTTTTTCCATTATACATTTTTTTTAAATATTGCCATGGCTTGACGTGGCTTGGTGCCATTTTTGCACTTTTATCTAACAGGCATGTGATGGAAATCGAAATCGAAAACGAATCAGTTTTGAAAATACATTTTAATGCATTTATAATCTAGTTTTTAAAAATGTTGTTTTAAGATTCTCTTTAGTAGCCCAATATCTTAATATTTTATGTGATAAAAGTTTTTCAATACAGAAATATTACGAAAAAATTGACTTCTAAAACTCATTTGTCTTCGTTTTCGATTTCCATCACATGCTTGTAAATTTTACTTTTATTTTTTTGCACACCGACTTCCAAAAAACCCGCGCTTTTAGTTTTACAGGTTGATATTTCGATTAATCGACACCAAAAGTCGATTTCAGTATAAAGTTGGTAATGTAAAATCGACCACAAAATAATCGATTTTTGAAGGCAATAATCGATTAACAACCATAATCGAAGTCGATTTACCATTCACTATTATATACATATATGATGCCACCTAATTTTATAATGGTCGGCCCATAATTAGTCGAAACTTCTATATAAGATCTTTTCCGTAATTCAATTTAAGCTCCATAAATCTTTTAAAAGTATTTGTATCGAGATAAAGTTCAACATACATAATATTTATATTTACAGACATCATGACACTAAATTTTTGGATGATCGGTTCACAATAGGTTATATCTCCCATATAACGCCCATTTCTGAAAAACTTTTTTATACATATACTGGGTGTAGGGTATTATATGTTCGAGCTTGACCGACTATACTTTCTTACTTGTTATTATATTGATTTAATCTGTTAAAAATTAACGCAAATACTAAACGTTTCCTTAAATCTAACAACACTAAACATGCTTTTATAATAATAATAATATTCTTTATTCTAGGTTATTACCAACCAGCTGGACCATTGATCTCACCTCATGTTATACCACCAGTAACGGCTGGTCCACCAATACCACCAAATGTGCCATTGTTGCCTGCAACTACAACTAAAATCAAGTCGCAAACACCAACAACACCTACCGCCGATGGTAGTGAACACTTACAAACGCCTGGTCAAACAAATCCCGCATCTACGGAACCACCCGATACGGATGTACTCATTACAGGCGGTGATTTGACACCTTTTCGGTATCCACCACACGGTGCAAGTGGTGGTACATCGCCGGCCACAGCAGCAGCTCATCACAGTCAACAACAGCAGCAGCAGCAACATCAGCAACAACATCATCAGTTACATCAGCAAGCTGCTGCAGCAGCCGCAGCAGCAGCGGCAGCGGCGGCAGCTGCTGCTCATCAGGGTTCACCATATCCTCGTTCAATGCATGCCCAAATGCACTATTCTACAGCATATCCGGCTAATTATTACTCACCATATCCCGGTGAACCCATGTGCTATTCACCACCTGCCTATCAACCCTATTTCCCAACCAAAGTTTATCAAAGTGCACCGCCACCACCACACCACTCGGCCTACAGAAGATATCCCTACTATCAACCGGGCCATCCACCACCACCCGCAGATTTATATGAACAAACACCTCCACCGCCAACGGCAGCTGGTGCTGCTCCGGGTGGTCCGCCACCATCGCAGACAGTTGGACCTCCTCCACAGGGTGGTTCACAGTTAGTACCGGCTGGTCCGGCAGCACATAGTCAACATTTGGAACACTATCCGGGTCCGCCCGGTTACTATCCCAGTTATAGTCCCGGAGGCGGTGCAGCTGGTCAGTGTTATACACGCAGTATTCAGGCTCCGTATATGGGTAAGGAAAAGTATGGTTCTTACTAAGATAGAAGTTTTGCGTTTAGGAAGACTATAAGTTTATATTAGGAGATTGAATTTTAGCTTCTCAAGCTCATCTTTTGAGTTATTAATACAACTAGGTATGGAGTATTTTCTATTAAACATTTTGCAAGCACTAATACAAATTAAATCTCTTGAGATTTAAATAGTTATTCACCAGGGTACTTATACAAAAGCTTAAAAGGTTCTCCACCAGTATTAATCCATTACGAGTTTCAAATTATACTCAACCAGTTTATAATACTACTTATACAATCATATACAAAGCCAAACATCAATAATTGGCCTGACTGTCCTTAAGTAATAGTAATGATGGCACGCGAGTTATTTATCAACTCAGACTGATTTTACAACTTCTTTCCGAAATATAAACAAATTTGACCAGTTTCAACAGTTTATTTTCCCATATTATACTTCTTAACCAAAGACAAAAATATAATTTGATAGAGGTATACTTTAAAAAAGGTTTTTTTCGGAACCAAACACTTTGCCTAAGACAACCCTTTTTTTTTAATAACAACTCTGAAAATTAGTAGTAATGCAGATTTTTTAGTATTTTTAAATATATTTTAATATAAGATTGTCTAATTTAATGAATTTAAGTTAAACAATTTCATGAAAAAATGTTTCATAGCTATTTAACAAAGTAGTTAATTTTAAAACTGTAAACTACATATTTGTGTTTTTATTTCAATTTACAGATTATCCGCCACAGTGTCCGTGTCCAATGCAACAGTCGTGTCCAAAAAACGTCCATACTGGGCCTCATATTGGTAGCAACAGCAGCAGCAGCAGCAACAACAGCAGCAACAACGTCAACAACAGTACTTCAACCAACAGCAGCAGCAACGTAACAACAATGATCAATCACTGCAACAACAGCAGTTTGAATGTAACTATGTCACACAGCAGCAACAACAGCAACACCAACAAACCAATGAACAACAGCAGCAACAACAACAGTTCGAGTACCAACAGCAACAATTTGATGATGAATGCCAAGAACAATAATAGCAACAGCAGCAGCATTAATAGCAACAATACAAACAACAGCTATGCATTGACTACTAGTAGAGGCCCAGTTAAAAATTTAACACCCAACACCGTCAACACCACCACCACGAACACGCCATTGACAAATAATGACACACGGAAAGAAGCACCAAAGACTTTACCGTTACTATCGATAGCCGTCAAAATGGAAATGACTACAGATGATATGGATAACAAAAGTCAATACGAGGAGAATGTTCTGACACCACTAACACCTCCAGAAAACTATAGCACAAATGAGGACAAATTGCGGGATTCTTTGGATAAGGATACGGTGACTGCAATACCCTTAGAGGAAGATATTGAAGAGGCTATTGATAAGCTACAAGCTAATAATCCTCAGCATCAGCTACATCCACAGCGAGCTAATAATGCTCATTTGTTGGCCATAGCTAGCCCTATAGAGGCATACGATTTGACTACCACTACTCCACCACTGCAGCCTAACCCCACTCAAGCGCCAACAAATGCAACCACACAATCTACTCAGCAAACGGTTGGTAGAAGAGCTAGAATTGGAAAATCAATGGCTTGGAATATGGTTTATGCAGGAGCAGCTTCGCAACCAAGCTCAGTGAATAATATGACCCCTTTACCCAATACACTTCCTACTCAGCCAGCGGCAATTGTAACAGCGCGTACAAATTCTCAACCAAATTCACCAATGCACTGTAACATTTTAAACTCACCACACAAAGTGGCGCACAATTCCCCGCAGCATAATAAACATGCAAATAATGGAAGCAACATGTTGCTCAACGTTACGATACCATCAGGCGCTCCAATCAACGTCACTAATAATGTAACCACAAAACAGGAAATAGAAGAAATTACCACTCCGCTTCTTCTGAAAGCTGAAATTAAAGCAGAAAAAATTAAACTAGAGGAAGACTTACTCGACACAGTGCTACAGCAACATACAAATGTTTCACAACATGTTACATCTTTACCTCAGAAACATATTATACAAGACAAAAGTGAGCTTAAAATTATTAAAGCTGAGCCCGTAACTCTAAGCGAAGTACTAAGTGAGAGCAAAGTGAAGATTGAGAATGATTGTGAAATAATTAAGACGGTCGATTCTATGGAAACCGAGCAGGAGTTGGAGGATGAGCGTAAACTAAACTCCGCGTTAAATAAACCAATGGGACGTATGCGTTTATTGCCATCCTGGCAACAGCCGATTCTCTCAACTCCTTCCGCTTTGGCTTCCGTTAACTGTGACATTGATCTTTCCAATGCCTCTGACGATGAAATACTAGATCTATGTCATAGTCCCGTTGTGGGATCGTCGTCAGGAAAACGTATTAAAATATTGGAATTTAATAAAAACCAATGCAAAAAATCACCACCCAATAGCTATAAAAGTCTAATCAAACAAACCGAGCCCAAAACATACCTTTGTTTGAGCCGCAAGTTTGATAAGAAATCCCGGTTTGGTAAACTTCATTCTTCAAAATCAAGTAAAAATAACGGTCTCAATAATGGCATACGTCGCAGAGAACTAATACTCACGGACCAACAAAAACAAAGACTGAGGATACGGAAAAAGAAGTTGGCTGCTATAGAAAATACTAAGAGAGAGGTCAGAGAGCTAAGAAGAGCTGAAATAAAGCAGAAACGTAAAGAAGCTAAAAGGAAACTGCAAGTTAAAAGCGAAAAACAGACTACGGAAAGCAAACATCAAATTGAAAGCACTAAAGAAGTGGAAAACCCTAGTATAGTCAACTTGATAGAGGATGAAGAAGAGACAGAAACAAAAATCAAATTACAAACAGAGGCACTTAACACGACATCCGAATCGTCAAACTGTTCAAAGTTGCAGAGTAAACTTATTAAACCTGTTGACAACTCACCTTCAAACACACCCAACCCCTCTCCCAAGCGGGGAAAACCGGCTAAAAAGCCAACTATACCACTACATCTCGTAGAAACCATAGATGCTGGGGCTAGAGGTTATTTTTCGGAACCAGAATGTCGTTCTTCCACTACTCTGACTTCTTCAACCTGCCACAAGGATTTCCCTAACACAAAAATTGAGGAACAGGAAACAAGAAAGCCTCTAGTAACTCAAAATAAAATTAAAACCACCTCCGAAAAAAGATCAAAATCTGAGACCAAAAAGCCCATTAAAACTTCTGGGCGAAATAGCAATAGCGAAGATGTCATTAGCTTGGAATCACTAACAAGGCCAGTTTTAGATTTATCAACACTTAAAGCTACAGTTCGCTTACAAACTACCTCAGAAATAGTGGAAAATAAGATTAGTCAAGAAATTAGAAGTGAACCTTCTGAACAGGATGTTGCACAAGAAATTCAAATAAAAGTCAGCAAAAAATCAACCACTATCAAGAAATCCAGATCAAAGGAATCAAAATCTAAAAAAGAAAGAAAACCTAAAAAGTTGTCATCTTCTACTAGTAATAGCAAAAAATCAAAATCCTCGAAAAAATCAAAGAATTCAAAGAACGAAGAAGTTAATATTCCTAATACAAACTTCAATGATTCCAATGACGTGGAAATACAAGAATCTGAGAGTAGTGAATCAAGTTCCTGCCTAGTTAAAACAAATAAAAATGAATATGATAAACATCTAATTGATACACCAACAACGCTTTCACCATTATTTAATGAATCTCATAACGTGGACAAACACGTGCCGGAAGATGAAGAACTTGCGACAACAACACTGGCTGGTACAGTGGAAAATAGTGTTCAATTAAACGCTCAAATAACATCCACAACTCCAACACCATCAAACCAAGTGGGACAGACTTCATCGGTATTACAACAACAACAACAACAGATGCAACAACATTCCAATGATATACCCCAGGCAACAACTGTATTCCTGCAGCCAACTCTTCCGCCTATGCCTCGGGTAGTATGTCACGCACATCATCATCAACATGCTGGCAAAAGGAACCGCTCACGTTCCAAGTTTGGTAGTCGTAAACGCCAAAAGCTAAAACATTCCACCGTATCCTTTGAACTTGATGAAACACTACCAGCTGTACCGCGCGGTGATGTGGTGCCAAAATGGAACAATGGTTGGACATGGGAGGGAGAACCATTCCAGGGTGCCGTATTTTTAAATGTAAGTATTTCAATATGTACATTATTAGTGGATATTACAAGCAAGCATGTTCTTTTAATTTGATTTTTATATTTTAAATTAAATTTAGGTTATAACTTATTTTAATTATAATTATCTATATTCAGAGCGACGATCCATTGGTTATTCGTACTTGTTATCCTGCTATGCGTCATCTTGAGGGTGATATTATACGCTCACGAGATTGTGTGCTCCTTAAAGCAAACGATGACAATGAGCTACCCTATGTGGCTAAAGTTGCTCACCTATGGGAAAATCCAGAAGATGGTAAATTTTTATGAATTTTTTGAAATTTAAAATTTATATTAACAAGTTTGAAATTTGCATCTTTCAGGCGAAATGATGATGTCATTGTTATGGTATTATCGTCCCGAACACACCGAACAAGGTCGACAACCCAGTGATAGTCCTGATGAAGTCTACGCATCACGTCATCGTGATCATAATTCTGTGGCCTGCATTGAAGATAAATGTTATGTTTTAACGTTTAGTGAATACTGCAGGTGATTATTAATTTGCTTTTGCAATTTAGATTTTTGATAATATTTTAGGAACACAATTTGATACATTTACATATTTATTTATGAAATATTTTACAATTGCAGATATCGGCGACGACTACGTGCTGCTGAAGAAGATATCGAAGACGTCAATATTGTACCGAAACGACCCAATTATTATAGTATACGCATTGTGCCCGATAATACCAATCCGGAATTGGTAATGTTTTGCCGGCGAGCGTATGAGTTTCGAACAAAACGTCTTCTTAAGATGCCAAATAAACAAGATTATTATGTAGTAACATCATAAGCTAAATAACGAAAGCACACTTATCACAAATCATTTTAAAAATATAACAACAACTACTTTTTATTAAAAACTAAAAACAAACACAAAAGTATTGAAAGCTATAGAGGAAATATTAATAATAATAATAATAATAATAAAAACATAAATGTAAACGTAAAAAGCATAACCTCATAAACTGTATTGAAAGCATTGAAATTGTTAAGGCCTTTTTAAAAAAAGAAAAATATATTAAGTTATATGATATGCTAATTCTCAATTGTACAAGGATTTTTAATATAGTTTAAATCAGAAATCACAACAATAATTTTTAATTGTTTTATAATACATTTATTGTTAAACATCATAAATAACAAAAATCGTAAACAACTTTAGACTAAACACAACATAATTAACAAAAAAAATAAATAAAAAAAAAATAAAAAGTAAACAAGGTAACATTTAGTATTAGATGAAGAAAAATCATAATAAAACACAGTAACAACAAAACTATATACAAAATTTAACCAAAATCTTTAGGCATTAAAATATAAGATTAACAAATTACAAAATTAAACTATAAAATATTGTATTTAACAAATGAAATGTAAAATAATTATTTCAACACAATTATTATAATTTATTACTTAAGCAAAACAAACAAACAAACAAACAAACAAACTATTATTTTAAAACAAGCAAACAAACCACTTATTTCTTATAACTATTATTACTATTTTTATAATTTTGTTTTAATTTTTCAATATTTTACTGTTTTAAACAAAGAAATCCAATTTTAGTTAATTTTTTGGAAACAAGACCAAATTGTTTTTTAAAACAAACAAATTTTTGAACAAGATTTAAAAAATCAAAACTTTTTATACATGAATGTTTTTATACACAATGAATACAAAACAAACTAAAAGATGAAAAAACAAAACTAAAAATACTAACAAAAAAAAAACATACACACTTTTAAAATAATAAATTAAAAATAAAAAAAATCGTGTACAAAAATCGCATACATACATTTATTTTTATTATTATTAAATTAGATATTATATGATAATATTTATTTGTGTTTATTTTTCAAACCGTTTTTTTTTTTTTTTTTGTTTACCATTAATTATTTTATATACATACATATTATATTTTTTTTTTTTTTGATGACATAGTTTGAAAATACTGTTAATTTTATTTATTTTACTCTATTATATTATTCATAAATATATGTTTACATATATACATATGTATATGTTTTTATGTAATCATTTAATTGTTTTACATTTATTTTATTATTAATGAAATATTTGTTGTTTAGTTTTATAAAACATTTTTCGCTTTAAGTTGCAAAATAAAGGAATCTTATTCAAATATGTACATACATATATATTTTTGTTTTGCTTTAGTTTCTTATTACTTTAAATAATTTCATTTAGTTGATTGCGTTATTTAAAATATTCAAGTGTTTTTGTGTTGGCAATGCTTTCACTGTTTTGCGAAAATAATCCACAGTTTTAATAACAAAGTCGAATTAATTTGTATTTTTTAAGTTATTAATTAAAATTTAATAAAATCTTGTGTTTTAAAATAGTGAAAATTGTAAAATTTATAGTGAAGAAATAATAAGGAATAGAAAATTTCAATGTTAAGAGTTCATCAAAACTTTACGTACATATGTACATATGTACAATGTTTGGAGCAGGTAAGTTGATTTTACTAATTTTATTTAAAAACTTATCGCGTTATGGTTTCTTGAAGTTTGCATTGGCCATATGCTATCGTTTTTGGTTGGATAACCTATAAATTTATTTATATCGTGGTGGAGTACCAAACCAAAAATCATTTGTATTTTGCTGGCTACCATTAAGCTCAGGAGTTGAGTTCGAGAACTCCGGTTTCCTATACGAAAGTGTAGGTCGGTGGATTTTCCTGGACGAATCTCCTCTTAGGCGTAAGCCGTAACTGGGTATGGCGTTATGAATTATTAGGCCATAAAAACAATAAAGTTAATCATTTTAGCATTTTTTTAATGCAAAATTTGTGTCGTTAACCCTTGTGATTACTGTAATAAAAGTTTTGTGAACATGAGGGTTAATTTTTGGGTTACTGCTGATGTGAAACACATTTTTACCTAAAGTACAATAAACAAATTAGTGCTTTTTTATTACCGAGTTATTGCTGGCACCAGTGTAAAAAAGCACTCCTTACGGCCGAAGTTCAGGTACAAAGGAAAGACAGAACTACGAGAACTACCTGAATATGTGTGCTATCTTGCCATAAAAAGATAAATATCTTAAATTGTTGTCCAAAAATAAACTCAATCGCCACGTGATAGCCAGTTGTTTACTAGTAGTAAAACAGTTTATTTTGGTTCTGTTTACAACAAAAACCTTCTGTGTAAATTATATTTTCTAAAACCATCTACATATAACAGTTTTGCTAGCAATTACCTCGAGACATAAGTAAAATCTCTTGATTGGATTTTTTTTAATATTTTTTGGAAAGAAGCGAATGCAGTGGGAAATCTGTTAGATCTAAGAGATGTGCAAAATGTCGTCAAAAACTAAATTTTGATAAAAAGAAAGATAAATTCTAGCCTTTCATTAGATATATAGACCGACACCTTTAAATGGAATGATAAACATATACATATATTACTATGGAGAAGGATAAACAAATAGTAACGTTTTTTAAAAATTCTATCATCTACGTACTTAATTTAAAATACATTTTATTTAAATTTTATAAATTAACTGTTCGCAACGTTGATAGTAAATGATAAACAAATTTAAATTTATTGGAGCAATCGATTATTCGACTTTTTTTAAAAACCTGTTGAAATATAAAAAATCAGTTGCAATAATAATTTGTATAATGTAAACGTAAACAATTATGTATTATACTTATCCATTTCAATTCAACTTTGATTTAAATTTGGAAATAGAACAAAATTAAGATCTAATTTTATTGCGATTGCTTTTCCATATTCATAGTCGATTTTAAAATATATCGAAAAATTATAAACGACTCAGTTTACTTTAAACACTCACTGGAGAAGTTAACCGGTTGAAAAAAATTCAATGGTTCTAATATTTATAAAACCAAAACATTTTGTTTAAATGAAAATACTTTCGGAAAGTAATTCTGCTATGCAGTTTCTTTAAAAATAATTTCCAGAAATCGCGATTTTGCATCTAAAACTAATTTGCTTTTATTTAAATTTTGTAAAAAGTTCCTCATTTTATTAATTCATATAATTTGTATAAAAAAAGTAAGAATTAAAATAAAAAAGAATGCATGTCAGAAATCATTATATCGGAATATAAATTAAGCTTAAGCTACTAAAAATGATCCGGATTAACAACAAATTATGCTGATTAAAAGACATTTAAACAAACACATAAACAAGGTATACAATTATAAAAATTCTTTAAAGAAAAAATTAAACAATTAACAAAAGCCGCTAAAAAAAAAAAATAAAAAAGGCAATGGTACATATTGAGTTTTAAAGAATTCAGAAACAAATAACAAACAATTGAATGAAACATTGGATTTTACAACCGCAAGCATTAATCTATCTAATTCCATTTTATAGCAGTTTTTTCAGCTATCACTTACAATTCATACAAATTTGAATATGTAATTTCAAATCGAATTACCCCGCAGTAAATTATTTTCTCAAAACGATTTAAAATATGTGCCATTGTGAAACAACTTGGAATAACATTTTTAAATTAACTATGGAATTTATATACAAACATATTTGAAAAGCATTTAATGCCTAAAAACTAAATCATTCTTAATACAAACTGAGAGGTCGTACAATTTTTTTTTAAGAATATACAAATAAACAATGTCTTAAAAATTTAACAAAATCAAATTAAGGCCTCCATAATAATAAAAGGGATTTTGAATTATTAAAATTTTAACAGCAACAACAACAAATTACCTTTAATATTAAAAGAACAACACAGGAAACATAAATTCAATTAACAAACAAATAAAAAGAGTATTTTATTATTTAAAATAAAACAAAAAAAAAATAATAATGAAAAGCAAACAAACAATTTTGAACATAAAAATAAATATAACAAAAAAAATAAAATTATATTTATATACAATACATAAATATATACATAATTATGTATTAATATATACTAATAAGAATTATAAACAATAAAACAAAATTAAAAACAATAGACATACATATAAACAAAATAAATTTAGAAATAACTAAAAACATAAAACTTATTTTAATATAACAAAGAAAAGGCCTCAACAATGTTATAACAACGTCTTATCCTACAAGGATGTTCTAAAAATTCATTAATAAGTTGCCAACTTATTTGGCAACCAACACTAAAGTTTATATAAAAAATAACAACAACAACAATTTATAGTGAAAACATTGTTATTTATTAAAAAAAAACATATTCTTCTTAACATTTTATACATGTTAAGTGCAGAAAACAAAAGTTTAGAACATTCCAACAAAATATCAAATCTAAAAAGAACACAAACTAATTAAATGTGTATGTAATTACAAATTTAAATCAAACTAAAAATCAAGCTGAATATTAACGATTAAAAAAGTATTGTTTGTTTTAAACATAAAAATTTTGTTAAAAATAATTTAAAATCCCCAAAACAAATTATATCAAATAAAATCGTTAAAATTTGTATTAAAATAAAAAAAAAATATTATAATTTCAGTTTTATTTTATTTCTAGTAAAAAGAAACTACATATACATTTGAATATTTTATTCTATTTTTAGGTTCACATTTCCATTCAAAGAAATGGTTAAAAAAAATAAATATAAAAAAATATCTATGTAGATTAAAAAATTTGAAAAGAAATTTAATTTTGTTATTTAAATAAATTTATTAATTATTAAATTATGCAAATTATGTAATTAAATATATAAATGTGTTTAGCAAATTAAAAAAAAAAAGTATATTAATATGACATCATTAAATCAAACAAGAAAAAATAAAGAAAACCAACCTTAAAGCTTATTATTAATTTTCTATTTCAATTTAATTTACAAACTGTCAAATTTTATTTGCCAATTATATTAAAAAAAAAACAAAACAAACAGTAATTTACAGAACTCAATAAAGAATGTAATGCATAAAATCATTATAATTTAATTAGTAAAAAAGCAAATATACCTTTTTAAAGCGTTTTCTTTGGGAGGAGTAAAACTTTTAATTACAATGCAAAATAATAATCGTAGCCTTTAATGGACTTTATAACATATGTAATGGCTCCGATTTTTGTGCATATTGACCTGATTTGTTTCATTTTCAAAATCCTATTATTAGAAAATATCAATGGTAAATTTCATCTTGCTAGATTCAGGGGGGTTACTGTGTATTTCGATTCGAAAGCAAAAGCCTTCAAAATACAATGTAAAAAGTATACAAATTCGAATGATTTTCTTTTCGAATCGAAGTATGTATACAGTAACCCCCCAGGTATTTAAATGTTATCGAATAATGTCCATTCAGAACATATATTTTTATATATTTCGAAATGTTAGAAACAGATAGTCATTGCTAAGAGAACTTTCGTTCTTCAAAATAAAACACAGAATTTATATGAAAATTATGTAAATCGTCATTCAAAATTGTATCTAATCGATATTTTAATTTCAGAGAGCACCTCTCCAAAAATATGTTAAATTGCAACTACATAATTAAAAAATTTTCTTTACAAAACTATAAATTTATAAAATAATAATAAAGTTTAACTGTTCTTCTATATTAATTATTTTTTATAAATGTATTAGTATGTAAACATAATTTGTAATTTGATTTGTCCATTATTGTTGACATTATGCATTTTCAAAAATAAGTACAATTACATTCTTAATTTAATACTCTTTATTACAACTGTTTCTATTAAAATTTATATTATTTGTCGTTTTTTATGAAAGTGATGGCAATATTTGGCCTGCAAAACACGCCAGATTCTTTTTGAACATAAATCGCTTGTTTGGAAGAAAATCATCATAATATAGGTATATTATTTTTAAATAAGACGCGTACTATTGTGTGAATTATATTAGATGTAAAAACTTTTTTAGAATTTAATAAAAAATTACAAATATGCATATAACTGATTGGCTAAATGACAGAGTATACGCACTTAAAATAAATTTCTTTGAAATTCTATGCTGGGTGTCAGTTATGGTTCGCTGTTGCATCGTCAGCAAAAAAGTACATTTTTATACAACCGTGTCTATTAAGAATTATATTTTTGCCAGACAATGACGCATATGAAGAGGAGAATCACATAAAATATTTTTTAAAAATACTTCAGATTCTTTTTATTATTTGGAAAAATTATTTAATAAGTTGGAGGACTGCAAATAATGTGCTGCATTTTCTTATATATCAATTCCAATCTCATAACATTACAATAGAAAAATAAACGGCAGACAGAAAACATAAAAAGAAAGTAAAAAACGAAGTGCTAAAATACAACAAAAAAAGAAGAGGGAGTAATGTGTACCGCTCTAGCAAAAAGTCATAACCAGCAGCCCGACAGCCAACCAATCAGTATTTGTGTGTATGTGGACAAAGTGATTAAAGTGTTAAATTAAAAAATTAAGCGGGCCGAGGAAGAAGGGTAGTATCATCATAATAATAGTTTTCCAAAGTCATTTGACTTAAACGAGACAAAAAACCTCAAATTATTTTCAACGCTGCAAAATTTGTTCTATCTAGGAGAAATATTGTTATAATTGAGATTAAACAAAAAATAATATATGTATATATATACATATAATCATATCAATATACATAAAAGTTTGCAACAATTGATAAGAGGGACGATTAAAAGAAAAAGAAAATTACCTACTGCCACTTAAAGAGGAGGGTTAATAGCAGCAGTCACTTTAACTAACATATAGTTAAATTGTGTTTTGTAACATAATACAAATAATTAGCCGGTACGTCTAACGCCCTAATTCGGATAACTATTATATCCCAAAAAAAAAAAGAAACAAAAATCCATAATAAGTGAACAAAGGCAGTGAAAAAATACAATAGAATAAAATTAAGAACAAGTGATTTTTCTTATCAAATCGTCACAACAGCTCAGCAAACACCCCAACCAACGAACGAATCAAGAAACGTAACACACAAATTAATCCCCAACATTAAAAAAAATACATATTTTCAATATTTTTAAAGTGTTATAATTGTAGACTTTATGTTTCCTAACTAATTAACGATAACAAGAATAACAACAGTTTATAAATTACAATAACAGTACGTGTTTCGTATACGATTGCATTCTCCAAACGTGTGGGTGTGTAGTAATACCAAGATTGAAGCCTAAAAAAGTAGTTTGTTTTACACCAAAACTATTCGAATTATACACATACTCCTTGGAATTATTCTGATAAGAATACCCTTCCCACATCATTCTGCAGTGGTCAATTGACAGCATCTTCCATTTTTTTTCGTACACGCTCAAACCCCTCTGTATTAATTTTACAATTATGGCTCGTGGTTTTGATCATTTATTTAAACTTTTAATTATTGGCGACAGTGGTGAGTATTCATTTTATTACTTTTCATTTATATCCCGTTGAAAAACTATAAATAGATTTATTTCTTTAGTTTGTGCATCGTTCGTAATTGCCTGGTGTCCCATATTTATTGCGTACATATTTCAGAATATAGCTTCTTTTTGATTAACATTTATTGTGTTTTTTTGCACATTGTGCAATTTAGTCAGAATCTTGAAAGTGTGATTTTGTTTTTAGAGTTAGGTACGTTTAACTAAAATTAAAATTTTGGATTATTGATAAATTTGAAGCGTCGTGTCACTTCCGGCATTGCCGTATTTTTTCTTCTTAAAATCCTTTTCATGCTGAACATGCCACTTTAGTTTGCGCTATGGTGTCTAAAAGCGTGATAAATTTTGGGCTATTATTTACATGTGGTTTCCACTGAACGGTACCACATCTGAACTAAGTTTCTACTGAAAATCCTTAATTTTTTATAAATTATAAATCAAAGTATCTACATATCAATTAAAATATTTAATTCTCTGTTTATATCTATTGTGTGAATTTTTCTTGAATTCTTCAATTATACATTTAAAAATACAGTCAGTTATTTAAGTATCAAGCTAGTGTGACTAATATAAACAAGATGAATTTTACCCCAACTTTTATTTTATGTTTGTGCTGAAAGATTATATATAAATTGCTTTATTATAAACTAGATAAAATTATTTTCATATTTAAATTGTGTTTTGTGCTACTTTTAAATTCTAATGGAAATTATCATTATATTAAACGAAATTATAGATAAACTTATTAGATTTGTGATTGAAATGAAGTTTAGAATGTGTTATAGTGACCTACAAATTGGTTTTAGTTGATTTTTTTGTAAGTTCACGTTTTGATTTGTGGAACGATTTGACATGTCTGTTTTTATTAAACTTTATTTTTATTGTTTTTAAATTAATACATATCGTCACCTTAAAGACCAAACAACCTATCAGCAAAAAATTCAAAATTGAGTTTTTTATTTAATATTATTCCCTATATCATAACGCATATGTATGCACAATTTTGAACGCCTAATATTACAAATAACTAAGCTATTACCAAATTACCCAATACCCTATCAGCAAGTGTACAATTTTCTGAAACCACATAACCTCGGCACTTACGCTAAAGAAATCAGAGTAATCATTTATTTGAATTTTTTTTTTGAAACACAGTTACTTTTGATTTGTGGTTGTTTGTGTTTTATTACATTTTATTTATTATTAGAAGTGAAAAGAACATAAAAAAGTGTTAAAACGCAATAAAATGTATTCCATAAATGAAAATAATCTTGAGGCAGATATGCAAGTTCCTAAAAAAGTCAACAAAAAAGAAGAAAGAAAGAAAAATCGTATGAACGGTGAAGAATATAAAGGTTTTTCAAAAGGCAAAATCGTTTGCAGGAAGCCAAGAGAAATGAAACCTGGGTGCACATCAAAATGTTGTGAAAAGGCTTCAAATCGACATTGTTCTATTTTTTCTGAAAAATTGCGTGAAGAAATATTTCAACGTTTTTGGCAGATGTCATGGGACCAGAAAAAACTTTACGTAACCAGTACTGTTGACGTTTTCGCCTATAATTTTATTTAAAAATCAAAAACTTAAGGAAAATTAAAAAAATTCTATTTCAAAAAGCCGTGACGTACTAAATAAAGAGGAAAATAAATCATCAACAATCATGATAAAAGTTTAATTTTGTTGCATAGTGTAATTTAAGCAAACATTAAGCACTTTTTGTTTAAACAAGTAAGAGAAACTATAAGTATTATTATTTAATGTAAATAATAATCATGTGTTCAAAGGAATGCCTAATTATTCATACTAATTAGTATTGCTGATAAGTTATTTGGTTTCAGATTTTTACAATTCCAAATAACCTAAGTGACATAACATAAGCTGTGTTTGGAAAAACAAAATTTTCTCAACCGATATGTACTTCTGGTTTCATTTTAATCAGAGTATATAATTTTCGTTTCAATATTGCAAATAGTTCCAACTTTATAACGTTTTTTCTCTCTCCTGTAAACTTTTGAAAACTGCTGATAGGTTGTTTGGTCTTTAAGGTGACGATATACATATGTAGGTACCTACCATAGATTGAATGAGAGATGCAACTCATTATTTTTTGTTAATATATTGTTAATTTTTATGTTTAAGTTACAAATTGAACGTGTAGTTTCTAGGTTTATTAAGCAAATAAATAATTTTAATATTTGTCATTTTTTTCTTTTGCATTATTTAGGTGTTGGTAAATCATCACTATTAATCCGTTTCTCGGATGACACATTCTCAGGTAGTTATATAACAACAATTGGTGTCGATTTCAAAATACGCACAGTAGTCATTGATGGCCTGCGAGTTAAATTACAAATTTGGGATACAGCGGGCCAGGAACGTTTCCGTACGATAACTAGCACTTATTATCGAGGAACACATGGTGTAATTGTGGTGTACGATGTAACAAATGGTGAATCGTTTGCCAATGTACGGCGATGGTTAGATGAAATACAAAATAATTGTGATGTGGTGAATAAAGTATTAGGTAAGTTTGTTACTTTTATTAATTATATATGTATTTCTATAATTAATAATAATCATAATCAACAAAAAACTCAAATCTCTAGTTGGGAATAAAAATGATGATCCCGATCGAAAGGTGGTCATAACCGAGGATGCCCAACGATTTGCTCAGCAAATGGATATTGAGTTATTTGAAACATCTGCCAAAAATAATATTAAAGTTGAGGAAATGTTCCTGTCGATTACACGACAAGTCCTTCAGCACAAGTTGCGCAATGCTCAAAATGATCCACAGAAAGACACTATCAATTTAAAGAAATCCAGTGGCAAAAAGAAGAGCAAATGCTGTAGTTGAAAACCGAAGACAATAGCCATAAGATCACCTTTGCCACAACTACACAATAACAACAAAAACAACACACCACTACCACCGTCGTCGCCGTCATTGTCTTTATTATTGTTGTCTTTGTCGACGCCGCCGCCATTATTATTAAAATTATTCTTATCACTATCATCACCCCCTCAAGCATTTCTAAGAGAAATGAAATGAAAAGATGTAATAACAAAATATCTAATTGAGAATGTGTAAAAATTTAAGAATTATTTTGTATAAAATATAAATTTTTTAATTAAAAAAAATAAATACATACATAATATTAAAATATAATACAATACAATACACCTCACTTAACTGGTGCATATACCTACCTACAAATCATACAATCGAATAATTTAGAGCCTTCCAAGCTAGATTTTCTTTGTTTTAATTTTATTTAGAAATGGTGATCAAATATGGCAATGTGCATATTTAACATATTTTAGCTTTAAAAACAACACTCCATAATTTCAAGCAAATGTTTTGTATTTTTAAAATTCTAAAACTAAAACGGTGACATTATGTTATCAGTATACGTTCATACATATTTATTTTTTATAAAATTTTGTAAATAAACTTTATAGTTGCAATTTTCTGTAATAGAATTACAAATACTAATAACTGCCTATTAAAATCACCATTTAATTGCTTTATGTTCTTTTATTTTGTGTATTCAAATAGTTCTGCAATTAGGTATTTTCTTATACATATTATCGATCTCCTTTCTTAATTTTTTAGCATTTTTTATATACAATTTCCTGTCGTTTAAAAATTAAAAATAAAAACCATTTTTAACCAATTCTAATCTTCAGTCATCTTTATAAAGCATACATTTGAATACTATTCTCTTTATTTTAAATCATAATTTAGTTTAATACATGAATTATAAACCCAAGAAAACATAAACAAAATAAAGTTATTAATTTAAATCCAACACAAAACTTATATATACATACATGTATCAAATTTTTATATAAGCAACATACATAGAGATATTATGATGATATATATGATCCATGGTGTAACTATACAAGGTGAGTGCAAATCGACAACAAATACAACAAACAACAGGCATTTTGTTTGTGTAAAATAATGTACTACTGTCAAAAACACTTGAAAAAGTATTATTTTTGGCATAAGTAAATTGTAAACAAAGTCAGTCAGCTGTGCTACTGCACTCACCTTGTATAGTTACATGATATGATCGATGATTTATAAATGAGAGAAATAAAACAGGAAAAATATTTAAATAAAAGAAAGACATATGATATTTTAGAAGTATGTACCTACATATATACTTGTATTGTATTAAAATTTTGAATTAATGTATTTTTTCCCACATATAGCTAAATCGGACAAACAATTTATCTATAAAACTGGTTAAGTTTTATCAATATACATATACATATTTAAATAGAAAATTTTAGTTTCATTTGGAATTTTCTCAATTTCCTCCAATTATATTCTCAGTTAAATTTGCAAAATTCTCAATTTTCTCAATATCATGGATAATCAGGTGTCATAGAAACCAATATTGTCGGAATTGGTTTTAAAATCATTTTTTCTTGTCGGTTTTAAAACCAATTCCGACAATATTGGTTTCTATGACACCCCTGAATGTTTTCAATTTTAATTAAAAAAATGATTCAGACTTTATTATTTGCTCTATTGTCATATACATTTTGCCAGTTTATTACCTATTTTCTCTATATATACATGTCAAATTATAACCTTATACATATGTATACACAACAAATTTGGTAGGTTTTGATATCATTTTTTACACAAAGATTTTGGTATACCGAAAAACACAAAAACTAAAAAAAATTCGGTAAGTTAAAAACAATCTAGCTTTTATAATACCTGTATAAGACTTATGGGTCGATTACGGAAGGCAACCGAACCTCAGTGGAGTTGACAGTTGCCAAAAACATAAACAGATGGTAACTGTAAGCTGTTAACCTCAGTTGCCGAACATGGCAACCGAGAATTTGTGGTTGCTTTGGTTTTTATTTTAAGTGGCAAATTTTAAATGATAGTTCTTTTGTTGTTAAACTATTTATATTTCTGCTCGAAAATTCGAAAAACAGATTAAACACGAAAGTTGACTTACATAATAATAACTTGCATGTCAGTTGCGTTGGCTATTGGCAACCCAACTCCAGTTTGGTTGCTATACATAATCGACCCATTAATAAATGACTACAATTGTTTTTATTTACCAAATTTTGTCGTTTTTCATAGTATAAAATGCTTTTACGTATCATAAGGATTCCAAGAATTTATACTTTATGGGGTTTTTTAAAACGATTACATTTCAAATAAACAAAAATAATATTATTGTTTGAAAGTATTACTTCATTGCTGTCAGGTTACAAGTTACGCCTCAAGGTATGCTTTAGTTTTATGGGCAAAATTAAAAAAACAACTGCAACAAACCCTAAAATGATCTTTTTAACTCTCAAACTGAAATTTATTATTTTTATGATTTTAAAATTCATAAAAATATAATGCATATATATTTACGATATCCTTATGAAATTTTAAAGATTTTAACACACTAATGAGGCATGATTTTAGAAATTAAAAAAACAGTGTATAGATATGGTGTTTAATATTATTTATTTGTTGTTATTGAATATTTTGACTTATAAATTAGTTGCTATATTATATTTATTTTTTTTACTGCGAATTATCTGTTACGTATATGTAACGATATAATGTTAGTTAAATTTAAATATTTTTTGATGTAATTTACAATATATTTTAAATGTTTTTATTATTGGAAATTAATAAAATATCAATACAATAAGACACTGCAACTACTTAATTACTTAATTTTAGTAATTATTTTTTTCCTCTTTTTTATTACATTGACAGATGTGTTTGCGTTTTATTGTAGCATAAAAATAGTGCCGTAATAATAAGTTTTTTTTAATAAATTACATATTGTATTTTAAATAATACATTCTTTATATAATATTATTTTTAAATTTTAATTTTATCTTAAAGATATTTTGTATGTAGTTGTAATTAAAAAAAACGCATATTTGCCATAATAGATTAGTGGTATGTGTTTTTTTTTAGTACTACCGTTAAATATTTTTGCTAAATTATGAGAAACGATGAAGGAAAATAAATTACTTTTATAGTTACAGATTTTAATTCATTCTTTATTTCTAAATTGGAATGTTGTTTATTATGGTTTTCTTTTTTTTATTATTAAAGAACAAACTGATAATTTATTAGCAATAAAAAATGCCTGTTATAATTTGCAAACGAAATGATTGAACTAAAAGCATTTCGTTGTACATATACGGTTGCATTCCTGAACTAATTAGAATAATAGGTTTTAATCAATATTTACAGAAGGCACTTATTCATAATAATGTTTTTTATTTAACAAAGGTTTATAAAACCAAATTAGATTTATAAACCTTAGATTAAATGAAAACTTATTATTAATAATGAGCTTTTGGCTTTTACTTACTAAAACCTTTAAATCAGAACAGTACGGGACAACATTTATACGTAAACAGGCAGTAAAACTAATAATATAAATTAATGTAATCTCTATTATAAATATATACACTGGCGTGCAAAACCGAGTGCATGTTCAATATGATTTTACTTAAAGTGTCCAAAAATATAAATAACGAAAGGAATTTTGTCAAATTTTTACTATTTACTCTTTATTGCATTAGCAAAAACAAAATATAATATTGTACGAAATGATAACGTAACAGAAACAAAAAAAATTCAATATAAAAATATAAAGCAACTCAATTAACTCAGTTTTGCACGTTTTCCAGAATCTATTAAAAAGTGAATTTCTTAGTATGGTATCCATAACCCCTTGTTTTCAATAACGCTTTTTATGCGCCTCGGCATACTTTCAACCAAGTTTTCCTTACATTCACTTGGAATATTTTCCCATTCGACCATAACACGGTTCCAAAGCTCCTCTATACTGGTTGGCGCTCGATTGTGTTGTCCCAATCGTGTCTTCAATATAGACCAGAAATTTTCTATAGGGTTGAGATCTAGACTTTGCGCAGGCCATTTCATCAGCTGAAATTTTTGACCAGACAACCAATTTTGCACAATTTTCGCCGTATGTTTGGGGTATCCATTTTGTTGGAAATAAACTTTGTTTTCAGGATATGCGCTGCGGTCTACAAAATCGGTCAAATGAGTTTGGATAATATGCAGGTAGTCTTCTTTCTTCATAATTCCATTTATTCTAACAATTGGTCCAAAATGCCACCAAGTGAAACAACTCCAAACCATCAAACTACCTTCGCCATGTTTGAGGTCCATCAGATTGGTGTTGGTCAAATTTAGTCTCGTCCGACCAAATGACTCGTTTCCAATCTTCTACAGTCCAATGCTCATGCTTTTTGCAGAACTCAAGTCGCGCTTTTATATTTTTCTCAGATAGAGCTGGCTCTTTCTTTTTAACTGCCGCCACATATCCTTTTCTTTGAAGTGCTCTCCTTGCTGTCCATTCACTTATGGTTTTATTTACAGCGTAAGCAGCTTGTTTAGGTGTTTTCGAACCATTATTTTTCATCTCGCATATCATTAACTGAGCGTCTGAATCTTTTAATAGTCTGGGATGACCTCCAATATTCGGCACAGAAGCTACATTTCGTCGTTTTCTTACACACTACGTTCACTCACTTTTAACTTCTCCCCATTTCTCTGGATGAGTGTCCACTTTCTGTCAAAGCTATTATATTATTTTCTATTTCTTTGTTAATTTTCTTCATTTTTGTTTTAAATTTATTTAAAGATGCTGATTCTGGTAATGAAAATTAAAAAAAAATACACAAAAGAAAACTTACAACTAACACAAGATGAGAATTTTTAAGAATCATATGTAAAACGGTCAATTTTAAATTGCTGAGAATAGTACAGTCTACTTCGATATCATATATTCAAAACGTGCAAAACTGAGTTAATTGAGTTGCTTTATGTTTTTATATTGATTTTTTTGTTTTTGTTATGTTATCATTACTTACAATATTATATTTTTTTGTTAATACTGTAAAGAGTAAATGGTAAAAATTTGACAAACCTTTTTTTGTTATTTATCATTTTATGACCCTTTAAGTAAAATCATATTGAACATGCACTCGGTTTTGCACGCCAGTCTATAATAATCTCTTAACACGTACATAGAACGACAAATAATAAAAAAAGCAAATGCAGAAAATCACTATTATAATTTGAAATTGTTTAAAGAACGTATTAAACTCTAATTTTCATTAAATACAAAAGAAACAAACATAATTCTTTGCGAGAATTAATAATTTCTTAAATAAAAATAATTTCTTAAATGTTTACAGTAAGAAGACATTTTAAATTGATTTCTAAATAATATTGGTCGTTTGCATATTTTTATAAACAAAATGTTTAATACATTTTGAGCGATTGAGTTAAATATTCAAAATATATTTAACATTCGTCTAGGGGAGTTTATGTGGTAAAAATGTAGATTTAGAAAATTTAATTGTGATGGGTAGACAACAAATTTTGCAATTTACAGAACAATTAACATTAAGGTAACAAACTATTTGAATATAGTTGAAAATATGTTTAGCTACTAAATATATTTAAATCAGCAGGGTAAATGGTGTAAGTTTAAAAATAAGTAAATTTAAACTAGATAGAATATCGTTTTTTTGTAACAATAAACGATTTTACGTAATTTTTACACAAAAAACACATATACATAAAGCTAAAAGTTGTTTAAAATAATTTTTGTTTCAGAAATGTTATTTCACTAAAAAAAAGGGAAATTAATTTCCATAAAATTTGTGGATTTAAGTACAATTTCTAAGAATTACCCATTCAGCTTTTTATAAGGTATGGAAATTTTAAATCACTTTCATAAAGCTAAACTTTATCATAAAACGTTACAGTCGAATTTCACTACATCATATTTTTTTCCTAAGAGAACTCATATTCGACTGGTGTATCTATTAATGCTATTTAACATTTGTTATCTTAAATACATTTTCTCATACATGCACAAGTAACGTACAGATATGTTTAATTAATACTCACAGAGCTGAATAAAATTAGTAATTACGAAATTATGCTAAATAGGAGGGTAATTGTGTAACAAGATGCGAATAAATTTATTATCAAAATACTATTCGAAGATCTTCATTTTCAAATAGAATTACGTTTAACCCCTAACATTTAAGGTGAATTTACCCATTTGTTCCGAACAAAAATTTTGTCCGGACAACAATTTTTTTACTGAGAGTTTTTTGCAACATATGTAAACAAAATCTATTAGTTTTACAAGTGGTAATACTGCGGCCATAGATTTATTTTGCTTAGAAATAAAGTATCAAAAAACAAATATTAAATTATTTTAAAATATGTATTGCTTATTTTTTTTCAAAAACAATTTACAAAATTTTTAATGAATAAATGAAATGAATACTTTAATTTTACAAACACCACAGATAGAAATATAACCTATTGGCAACTCAGTTCATTTTTTCCAGACAAAATATAAAATTAAACCACCCAGCTGTAAATAGAACTAAGTGCCTAGATTATACTCGATGACATCAGTATAGCATTCTAAGCGAGCGATTTAAGTACTTAGAATGTTATATATGTATGTGTAATCTAGTAAATATCACCTACTAATTATAACTTCGATTACAATATAAGCGGAGTGTTGGTTAGTGGGTTTATGTTAAAAAAATGTATGAATTATTAGATTAGATTAGAATGTAAGTGACGAGTTAGTGTGTTTATGCACATAAATGCAAAGACAAAAAAATACCGTTATAGCGACTTTAGAAAAATATAAAAAAAAACAAGAACAAGGTTTACCGATCATACCTGTTTCAATTATGCAAGTATCCAAACAAATTTAACTACAAATGATTGGTAAATGAAGCCGAATCACATCTACAAATTTTGTGCAGATTGGTCCATAATTACTCGTAGCTCCCATATAAGGCCCACTTCCGAAAATCACTTTAACGTGCATAACGCTCTCAAAAGTGTTGGTATCTAAATAATATTTCACACAAATAAGTTTTTTATATACAGAAATAATGACACCTAAGTTTGTAATGGTCGGTCCATAATTAGTTGAAACTCCCATGTAAGACCCTCTCCGTAATTCAATTTAAGCTCCATAAATCTTTTAAAAGTATTTATATCGAGATAAAGTTTAACACAAAATGCACAAAAGTTCTACCTCTAAATTTTTGGATGTAATATAGCGCCTATTTCTGAAAAACTGTTTTATACATATACCCAGTAGTAGGGTATTATATGGTCGGGCTTGACCGACTATACTTTCTTACTTGTTTTTTATGTGCCTTAATCCCTAAAGTGAAATTTATTTATTTATTTTTATTATTTTTTTTTTTTGAAACTAAAGCATTCTTTTAAATAAACTTGCATTAGACTTTCAATTATAAAATCATCAGGATTAGTGGTACCACCTCATATTCTAGCCTTACAATTGCAAATGCAACTGACTGTAAACGACATACATTACAGTTTAATTTGCCTGAATTTGTTGACTTGCCATCAAGCTCGCTTAGAACACCACTTATAACGTAAGTGAAATTGAAATGACACTTAATGACATCGCTGCTTACATTTTAAGCGAGAGCGCACTAATTAAGCAATCTATGACAGAAGCAGAAATATAAGCGACAGCATCAGTACTGATTGCAACTAAATATTACTGACATCAGCGATTAAGGAATGGATATTTTTACCGCTGGGCAATTCAAGGTGAGAGTTGTTCGTAAAAAATAGTTTCTCTCTGTCTTAAAAAGAGAGGCGTCAAACTACATACATATTAAAAAAAAACTTTGTATATTTGTTCGGAACAAATGGGCGAATTCACCTTTATTAAATTTTCCATAATTTTTGAATAAATTTAATAAATACATATCAAAAATTATATGAACATAAATATGTATAAAATAAAAAAATTAACGTAGCCATTTAAAAGCAAAGAAAATATAAGAACAGTTGCAACCAGAACGTCGTCATAACTCAAAAAATGTTTTTGAACTGAGTACTACAATTCACCCGACTACAATCTCGCAATTAATTCAATTGTCACTAAAATTCTTCATAATTTCATTATTATTTGATTTTTTTTATTGCTAAAAATTAACCCCCTTATTTAAAAACGATTATTAAACTTAACAAACGTTTATTAAACTAATTTTTATATGCAAATTTGTCTTAATAAACGTTTGTTAAATTTAATAATCGTTTTTGAATAAGGGGGTAAATGTGTAGCCAATTATTCTACTGTTATCACCGATTTAACTAAAATTGTTTTTAAGTAATTCATTTGAAATTATACAAATTAAAAATTTATTCTAAAATGAAATAAATAGCATAAAATACGGAAACATTTTAATTCAAAATAACATTGTCATTTTGGATGATTAACAAAGAACATAAATGTATTACATATTTAAAAAAATAATAGATGAGCGAATTTTTTTTTTTTTATTTCAGTTTTATATTTTTACAAATAATAAACAATTTAACAGTGAACAAATATGTATAATCAAACTAATTGCCAACGAGCGTTAGATTTTCTTCAGATCAGTATTTTCGAATTGAAATAACATAAAAATAAGGTTTTTTATATACCCAAAGTATATCTAAATGTTCTCAATAATATTTCGAGGTAGTTGCGGAACTTTACTTATATCTCAAACATTTATGGACTGATCTTACAGAATATATTTTATATTGATACGTTTCAAATGGACGGGTGATCATCCCAAGATCGAATCTGCTTTCTAAAACGATCCGAAGGATATGTGTGTATATTTTATTAAGTGACAAAGGAAAATTGTGAAAACTACAAACAAAATTGTTTGTTAAAGCAATTTATTTTAGGTGAATTAAAAAAATACACAAGAATTAAAGTTAAGGAAAACCACAGCATTTCCAATGTAATACCGTTCGCCGGAAGAAATTATACAATTAAGACATTATTAAATGAGAGTAATAGTAAATAAATATTATTATTTTGAACAATGTATCACAGAGCATTTATTTGCGGTTTAATTAAATTTTTAAACAAAAAAAAATTAAAGGTATACCCGCCACCGTTTTTTACCCTTGCGATATTAGAAACTTTCGCGCAATTATAAAAACCATACGTATATGCATACATATGTTGTTGTTATGTTCGCAATAATGCAAGATTAAACCTTCATTAATTTACTCTGACCCAATTAAAAAATGTTTGTTGAAGTTTACATTGTGTCCTTAATTAGCTGCAGTATACTTGCGGTTTTATTCGAAATTGAGTTATGACAGTACGTTGCTGACGCAGAGAGGAATCATGTATGCTTTTCAATAAGTAATTCCAAATATATTTTGGCATGTCAATTTATCAATGACATTTTATAAAATATACATGCATATTTTAGATAAATAAAATATAATAGAATTTTAAAATATTAGTAGCAGTAGTGGCCAGATTTCTTTGTTTTAATAATGACTTGTTACAAAACTGAATTTTTCTAAATTTAACTCTTGTACATATACATAATTGTATAAATTACATAATTTTAAACAATATGAAAATTAATTTCTTTAATTAATTTTTGATATAACATTTTCCCTTCTTAGGCTGATATAAAAAAATACACAAAAATTAAATTTAGAGACAGACAAATGGCTCAAAAATTAACATTCGAGTCTTGGTAAATAATTAATTATTTTATGAATTTCCATAAAAAATAGTTAGTGTAAGTAAGACAAATAATATGTGTGTAGTTTCTTTTAAATGTCCTTGGAATTTACTAGAGTTCTATAATACTCTAATCTTACTACTTCATATAATACTCTTAATCTTACATAAATTTATTGTGCATGTTTGGAGAATTAAACAAAGAATACTAAAAAATTAAATATGTAGCATTAATGATAAGTATGAGAAAAAAATTTTAAAAGCTTAAGTACGTTCAAGTTGTTGTCGATTATGTCGCCGTTTATGTAGGTATAAACCAGCCGCCTGGGCAAAAGCTGAACCACATATTTTACAAATGTATTTCTTAACAGCGTCATGTATCTGTTTGTGATTTTGCAAATTTTTAATAGATCTAAATACCTTACCACAGATATCGCAGCTAAACTCTTCCTCGTTGTAGTGTGACTTCACATGATCCATCATAATGCTGCGTGCATTAAATCGTTTACCACAGCTGGGATAATGACAGCGAAAACCACGTCCATCATCTGATCGTGTGGGTGAGTTGTTATCTATTCTGTCATCAGTTATTAACTCATCTTCGCCATCATCTGGATTCATTGATGTTAAATCGGGTATTAAGAGTTCGTCGTTGTGCCTTCGCATGTGTTCGTCGAAATTGCTCTTTTCACGAAAACTGGCCGTGCACAAATCGCAATGATATTTCACATCCTTCAGAGCCGGATGTATTTGCTTATGACGTGTAAACTGTTCCAGATCATTGAAGCCCAATTGACAAACTGGACAATAGTAATTTGATCCACCCATATTTGAGCCCCCACCTCCACCAATGTATAGTTTGGAGGCTGATGAGCCAGATACAGGATGAGGTTCCTGTTGTATTTTATGCTGGTGTGTCATCAAATGAGTGTCCAATTCACGTGGTGAATTCAAAATCATGGGACAGTGTTCACATTTGAATGGTGCTATATCGTTATCCATGAAAAACATGGCCTCGTAATAACTGTAAGTGGGAGAAAATGCTCTTCCGCTCATTTCACACATTAAACGCTCTTGCTTTTGCTTCGAATAATCAAAACGCAACTGCGAAATACGTTTCGAAATTTGTATAGTTGTCACATCAATATATCCCACCAACTCGGCCACCATTTTTTGTAGGGCTTCTCCACGTTTTTCTTTACTTCGATAGTCTATATTATATTTGTCATAGAAGCAAGGATAACTTTTCAGTAGCTGCAGCATTTTATTCGTAGAAATATCATTCCATAAAGCCGAATAACGTCTGCGGTATACGGTTTCTTTTACAACGGCGTCTGATATCTTTTGATTACCGCCATAAAGGCGATTAAGAAAATGCAACTCTTTAAAATACCACAAAGTACTGACGTTCGTCTTTTCCAGGGCCATGCGATTACATTCACGTTTATAAACGGTACGTAAATTATCCCACTTACGTGTAACTGCATCTTTTGCGAGTGTTAAATTGAAACGTTTTTTAAATTCTGAATTTATATAGTAAATGAATTGACTGCGACGAACACGATCTCGAAATTGTGGATGACGATGATCCCATAGAAACGTATTACGACGATAGGCATCAATAAGAAATTGTATCATTTTGCGATCCTTTATGTGACTGGTGACCCCAACAGAGGCTGTGTTCTATATTGGAAAATAATCAAATTAAACTTTTTTAAGGATTCAAATAAATTATATTTTTAAGCAAAAATGTAATAAAATTAAACAAAAATAATTATTTGAAGTATGGAAGAACACAACTGAAATTGGAACTAGCATTACAAATTGTTTTTTGTATTTTCTTATTCTAATGGTCATTGAAACCATTGAGTGTATGTAATATTTTGTTCTGCACTATATAAAATAAAATAAATTTACTTTGTCCAGGACATGACCAATACTTGGTAATAAAATATTGAAAATATATATGTACCTACATATGTTTTTAAAAATTAAATTTTAACAAAGTTTAGAACAATTTAAAGATAATTCAGGTAAGATTATTAAAACTTATTTTGAGAGATGATGTAGAAATTTGGTATAGGTATAGAATATTTTTTATTTAACTCACCTCCAATAAAGATTCTTCAACTAAATCATCATAGTTGGTATCATCACCATTATTACTTTGTTCTAGTTCATCATCACCAACATAGTCATCATTGTAACTACCAAAAGAAGCACCCATATAACTGGAATCGCCTACCTCCATACTAAATTCCGGGTCAGTTTGTTCCTGTTTAACACTATAGTAATCTGCCGTATAATCATCGTCATCATCGTTGGCCAAAGGCTCATTTTGTATAAGAGCCCCCTAGAAAACAAACAAGAAACATCAATAAATGCTTAAAACAGTAAATATGAACTTA
Source organism: Bellardia bayeri (assembly GCA_950370525.1). Taxonomy (NCBI): domain Eukaryota; kingdom Metazoa; phylum Arthropoda; class Insecta; order Diptera; family Calliphoridae; genus Bellardia; species Bellardia bayeri. Next base: position 68,620,740 of record OX493266.1, on the reverse strand, counting down.
TGTATAATGAACTCACATTTTCGTCATCATTATCCTCGTCAATCTTCTCCTCCTTAATCATCACCACTGGCGGTTGTAGCAAAGACGTTAAGTCTTCATCACTATCATGACGACGCTTAAGATTGGTTCTTTTAGCATTATTTGAGTTGCGTCGATACATACCACCACTGTCCATTGTATTGGAACCATCATTGTCATAAGACACATGCATGGTTTGCATGTGTTCTATGAAAGCATCGAAATATAAAAATTTTTCCGAACATGTAATGCATCCGATCGCAAAATATTGCTGATCCTCTGTAGATGTAATGATGCCGCATTCTTTGGTACAATGGCGAAATATTTCCTCTTCATTTGTGGGTGGATATGCGAGCACACTCATTTTATTTTAATGCTTTTTTAGCTTTCAATTGATAAAAAATATAAGAAATTATACAATTTATGTTGATTGTCCTATTTTTCACGACATATATCTATTTCTTATCGTTTGTAATAAAGTTTTCTTCAATTTTCTTTGAAATTTATTTCCTTTTTCCAATTTTTCCACCACTGCTTTTTTCTTGTTCTTATTTTTCTAATGTTTCTCTTTTCTTTTGTTATTGACAATAAAATTGACATTTGAATAATTGTTTGTAGGTATTGCCAGATAAAAATTACCTAAACTGGCGCTGGAAATTTTAGTTTGTTTGTTTTTTATATGGCATGCATGCAAAAAAATATGAAATTTTCAATAAAAATTGTTTTAAATTTTTAACTTTATAATGTTTTGGCTAAATTCAATATTTTATTTGTATAATAATCAGGCATGTGATGAAAATTAAAATCGAAAATGAATCAGTTTTGGAAATACTTTAATGCATTTATAATATAATTTTTAAATGAGAATTTGTTCCTCTTACGAGTAAAAAATTGTTATATAAAATTCTTTTATTCGAAGTTGCCTTCTAGTTAAATATAAAAATTTAATTTGAAATTTATTTTTGTATACTTCATTATATGTTCTACATTAGCTTTCCGTTGGAAAGCATAAATGTAAAATCATACAGAAATATACAAAGAGACACTAGCAAAATGTAACGTTTTCTGGCCTGCTAAAGCCGTCATCAGCATTCTTTGTGTCTAATACTGTTTATTTTGAAATTTTTATATTTAACTTTTCTAATATACTAAATGAGAATTTGTTCCTCTTACGAGTAAAAAAATTGTTATATAAAATTCTTTTATTCGAAGTTGCCTTCTAGTTAAATATAAAAATTTAATTTGAAATTTATTTTTGTATACTTCATTATATGTTCTACATTAGCTTTCCGTTGGAAAGCATAAATGTAAAATCATACAGAAATATACAAAGAGACACTAGCAAAATGTAACGTTTTCTGGCCTGCTAAAGCCGTCATCAGCATTCTTTGTGTCTAATACTGTTTATTTTGAAATTTTTATATTTAACTTTTCTAATATACTAAATGAGAATTTGTTCCTCTTACGAGTAAAAAATTGTTATATAAAATTCTTTTATTCGAAGTTGCCTTCTAGTTAAATATAAATGAAGTATACAAAAATAAATTTCAAATTAAATTTTATATAACAATTTTTTACTCGTAAGAGGAACAAATTCTCATTTAGTATATTAGAAAAGTTAAATATAAAAATTTCAAAATAAACAGTATTAGACACAAAGAATGCTGATGACGGCTTTAGCAGGCCAGAAAACGTTACATTTTGCTAGTGTCTCTTTGTATATTTCTGTATGATTTTACATTTATGCTTTCCAACGGAAAGCTAATGTAGAACATATAATGAAGTATACAAAAATAAATTTCAAATTAAATTTTTATATTTAACTAGAAGGCAACTTCGAATAAAAGAATTTTATATAATATAATTTTTAAAATTTTTGTTTTAAGATTCTCTTTAGTAGCCCAATATCTTTATATTTTATGAGATAAAAGTTTCTGAATACAGAAATATTACGAAAAAATTGACTTCTAAAACTCATTCGTTTTCGTTTTCGATTTACATCACATGCCTGAATATGATTGATTACAATTGGAACCACATCCTCTGTCAAAAATGAGTTTACATGTACATATTTTGAACGGGTAAATGGATTTACATATGTACATATATTTTATAACCCTAAAATTCTGCTGATATCCATACATATGTACATAAATAAATACATTTTCAGAGAAATTACAATATTTTTTTGCTTACATGCATTCACTCACTCTAAATCTTATATAATTTCATTTATAATTTTTAATATTCACATTAATTAAAATATAATTAAATAATATACATATATAATGACATGAATATAGTTTTTAAGATACATGTATAATTGGCCACAAGGCTTTCTATGTATTGAAGAATTGAATTGAAAAATTTTGAGTGATTTCACAAGAGAGTAAAAAAATATAAAAATAGATTCATTCATCTCTAACACGTAAGTGTATTTTTTAGTAAGTAAGGACAAAGGAAATAATTCCCATATCCTTTTTTTAAAGTTCGTAACGAACCCTGTTTTCCTCTAAGAATTTCAACGGCCACAGCAACCAACACACACAAACAACGGCGGAAGAAGAAAAATTAATTGTGTCCTAATGAAGGATGTCGAGAGAGGAAAGAAGAGAGGAGAAGAAGAAGAACGAAAAAATCAAGAAAAAGGTGTGTGTGTGGGGGTGGATGGCTAGTTAGTAAAATGTGGTGAAAGTAATCGTGGTGAGTAAAAATTGTGATGAGTATAAAAATCGTGGTGAGTAAAATATCGTGGTGAGTATTTAGAAATTCACCACCAATTCCGTTATTCCAAATTTTTCAAGGTAATTTTTCATCCTAAAGGAGGCAATGTGATTTTTTAAAGAAAATTTCTGCAGCAAATATTTGAGTCAACCTGTAGCCAAAAAATCAAAAAGGTGATCCAATGCATGGTGAAATTAAATACCAGCTGACAGCATTGCTACAACAATTACAACAAGGCAAGAACAACGGGCATTTTTGTTTGTGTAATACTTTCGTTACTGTCAAAAACATCTGGCATAAAATAAAGAAAACAAATATACAAACATGGATAAAAACAGAAAACAATAGTGTTTTTTTTTCTTTCTTTTATTTTCTCAAAGAATTTTTCTTTAAGTTACGCATAATATTTATTTAAATATTCAAGTAATACGTAATTTTGCAAAGTAAAACATGCAAAATTCTTTATTTTCAAAATTAATGTATGTATAGGTATTGTATAACAACAACGCATTTTTCTGCAGCAAAAAAATCACTTTAAAGAGGAATCTTAATATTTATCTTACAAAAAAAAAAATAAAATTTTTAGCAAAACAACTCAAAAACAAACACACTATTTAATATAATATGGTTTTTAACACTTTTAAGCTATTTTACGCAGATAAAACGGCGACAAAAACTCAATTTTTCAAAAACAAAATAATTTTGAAACGTTTTTATATAAACTTTGCCTATTTGTAAACAACTTTTTTACATTTTCAACACAGAGAACACAGAGGCGGCAATTTTGAAGTTTCAAAATCGCTACAATCAGCTAAAAAGGCAGGTATATTAAAAAGAGAAAGAAAATATTTTCTGGTAGTAAATTTGTAATGTGAAAAAGCAAAGCACTATATACAACAAGAATTTTGTGGACAAAACAAAATAAACAAAACAATTTGAGTTAGAATATTTAAATTGAAATTTTGTTTATATGTTTTTGATTTTAATAACTAACTAAATTGTATTTTAATAACTGTTATACTTTGTGGTATGCATTGTGGAGTTTGTGCATTCGTTAGATGATATAAATGCATTTTTTTATGGTTGTATCAAACAATACAAAAATACTCTGTGCCAAAAATTAATTTTATTGCGTCAGAAAAATAGTAACATAAAGAAAACAAAAAGGCAGGTTCCAAAGAAAGAGAAAAGAAAAAAACTACACTATCTTTGCTCTTCTGTCACCTCTGTTATACTCTGTGATTTTCAATTTCACCATGAATAGAGCAAAAAATAATCAGCTGGCGCTATGCTGTCACCTGGTATATTTTCACCATGATCCAATGTAATATTATGCTTGTTAACAGCGTTGTCAACTTGGTCCGAAAAATTTCTTAGTTGGTGCGCGGTGCACTTTTTTTAATTTCGGTGCGTTTTTTAATTTTTCCAAAAATGTGATGAAATCTTTATTTTTACTAATTTTTAATTGCAGTTTTTTTAATAATTCATTATCATGAAAGAACCCCATTGAATGCAGTTTGTATGTATGATAATCGAACATTCGTCACATGAAGGTTATTGCTAAAGCTGAATAGGATGGAAATTTTTGTTTGAAAATAAAAGTAACATTTTAAACATGAAAATAAAAATTCTTGTTTAGCCTAATTGGTCTACTGAACTGTAGGCGATCACCAGGGTTAGAGTAAAGCTCTAACAAATTTGATTGAATAGGGTCAGCGAAATATAAAAAATATGTACTGACATTAGCCCTTTTTACCAATTAATTCCGAATAGCATATTAGGAGTATTTTTACTATTATTACTTTTACTATTATTCGTTGTTTTTTTTTAATTTAAAAAAAGAAGAAATTAATTACATATATATTTAGTACAAAGGAATACAAAAACAAACTTGTTTACTTTATTTTTTATTTTTGTTAAGCTTTATTTATTTATAAAAACACTGAACTGTTGAAGACTGTTATATTTATAATACAAAAATATTCAGGCATATGATGGAAATCGAAAACGAATCAGTTTTGGAAACACATTTTAATGCATTTATTATCTAATTTTTAAAATTTTTGTTTTAAGATTCTCTTTAGTAGCCCAATATCTTTATATTTTATGAGATAAAAGTTTCTGAATACAGAAATATTACGAAAAAATTGACTTCTAAAACTCATTCGTTTTCTTTTTCAAATTACATCACATGCCTGATTATATTTTTTATGTGAAATTATTTATTATTTAAACATTTTAAATAAAAAAGGAAATCTAAATTTGGTGCGATTTTTTTCAAATTGCGCGTTTTTTTCTCCATTTTGGTGCGTTTTGAAATTTCAAAGTTGACAACGCTGAGTGTTATCTATGTTTGCGGTTGGTGTTATTGACCAATTATAGGGTTTATTGTTAAAATGGTAAAACTCTTTTGCCAAGGGCATGAGAGGGAGAGCAAATGCTTCAATCTATTGCAACATCTGATTAGAGAAAAAATAAACAACAACAAAATACAAAACGCAATGTTATTTTTATTTTAAAATTCATTTAGGTATATAAATATTTATTTATTTATATTGGGCAGGAGTTTATCATAAAGCTCAGATTTTTATATAATAACATTTTTATTATTCTAAAGGTCTATCACACTTATAACCAGGAGGTGGTGTGCAACAGGCAACAGCTTTGTCACAATCGCTGCCAAAAGCTATTGTACGCTCCTCTACTACCTCACTCCACTTTTGTGTTGACAATTATCATTATAAAGTTTAAATTTTAAATACAATTTATTAAAAAAAAAACAACAGCAGCTACATTAACAAAAACAAGTTCTAGGAGTGTTTATACTACTGTATGATATCGTTTAAACAAAGCAGCAGTAAAATAAAGCCGTCGTTGAATGGTATTCATTACAAATTTTCTTTTCCAAGTGAGCAGACGCGCTTTTGCTACCAAACAAGCAAGTAAACAAAATACAATACATTTGTATTTGATTTTTTTTCAAGGGGGCGACCAAAGAGAAGAGCTTCCAATAACACACTTTCATTATTTTTTTGTACAATTTCTATTTTTAGATCAACTTGCTGCAAATCTTAAAAATTCCACCAAAATGACTACTTCTAATTCTCATGCTGATCATAGTGTTCACTCGGCTAGTATTGGTGAGGTTCATGAAGTACCCATGAGTGTCATACATAGACCAATACCCTCAGTTCTGGATGAAGAGAAAGTAAATTCTTTAATGGAAACTATAAAGGTATGTTTTATTGTTAATTTTTGTGTTTTGTTTTCATATTTAAATTTATCGCGATAGAATGAAAAATCTTCAGTTCAAGTACCTCCCATAGATGTTCTTTGGATTAAGGGGTCGAAAGGTGGCAATTATTTTTATAGTTTTGGTGGTTGCCACCGTTTTGAGGCACACAAACGTTTAAAAAGCTATACTATTAAGGCAAAATTAGTAAATTCCACTCTGTCAGATTTATACACTTACATGGGATCAAGTACTCCCAAGAATTTAGAATAATATACATAGCATGTAATATAATTAAATGCACCATGTATAAATGAGTTATTTATGTTTTTTTTTTTTTATTTATTTAAGGTTTATATAAAATAAATACAAACAAATCAATATTAAAAACTCGTCTTTTTATAAAGTCATACGAAATGTCATACTAAATTAAAATATATTTTAAATACCTATTTATGTATAATAAAAATGGATCAAGTAATAAATTCATATAGTGCATAATAATTGTTTAAGTACTTCAGTGAATAAATCATTTCACCACATGAAAGTAGCCTTCTCACGTAATATGCGTAAACCATATTTTTCCCATTCACTAGCAATTATCCAAAGTTCGGGAGCACTTTCTAAACATGACATTATTGCAGCACCCTTCCATGCTATCATAGCAGCATCCATTTCCTTTACGCAAACATTTACCTCAAAAGGCATTGAACGATTATGTGCGGTTGTAGCCGATAATTGGATAGTAATTTTTTGTTCCAGCCATTTTGAAAATCCTGGTATTTTACTACTACCACCCACTAATAAAATGCAACCATACATTTTGCGTTTCATATCATCTGTTGTACAACGTTCTATACTCCGGACGATGGCCAGATCAAGTGGTACAATTTGACCATTAATTGAAGAGTAATATAGTTCTTCGTCTTTTTCAGAATTACGCAAATTATTGGAACGTTCTTCTACTTCATAGTTGTCTACCACTACAAGTTCATCATCTGCAGTTTCGCCAGTAACCGGCATGGAGCCTTCTAATTGTTCGCCTCGTCCGTTGCGCACCCTGCCCGTTTCACGAATGTACTCGGCATCAAAGCAATCTTCAGGATCGGATTGTTGGCTGTTGCGACACTGTGTGCGTACTAAACGCTGTTTGCCCGTTATATTTAATAGTTCGGTGTGGAAAAGTGACAGAGGAGCTACAACACATTCATCGCCCAATTGAAAAGTGTAACGTAAACGTTTTTTAGGTTTATTAACCTACATTTTAAACAAAAAACTATTTATTATTTTAAACTTCCTCATCTCATGATCTCAAAACTATTTACCTCAAAATGTTTTTCTTGAGCTCCACATATTTCCAAATTTAAATGACAGAATTTTTCCTTTAAATTCATTAATAAAACCGCATCATTATAATCATCCTCTAGATTGCAATCTTTATAAGGAAAACAACATTTGCGTAGTAGAGCGTAAAATACTTGGGTCACATCACCTCCACCATAGCCTAAGCGCACGCGTGTATCTGGCTGTGAAATACCGTCATCCACGCATGAAATAGAACATTTCTGATCTCCAACGTCAACAACACAAGCATAACCTAAACCAGCTCCAAATGTGGCTGCCACGTGGTCTTGAAGAAGGAAACAGGCTCGAAATTTTAAACGTGTTAACAATAAAGACACCAATTCTCTAAGAACACTACGATTATATACATCAGGAACTACCAAAACGGCTCCATATTGAACTAAACATTTTTTAGGAATTTCCATCCGCTCATGTATAGCGTAAGACCAAATTGCTTCTAAATCTGATAAAACAGATGTCAATGATCCCCCAATATTAGGGTGTATGTTTAGCTCGCCTCTTTTCATGGGGAAGTGAATATTGTAATCGGCTACTTCATTGAAATTAATTTTAAGCAAATCTTGATCAAAGATATTGTCCACCAACTTGTTATTATCCTTTTTCAATTCAGAATCTTCAGTTTTTATAATACCATCCAAAGGCAGTTCCTCAGGCACAGTTCGTCTATTATATGTAGCGATTTGTTGAGGTGGTGTTGCAATTCGCAATCTTTTTAGACCACCGTTACGTTCTTCATGTTGCGGCATATGTGATTGTATAGCGTGGGATACTTGCAGTCTGCTTTCCTCAAATTCCTGCATAATTTCATTTTGTTTGTCGCTGGTAGCAATCGTAGGTAAGATAGAATCATGGTGCTGGAACTTTGGGTTATTATGTGAAGTTTGCTTGTGCCTTCTTCCTATAGCGTGGAGTATTGTTAAAGGATTAAGATCACTTGCTCGTCCTATACGTAAATTAAGCGAGCCTGGGTGTATAACGATAATTTTCTGAGCTTGCATTTTAATGTTTTGATAATTTTTCTATTTCTGTTATTCAGCCATGCTGTTTGTTTATAAATGCTTCTTTTAAATTCACACACAATAAGAAGTACAATAAGTTGATAACACGTATGCTTTTTTGATGTTATCATTAATTTTGAACCGATATTTTATGCACAGAAAGGCAGCGTTGTAACGCTTTTTTATAAATTAAAAATTTCATAATTTGTAAGCGTTAAAAAAACTGTTTATTACATGATATATAAATTTTCTATACACAAACAATATATCAGAATTCATATCTCAAAAATTTATAAACCAATATCGTTGATTTTCTAGCTAAAACAACTTTGGCAGCACTAAAAAATCGCTAGAATTCCCATTAACTAAATAAATGAGAAAATATATGAGAAATATGCTAAATTAGCATCACTGGTTGTGGCCTCGGTTAAAAAGCATGAACAGAAACACTACGAGTTCAACAATAATAAAATTAAATTGCTCACTATTATTTACATTTTATTCTTCAGTGAGCGAGCACATAATAAACAACAAGTGAATTATAGTTATGTACTACAAAATTAATGTAAAATAAACGCAACAAAATTGCGAAATTTAACGTCTGTCTATAAAACAAATTCAGCTAACATATTGTTAAAGAAAAATTTAACCAAAAATACAAAGCAAATAAAGTAATCAACAGTACGATAAAGTTGATAGATAATTAGTTTTTTTTATTAATTGTTTTATAATATGAGTTCAAACACTAAAGATATGCCCTCAGCGGCTGAAGACGCAAAAGATAAAGCAACTATAATCAAGTCTTCTTTGGCGACACAATTGGCTACGTATCGTGTTTATGTGGTTACATGGAATGTGGGCAGTAGATTTCCAGACAATATTTCATTACGCAATTTGTTGGGTCTAAATTTTGCAGTCGAGGATCATCACTTACCCGATATATACGCCCTGGGTTTGCAAGAAGTCAATGCTCAGCCCCAACAACAGGTATTGGGTCTCTTTAAAGAGGACCCTTGGACGGCTAAAGCCAAACATTTGCTTAGGGATTTTGATTATGTTGCCGTAAAAACAGAACAAATGCAAGGCTTGTTATTAACCATGTTTGTTCGAAGAGTTCATGTATCTCATTTGCGTGATATCGAAGCAGAATTTACCCGTACTGGTTTTGGTGGCATTTGGGGCAACAAGGGTGCTGTTAGTATACGTTTCAATATTTATGGCTGTGGCTTAACATTTATCGCGACTCATTTGGCAGCTCATGACAATCACTTAGACGAGCGAATTGAAGATTTCAAACAAATTATGGATAATCATCACTACCATGTACCCAGATTCAGGGAAATTCTTGATCACGATTATGTTTTTTGGTTTGGTGATTTAAATTTCCGTTTAATGGGCGATGACTCGGCCCAGGCAGTTCGCGATAAAGTCGTTAAAGAGGCGGCTTTAGAAGAGCTCATTGAGCGCGATCAATTAAATTATGTACGACAAGTGACTCAAGAAGCCTTTCCTTTATTGCACGAACGTAAACCAGCCTTTCCCCCTACCTTTAAGTTCAAAGAAGGCACTTCTGAATATGATTTAAAAAGAAGGCCTGCTTGGACAGATCGTATTTTATATGCCGTTCAACCCATAAATCGTCAACCCAATATGCCTTTGGAAATTGAACAGTGCGCATATAAATCACACCCGGGTTACAATATTAGTGATCACAAGCCTGTAACTAGTGAATTTACCATTAAACTCTATCCCAATTATCGTGCTCCCTGTGTTGAGTTCAAGGATATAAACATATGGAAGATTGGGGAAGAAAATACGGTGGAATATAGAAAACCATTGGAGTTTGAGGAACGAGATCACGATTGGATTGGTATATATCGCGTAGATTATACCAGTCTCAAAGAGTTTGTAGCGTATGAGTATGTCAATCAGGCCGACTCGCCGCCCTCTTCACCTGATTCCGTAGTAGATCCGTTTTGGGATGACGGTCCCACACGTCGTCGTTCACACTCTCATCGTCATAAACGAGAACGTTTAAGTAGACAGCAGGAAGCCAACGAGGAAATAGTACGGCTTGATTTTGCCGATGATGTAGAACTAAAAGACGGTGAAGAATACCTTTTAATATATTTCCAAAATTCCGGTCTACGTGGTGTAACATCAGTGGCCGGCATCAGTAATGTTTTCAAATCCGTAAAAAGAACACCCTCTCCAAATTTTGGCAATGTCGATTAACATCATTAAGCATATTCAATTCTGGAGATCATTTAGGCGTAGCTCGAGATAAGCATTTATACGAGGCCTTTTTGTTATTTCCAACATTTTTGTTATTAGTTTAATTTTTTTATGTTTTTAATAGATTATATGTAAATTTTTTAAGTGAAACAATGACAAAATTAAAGTAAAATATTGTAAAAATTTACAAAAAATTAAGTTTGTAATATTTTGTTGTTAATTAAATGTACAAACACAGTTTGTTTTTTAAATTGTATCACTCTTTTTATATTATATTTTAATTATTATAGTTGTGTCACAAATATTTTATACGAATTCTTATGTGTGTATATAAATATATAAATGTATAAAGTTGTCAAGAAAAATCTATTATATCATAACTAATAACAAATATAATTTGTGGACTAGTGTTACTAGTTTTTACGTTGTTTAAAATACTGGAAATTTTTAGTACAAATCACTGATATATTTTTTTTATACTTTTTTTATTATTTATTGAATCTGCCTTATTTCCTTAGGGATGTTTGTGTGGATGTTTTCATTTCTTATGTACCATGGTGCGCCCGTCCTAAGAATTTTTGATTGGGCCCTCTGTATAAGTTCAATACTGGTATTACTAGCAGTTTCAGACAATTGCATTGCATATGTCCAAATTGGTTTTATACAGGGTGACTTTATAGTCCAGGCTTAGCTTAGATTGGTCACTGATTAATCAGATGCTTTTAACTTCATGTGAAGTCTCTTGGTTTCTATATGATGACGCCAAGTAAGTCTTCTATCTAAGTGAATACCAAGGTATGTAACATAATCGGACTGAGGTATATTTACATTGTTAAGTGTGATAGGTGGATAGCATCCCCTCCTCAATGTGAACGTAACATTTTTGCTTTTTAACTCATTTACTTGTATTCTCCATTTGTTTAACCATGGTTCCACACATCTTAGATAGCTATCTAGTATACTAGATGCTATATATGGATTTTCATACGAGGTAATAATTGCGGTGTCATCAGCAAATGTAGAAATAGTTAATATATCGTTCGTAGGCAAATCAGAGGTGTAAATCAAATAGAGGGTAGGTCCAAGAACACTTCCTTGTGGTACTCCTGCTCCAATCCTATATTCTCTTGTCACATAATCGTTGTACTTAACTGTAAATAAGCGGTCCAATAAATAAGATTCCAATAGTTTATGGGTACATGGTGGTAGCAAGCATTTTATTTCACTTTCCTTTCACTGATATATAATAATTATTATTCTATTAAACTAAAACCCCAAATATAAAGACATAATTAAGTAATACTATTTATTAGTATTCAATATATACAAATGTGAAAGCTCGAAAACTTATGTTTCGAAGTAATTTTACATTTTTCGTATTTATATACTCTTAAATTTTATTAATCACCCCTATCGTGAATAAAAATTCCACATGAAATTTGTTCCCTTTTATTTTTTTAACATTGAATTTTAATAGGAAAAATGTGAAAAGGGAACAAATTTCATGGGGCATTTTTATTCACGATAGGGGTGATTAAAATTCAACGTTAAAAAAATAAAAGGGAAACAATTTCATGTGAAATTTTTATTTACGATAGGGGTGAATATTTTTGGCACACATTTTTGTATCACCAAAAATTTAAAAATTGCAATTGTTTATTGCAATTATATTAATTAAAATAATATTAAATGAAAATACATGTGTGTACGTAATATCTTGGTGGTCATCAATAGAAAAAAGAATAAAATAAATTTTTCTCAATATGTAGTAATTTGCAATCAATCTGTTATTTAATAATAAAAATGCACACACAAATTTTGTCAACATTCCCCTATATATAGTATTAAATGACTAAAATTCTAAAAATAGTAGTATTTAGTATGTACTTACTGCATGATCTAATAATAATTTATACAATTAAAAAATATGATACAGAATTTTTTTTTCAATTTCGTGAAACAAAACTTTTACAACAGTATAGAATTAAGCGTCTTCTTATTGAAATGATAAAATAAATTTACTCTCACATTTTCTCCCTTCCTAACCTGTTTAGTGTTTTTGTTTTAGATTTCAAATTAAAATTTATCTTCATTAATTGCGTGTATGACATCCAAATTGCATTTGGAACTCATTTCTATTCTTTGTGTATGTATTTATATCTATATTTTAATCTTTTTGTGTAAATATTTTCAATTGTTTATTAATGCTAAATTTTGGTAATAGCCAGTCCTAATCTACATATATATCTATATACCTACCTACTATACATATATAAAAATGAAATGGTCCGTGTATGTAATGACATCACGTGAGAACGGCTGGAGCGATTTGGCTGATTTTTTTTTATTCGATTCGATATTTTCAGGAGATGGTTTGTAAAGAAAAAAAAATCAAAAATTCCGGGTAAAACTAGGATTTTTTTTACAATTTTAGATATGTACCTATATTATTTACAAATAAATAAGAACAGGCAGGTTGAATCTCAGAGGTCGGCATCCTATAGCACAATTGTGCAGAGAGCACTTGACCAGCGTTGAAATTTCAAAACGCACCAACATGGAGAAAAAAATCGCACTAAATTTAGATTTTCTTTTTTATTTAATAAATGTATTGAAATAATTTCTCATAAAAAATATAATATTTTTGTATTATAAATATAAGTCTTCAACAGTTCAGTGTTTTTATAAAAAAATAAAACTTAACAAAAATAAAAAATAAACTAAACAAATTTGTTTGTATTCCTTTATACCAGATAGATATGTACATAATTAATTTCTTCTTTCTTTAACTTTTTAAAAAGAGATCAACTATAATAGTAAAAATACTCATATATGAAATTCGGAATTGACAATGCTGGTAACAAGCATATTACATTGGATCACTTTGTTTGATTTTTTGGCTACAGGTTGACTCAAATATTTGTTTGACATCCTTAAGTAATGCTGTAGAAATTTTCTTTAAAAAACACATTAAAAAATATACCTATGTACATAAGTATATTACACTGCAACATATATTTACTCATCACGCTAATCAGTGGCAATTTCGGAATAACAATATAATCTTAACCATAGATAACTTAATTTGCAATTGCAGCCTTTTAAAACAGGCACAAATATAAATTTGTGGTAATAAAGTCTGTTTCTTCAAACAATTGAAAACCATAACATGCAGAATATTAAAGCTGTTATCCTGCTAATGAAGCACTATTTTATATATACATACATATATACATATGTATATAATCTTATTTAAACACAACACAATTTTGATCAATAACCTTAGTTGTTAGTATATATTATTTTAATTGTATATTCATAATTAATTATCAATTTGATTATCAATTTTTTTATAAAAAAAATACAAATCTAACAATCCTGTTGATAAACTCATATTTTGCAACATAAATTGTTAGTGTCGCCAGTTTCTGATAATGTTTAAACAACTTTCGTGAGGTGAACAAAAAAATCTGAAGTAGAAAGTGTAGGTCTTGAAATTTGTAGTATTATCAGTCTGATTGTTTGCCATAGCACTTGTACGCGTTTTAATTCCGATGCTTTTATAACTGACATCATTTTATCACTAAAAGATTAAAATGTTTTTAAAATTATATATTATATCTAATATGGATAACATTAGTTTCATTATTGGAATCTCAAGAGTTATCAGCAGGTGTATTTATAGATTGGAACTAACATTCTCGGGCTCTTCCCTGTTCAACAAATTATCTCTACTTCTGGTAACAGGCATTATATAAATTTTAAAATATAAACATTAAAGCTGTTTAAAAAGTAATTTCACTATAATGTTAAGGATAATTTAGGCAAATAATCTGATCAAATTTTAAATCAAAAATGAGTATTTTGTGCATTTTTTATAAAAACATTTTGGTTGTCCCGTTTAGTTTATTAGTTTTCATTTGTAATTTAGAAGCCCTATGGGCCAACTCCCCTATTACTAAGTTCCAAACAATTATTTGTAAAAATAAATCAAATAATAATTAATATAAAAAGTAAAATAATAAATAAAATAAAAAGTAGATATGTAAATAGCCTTTGTACATTCTCAGTCAAATAAAAAGCTAATTTTATATTAAATATGATTTGAAAAGCTATATTCAATTAATTCTATCTTTATAAACATTATATTTTGCTAATTTTTTACACTTTTTTTGTCGCAATCTCAGATTAATTATTTTGGGACCAATTAATTGTTTTTTAATTATGTATGCAGGGGCATATTGCTGTAAACTAAAAGGGGTTTAAAATATGTTGGCTGGTATTATTATGCACTTTAAAATGGAAGTACATAGAAACATCTACTCATTTGTGCTTGCCACAGTTTCAATCAGCCTTTAAAACTTTTACAAATATTGGAATCTACATATATGTATTAAATTCAATAGAAAAAGTTACATGAAACTAAAGAAACAAAGTACTTAAAAAAAGATTTTGAGACAGATTTTGAGATTTTTTTTTATCGATAAACAGTTGAAAATGCACTTTTAATAAATCTAGGTCGCTGTTAAACATATCTACAGGATCCGATATTGTGTATTTATATATATTAATAGAAGAAGTCATTATGCTTTAAATGACTCGTTATCAGTCATACTCGTATATTAAACATAAACTCATTTAATTAATCTGTTTACAATAATCAAACACATTATTTAATTTTTAGATAATAAACTGTGTATAAATTTATCTTTTCGATATTTATTATTAATAGAATTTTAGATAAGAAGACTTATGTACATATATAGACTGCAGGCATATGACTAAAAAGTATATTTAACGCTTGCACTGGAACACAAAGCATTGATAAGAATATTTATTGTTTACATTGCTCTCCATGCAGTATTTGTAGAACTAATGTTGTGTCATTTGGTACCTTCCATAAATTTGTCCACACTTATGAAGAAATAATAATAAACATTATTTATGGTCACATTAATTTGAAGTTAAATATTTATCATAATATCGTTAGTTATTTTAAATAGAATAATATTAATTTTCAAGTGTCTCTTAGAGTCTAAACAGACATTTAGTCGTAACTGCATAATTTAAATTGAAATTTCATACTTATAATTAAAATAAATTAAATGTTTTTTGGAACATTGTTTGCAAAATCACGCAGGAATTAAAAATCTATACTATCCAACTGAAACATTGTTCCCAGATAATATCGAAATTCCTTTTTTAGTCAGCCATCAAATCTAAAAATAAAACAAAGTTGTCATTAAAATAAATTTACAATTAAAAAACACATTCAGTAAATACTTACATGTGGTGTGGGTGTGTATTTAATATGCTATTTGTTTGAACTTGAAAATTTTTAAAACAACATTGTTTTTAATTTTTTTAATACATTTCATTGTATACAGTTTTTATTGTGTGTTCTTACAAAAATTTCGTTGTAACGCAATTACATTACATAGTAAATATTGACTTATACAAGTAAAATAATTAATAATAATAAAGTTATTTTAAAATACAATATATATGTATATATGTACATACATATATACTTATAAGTATGTATATGAATATATAATTTGAATGTAGTATTCGTACTACTGCCACGTAAATTAACAAAAATTTATCTCTTTGTTATTTTTTTCTTCTACATTTATATTTGGCAGGTTTTAATTTTTATATACAGATATTTTTTAATTCAAGTTGTATATATTCAAGTTTTTGAAAAAATCAGTCCTTTTTAGAATGAGACATTAAATAATATGTCAACATTATATTTGTAGTATTATTTATACTTTATTATTATATTTTTTTTAATAAAGCTTTAAAATGTGTGTTTACAATAATTTTATGTATGAATGAGTAAGTGAATGAATAGAGTATGTATATATTTTTCAAAGTATTATATTATTATTAATTTTTGGACTTCAAAATACTTAATACATATCTATAAAATTTTTTTCAAACAGTTTGATTTGTTTTTAATTTTGTTTGTTAATAAAATCAGTTCTTTTGAAACTACATTATGACTTTGTAGTGTTTAAGTAGTTATATATGTATGTATATTTTAAGCAACTTTTGCATGTACGAAAATTTGTGCGATAATTTACAGAATTTATTTAATATTCATATGTGTACGATTTCTCAGATTTAGTTTTAATATCCTCTAGCAACACTCCTGGAAAATGAGACCCAAATGATTTACGATTACGATTTTTGATATATGTATGTATGTATATATTAAGTGTTATTTAGTTCCCAGCAACTAAATCTTAATTATATCTAAAGTAGCTAATACATATTATTTTGCTTTTATAAAGTAAATATAAATAACTTCTCAGGTCCAAGTTTTTCATTGGTTCTTATAAATTCTTAAAAAATTCAAACTAACATAAACAAACGCCGCGATACGGGTCTTCTAATTTAGCCTTTATTTTCACCCCTCACTCTCAGAATCGACCTAACTTTTGCTAACCTGAATTTGTTCCACAGTGTAATCAGCAAATCCAGTAGTTGTTCACCAAAATTATTTAAAATATCTTAAGACCATATAAAAAGTTGTTTACCAAAGAACCTAAGTAAAATCTCTTTATTTATATTCCCAAGAGAAGTTATTGATTAAATCAAACATGTTTCAGTTAATCGATGAACTTTGTCGTCAGTTAGGGGTTCAATTAAGTAAGCTTGAACTACTTTAATTAGTGTTTGATAACTAGAAATAACATATGTATATGATTTGGACTTGATTGATATGAGTTTGACTTGATTGTTTAATGTCACACTAGCTTTAGAATAAAACCATTAGCAAGAAAGTAGTAAATACAATGTCGAACATACATTTTTTAAGTGTTAAGACTAGAACATTAAGTTAAAAAGACAGCACAATTAAAATTCTAAAACTCAGTTAACTCAGCTGGTGACCTAATTAATAAGCATCCAAAGTCATAATGTATGTGTGTATGTATATTACAAAGAAATTTTAAGTGTAACTAATAAAGTGAAACACAGGTTTTTACAAACTGTTTAAATAAGTTTTACATTATTATAATAAATGTATGTACATAGTTTTACTATAAAAAAATGATCAAATGTTTTAATGGTGTTATTAAAATTTAGCTGCTTGTCAGTCTTAATAGTTAGCAGCTGTATATAGTTTTTTAACTTTAATAATTATACATACTAGTTAGGTAGAGTTTGATTTATTATTAATTAATTTTATTATATTCATTTCTTAGCCTTTTCTTTTACTTGTAACTAAAAACTATGATTTCTTAAAAATGATGATTTGATAAGTTTTGTATTAATTTATATTTATTGTTTTATTTTCACAATTCAGTGTGTGTTTCTTTGATTTTGTTTTGCATAATTTTTTTTTTTTATTTACATATTGATGACATGCTGAGCAAGGTCATTGTTTGTCATGTGTATTTTTGTTTTGTATATAAATCGAGATGGGAGAAATAAATTTAAATAATGCTTTGAATATTTTAAACATGAAGTCATAACCATTATTCTAAGATCGTTATAAAACTGGTTTTACAAGAGTATTTGTGTTGGCTTTAACTGTACTTCAAAATGTAAAAAATTTAATTAGAGACTTAGAGAGAGATTAATGTCATTTCTCAGACACAAATTGCATTACAACATACATATTTGAGAAGTTCTCATTGTTTTAAACAAATTTACCAGCATTTTCTTAAAAATGTGGCCTTTGGTAGTTGTAAATTCTATTAAAACCCTTGATGCCATCAATATTGTTTATAAAGCATGATCCATTTCGAGGTTCCCTAACTTTTTAAAGAAAAAAAAAAAAACAGAAAATTCAAATTAAATGGGGAATGTTTATTATCATTTGAAAGAACATTCTTAGGCATTTATTTTTTGAAGATTATATCTATCAAATGTTGGCCGTTGCTACGTCGCAGATGGTCTATCCGTTGAGTACAATTTTCGATGACTCTTTCGAGCTGGTAACTGGTGAATGACACACGTGATGTTTTCCTCCAAGGCCTGAATCGAAGCGGGTTTGTCCGCATAAACTTTCAACTTTACGTATCCCCACAGGAACAAATCTAACAATGTGATATCACAGGATCTTGGTGGCCAATCGACGGCCCAAAACGTGAAATTATATGCTCACCGAAGTGTTCTCGCAATAAATCCATTGATTAATGCGATGTGTGGGAAGTAGCGCCGTCTTGCTGAAACCAAATGTCGCCGAGATCACAAGCTTCAATTTCTGGCATCAAATAGTCGGTTATCATGGGCCGATAACGGTCGCCGATGATTCCACGTCTTCACAGAGTGCTGGACGTGGTCTATTCGGTCCAATAATGAATGATGGGTCTCAAAATGGCTGATGGTGTTGCGAATAGTACGCTCAGTAGGCCGAAACACATTCCCCACAGAACGTGAATTTTCGTAATGAAGTTGATCGATTTGTAAACGTTGTTCAGGCGTAAGTTTTTCAATTATGAAATGCCAAACAATACTAAACAACAATAACATGACAGCATGACACGACTCACGAGTGATCTGTCAAAAAAAGGATCTCTACTTGAATCACCCATTACATAATTGTTATTTATATATCTTATGGAATATTTAGTTATTCTATTGTATGTTTGTGTATTCTGTGCGTAGTTAAATTGTTTATTTTAATTTTATTAATTATAAATTTCAATAAATTAAACATTAATTATGCAAGTATTTCTGTTTTTATCATTGAACACTTAAATTTATTTCGTATTTTTTTTTGTTATAATTTAACTTCGTTGTTTGTTTTTGTTCTAAAAAAAAAAATATAAATATTTCGTTGTTCAAATGAAAAGAAAATGTTTAATACAGTTTGTTTTTGTTTTCTCCTATTCTTTGTTATAATTTCTTAAAATAAACAAAAACTAAATAATTTATTTAAAATAATACAAACAAAATTAACAATATAGATATTCATAAAAATAAACTAAAAATTAAAATAATTGTTCATTAAGTGAAAATTGTACTTTAAAATAGTTTCCTCGTTTTTTGTTTTGTTTTTGTTCTACTACAACTTAAATTTTTAAATTACAAAATAAATTAACAAAATATTTTGAAAAAGAAAATAAACAATATGTTTAATAAAAAACAAGACTCTAAATATTGTGTGAGCGGCATTGTATGTACATAAAAATATAATTATAATAATGGTTTGCAAATTAATTTGTTTATGCTAAATTAACCAAAAGAAATCTTAAAGCTTTAGTAAACATTAGAGCTATGGGAGATTTTGTTTAAACATCTTTTTTTCTGTTTTTTTAATTAAATGACTACACATGACTTCGGGGAATTTGTTTATTTGTTGTTTATTTCGGGAGAATTTCCATTTGGTTGATAAATTTTGTGTGTTTTGTTGCACAGTCAAATGAATTTTAAAAGTCTTTGAAAACAAATTAATGAAGTTAAGAATGTTTTACTATTTTTATGGAAAAAAACATTGAGTGAAATTTACATTGGTACGTTTTTTTAACACATGTTATGCTGCCGTATTCTAAATTTTATAAGTTTCAGAAATGAAAGCTAAAATCACAGGAATGGCTGTATTAGTTCCACAATTAGTTCTAGCACACATTTGTGTAACCAGTACTCGTTTGCGTTAATTATTGTTTGAATTTATCAGCTTCGCAATAAGCCAGTAAATGATCATTGGAAAGATTCTAGAACAAACGATATTTACTTAAATTTGCTACTATCGGAACTAGTTCTGCAGATATTAAATTGAGAACATTATTATGATATGCAGAAAATTTTATTTAAACTTGGAATTTTCCAATTTAAACTGAGAATATGACGTTAAAATTGAGAAAGTTCCAACAGAAATTGCGAATTTCCAATTAAAATTGAGAATATTAATTTAGAATTGAGAAAATTCCAATTGAAATTTAAAATTTCAATGTAAAATTAAGAAAATTCCACTTGAAATTGAGAGAAATCCAAATTAAATTCAGAATATTGAGAAAAATTCAAATGAAATAGCGAGTTAAAAATTGAAATAGAAATTTTCCAAATTGAATTGAGAAAATTCGAAATGAAATTAAGAATATTAATCTGAAGTTGAGAAATTCCAATTAAAATTAAGAAAATTTTAAGTGAGATTTAGCAAATTCCAAATGAGAAGGATACATATTTAAAATTATTTTGTTAAAATGTTTCTAAATTTCAATATAAAATGTTACCAATTTCAAATTCAATTTTAAATTCTATTAATCAATAGGAAAATTTAAATTCTAAATTTCAGTTGAAATGTTAACAACTATTAAAATTCATAATATTATTTGAAATTCTCGCATTTCAAATTGAAATTTTAAAAATTTTAACTACGAAATTCTTAATTTTAAATTTTTAAGTCCCAATTTAAATTTTATATTCTCAATTTCCAAATGGTGTAAATAAAAAAATGATTCTAAGAACAAGTACTTTAATGTATTTTCTTCGAAATTGTGTCACCTGGAACGAAAATCTAAAGTGGTTTGAACTATAGCAGTTCTAGCGCAAGTGATTTTGGAACAAGTTTAAACATTTATACGAGATTAGCAGATTTATGCTTTGTTCTAGTACAAGATAGTTCTACTGGATAGAATTAGTCAAAAATTTGCAAATCTGTCTGGTGCTGAAACAAATCTAAAAACTTTAATTTTTCAACCAGGAAAAAACGGTTCCAGCCTTAACAAATATTTGTACATTTCAAGAAATAAATAATAAATGTTTTAAGCAATATAAATTCCTTGCTCTTAAGGAAAAGTATTGGGACTTTTTGATTATTTATATTATTTCTTAATGGTATGATGGTCTCCTTAGATATCACAAACATTTTTAGGTGATCTACCTAAAGTTAATACAAATTTTATTTAAAACTGGCTTGAAATTTTAATTATTTAAACAAAAGAAATGGAAGTCAGTTGTTAGCCAGCCAAACAGCCAGACACAAAATGAATATCGAAATAATAATGAAATTTAAAAAATATGTAAATGTATATAAACCAGAACGTTTAAATTAAAAATTGAAACTGACTCAGAGTAAAAATTAAATTAATAAATAAAGAAAATGTAATGAAATGAATGAAGCCTTATAAAAGAAAGAAAACGGACGTTCCTTACGATTTTGGTTTTTGTTGCTGCAGTTTGTTTATATTAAAACAACAACAAATAAATACTTTTGTTAGTGTTTCTGGCTGCAGTTGTACTGGCTTGCGGTTTTGTGGAACATATGGGTTATAGAAGTGGAGATGATGAGCTTTTGTTTTTTTGTGCCAGTGTCTTGTTGTCGTCATTTAATTAAAATCAAATCACTTCACAATTCAACAGCAACAGAATTGATTTCAAACGTTGAGGCAAAAAATACTAAAACAACAAATATTGAATTCCTTTTTATAGGATGGATGGATAGTCGCTTTGTTGTTGGTTTTGTGTACTTGTTGCTGTTTGGCAGGGCTGATGTTGTGTTGGACTCTAAAGTGTTTGTTTGGAAACCCAGCAGCTGCCTTATCATTATAAAGATGTTATAGGTTTTTTTTTTTAATTTCTACATTATAATTTAAAAATTTTAAATTTTTAGTTTAAATCACATACAATATATACAATGTACACTTCTACACACACTCATAATTTCAAATATTAATTTAGTTTGTATGTATGTTGAAGTGTAATTTTCTTAAGAATTATATTTTATAGTTGAATACTGTTTTCAAGTATTTTTTTATAATTATTATTAAAGTAACTTAATATTCCAGTTCGTAATAATAATTCAGCTTCATAATCACTATACACAGCATCTTTATGTTCATGATCATCATCATCGTCATCATGAGAGCTGGTACAAAATGTTAAAAATGTTGTTTGCTTATTTGATTATGATCAGTTTATAATTGTTTGCAATTGTCATTGAGTTTATTATTATTTTACATTCTTTTATTCAAAGAAGTATAAATCTAATACTTTTGTTATGTTTCTTTTTTGTCATTGTTTACGAATTTTATTCCAATAATAATATTCAGTTGCCTGCAACGAAATGAAATGGATAAAAGTTAATGACATAAAATAAAGTATATGTATACATATGTATGTACATATTTAAATACCTATAAAATAATGAAAGAAACAAAATTAAAAAAATAGAGATTTCTAAAGTTACAATTACAATCTTGAAACTTTGGACATTGAAAACAGATTTTTTTATTTAAAAATTTTATTCACAAAAAAATCATTTTCCGAAAAAAGTTTTCATAAAAAATGTATTTTTCCAATCAACTCGATTTTACTCTGGGTGGTAAAGCTCCATATTAGGAAAACGTATTTCCTTTTCTTGAATCGATTTTTATGCTAGTAAAAATCCATTGTAAACGAAGTTGTTCCGTGACATGTGAGAAGAGGATATATCACTTCATTTTTACTTATTGCTTTTGATGTCGGTGATAACTTCTCTCCATTTATATCGAGCTTCCTAAGAAATCGCACTACACGAGTTCTTATAGATGGGATTTTATCTAGCTGAAACCAAATGTCGCCGAGATCTCGAGCTTCAATTTCAGGCATCAAATAGTCGGTTATCATGGCACGTTAACTGTCGCCATTGACGATTATGTTTGCACCGGCATCATTTTTAAAGAAATATGGACCGATGATGCCACGTCTTCACAGCGTGGTGGACGTGGTCTCTTCGGTCGAATATTATCCAATAATGAATGCTGGGTCTCAAAATGGGTGATGGTGTTTCGAATAGTACGCTCAGTAGGACGATTATGTTGACCATAAAGTGAGCAAAGTGCACGAAACACATTCCTCACAGAACGTGAATTTTCGTAATAAAGTTGAACGATTTGTTAACGTTGTTCATTTTTCCATTATAAAATGCAAACAATACTAAACAAAAATACCATGACAGCATGACACGACTCACACGTGATCTGTCAAAAAAAAGGCTATTGAAAAAAGTATCTCTACTTGAATCACCCATTAGTAATAATGAAAACCCCAAAATTTTGCATGAGATTTTGGGGTTTATTTTTCATTTTTATATTTTTTGTATATTTGACAATACAGTTTTTTGGGTAGTTGTATTCTGAAAAGAAAACCATCAAAATGCAACAAATTCATAAAACAAAAAGTATAGTGGTGTCATCTTAGGGTGAAAAATTAAGAGTTTTAAAAGATAACGCACAACAGAAAATAATTACTTTAATTGGAAAGACAACAAGTGTATTTAACTTGTGTTCACCACTGTATATTTAAGTATATAGAAGTAATCGTTTTATTTCTTATAGTCAATCTTTATGTTATACCTACATATATGCTTTATTTGATTTACATTTTTTCGCTTCCAATTTCAAGACATACTTAAAGCTATTGTCCAAAGTGTTAAGTTAAATTTTGAATGCGTAGCATGCGATTTAAATTGAATTTAAACAAAAAGGAGAAAAAATACAAAAAAAAAACACAACAAAAATAATAAATAATGTAGTTTCTTTTATAGTTTAAATAAACATTAAAAACTAAATAAGCTGAAATAAAACATTACATTATGCAAGAACTTCCAAATGTGGTAGACACGCATAAAACTTAGAAATAAATAGACACAATACCAAACATGCCAATAGTTGTATTGTAAAGTCTAACTATAAATCACTGGAAAGGGTTGAGAGAGGGGGAGGCCGTCTAACAGAAGAGTATTGAATACTAGCATAATTAAAACTACAAACACATGTCACTGTAGAAATTTAAAAATGGGCCAGCACAAGCCAGTCTTTTTTAGTTTTCAGTCTTTATATGTTTATTTTTTGCAACTTTTTTTTATAATTTACTCGTTTTTTTGCAAGTAAAAAAATAATGTTTTGGATCGTAGAGCAAGTAACTCACGCGTTTCCATAAGCAAAATAAAACATCAACAATAAATATAAAAAAAGAAAACAGAAATTAAACTTAAAGTAGAACATCAATTTTATTGCAGTGCAAAAATAAATTAAGAAATTTGTAGATACGATCGGTCGGTCTACAAACGTGGAAAGAAAGATTCGAAGATAAAAAGAAAAAGTACAAGACGAGACGTGAATGTGTTTCGGTGTTTACATGAGACACAAGTGGGTTTCATAAATATTAAAGAAATTATTCATCATGGGAGGTTAATATTGACAAGTTAGCAAAGGAAAACTTAATTATTGTATTTCCGGCACTAAAATTGAGAAATTAAGAAACTTTTATACACAAATATTAGTTAACAAAAAAAAAATAAAATTTTGTTAAAACTTTTAATATATTTTTCACTAAAATAAACTTCATAAGTTTTCACTAAAACGGCTTAAGTATTTCTTCCCAAATTTCCCCTTAACTAATGCATTAATGTCATACATATCAACGTTTAAAAACTTAAAATGACTTATTACTGCAAAAAAAACACACACACATAACTGCTAAAATGAAATATGTAATTAAAAATTTATAAAAACACACACTTGAATAAATGTAGCGCAAAAATGTTTTTGTATTTTTTTTTTCGAATAATAATTAACGAGTATAACAACAAAAATTTGTTACAAGCCAAGAAAGAAACTACTTGAAATGTTGCTGTTGTATTCCGTACATACAACAAGTCCATTATTTGACTCTGATATATCGTGCTGTGTTTTAATTTTTTGCAGTCAAGACATTAACGTAACGTAACCATATGCCAAAAAGTCAAGTATGTATTTTTAATTAATTTTTACGTTGTGTTTTAATATAAAACAGGAAAAACAACCAACGAAAAAAAAAATACCATTTTAATAAAAGTCTGATTTTAATGGCATGAAGAAAAACTGAAAAAGAAAAAAGGGAACCATAAAATTGGCATATACATATATTTTGACATGTGCGTAGTTTTGTTTAACTTGAAACATTTCATTTAAATATTAAATGATGTGAATTGTTTTGTTATACATACATACATACATACTTCCTCAAGGAGAATTATGCATGAGTTTTTGGAATTTCGTTTATATTTTTTTTGAGTGGCGTAAAGTTGCGCATTGAAAAATATGCTTAGATACAATATTTCTTTTTGGTAAGACTGTTGCTTTCACGTAACATGTTAGTGTTAAATGTGTTCAGTTTGGTCTATAATTTAACCATGAATCGACATAAAAAGAACAATGCTTAGAAGCAATAATCAAGGCCAAAGAAGGTCCAACCAAAATTCACTTTCACAAATTCCTCTTATACATATATTCAAACTTTTCACATGTGTGCCTAAATTTGTATTACATATGTACATACATATGTAGATTAAGGTTGCTGTTTAGTTTTGAATGCATCGTATCTTATGAATAATAAAATATGAAATAGTTTTCGTTTTGAGTGGTCAATAAAACTATATCAGCATTTTAGTTAAGTTAGTTAAGGAAATCTTAATCTTGGAAATCATGTTGTGCCTCAAACATACAAAATTGTTATTGCCGGTGGCATCATTGGATCGTTGTTTTTCAAAGATGAATAAAATGGAAGAGATGGACTTGGCTAACATGTAATTTCAACAAGACGGTACCACGTGCCACACAACACGCAAAACAATGGCAAAATTAAGATGCGAGTTCGGTAAACACGTTTTTTTTTTTATTTATTTTACGGGCCGGATATAAATTACAAAAGTTGTTTTATGATCATAAAAACACGAAAAATGTGCTCTTAAAATATAAGAAATATGAGCCAAAAAGTAGTCGGCTTTTTTTTCAAGTTCAATGTTTTTAAAAATATGCAAATTTAATTGGTAAATAATATTGTGCCAATCCGAAATCCCGATCCCGATTTGATAAACCCCATGGTTTGATTTAAAACATTTGTATTTGTTTAAAAGATCCAAAGAAGTATAATTGATTTTATCCGCTTTTTTGGCATACGCAAATGCAAAACATCTTAACTTACCTGAATTTAGAATTTTTATTAAGTGAAAATAAGAGAGATCTACTGACAGATTTCACATTAAATCACTAACTGAAAATGTCAGAAACATTTTAAAATTATTTACAAAGTCTTCAATAAAAATCACAATTTTGCAGAAGTATGTTGAAGAAATAAAGGTGAAAGAATTCAAATTAATTTTTGATTACCAAACTCGAACGCACTATTTGTTGTGTCTACGGTTTTTGAAATATGAAGAATTTGTTTTACTTGAACAAATAGTTGTCCTTTTGAATCTTGTTAAAGTAACAGATGAAGCCCTTTGTCTCAGCGATATGAATCTCTGCTGATATTGCACTTTTATTTAAGCTCAAAGAGATATCAAAAAGTGTCACTAAGAAAGAGGGATGATTTACTCAAAACTTCGAAAAAAAACAAAAGTAAAGAGTGAATTTAATAATGAAATAGAAATTGTTTTTATTAGAAATGAATTAAAAACGTTGATTGCGAAACGAATGAAATAATGAATATAATTGAAATGTGTAAAAGTCTCCCAAAACAGCTAAAAATGTCTGTAATAATATGGAATAAAATATTGATTAAAAAATATTATTATTTGTTTCAGAGGATGACAAACGCAATCAGCATACAACAATTTGCTAACAATTTTGCCGACAAGCGTTGATTGTAAACGATGTTTTTCGTCAGTTGTTTTCCTCTTTACTTGAAATGCCTTAATACTTTTAAGAGACTTTTTTATATAAAAATTAAAGAAAAATTACATATTATTATTCTCGATCCAATTTTCAATGTAATGTTATTATGTTTTATTAGAGAATATTTTAATAATTCAAAGAATACCATTGTAAAGTAATATATTTTTTAAACTTGGCACATTGGAATGCATTTTTTTGTCCTTTTATTTGTTTTTAAAATATTAACTGCCGTATTCAGAAAAAATAAAGTAGGTTTGAAGTGTGCTTTCATACAAAATTTTCTTAAAGTACATTTGAAGTCTACTTTAATTTTTTCTGAATAAGACAAAATTTTCTTAAAGTAAATTTGAAGTCTACTTTAATTTTTTCTGAATAAGACTGTAATAGTTTATAAAATTTTGGTTATGAACTTGTAGTAAATGCGAGAATGGAAAATTTTTGTTTTATATTTATTTAATTTAAGTTATTAATATAAGTTATATTTTTGAAATAAATAATTTTTATTATTAATAAGCTAATTTCTTTTAATATGAAACAAAAATCTCGAGATTTACATTTCTAAAATCCCAAATCCCGGGATTTGCAAAACCAGTCCCTTTTATAAAACCTAGTTATTAACGAGGCTAAAGTTGAAAAAGCTCAATAATTCGTTTAATTAATTTGGTATCAAAATACATCAAAGTAGATTTTAACTGCATCGACAGTTTTTTCAAAACTGTGATATTAATTTTTAAGCTGTGGTTTAATTTATTGCTTGTGTTTAATATGTTCTTTGGTTTTTGTAAAATTTATTTAATTTTAATTTAATGTGAAAATTACTGTTAAATTTACGTAACCCTGATGAAGTCAACAAAAAATTGACGAAACGTTGGAAAACATGTAAAGAAGTTTTTTATTTACATTAAATAATATAGGCCCAATTAGCTGACTTGATACAATTCAAACATAAGTATTTTAATTTACCCATTGTGGTAAAGAACACAAGTTTATAAATTTTTAGAATTCTTATTGAAATATAAATTTTACAGTATTAATCTATTGATTTCCCTGATCTTTTAAAGCACCAAAATAAAAAATATGCAAAATCTGCAGTTAAGAACAAAATATGCAAAATTGAATTATTCATTCCGTTCCGCGATTGCGGAAAGAAATTTTTTGTGCGGAAGCATAATTTCAAATTATTATTTCCGTTGCTGCGGTATTTTTCCGTTTTCCGGTATCATCTCTACACAGACAGTCATGCGGCATGCCGCAGGAATGAATAATTTTACATATCGATCGATATTTCTTTCCGCTTAGTTTTTCTTTCCGTGCGAAATCAATAATACCACCCACTATAAGATAATAATTCATAAGTTTATACGACACGCGGGAAAAAAATTTTTTATTATGTATTATATTTTTGGTTGCCCTGTTGATCGACTGACAATGCTGTTTTCATTGAAAATTTATTAAAATTTATTAAGCTTTATAAATGTGCCTATAATAAAGTTTTATATGTGATCACTCAAATTGACCAAAAAATGTTTCCTTATACAAAAGAAAATTAAAAAAATCTGAAATTGACAATAACTTTACACAAAAGATACTAATTTTTCTGATCAAAAATCGATCTTTCATAGGTATGAACCAATCAAGAAAATATAACAAAAATTTTTGGCTTCAATCTGTCCAAGAGTCTGCAGCTCGATCTAACTAAAAATCGAGAATCGGTTTATAAGAAAAAGTAAAGAAAGAAATCTTTAATAGCAAAAAATAATTCTGTGATCACTCATATTCCCGATTTCTGATTTATTTCCACAAAAACAGCTAAAATTTATTTTAATGCTCATTAAATATGTTTATTTTAAATGCAATTAAAATTTACAATAGTTTACTTTCAAAAACATTTGCAAACCAATAAAAATTTGGCAAAACTGAAATAAAAACAATGTAATTAACATAAAAAAAAATAATAATAAAAAATCATTTAATGAGGTCTAATAAAAAATTAATATGTTGTACATACATGTCTATATCAAAAGGAATGGAAAATAAACAGTAAGAACAGGCCTCCTGCTTTACGAGCAACACAAAAAACACATTTCAAGCTTATTGATGTTTAAATTTTCCAAAAAACAAAAAATATTGCAACACAACCAAAGAGCTGCAACGACGATTATGACCTTAAAATAACAACAATTTAAAGAACATTTAGTCGTAACAAACAACTATAGGTACTATAAAAAGAAAAAATTGTGTAAAGATTTAATTTAACACATGTTAACAATACGAATGAGTTGAACTAAAAATTTCTTACGTTTTTATGGTTTATTTTACATTTTTGTTGTTGATTTCCATGGCGTTGTTGTTGCTGTTGTTTTTTTCAACTACATACATACTCGTACATAATAATAAGACGAAGAAGTAGCATAAGAAAATTGTGTTTTGCAAGCGTAATTTAAGTTGTTAAATATGATGTTATTGTTGTTGTAAGTACGTTCAGTTGTTGTTGTTGCTGCTATTCTATTCGTCTGTAAGTCTGTCTTACCTGACTGACAAGATATACTACTGCGATATTGTTTTTGTTGTTGCTGTTATTGGGTTGGTTTTGTGTTTAGGTCGGTCACATACTTTATAATTTGGGTTGGGTTTGACTACGTAAAATAATCATACGTTGTTGCGTTGTACATATACTCGTATATATCTATGTATGTACAACATACACACAAACTCTAAACTTGCATACATATGTCCATACATACTGACTGACACAAGTATGTAAGTATATATGTACATAGGTACATGTGTTTTAAAGTTGTATTTAGGTAAGCAGCAACTACAACAACAACAACGGCAACAAAATCCGTAATATGAAACAATTGTAAGTAAATCTCATACCTATGTGGCATGCTAAGAGTAGCAAATATACATATGTATTTACTACTAACTGAAACAACAACAAAAATCATAAGAGTATAAAGATATAATTGTTCATGGAAGATCCAATTTAAACTAGTTCGTGTAGATAGAGGAAAATACCAAAGAATACATCAACAACAACAAACAGCAAGAAAAAGTCAAATAACCCGATCAGTCTTTCAATCATTTATTTTGTAGGGTTGCCAGTAGGATAACTAAATTCCGGAGCCGTTTCCCTTTTTAGGCAACACAAAATTGTTATTAGAAATATCTTGCTAAGACCGATTTTTTTGAAAAGTGAGTTTTGAATGTAAATTATGAAAAAGAAATGTAATCACTCATTTTTGTAATCAAAAATTGATTTTTGATATGAAAAACTCGGAATTTCTTTAATCCTTAATAATTTTGCAAATAACCATTTAATAAAGAATCATCTGTATCATTAATATTTATCCTAAAAAAAATAGTTTTTATATAAAAAAAAACTTTTAAACTCTCAAATCAAAAATCGCTAATAACTTTGACTTACTAAAAAAAAATACATGAACATTTTAAAAAATCTCAAAACATCCAAAATGTTTAATTAATCCAGAAAAGGAACTCGTTTTTATATTATTAATCAAATATAGAATTTTATATAACAACATTGCACAGTGGTTTAAAAACGTTTTGTTTTGGAAATACATATGTAATTCGGTATATCGGGAGTTATTGCAGATATCGTAACGAAATTTTACATGGTTACAGCTGACGTATTTTTGAGTTGATTTACGTTTTTTCTTGGCGTCGTAGGCGAAAGGGAGGCCAATGGCCCCAAGTTTTTTAGATATGGCGGACCTACAATGGCGGAGGCTCAAACAAATTTTCTAAAATATCAGCTATATGGTAATAAAATTCTAAATAAAATTAAAATGTTGGAACAGGTCCATATTTTTTACATTTTTCCAAAAAGTACCTATATTTGTAATTTTTATATGTTCCGTATTAGAGTTTAATGCACAAGCGTGTAAAATAAAATATTACTCATTTCAGTGGAAATAGCCCTCCCCAGCTCTAATCAAACTTGGCCAATTTTGAAAAAAAAATGTATTTTAAAGTAAAAAATTCGGAAAACGCAAAACACTGAAAGTATAAATAGTTCCATATTTACTATCACATGGTAAATAACGCCACAGTGGGCACTTTTATAAAAAAATCAAATTTTGAAACACCTTTTTCGCGTTTTAGGACATAATCGTATGCAATTTCAAAATAAACAATGACAAAAATTACAATGCCATTGATTTTAAATTTTCATATTTTATTATATTTTTTCGTTTTTAAGGTAAATGACAGCCCAAAACAATCAAAAAAAATTAATACTAATACAAAAATGTTAAATTAACTCTTCAGAAGCTCCACAAACCTTGCCCTTTTTCATAATTTTAACGTTTTTTCATATATTGCATGCAAATCGTATGTACAGTGTACACACAATGGTGCAGAATGGAAATTTTTTGGAAATATGTATGTATGTATGTGTAATTTGCGAGTTATAAGTATTTTAAAATTGACATTTTATAATATTGCTTAATCCAAATCAGATTTTTTTAAAATATCGTTCAGAATTCTTGACCGATTTCCTTCAATTTCAATTAAAAGTTGAACAAATTATCGATTTATGTACGAATTTTTTCAGAAAAGCTGTTCGAAATAAAGTCACTATATTTAAGATAAAATTGGAGACTAATAATTTTTATTTTAAAGGTTTAAATTTGTGTGTGTTTCTCTAACATCTTTGAAATTAATTTCTGTGAAAAATAAAATAGTTATTTAAAGTATTAGCATTATCAAACATTTCTAATTAACGGTAACTCTGCTTAGAAAGCAAGCATGTATTGAAATGTAAAATAAGTGTTTTAATTTTTTTTTATTCTTGATGTTTTAGGTTTGGCAGGTATGTAGCAATTGATCTTTCTAACATTTGGTTTTGTTGTAATTTTATGATCTTTTAAATACAACGCACTTTTTTACTTTTTTTTTATTTTATTTTTACTATTATTGTTGTTTTTATTTCTAAAAAAAATAGAAAGAAAAATTAGACACGAAAACTAACAAACAAAAAAAAATAATGCAAAACGTGTAAAAGAGTTCAAAAGTTAAAGTAAATAAAAAGATATATTGTTAATGTTAAATATAAATAAATGTTTTCATAAGAAAAAAAAAAACAGAAAAATGTTTAAAAACAAAAGAAATACTGTTAACTCATTTGTAGCTCTCAGAAACACAAGAAACCCATTTGTACGACTGTGTGTTTTTGTTTTTGTTCTATTGCGCTAATTACTTTTGAAATTAGCGCCGGTTATAAAACGGCACGAAGAAAACTATTACTGGTATATGTATGTCCATCTTTTGTGTGTACGAGTGTGTATGTTAAAAAAGTACTAATTTCCATACAAGCAAATATTTAACACTTTCGCATTAAGAAAATCGTAAGAAATTATTTATGTTATAATGCCAGCAATAAAAACTGGAGATTAGTTCATCTTAAGTGCTTTTTCTTTTAAAATAGTTGTATATTGCGTACATTAAATAAATATTATAGTAAAAGCAGCGATAGAAATGCACTATGGGTCAATGCATAACAATAAAAATATATTTTTTATTGTTAAAATAAATAACAATAAAAATATATTTTTTATTGTTAAAATAAATAACAATAAAAATATATTTTTTATTGTTAATCAAATATTCAGTCAAAAAAACATTATTCGGCATAATTAGTCAACAAAAATATAAGTCCTCGGATTTTATGTATTATATTCAAAATTAGTTTTTTCTTTAAAATTATAAAATTATAACTGCATTAATTTAAACATATTAAAGAGGACCTTTAAGATGAAAAATAGTACTTTCCCTGACTTTGATTGCACTTAAGGTACGGCCACACTTGACATATATTTACTCAAAAAAGCGTAACCACTTGTTTTAGCACAAATTTGTTTGACGTTGTTTACTCTTACATAAGTTTTGCAAGATCAAACAGCAACAAATAAAATAAAACTAAATATTTGTTGTGTCCTGTTCTAAACAAATGGTACTAAAGGGATATAAAAATATTTTAATAAAAAAGTACCAAACAGAGATATAATTTTCATCATTTATGAGATCCAATTTCCAAAAAGAAATTCTCAGAAATTATATATGTTTAGTTTATAAAGAAATTAAATAAGTTGTTGAAAAAATAAGAAAAAAAATTTAACATTTTGTTCTTTAGAGGATCTAAATCTATTGAGATATTGTAGATTAAGGATGTTTATAAAGCTCTATATGTTGGCAGCTTCGTCGACAGTCAAGCGTCCCATATTCGACAGTGCAAGGAAATTGTTGAAAAATTAAAAAAAAATTAACATTTTGTTCTTTAGAGGATCTAAATCTATTGAGATATTGGAGATTAAGGATGTTGGCAGCTTCGTCGACAGTCAAGCGTCCCATATTCGGACAATGTAAAGAAAATTTGTATCATTTAGTACGTTATTATTATATTACCCTAGTTTAAGTCTCTATGTATAGACGAACGGAACGTACGGAGGAATTATGTGGACGGAAGGAGGAGGACCGAAGGAGGAGCTGACCTTTCTAGAATGTATGATAATACCCAAGTTCAAGAGCATAATAAAAAAAATATAGGCAAACGGATCGTATGAAGGAAGAAGGAAGACGGAAGGAGAAACTGACCTTTCTAGAAAGTATGATATGACCTAAGCTCGAAAGAAAAAATTATCAAAAAAAAAATTTAATCAAATACAATGAGAATAATGGATCATTGTAATGGACCGGTAAGCATGCAAGCACAATAAAAAAACGTTAAAAATATTTTTTTTTCGAATTTATGCGATAATATCTATACTAGGTATAGTGAAAATATTTATCTGATGTATCGGAAATTATACTACGTGATCACATTGTATACCTTAATGTCACAGGTTGGAGTTCTCATCTCACTAGTATTTAGTCTTAATCTAGTATCCCAATCTTGTGAGCTTTGAGTCACTACGTGAATCAAACAACCAAATTTTAGTGTAGTAGGCAGTTCCAGTTTAACTACTTTTAAACCTTTTGGCAATAAACTTTTCAAAAATATTTTCCTAATTCGACTTATTACGAGTGTGTTGTGGAAAACGAAAAAATGCATGTATTTTATATATATGTATGTATACCAAATATTGGTATCATTGATTACAAAACTCTTGATAAGTTGGGAAATTATCCAATACTTTCGTATTGGAAAAAAACTGCGTTTAGAAAATTATTCAGAAATTACGAATAATTTTAATTGACCTACATTTGGGACCTGTCCTAAAAGAGCTCTGACATGCACAATAAAGTGTTGTTTCATTAATGTTTTTTTCATTTTCTTAATGATAAGTCCATATTGCACCGTGACGATAATGATAAAAGACATAGAAATTGATGTTTGTGTAACCTTCAATAATTAATTGTAATTTGTGAACATATAACCTATTTTATGTCTTATTTAAAGTACAAAACCAGAAATAACATCTTGATCTTTAGTGGACAACATATTTTGTTATTTTTAAATATACATATTTGTTTTAATTTGCACATTACCATGACAATAAATAAAGCTAGAGGTTTATTTGCATTTACAAAACGATGGGCTAAGAAATTTAATGTCACAAAACAACTTTACATTCTCTTAGTAAGACCTACTAATTATGCCCAAGCTGACTTATTAAGGAGATTGTATTATGAATTTAACAATCTATATGATATCACTGATTTTTCCTCTATTGAAACAAATGTAATTAAACATAAAATAATTAGTTTCTTAAATAATTAATCTTTTATACCTGTAATATTTGTAAATAAATTGTAATTATTCATATACTATATTTAAGCATATGTACAATCTCGAATATGTGGAATATGAGAAAAGAATTGACTTTGGAGGAGTTATACACCTTTAATGTAACTGACAAATATGAATTACGATCCATGTGTAGAAAATACTCTCTCTTCTTTATAAACAAACAATTTTTACCAGTTTTCCTCCATTTTATAATATCTTACAAAAAACGAGACCTATGAATAACATTATTAAGGAAATATTATTGGAAACAAGAATATATTCAGATTCAATATCAAATTAAGCTCCAACAAAAAGTTATTCTTAGAAATACATAAATAGTTTTTGTGTTTTCAAAAAAATAGTTGGAACTGCCTTATTTTCAACTA
The DNA here is from genome assembly GCA_950370525.1 of Bellardia bayeri. Taxonomy (NCBI): domain Eukaryota; kingdom Metazoa; phylum Arthropoda; class Insecta; order Diptera; family Calliphoridae; genus Bellardia; species Bellardia bayeri. Next base: position 68,585,434 of record OX493266.1, on the reverse strand, counting down.
TGTGTTTCCTCTTAAAAAAATTTTATAGAATAGAAATCTAATTCGGCTAATTTAACACATTTCATTTTAATTTACTAAATAAGCTGTTTTACGGATTAAATATAATTTCAGTAGCCAGAAATAAAACTTAAATCACGAACAATGTTATCTTGTGAAATATGATATTTTTTGGCAGCCCTGAAATTTAATTATGTAATAGTTTTTTTAACTACATACCTACATACCTATTTTGTAGATGAGTTAATAAAATTAACTCAACTGAAAATACCTATATAAATTAGACAAAGCAAATCAAGTGATATTTATTTTAAACTCAAATTGCAATTCCTTTCATTTAAAGTTAATTTAAAACTTTGATTTAAATATTACTGTAAAAAAAGATATAGAAATGACTCTAAGTATTTTAAATTTTTCTATACAACATTTCCTGATCCTCACACAATTCATCACATGTCGTGCTATTAATAATTAAATTATGTACTTTCATTTATAGTACAAATAATATAATACTCAGATAACAATTTCCTGTAATCAAATCTTAATGTAATGAAAATGTACTTGTATTGTTTTGTAACCTAAAGTAGGTGTCATCAAACCCACTGTGTAATGTGAAGCTAAAAAAGGGATTGTTTTGTGCTGCTAAACGAATTGTAAAGAAAAACTGCAAAGAAAAAGTAAAGTAAAAACAAAACAGGAAACATTATATAGTTTTTCTCAGTTGTTTATTTTTGCTTTTAAAATTTTTGTTGTTGTTTGTTTTGCTGCTCTTTGATGTTGAGAAATGAAAACATAAAAACAAACGCACATAGAGAAATAGCATAGCATAGAGAGAGAGAGAACAGAAAAACAAAGCTAAATTGCTTATAGGTAAATACCAGTGATGGAAAATGGATTTTTGTTTTTCGTACCAACTATATAAATAAAATGTACTTTTTAGACCTCCATGGTACCATTTTCAATATTTGTTAAATAATCATAAAACTTTACCACAAACTTACTTTATCGAAAATTCGATATATCTTATAGCAACATTATTGCGTTAATTGTCGCGATTATCTAAAAATATTCTTATTTATGAAGTATCGAGTCATTTGCGAAAAGTTAACCTTGGAAAATATATATATAGTGGGTATTTCTAAAATAACTAGAATTATTATTGTAAGAATAAAAGAAATAGAAGAGTTAACTTCTAACGATTTTGAAATCCTGATTAACTACACTTTAAGCTTTAGTTTTTGAATTAAGCCTCAAAATCATTTAATGTAAATGAATATGTCAAAGACTCATATTGTTCGATAATTCAACCAAAAATTTATTGTAATAATCATCTTATAGATGCATATTTAAAGATCAAATTGATATCAGTTCCAAAATGTTTATGAAATTTTATAAAATCTCTTTTGCTTATATTTGTCACAGAATTTAATTCCGTTCGAAAGTGGAATTAAATTAAATTAAATTTTGCTCCTATAGAAAAAGCAAAACGAAAAATTTGTTCGGAATGAAACCAATTGTTCGTTTTACTTCTTCTTTAGAAGCAAAATATGGAAATAATTCCACTTCCGAACGGAATTAAATCCTGTGACATGGCTGATATTTATCTGTTTCATCTGAAATACCAAATTTTTATGCAACAGTATTTTGAAATTGTACCATATGACGTAGTACCACGGTACCAACTGTGTTTAAAATGTATCAAAAAAGTACAAATGTACCATGTTTGCCATCAGTGGTACATAAAAAGAAACCATAAATAATGGCATTATTGAACATTAATGTACAATATTTACATCAAAGTGCTAAGATAATGATAATACAGTTCGACTCGTACTCGTATGCAAACCATTAGATTGGAAATTTTTATTTATTTTGTCTTCTTCTAAACAAACCACATGCTCATTCACATTCACACACAGATAAATGAAAATATGTAGTGTTTTCTTCATTTGGTGAAAATAAATATGTACATATGTAAGTAAGTACACCGAGTAAGAAAAGCACAAGTAAATATTTACAAATGCATTAAAATTTTTATAAATGGTTTTGCTGTCAGCCGGAGCCTATTATTCTATTGTTTTTCATGGTCTCTAAGTACAAAAACTTTTACAAATGAAAATTCTGAACTGTGAAAAAAACTAAATACTCGCATTGGAAAGTATATAATATTTATGCGCAAAAAGTACTTAATAGGAAATTAATTGGATGAGACTGGGTCTACAATATTTTTGTTGATTCATTATTAAAACAAATCATTTAGGATTTTACTTTAAAATTGAATCAGAAAAATTAAAGTATATTTCTTGTTCGGTTATTAGAAATTTTGTATGAATCATTAATTAGTAAAGCTTAAGTTTTTTTCGATTAAATTCAAATTTTGAGGTGGCAAAAACAGTTTCAACTAATTTTTTTATTTATGATACGAATTGTAAGCTAATAAATTTTTTTTCCACAACACGATCAATATGCTGTCAATTTAATTTAATTTGTTTTCCAGTGAAAAATTATTCTCTGCAAACATTTTAATATTTTTTATAAAAGTTCAAAGTTCTTGCATTTTTAAATCCTCAAGCCTTAATTTTAAGAAGACAGATGAGTAAAACATTGTCTGTAATTAAAAATACTTGAATACTTTTGTGATTCTGCACAATATTTTGACCAAAATCGCTTAATTTGTTAGAAACTACAGTTTCACTGCGCTTCAACTTTCCTTCAGATAATGACAGAAGCTTTATTGGATAAAAACTTTATTGGAAAAAAACTATACTATAGTTGAAGAGATTAAAAAAGTGAAGCTCTTCATGCCGCACTTGCCTGATGAAGGTTGTGGTTGTGATATAATGTGCCCAGTGGGTCAGTTTTGGTAAGCAAAACTGGCGCTGTGGGATGAACCAAACGTAATGTTACATACTAAGAATCTAGCCTGTTTCAAATATACATAAGTCCCAAATATAAGAATATTTATTTGTTGTATGTTGAAAGTTTAATCTTGCCATACAAAAATAACTACGGTCTAGATGTTAGTCCATATGAGGGAAACGTTTCCAAACTCAATGATATTTTTGATTTTAAATATATGTTAATATTATTTAAGATTTACCTCGCGACTTTGAGTTTTGAGAATCCAAATTTTTTCATATGCATACAATTTCCCACATTAAAAAATTAAGTACAACAGTTGCTTCTAGGTAACAAAACCAATCGAAACACAAGGCCAAAAAAACCTTACAGAGAGAGAGAGAAATTTTAAAAAATTTTCAAACACGTTCATGCTATTTTCTCATAAAATAAACAATTAGTAGGATCATGATTTCTAATAGACAGTTGTTATTAAATTTTCTAAATATCGCCCACTAATTTTAAACTTCTGTAATTCCTTAAACTGTTTTCCTAAAAATATCACGTTTCAGGATTGTAACTTCACAACTAAATCATGTACTAGAAAATATACCCTTAATTTTAATCCCTTTAAGAGATTAATGTATAAATGATCATGAGGCATTTTCAGGAAATCCCTTATCATCGTTTGAAATTTTCCGCAGCATGCTCTTTTACTTAAAGGGTCAGTATGAAGGTGTGATAATAAAAAAAACGTAAACAAAAAATATTGTTGAACCTTTTGCGGCCCTTAAGAATATTTCATTTTTGGTGAACTTTAATCAAAAATTATGCATTTAAAAAACAATATTTATTCGCCCATCGAAACACATAATCATTAATGCCCTTATTCATAAAACGTACAACAGGTTTATAAAGCAAATTTTTATGAATAAGGGGGTAAGTTTTTAACGCTTACTAATGTACATTAGACACACTCATATCTTATAAAATTCATTGCGCTATGACACATTAAAGAGTATCTTTACACAAAAACGCATACATTTAATTTTGCGACACTTTTAAGTTTTTATAGTTCACGCAGCAGCAAAAAAGTGTCAAGATTGTATAATAACCAAATAGAAAAATGTATAATAACTATAACTAAATTCTATCTACATATGTATGTACAAATGTATATAAAATTTATTTTAACTTCTTGATAAATTTTAGTTAGGCTCGAGTTCATTAAATTTAATTTTCATTAAATTATTTTTACTGAAGTTAGGAATTACAACTTGAAAAATTTTTTTTTTATTTTTAATAATTTTTTTTTTATTTTTAATAATAAATTTTTCAATTTGTAATTCCTAACTTCAGTAAAAATAATTTAATGAAAATTAAATTTAATGAACTCAAGCCTAACTAAAATTTATCAAGAAGTAAAAATTAACAGTTCGATTATGAAATTAATAATTATTCTATAAATTCATTTTAAGGTATTATAAAAAAGAAATAAATATAAAATATCAGAGGAATAAAAAATAAAAACCAAAAACTTACCATTGATACGTTAGCACACAGTCTCCATGGGAATTTTCGCTAAAGTTGAAGTGTTGTGTACGCCACCTCCGACGCCGCCATTCAATGTGGTATTAGCCACTGAAGTGTTTTGTGTTATTTCGCCACCGCATGCAGCCATAGATGGTAAACCTTGCGAAGACGAAGAATGTTGCACACCATTTGTTGTGTTTGTAATTTCTCCACGAGAACGAGGGCAACAGAAGCGTTTGCAAGCTGCCCAAACTTGTGGCTGACAGCCGACCACCAGGAAAATGAAGACACCTTGTAGGGCGTTAATGAGATCGGTGACAAACCACCAACACTGTGGACCACCCACAATCCAAGACAGAACATCCACAATCCAGGTAACACCCATGACAACCACCAATTTAAGACATACCTTTCCTAAGGCGGTCTTCTCAGTAGTTGACTTGACATCGTCACGCTTCCATAGACCACAGGTCAGTTGATGGGTAGTGGATACGAAGAGCATTATATTGACAGACAAGAGTATGCCTATGGGCCCAAAGAAATAAGCAAATATCGACAATCTTTCACCGTTAAACCAGCAATTTTTTTCGCCAAAGCCAGGTCTTAAAAGGGAAGATTCTGGTATAAGATTGACACAGGCCGCTATGGTGGCTATAAGTAGTGGTATACCCCAAGCATAAGCTGAATAAAGACGCAGTCTTATAAGTTCTTGATTACGTTCCAGAGAGCTGGGCCGGAAGTCTCTAAATGTCCACCAGATATTGAAACACATAGTGTTAAGCCAGAAAAAGGCAGACAAGAAGAAAAAGTGCATGGCACTGGCCACCAAATTGCAGAGAGCCTCATGTAAAACCATGCTCTTAGACAGCTGGATCCAGGATAACAGCAACTCTGCTATGAATAGACAAAAAACGTAATAAATTTGACATCTCCAGTGTAGAACATGATGTACCGAAGGCATTAAGTAACTAGCCACTAAGGTTGCCGCCAAAAACACTACTGAAATGACTAGGCCAAAGCTTAAAGCTGCATTTTGTCGTCTATAGGAATCATTGTCGCCATCGTAATCATCCGACCCAAAGTGATGTAAGCAAGCAAATATTTTCAATGAGTCCGATGATGAATTGTTCGTACGCAAATATTCCAAGCAATAATCACTGGAGGTGAGATTCACTTTGTGTGTGGGCAAATGTAAATGACCCGATTCCGTATATAATTGAGAAGCTTCCCAGTCACCAGCTATAGCAAATGTCGTAGACCCTGTCTTGCATTCAGGAAAACCATAAATGGTTTGATATTCATTTTCCTCTAAATGGGAAATACTTAACTTTCTTTTATGTCCGACATCTATGTGGCATTTTTTCATTTCATCATCGTAGGCTCCATGTTGACCACAACACTTTTTAAGTTTAAGAGTGGGTAGATTATCTCTCGATTTTGGAAAGCATACCAAAGCAGCTTGCTGGTCAACACAATAGCGCGAGGGCGGTAGTGATATGGCTCTTTCGGGCAAGAAAAGAGAACCATTGGAAAATAGTACTATATTGTGATTACCCGTTATCAATTCAAGATCCTCAACGGTACATGTTACTTCTTCCTCTGTTGAATTTCTTACTATTTCATTAATATTGCGGGCACGACTTATGGGAAATATATTATCTTCAAAAGTAATAAATTTCGGTGCGGTGCCAGGAGGTTCATGATGTTTTTTGCGATTTATTAGGTAAATCAAAGGTATCCAGAGTTCTGAACTACCCGCTACACATGTTTTTGATTTATCTAAGTATTCACCAAATAAACAGCACTTATTAAGGACAACACGTGGTGGTGGTCGACGTTGGGGTGGTGAATTCGTTGAAATTGGGGTGGACGTTATTGCTGTTGCCACTGCTTCTAACGAAGTTGAGTCGGTAGTAAAGTTCATTTGTGTCGTCGGAGTGATGGCTGTCAAAATCTGAGCATTTTCTGGTACAGTAGCAGCTGCATGGTTGTCAATGGATGGTGGTGTCATCATAAAAACTAAAGCTGAGCAGCCGGGTAAAAACTGCTGATGTATCATGATTATGAACATGACAAATAATAAATGATGAGATAATCCTATTCCTTTTTGTAGTCTCATGTTGTAGTGGTTGTGGATTTTGTTGTTATTGCTGTTTTTATTATTATTATTACTTATTGTATGTTTACACATTTTGTAATTGTAATAGTGTGTTGGATTTAAAAATTCATTCATAATTTTTCTTCTGTAATCACTGATTAAAACTTTTGTTTTTAATATTTCTCAACAAAAATTTTTCATAATTTTTTTTTCTTTTAATTATTTTCTAAAATAACACAATAATCATGTTAATTATAGTAATGAAAACATTTTTCTCATTTACACTCAGCGAAAAAAATTTAAAGTATTTCAATTAGTTTTTAAAGTGTGTATGGTTTAGTAAGAAATAAGATTAATTAATTTTTTTAATGGAAAATATTTTAAATACAGTCATATTTGCAAATAATGTTTAAATGGTTTGAAATCAAATTCATATTTATGTATGTGTCATTCCTCTTTTATGTATCTCGAACATAATAAGGTGGAAAAAGTGAAAAAAGTAGAAAAATTTAGATGCTGTCCGTTTTCTCGTTAAATAAAGACATACATAGGTATTTCCTTTATATATCTGATAACTTAAGAGTTGTTTCAAGTAGTTTTAAATTGTTAAAAGAATGTTGCATGATTAAAACGGAACAATAATCGAGTTTATGAGTCTTTTAAGGCTCTCACAACAACTACTTGCGCATTAAGAACTCAAATAAAAAGGACACAAAAAGACGTATAAATAAATTCCAAACTATCATTTAAAGCAGAGCTTTAAATTGTTCATTTAGTTTTCTATTTCCATCTATTTCAAATTATATAAAAAATACGTTGTACTATTTTTGTTTTGTTTTTAATCATTTACAAAAGAATTAAAGAAAAATTGAATTATCCAATATTTTAGTTCTTAAAATTGGCTTAATGTTTAATGGTTTGAAGAAACTGTGAATAACGGAACAAATCAAGATTCCTGTATTACTTTCTTTTACTTTTTTTTTAGTAAGTATTCACATACATAGGACTTTAAACTCTGGGGTACCTACATATATCGAACACTGGTTTCGCAATAAATACTTTTTCGTTAGTTTCTGAATTACAATGTTAATAAATTGTACCATATTGTATATCATATTAAAGGTATTTTCAATAATATCTATATTGTTCAGATAATTGACTGATTATAAGAAATGTTTGCTATTATATAAAATTACTTTAAATTCCTATAACTCCAAAACTAAGAGAGAGCGGCCAAAATTATTTACGGTTTTATACATATAATTAGGAAAGCTATCAACACACAAAAAATTATTAAAATACAAACTGTTGTCACGATCTTGATTTATGTCAAGCAAATATTTAATTTGTTGGAAGTCCTAAACTTTGCTTTTGGTTTGAAGCATTGTTTATTTCTGCCATTTGTGTTTCACTTTCAAAATTTTAGTACATAATTTAATTCATTTAGGAGTTCATGTATTTAAATTAAATTAAAAACTTTCTGTTTAAGTTACATAGGTAATTCACCTTGAACCATACATATTCATACATATTATGTAAAAAGGTTAATTAAAATTATTTAAATTCACTACAGATAAATTTTTTACAATTAATTTTTTTGAACTGCTTTCGAAGAAAAAACATGAGTGTAACTTTAAATAAATTTCGTTGAGTATAAAATGCATTGTTTGCATATTTTTCTTTTGAATTTTCTTGTTGTTTTTCTTTGGCCTTTTCTTACTTCTCTTAGTTTAAAAAAGAAACTTAAATTATATAGGTAGGTATGTATATTTTTTCAATATTTTACTCAAGCTTTACTACTGCTTCACTTCAAAATTCCATTGTTTTGCAATTGGTTACAATTTCACTATTTATTTCTTAGAGTTTTGTATATAAACTTCATGTTTGTTGACTTTTTGTTGTCATGATGTTGTTACTGTAGTACTCGTTTAAAACTTTAATTGCACTCTCTTTTTGTTTTGTTTTTCTTTACTTCAGTTTTGTTGTTATTATTGTGGTTGTTATTTTATATATACACACACGGATACACATTCTTTCTTATTATGCCTTATTTAGGTTTGTTTTTTTTCTCTTCTTTTTTTATAAATTTTTTCTTTGCCTATAACTAGACAATTGTAATGAATATCATTTTTGTATTTATTTTTTTTAATTTTTTATTATTTTATTTATTCACATGCAATTCTTTATAGGATAAAATACACAATAAACTCAACTAACAGATACAAAATAAAAAGAATCTTGTAAAAAAATTTAAACAATACGCCAGAGAGTATGTATAAAATAATAAATAAAAAAATGTGTTTGTTTAACACAAAAAACCGACCGTATTAAAAACTGCTTTTGTTTGATTTCTTTAAAAGCGCGTTGCAACTCGCTCGTCGTCGTATGCGTTCAAATAGTAAATTACTTCTGTTTTCTCTTAAGAGTTTTAAATGTTTAGCAAGCCTGCTGCTAGTGTAGTGTCTGCTAGTTAGTGTGAACGGTTGTGTAAAAAGGTAGCAGACACAAAATGTTTTTCAAGAGGGTAAACGATTTTTGAAAGGGAAGAGAGCACGCTCATACACGAAATGAGAGCTAGTGATGTTCGATTTTTTGTTTACTACAATAAATTAAATTTTGTGTATATGAACAAATGAACGAACGTACGAGTATACGTTAATTTAAAAATACTTAACTAATTTATGTTTTTTTAATTTTCAATAAAATAAATACTGGATCGCATGGTATGGTATGTCAGTAGTGAGTAAATTTTTATTGATTGATACTGGTATTAATAAGAAATTATTCGATTTTGCATTGGAAATTGCAATTAGGTGCGATTTGTTTGTTAGTTAGGGCACATTTATTCATTCAAATTGGAATGTTAATAAATACGACCTTGTATGGGGCAAGTCTAATTCATATTATGTAATTACAAACCGCTAAAAAAGATTGATCTTTGCTTAATAACTACTAAATCTCTAAACAAAACTCAAATGAATTTGAGTAGTTAAATTTTACTTACATTTCGGATCAAACATTGATTTAATTACATGAATAACTTTTTGATGAGTAAAAAATTTAGTCGAGTGCTTTTTTATTAGTTGCATATGCATAGATCAGTGGTCGGTAAACATAGTCAGCAGGAGTCACATTTATTTACCTGCAAATAACACGAATGTCAACGAAGTTTTTAAAAAAATATTAAATAAGAAACAGAAATTACAAATACAATAGCTGGTCAGATTACAAAAGAGAATGAAATTACATGTTATCTTTATGCCGAGCACTGGAATAGGTTCATGTTTGGTCCCCTGTAACATTTTATTTCAAGTCAGTGGTCGAACTTTCAAAATTTCTTTGTAACAAATTACACGAAATTGATTTTTAAATTGTGAGATTTTTAACAAGAATGATTAGAATGCTTAGAATGGATAGTTTATTCTTTTAGAAGAAATTTATTATGTCTTTTTAAAAGAAGAGCTGGCTCAGAAATCATTAATCTAAACTGAAGCATTATCAGAGTAGAGATATAATTGCCTGAGACTTTCTAACTAGTTTTTAAAGAGTTGAACAATTGAGATGCTTTCTAAACTAGAGTATCACCTGATTTAGAAAAACTTCGCAGATGTGGAGTTAAACTCTTACCTTATACCTTACTTGGTTGCTTTACAAACCTTTTGATTATATTATTCATAAAAAGAACATATTTTACTTTAATATTTGTTTGTTTAAGAAAACGCAACCTTCAAAAAAAAAAAAAATAAACCAATATAAAATTACATTAAACTAAATATCGACTAGATTGAATCTAAAAATATTTTAAATATACTGTAAGGGTCAATATAAAGTAAATACCTAATAATGTTTCAAAATGTTTTATTATACAAGTACAAATTTACAACAAAATTTATTGCATAATTCAGAAACTAGAAAAATAAGGAACATAAAAAAATAATTCAATTTTAACGGAAAGGTACCAGATTTTTCGCATAATACATTTGTATAATAATAATGTAAACAGGTATATTAAAATTATGTAAAACATTCATATTAATATTTTGTATTTTATTTCTTTTGCCTTTATTACATCTAACAATCTTCTCGACATTATTATTAGATTAGCGAAATTTTGTTTCATTCATCCTGTATTACTGCCTTTAGGTTATCCTATATAATATTTCGTTGCCTAATGTTTTTGTCCAGATATTCCTACAGAAGCTCAACTAGATTGAGATCTGAGGGCTGTCGATGATGCTATAAAGTTTTTGGGCAATGATATAGCAACCAATCCCTTTTTGTGGAGGGGTTTTGACTCCATTTTGATTTCTAAAACTTACTTTCATCGGAGAAAAGAATATGTTCTTTGATATAAAGAGCTTCTAACGTGGCACCCTGTCATGCAGGTCATTTTTATGCAAAGATCTACTAATCATACTCGCGCTTAAAGGTTTTGCCAAGGGGTTTCTTAATATTTTCAACTATTTTTACAGCACTAGATTTTGGGTTTGCTCTTACTTCAGTTTTTGTAAAAGAAAAATTTTCTAACGATATTGTACAGTGATGGCTTCTAACGATTTTACCAGGAATTGTCCTTTTCTACGTAAGTATTTATGATTTGCACATTGTAAATTTTTATTTTTTTTTTAAATTTTTAATAATAAATTTTTACATCTTAATATTTTTACGAAATTATATGTCAATTTAAATTTAACGGTTTGTAACGGCTGGTATCAACATACAGCATGTTTATCAATATATACAACATGATTATCAACAATTGCATTAGTAAAAGTTTCTATATACAAACATTGTTGATAACACGCAGTATGACAGTATTTGGTTTTAACAGCCATAGAAAGGAACTTTCCATTGTCTTCTCTAGATGCTGCCGAAAATTACTAGAATATGGCGCTAGTGTATAAATAGAACATAGAATAGAAGGGCCACTCAGAGTCAGTTTATTGTGAGTCATCGTTGAGTGAACAACAAAGTGTTCTCAAACTATAATTAAAGTGTGTGTTTAAACTTTAAAGTAAACTGTAAAAGAGAAGTAAAATACAGAGTGATTATTTAAATTGTTTTGAATAAATAAAGGCTCGTTATATTTGCAATTCTACTACCATATAATAACTATATAAAAATGCAATATAATTTTTTAATATAATATTATTTATATTAATATGTATAATTAAGCTTTTCTTTTAACAATATGAGGTGTTGACTTTATTTTGACGCTATTTATATTTAAGAATTTTCAAATACGTAAATATGTATGTACCTATTGACCAATTTATGTCAAAAAAAAAAAACAGATGAGAAAAGATTTTTTTAAATAAATAAACAAAAAAATCACAAAATACAAATACATCATGGACTTTTCAACGGCCAAATGGATAAAAATAACACCAACCAAACACGTATTAAATATACAAATATGTATATGGCAGTGTGAATGTTAATATATATGCTAATTATAATAAATCGTCTAATACTTTTTCTACTTCGACAAAAAAATGTATCATAAACTAAAACATGAAAAGAAAAATTAGATTTTACTACTAAAACAATAAATTTGACGCTGAAATTATAGAAAAAATAACAAAAAGCCATGTCGATTTCCAATGATCATCACCACCATCAACGCCATTATTATCAGTCTCATCGTCAGCATGATAAACAAAAATAAATACATATTAGTTTCTGCTTTTTTTAATTAAATCCAAACTAAACAAATATCTTGTTAATGCTTTTTTTCTTCTGCAACTTAAATTTTAAATAAATATTAAAGTTTACACAATAGCAAAAAATACGCTGTATTATTTCTTCTTTTCTATTATAACGCAAAATAATACGAATACATACAAACAAATATTGTTGTAATATTTTATTATAATGATAATATATGATTATAATGATTGAAATTCGAACGCATTGAATTATTGATTCCCGTTAATTTTTTTAAATATCATCATAAATTTCTTTCGTATTACAAATGCATATACATACATATATATATATATATATATATACGAGCATATTTATTTAAATTACAAGCATTAGTGTTTTCTATCATTATGATAAATACTTTTCAGCACAAACATTTGTCATCATTCGAAAATATGTACAATATGTACTTCGCAAAAAGTAACACAAATCATTGTATTCTACGAAAATTTACAAACAAATCGTATTGCTTACATACATACATATGTAGAAAATTTAACATTCACTTTTCCAAAAAAGTATTTTTCTTTGACATTCTTTTGTAAAAAAAATAAAACACATTTTAATACATGTCTCCATAAATTGAGCGGAAAATTTATCGTGTTTACGCGTACTACCTACCCCCAACCTACTTTTCTTTGTAGACTTTTTAGAAGATTAATGGCCACAAAAGTAAGTTTCAATATAAGATTGACTTGCATAAATTATTAAAAAAAATCTAAATATTTGCTGATATTTTAAATGCCACTTTGGACCATCATTCACAATAGTCGATACTAATGAAGCACAATATAATAACTATCAACAAGTGAAAAAATCTAGTTGTCCGAAGCAAGTTTTCTATTCCTACTACATGTTCACCTTTGTAGTATTGCTAAGACACTTTAAAATTTAACGGAAATCCTACTAAATTCCTATGTCCAGTTCTGGGGACAAGTTTGCTCTACCAATTCATTATACGTTTTTTATGTCCTGTAATTTATTCTGTAGTTAAATACTATCGTAATATCGGTTATATGGGTTCCAAGAACATACTTAAAAGACTTTTAAAAAAAGACTTATGAAAATTGCTGCCTCGCTTTAGAGTGGGTACCTTTTAAATTCACAAACTTTTTTATAATATTTCGGATATCGGAAGAATCTATGATATCATTCTGATAGGAAAAGAATAATCTTTTGGTTTAAATGATTACCAAATTTTGAAAGAAAAAGAATTATTTAAATATTTATTTGTATGTCTTGCAGTTAATTTAGATTGTATAAGGGCCTTATTTTGTAAAACAATAATAAATAATATAGGTAGTTAATTTTTTTAAACTGAGGCCTTTCAAAAATGTTATATATTTTAAATATAAAAGAAATTAATAATTTAAAAATTTTTTAATCTTTAATATTTCAAGCTCAATTTCTTTTTATTATTTTATTTGAAATTTATATTATTTGAAAAGGGTCAAATAAATTATAATAAAAAATTTTTTATTCTAAGCATACTTCTTTGAAGCTCGCATTTGACACGTTTATATAGCGAATAATCCGAAACGTTTGTTCCCTATACGATCTTAATTAATGTCAAAACTACTTTGGAAATATACAACATTACCAATATCTGCCAAAATACATATTTCTAGATGATAGTAATTTTTTTATTACAGCTATGAAACATTTGTCTTTTATCACTTGGGTTTTTAATTCTGATCACAGATTAAGGACTTTTTCTTATTTAAACGCATTTTTATAAAGATATTGAAGATTTAGAAATATTGACTTTTAATATGAAAAAACAATTTTGAGTCAGAAATATTATTGACCGCAGATTGTGTCCTTTTTCTCATTTAAATTCATGTTTACAAAGTTATTAATGATTAAAGAAATTTGGGACAATTCCATTTGTGACCCAAAACTAAAACTAAAAAGTATATATATTATGGGTACTGGCACGATTATAAGACGATCTAGCCATGTTCGTTTGTCTGTTCGTCTGTTGGAGGCATAATAGAAGAACATAGCACCCATAAAAAGTCTACTTCCGAAGATCACTTGCATGTGCATAAATCCGTTAACATCGCTATCAAGTTGAAATTCAACACAAATAGTCCACATACACATATAATAATCCATAATTTCCATATAAGATCCACTTCCCAGAATAACTATAATACCCATAAAATTCTTGTAAATATCGTTATTAAGATGAAATTCAAAATAATCCAAAATAAGACTCAAATACATAGAAATTACAGCCCCATAATAGGTGATAGCACCCATGTGAGGGATCCGAAAAATAAAAGACCTCGTATAAATATCGTTATCGATACAAAATGCAACAAAATAGTTTCAAGTATGAATAAATCATACGAATATTGCTGGTTGGTGTATAAACACTTACTTGTTTTTTTATATGTTCAGTATTTACTAAATTTAAAATTAAAATATAAATTTTAAAATTAAAAATAAAGCCCTTCCAATTTTCTTATTTCATACTAAAGTTCGTTCAAATGAATATAAAATAATTAATCATCAAATCATATACGATATGTACTTCTATTTAACTATAAGAAACAAAATTGCTAAACAAATATGTATGAATATAATTTAAAGATTTATTGGGTTTTTCTTAACTTAAGGTACGGTCACACTTGGCAAATATTTGACGAAAAAGATGTAACCACTAAATAAAATATATTTGAACTTGTTTTTTTATTTAATAAAACTTTGTTTATTTAGGACAAGACACAATAAATATTTAGTCTTATTTTATTTGATGCTGTTTGATCTTGCAAAACTCTTGTAAGAGTAAACAACGTCAAAGAAATTTGTGCTAAAACAAATGGTTACGCTTTTTGAGTAAATATTTGGCATGTGTGACCATATCTTTACAGACAATTTATGTTATTTTGTACTACATTTTTAAAAGAAATCAAAATATAAATGAATACACACGAATAAATTGCGTCAACGGCAACAACAACAGTGAGGAAAAAACAGAAGGTAAAACCCGCATTTAATTCCCCTCTATTCGCTCTGTGTGCAATCATAAGTTTTGTTTTTGTTTATTTTCCTTTTTACTTTTTTTAAATAAGACATATGATATTAACGGCCAAAAACAATTTGTATCTTCAAATATTTGTGAGTGTGCGTGTTTTATAAAAAAAAACATTTACATAATTCCGGCTTTATTCATGGGCTTAATTAAGTATGACGTATTAAAAATGTATTTAACTGAAATTGTGCAATTTTTTTACGTGTTTTTAATCATTTTTGAAGTTTTTTTTATGGATGATTTTGAACTTGTTGAACTTTTGACAGACAGTTAATGCGATGGAGGACGGCTGGTTGGTGCCTACGATTATTTTAATAGACATAACAAACATTTATTTATTTGTTTGTTTGTTTTTGTTATTGTTGGCATCTTGAGGTTTTACGAGAGCAATTGTTAAAGTTCGTTTTTCAAGCTTAAACACTTTTGCAAGTTGTTGTAGATTTTGCTGATATAGTGGCACTGGTAATTAAACAATTAATTACTTAAAGTACTTTTAACTGTTTATTTCCTTTGCAATATTATAACAACACCATTTCAAATTGAGTATCTTGAAAAGTACCTATAATAAATATAAAAATATATAAAATCGTATATTTTAAATATTTGTATATCAACCACCAAAAATATTGAACATCGGTCGTAGAATCAAAATGTATGTACATATATACATATATTATTTGTCGTATAAGATTATAAGACGATCTAGCCATGACCGTCCGTCTGTCAACGATAGAGGTTCTAAAAAAGATTTAAATGAAATTGTTTCCAAACATTTCTAGTAGCATCCGAATTATAAACCAAAGTTTCAGACTACCTCGATATTTTTTTTCGTATAGTCCCCATACAAATGTTTTCGTGGAATATTGCTCTATGATAAATGAATTCCTATAAAAAAGCAGTATTCATAAAAAATTCAGCAAAACTAAGGTTCATGCTAAGGGAAATCATAATGTTTGCATCAGTCCATATTTGATCATAGCCCCCATATATAGTCCACTTCCGGAAATCCCTTTAATGTGCAGAAATCTCTTATAAAAATTACTATCAAGTTTAAATTAGAAACAAATATTGCATATAGAAACAAATATTGCATATATGTATATATAAATCGGCGCACCGATTTTCACTTTACTATACAAATTTACATTGAAATCACAGTTAAAAATTGTATAACGATCGTCACAAAACATGAAATAGATCCAATATAAGGAATCCGAAAAATAAAAAGAAACTCGTATAAACATCGTTATCGGTACAAAATGTAACACAAATTTGTTTTAAGTTTGCAAAGATCACACTATTAATATATAGGTGATGGGTATATAAGATCCGGTACAGTCAAATATACCAACTTACCTGTTATTTTTAAATATTGGTAATGCAGGTTTAGTATAATTTATAATGTTAAATAATTTTTAGTGGACATATTCTATAGAAAATACTGTTATACGCGAGATTTTCTATAGAGAATACTGTTATACACAATTTTTTTTTATAGAAAATACTGTTATAAACAAGAATTTCTATAGAAAATACTGTTATATACAAGATTATCTATAAACAATACTGTTATATACAAGATTTTCTATAAACAATATTGTTATACACAAGTTTTTCTACAGAAAATACTTTATGCACACTTTTCTAAGAATAATATTTTACGAATTTATTTTAAGGAATTTAAGAATTGTGATGGCCTGTAAAGAAATAGGACCTTTTCGTATAGGGTGTCATGCATTACAAGACACCCAAGACCAAAAGTTCCTTAAGTTGTTTTCTTACACTGATATTAATGAATTATGTATATTTAAAAAATCTTTTTTTCTGTATATACTGCAATAACTCGGGAGAAAAAGCAATTGTAAATGGTGTAAATGTTTTTGTTATATCAGTTAAACATGGTTTTCTAAGAAATTAAAAAATAAGATTCGTTTTCGTTTTACTTATTATTTTTTTGCTGTAAGAACCACAGTACGAATAAGATCTCTAGATATAAAAAAATAAATAAAAAACTTAAAAAAAATAAACGAAAGAGAATTCGACTTATGTTAATCTTCAATGCTTTGACTAACTAAATGACTGACTGGCTGCCTGGCTGACTGACTGACTGACTGACTGCATTTTGTACATATAGTAAGACACACTGAAAGAACATGAACACATGGAGGTTTACTGACCTTGGAATATTTTTTCGGTGTTTTTTTTTTAATTATTTCAGTTTGTTTTTTCTTTTGTTTACATTTTTTTTATTGTGGTGTTGTTCGCTAAGATAAACAAACATTTAGGGAAAAAAGCAAATACCTTTAAAATAAAATCTTAAGTGTAAAAAACTCACATAAATTATTTAGTAAAATAACACATGAGTGGGGATTGATTGACTCTTCTTCACAGGGAAGAATTAAAGTTGTTTGTTTCATAATTATCAGAACTGATCACAAAAGAAAAGAAAATACATAAATAGGTACAATTTTTTTTGCTTGCAATACAGATTTTAATGAAGATTTTATGTGTACCCTATAATCAGCTAATCAGGTGATGTGTTGCATTTTTAAAGATGTTTAATGTAATTTTTTCGATCATGCATTGATTATTAAATTTTGAGTTGACTTAAATGTTTGTTTAAAAAAAACTGGTATTTATTTAATCGATCGAGAAGCATTTTATGAAGATCTTTCCAAATCGGCTGTTGTGGCAGAAAACGAAGATATTGTCCGGCTATTGAAACCGCTTCGAGATTTAACATATCGTGTCTTGCATTATTGTATTCAACCGTGGTTGTTTTTCGCACCAAATGGAATATCGTAAAGGTCATCTTCCAAAATCTAAATAAAACGTGTGGAAAAGTGGTAGTTATATTTGATGTCCTGGATATATGAAGCGAAACCATTGTTTACATTATTACAATCGAATAAATCATTGTTGTGGTGATTCTTTAGTAACGAGTATTAGTTCGACAACAGTGTGATAATCAACTCGCTTCAACTGTTCCTGATTAAAAACCAACCGTGGTCTTTGTTTGCTTCTGGAAGCCTTAAAGAAATATCTTAAAGGTTAGCAATGCCGAAACTATTATTGTAAGATCGCCAAAATACTTTGAGTCGATCATAATATTTGATACTCTAGATTTTAAAAATTTATTCAAAGACTCTCGTATCTGCTGGTTTAACGAAATGTTAAAAAAAAAGATTGTCAATAGACACAATTTATTTATCCGTGTCTAAATCACCACTCGACCAAATGCTCGACTGTTCATTTGAAATCACATTCTTCACATTCTTCAGTTTTAGCTGACCAGTTTTTCTTCAATTCTCTTTTGAACTTGTCATTTCATTCACACACGTCAATTTAATTGTCGTACATTTTAATACAAATCAACATGTCAGAATTGAAGAGTGTGAAAGCGGACTTGCTGTTAGAGCAGTGGCTATCATAAACATAACATACTACATTAGTAAGTGCATTCCAATGCTACATAAAAGGAATTTTCTTATTGTGTTTTAAAGCACAATATCCTATTTGTCACCTTTTCTCCCTTTGATTCAAACGAGTTTCGCGCACATTCGTTGTGTATATCAGAATACTCGATCGCATTCGACCTCTGGTGGCTATGAGAACCGAGTGTAGTATTAGAGTAACGTATAACATACAAGGAAATGCTACATTTGGATGTCAACATAATTTTTTAACGTCTTTGGCATATTTTTAATTGTAACGATCACCGGTTCATTTTCTTGTCTTGGTAGTATTTTTGCTGATATTCTTGGAACATGCCCAAATCATCATTCTGTTACACGAAACAATAGACAAACCAACCAAATATGTGGTTCATTTATTATCCTGTTTTATGATATTTGTGCATAACCTAAAAATTTCTTCTGTATTCATCATTTCGGTTCCCGTCCCTGTTTACTACTCTAAACTTCCATATTTATCATATTTATTTTAACATCGGAGTATAGATAGCAAATTAAATCTTTGATTCTATTTTTGCTGTCATTTTTGCCATCGTTAAAGCTCCTACGAGTTTCTAATCCCGTACTTGCCTCCATAAGCTTTTATCTATCTACATGTTTGATTATTTAAGTTTTAATATCATAATTCTTAGAATTATGCCATACATTTTTTAAGATTCACCCCATGTGGAAAAATTTCGCCGTTAAAAAATTGATAGAATTAATATTGCGCAGACTTGCAATGCATTTGGTATTTTTCAGACTAAAACGGTTATTATGTATGTATGTATGTCAGTAATAATAAATTTATTCCGTCTGCCAGAATCAGTAAAGATAGTTCAGTAAAGATAGTTAAATGAGTTCGCTTGCTCTAGGTCATGGTCTTTATTGTAAAGATCTGAACAATGCCACAATTAGAATTGCAATAGAGATTAAGGTGCCTATTATGAGCAAAATTCGAACAAATTTTCATTTGGTATTATGGTGCACATTCGATGAAAAAACGCTTTTGTGAAAATCACTCTTTTTGGGTATTTACAATAGTACATTTATATCAACAATGATTCGTTTGATGAATAGAATTAAGCTTCTTTGAAATGCTCTCCCATTTTTTGGCTGCCTGAACTTTATAGTAAGGCGAACAGATTTTGGAAAAGAAAAAAGATGACATTAAGAAAAGTAGTAAATAATTTATTTGAATTCAATGTTTACATTTTTACATATTGTTACCAATTACTATTTTGAAAAGCGAAAGTTCAGTCAGTAAGAGTATGAACAGAACAAGCACGACACGACGTTTGTGAAGTAAAATTTGTTTTATTTGTTAAAGATGGTGATTCTCATTCTACTTAGAAACCGTGCCGTGCTTGTTTTGTTCATACTCTAAGCCTAATAAAAACAAATATTGATCATGCATTTAAAATTAAAGATGGCAAAAGATGACTGAGTATAAAAAAGATGTCTGAAAGAGGACACAAATTTTATAGATGACAGCGAGTTAAAATAGATGATTGTCCTCTAAAATAGAGTACGTATGGTCACCTTATTTATTGCAAATACCTTTTGCAATGCGAAGAGCTTCTCCAAATTGCTGTTTTCTATTTACGACCATAAACCTGTAAGATATTAACAAAAGTAATTTATAAGTAGTACCTATTTGGTTGACCAAAACCAAAAAAAAAAACAAATACATACTTACATTTTAAATAAATTTTGCACAGTTTTTTACATTCGATAGTCGATTTCATATAGCCAGCGAATATTGATTGTCGAATACAGCTCATAATAGCCTATATCCATTTTTAATCCGTTAGTAAATACTGCATAAATATCGTGCAGTCTGGCGGAGTCCCTATTACCGGAGTACTATGAAGTCTAATTGTAGTCTAAAGTATGATTGAACCATTTAGGATCCATATTCGAAAACCAAATTCGTATAGTATCTCCGTTATAAATTCGATTCATGAGATATTGTATCTTTGAACTTTCTCCAGTGTTGTCCTATGGCAATTTGTTTTCATTGCTTTCCACCACCGATAATAGATCCAGTTCTATTTGTTCGATCGTAATCCCCAATGTTTACTTATCGAATTCCTACTTGAAGTAGAATTTTTCAGTCTCTCATGAGTGTTTCTTTTCCAGTGTAGTTTACTGTCCAAGAACACTCCTAAGAACATAGCCTCATTAGCCAGTGTAAGTTCCACACCACCCAGTTTTGTAGTGTAAAGCTTTCTACTTAGTGAATAATCCTAATTCAGTTTTCTCGGGTTTGATCCCCAAGCTTAGTGCAGACTGCATTATGTTACTGATAGTTTTTAAAAATATCTCCAATGTTGGAATTGATAATTCCACTATGTAGCATCATTACTATCCAATTAACCAAGAGTTCCTGGACGTCCAGTCCCTCGAGTGTCTTTTTAATCGCTACAATTCCAACAACCTTAAATTAAAAAAAATTAGGGCAACGGTAATTGTAGTTATTTCTGTAACGGTTAATATTGTATGGTACATAATAAATCTCAAGTTGTATAAACCCAACCAACCGTATAAACCCCAAATATTAAAATTAAATATTTTTTGACCACTGTAAGTTAACAATTCTTTTATGTAGTATTGCTTCAGATTCTTTTTAAAAGTTTCAGAAAATACATTCCTTGTTTGCGTGCCAAAATACAATTAAATTAATGCAATGAAATAATTGAAATATTTTCAGCGGTAATTGACCACTGTGCATCATTGAAATATTTTATTTTTATACCTTAAATAAATCAACAATTTTTGTTGAAATGAGTTCGCGGAACAATACTCACCCACATCTATGTATGTTAGTTAGTAGACTGCTACCCTTATGGAATAAATATTGTAGACAAGTGCAACACAAAAGAGATAATTGCATTTTGTTAAGACTCGTATGTAGATTAATTTAGCTCATTTAATAATCATTAAATTCCTTAATATTTCACACAATTTATTTCTTTTGTTGTTCTTTCGCGTTCTAATTATACCATAATTTCTATTTAATGTATACATCTGTCTATCTATCTGCCTCTTCAAAAATTAGGTGTTAAAAAATGTACTTGCATTGAGTTGTATCTTTTTTATGATAGTTTCCACAAACATACATACACTTTGAGAGACAGATATGCAGATAGATGAACAGACACACGAACGAACGGAGAAAGAACGGGCGCAGTTAGACAAACGTTCAAACATGATCATTATGTTGACACTGAATAAAAATGCGGTTCTTTTATTTTCATTTAAAATAATATACATTTTTTAAGAACACTTCTATTTTTGTTATTTTTAGTTTATGTGATTTGTTTTTGTATTAGTTTTTATAGGCAAAAATGTATATTCTATATGTGTCTATGTATGTGTCGGTATCTATCCGCCTGCTTAAGTGTATTATTTGTTGTATCCCAGCTAGCATTTTTTAAATTTTTAATCAAATATGATTCTTTGATTCCCCTGCGCGATTAAAATTATCACTTTTGAATCGAAAATGAATGTTTTGTCGCTAGAAAATGGTAGGGTACCGCGACTCTTCTGAAAGAGTCTTTTATGACTCGGTTTTCTGAACTCTTGCGACACATTTTTGTCACTTTCTTAAAAACAGTCATATTATGAACATCTGTGTGATTAAATTATGATTCCGCACATTCAGCAGATTTTTTTTTGTTCTTCAAATTAGTCGCTTTCTAAACATTTAAATGCGTCTTTTTTCAAGTCTTTTTTTATCGACAAACTGATTAATCAGTTTTTGGTCATCTAAGGCAATCTTAAAAGACTCATTTTGCTGATATTATCAAAAACTATCTTTCAATTGCTAGCTGGGATAGTATTGTAGCATGTAGCAATAATGTATTTATTTAAAATATTTGTTCTGTGTACTTTTGTTTTTAGGGTATTTAGTCCCGCATCGTATCTATTGTGGTGTATTAAAAATCATTTCAATGCTCCGGTATCTTCTGTTTTAATTACTAAAATTAGTGTTTAAAAATGTATCTTTCTGTATACATTTCCATCTTCATAATCTGCTATAAATACAACAAAAGAAGCACTCGAAAAAAATTCTATACTCTGTTACTGTTCGTTTTACATACTTGAGAACACCATAAAATATGTTTATTTATTGAAATTACTACGGCTACTACATATTATTCTTAAATTGAATAATATAATTTAATTTTTCAAAATTTTTTAATTTATTTTCGGAATTTGAAGTTTATTTTTTAGAGATTTTAAAGGGTGAAAATTGTTATGTTTATTTAAATTTATGGCATGAAATATTGGAGATACATTTATATCATTTAGGATGTTATAAATATAGCAGCGTTCACTTAAAAAAAAAATATTTTTATTTTACAATTTCAATGAGGAATCAAATTTCCAAAAATTGTAAACTGTTCAATCTCATTCCATTTAAAATTTGTATGGCCCCTTTCAGATTAGGCAACTTTAATTGCGCAAGTATAATTTTCATTTTTATTTATTTTCTTTTGAACGTCAAAAACAAATAAATATCCCAAGACAAGAATGACAGCAGCTACAGAATTGTCAAGTACAAACAAGCCTGTACTCATCAATTCGGTAATTCTTTCCCCTTCCAACCGACCTTTCCTCTCACACCGACAAACACAAGACTTGCACAAATACAGTTGCCTAATCTGTAAGGGGCCTATGTTTCTTTTGCAATATTAACATTACTTTTCCACAATAATTTTCTGTTTTATGTCTTACGCTCTTAATTTCGAAGTTAAGCTGTGTTCACATTGTGTGTATTTGTCATGTGGACTGTCACTTTTTCGTGCTCTATCATCAATTTTGTAAGTAGTACATATGTATTAGCTTTGACAATTGTTACAATAAACGTCGACCACTATTAAGAAGTTTGTTAGTAAAATCGCAGTCTTTGGCCTTTTGCAAATCGAAGAGCAAATCCAAACCTTTGCAAGCTGAACGTGACATTGTATGAAGCGCTATGGACTCTGGAGCCTTGATTGGATAATTTTTTTTCGAATATTCCGCTCAAAATTCTGTTACGATAAATCGATCCCGCTATCGAGGTATGTTAACAACTAAATTTCGGATTATTATTGATGATATTGAGATCTTTGGCATATGGGTGCCACTTGTCACATAGCCATCGAAGCAATGAATTTATAGCAAACAAAATTTTCCGATTAACGATATGTAATTTCACGAAATTCAGCTGTTAATTGGACGCCCCAAACATGCTATTTTACAATCTTGATTATTATTTGTGGGGCTATGTTAAAGATTATATTTAGAACTAATCAAATCGAAATAGATCCGCCATTTCACCAAAATGTAAATGGTCGTAGTGGACATCTGTCCGATATAATTTTTCATTTGCTATTGTCAAACCTTACTCCAATACAATAATAATTTAATTATGTTCATAAAAATTCTTTGTTTTATTTTGATTTGAAAAACATATGTAGTTCTTGTTTAAAACCTTTTATTTCACTGCAATTCGGATAAACAATTATTTTCTTAAACTTGGCTTCGGCAATGGGACGTTGGAATAGTTTTTGAAATTTGATTTTTTCAAATTACACGATTCTCTAAGAAATAGTTAGAAATATGTAAAAACAAATTTGAGCCAGTCGTGTGGTTTTTGCTTATTATTTTTCTCAGTCATTTGTTGTCCGATTTTCCCGATTATAAATAGCAAGCGAACTAATTGAAGAAAAAATGCATTTATAAGTTATTTTGTGTCTTCGGAAAGTCGATTTCAACAAATTTGATATTTATATGATATTTAATAACAAAATTCTATTCAGTATATTTAATATATTGATATCACAATTCACGGACCCAAAACATACATATGTATATATAAATCGTAAATTTATATCCCACACACCGTTAAATTCTCTAAGTGTATTTTGCAAGATTATTAAAACACAGTAGATATTCTTGGTACTTTTAGTACACATGCAAATTGTAAAACCATTATTATCAACTAACTCCGTTGTTTACAAACAAATTTATTTTGTGCCTTTCTCAATTTTATGTCTTCACAAGCGAATTTTTACAAAAATTCCGATTAACTTTTATAGAATCAAGTTGAAATGGAGCGAGTCAGCCTTAAAAGAATGCGTTCCGAAGAATCGCTATACACATTGCAAAGGAAAATGCTTGTTAATGAGAAAATTGTAGATTCTAATGATCCAAATAAAATGAAACAAATACATGGTAAGTTTTAACAACATTAACCCATAGGCACTAATTGATTAAAATTTAAACTCCAGCTAAAACCACAAAGCTGCTGTTCCAAGCGGCTCGTTCTGCGTGCAATAATAATATACAACCAGCTAGCAATAAAAAGTCACCACAATCAAGTTTGGTGGTGTTATTTGGTAATGGCCAGATTGAGCCGGCCAAAGAAGCCGAGGATATGGAAGAGGAATTTCTGTGGGTACGTCGCAAAGCTAAGTGCTGCGAACGCGAAACTTATGTACAAAGTGATTGCACTAATTGCCAAAAACCATTGTGTGAGGAATGCGGCTTTTCTTGCTCTGAGTGTGGAGAATTTATATGTAATACTTGCGTTACTATATTGTAAGTATATTATACCAGTATAAAGATAAGAATGTCAAATAGAGGTTAAATTGTAATATGCATTTATTTCAAATAATTTTAGTGGTTCCGGTGATGCTGATTATCCCATTTGTGAAAAATGTGCCCTATTTGCCTAAGTTTAGCGGCCACTAAAAAAGTACAAATTTAATTTATGTTATTTTCTTTTAATTTACTTATGTATGTATGAAGTTATATTTAAAATTTTTTGGAATTTCAATAAATACCTATTTAAGAAAAATAATTGCTGGTCAATTTATAAAAAATTAAATTGTGTACATATTGTTTAGATTGCAAAAAAGCTTAAAGCATTATTTTTCAATTTTACAAATTTGGTTTAACTATTTAAAGTATATACAAAAATGTATTAATTTTTGGTTTAATGGCATACACATTTAATTATACCCTACACCACCATAGTGGGGAGGGTATATTGGATTAGTGCTGATGTTTGTAACGCCTAGAAATATTGGTCCAACACCCACCTTAAAGTATACCGATCGACTCAGAATCACTTCCTGAGTCGATTTGACGATGTCCGTCCGTCTGGCTGTCCATGTAGTAAAGCTTGTGCGCAGAGTACAGGTCGCAATTTCGAAAATATTTTGATAAAATTTGGTACATGATATTTTTTACCCAAGGACTGATGGGATTGAAACTGGTGGAAATCGGTCCATTATTTCACCTTGCCCCAAAAATGGGGTTTTACGATCATAAATGTTTGAATTATGCAACTATCCAAATTGGGGTTTAACGATCATAAATGTTTGAATTATGCAACTATCCAAAAAAATTACACCACAAATGAGTTGTAAATGAAGCCAAATTACATCTACAAATTTTGTGAAAATCGGTCCATAATTAGTCGTAGCTCCCATATAAGGCCCATTCAGAAAATCACTTCAAAGAGCATAACTCTCTCAAAAATCTTGGTATCCCAATAATATTGAACGCCAATACATTTCATATACGAATATACAAATAATACGACGCAATTTTATGATGATCGGTCCACAATTAGTCATAGCTATCATATAAGGCCCACTTTCAAAAATCACTTTAACGACCATAAATTTCTTAAAAATGTTGGTATCCAAATAAAATTCAACAAAAATAAGTTTCATATATACAGAAATTATAACACATAATTTTATAATGGTCGGTCCATAATCAGTCGAAACTCCCATATAAGACCCTCATCGTAATTCACTTTAACCTCCATAAATCTTTTAAAAGTATTTATATCAAGATAAAGTTTAACAGAAATCACTACATTTTTGAATGTTTGGTCCATAATAAGTAATCACCCCTATCGTGAATAAAAATTCCACATGAAATTTGTTCCCTTTTATTTTTTTAACATTGAATTTTAATAGGAAAAATGTGAAAAGGGAACAAATTTCATGGGGAATTTTTATTCACGATAGGGGTGAATATCTCCAACATAGCGCCCATTATTGAAAAATTGTTTTATACATATGCTGGATGTAGGGTATTATATGGTCGGTCTTGACCGACTATACTTTCTTGCTTGTTTTCTTATTTTTCTTTGGGTTTTAAGGATACGTTTTGTTTTCCTTTTACCTGCAATTGTTTTATTCAATTGAATATTTCATTTAATTAGGTTGTGCCTTCAAAAAAAAAAAAAAAGGTTATGAATGTGATATATTTTTCATACTAAATTTCCAAGCTACTAACATCATCAATAATAGGAAAAACTTAATTGTTAACATATCTCACATTTCCATCCTAGTCCACATACAGTCACACGTTTAGCATGTAAAAGCTTTTCAACATTTGCTCTTGGATTTTCAGAGGTCAAATTTTTAATCGAAATTAAATTCATTGCATCATAAGGTTTATGCTATTCTAAAATACACCTGTTGGATATTCTTTAGAGTGAAAAAGGCAGTCTAGAAACTAAAACATAATT
Organism: Bellardia bayeri; assembly: GCA_950370525.1. NCBI lineage: Eukaryota > Metazoa > Arthropoda > Insecta > Diptera > Calliphoridae > Bellardia > Bellardia bayeri. The sequence continues at coordinate 68,558,228 of OX493266.1, read as the reverse complement.
CAGAAAAATTGGCACACCTCAGAGATTAAAACCTTGCCATCTGTCAGAAGGCCCATGCATCAATAAATAACAACCGGTGACAAATAAGAATAACGCTACTTTCGTAAAAAGCACCAAAAGCTTAACCACGAAGATATGCTTAAATGTATTAGAGTTTTTCTTTCATTCAAAGCTAAATAGAGCCAATTAAAAGATAATAAGAGTATTTCGTCAACATATGAACATGATATGTTTATAGAAGACACCAAAGGAAGACTGTCTTATTATTTTAAAAATAAATTAAGAAAAGAAATTTTGTGCAACGAAAAATTTATTATTATACATAATTAAAATAAAAGATACAAAAAATCTCATTCTCACGATCATTATTGGACACTACGTTTACACTTTTCCCTTGAATTTATGATATTTTTGATAATCTTTGACTAACAGTTCATACAACTGGCGACCAGCTTCATTAGAACAACGTAAAATAAATCTACCCACACGGTGATCACAAATACCCACCAATTCATAGCAAATATTTTCAATATGGGTTTTAATCTAAACAAAAAAATAAAATAATTATATTAAAAAAACGATAATTTTAAAAATACATTATTAACCCACCTTATTGTATAAAGTAGTAGGTCTTTTATTTGACACCATCAAATTAATAATGAATGTTAAAACAAATGGTGCCACTCTCTTAACACACACTCTATGTTGAGCTATTAAATGCATTAAAGCTTCCAGTTTCAAAGCTAATTCTGACAAATCATCTATTTCGTTTGAGGGCAAAGCAGTGTCCTTTTGGCGTTCACTCTTATACCACACAATTGCCTGTAAAAGATCTTTAAATATATGCATATACTGAGGAACACGATCCATCAGTAAAATATGACGATATTTTATAAGTGACGAGCACACTTCTGTCATGGCCAAGTGGAGAGTATAAAAAACTTTGAGATTTGTATCGCTCAGGTGGAACTTTTTAATGTTAATATCCATAAGAAATGATATAACACTATCCAAGGTATCGGTGGAAATGGGAATCTGTTTAATAATAATAAAAATATAAAATAAAAATCTTCTTGAAACACACAAACAAAACTTACCATTTTATTATCAAGTATGGCTTGATGGCAATTTAAAAGATTTACTATTAAATCATAATCATTAAAATGCTGCTGCTCATCTCTGCCCAAACGTAATGTAATATTAAAAGTAATTTGTTTATATTGCTCATTGAAAATCTATGTTAGAAAATTTGTTTAAAAAATATATATATAAATTTTAAATTAATTTTAAGAAAAACTTACAGCTCCTTTAATTGTACTAAATGGACACTTGGCTATTAAAGTCAACAGTCTTAAGATGTTAGAGAAATTGGTTTCCTCCACATTTTTGGCTATGGTTTTAAGTATCAGTAATAAATCCTCATTGGTTTTATTGCCAATTATCATCTTAACCGCCGATTCTAAGGTTTTGTTGCAAAGTTGTTGTTGTTTTGGCTTTGCTAAATCTTTTAAATCCTCATTAATTTGCGTCCAGTAGTGGGTTAAAACAAATTCGATTTCATCTTGATCTAAATGCAATAATTCACGATAATTTAAAGCCACTTGCATTAAACGTATAGCATGGGGATTGCGATAATCCATCTGCAAAACAATGCATCAAATTAATAATTTATTTCTAACTTAAAAAATATTTAACTTACCGAATGTCCTATATAAATTTTGTTAATACGTCTAAAATCTTCATCCACCTCAAGCTTAAACTCTTCGTTTTCTTTTAAATCCCCTTCAGGTTTGGAGGTTTCCTTTATCCTATTTGCTTTTGTTAATATAGCCGAAGCATAGGGCGCAAAACCGGCCAACGTTTTCTGTACAAATTTCTTATCTTTCTTAGAGGTACCATCGCTAGTCTCCGTAAAATGATTTTGAAGATATTCAGAAAATATTTTTAACAAAGCATCTAAGTGTTTGCGCATGTGTTTTGCACTTGGTCCGCTTAGGGATGCTAACGTTTCTATTGCCGCTAACAATAGTTTACGATGTTCTTCATTTATACCCAGAGATGATTGCGATTCACTGAGTAGATCAGTTAAACCTTGTAGAAATTGTTCTGTTCCTTTTTCTTCATTTTTAACGGTGGAAAAGAGGAACTCATAGAGTTCCCAGCAACTTTCAGCGGGTAATAGTTGGATCAATAACGAGGTTGGTAGGTATTTAAAGATTAAAACTTGTTGACCAAAATGCAAAAGATCTGTAAGGAATCCGTAAAAATATATTTTTTATGTTTTCATTTTAGTCAAAGCACAACAGAGCAAATAAAAACGAAATTAATTTAATAAATGTTAAAATATTAAACTGATCATTATTAAATATGGAGTAGTAAAATTAGTAGTAAGACTGACAGAGAATTAAGCTATCAGAATGGTTTTTTTACAAACTGGTTACAGTTAAAGGAATGATGTACTATAATGTGTCAAAGTTTAACACATACAAAGGTTACCATCGTATTGAAATACATAAACAATGGCAAAAATCACTTACCCTTCAAAATCTCTAACGCCTGCAGCGCTAATTCATCCTCCTGGGCTGCTTTCAAGTCGCGATACAAGCACAAATGCAAAGCAAATATTATAGTTTTACGCTGGCGCCTTAACTGACCTAAAGGTAAGCTCGACAATATGTCTAAACTTGCTTGAATATCCCCCACAGACAATTTTTTCGCTTTATACTCATCTCTCGAACGACTAATGACGATATCAATTAATTCCTTAATTAATAACTTACTCGCAGTTATTCCCACACATTGGCGAACTTTGTCAAAGTCACATGATAATGATTTCAGCAGAGAATGTTTAGAGTTTAATGCTTTACAGATGTTTTCATAAACAGCCAACGAAACAAATTCCAAAAGTTCCAAATCATCAAAAGTTAGGTGTAAAAGTTCGGGTTTACCAATAAAATATTGAGCAATGGTTACTTTCTCAGTTCTCTGAAGTTGATGTAAATACCATTTAGATTGAGGGGTCTTTAAGAGGGAATTTAAGATTTCCGTATCAGTGGATTTTAAACACAAACTGTCATTGTTTGTAGTCAAGAGTAGGAGAGAAGCCTGGGATTTTTGCATTTTTAGACGATGTAACAAATGCTTACAGGAGGATTTGCCAAAATTTAAAACACGTTGCTGTATTAAGATCCATTCATCGGGCGTAAGAAAGTTATGCAGGTTTTCAACCGCCTGTACAGGCTGAAGTGACCCATGGTTGCAGCCATCTGGACGATAGTAGAAAAGTAGCAGTTCAAAGTTTGTGGCAAAATAAGCCAACTCTAAAAACGCGCTCATAGTACGTGGTTCATGTTCTTTTTCCAATAAAAATTGTCCAAATAATTTCAATATCTCTACAGTAAACTTTCGTTGCTGCTGCAATTCCAACAAAATTTTATCAGATTGTTCCGCTAGTTTGCAGCCTGCAAAGTATTGTGACAATAGAGCCGCCTGAAAATCCATTTGAAATAAAGAATTTTCTGTTATTTCCTTGGCGTCTTTTAAAGATTCTATAAGTTCTTTTAAGGCATACAATAAAGATTTCCATATGGTTAAAGAAGGGTTTGATACTAAACCCGTAATGATTTTAGAGAATGACAAACCCACAGGATTGCTGGGCCAAAAGTTTTGTAGTTTTGAAAATGAAGCTGTAGCCGATAGTTTGCTATTATCATTAAATGTCTTCTTTAAGGTGGGTTTAAAAAAATTTTGAAATAAAATCTTTAAATATTTTGCGAAGTCTTGCGCCATTAGCTCCGACATTTTGTTTTCTGACAACTTCTTTTTCTTTTTCTGAGGGGTCTCTACATTCATTTTAGCTTTACGTTTTTTATTGGTACTTAAGTCGGCATTTTTTAAATGCTCATTTAAGGCCTTTAGGAGATTTGTAACAAACTTTTCGGCTCTGCTCAAACGTCTAAACATATCCATTAATAACACCAAATACTCTTCAAATAATTCCTGTTCTTCTTTTTCTCCCGATTTGGTTGCTAAAATCATCCAAGCTGTTATTTCGAATACATTTTGTTCTAATATTAACGGATTCAAGCGTAAAGCAGCACACAGTAACATCAGCACCTCCTTTAAGTGTGATTCTTTTCTCATTTTTACAGCGACAAATATTTGTACACCCAAAAATTTAATGGCTGTTTGATTTTCGTTAACTTGTACATTTAAACCCACATCATGGCGCCCTAACATTTCCATGACATAAGCAGCCACGGTTAATGACAAAGATGGATCCATATCATTGACAGAATCTCGGAAAAAATTCTTGAAAGCATGATACAACAATGATTTGAGAAAACTTTCCACACCTCTGCGTTTTACTATGGCACATTCGAGGCACAATAGTCTTACTGGCAATGCTAGTTTCAAAATACGGTTTATTATTTCTTGATCCTTCATTTCGATACACAATATGCTTTCAATTTCCAAAAGCTCTTCAAAAAAATCTACTTTAAATGAGCGTAACACCAACAAGACTTGGGCCAAGGGCTGCAAAGTTAATTCTGTATAAGCTTTTTCATATAATTTACTATCGCCACAACGTTTTATGGTCTCTTTGAGACTCTTTAGCACTGAGGCAAAAAACTCTGATTCAAATGTATTTAGAAATTGTTTGTCACTTTGTTCCAGAGTTAGTAAATACTTTTCATAACTGCTAAAGATCGCGCCATAAATCCGACATTGTAGTTCATAGTTTATTCTATATAAATCTTGTAATAACTCAAATTCCACTAAAAGCTTCATTAAATTACACCATTTTCTTGTATTGTCACCTTTCTCTTGGGCCTGTTCCAGCAACCATTCTACAAAATTAGTTTTAACTTTTTGTGTTATCAAACCTGGTTGAGCACGTAACTTGAGCAATTCTTTAAAATCTTCCTCCGAAATTTGCTCATTTGTTAAGTCTTTTTGTTCAGTTAGCCACTGTAGTATCATTTCGTATTTAGATGTTAAAATAAATTCCACGGACTGCCATGATTTAATGGCAAATTTGAGGTTTTCCTCGAACGTTTTTTCTTTACGTCTGAGCCATTTTGAAAATTCTGTAAAAATTTCAAAAATTATTGTACTAATTTTGTAGGTGTTTCATTTATCCGAAACTTACCTTCCTCTTGAGACATATTTTAGACAATTTGTAATGATTTTTTTATATATTTCTTATGAAATTAAAAAAAAATAACTGTTTCATTAGTTCACTTGCACAAAACTGTAAACAAACTGCACGTGGAGTTGTATGAGTGGCCAGATGACATTGATTAAGCTACAAATATTAAATATTGCCAGATGAAATTGTTATTAAACAAAATTATCTATGCACAGGAACAGGGAAAATTTGTTCATGTCCTTCAGTGTGGAGAACATTTAAATGTTTACTTTGTAATAGTTTAAAATATTTTTTTTATTAAAGTTACATATGATGGAAACTTGCTTAGTTGTGTGAACAATTGTTCTGACAAAAAAAGTAACAATCTGGCATTTCACAACAGTACTAGTACTATGTTTTAGTACAGTTTCATTTATCACCACCGGCCAAAAACGAAAACAACTGCTTTGGAAATTGTTTATTTTAGATAAAACATGAGCAAAGGTACTTTTAATTAAAAATAGTAAGCAGGAACAATTCTTAAACTTATAATTTTCTTTTAAGAAATTAATGAAATTAGACCGGCAGACCCTCAAGCACCCGTAACCCGTAAGGGATTTCTTATATCTATAAAAACGGGAGACCCGACTGAAATCAAGGAAAGAGATGTGGTAAGAAACAATAACATATAAAATTTTTATAATATAGAAATCAAAATCTAAAACAATGTAGCATGGACGTTGTCGAGCTGTGACAGAATTTGAAAAATTGAATCGCATTGGTGAAGGAACATATGGCATCGTTTGTAAGTGATATTGTATAAATAATTTGCCTAAATATCTTCTCATATTTTGTGTTTTGTAAATCAGATCGGGCCAGAGACACACGTACCAATGAAATTGTGGCTTTAAAAAAGGTACGCATGGATCAGGAAAAAGACGGTTTACCTGTAAGTGGTTTAAGAGAAATCGGCATTTTGAAGGCATGTAAACATGAAAATATTGTCAATTTAGTAGATGTGGTAGTGGGTAAGAGTTTGGAAAGGTAGGTTGAACAATGCACTATTTTTATGGTTTTGCTGATTAAATGCCGGCTATTCAGTATTTTCTTAGTTATGGAATACTGTGAGCAAGATTTAGCCTCCCTTTTGGATAATATGTCTCAACCATTTTCGGAATCGGAAGTAAAGTGCATTATTTTACAAGTATTGCAAGGTCTTAAATACATGCATTCTCGTTACATTATACATAGAGACTTAAAGGTATCAAATTTATTAATGACTGATAAAGGATGTGTTAAAATAGGTAAGATTTTTCGAATATTTATTATACCTACATATATATAATTATAAAATTTATCTAGCTGACTTTGGTTTGGCCCGCTTATTTGGCTTACCATCAGGTCCTATGACTCCTCAGGTCGTTACATTATGGTATCGTTCCCCAGAACTTTTATTAGGCTCACCCACACAAACAACAGCCGTTGACATGTGGGCAGTTGGTTGTATATTTGGTGAGCTGCTCTCACATAAACCTTTGCTACCCGGCAGTACAGAAATAGCTCAGCTTGAGTTAATAATCGACCTTTTGGGTACTCCTTCAGAAGCCATTTGGCCAGATTTAGCACAAATGCCTGCTTTACAAAATTTCACTTTAAAAAAGCACCCTTATAACAATTTAAAACAAAAATTCCAGTATTTATCAGCGGCTGGTTTGAGATTGCTTAATTTTCTGTTTATGTATGATCCCAAGAAAAGAGCTACGGCTGAGGAATGTTTACAAAGTAGTTATTTTAAAGAACCACCATTACGTAAGAAAACATATTGAGTATAAGGAAATTACATTATGAACAATATATAATTTAATTTATTTTTTAGCATGCGATCCTAAATTGATGCCCACATTTCCACAACATCGTAACATGCAGGGTAACCATAATAAAGTAGCAGTTGGAAGTCATCTTCATAACCAATCTGTAACTGAATTACCCGCTATATCTGATTTATTAGGTAGTTTGTTGAAAAAAAGAAGAGCAGAATAAAAAAACAATATCAAAAATAAATAATTAAAATATTTAAGTATAATTCCATCACACGCAATATTTGATATGAAGTAATGAAATGTAAAAATGTCTTATCTAAGTTAAAAATCCTGTTCCACTGTTTTTGTTTAAGCCATTCAACGTTTTTATATCAAACGCATAGTACCCTCCCAACTACAGATGTAGTACCATTCGTTTGTATCGCATATCAAACGCATAGTACCCTCCCAACTACAGATGTAGTACCATTCGTTTGTATCGCCGATCGACTCAGAATCACTTTCCGAGTCGATTTAGTATAAGTTTCCTTATTAGCTCTACTTCAGAAAATCACAAAATGAATATAATTAAAAACAAATTCGTTTTATACATAAATCATGTCATTTGATGATTTAGAATGCGCTAAAATTTGTGTTCAGTATTTCGACATGTCGATTGCCGTTTCCTGGTATTATAGTATTACTAATAAATATACCCGGCTGAATTTCCTTGTTAAGAATAATGCTGTCTTCCTGTATATCCAGATTTATAGGATGAATACTCTCCGATCGTTTTTCTACTTTTATGCAAACATTTTTGTTTATCCATGATTTCATGGGTATTGTAATTTCTTCATTTTGTAAAGTAAGTGTTATTGTAAATGTTTAATAGTCAATCTTGCATAAGAATTTCGTAAAGAAATCTCTTCCTAAAATTCCGTCTGTTGGTATTGGAAAATTTTCGTCTATGAAATGTATGGTTTTCGTTTATGTTATTTATAATAAAACCTAGTTCTGATGTTCCAATAGATTTAATTTTTTCTGATGTTATTTTTGTGAAACTACTTGATTGTTCCCTATCTATATTTATTGAATCTTCATTTAGTTTGTTTAATTTGCACAAAGAGATGTCTGCTCCTGTGTCTATTAAGAATGTAAGTATTACATCTTTGCCTAAGTTTAAACTTATGAAATTGGTTAACTTATTTGATATTTGGAAAACATTATTTAATCTTCCTGTTGTTCCTCCGGATGGTGGGTTTGTGCAGTTCCTCGACTCACATCCGGGACCTGGTAGTTTTCCTATACGATGTGTACATTTCTTTCATTATTTCGAACGTTGTTTCTATTATAATTATTGGTTCTATTATTACCATTCGTATTTCTCTGATTTGTTCCGTTATTGTAGTTATTATAATTGTTTCTTCCATTGTTCCTACTCGTATTGTTATTGTGACTACAGTTATTCGTTTGTCCGTTGTTGTTAGCTGGTCTGTCATTGTTGTTTGTTCTGTTGTTATAGCGTTTCTTGTTGTTTCCTTATTCTTATTCTAATGCTAGTTGTAGGGCTTCATTAAGACTCTTTAGGTCTAAATGCAAAAACTGTCGGTTTAAGTTCGCCATTCAAACCATTTTTAAATACATTTAAAGCATAAGTTTCATTTAGTTGTTTGATTGTATCAGACTGTGTAGTATCGCAATTTTGTATTTCCTCTATTTGGAGTTCGTTTAGTTCGGCTATCAAATTTAAAAGTTTCTCATGATATGTATGTACATTCATGTTCTTTTGTGAAAAAGTGTTGAGAGTACCTTGTATGTGTGAAACTGTTTTAGTTGTTTTGTATCTGCTAGAGTTTAGTTTTTAATTTTTGAAATGTTGTTTGTGCAGATATCCCTAAAGATGTTCTTACTAAGCTGGTTAATTTTACGTTGTATACGAATTTTAACAAAATAGATTTCTGTTCTATTGCCAAACCATCGTTGATAAGCTCTACTATTGTGAAAAATGAATGAAGTTCTTTATAATACCCTGAGAATTCAGGAATTACTTTTAACGCAATTTCCAGATTAAAATTTGTTGTTGATTAGTTGTGTTTTGTTGTGTACTAAGTGAATTTTCAAGAAGGAATTTTGCCTTATTATAATCTTTTTCGAATTTTTCTGTATATTTCTCTATCTCCTCTGTTTTAATAAGTTTGTTTTCAATCAAGTCTAAAAATTCTCTTTTTAACAATTCTATTTCTTCTAACTTAATGAGTATTGTTGAAGCTTTGTAGCCTTTAGAACCCGCTTTTTTTAAATTTATTAGAATTCTTTCTATCCTACTTATAACAGATTCCATAAAATTTTGTTTGGTTTTGTTTTATTTCTTACTTCTGTTTTTTTTTAATATTTTATTCTTATTTTAAACTTGTACCACGGCTTTTTTGTTTACATAATTTTTAAAATATTTGTTTAGTCTATAAATTTGAGTATATTATAACTAATATAGAGAGTAAAATAAATGTATCAATTTCAATATAACTGCCTAACTCCATGCTTTGGTTGTTGCTTATTGTACCACCGTTGATATTTTCGTTAATGGTTATAGTTTCTTGTTCTCTGGACTGTGTTTTGCCCATTGCTCAATTTGATGGAGTTTCTTATATAATTGTCTTTTCTTTTCGCCAGAAACTATTCCCATTTGTCGTCGGATTTCCCTTTTTTCGTTTTTTAAACGCAGCTTTTTTCCACCTCTCTTGGTCTTCTTTGGAATCGTTGTTTCAAGTGGTGCTGGTTTTGTTGTTCTGTTCTTGTATTCCTCAATCGTTATCGGCTTGGGGCCACAATTTGATGGTATTGGAATGTACTTTGGATAGTTTTTTGTACCTCATTCTGGTATATATTGTTCTACGTATTTTAAAAAAATATTATCTATTTCTTCTTGCGATGGATTGTTTCGCTCGACATCGAGATAGAATTTTTTGAAGGAATTTAAAAAGGAATTTTGTCAGTAGCTTATAAGTGTGGGCTGGATCTAGATCTGCAGGATCGCCATTTAATGTATGAGTACATTACAGTGTAAGAGTAGTAGGTCTTTTGGTATTTGCTAGAATTTATGAATGTTGCATCTAGCTGCAACATGTTTTAATTCTTTTCTCACTATTCTACCCGAGCACTCAAAAGGTGCTTAGAAGAATTAAAACGTGTTGCAGCTAGATGCAACATACATAAATTCTAGCAAAGACCAAAACACCTACTACTCTCTTACACTGTAAATTACTCATACCTTATACTCTTACTATTCTTCTTTTTCAAATCTGAAAATGCTAAAAAATAAACTAAACAAAATTTACGCATTTTACTGCATTGCAATAAAATATAACAACACTGCAGTCTGCAAAACTATTTTAGAACAAATCTGGCAGCTTTTACAATTGATAACTATCGATAGCTTTCGTTAAATTTCTTTGGCCCGGTTTACATTACGATTTTTACGACGTCGTTTTTATTAATTCTCTTTTGAAGATGCTACGAAAATTTGTTTGCATTTACACCGTAGAGTATACTCTGTGATTTACACTGAGTTGTTTTTTCAACGAAGTTTTTTTTTTACAAATTTAATATTTTTTTGTAGTCAGGGTTGATTTTCTTGTTGAATCTTCTTTAGTTTATTGTTCGTATTAAAAAATTTTCTTTAGCTTTTAACAAATAATTTTAAATTATGGACACAATGTACTCACTAAAAAAATCACACATATAAATAAAAAATTACAGAAATAAAAAAAGAATAACTATTTTTCTTGTTTACAAAAATATTCACCTTATTTTAATTTTAATTTTGACAGTCAGAACTGATGAGTGTGAAACAGGACAAATCGTGTCTTTTTTCTACCCCGTTTGCTTCACTACACCGCTCGCCCACAAACCAAAAGCAACGTCGAAAAAACGACGTTGTTAAAATCATAATGTAAATCGGGCAAAAACCTACTTGAGGAGTTTTGGTGATAAAAAACGTTAATTGAGGATGAGAACTAGAAAAATATTGAAAACACTGATTGTTTTTGTCGTTCTTTGATACACAGAGTATAAGTCACAGAGTTCTCTGTGGTATAAGTGTATGCATTTTATTTATCAAAAACCCTAAAAATTAAGCAAAAAACGGAACAATGAGTGTTGAAGAACTAAATAGCAAATTGAATGGATGGAATCCTATGGAAAACGATTATAAAAACACAAAATTCAATCACTATGTTTCGGGTCCAGGAGCTGAACTCGAAGCTGAGCTACAGCCGGGACAGCAGGCTTTACAAAATGGCGAAGGCAACAAAACTGGTGGTAAAATTTTTCCCACTTTGGTCTTTAGGCACTTGCCGATTGACATGACGAAGACAGCCATGCATAATATTTGTTCAAGACATGGTAAAGTTGTATCTGTTAGAGACAGCACTAAGAATGATTATTATTTTGTGGAATTAGCTACGGTGGCGTAAGTTTGCCTTTTTATATTTATTTCACTAAGTACAAATATTTTTACTTTTACTAAAGCGACATGGAAGCAGTATTTCGTGCATTGGAGAAAAATAGCTATGGTTTTGAAGTATTGGTTGGTAAAAATAATAAAAAAACATCACATATAGAGAAAAATATATTTAATCGGAATTTAGCACCGGTACCTCCACTTAGCACCGGCATTGATTATCAAAATCGCACTTATCGTACATCCAATAAACAACATCCTCGCCCCAAAGTTAATGAAGATTCTCTATTAAATACGAACAGTCCAACTGCAGTTGATACTGGTCTACCTTTAAAACTTTTATCGGACGATGCTCACAGTTTAGAGCGTCAGGGTCTCTATAAAATGCCTAATAATAATAAATTCAATTATCGTAATGGACGTTCCTATGTAAAGTAAGTATTATTAATGTTTTTGGTTTCAGCTCTGGGTGAAGGAAGAACTCGCGCGTCATATTCAATATCGCTTAAGGCAATCAGGCCTCCCAGACTCACTCTTACATTGGTTAATGTTTGGCGTAGTACAATTGTTCCGCGTTACGGTTTTTCGAAGTTGTGCATTGGTCACATGCGTTCGTTTTGGTTTTATAACCTATAAATTATTAAAATACAAGATTTAGGCATTTTAGCTTCCTATTGGAAGGTATAAGTCGACTTGCTTTAATCGATGTGGGATAACCTGGCAGGAATAATTTTCCACCAGCCTAGTTTATAATTAAAAATAATTTGCATTTTTGAAAAGAAAATTAAATATAAACTTTAAATTAAATCTTGATTTCTTCGACCTTTTTTTTTTTTTTTCTTTTAATAAAATAAAGTTTTTTCGAGCTTGAGGCCAACTTTTTTATTTTATATAAAGTAAACATTTTTCTTTTTGTTTCTCTGATTTACTATTTCACTTTCTTTTTTTAATATTTCTTAAAGATTACCGAAGAAAACAAAGGAGTTCATTGATAAAAAACACTCCGAATCTTCTGGTGCTTACAATGATTCCTCAAACGGATTCAAGCATACACCGAAACAAAGTCTAATGCCTACGAACTTTAGTAAATGTTCTGTTTGTTTTTATGCATGTGACACAGTTTGTGCTCGGTGTTCTCAGTATTACTGCAGTGTTAAATGTCAGTTAAGTGATTGGCCCCAACATTGTTATAAATGTGGTAAACCTGAGTAAGTATTTAATTTGTATAAATCTATAGTAATTGGGAAATTGTAGAAATTATCAAAGGAATCTAATTTTTTTGATGAATATTTTTAAGCAATATTTTATTTTAGTTGTTTTTAGAAAGTTCATTCAAAAAATGTTTTCATAAAAAATGATTCTAAAAAATTTGGCTAATCGAATAAATAAATAAAACTTAAGATGTTTTTTTTTTTTGCTAAAATTCCGTTTTCTGACTAACATCATCCATCTTTCATTAAAAACCTTTTTTCACTACAACCGTTTTTTTTAATAAGAAAATTTCATTTTACGATTAAATCGCTATTTCACTAAAAACCCGTTTTTCAGTGCAAACACATTTTTTTAATTTAAAAAAATAAAAAGCCATTTTTAATTGAATAATTCGCAATTCTACAAAAAAAAATATTTATAAAACTGTTATTCATTAAAAACCATTTTTTAAAAATAATTTTTTCATTAAAAAAATCGTTATTTTTATTAAAAACTAAAACAACTTATTTCACCAAAAGAAAACTTATATTTTACAAAACAAATGACTCCCAATTGTTTTTCACTTAGAATCCGTTTATTTACTATTTTCCATTCAAATCCAATTATTCAATGGAGATATTTACTTTTAATTAAAAAATATATATTTTGATTTAAAGACATCTGCAGAAAACACCATCACATAAGAAACAAAATAAATGTGACAAAAAGTCTCCAGAAAATTCCAACAAAACAAATAAAGAAGCTTTTAACTGTAACGAAAATAAAGACAACCAAACGAATTCTCATCAACAACTACCGAGTTGTTCAAATAGTTCTAAAAATAAACCAAAAATGCCCACCACAACCAAATTGGAAATCCATAGTTACCCAAATAGTTCAGCAACTTCTATTAAAAAACAACCCATAACCGTTAAACAACAACAGAAGGAACTCTCAACTTGCTCAAAAAGTTCTGCAACTTCTATTAAAAAACAATCTATAACTGTTAAACCACAACAAATCAAACTCCCGAGTTGCTCAACAACTTCTATTCGAAAACTACCCACAATCGCTAAGCAACAAGAACAACCGAGTGGCTCCAAAACTTCTTCAAATGTTTCCAAAATACCAGCCGCAACTAACAGTGATCAGCAAAATATGCCCCGTAGTGGCAATATAGTTACCATAACCGCCATTTCAAAAACCAACGTTGTTTTCATACGTTCCAAAACCTATGATGCCAATTTAAGATATTTCAATACGATGGATAGTTTACAAGCAATTGGCAAAATGTTGCAGCCTTTGAAATCTATGCCTGAATGTGGTCATATGGTTATTGCTAAATTTGAAGAACAATACAATCGTGCAATGGTCTTGCAGGTCATTAATTCCGAAAGAATTTTAATTATCTTTGTCGATTATGGTAATTTAGAGCAATTAAAGTTGGATGATTTGTATAAAGCACCGGCGGAGTTTGTGGCAAAACCACGTCATGCCATACCGGTTATACTGAAAGATGTACCCGATCTGCATATGACCCAAGAAGTACGCAAATTCATGTATACCTATTTGGACAATATTAATGTTGAGATACGTTACAAAGAGGAAGATTTTCTGGAAGAAAGTAAAATTTATGCCGTAGAACTAATTGATGAAAGTACACAGCAAAATTTAAATAAAATGATTATAAAGCTATCCAAACCCTCTGAGCCGCAAAATACAAATGAAATATGTAATCGTGGTGTAAGTTATAAATTGTATGAAAATAATTCAAGACTATAGTTTTGTTTAATTTGTTTTTGTAGTATTTGGAGCAAAAAGTATTACCCAGTGGTGATAATGTGGAACTCTTTGTTATGGACAATTCGTTAATGAGTTCTGGCTGTGCATCGTGCACCATTAAACCATATGCTATAGAGATACAAAAATTCCAAAAAGAATTACAGGCTTACGCTGAATCTATACCCCAGGAGGGTTATACGCCCAGGTAAGTTGTTGATTTATGGAATTTTTATTATACAAAAGAAAAATAATATTTTTTTTAATTCTTAAATTAGAGTTGATGAACTTTGTATTGTGCGCTATAGTTTAGATGGTTTATGGTATCGTGGCCTTTGTCTAGAGGCTGTCGGCGATGGTCATCCCTCTATACACTTCATTGATTATGGCAATATAACCATAGTGCCCATTGAAGATATACGGCGTTATCCACGTCAATTTACCTATCCTATATATACGGCCGATTGTGAAATTAAGGGTATTTATTTAAATTTTTATACATTTAAATGTTTAATTTCTGTAATGTCTGTCTGCATTTCTCATTAGGTCTGCCACAAGAGTGCGACGATAAACTTGTGGCCAAACTTGAGCAGTTAATTCCAAATCATGGTGTTATTGAATGCGAAAATGTTACCGCTTTTGAGGGAGAAAATTTCTATATTATTACTTTGCCTGATGTTATTAGAGAGCTAATTGCATGTGGTCTTCTTAAAAATGACCAACATATTATGTAAATAATAAATAAATAAAAACGCTTTTATTTACATTTTCATTAAATACAATAACAAAATAATAATTTACTAATATATTCTCTTTTGACAATAGACAATTAGCTTTCATCTCTATCGTACCCCACTACTTTTATAAATTAAGCAAATCCAGGTTTTTCCAAAAAAATTAATATTTTTTTTTAAATTAAAAAAAAAGATTTAATTTCAATTTAAAAGAAATTATTAGGTATGTGATGGAAATCAAAACGAAAACAAGTGAGTTTTAGAAGTTAATTTTTTCATAATATTTCTTGAAACAGTTTTATCCCATAAAATATAAAGATAATTTTCTATTAAAGACAATCTTTAAAAAAAAATTTAAAAATTTGATTAGAAATACTTTAAAATGGACTTCAGAAACTGACTCGTTTTCGATTCCCATCACATACCTGTATGAAAAAACTACACACATTGAAATGAAAACTGACTTGCTGTTATTGTTCATTATTTTTTATTACCAATATTACCAATATTTTAATATAATAAATAATCCTAATAAAGTTATTTTTATTTCAAAAAATATTTTATTTTCTCTTTTTTTAACAACGAAGTCCAACATTTTGCTGCATGTTACAATTAATTGTATCACAATAAACCTTTAAAACTTGTGTACCTTTTCAAAAAATAAACTAAAACAATTGGCTAATGTAAAAACAATTTGTCCACTAAAACCGTAGCTTCATGTACTATAATGTCATCACGAGTTCATAAGAAATGCCTGTTTCTTAACCAATTCCTTAAACGCACTAGTCTCATGTGCTATTAACTCTTCATATCGTCCCTGTTCTACAATTTGTCCATTGTCTAGCACCGCTATAGAATCAGCATTACGTATGGTGGATAAGCGATGAGCTATCGTGAGACAAGTTCGTCCTTTAGCTAATTGTTCGAGAGCGTTTTGTACTAGTTCTTCGGAAACGGAATCTAAGGCGCTGGTCGCCTCATCCAATATAAGAATGGTAGGATTCTGTGGGAATATAAAAAAAGTATTTTCAAAAAATAAAACAAACAATTAAAGTAAAACGATTTGAATGGGTTTTTGAAGATATTGTGACGTATTTTTTACATTTTATAATTTAGTAAATTTTTTTAAGCGATTATTTAATTTTGTATTTTTTTTATAAAAAAGTTGTTTGCAGAAAAAGCTTTTTTTGAAGTTTTTTTTTTTTAGAAAAAAAACGTACATTTTTTTGTGATTCCGTCCGTATACAAACTGCAATTTCGGAATTTTTTAAAGCAATTTTTGAAAAAAATATAGCCTGTATGATTAATTCCCAAATTTTATTTCTCAATAATGGTTAGGTAAATTGATAATCACCCCTATCGTGAATAAAAATTCCACATGAAATTTGTTCCCTTTTATTTTTTTAACATTGAATTTTAATAGGAAAAGTGTGAAAAGGGAACAAATTTCATGTGGAATTTTTATTCACGATAGGGGTGAATGTTTACAGTATTTTGGACAATGAATGTTGTTTGACGGGAAAGCTTTTTTGAAAAATAAAAACTTTTATATATTTACCTTTATTAAAGCTCTAGCAATAGCCACTCTTTGCTTCTGGCCACCACTTAACATCATGCCTCTTTGGCCTACCATTGTATTGAGCCCTTGAGGTAGTTGGGAAGTGAATTCATCAACATGAGCTTTACGTACAATTTCTTTAAATTGCGCTTCACTAATCGTCTGGTCCTCATTTAAACCATATAAAATATTGTCTCTTATTGTGCCAGAAAATAAAACAGGTTCCTATTTAAAACAAAATTATTCGTAAAAATAAAAGTTCCTTTTTACTACTTCATTTTACTCACCTGACTCACAGCACCTATATGATTTCTTAACCATACCGGACTTAAGTCTCTTAAATCCACTTGATCTAATATAACTCTGCCTTGTAAAGGGTCGTAGAGACGCAATAACAATGTAGCTATGGTGGTTTTACCCGAACCACTACGTCCTACGATAGCAGTTGTTTGTCCAGGTGTTAAAGTTAAATTAAAATTGTCTAAAACTACACTATCCGCACGTGACGGAAAACTAAAATTAACATTATCGAACACAACTTCGCCGCGCGGTTTTGTCTCTGGTATTACGCCAGAGTTTAAAGGAATGGCAGTTTTACGATCAAATATTTCCCAAATACGCTTGGCCGAGCCAACACCTTTATTTATTTCTGTATAGAAATTGGAAAGACCGTTAATGGATATGGCCGAATAGCCAGCATATAATATAAATGATGTTAAAGCGCCAATAGTTAATGAATCTTGTACTACCAAAGAGCCGCCATAATATAAAACCGAAACAATGATTATATTGCCTGACATGCCCGTCTGCATTCAAAAAATATATAGTTGAATTTAAATAAGCTATTTCTTAATATAAAATTCCAACTTACCACACCAAAGAATAAGGCCTTGGCTAGTACTTCTTTGTAGCCAAGATTTAAAGCTTGTGTTAAAAGATCATCATATGATTTGCATTCCTGTTTCTCTTTTGTAAATGTTTTTACGGTTTTAACATTGCCCAGACGTTCTTCAGCTGATTTGGATATATCAGCTAATTTGTCCAACAATTGTCGTGTTATTGTGCGTACATAGCGGCCATATATTACAGCTACTCCTGCCACACAAGGCACTACACATGTGCTTATCAAAGCTAATTGCGGTGAAGTGTAAATCTAAAATAAAAGCATTAGTTTTATCTAACAAAATCTTTTCTTATAACATTTTATTACCATCATTGTTGTGCCAGCCAAAACCATTACAGTTGAACGTAAACCATCAGATAGATTTTGACTTAATGAATTGCCCACCAAATAAGTATCAGTAGCCAAACGATTTACCAACTCTCCAGTGCCTTTTTTATCAAACCAACCAACTTCTTGATGTAACATACGTCTATACAAATTAGAGCGCAAATTGCGCACAATACGCAAAGCTATAACAAAATACATAAACGATTCCCTACAACGTTATTCCAAAAATGTTTTCCCAAAACTTACAGGCATTGTTGAACAAATAAACTCGCCCAAAATTGGCCAAACCGCCTATCACAAATATGCCCAATAGAATGGTAGAAAAATGTTTTAGTCTTTCTAAAGGTTGTTCGCCATCAAATCCTTCCTTCTTAAATATAATATCCAGAATTTTACCCAAAGCAAAGGGTACGCTCATGGTTATAGCAGAAGATATAACCAAACAGCCAATAGCAGCTAAAATTCAGAAAATACATACATATACACTTTAACTTAATCTCAATCATATCTATTTTCAACATTCAATTTACCTGCTAAAACTGATTTCTCTGATTTCGCCAAACTCATTAAACGCATAATGTCACTTTTTTTTAGCTTAACTTTAGGTGACTTTGCCTTTCTTAGCTCTGGCGCCGTATTTTTTAATCTTGCCAACCACACATTGTGTTGGATAAGTGGTGTGGACAACAGTTGCCCTCTTGCCCTAATATTTATGTGAACTTTCCCTGATATATTATTATTGTGCCCTATCGCAAAAGATCTCCATTGCTGATGTTGTCCATAACCATTTTTTGCATATTTGATGGTGGGTCTACTCAAACGTGTACATTTTCGCAAACACTGCAGTAGCATTGCGATTTTTGTAATTTAACTAATCCGTTTTAAAGACAAACATTAATAAATTTAATTCAAAAGTATGGGATTTTTATTTAAAAACACTATTTTATATTCTAAACTTCGAAAAAAAAATTATGAAAGTATCATTACGAAAGTGCAGGAAAAACAACAGAAAGAAAAAAACGAATATTATGTCAAAAACAGTTGATGTAAAAACTTGGCAGCATTTTTTGAAAATGTTAAAAAAATGGCGGAAGTGAGAATTTTCGCAGTATCGAGGCAGTTACAATTTAAGATTTAAAGTAGGAAAAATTTAATTAAGTTGAGAAAAATATATGTATGTACATTGAAACATTTGTTAAAAATACTTTTACTACAAAGAAAAATATATATGTACATATGTATATTTCAAATTATATTTTTAATGTATGTGTAGTACAGTTTATTGATTTGTAAATCGATTAATATTATTGTAGAAAATCAACAAAAAATATTTATTAAGGACTTTATTTTTTAAAACGAAATTTTTCAAACGTAAAATATTTGATCGAGAATCCGAAAATTGGTTATTAAGTTTTCATTCCATTCACTAAGACTCCTTGAAGTATTTGTTGAGCTTAAGGCACAATTTCAATTCTGGTTCACTTATTCAAACCATAAATCAAGTCACATTCTCCAGGGAGCATAATTAATTTGATTAATTTTTAATTAATTTAATGCTCAAGACATGTAGCTCAAATTGTCAACGACCATTGAAAATGTTGCTAGCATTGTGAATCCTACCGCTTTCAATAAATTATATATGTATGTTCATACAGGGAAGTAAGTTAGCAATTAATTTCATAAAACCACAACGGTAATTTTTGAATTATAAATTTTTCTTTCGTTTAAGCAATAAAATGACAATTTTTTTAAATGCAATTTCTTTTTATCAAATTTATTCAAATATGCAAACTCTATCCATAATATACGTTAAACTACGTTTAAATAAACTTTTAAGTTATTTTATTCATACCGTGTGTTTTTGGCAACTCTGATCCTTGCTTAATACTCATTTTCAGTTTTCCTTTTATTAATATTTTCTTTATTTTAATCATTAAAATTTAATGTAACAAGTGCTTCGATTTGCATCGTTGAATAAAAAGAAATATAAATTGTACAATTGATGTGCCATAGAAACAAATATAATAAAATTTTTAAAAAATAGTTGAACAATAAAAATATTTAAGGAAATAACAACAAATATAAAAGTTTTTCTTATTAAAATACATTAAAAAAATTGCAATCCTAAACTCTCGATTACGTAGCAGTTTCATGTACTCTCCGTTATTCACTCTCTCCTTGATTGTTTTGTTTATGTTTTTTGTGGTCATTGTCTTATTAGAGTGCTAAATGCAGCACGTGTGTGAAAAAGTTGTCAGAAATAATTTTAAAAAGTTAATCAGAAAAGTGTATTAAATAATAAAGTAAAAAGAATTATAAAGAAATTCGTGTTCGCGACGCTAGTAAATTTTCAAAGTATAGTAATAATATACATATGTAAATGAAAAAAGTGTAGTTACATATAGGCAAACAGAAGTTCCTGGCACATTATTGTGGAATAAACTGGCATCTGTTAGTACGGTAAGCTTTTGTTTATAATTTATAACATGAAAATAAAATCAGTTGTTGACTAAAAATGCATCTTTTTTAAGACCAAATTTTCAAATTTCCTAAGTAAATTGTAATTTATTTACAATTTTAATTTACTAACAAAAAACTAGTTCAGACTTAAAATAAATGAATTAAATAATGAAAAATAATGCGGCTCGTTAGTTAGTACATATATTGTCATTCTGTTTTTATAATCAAATGAAAAAAACTAATTCCAATAATTTATTTACGTGATAATGAACATATTGCATTAATAATACTTAAAAACACTCATTATGCGGAGACCAACTTTATATTTCTATATTTTAAATCCGTCTTTAATTTAATGTTCAATAAAGAAAACAATTTAAGTTTAGTTAAAACAGCTATTTATAAAATCAATTTGGAGGCACTTTTTATTTGCGCTATAGTACCCTCGGAAATATATACCTACCTAGAATTGATAGCTAACTTTCCGGAAGGTAATTTTAAAATTAATACAGACAATTTTTAAATTTCGAATATTTGGTTCCCTTTTTGTTAATGCAGATCATGTAAAAAAAGTAAAATTTAATAATCCGTAATAAAATTTATAGATTTTTTTTTAAATATTAAACTAATCTATAGAAAAGTCATCGAAAATTTGTTTTTTAAAAAAATTTAAGTTTTTTCTAACATATCAAAAAAAAGTTATCAATAGCTTTTCAATATAAAAATTAAGT
Organism: Bellardia bayeri; assembly: GCA_950370525.1. NCBI lineage: Eukaryota > Metazoa > Arthropoda > Insecta > Diptera > Calliphoridae > Bellardia > Bellardia bayeri. The sequence continues at coordinate 68,537,155 of OX493266.1, read as the reverse complement.
TCTCGAGAATTCGTCTATAAAATACAAAAATTTTAAATATCAAACTTTTCAATGGTAACTTAAGTTATCGATATCCATTGAAAAAGTAACTTACCAATAATTTGTCCCCTTAGTTATTGATAACTTAGTTAAAGTTATCTATAACTTTTTCATAGAAAATTTAAGTTATAGACATTTTTTAAAGAAAACAAAAGTTATTTAAAAACAATAAAATTTAAATTTATAAAAGAAAATTAAAATTATCGATACGTTTTCTATAGAACTGATAAATTTTGCATACAAATATAAAGTTATCGTTAACTTGTCTATAGAAATAGAAAGTTATCGTTAACTTGTCCATAGAAATAGAAAGTTGTCTTTGTCATCCATTACTTTATTATAAAAAATTCAAGTTGTTAACTTTTTGATGAAATATTGAAATTATCGTTAACACATTTACTACAGAATATGAAACAATACAATATGTTTATAGAAGTTTTAAAATTGTAGTGACTTTTTCTGGTTTTATTATTAACTCATTTTTAGCAACATTCATCCTTGATTACATTAAATTTTTATTAATCTCTTATTTGTGTCATTTATTTTTTTATTTGCATCCCCATGAAGTAAATATTAAATATGTCTTATTTTTTAAATATTTATATACGAGTATGTATGTATGTACGTATATGCGATAAAAGTGTAAACTAATTATTTTTATACGAGTGTACAAAAGAAAACATCGTATAACTATACAAGGTGACTGCAGTAGCACAGCTGACTGACTTCGTTTACAATTTACTTATGTCAAAAGTAATACTATTTCAAGTGTTTTTGACAGTAGCACATTATTTTACACAAACAAAATGCCTGTTTCTATATTGTGTTTAATTTGTTGTCGATTTGCACTCACCTTGTATAATTACACCATGAAAGAAAATATATATAAAATGTTGCTAATAATGACAAAAAAATCAAAAAACATACTCGTAATAATGAATAAAAGTTTGATGTTTGTTAAGCAACGAAATTACTATTTTATATTAAAGCCTAATTGTTCTCTCTTACATTCCCTAATCTCTTTTTTCTTGTTGCTCTACTCATTCTTTGCTTTTGTTAAGTCCTAATTTATACCACACAATTCTTATTGAACAAATTGATGCAATTACTTCCTTAAAATTCCTTCGGTGTTTACACAGCACAATATAATTGCTTAAATCACTCGTATTTTTATATGAGAGTATACACACATATGCCATACGAATAACCCGGCATTTACACATGCAAGTGCAAGTTCGAAAAAGTCAATACATTCACACTTTTTTACTAATACACTCACATTTTTTCAATTGCAGAGCTACTCGAGTTTTTCGAATAAGTTTTCGTATATAATACGTACACAGCACTTGCATGTGTAAAGGCAGGGTAAGAGAGAAACAAGAATTTCTAGTACAATCTAGTGTGTACCCCTCTTATCAGCTAAGCTTACAGAATTGCTTCCTGTAAATTGGGACTCATTAGTGTTCTCGATGTTTCATAACACTGTACAACACATGATTTCGAGACTCAATTCTGATAATTGTTTATGAAATTAGACCCAAAAAGAAGAACATCTGCATCATTCGTTTGGTCATGTTACATTAGGGAGCCAGTTTTTTTTTTTTTTTATCAAAAAGCGGGACAAATTTAGAAAAAGATGAAAATTGGCGGGATTTTCAAAACTTGCGCGGGGCAATAAAACAAAATTGTTTATATATATATAACAAAACATAAATTTTGTAAAAAATTGCATATGTTTTTCTTAAATTCATTTGTTTATAAATAAACATAAAAACAAATCATTGAAATACATATTTTATATACATACATACATATATATACATTAAATAAAAAATTATATTAAAAATGACATAGAATGTTTGTATATTGGTTTTTAAAATTGGGGTTATGGTCTTATTCATAAACAATTTTTAAATTTAAACAACGTTTTAAAATCAAAATTTGTATGGAAATTATAAGACCATAAAAATTAACAATTAATGATATTTAGATGTGTTTTTGTAGATGTTTATCAGTTTGCTATTTATTTTTAAATATTTATTAAATTCTAAACAATCAAATTCAAAATTAAATAAAATTTGAAGCTCTGATTTGATTAAATTTGGTGTACATTTACTACGAGTATCTGACCATTTAAGAGACATGTGTTGAAATTCGTTCAGTGTAACAATTTATAGATGGTATACTCAAAAGAAAGCTAACTATGTATTTTATATATATTAATCAATTAATTTTGCTTAAAATCTGCAAAAATGACATTCCACTTTTCTACAGTTTAGATTGACCTCTTCATACAGCTGATTTTGATTAAATTAATATTTAACATTTTGCTAGCATTGAGGTAATCTTCATATTTAACAGTGCTATTTAAATTGATAAACATTAATTTAAAAAACATATTATTTTCTGAAAAATCGTATCTCGACTCTATATACTCTAAAAAACGTATGTATATAAAATTTTGAAAACTCTTCATGCAGGAATTACCTTCAATGTTTTTAAGAATTTGTCCGGTATTAAATCCAAAAAACTTGTACATTTTTCTATTTAAAATCCCTTGTTGCACCTTAATCATTTCAGATGTCATATATGTAACGCATAATAAATCGGATTCTATAGTTTTGATTGAATTTCCAAAAAAGTAAAGACGTGATGAACAAAATGTAATTATGTATGATAATACTTGATTTTCTGCTTCTTCGGATACAAATACCTTTTCGATCATATGTGGGCATTCCTTTTCCATAGTTTGAAATTAAGACTTAGCGCTGGTCATATTTTTAATATTCTACCAATAGATAAAAATCTGGTTTGTTTTTTATACAATGAATGTTTTTTATTTCGCCTTTTCCACCGTGTCCAATGTTAAACTCCTTGTTGCATATAGTACATTTTGCCATAAACATAGTTTTTCCCTTCTTTGCCCTTCTATTTCCCATTTGTTGTTATATTTTGTTTGTCATAGTTTTTGAGCTGTTTTGTTTATCAATATTTAATTCTTCCTGTTCACTCATTTTAATATTTTTTATTTATTAACCTATTTGTAGTATTTTTTTTTTCAATTTAATAAGGTTTACTTAAAAATGTTTAAGAATCAATAAGCCTAAAAAATCAACCGCAGTAACAAGTTTAAGTGCCCATGTGAAAAGTAAGCAACCAAAACTTATGTATGTAATACCGAAATTGTTGGTAAAATGTGAAAAATTTAATGACATTGAAAATAAAAATATGAAAAAAAGCGGGAATTTTAAATGCCGTGCGGGACACGGGATTCTATGACAAAAAGCGGGACAATCCCGCGAAAAGCGGGACATTTAGCAACCCTATGTTACATCAAATAATATTTTAAAAACTAATTTGAAGTTAGTAGTATCGTATAGGGAATTTGTCACGTTTTAGGCTCTTTTGTTTGTCATAACTCGAGAATCACTAGTCCGAATAAGCTGAAACAAATTAAAAAAAAAATACAATTCCTTTAATCTGTTCATACAACGTTTCGCTACATAAGCAACAGTTTCGCAGTTATAAATATGTAAATGTATGAAGAAAAAAACTATTTTTTGCCTAAAAAATTGAATTTAGTAAAGGTATGAATTCCAAAAATTTGCTCGAGATATGCACAAAACGTATAAGTTAATTTTTCTCCGGTTTTTAAAAGAATTTTGTGCATATCTCGAGCAAAATTTTGAAATTCATAGCTTTACTTAATTGTGAATAAAAGCGAAACGCGTTCATCGATTTCATGATTTATGTCTCATATTGTTTATAGATTATGCGACTTTACGTGAAAGTAATAGGACTTGACACTTTTTTTACCGTTTTGGATTTTTTATGAATTAAAAATAAAAAAATTAAATTTTTGAGGCAAAAAAATAGTTTTTTCTTCATACATTTATTTATAACTGCGAAACTGAATTTCGGGAGTGGACCTTATATGGGGGATATAGTAAAATATAGACCGATATTCTCAAAATCCAGCAGTTTGATTTTGGAATGTACAATGTAAATCATCCGTGTAAAATTTTGGATCGGTACTGTTATTTAGAAGAGATTTATGAGTATAAAAGTGATTTTCGGAAGAGGGCTTTATATGGAGGATACGGTCAAATATAAATCAAAATTCACAAAATTCTGCAGAATGATTTTTGTGTATATGTAAATGATCTGTATAATGTTTTGAGTCGTTACCGATATTTATAAGATATGTATAAAGATAAATGCCTTTTTCGTATGTGTTCCTTATATGGGATCTATGACCAATTATGGACCGACCACTATAAAATTTAGTACCACAATTTATTTATCTATAAGGATTATTTGTATCAAATTTTAGCCGTTTAACATTATTTATATCAGTTTTATACGTATTTAAGTGAATTTTGGAAGTGAACTTTATATGGGATCTATGGCCAAACATAAACCGAACTAAAAAAAATTTCGTTTTGCGATTTCTTTTTGCATGAAACTTATTCCTGCTGAATTTTGTATTAATATTCTTTATAAGCATTTATGTATGTATAATTAAGCAATATTTCGGCAAGATTTTTGTATGGGAGCTATGAGAAATCATGAACCGATTCTTACTATTTTCCTCACACTTTTTTCATTTATCATAAAAATAACGGATACAAAATTTCATGGTATTATCTGCAATATGTTTAAAAATATTGCAATAAAATGTACAAAAAATACAAAATTTTTATGGAGATTGTCTCAAATTTGGTCTATAACTGGTTGACCTAAACCGATTTTGCTGATTTTCAATGCAAAATAAGAAATATTTTTATAGAAATTTCGTTTAGTTAAATTGTTTAGTTTGGACGTGAGAGTGTTTTACACAGACGGACAGGACTCAATCGACTCAGAAAATATATACTTTGTTAGGTCTCAGATGAATATTAATAAAGTTTCACACGGAATGACAAATGTAATATACGCTCATTCACCACTCTTGGTGGTGGAGGGTATAAAAATACATTTATGTAAAATTGTGCTTGCGCTAGTTGCTGATAACTCGCACTCTCGTAATAAATAATGGAGAACTTTGTTAAAATTAAACATTCGCGAAAATTTGAAGTACACACTCGTATTTGAATTGATTAAACTAATTTGTAACAGACAAGGTAAATAAAAATGTTAAATAATTTTATTTAGTAGGAAATAATGTTTTCTACTATATTTTTTCGATATATTGTTGTGGACAATTGAAATTTTTAGTCTTCAAAATCTTTTTATGGGAAACCTATTATGTTAAAATAAAAAATCTTTATTTTTTTATGTGGTTTTAAAAATTTTATTTGCTTTATTGTTATTTTTTCATGTTGTTATTGTTTTCATTAAATTTGTATGATTTTAAATTTTTTTTAAGACAAAATTATTAAGAATAATTATCGATTAAATTAGTTGATTAAAAAAGTATGTATGTATGTTTAAATGTATATATTTATTTATAATATATAATAATGTTTAATTATTTTAAATGGATGAAAATGAATGGTTGAAATTCAAATTTTAAATTGAATACGAGTATGAATGATATTTTTTAAATATACACATATAATGTTTGCTCGATTTGTTGGCATTTTAAAAGAAAAAGAAACATGTTTTCAAATGTATTCGATACACGATTTTTAAAATATTTATTCGATTATATTTAATATTAAATAATTAAACTAGAATATGAGACAAAGAAATAATATTACAACGTGAAAAGTACGAATAAAGAAACAATTAAGGGCAAAACAGTATAAGAAATATAAAAATAACAAACAAAAGCAATAAAAACAAATAATTATACAACTTATATTTAAAAATGTTAACATATAATTATTAAAATTTAGTTTTTTTGTACAAGTTTAAGATGACAAAGTTAAGGAAACGAAAATAGGAGTCGAAACAGTCATTATAAAAAGCATAAACTTTAAGATTATTTTTGTGTTTAGTTTTTTGAAAATAAAAAATTGTTTGAAAGGACTTATTGCAGTTATTTCTAAAGAAATTGAAATTAAAAAAATAATATACAAACAATTTTTAGAGATTTGTTTTTAAATAATTTATTTATGTCCGTTTTAACTTTCGGTTTGTTTGTTGTATTTTTTTTTAATATTTTTTAAATATTAAAGATATTTTTCATTTAGTTTTCGTTAAATTTAGACTTATGGAAAAAAATTTACAGGGTTCATCATTTGCTGATGAACTTTAGCAAAATTGATCTTTTTCAAGATTTCTTTCATTCTTTACGAATTAATTTTGTTTTTCTTGTTAAAACTTATTTTAAATACTGTTTTTAGTACAACTTAAACTTAAAAAGTCTTATAAAACTACAAAAAATTAGCAAATTTGAGCAAACGCTTTGTTTAACTTAAAACTAGGACAAACATTTCTGGAAAAACTAAAGAAGATCTTTAATTGTTTTTGTTTTGTTTAATTAAGTCGTTTATAGTTGAAAAGAAATTCTAATTAAAATTTGGTTGTGTGGCAGTGGGCCAAGCTATTTTGGCATCAATACGTTTGTAGGCCAACATGCAATGTTTGCCTTTGGCGGCCAATCTTATGTCCTGGGGACATTCAATCTCATTAAGTAGGGTTTCCTCACCATCGACCAACTTGAACAGAGCATAGTCTTGGGGATTGGTGATGCGGGCTTTGTGAGCAATAATACGGCATACTTCACGGGTGGTGGTATGAGGTCTAACGGGTAGGGTGCGGGTTTGTAAAGAACCATTACATTCGTCGGGTATAATGACTCTTAACACTGAAGAGCAGGCTGGCAAGGAAGAAGAACGCCACTGTAAATAAAAATATATGTACATATTACAAATTAATAAACAATTTCCTTTGTTTTCATTTCACTATTAAAACTTACATCCAATGAACCCGAACCACTTTCGTTTTCTGAAGCCATAAAACTTTTCAAAACATGCACTGCACTACATAGTGCCGTCAAGTAGTAACCCGGCTCTCCATTTAAAAGTGTAGGTTGCAATAAACCCCACATGAATTCAGCTTCTATTTCTGCTCCCACAAAACCACATTTAGCGACTACATACACTAAAATGGGCAGGAAATCATCTGCTCCCAATTGTTGTCCTCTGGGACAGCCAGTAGCATCAAATATTGTTGATATAACACACAAAAATAATTCCAATTTTTCCAGTGGCAATTCAGCTTCTTGCAGGCGTAATAATAAATTTGATATGATTTGCAACGAGGTGGAAGAGGGCGGTGTTACCGTGGGCCTTATACCAAAATCAGCCGCAGAGCGACCACAGGCATATTTAACATTCTGAGCCAACAGCTGTATATCTTCCGATCGCGTGTAATAGTCCACAAACATGCCATACAAATGTTCTCGTAATGGCAACACAACCAGTTGATGCATCACAGTCTCTAAAATTGCATCCAAATTTAGAAACTCATCTGATTTTAGTCTCGATCTTGCGGTTTCGACTTCTTGATGGAATTTACCTTCGCCATGTTTAACTAAATAGTTTTTCATGCCGTTCATAAATTGCCGCATATTGCGCATGACCACCTGGGGTGCAGCTTCGCGAGATTCTTTTGTACATGAAATGAAATTTTCAATGTTGCGGGCAAAAGTAGTACATTGATCGGCGGCCAATTGGAGGGTGTAGGATCGTACGGTGTCTCCGGGACCGCCATTGCAGAGATTAACTTTATTTCTTGGATGACCTAAAAGGAGAATAGAAAAATTTCATTAATTTTTAATATTTAAAATATTGTACATGTAAATATTATTTATTATTGAATGGAAAGAACTTAGGACACAAGTTAAAAAGAGTAAACATTTCAAAGGTATCTGTTAATCAGACATTAAATTGACTCTGTTGTCTTAAACTTACACTTGAGATTATTCCACATTAACGTTAACATACGTTTTAAAATCTCCATACAACATTTACGTACACAAAATGTGTCCTCTTCGGCTGTAAAACCTTCGCCCAAATAACGCTTGTAGAGACGTTTATTTTCAGCGCTGGCAAAACCAAAACCTTTTATTTCATCAATGTGACTTATGTTCAAAAGGATGTTTCCATTATCATCGAGTCGAAAAAACTGCTTGATATCATAATGATCACAGCTATTGATAGGATGGCAGTAATCGCCATTCTCTTGGATGAGATCCTTAATGGAGGAACCGGGCGTCTTGTCCCTGGCCGGGCATTTACCAATGGCTCCCATTATGGAACAAGCTAAAGCTTCAGTCTTAAGTTGCGAACGATTTATGGCACAGTCTTTAATAATGCCTATGGAATAGGTGGACGGATCGATTAGGGTTTCCTGTAATAATTCCTCCCTTAAACGTCTACGTTTCATCTGTAAGTTTGGTGAACAGGGATTCGAAGATGTCGGTGTTGTGTTGGTACTACTAAATGATGACGATGTCTTCATTGGTGGTAGTAAACCAACTTCAATTTTATCAGCAAAAAATATTTCAGACAGTGAACGTTTATACGAACGTTTTCTGCTGTTCTTTGAGGTTTTTTTCGTCTTGTTATCATCACATGATTCATTTAAAATGGGCTTTATAATTGCCGCCGCCTCGTTTGAAGTGCTTACTGCCGCTTGCTGCTGTTGAGCTTTCATATGCAAAATCTCATCTTCAAAGTCAGCCGAAAAATAATTACCCATCATCCTTGAGGGATTTTCAACAATCTCCCATTCAGACATGATTTTTAAGAATACAGCTTCTTCTTTATAATTTCGCACATGGTCGGGATCATGAAAGAATATTTCGGGATCAACGATTTCGATGTTGTGACATGAGGCCACTCTTAATACTTTATTTGTATCTACTAAATTGGAGTCATTTGAATTTGGCAGTGGCAAACTTTGCGATTTACTTAGATTATTAGGTGGAGTCTTTTTGATGCGTTTGTGTTTCTGCTGTCTATGAGGGTTCTCGGGCTTTGCAGGCAACGACTTTTTGAACCAATTCATGATTGATGTAATAGCGGTTTTTACCGGATAATACAAATTGCCGAAAACGAAAGTTTCTCATGAGCACACGCGCCCCCTAAGCAAAAATTCAAATTAAGACGAACAAACGGGTCGTCTACCGTTAAAAATACTTGTATGGCCAATGTCTAAGTGATATTTAAAACAACTCAAATGAACACAATTACGTAAACTTAAAAAAAAATGTTTAACTACGCGTTCTTAAACGTCTAAATACTTGTATGGCCAATGTTTAAGTGATATTTAAAACAATTCAAATGAACACAATTTCGTAAACTTAGATAAAATATTTAAATGCGCGTTCTTAAACGTTTTTAATATTTTTTTCTATTAATGTAGTGTTTTTACATTACACTTTATTGGCGAACTAATTATTAAAATTTGATGTTTTCTTTACGACGACAAGTAGTAAACTGTTTGAATTTTCTAAAGAACAGAACGGTTTATATGAAACGAACAGACAGGGTTTTCTCACTTCTACACTCTTTCTTGCTCTTTATTACAATGTTATCTATAGTGTAACGGTAGTTTAGGTCTTTGTATTCTCTGTTTACTTATTACATTTAATATTTACATTGTAAATTTTACAACTATTATCGATGTTATCTTCACTCTCTTTTTGATTGGGTGAGTATGTGCGTTTTATTTTGTGTGATAAAATCATAACGCCTGCGTATTACTCACTTACTTTTAGGTGGTACTTTTATGATGTTGTTTTGATCATAGCATTTAAGGCTTACTAAGTCTGGGAATTAATTATTTAAAGTAAAGTTGTATTTGCACAAATTTGTATGTATTAGTTTACAGTTCAAAAAGCCCAAAGCATAAAAATTTAAAAATAGTATATTATTTCTTGGTCCCGGATCACACACTGCCACTTTTGCTGCGCAACTTTTGGGTTTGTGGATGAGAAGGAAAAAAGAGAGAGAGAGAGAGGGGACCACTCTTCTTTCCCCTCTCACCAACAAACTCAAAAGTGGCACAGCAAAAGTGGCAGTGTGTGATCCGGGACTTATAAAAAGGAGGAAATATCAATATAAAAGTACAGATTAATTGTTATAATCCTACTTTTAAATTGTCAGAAATCGTAGGCTTATGATCATAACCTCTATAGCAAACTTTTGCAAACTGAACTTTGTTCAATCCACGAAAAAAGCTAAGAAAATGTGGGTTAAAAGGAAATAGCAAGTGCATGATTCAAACTAAGTGAGCATTAACTAAGTACATATGTATGTATGTATGTAATTATATCAGCAAATGAGAAAAAAGAGTATACAAGGGAAACTACAATTTGCAATATCATAATTTCTTATTAAATATATCACATTCATGTATTTGTTTGAACTTTTATTTGCTATGCCTACATACATACATACATATATGTATGTTAATTAGGCTCTTTCTCTCGTAAAGATCTATAGTTAATTGATCAGTTTTTAAGATTATTTAAGTTCGGAACAAACTACACAGCTTATTCAATCGATTAATATTGTTGCATCAGCAATTTTGTATTAAATAATCCATTGTGAAAAGTAAAGTACGTTTGTTAAATCGAGGTTATTCTAGACAAGGATTTGTAAAACACTAAAACGTAATTTAGTTTTTATGTATGGAAACATGAAAAAGGTCATTATTGTAAGGAGAATTTTCTTTGTCTACTGGAAAAACCTTATTAAAAAAAATGTGGTTTGGAAGCTAAAAAGTCAAATTTCAAATCATACAGGCATGTGATGGAAATCGAAAACGAAAACTAATGAGTTTTAGAAGTCAATTTTTCGTAATATTTCTGTATTGAAAAACATTTATCACATAAAATATAAACATATTGGGCTACTAAAGAGAATCTAAAAACAAAAATTTTAAAAATTTGATTATAAATGCATTAAAATGTATTTTCAAAACTGATTCGTTTTCGATTTCCATCACATGCCTGATGAAAATATTTTGCATTTTAAGAAATAACCCGGAAGTAGAATACGTTTCGTAATATGTTTTTAAATAGAATAATGATTTTCAAAAACAAATTATTGAGATTTATTATTAAGATCGTTTTGTGTTTATTTTTAACGTTTTTAGTTTGGGTTTGATTTGTTTTATGGCTATTTTACATACATATGTATTTGTCCGTGTGGCTTTTCCTGATTAAACGCTTCGTACCCTTTTATTTGCTTTCGTCATGCATTTAATTTTAATAATTTATATTTTAATTTATTTCTTATTCATTGTTTATTTGCCTCCAGAGTTTTATGTTCTATTTTTAAAACATTCTATGCAAATATTTACGGATGATAACTCGGCATATGTATGTATGCACGTATGTATCAATTGGACGCGGTTATTTTCAGGTATCATCGTTTACACACAAAAATATAAAGAAATTTAGGATAAATTGTCGATATTTGTTTTTTTACAGTTGGTATTTTTATATAGAGGCGTCTTTGATTGAGAGGTTAACCCCCTTATTCAAAAACGATTATTAAATTTAACAAACGTTTATTAAGACAGATTTGCATATACAAATTTGCTTAATAAACGTTTGTTAAATTTAATAATCGTTTTTGAATAAGTCTAGTATTTGTGAAACTTTAATTTATTAAGAGATGCAAAATAAGATTCTACAAATTGTACTAAATTTCAAGAAAAGGTGCACTTTTTTCAGCCCAATTGTACTAAATTCTTTTCTTATTTTTTTTTAATAATTTTTAATTATAAATGTGTGTAAAAAAATTCACAAGTAATAAAAAAGCACATTAAAATTCATTCGTACTAAGTACTTACATGGAAACGAACACAAAAAATAGGATAATGATGAATTTTTTTAAAATACATTTGAGCAATGTAATAATATAAGGAAACATTTTAAATAGTGCTAAATTAGTCATTGAGGTGCTATTGTACTTTTGACTCTCAAATAGTGCCAAAAAAGTACAAGTGTACCAACTTTTGCATCCGTGGTGTGACACAATGTCCGTCCGGCTGGCTGGCTGTCCATGTAAAGCTTGTGCGCAGAATACAGCTCGCAATATTGAAGATATTTCGATAAAATTTGGTACATGATATTTTTTCTGCTCAAGGATGGATGGGATTGAAACTGGTGGAAATCAGTCCACTATTTCACCTGGCCTCCATTCAAATGTCCTCCCGAAATTGGGGTTTACCGATCATAAATGCTTTAATTATGCAAGTATCCAAACAAATTTCATAATTTCATCATAAATGAGTGGTAAATAAAGCCAAATCACATCTACAAATTTTGTGCCGATCGGTCCATAATTACTTGTAGCTCCCATATAAGGCCCACTTTCGAAATTCACTTTAACGATCATAAATTTCTTAAAAATGTTGGTATTCATATAAAATTTGACACAAATAAGTTTCTTATATACAGAAATATATATTGATTCCTATGGTTCCAAGTTGGAACAGAAATAATGACACCTAATATTATAATGGTCGGTCCATAATTAGTCGAAACTTCCATATAAGACCCTCTCCGTAATTCAATTTAAGCTCCATAAATCTTTTAAAAGTATTTATATCGAGATAAAGTTTAACACATATAATATTTATATTCACAGACATCATGACACTAAATGTTTGAATAATCGGTCAAGAATAGGTTATTTTTGTAGGTGTAGGGTATTATATTATACTTTCTTACTTGTTTTTATTTGAATTTATAAACAAGAAAAACTGATTAATGTCATGACAGTTGGTGTAGGATCATCAATGCACCAATATGGACGTTCACTGATCTTGTATGCTTTTATAAAGAAAAATGTTAAAGAAATGTCTCTATGTTGATACAAGTTTTGTTTGGATGTTTTAAGACACATTTATGTGAAAGAGTTTGCTTTTGATTAAAGATGTGGAGTGATTAAAAGGTGATATTAGATTATACAATCAAGTCTACTCAACATTCAAACCGTTCCACATTACATACGGCTGAGTTTGTTGAAATAATAAGTGTTCCGAAATCGTCTTAAGATCGTATGTAAAGAGATTGAATCTTTTAGGAATTGCCATTAATAGTATTAGTCAGTTCAGTATTTACTTTGTTCTATCCCGCTCTGTGCAACAATTGAAAGTTAAATTTCGGGAAAACCATTTAGCATTCGGCTACTTCGATTTTAGATCGCCTGTGAGGTAATTCAATTTTATAAAAGTTGTCAGAAACAGGATGAGCCAATTCACTTGTTTCATTGCTCTGTCCTGATTCTGGAAAGACCATACTCACATCATCTGTTAGATTTTTATGGTATAAAACATTAATGAGGTCATGTGGACAATCTTCATAAGTAAAACAAATGCCTACACTTTAGCGAAAGTCGTCTAGTAATTCAGCTATATTGAAAGTGTAAAGAAAATCCTGCAAAATATGGCATAAGCTTCAAAATTTGTGGAATTGAGAAATGGCCCGGTCGAATGGATGTCACGTTGTTGCCTTTGGATTTATTTTTTATGGTTAGTGGCACTCAGTAATAATGCTGAACGCTAAGTTGACAACTTTCCGGTCGTCATTTGTGAAAAAGTGTAAAAAATTGATCCCATAGTTCCATAGTTAAATTTAACTACATCTAGACAAAATCAATATTCTTGCATTACGTGCAATATAATGTTTGTATTTCTGTAGTCTGGCTTCTGTCTATCACCGTTTGTATCCAGACTGCTGTAAATTTTCCCAAAAAATCGAAATGTTAGAAGATTGCTTAAATAAGTATAAAAATGTTTTCAAATGCGACAAACTAGTTTTTCATTGTTAGGTTAAGAGGGGAATTTTCATGAAATGCATTATCCTAAAGTTTCGGTATTAAACTGAAGCGAATCTGATCAAAACATGGTAGAATATACATATGTTTGTTTAAAAGCTAGTAGAGATTAATAAACGATTTAAGTAAGTGATAACCTCTAAAGCTATTATATATCAACTATGTGGTTTGTGTCTTTAACCCTTTTGTGTGCACCAAGGTCAAAGCTTTTTCTGAAACTTTTTGATAATTTATAATAAAAATTGAATTAAAAAAAAACTACTAACTTTTAAATAATTTAGTTTTTTTGCAGCCGTACGCCTTGACGTTTTTTTGTAATTTGCCTGAGAGACCTTTACGTATTTTATATGAAAAAGCGGCCATTGCAAGTATATTATTTGAAGTTGTTAGTAGCTTGCAAACCTTAAGGCGTTAAGAAAAATTATATAAAATATCTCTTAATTACGCTCCAACAATGTATTTAGTTCGAAAATGCTTTTTCTCTACTTAACTCTCATATAGTTACCCAGGTATCTTCCAGCACATTAGAAGGTGCTTTTTTTTTGCCGCACACATAAGGGTTAATACATGATCTTGAATAAAAGTGAGATGAATAATCATTTTAACAGGTTGTGATTTACAATTTTGGCTTTCTTCTAAAAATAGAGTAATATTAAATGGTCAATGTCCTAAAATGATGAAGAGGCATTTTAAAGAGTTTAAAAAACACATTCTGTCTTTAACTTGAAATATTTTCCAAATATGGAAACATTTTACGTATTTTCAATTTTATTATTTTATTATAAGTTCGCATGTGTTTTTCTATTTTTTCAAATTAATGCCATTTTTACATGACAACTGTTTTTTCTCCGTACATTAACTTTGTAAATATTATAATACATACATACATAGTAAATGAACATTCATAATTAGTTTTCTTGAGTTTAATAATAATTTTCCAATGTTTAATTTAATCTTGCACCCTTGTAATACATTTTTATAGTTTTGTTTTTTTTTTATCTAATAATTATTCTAAATACAAATATTTGCGAATTTTATAATACATTTTTTATTTAATTTCATATAAATGACAACAAAGAACTATTTTAAACAAAATCTCAGAAAACCTATTTAACAAATGAGATTATAAAAACTTTATGACATCTATTACCAAGGCGTATTAATAAGGTGTATGCAACAGACCGGCTGACTATTAATTCGCTGTGAAATAATGTTTTTATCTGTCAAACTTTGGCCCCGATTACCGTTCACAATACTAAGTACTTTGATGTTGTATGTTGTAAACTGCGATTACGATTCACAACACTTATCGGCTTAATCGTATGAAAAATTTAAGTTGTGTTATAGTCAAGACAATACAACATTTTAGTGTTGTAAACGATAATCGGGCCCTTTGTTGTTGTTTAGATTTGTTATTTAAAATAAAAATCCAAGTAAGAAAATATATAAATATATAAAGTCTGAAAAAGTAAAATTAATAAATTATTTGTTGTTTCGGGTAAAAAAAACTGTGAAAATAAACGAACCAAAGATAATTAATTCTGTTTTCGCCTGGATTTTGACATTTAACATACATATTAACAAAAACAAAATGCCTCATGTTTTTTTTAATTGTTGTTTTTGATGCTGTGTCGCATACACCTTATTAATATAATGCCTATTGCATGGTGCAACTATACAAGGTGAGTGCAGTAGCCCAGCTGACTGACTTTGTTTACAATTTACTTATGTCAAAAGTAATACTTTTTCAAGTATTTTTGACACTAGTACATTATTTTACACAAACAAAATGCCTGTTGTTTCTGTTTTATGTTGTATTTGTTGTCGATTTGCACTCACCTTCTATAGTTGCACCATGGTCTATTACATTATTCATGTAGTATGACAGATATAGTAGGTATGTAGTATGTTCTCAATTTATATATTTATATGTTTCCTGTAATACAATTTTTATCACAAAAATATCAAATTTATCAAATACCGGTGTCATATTAGCAGCGAAAAGTATTACAATAATTCGGGAATGAGGAGCAAATACTGATGCTATTTGATCATAGTATGATAGTATTTTTGGTAAAATTTCTCAATAAAGAAACATCTGTCATGGATATTTTGACTAGTGAATGGCACAGTGTCAACAATTGAATGTTTTATTGTTTCATATAAAACTGAATCTGGGGTGGCTTGAAAGATGTGCTTATTAGTAAACACAAAAAAATCCACCTAGAGGCACTTCGTCTACAAATATCATGTATTCCTTAAGAAGATCTACAATAGGAGTAGTATTTTATGTAGATAAGTAAGTTTTATGTATTTATATTTATATAGATTGTGGAAAAGCCGACAAAAGCTCAACAATAATACAAACTAATCAACTAAAAGAGCATACAAATCATATAGTTCAGCAAATCAATTGAACTAGTGTTTATGATCTTGATGATATTGAATACCCTTTAAATTATCTCTCTTAAATATTGCAATATTTTAAACGCATATATAAATCCTTGAAATGTAGACAAATCAAACAATATACTAAGCATATATAAACATTATTGTATAAGCTCTAAAATTTAGATTAAATATTTAAACCATAACAAAACATTCATGTGAATGACTGTGTTTATTTTTCAACGCAACAAAATGTATACGAGGTCTGATCAAAAAATAACCGTTATTTTCAATTTATTCAAAAAGTATTTATTTTTTCATCAATAACTATCTTGTCCCCTTCAAAGTAATCCCCCTCAGATATAATACATTTATGCCAGCGTTTTTTCCAATCCTCGAAACACTTCTAAAAGGCGCTTTTTGGTATCGCCAACAGCTCCTATTTCGATTTTTCTTTTATCTCCTCAATCGTAGCAAAACGCTTTCCTTTCGCTCGGTGTCTTCAGTTTTGAGAAGAGGAAAAAGTCAGCGGTCAAGTCCGGTCAATAGGGTGGTTGAGGCATGATAACGCTTTTGTTTTTGGCCAAAAACTTACGCACAAGCATCGATGTGTGAGGTCAAAATTTAGCAATTTTGGAACAATCTTCGCTGCCGCACATTTTATGCCCTAAAAATTGATTGGCATGAGCCGAACGATATGCCAACATCATCAGCAACCTCTCTGATAGTAATTCGACGATTATCCAAAATCATTTTCTTCACTCATTGACATCTTCTCGGCCTTTCTTAAACCGGTTATACCACAACTGAACCAAACGCCACAGTCAACATTTCATTTGCGCATTTAATTTAATTTTTTACACAAAACTTAATACAGTTTCTTTAATCCATTTTTTTTATCTGTCAGAAACAAACTGACAATCCAAAATGGCTGATATTACCAACATATATAACAGACATGTGTACCAACATAACAGAAAAAAATGTGAAAAACGAACATACGTAACTCACGAAATTTGAAAATAACGGTTATTTTTTGATCAGACCTCGTATACGAGTACAAACAGGCCAAGCAGACAGCGGGTGGCGGCAGGCAGAATGATTTAGTCAAACAGTAAAAGTGCCTTTATCAAATACGAGCACAATAAAATGCGTGTAACTAGTTTGAAGTGGTTTAGTCATTGCAGAATTTCATTTTATGTGAACTTTATGGACCTAATTATAGTTTTGCCTTAACACACATAACTATACGATACGACAATAATGCAGAGATGAAACTCTCAAAGAATGTATGTGGACGGACAAAAAAGAAACCACAGCATAAAGAATTATAAAATAAATAAACTTCAAATAGTTACGAGTACAACAAAATAATTTTGCGACGCAATAAACCATTATTTATTATTCATGCTTTAGTCTTATTAGCTGTCGTTGTATATACATATATGTAGTAGTCATCTCTCTAACTATTGATAAAACGCTGATTAGAATGAAATATTAAAAAGAATATACAAAAAAATCAGAAAAAAGCAAAACAAAATAACTAGTACTAAAGTCGAATTGCTTTACAACATGCTCGTGCTGCTACTTATTATTGCAGCTGCCTTTCAATTTATTACGGCACACGATCAATTGAAAGGCAAAAAAAAAAAAAAAATTAAATTATCAGTGTTAGACAGACGGACGACACAATAGAAAATTGAAATAAAATAAATTCAATCAGCTAGCTCTCTGTCCAAATAGTACAAAAAAATTTTGTAATTATTATTATTTGTTAAATCAATGTGTTGTTCTTGTTACTGTTGTAAATTTTAAAATTAATTATTCATGTGCGTAATAATTTCCATTTGTTGTTGCACTAATTGAAAAAATTCTAATTTTAGGTCAGGGTGCGTCAGTTGAGAAAAATAACAAAAACACTCGTACTTGCGCTGCTACTAAAGTACACGGAGAAAAAGCTAATTACTACAGCATAAACTGTTTAATATAAGTCTGTGTTTCCGATATGATTCGCTTTTCCGTATATTATCTGTTTCTCTGTAGCTGTAGCGTGTTTTCATTCTAGATCTTTACTCTCGTTTCGAGTAGTTGTCGTACACGTCAATACCACTTACCGCCTCCGTTATTATTACTTAATCCGTAAAATATCAGCTGCTGCAGTTTTATATTTTTAAGTTTCGTAGCAAAAGGAGTAAGATCCGGATAATAAGAAACTTGAGTTCTTTATACATAAATATTTTATTATAATTGTCACGATCATCATCGAAAATATTCACAAATGTGCTCTTTGCTGTCCGCTTATAGTTGCTCATCAGGCTGTCTATTAGCCTCTAGTGTATCATAGGGAAACCATTTTACACCAGTTGTTAGAAAATTACCTAAAAACTCGCTTAGATTTTGCTAAAACTAAT
Organism: Bellardia bayeri; assembly: GCA_950370525.1. Taxonomy (NCBI): domain Eukaryota; kingdom Metazoa; phylum Arthropoda; class Insecta; order Diptera; family Calliphoridae; genus Bellardia; species Bellardia bayeri. The sequence continues at coordinate 68,518,569 of OX493266.1, read as the reverse complement.
TCGAAACACAATTTGAATCATGTGCCTGTTTCAATTGTTAAAGAGCTCGCCATCCATTTGCATGAAAACTTTATTATATTCATATATGTATATCGGCAGTATCTTAAAGATATATGCAATCTCATTTATTTTAACTTTTATTTAGTTTTATTTTTTACATTTCGATAACTATTATGTGTTTACTTTTTGGACTACATATTCATATTTTCATAAATTGTATTTAAATTTCAAAAAGTTTTTAAATAACAATTAATAAAATAGTTGAGTTATTGGATTGAATATATCGCACCTGTTCAACAAAAGGGTAGTAACTCAAAATTTTCTACTTTTCAGTAGAGGCAAAAAACTGTTTATGTTAATGTTAATGGTAGAATGGAAGATATGAAGAGTGACATAACGGTATTTTTTGACGAAAGAGTAGACAAAATAATGGCAGATTTTTACAGTGGGTAGAATAGATCATTATGTATGTTTTTTTTTATTATGTTTTTTAATAAAAAGTGAAAATTTCAAAATTTTGAGTTAATACTATTTTGTTGAACAGATGCGATATAAATCTAAGATAAGTATGGAATTCTTTATCGTTCATATGAACGCATATACATTTGCTGCGAACGGTGCTTTAGACTAATTTTGGTAGTTAACTAAGAATTTGAAATTATTCCTTTAAAGTTGATGACTTGTTAGTATAAACCAATGACTTTACATAACCTTACAAATTTCACTGCACTCACCTTGTATAGTTACACCATGGCCGAAGTATTAAAAATTGTAGAACTAATAGTAATAACTAATAATAATTTTTTTTACATATGTATTTTGAAATTTTTTTTGGAAAAAAATCTGGCATTTCTGTGTGTATTACACTTTATGCTTTGAAGATGGATCTCACAAACCCTACAAGGGCGGCGTGGTGGAGCCTCAAAGTAGTTTACTTTTGGCAAGTAATTTGTTAGTAATTTGAGTGTAAATCGGCAACAAATACAATACAATACAACACAGAAACAACAGGCATTTTGTTTGTGTAAAATAATGTACTACTGTCAAAAGTATTTAAAGCATTACTTTTGACATAAGTAAATTGTAAACAAAGTCAGTCAGCTGTGCAACTGCACTCACCTTGTATAGTTACACCATGGCCGCAGTATTAAAACTTGTAAAACTAATAGATTTTGTTTACATATGGCAGCTTTGATGTAAAAAAATGGGTTCGAAATGGGTGAATCGTGCTGCATAAAAATTCTCAGTAAAAAAAAATTTCTCCGGACAAAATTTTTGTTCGAAACAAATAGGTGAATCCACCTTAATATAAAAATCGTGTGTATTTATTTACACCACAATAGTGGGGAGGGTATATTGGATTTGTGCTGATGTTTGTAACGCCCAGAAATATTGGTCCAACACCCACCTTAAAGTATACCGATTGACTCAGAATCATTTTCTGAGTCGATTTAACGATGTCCACCTGTCCGTCCGTCTGGCTGGCTGGCTAAAATCAGTTTAAAGTGCATAACTCTCTCAAAAATGTTGGTATCCAAATAATATTGAACGCAAATATATTTCATATGCATACAATTAATACGGTACAATTTTATTGTGATCGTTCCATAATTAGTCGTAGCTCCCATATAAGACCCACTTCCGAAAATCACTTTAAAGAGCATAACTCACTCAAACATTTTGGTATCCAAATAATAATTAACACAAATATATCTTATATGTATACAACCAATATGATACAATTTTATTGTGATTGGTCCATAATTAGTCGTAGCTCCTCTATAACCCCCACTTCCTAAAATCACTTTAAAGAGCATAACTGTCTCAAAAATGTTGGTATCCAAATAATATTGAACGCAAATATATTTCATAATCATACGAATAATACGGTACAATTTTATTATGATCGGTCCATAATTAGTCGTAGCTCCCATAAATGGCCCACTTCCGAAAATCACTTTAACGATCATAAATTTCTTGGTAATCAAATAAAATTCAACACACAGAAGTAATGACATGTAATTTTATAATGGTCGGTCCATAATTAGTGGAAACTCCCATATAAGATCCTCCCCGTAATCAACTTTAACCTCCGTAAATCTTTTAAAAGTATTTATATCGAGATAAAGTTTAACATTCACAATATTTATATTCACAAAAATCATGACACTAAATTTTTGGATGATCGGTCTATAATAGGTCATATCTCCCATATAGCGCACATTTCTGAAAAACTGTACATATACTGGTGTAGGGTATTATATGGTCGGGCTTGGTCGACTATACTATCTTACTTGTTAATTTTAAATCATTGGTCTCAACGTAAAACTGTAACACGTAATGGCTTATAGTAAGCGCATTAAAACTCTATTTTCTGGAAAAATTTCAATTTATTACAGTGAAACGAATAAAAAAATTTGCTTAGAAGAATAAGAAATATTACTGAGCTACTGAAGTTGTAGCCGTGCCATGTTAACAACTGATAACTAACTGGCATTTAACATTTTGCGTTATATTGCGGTACTATTGCCAACTCGCTGATTTTAAGACGCCAATGTTATAGGTTATTTAGCAGGTTTCAGGTAAAAACCTCAACGGACGAGAGTATATTTAACACATTTTTCTCTCAGTGTAAAACTTAAATAAAATAAACATTACGTAAAATAATATTATTAAAAACGTGCCGTTTTGATGTTTTTATAAATTGTTGTTGATAAATAAACTTCTGTAAAAAGTATTTGTTGTTGTTTACGATTTCAATACATGATTAGTTTTTGAGTCATAACAAATTCTTCTAAGTGTATTAAATTATATTTATTAAAAACGGAAATTGTTTTAATACTTTAATACTACCAATGCTTTTTTGTTTACACTATATTTATAAAAAAGTGTCATATTAATTTTTGATTTACTCACACATAAATACATATGTATATACGAGTACATGTTTAAATTTCCATTGATTATAATGAAATTGATATTAGAAATAGCATTATGTACATAAATAAATAAATATGTAAATGCCAACACGAGATTTTTTTGTACTTATGAGAACTAAAGTTAATTATTGGTCACATGATTTGTTTTATTTTAAAAGATTTATGGAGGTTAAAGCGAATTACCGAGAAGGTCTTATATGAAAGTTTCGATTAATTATGGACCGCCCATTATAAAATTAGCTGTCATTATTTCTGTATATAAGAAACTTATTTGTGTCGAATTTTATTTGGATACCAAAATTTTTAAGAAATTTATGATCGTTAAAGTGATTTTCGGAAGTGGGCCTTATATGCGAGCTACGACTAATTATGGACCGATCATCATAAAATTGTACCGTGTTATTTGCATACATATCAAACACATATATTTGCTTTCAATATTATTTGAGTGAGTTATGCTCTTTAAAGTGATTTTCGGAAGTGGGCCTTAAAGGGGAGCTACGAGTAATTATGGATCGATCTGCACAAACTTTGTAGATGTAATTTGCTTCATTTACCACTCATTTGTGATAAAATTTCTTTGGATACTTGCATAATTCAAACATTTATTATCGTTAAACCCCTTTTTCGGGAGGACATTTGTATGTAATGAACCAATTTCCACCAGATTCAATCCCATCCATCCTAAATATCACGTACTAAATTTTATCAAAATATCTTCAAAATTGCGACCTGTACTCTGCGCACAAGGTTTACATGGATGGCCAGGCAGACGGACGGACGGACGGACATCGTTACTTCATGATTAATTGATATTGACGCATTCTAGAAGGCCTTCTGAGAGAAGGCATAGTGGAATGAGTATAGAATCCTTTAGAATGTGTAAACAGGCCTTCTATAAGGCCTGCAAATCCAAACTCTTGGAATTTTTCCCGCTGGGTTGTCTTATCTTATGAACCACATTGCAAATTATACCTCAACAATTTTTGTAACTTATATTGTTTTTATAAAACCGAAAAGTGGGATGGGTTTTTCTTTTTCATTATGTGTAGCTGAGACTACTACAGCTGTACTTGAATTTCTTATTTTCAATGTCTTTGGCAAGTCACGCATGTTGTAATTTTCATGCCAGTGATGAAAAATGGCCTTTTGGATTTTGTACCAACTATATAAATAAAAAGTACTTTTTAGACCATTTTTAATATTTGATAAATAATAATAAAACTTAACCAGAAACTCACTTTAACAAAAAATTCCATACAGTCACTTACGGAAAAATTTTTAACATTTATACTCGAACGACCAAATTTTTAACACTGACATTTTTGTATAACAAGAATGTCTCAAAAAATTGTCGAAATGAAATGGAAATGAAGCTTTGGTATTGATTTGATGATAAAATATGAATGAGGTGTAAGACTTCTTCAAAGAATCACAATCTAACTCTATTGGAAAATGCTGCCAGATAAAACGTTTGCTCACGAATACAACTAGTGTTCCAGGAAGAAAGTTATCAAAGGATAGAGTTACAATTTTATATTAATGCATTTGAAACAAAGATAAATTAGAGGTCAAGAAATAGAGCTCGTTTCGTAATAAAATGTTTTCTGTAAATTATCTTTATTCGTGATTTGCCTGTATTTGTTTAAATGTATAGTTAGGATACTTCTAAATCACCAAGAAGATTATTTTCGTTTATTATCATGATTACCTACACAGAAAAAAATAAAAATGAGTTTCAATTAAAAAATTTTTGGAATCAATTAAAAATTTATTTGAAATCGGACCTGTAAACAAAATGATAGTATCAATTAAAAAAAAATATGAGATTTAATTGAAAATATCAGAAAAATCAGAAAAAGTAATTGAATCAATTAAAATTTTAATTGAAAATTATTTCAAAATCAATTAAAGGTTTAATTGAAAAAAACATGATTTTTTTTTCTGTGTATATGAAGTATCGGGATATTTTTCGATTAGAATTTCAAAATTACTAAATTTTTTTATTTCAAGAATATGTATATTAAGAAAATTAATTTCTTTAACTTCTAATGTTTTTAAAATTCTGATTAACGAAATATTAAGCTTTAGTTTCTGAATTCAGCCTCAAAATCATTTAATGTGAATTAATATTTCAGAGGTTCCCATTTTTCGATAATTCAATTAGCAATTTATTGTCATGATAATAGATGCATATTTAAAGATGATATGGATATCAGTTCCAAAGTTACCTGGACACTTTGAATAAAATCGTCTCTTCTACTAAATCATATATTTATATATATACATATATATTCCTTCTGGAATACCAAAGTAATTTGAAATTGTACCAAATGACTTGTGGTAGTACCACAGTACCAAATGAGTCTAAAATGTATCAAAAAACTACAATTGTACCATGTTTGCTAACACTGTTTCACCCTACATATTTATGTTAATCTACAGCTCTCTCTTATTTCTCTCTCTGTCCTCTCTCATAATCTAGTGCATAATAACATAACTGCAAACAGTGATCAAAAGTATGTATGTATGTGAATATCAGAAACATCTGCCTTTTTTGTTTTTATAAATTAAATAAATTATCATGTCAATGTTCCTCTATCAATTAATTAAAAACTAATAAACACTTGCAATTGAATATGAAATTATGCATTGAAATTACGTCATCTCTTTATGAGGCATATGAGCTAAGTGATAATAAATGAAGCGGTTCTTTTTTATAAGTGTTTTACTTGCTAAGCTCTAGAGGGAGCGGAGAGAGTGCAAAGGCGCTTTTAAATGCATAATTAATGCAATGGACTTTAAGCAAACGGAATTGGTTCTGTCCATTATAAAAAAATAAAGCTATTTATTTCCTTCCTTTTGTTTGTTCTATGTAATATGTAAATGGAAAAGGATTTCTCCTTTGTAATATGATTTCTATCGAAACTATATCAATTATTAGTAAACTTTATTAAAAATGATTTGTTTTGATAAAGAGTTTAGTTTAGTTGAAAAAAAAAACTAAAGAGATTAAACTACTTTTGAACATTTAATATTGTAGAACATGATCCTTACATATTACAGAAATAGTCAAAGCTTACTTAGAAGTATTTAGAAGGACATATTTCATAAAGTTCTATTGACACTCTATAGAGTGAGACAACAAAAGGCTGAAAACTAAAAACTCAAAAAATTAACCACAATTTTTGAAGTGAATAATTAACAAAGAAAGCAAGAAAAAAACTACCTAAGTTGAAGGTAACGTTCATTATGGAATAATGGATAATCCAATAATAGAAATACTTCCTTTTGATAAAAAAAGGAGAAGTTATGCTAGAAAGCTTGTCTAGTTACTAAAAAATACTCGTAGCATTCTAATGTCACAAACACAATTATAAACCTGGATATTTTCAATACATTAGGGAATCATTTCGTGTCTAAGAAACTTAGTTGGGTATCACCATGAGTATTGTAACATCTGCCAAATGCGAAAAATTCGTCAATCAATAATTAAGATTCTTCGTTGTGAAAAAATATTGAAAATAAGAGAACTTATACCTTATACCATTATGGACCTGAACATCTTAAATAATGATAGAGAAGATTTTGTATATCTTAGAATTAGCCATCTGTGTCAACTTGGTATTGCTAAAATCTCTTAGGATACGGGATATTGGGAAACTACTATTGGTAAACTTAACGTTTCTCTAGATATTTTTGTAACTCATATAATTTTGATTATGATTATTGTGAAGACGTTCCATATTTTCCTTCTGTTTGCAAGTTAATCATCAAAGAGTGCCCTGATTAGGGACGCACTAGACTAACAGTTATTATTAATCAAAGAGCTTTCAAAAACGGATACATAATTGTAAACCTGGATAATAGACTAACATAATAAAGATTTTGTATCTGCGAAAATTTCGGACACATTAGAATTAGCCCTGCTATGTCAACACGATATTGCTCTAATGTTTAAGGATACACTAGATTAGGAAAATTAAAATATCAATGGGATAGTAACAATATCACGACGTTTCTCTAGTACCTCATATACATAATTCCGATTTTGGTTAGAGAAAGAAATTTATCTCCTTCATTGTAAAGCGTTCAATATTTCCTTCGTCATTCCAGTTACTTTCAAAAAGTCGCCTTTAACCACAAGCACTGTCATACTTTCTAAAGCTCGAATAGTTATTATTAGCAAGACTGGCTTGAAATCTGTCCAGATTTTTCAACTTGGGTGTTGCGCCACTTTTAAGTTTAGAGAGAATTTGCTAGACTTAGTGGATCCTATATTATAATAAACTCTAATATTCTCATATTACAAAGTTCCTGTACCTAAAAACGTTTAATTTTCATTGTAGAAGTTATAGAAGTATACAAGAATTATTTCCTCCTTATTCTGTGTCAAACTGTGTTCTGTAGTCACAAACACCTTTTATGAACATTTATCTCGCAAATAATGATAGTAACGTTTGCCACCAAGTTTAGATCATACCAGTCTATCTCTTCTGTATTTATTTAAGTTACTTTCACTAAAAATATGCAATTTTTTGGTGTTAGATATTAAGTTTGAACAAGTAAGAAAGTATAGTCAGTCAAGGCCGACCATATAATATTGGGGCTATATGGAAGCTTTGACCTATTAAGGACTGATCATTCTGTGCATATACATAAACATTGCTTGTGTTAAATTTTATCTCGATGTAAGAATTTAAGAAGTGGGTCATAAAATCTTACTAATAATGGACCGACCGTTACAAAAGTAGGTGCCATAATATCCGTATATGTGAATTTTTGTGTGTTGAATTTTATTTGGATACCCAAATTATTAAAAGATTTGTGTTCGTCAAACTGATTTTCGGAAGTGGGCCTTATATGTGTGTTATGACTAATTATGGACCGATCATCACAAAATTGGGCTGAATGATTTTTGTATGCATATGTATGTATATAAAACATGTTTTCGTGGCATATTATTTGGTACCAATATTTTTAGGGAAGTTATGCTCGTTAAATGCAGGATATGAAAACATAGTAATTTTCCCACCAATTAGTATAACAACCTCAATAATTACTTAGTTCTTCACCTTTAAAAGCAGCTTTGAAAAATAAAATATATCAATATACGAGCATAACGACTATCCCTATATTTGCAATAAATATTTAAGAGGTTCTCTGGTAATTTTTTGAATTATACAGAATACCCGCCAGTGTTCCAAAGTCCTTTCTTTCCGATTTGAGTGTAAAAATATTCTACAATACTTTGTAACTCTTTAATAACGTTTTTTTAATACTACTTACATAAAATTTCTCTATCTCGTATACTGGGATTTCTTAAAATTGTAGCATGTTTACCACTCGACTTTTTCGGTTTTAATGTATCTTGATTATTTAAATCTTTGGTACTTAATTCTTCGATAATCGTATCATCTTCTGACAAAGCAGGACGACATTTAGACAAGTGTATGGTATCGGAATTAATGGTCGTATCTAAAACAAGCGATAAAGTTAACATAATATAAACATATTTTCTTTGATTACTGGGTACTACTTACCGTCCTGAGGTATAAATGAGTCCCACTGTGATGAATCCCAAGGTTCTGAGAATACCGTACCATCATCTGATTGAGCCGAGTCTAAGCCATTAAAGAAACACTGACTGAGAGCATAATTACGCTCAACATTGTCGTACGAAGAAAGTCTACAAGTATTGCTAGGGCCATCAAAGGATTTTTGACTGCCATTGTATTCATTGGATTGCTTGTGGGAATTTGGATGTGTTTGTTGTGCCGCTTGATACTGCTGTTGTGGTGGAGTTGAACATCTCACCAGTTCGGGTAAATTAAGATCTGGCAAACGTTTTGCTATTATCTGATGTATTGTCAGAGGTTTTTGTTTATTTTCTTTGTTGGCTTCGCGATTTAAAGAATTTTCCTTATTATGATTGTCTTTTGTATTGCCGCCCTCTTTCCACTGATCCGCCGAATCATAATCACCATAGTAGTCGGCTTCATTTTCATCAGTCTTGCCCATAAACTCCCAACTGCTGTCAAGCTGCCATTGTTCAAAACGTCCTCTGGCCCGCTTTGTGGGCTGCTGTTGTGGCTGGGCCAACTGAGATTGCTGTTGTTTCTTTTTCAATTCGTCTAGACTGCCGGCAATTTTTTCTATTTCTGCTGGTTGCAAAAGAGGACACATAGGCGTACGAACAAAACCACCTTTAGGAGGCTCTGAATGGCGATGATTTGCGGGTAGTAGGGGACCACGTTGTGAACGTCTTAAAATGCTGGCCGTGGTAATGCCAGCTTGTTTTAGAGCATCTGCTGGTTCAGCATAAAAGGGACTACCTTGTTTGCTACGTGACACTGGTGTTTGAGCGGTTGGTGTGGTATCTCCCTCCGTAGTTTCCCCTTTGAAGACGGGATCTTCGGATAGGGATTGACTCATTAGGCCTGGCAAGATAAGACCAGCTCTAGAGCGAGGTTTAGACTCTTCGGAAAATTTGAGTAATTGCTGAGTGTCAGATGTTGTCTCGTTTGTGTTAAGAGAATCCGAGGCAGTTGTTGTCAGAGACGGGCAAGTAAAAACGGCAGGTGTTGTTACAATATTCATGTTGGTAGAGGAAGAGGTAATTGTGGCTGTAAGGAAATAAATATTATGATTAGATAACTAAGAAATAATGTGATTGCGAACAGTAAGAGGAGAAAAAGATGATAGTTAAATAAATTTCTATTAATTTTAAAATAATTTATTTTTAATTTGGGAAAAATTCTTGCCGACTTTGTGTTTGTATAAAAAAGATGACTTCTTTGAAGTCTCTCATTTATTTAGCAGGACAATTTTAACAAGTAGTGAAATGTTTTTAAAATTTTCTTGATATTCTGAATAATTTGGACTTCACACTATAAATCTGACAAATAAGAGAATAAAGTATATTGTCTATTCTACAAAGTAAATGTTTTGTGTTCCAAAACTTACGTGTTTCAGCCAAAAGATCTGGTCGTTTGCCTTGCTGACCTTCTGGCGGCTTAAAACTAGTCAGCAAACCAGTTCTGTCACTAGGATCATGTGACCATAGATCCTCATAATCACTTATCTTATCATGTAAAGTGCTGCGACAATAGATTTCAGGACTCTCCAAAATATCCGATTCCTGATAATGTTTCGATTCTTTGCGCAATTTAGACTTGCGTGATTTACCACTAATATTGCCAGTTGGTGTACAGGGTGACAATATTTTGCGTTGACTATTTGTGGAATCTTTACTGCTATGAGATTGCCAATGTCGACTGCCGGTCGAGGAGCCTTGTGAGGATAACGTGTCTTTGCATTCTCCCTCTGGCGAGAGACGCTTCGAAAAAGTCTGAAATGTGGTGTTGGAGTTCATGACAGAGGTCAAAGCATTGTTAGCTGCTGGTGTGGTTACTTCCACAAATTGTGGTGTGGTAGGATTATCAACCGAAAATGTTACAGTTGTAGTAACGGTAAAATTGTTGGCTGCACTTACACCATTGACATCTGGTGGTAGAGGACTGTTGGGTGATAGAGGTTTGGACCAGCGTAGCGGAGGAGCTGGCGGTTTTCTTAGATCCAAATTTAAAGTATTTGGCGGTTTGGGTCTTTGTGTTCTTATCTCTTGCTCAATGATATTTTTTGTAGAGTTTTTAAAATTATTTTGTTGTGTCGTTATGCTGGACTTAAAAGTACTTAAATTATTTGTTGAAGTATTTATAATATCTGTGGGATTGCCACCTAAACCTAAAACACCATTACGCTGATTGTTCATTTCTACGGGAGACATGGTTAAAATTACCGAATCCACCGACTCGGGAGACATTAGTTGCATATGCTGGCCGCCACTAGTGGTGAAAGAACTCATACTGCTGGTAGTATCCGAAGGAGTGCCAGGACTAAATAGGCCCGTTACATTGGTAATGGGACTAAAAAGTTTATTACTGTGCGACTGCATATTGCCTCCAGAATTAGAATTGCCGGAATTACTAAAAATAGTGGTGCCCAAACCACTTGTTTCGGTCATGGAATTCGGTGATTTGGCATCTAAGAAATTAGCCTCTTGTTCGTTTTGTTTGGGACTCGACATGGGATAACGCCAAAACTCTTGACCCAACAGGGCCAGTGATGACAGCTGTTGGCGATTTTTGGCCTCTCGCAAAGCTCTTGGTAAAACCAATTGTACGGGTAATTCATCACAGCACTGGGCATAGTGGGCTATTAACGAGGGTATGGAATCGAATTTGAAACGAGAACTTTCAAGACATAAAATGCTATCGTTAGATTGTATAAGATAGTGTTCGATGTAGGGTCCAGAATCTGGTGGCAAACGCACCGATACGGCCATGGTGTTGGGTTGACTGGAACCACGTACTATGAAGTTCTGTAAATAAAAAGGAAAATTCTTAATTAGTAAGTTTTGCATTGTGAAGACTTAAAATGAGTAAATTCATACATATATAATTTCGAGCGATTTCTAAGGTTGGAAAATTATGTGTTCAAGAGCGAGAAAGGTAGACTTTGAAGGCATGGTTTATATGTAATAAAATTCCTTTTTGATCACTCTCTTGTAGCGTTTGTTTTCATTTATTGTAGAAAGTGTTAGTAAAAATAAAACTATCTTAATTAATTAAGATTTTGACTTAGAGTTTTCGCTCTATTTGTATCTATAGGTGGTTATTTATAGTTAGGTTAAATTCTATTTAAATATATAATTAGTATAGAATATGTCCTTACTCTAAGACTTAATAATTCTTTTCTTTTATCTTATTTACACTCTATTATGCAATTATGTATAGAAAAATCTCTGTTCGTCGTTTATGACGGGTAAAACAAACGTTAAATGTAGCGTTAAAAATTTGCTCATAAATTTATCACCATTTTGTCCATAAATTCTTTAATCTTCTTACGCATACCAACACTGACCCCTACTGCCACAACTTTGGTGCTCTGTTGCCCTTAAAAGCACCAAAGTACCAACGAATACAGCGGCAACAATAAAAGGTCTTAGCTTTTGTTATGTTTTGTTTTCCGGTCGAGACTTGTTCCCCTGATACGTGTATGCTTTTATTCTTTCTTATATATTATTATTATTATTTTTTGTTTGTGTAAAATACTTGATACATTTCTTTTTTGCAAGAATAAAAAAAAAACTATAAAAAATAAAATTAATGTTTAAAAAGAGTCTGTCGTTAAAGCAACAAATACTTGAAGTCTGTCTGCATCTTGAGCTACAAAATCATTTACATTTTTTTCCGCAAACATTTTTGTCTACAGCTTTCAATGTAATTCAAACATACATATACACATATATTTTTCGTTAGTTGCTTTTGAATTTTAACTTTTCATTGTGAAAAATTTTGCATATTAAAAACTTTACAGACACTGAAGTGTAAGTGGTTGTATGCTGCTTTTTTGCTTTTATTCAAATTTCATATTACAAGTCATTTATAGACAATAATTTAATCGCTTTTTCAAGAAAATATTATTAAAAGAAAGTGTCCTGTTTCTTGGGCAAAAAAAAAAAAAAAAATGATTTATATACTTTAGCGTTAAATACATATACTTGTTTAATGTTATAAATGTTGTAGCAGTTTACTTTGCTCTTGTTGTTTTTTAATTAAAATTAAAACAATTAATGATTGTTAAACTGTTGATATTTTTACATCAGGTGTTATGTATAGAACAAGAACAGTATCACTACAATATATTCTTTTTACGCTATTGATTTTCACTAATGTTTGATTATTTGGTCGTCTCCAATTTAAATTTAGTGTTTGGGAGTAGTCACATTAAAGTTTTTTTTATACTATACATTTGAAATTTGGGTTTTACCCAGCATAAGTAATTTATTGGAGAGTTAATTGTTAATTCTAGGAGGCGGTATTCTACAACCAGTGCTGATCCCACTTATGTAGCTAATTCTGTAACTACTGATCAACCCAATGATAGTAGATAGAATGATGGATTAGCATTAGTCAGAACTGCTGGGTTGTTTTAATGTTTTTTTTAAAAACTTTTAGCCAAAATCTATAATTGTCTTTGTTATTTTCGAGAGTTATTGTAGATGTCTTTAAGTGTTTTCTAGGAGTAAAATTTGTCAAGATTTGTATTAATTTAATGACAAACATAGTATTATATTTAATTTGACAATTATAATTGTTATATGTTTATAAATAATTAATAATTTCTTCATTATCTGGTATGCAGATAATAATATTTATAGTACAATAAAATAGTAGCATATGTATCTTAAGGCTAGACAATCCTTTGAATAACGTCAATATTTAAGTAGGCATTGTACTCGAAAATATAGTTTGAAATAAAATGTAAAACAGAAATAGCAGTAAGTAAAAATAAAAAAAGTCTTAAAAACTTTGTCCTATTAAAATGTGAGAGAAGCTTGCTGATAAATACGTAGCGCTGCAGAAAATGCATTGCACTTAGCTATAAGTCTATAACAATTAGTTTTTCAATATAATCTTTACATTATTTAAATAAAATTAAACTTGAGCCAAAATAAAATTAGCTAATTTAACTTAAAAAATTTAATTTTTTGCAAACATTCTCTTCATACATTCCATTCTAAAGAGTTTATTTTTATTAAAAATTCTTTAAAACTCATATGAAATTATTGAATCATATACATTTAATATAGATTTATAATAAAGTCTTTTATGTTCAAAATTAAATAAAAATTTGTTTTTATTACTCATATACATACTCATATGCTCACACGTTAAATCCCCTTTCATTTTTATTATTCTTTCGTTGGATTTTGTTAAAAATCCAGCACAGACTAGGACACAGAGCAGAATTGAGTAGAGTAAATAATGTTATATTCTCCACACATAACAACTCTATAAAGGTCATAATGATTTGATTATGGTAGAATAGAGTGGCATAAAATGAAGTTAGAAAAGAGTGTAGAAAATATATACACATCAGGGATGGAAAATTAAAATTTCGTTTGGTATGTTGAAATATTTTTCACTCAGAGTATCTAAATTGAAATTATTTCTTATAAATGTTATTTACAAGATTTTCTATAAAAAATAGTTTTATAATTAGTTTAAATACAGTTATACACAAGATTTTCTATAGAAACGACTGTTATACACAAGACTTTTTATGGAAAATATTGTTATGCACAAGATTTTCTATAACAAAAAATAGTTATACACAATATTTTCTATAGAAAATTATATATAGAAAAGAAAAAACTGTTGTACACAAGAATATCTACAGAAAGAACTGTCATACAAAATATTTTATATAGAAAATACTGTTATACAAAAGATTTTCTATAGAAAATATAATTTAATAACTGTTATACATAAGATTTTCTATAAAAAATACTGTTATACATAACATTTTCTATAAAAAATATAGTTATACACAAGAATTTTTATAAAAAATACAGTAATACAAAAGGTTTTCTATATAAAATCTTGTGTATATAAAAAAAAAACGGTTATTCAAAGGTTTTACTATAGAAAAAGCTAAAAAGCTTCCTACAAATCCTATTTTTGCTTTGGAATATTGGTATTGCTAATTTGTCAACTATACTTTCAGTCACATTAATTACCATATTTAAAATGGTTAAGTACCATTATTATAAACTTAGTTTGCCATCCCTGTTACACCTATAAATTTATATGTACATACTTATTTTAGTATAATACTTGTTCGTTCTGATCCCAGTATCTATTTAACATGGTCGTCGTTTTCTGGCAAATGTGTTGTACGTGTAAAATTGGCTTTTATTTCAAGCTCTATTCGAATATATTCGTTATTATTTTTTTTTTGGTTGAGCTCATTTTGGCAACTTTATAAAATGCAATCTATTGGAATGTGATTTTATTAGCAAAAAATCGAAGCAGGGACATAGCAAACAACTAAAACAGATTGTTAAAAAATTTTAGGAAAAAACGAACTAAAATGAAATTCTTTGCCATGAAGTATGACCGTCTATCCTTGATTTAATTTCCGTTAACGATATTTTGGTTTGCTTTATTTTTTTTTTACTTGAAATTGACTACATTTTTTCGATATGGTATTTGTTAAAATGACTTTTTTTGTATTGTCTGTAAATAAAGAATATTTTGCCGGAAATGCAATTTGTTTTAAGTCATAAAAAAAAAAGAAAATTGCAAACGTCTTAAATGGTCTTGGTAATGAAATAAAGAGCCCCAGAAATATGTCTTTGTTTAAAAACTACAAATGGAACGGATGTTAAAAATCAAAAACATAAAACAAACCAGAAACAATTCAATCTATTATGGTTGTTGATTTTACCTCAATAAATGAGGATAATAACAAATTTCATTAGCAGATAATAGTAGAAATTAAGGAATTTTAGTAATGCAATTTATTGGGACAATATTTAACAAAAAATAAAGGCTATTATTTAATGTTGTCTAAAGGCTTTTATAAATGTAGATGCAATAAGTTTTTTATATATACATTGACAATATTCATCTGAGACCTAACAAAGTGTACATATTGTTACGTTTTTACCTTTTAAAAACGGTTTCCTTTTATTTAAATGTAAACAAAAACAATTAAAAATTAACACCGTCTTTTTACACACTTATACTACGATTTAAGAACAAACTTAAAGTTTTACAACACTTTGATGTTTACACGACAATGACGCACAATAAACTGATTCACTTGATAGGCCCTGTTATTCTACTTATACAGCAATCATAATTTCTGGAAGGTTCGGACTGCAAGTCTAGAATGTTCGTGTCTACAATATTCAAATTTCAATAATGTTTATAAATTAAAACTGCTACAAATGCTAAACAAGTTGTATGTCTATAAACACGCCTTCTGTTTATAAAGATGTTGTGAATGTTGTTAACGACCGTTAAATTTAAATTGAAATACAATTTCGTAACAATACTTAGTCGATTTGGTTATGATACATAAGTGCCTTTAAAATGACAATATTAATATCAAATTTAGCAAAAAAAGGTTTCATATAAAAATAAATCATAAAATGATATTTGGTTCGGTTCGGTCCATGCTTGACCATAGCCCCCATACAAAATCCACTTCCGAAAATCACTTAATTAAATATAACCCTGTTATAAATAACTGCAATTTTTCACAAACCATGGAAATATATGCCATAATCAAACTGATGGATTTTGTGAATATAGGTTCATATTCGACCACATCCCCCATATAAAGTCCACTTCCGAAAAATACTCATACCTCTCTTAAATATACCGGTATTTTATTGAAATTAAAAATGATATATCCTCATAAATATACTGTACTGTATTGAATTTTATGAAGATCGCTCCATAATTGGTTATAGGTTCCATATATATAAACCACTTCCGAAAAACAAGTAAACCTACAAAAATATCTAATAAATATCGATATTGAACCAAAATTTTATACCGATCAGTGATAATTTAATCAGGAATTCATACTAATATCGATCATACGGCAATTATACTATTGCATTTTTTATCTGTTAGTCCATAATTAGCAATAGTTTCCAAATAAAACAAACTTCCGAGTATCATTATAATAACCATTTACAACAACGTTATGGAGATGAAATTAAAGCTAAATAAGCTTTAAGTACATAGAAATCACGTCACAGGATAAGAATTGTTAATTAAATCAATTATAAATGTCATTAACATTTTAGTAATTGTTTAAATGCTGACCCCCTTATTCAAAAACGATTATAAAATTTAACAAACGTTCATTAAGCAAATTTTTATATGCATATCTGTCTTAATAAACGTTTGTTAAATTTAATAATCGTTTTTGAATAAGGGGGTTAAAGTATTTTTTAAAAAATTTTGAATTTTTATTTTCAATATTTCACTACGTCTTTGTGTAGCTTCTTCAGAAAAAAATTTTTAATTACGCTTGAACAATTACTTAACTATTAATAATAATAAAAAAGGTCAAACAAGAAATATCAATTATACGATTAGATACGATTTTAAAACATTTGAAATAAGTTATATTATGGGTAAACTTATGTATCAAACAATATATAAAATACTAATCAAATTTGCGTTAAAACTGAATAAGAAATTTTGGATAATGGTATTCTAGTTTTAACAACAGAGTTAAGGGTATTTAAGATTCGTCTTAGCCGAATATAGCACTCTAATTTGTTGTTCAGATGAGCATATGAAATATCTCTTGATAACTCTGACTACTTCATATATGTGGTCCTATTTGGATGCCAACAAAATTAAAAATCATTCATCGTCATACGACATTTTACTACTATTGGAAACATACTAATTATATACTGCTGACATTTCACCAAACATATAAGGAAATCCAAAGAAGTCGTTAAGTTTTTACTTAGACAATTTCTTTTAGTGGTCATGTAATCCTTTAGTTTTATACATATGTATAAATTAATTACCTCATTTTAATATATGTAGATATTTCTAAGTCTAGGATCTATATTTTAAACAAATAGCAAACAATGCTGTCCACCTCAGAAATGTTCACATATTTTATAGCTTTTAATTATTTGGTCTACAAATTATCAGCATTTACACAGGCATATGCATTTAGAAAACACTCGTATGCAAATATCTAGATAAATATTTGCCAGTATATGTTTACTTTAAATACAATTTGACTGGAATTTATTTTTATGTAGACCTTATGCAAGATTTCAAAGTAAGTTGGAATATAGCTGCAATAATGCGGAAATTTATGTTTGTTAAATAAATTTATTGAAATCATTTCAAATAACATTAAATGCATGAAATGTAGTAAGGGCCAACTAGTTACAATATCAAATTCATACAAGGTCTAGTTGAAAGTTCGTACATGGTTTTGTTATTCAAAAGAAGGTTTTTGGTGTACAATTTATACTTTGAGGACCACAATATGTAGATTTTATTAGTTATACATGTAAATTTAATTGTAAAAGTCTAAATTCAATAGAATTGTTTGTAATTTGTTTTGAAATCATACAATAGATATTCGTTTGATTAAAAAAATTTTTAGTTTATGGGTAAATTTGTTATTTGTTATAAATTACGCAAATAACTTATAACATTAATAATAAATTTCTGCACATTTTGTTTCTTGTTTCAAAAACATACATCCAGCTCATTTCAAACTTTAAATAAACATAAAATCTTTTAGATTTTCGATTTTTTCAATAGAACAATTTATCAAAAAACAAGCAAAAGTTGACGTGATTGCATGATAATTTATAAAAAAATGATTGCTTTTCACACTTTAGGAACATGTTCTATAAGTTGGTGTTTTGAACGCAGGGAATCGTCTTTTATTTCTGAATTTAGTGGACTAACTTTACTGATGTTCCATGACAAAATTATCGAACGTTTATTTAATATACAGTTTCTCACAGCTTATTTTATGCAGTGGATTTTTGTTTTGTTTTTAAAGCTTTATAAAAAGAAAACTAACAGGAACTTAAAAAAATTGGTGTCATTTAAAAGAAAATGTTATAGTTCAAGAAATATGAAATATTTATTGTAAAATAAAACTAAAAAAACAAAACGTTTTTTCACGTCGCAGCTTATTTTATGTAGTCAATTTCTACTACACCAATAGCTCAATGCAGCGTTGTTGGTTTTTTGTTTATTTTTTTATTATGAGTCAGATTTTGTAACGTCAAGTGTCAATTTAAAATAGTTCAAATTCGTCCGCCCTCAAAGATAGAACAACGAGAACTGGTTTTATACCATTTTCAAAATGACCACTCACAGCGAAAATGGTTAACATTAAAGCTTTCACAGTCCAAAAAATCATTGAGCGATTCATCCATAAAAATCGGGTCAATAAGAAAGACCAGTGCTGCCAGTATTTTTTAGAGCTTATCTCCAATTTTGGATTTGTCATCCCCAAAAATCCCCAAACTGATTTTTTTGGATTAAATTTTTTTTTTTGTAAAATTTTTATTTTATAACATATTTATTTAATAAAATTCATTTTTATCGATAGCTACATATATTAATCTTCAAACTAATTCGATTTGTAATTATAAATCTTGTAAAGAAAAAATTATACCAGAGTTTAGCATTTCCAAAACTTCAGAATAAAAATCTTCTGATTCATCAGCCTCAGAAATGTTGTTGTACATATTGCTTGTATTAAAAAGCTTTAGCATTTCAGCAGATGGATTAAATTGATCACAACAAATTGAATTATTTTTAAAGTATTATTTTAAAGTGTTTATTCTGAGAAATGCTTCCAATAATTCATATTGCATTTTGTTACGTATTTTTGTTTTGATAGTATTCATTATTGAAAAAAAAAACGCGTTCAACGCAAGCGTTACACTTTAAAAATATACACGTATATGTACATTTCAAACCTTTTGCCGAATCTTCGCGTTCCCAAGAAATATTCACCCCTATCATGAATAAAAATTCCACATAAAATTTGTTCCCTTTTCACATTTTCCTATAAAAATAGGGGAAAGGGAACAAATTTCATATGGAATTTTTATTCACGATAGGAGTGTATGACTTTTTGTTGTTAATAAAATTAGTATTTGCAGCCATTTTAAACAGTAAAAAATATATTTTTTTTAAATATTTACATACTTCTTCTTTATTAGAAACCATCCACTATAAATAATAACACACATTTTTAGACTTGCCAGTTATAAATAAAATCCCCAAAAAATCCCCTAAAATTGATGTCATCCCCAACAAATCCCCGGATCCCCAAGAGGAAATATTATCCCAAATCACGAAAAAAATTCTCAATTTGGGGATAAATCCCCTAAACTGACAACGCTGAGAAAGACACCAACTAAAATTTTCAATAAGCATGATGAGCGAAACATTTTAAGAAAAATAAGGACAAATCCAAGGCTATCATCTTCACAACTGGCATGCGAAGTTTGATCTGAGCTGGGAAAACAATGTTGCGTTGAAATTGAATGGCCGAAAAATAGACTTTGAAGTAGATTGGTTCGCCTTGCATACAAAAAAAGTTGTGTCAGTAACCCCCTAGGATTAAAGATAATGTAAAAATAATTCCAGAAATATTTTGTTTACTGTGTCGCTATTTTTAGTCTAATCGCAACATTTTGTTCATGGCTCTGTAAGGGCTACACTTCTGTCCTAAATCATTTTTTACTACCACGTCAATTTCTAATGCTAAATATTTTTGAACGAATTTTTTGTTACAAAATCGTATTATTGGAACTATTTATTACTGATAAATTGAGTACCAAACGAAGGACGAAAGTGTAAAAGTTTAGAATCTTATTTATTTGCTGAGATACATCTTGAAATATTTTTTTAACAGATATCAGTTTATAAGCCCAAATAAATATAATGCATAAAAAATACGTTTTCTTGCAGAAATTAAAATGGCATATACTTTAAAATTTCTTAATCTACATAATCTACCCAATTTATATATACATATCTAAACAATATGCAACCGAAACTCATTCAAAGTTATTTATTAAATTAATATAGAAATTCGAAGATATAACATATGTATTGAACTGTTTTTGAAATATAAGGAAAACAAACTAATTTTTACTCTAAAATCTATAAAATTCCGTTATTTGCATTTTAACAGAACTATAGCTGTAAGATCTTTGCAGAATTTATAGCTGATTTTGTCATTAATCATTTAATTTAGTTTTTACATATAAAACACCAGACGTATACGCAATATATAATAACTTCAATATCCTTTACTAGTAGCAGTAGCATAATAACATTTTATAAAAAAAACTAGGAACAATTGAGTTTAAATCTTATTTTATGACTTTATCATAAGTGTATACGAGTATGTATGTATGTACATACACTAAGCCTTAAGGCAGAAATATATTTACTATATTAATACTATACTATAGTTTATATAAGAAAAGACTTTTGCAATTTTGTTTTATTGTTATTATTTATACTCATATGTAGCAGTATTATTACTAAAAGCCATACACTTGCAGAAAATACAATATAATTTATAAATTGAATTTTGCAAACAAAAATTCTTGTCTGGCATTAAAAGACTCTTGGCACTGCAAATTTTAAGTAAACTGCAATTTGTAAAAAGTGGTAGGATTTCTACTCCACAAATGTTTTGCTTCTTTTTCTTTTGATTTTTTTTCCATAATAGAAACTATAAACAACATTTTTTTTTGGCTTTTAAACAAAATTTTTAACAAAGATTAAATTTGTGAAAATAATAATAATGAGCATCAATAACATAAATATTTAGTGCTAAAAATGTGTACGAAAACAATATTGTGTTTAAATTTATAAGCCATAAATTTAATTCTATTATTGTTATTTTGAAAAATTATTGACTTTGACCAGCTCATATGCATACAAACGCACGAAATTACACCCACCTTCGAAAACACACATACATATACTTACATACATATATACACTAGAATAAAAGAAAGCTATCCAGCGGGAAAAACTACTAGGCCTTCACTTTGTAAGCCTTCTAAAAGACATGTTTATATATTTGATTCTAAAAGAATCGATGCTCAGTCCACACTGTCTTCTAATACACTTATTAAAGAAATGATTCAGCCAACCATAGATTAGGTTTAATTTCCAGGCATTTGAATAGGATTACCTATGTAGTAATTCTATGAGGCATTACTTGGAAGGTCTCTCCCTTATTGAATTTTTAGAAGTCCTGCTATCAGCTATATAAAAAGCTTTGAATGCCAATGATATGCCGTGTAAAAGTGAAGCGATTTTGCCATGCGCCTGGGTGTTCTTGTGTTTGCAAAATTAGGCTTTTAAAAGGCCCTTTTTACTGCTTATTTTACCCGTTGGATAAAGTTAATGGACATGTAGTGGAGTTGGTAACAATATCCGTTTACTATCTGTTAAACCGGAGGTAAATTACACATCACTGAACAGAAGCAGCAGCAACAGAACTCATTAAATTTATAAAATATGATCATCAAGACTCCCATAATATCCGTTAAATTAATTACAATATAAACAATTTAAACAGAAAACTAAATAAACATACCTACACACATTGAGCTATATGTATAGGAGGTTTTCAGCAAGAACTTTGTGTTTAAAAATAAAATAAAACCAGAAATTTATATGAAAACCATTGAAACTAATATTGTTTCGTTAAGCTTACGGTTCAATAATTATATTTGAAGAATATTAGACTGATGTCTATCTCCCTCATTCAAAAACGATTATTAAATTTAACAAACGTTTATTAAGACAGATTTGCATATAAAAATTTGCTTAATAAACGTTGTTAAATTTAATAATCGTTTTTGAATAAGGGTCGATACTTTTACCAAAATTTTCTATCACATTTTAGCAAAATAGCGGTCTATTTCGTTAATTGCTTTAAAGATTTTTAGTTTTCAGACTGTAATCACTTGGTTCTGTATAGACTCCATATTTAACATAGCCCCCTAAAGTATGCAAAAATTTCTCAACAGTTACTCTTGGATTTTTTGAAACCCAAATGCGGCAATTTTATCTACCAAATTCTTAATAACGGTCTCAGAAGAACGATTATGTTAACCGAAACTATCACGATTTTTATGAAATGTAGCTGTTAAAGATATAATATAATTGGCCAGGCTTCTACAATTGATATGTCATCCAGTAAAATATCAAAACATTCATGTTATTGCTATATAATCCAATTGGTAAACAAAGTTCTTATTGAAAACCCCAATATAAAAACACATATATGCGTTTAAGTATCTAGGCATATGAAATTTGCCAAAATAATTTGCTTGTTTGTAAGCAGATAAGAGTTTGTGTATGGTTGTTGTTTATATTGTTTAAATGTGTGTATGTTTAATATTGTTTGTTAGAAGTAGCAAAATATAATAATGATTGTGTAAACAATAGATATTTCAATATTTATTAGACATAACCTCTGACCAACAATTAACTGCTTATGTTAAAAGAACTCAACTCATATACAGTGTAAATAAAACAAAAAATAAACCATTAATTTCAGATTAATGCGCCTCTAAAGGCATTTTAGCATAAATTTCGGAAATTAAACCCTCTACCTCTTTAACAGAAATTTAAGGCCTTTATGCATACACTTTCTAGAGTCAAAACATACAACATATGTATGTATGATTCTATATGCCCCTACCTCATATTGAACCACATATTGTCAGTTTGCATCTGACTGGCAATTTGAGTCGCCACAGTGATTGTGAACATGACTGAAATACATACAACAACCACATAAAAAAGACAATTTGTTACAATGAACAGAGAAGGGGATATATCTAGCAGCAATTTAATATTTCAAATCTAATAAAAATCTAATAATTTTAGGGAATCATTAAAAAAAATATATGTATTAGTTTTGTGAAGAACTCATTTTATATTAGCTAAGAGTATTTTATCCATTATTGGTCGTATTTTTTTTTTAATTTCGAAAAAATCGCGATTTTATTCATAAATTATCACTTTTAAACTGCCTTATAAAATCGACAAACTTTAATTATTCAAATCTATTTAAACTGAAATCGAAAATATTTGCGTTTCGTATCTTAATATACATCTCAAATCATTTAGGAAATTTGTAACCCATGTATTTATTATCAATATAACTTACTTGAAACGTTGTCGCTGTATTTTATTTTTTAAAGAAATATATTACATTTCAGTGTTTCATAATTATAATGTCATTTTTTAATTTTCTTAAAACTTTTGAAAATTAAAGCAAAATTAAACTAAATTTTAATAGTTTAAAATTTTAAATACAATTTGAAATTAAAAAAATTTTGAAATTAAATTTTTAAAATATTGTCAAAAATGTGTCCTATAAATTCTTTTATTATGTCTATACATATTTATATAATTTTAAAATTTTATTATTTGAGTTATATTTATGAATAAATATTAAAATTTTTGGTATTAATTGTATATATTTGGGACTAATTTCTAGGGAAATTATTGATTCTTTTATACTGTTTTCTTGAATAAGAACGAAACTAGTTTTCAATAGATTTAAAAAGTCGATATTAGTTCTATTTTCGGTGATTCTTCGTAACGAAATGGCTCTGGCTGCCGGAATATGTACATATATGCAGCTTGAAATTCTTGTATAAGAATCTTTATGACTCTTATCTTATTATTAGTCCAGTACTATCGAATATCATCTGTAACATTCTAATTTATTTTATTTTTATAAAAAATTGACATCTAGTTAAAAATTTCTTATAAGAGTTTGTTAACTTATTTTTAACATAATTTTTTCAACTACATAATTGCTATTTTGTAACATGTGTCTTAGGCCGCGTTTTCACTATGTAATTTTTGTTGTCAAATTGCCCAAATTGTTGGCAATTGTATGATTGTATCATAATTGCAAACATAGATGACGCCATATGACAACCCGTTTTCATACAATTGCCAACAATTTGGACAATTTGACAACAAAAATGATATAGTGAAAACAAAGCATAAGCCTTATTCAACATTTAGTTGTTAAATTTAGGCTGAAATTGTATCTGCTGCATCTACAGTGGGTGGCCACATTATTAGTTGCACATGCAAAATTGTTTAGTTTGAAGCCGTATAACATTTTAAAATAGTGAAAATTTATCATTTAATTTGTTCTTTTAGGTAAATTAAGTGTTTCTATTTAAATTAAAAATAAATTCTTTTGTTTTAAAAACATATTTGAGGAAAAGAAATTTTTTGAAAAAAAATCTTAATATTTCGTAGAACCTCCTTTGGCATCAATTACAGCTTGCACCCTTTTTGGTATGCTCTGAATGCATTTTTGAACATTTTTTTAGTTCTTCATCGTGATGCCAGACTTTAATCAATGCCTCTATAAGATTTTGTTTGTATAACCTCAAAATTGCATATTTCACAATTCAGAGCAGAATGATCTACAACTGCACTCTAATGTTACCAATCATTGTTGACACTGCACAAAATATTTAACAGTATTACCAGAATTAAAATACGAAAACATCTGGTACAAGAAACAGATTTATATACGTATTAAAAGCGGTTGAATCTTAATTAATAAGAAAAACTATAGTGTAACTAATTATTTGGCCACCCACTGTATATTACCATTTGATGTCATTAGTTTTAATTTTTCTTAAAATATTACAAGAAAGAATGGCGAAGATGGCAATATTACTGCAGGAGTTTATTAAAAACCAATAATACAGAGTATTTCGGACAGATGAAACAACGTGGGTTGATATGTATGTTTAGCTTGAATATACTACAATATCTACATGTTTCAGAATGCGCTGATTTTCCGGAATTTTTAATAAATTTGGGTTTTTACTATACAATGTAAACAATTTGTCGTAGTTATTAAACAATAAAAAGTTTCTTATTTACTGTTTTTTTTTGTTTTTTTCAAGTGACGTTATAATTAAGAAACACAGCACCTTGAATATTTGTTGATAAATATACAACAATAATAACAATATATCAACAATAACATTAATAAATTTTCAAATCTATATCAATCGATGGGAAAACTAATGTGAAATAATAATCTACATTTTTTTCCGAATATTCGGCTGTAAATCCCGTTACGGTGGTGGGTCATGCTATCGGGAAACGTTGATTGCTAAATTTTGTCCATGTAATATTATTGAACCGGAATTACCTTCTATAAAAAACCAAAAATAACTCGCCCACAAATCCAAGTATTATAAATTACCAATTATTTTTAATTTTAACAATTATTTTGAGTTCTTCTTTGTTATCTATTCTCTTCTTTATATATGTATGTATGTTTAAAGCTGTGTTTGTTTATGTGTTTATGTGTAATTTTTTGAAGAAAAGGTGGTAAAGAATGTCAAAATGAATTTATATACTAAATATAACAACAACACTGCAACACTGTATTGTGTCTTCGCTAATTTTCTTATTGTGTCTTAGGTAAATATATTCGATATAATTTGTTGACTAATTTGTTAAATAAAAAAGCGGCAAGGAATGTCAGAATGAATTCATATACTAAATATACAAAAACTTAATGATGAAATGGTAATATTAATTGTGAATACATATATCTATATTTTTTTAAAATACTCCTCGTGAATATCAATATTTGATAAAAATCAATCTAGTACTGACAAGTCTGCTTTAATGGCGCATTAGATTTTTTGTCTAGTATTGAAAGTTCTAATTAAAAACAATACATTCATGATTTGTTGTTCGCAAAATTTGTGTAGTCCTTTATATAATCATTTTGTATTAATATGTTTATTTTACCGAAAAATCTGTTTTTTATTCTTCAAAGAACATCACTCGTGAAAAATTTTTGTTGAATTTTATTCACCCCTATCGTGAATAAAAATTCCACATGAAATTTGTTCCCTTTTATTTTTTTAACAATGAATTTTAATAGGAAAAGTGTGAAAAGGGAACAAATTTCATGTGGAATTTTTATTTACGATAGGGGTGATTATCTTGAACGAGAAACATTGATTTTTGAATCGTCACGGCCTTATATATAAAATATATACCAATGGAATTAAATTCCAATAATTTACACATTGAATATTCTGGCAAACCAATCGATGTATACATACAATGTATACTATTACAATATCTTGAAAATACATTTTTTAATCGGTTAACAATCTTTTGTTATTATATTTTTACACTCTACTGTTTATTGTGACTGCTGTATATGTATATTAAAGACATTTTTGTGAAAGACAACAAACAATCATTTGTTATAAATTGTTTAACCAAATGTTGACCATAATATTCATACAGTATGTTTCTTTTATGCCCGTATTCACACAAAATACAGTAATTTAAGACCCTCATTTGGCTGGGTTGGCTGTTACCATTTTAACAGTATGTATTTTTTTTGTTTCATTTCATTTATTTTTTTGTCGCTTGGACACAACTGTTTCCAAGTCTAGGAACATGCTTTCATATTAAGCTGGTGCTCATTTATAGGTGAAAAATTTTGGAAAATTTAAATAAAATAACAAATATCTACAAATTTTATAATTTTTCGTTTGTTTTATATGCATAAATAATTATAAAGCAAAACTATTTTTTAATATTTATTACAAGTGAAAGTTAAGAGAAATATTAGAGGAAATATGCAATAAAATTTTTAAATTTTTATAATGTTTTTTTTTTTTTTTAAATTAAGATTGTTTTGTTAAAAAAAATTTCTGCTCTGTACTATTTTCTAAATTTTCCAATAGTGGTGGCCCTAATAGTTTTTATACATATATTCATGATTTTCTTGTCCTTTTACTGCATTGACTAGATTGTTAAAATATAGTTGACAAGAAATAAAAAAACTTTTAATTTTTTTTTGTTGCTTTGTTTACAGTCATCATGCAGATACTTGCAAATTGTTCGTTATGTGCTTAAATGAAAATTTATGCATGACTACAAGCAGTTATAGCAATCACAGTTCAATGTAAAGAAGTTTAATATACATAGTTTAGCAGTTAGTGTACATTAATATACGTTGAATATACCCAACAAATTATATACAGAATATGTGTTTCATTTAATTTCTTTGTTTAAAAGTTTATACTATGAATACCCATAATAATTTCCACACATCGTTTGCATACATTCAAAAATTCATATTCCAACAATTCCAAATTTGTTTATACGAACAACTTAAATGTAATTGTATTTTTGTGTACTGTTCTTTTAAAGTTTCTGACTTTATTTATGCATTACAATTACAAAAATTCTTTGCAATGAATAATGATTGACTATGTTCTAGAGTTGAGGAGGTGGCTGTTTACAAAACGATAAGAAACATGAATGCAATGGAATATTGAAAATATACGAGTACATATTTTTGAAATCAATTTGCAAGACAAAGTTTTTTTATTGAATTGCTCAATGTGACAAACTAATGTTGTTTGTTAAGAGAATTTTAAATAATTTTGTGTATTCAAGTTGACATTAAATTACTTAATAACTAATTAAAACAATATGCAAATATTAATTTAAATATATTAGTTATTTAGTTTTATTTTATTTTTTAAAAAACCTTTTATTTTATTTCTTGCAGGGTAAATCTTATAAATTCAACAAATTGCGGTAAGTTTTTTTTTATAAATATTAATTTAAATTATAGTTATTATTTGAAATAATTTAATATATTCTCAAATTGAGGCCTTTTTGCCATAATTTTCTTTTAATTCTGGAGTATTGGGGGAATATGTTGCAACTTTTAAATGAAGCTCCTAAAAGCCTGCTTCAGTTTTTATTAAATGTATGTGAGGCAAATAAATATTAAGTATACGTTCCATTAAACGTAAAGTAAAGTTTAATGTAAACATAAGAAAGAAAATAAAAATGGGCACATTCACTATCAATTGTTAACTGTTCCCTTATTAGTTTGACACGAAGAAAAGACAAGGAAGACATACTATTTATCAATGGATAGAAAATATATTAAATATTTGACAAAAAACAAGTTCATGGACGATTTTTTTGAAAGACAAGAACAAAATGTGTTATTTTGAGTTTTTAACGCAAACAAAAATGATTTAAACTGAAGTAAAAATGTTATTTACAAATATTTTTTAATAAAAATTTAAATTTATTCTTTTATTTTTTTTGTAAAATACTAAAGTGAACATAAAATTTAATGTTTTAGATTTTCAGATATATTGTCATTATCATTTAAATAATTTAGAATAATTAAGAACATATTGGACAATATAAAATCAGTTACAATGTTTGGACATCGACTATGCAATTTGAGAACATTTGGCCTAAAGTTGAATTTTACATAAAAACTAGCCATATTCTGAGTGACTCTGGTCCCACAGCAACAAAGTTTTTTAATTATTTTTTCATATAACATATTTCCTTTAAAGTTAGCTTTCCGAAAAATATAAATACGTTATAAGTCTTCTTGGAAATTTCTTAAATAATGTAAAAAGAATAAAAGTACATTTTTATTCCATTAAATGACAAAATATTTTCTATAGAAAATCCAGTTATATATTAGATTTTCTCAGCACTTGAGGAAAAATATACATATTTCGAGTGATTTCGACAGAATTTTTTGACGTTAGTTATGTTTCAACAACAAGTCAGTGAAAGAATGCAAGTTTAAGGATCACACGCTTGTCAGGTGTCCGGCTTTTATGTGAACATTATCTTATTTCATATCATACAAATTATTGAATATTTTTCTTTAATATTATGTCGCTCGTCCATCAATTATAAATACTTAATTAAATATCAATCAATTTCCTTAGTAACCTTATGAATCCAACAAACATTATAATGATATCATGACAAACACTTCAAAATGTCAAAAAGTGTCACAACATATCAGCAAGTGGTTAACAAGTGATGTCAGTCAATAATCCAATGCTACTCTGTGACAGCAAAAATAACCTCAAAGAAGAAATTGCCATAACATACAACATATAATGTAATTTAACAAACACTTCCGTTACTTTGCAAAAACAAAAGGATTTCCTTAAATATGAAGGATTTTTTTGACAAGCAAAACTGTTAAAGAAATAGAAAAAAATACATTTTCAAGGATTTAACCTTATTTTTCTCCAATCTGTTTTTGCACTTCTACACACTCGTGATTTAATAATGCTTTTATATGCAGCATGTTTTGAATTTTTAATAATTTGAATTTGTATATAGAAAATTTACTTTGGAGCTTTTAAAATTCCGAATGTTTAAAACGAGAAAACAAAACGGAAACGTTAACTGAATATGGAAAATGTTAAATAGTGCTTGTGCTAGTATTTGAATTTGAATTCATTTTTAAAAATTTTATATGTGTAAATGAGAAGGACAACAGTAGTAATAAAAAAATATGTTGTAGAGAGTTCTATGGTTAGTACAAGTATGTATTGTTGTTGTCTGTAGTAAACTGTCAAAATTATTCATTCATGCATAGAAAGTACTTGTAGTTAAAACTCCACATATTCAACTTGCGATCTGTGTTCATGTTTGTATAATACTTTTTTTAGGTTTTAAAATTCGTACCAGCTCTAAAATTTGCATAAATTCAAAATACAAATTTACAGATTTACCACTCCAGTCGACATTGCTGGTTTTTTTTTGATGTGTGTTAAATGAATGTTAAATTCTTAATAAAGGAATTGCTGGAAAATTTACTCCATTACATTATTTAGCAATCACAGTTGGTTGTCTCTTTTTTTTTGAGTACCAGCCAAAGGGTATTTTAAAATTAATTTTTTATTTAATTTTGGTTTTAGATTTTCTTAAACATTAGAGAAAGAGTTCAGTACACTTATCTGTTGGCAAAATATACAGCACAAGCTTATTTATCTGAGTTATACCTGTTTATCGATTTAATAATTTTCCTAAATTATCCGTTTTTGATTTATAATTGCTGTATGTACATATTTGGATAATCAAATGTTTTATTAATTTGCCAAATTTTTTTAAGATTTAGCATTTTTGAACTGTTTTAGAAAGCGAAGTATCACTGTTTTTTTAATTTTTATACAAATTGTTTATGAATCATTAAAATATGTAGTTGGTATTTTTCTTAGCATTTGTAATTAATTTACATTTTTCTTTGGTTTATCGACTTTAAGTTCAGTTTTTATAGAATGTTCCTTTATACTTAAAGAAAATGTGTACATAATTTTGAAGTTTATTTAATTTTAAATAAAACAACACAATTTTATTAAAATCACTTGGAAATTGTAAAAGTTATTACAAAGTATGATTTTCATTAGTAAAATTATGAAGTATTTGTTATTCTATAGTTTTCATAGCATGGTTTTAGGCTAAAATATAAAAAGTTTGTTGAAGTCCGTTTTTAGCGGACCTTTAAGTTAAAGTCGAATAGGTTCTACAATTTTTGAACGATTCGAAAAATTTAAATACTGTTGTATTTAGAACAAAAATGTCTTTAAATCTTAGTATTCTTATATTATGATTTAATAGGAAAAAATATAAAACAAATACATTAAAGTCGAAAATAAACCGAAGATTAATTGGGATATTGCTTTCAATATTTTATATGGACTTAAATTATGAAAAAACCAAGTCTCAATAAAGTTAACTAACTAACTAACTATTTGATGTGGACATATTAAATTTAAATTTCAAGTATAAAAATTGCCTAGACAAAAAGTGAATAAGGATTACAATAGTTATTAACGAAATTAAGTTATACTTTACCGGCATAATTAAAATTTGTTCCAGTTCTTCTGAAAATTTTTAAGAGTAATTTTTAATTTACGCAGTTCAGATCTCTCTTTTGTTAATACCTTACACATATTAACAAATTAACTGCCCATTTTAAGGCTTTAAACTATGCATTACTTTAAAAACAAACTAATAGTTTACATACTCTTTTTTAAATGAAATTTGCAAGTCCTTATATTTACCACAATTCTATTACTTCTGCATGAATGCAATTGATGCCACACAATTGCAACATAGAACTAACAACTCTCGCTTTAAAATGCCACACAACTAGTTAAATTTACTACAGAAAACCAACAACTAGAAAGAGACAAACAGAAAAAATGAGTCTATATATTTGTTTAATGCTTCCAGCCATAGTTCGTTGTCTGCATACATGATGCCAATAGTTAAAACTCTATATTATTTCATTACACTCTAACTCACTCTCATTCTTACATTCAATCACACTGATACACAGAGACCGTTGCAGACCTTGTAGTTCATGAAACTAGTTCCGTGTTGAGAAAAAGGTTTGCTATACTAATGGCGTTTTCTTTTCTGGCAAAAATGTTACACTTTTTTCCTTTTTTATATGGGAAATGGGTAAAAAGTGTAACATATATGTAACATTGTCATTGGTTAATCGGTTTAATTACTACTGTATAATACAAACACAATAGGTTGGATTTATATTTTAGCGCATCTAAATATAACGAGCGGACGAAGCCTAAATCACTCCTTTGGTGAAAACTCAACTATTCTTTGTCTATTTAACTGCTACTCATGAAGATATTTCAGTATAGAAATCATTACTAAACAACTTCGATGTAATGCATATATAATGTATGCATTAATCAGTACAAGGTGAATTGTTAATTTTAAAACTGTAGGGTATATACACTATTTATTTTCGTATGTATGACTATGTTCTCTTACATTTATAACATTGTAAAATTTATTAAAGCGGAAATCTATGGTTGTGTTCCTTTAATAACTTCTCAATACTACACTACACATATGTACTATATATGTACATGTACATACAAATTATAATAAGTCTGTGTGTGAATTTATAGCCTTAAGGATTTTCATTTAAATCCCTCTTTCTCTTATATATTTTTTACACAATTTTCCAACTTTAATATTTGATTGTCTATGATGATATGAGAGAAATACATACATATATAATCAATACAATCAATGCGTTTTTTGAATATATTAAATATTTTTCTGAATGTCTGCTTCTGTTTGATGAAATGGAATTTTACATGGAGTTTATATATGTATATGTATGTATATGCTATATACATTTTTACAACAATCCAACAATATTAATTGTGGCTAAAGGCTTAAACTTATTTTATTTTAACTCAATTTTTAGTGAAGAGCTGTTTAAAATATTAACTACAAATATATGATTTTCATGAAAGTATTTTGTGGTACATTTGAACTATTTTAAAGTCTTAGTGAGTAGTTAAGTAGTAAATAAAAATTAAGAAATTTAAATGGTTCTGGTAGTATAAGAAATATTTTAAAATAAGAAGTGAAATTGAATACAAACATACTCAAATAATTATGTTGTCGCCCTAACATAACAGTCTGTTATATTTGACTTTTTCTAGTTAGTCAACTTATTTTCGCATAATGTTATATTTTGTTCGAACTTTTTCCTTACAAAAAGTAGACTTAAAAATGTTTCAACTAAGTCGGTAATAAAGTAATAGAAGCCTAGTGGTCAATCGATAATACTGATATTTATTTATTACATTTTCATTTTACCATTTGTTATTGCCCTTACTAGGGTTTATTTTCGATTTTAATTAATAATTTTCTGCACATTACTAGCTTTATTATTGCCATTAATAAAGAGGTTTCCTTTCATTTATTTTTTATGGAAAACTCCAAATTTTTTTAATTATTTTTCAAGTATTAATATGTTTCCATTGTTTGCTTTTATGTATTTTTTCTTTGGTTTTGGTTATTTTACCACAATATGTCTGCTGTTAAGTAGATAAGCCTATTAGACTAATACCTCTTAAAACAGTGGCTCGTAAAGGTTTTCCTTTCTTTTTTTTTTATATAATGTTAAACAAACATAGAACTTGATAAATATATGCGAGAGCAGCTTATTTTTTTAATTACCTCCACTAAAAGTTACTTAAACAACAAAGAAATACTTTTATTTAACATTTTAAGTTTATTATATATCAAGAGAAAAATGTAAAATTAAAGACAAAGAAATGCTTGAGTAGGGTGAAGAGCGGTCAGCCTAGAGGTATGCTTTATAATTAAGTTAACATAATAAAACGGGTACAAGCTTGCTAATGATTTTAGGCTTAAATTGTTTAATAAACAAGATAAGCTAAATGTTTATTGCAGTATTATTTATAATTTTTATTTATTTAAAATTTCTAATTGTTACAAAACACACATTTAAATAATACCATCATTGTTGAAATTTTGCATGTAAAATCGCCTAAAAGTATGCAATCACTTAAACACTTTAAAAGCACTAAAGTAAAACCATTTGAAAACGACAACTTTAAGTTACCGTTACGCCGGATATAGGAAACCATTTAAGACGGCAGCTCTCAACGTCTACCACCTACAAGTGCTGCTTACACAGGAATTCTACAACATTTTAAAACCACAACTCAACACAATAGAACAAAAACCTCTAAACAAATGTTATTTTTTGTGTATTTTCTTTTTCTATTTTCTATTTATATTTTACCATTTGAAAAACAACTCTATTGAAGGTGTAATGACCCGAACTAGATGTTCCACTTTTCGAGAACTGTTTAGTTTTTATAGTTATTTCTACCTTAAAGAAATGTTGTTAAACTAAACAAAAGAGTTTTTGTTCATTTTTTATTTTTGTAGCTGGTTGCTAAACTAAAAAAAAAAATTATATAAAAAATAGCACAAGGAAAAATAGCAAAAACTATATATTCAAAAGTAGCAGGAAAATCATCGATAGGAAAATGAATATAGTTGTAGGCCAGTTGGAAATTTTTGATTTTTGAGAATCCTGAGAACCTGCTAGACTTTTTCATATATTTGGTGAAATTCTCCGAATAAAAATATCTGGTCAATAATACTTTTACAAAAAAAAAAAAAAAAAAATTAACCGGTTCTTTTAACAAATCGGTTTTGGAAAAAGAACCGGGTTCTTTGGAAAATAGTGAGAAAAGAACCGGTGATTTTACATAATAATGAAAAAACTAACTGGATCTTTTAGAAAATGGTAAAAAAGTTTTTTAAAAAATAGTAAAAAATAAGGAAATAGTGAAAAAAGAACTGGTTCTTTTAGAAAATATTTTAAAAAGAGCCGTCTGTTTTAGGAAATAGTAAAAAAAAGAACTGGTTCTTTTAGCAAATAGTGAAAATAAAAAAATATAACTTTTTTTTTTTTTTTTTGATAATTTTAGTTAGGCTCGAGTTCATTAAATTTTTCAAGTTGTAATTCCTAACTTCAGTAAAAATAATTTAATGAACTCGAGCCTAACTAAAATTATCAAAAAAAAAAAAAAAGTTAAAAATTAACAGTTCGATTATGAAATAATAATTATTCAATAAAAAAATATTTTAAATAGAATCGATTCTTGTAGAAAATAGTGAAAAAGAACCCGTTATTTAGAAAATAGTTTTTAGAAAATAGTGAGAAAAGTACCGTTGCTTTTAGAAGGTAATGAAAAATGTACTGGATCAGGTTCATTATTGGAAAAAGAGACGGGGTTTTTAAAAATTAGTGGAAAAATTAATAAGTTTTTTTTTTTAGAATATATTGAAAAAAAAGACATGGTTATTTGGAAAATTGTGAAAAAGTTCTGGGTTTTGTTAGAATATAGTGGAAAACGGTTTTGATTAGAAATATTGAAATAGTATGATAAAGAATATAAATAAAATTACACTATGATCTCATCATGCAAAACATTTGTCATGTATGTCATGTTGCTAGACAATGATGAGCTATTAAAAGCATGACTTGACAATGTTAGACGCAACAATAATCGACGTGTTAAACAAGTCAACATTAATCTTTAACCATACATTTCTGAGTGTGTAGAATTTTGGAACTTTCTTCAGTTTACTTTTATTAAAACACTTTTATGGCCGAATTCTCGGTCGTTAGTTAACCATTGGTAAACTAAAATACTAACTATCGTTTAACTATTACTTGTTATTATTATGGCAAACTAAGCATTGCGAATAAAGAATCATTAGTTAAACCTTTGTCATTAGCTAACTAAAGACTGTAAATTTAGTCATTAGACTAATGGCCGAATTCTCAGTCATTAGTTAACATTGGTAAAATACTAACTATCGTTTAACTATTACTTGTTATTCTTATGGCAAACTAAGCATTGCGAATAAAGAATCATTAGTTAAACCTTTGTCATTAGCTAACTAAAGACTGTGAATTCGGTCATAAGTCTATCAACTGCAGACAAAATGTTGACATAACATTAGGACTTCTACATTAAATTTGTATTGTTTTAAACTACATGACATGTCATTCAGTTTCCATTTGGGTCACTTAATGAAAATCTTGCACATCAACATAAAGCCTGTTGTAAGTTTGAGTTGCTTCACAAAAAAGGCATCCAAAAGAAATGAAAATATTGTTTTATCGAAAAACCAACTTAAACAAACATCAATGTCCTCAACAAAGTATGAATTGCTACAGAAATAATAGTACATGTTGATAAAGTATAAAACATTCACAATATACCTCTACCAGTTCATGTATGTATACATATAATGCTCAAAGTATATATTCCTCAACAACCAACAGGACTAGAGAAACCAGCAACATACAAAACGTCATTTGATGTTGTTTAGTCAAATAGCCGTCGGCGCTTTGTGAAAACTAGGTGGGCAACATAAAGTTCATAACTTTAACTTTAAAATGAGACGCTTCAAACAGCTGCCGATAACTAACTCACTTTGTTCTACTGCCACTCCGCCGCCTTTAACCGATGCCTGCACACACACAACTATGTGTGGTTGCACAAATGGCAGCATTCTAATCATAACTGACTGACTGACAGTAACTGCTGTCATGTTAGTGTTTTAAGATTGAATATTGTTTGTTGTTCGTCTAACTCTTGAGAAGGAATAGATAGAAATGATTAGAGTTACGGGTATAGTTTTATAGGTTTTGAATTGTTTGCTGCTTTTATAGTGCAACATAGTCTTTTTTTGCTGTCTGCATTTATGCAAATTTAACTGCAGGCGATTGCACATTTGTTTATGTTCCTTAAAAGTTTGTTTTTGAATTGAAGTATTAAAGTTTGTTTATGAGCTTGTTGCTGATGATGATTATAATTATTTCGGAAATATGGTTGTCTTTTTTCTTAAGCATTTGCCTCAACTCAATCTCCGCTAACGGAAATTGACGTTTTTAGCATTGTTTGGTAAAGTTGTTTGGAAAACTGTTATTTTCAGAAAAAGAGTTGGAAACAACAATTTAATTATACATAGTTTTTGTGGTGGAATAAAGATAGAAAATGGTTATGAATCTTGGATTGCTGCACAAAATTTTGAATATTAATAGAATGAATATTATTGACAGAGCTTTTAAATTTAAGTATAGAAGGTGCTACCTACAGAACTTGTAATTTGAAGAAATTTTAAAGAATTTTAAATATTTTGAGTTGTGGAGAGCTGGATAAAGAAAAATTATCAATAAATTCAATGTGATATTAAAATTTAATTTTTGTTTTGAGAATGATTTAAGAATTAAAAAATATAATTTTTCTGTGAAAATTATGAGCCATGTCACAGAAAGAACTCAATTCCGATTGAAAGTGGTTTTGATTACGTAAATTGAGTCTTTTTTCGGAATGCAACCACTTTAGATTTCTAAAGTGGAATTGTTATTTTTTATGATTTTATACTGAAAAAAACTCATACTACTAATTTATAATGAAAATTAAATAATTAATTTTATTATTTCATTGTTTTTTTTTTTAATTATCACATTTATATTTAAATAAAAGAAAAAAGAAAACTTTTGTTGTTTTTTCTTCGTAGCTTTTATACTGCGTTTTGATGTCTTTGTGCATTTATAACAGCAACAATTGAAATTCGGGGCATGTTTAAAAAAATTCGTTTTTTTTATGTAAAATTTCTTTATTAGCGCTCTTTATGTTGGACTTTGTTAGACTTTTTATTACAAAAATCAGATGTTTTTTGTTTTGGTTTACACAACGTTACTATATTTAAGCTAAAAAGCGAGATTTAAAAATATTTTGGCAATAAACAAAATCGATCGGAATCTAAAGAACACAAAGTAAAAATGATCGATGTGAAAATACGGAATTGAAACCATTCTGATCGAATTATGTGGCATGCCTCTATATCTCTGTTTAGAGTTTAAATGCCTGGTTTTAAAATAACATTTGATATTTAATTGAGAAATACAATTTTCTCAAGCGTAAAATTCATAACTTTTGGGATTTTAAAACAATTTTGAAGATTATGTTTTATGTCAGATGAAAACAACAATTTTATTTTTTTTTAAATAAAATTTTATTTTTGATTTGAGTATGATTTGATATTAAATTAAGAAAATGTAAACCATTTTGATGATTTCCTCTTCTATTGATTTTTAATTTCTGGCTGTCATATACATACACACATATCTGTTGAACTGACTTGAACCAAAAAATCTAATTACATATGTATGTATGTAGGGAACTTATATAAAAAAAAACTACAACTCTCCCAGTTTCTTTTGACAATAAAATTTTACACAATAAAAATTTCAACTCCGCAAATTGATACAACTGGGACCAATTGACAATTGTGACTCAAAATAGCATTAAACGCATCAGATTTTATGAATAATAACTTTTCATTTTTAACAACTCCCTGGAAAAATGGTCATAACTTAACAATAAACTCAAAGGAAATGTGTGTTTTTTTATTAACCTGTTAAAATTAAAACAAAAAACAAAAATAATATTACGTTTAAACAGCAGACAGCATGAAACAAGTAACTATGTATATTTTTATACCCTGATTATTATGTCAATAAATATTAAAGTACTCGTACAAAATAAATAAACTTTTTATACACACAATTTAAACAGACACATACTACTCGATGCTAAAATGTAAAAAAGAAAATTTAATAAAAATGCTAGTGACATTATTAAGTTTATGACATAAAAATATCTGCAGCAGGGAAATGTTAAATCGAGTTGGAGTTTGATAAATGCAACTAAAGTCAATGTTTGTTATGACAGCTCTGGTGTGTCCATTAGTTAGATTGAAAGGTTTCAATTGAATGAGGTTTGAATTTTTTGGTAGAGGAGAATTGATGCATCTGTTTTGGGTAGCCGGAGTTGGACTTTAATGTTGTTGATAAA
The DNA here is from genome assembly GCA_950370525.1 of Bellardia bayeri. Lineage (NCBI taxonomy): Eukaryota > Metazoa > Arthropoda > Insecta > Diptera > Calliphoridae > Bellardia > Bellardia bayeri. The sequence continues at coordinate 68,480,106 of OX493266.1, read as the reverse complement.
TATTTCATTAATAAAATATTTTATAAACTGAGACAACCACAACAATAAACAATTTTTTTTATGGCAGACTGAGTAACAGAGAAGTGATTGTTGTGCTATAAAGTCAAAAATAAAATTCAACCAAAGACTTATTTATGATGAAATGGCTACAATGTCGAATTGACATACCATAAAAATAATTATTAACGACTTTAGATTTAATCAACCAGCCAGACATAAATAAATCCCAGTAAACAGAAAGTCAAAGGTTTGCAATATTTTGTTATTTTCATTTAACATCGAAGATAATTCTCTAAAGGATTTCAAATTAAAACCAGCCAGATATCTTGAATCCCAAAAATTTTGAAACCAAAATTCAACTAAACATTCGAGGATTTTAGGTGAAGACAAATGTCTGTAAAATTATATTTTCTCAAAATTTCTCTAAAATATAAAAAAACATGCTGCCGATTACACGTTGTTTAGAAAACACTTTCTAATGGTGTTGGTACACATTTTTTGGACTCAATATTTTTAGACATTGTGAAACTAGCAGTTGTGTAATTGTTTGTGTTAAATATCCAAATAAGCAACAAAGCCCAAACAAACTCAAGCATTTCAACATTTTGTTGGGCTTTTGTTTGTTTGTTTTTTTTGTTAGTCTAGCAAAAATATTTAGAATATTAGAATATTAATTAATTTTCAAACAAAGAACGTGTGACTTTAATTTGTTACAATGTGTTATACAACTGTAATTTAATTGTTTGACACCGTACTCAAGGCTTGAATTACACATATTTTTAACTTGAATTCCAGCAAAAAATTCGAGACCAATTTTGATTTTGAGTAGTCGCCAAGTTTTTACCTTTGCTCTGAGTGAAGAAATATTTTATATCAACTACCGCTAATGCCTTCTGAGCATAATGAATTCAGTAATATATTGTTACTATTGATTTCGTAGAACAACCTTGTCTGTTTATGTAAAAATGTGGTAAGTGTACCTACTGGGCCTCATGAAGCCCATTTGGAAAATTAATGACAGCTGATCCACATTCAACACAGTTGATCTTCTGATTGACGTTAAGTTGCAAAAATATGAGTATTTTAGGGCATCATTAACACCCACCAAAACCCCACGCCCACGCCCAAATCTGAGCCACGAATTAACAATTAGTGTGGTACAAGACATCAACACACTACACAATCCCAGCAATCAATTAAAAACTTAAAAGGGAGGAAAAAAGCTTAAAAGGGGAGAAAAGGGCCCAGTAGAGTCACTTACCACTGCTCAGGCAGTCAGACATCATAGGGTTAAGCTGAGAATAATTTGAGAATGCAGGTATTTTTAAAATTAAAATAACAACAAAAATTATTTTTGTTGAGATTATTGACAAATCATTCTCAAACGTTTGGATAATTGATAAAATTCAATATCAATCTTGACTGTTTACTGGGAAGTGATTAAACCAGGACGATTTCGTAAGTGATAAAATGTATAATTTTAATTTTTTAGTGTTTTGGAAATTTAGCGATTTTTCTTTTTGCTAAAAAGTCTAGTAATTACAAATATATATCAAATTTTTCGAAAATGCGAAAGTAAGCTGTTAGAAATTTGATTACAAACCAATATTGCTTAACATAAAATCGAAACGTCGGTAGAAAAAAAAATAAAACCGTCTTATTAATCAGTGAAGACACCGATTTTCACTAAATTGTTTTTGATTCTTTCGCTGTTATTATTTCTGCATCAATTGTACCCGATATTTTGACATACATATGTCTTCAAACATTAGTCTTTTATATACAATAAAATTATCATCTGAATATCCGTACTCAATCCCTCTTGATTTAAAACATGTTTACTATAAGTAAGATATTTTAGAATGGAAACGGTTTTTATGTGTCTTCTAATTTTGAAGAAATTAAGCAAAACCAAGGCCAAGTCTAAAAACTTGTATCTACATATCTGTCAGCATAATAAAACGAAACTTTAAATTCATAGTCCTCTCAATATGAAACACCCCCTATATAATGTTTTATTTATTGTTTGACACATACAAACATAAACATAAATATTGCATGCTTGGGTTGTAAACGCAGCTTATCAGCAACATAAAACTGTCTGTCTCTCTGTTGTTGTTGATTATTAAAATACATTATTGTTGTTGTTGCTGTAGCCACTACAGCTGATGTTGCCAGAGGTGGTCATGATGTCAGGGTGGTTTCCAAAGAATGGTGAGCAAGAGTGGATGCTGGTATTTAAACGTAAACAGGGGTACACAAGGGGAACAAACAACATGATGTGATGATTGCCTATTGCCAATGTTGCTGTTGATGGCCTATGATGATGGCTGGCCACTGATAGATGATTTCACAAAACGGCCTTTTGTTGCTGATGACATTTTTTTTTATTATTTTCATGTTGTTTTTGCTTTTTTTTTATATGTCTAGGTCTGTGACTTTACACACATAAATATTTCTCTATATGTCTGCATAACTTCATGTTTTGCTCACAAATATGCTTTTATGTTTTCACTGGTTTTTTGTGGTAAAAGGGCTACAAAGGATATGACTACCTTACTCATGCCTTCATATATATATTTTTTTTAAATTATTTTGTTTAAAAAATTGTGCATGTGTTTTATTTTGTTTAAATGTGTTTATTGTATTATTGTGGTTTTGTAATGGCCTGTGTGTACTTGTATTTCACAAAATTCATGTTTGATGTGTTTAATCGTTTGAAAGGATTTTTGTTTATTTTTCTACTTGTGTTGAGGGTTTTCTATTTATATTTATTTTAGTTTTTATGTCAATTTACTTGGTAAGTGTAACTAAAGTTTTAAACATTTGGTGCAAAATTTAAAACTATGTATACGCTTTAAATAAACTGATTTTTAAAGTATTTGCTTTCAAACAGGAACAAATTGTACGGATTTAAAGGCCTCTTATCACCACGGAACAACTCACATTATAATATTTAAAAAAATGTTTCACAAAACCGGAAATACCTAAAAATCACTAAAGATCAAGCCCCCTACTTTGCATATGGTCTAGAACTTTCATATTGAATCAGGCAGACACCTAATATGGTATAAGTATGCCCTGATGTTAAAAAAAACTTATTCTTAAACGTAAATAATTCGTTTGACATATACGGATACGGATAATTCTCAATTTAATAAAGAATAATTCTCAATTTGGTTTAAAAGCTGAATGGTTGCCTGATACAATCGCGTTGATCTCAACATCAATACGAAAGCTTTAAGAAGATGAACTCTTCAATAGTTTGCGCCAATAAATCACACGGAGCTTTTAATCAGCTTTAATGCAGTTAAACTGATTCCAATAAATCCATTATGTACAAGAAGAGTAAAGAGAAAGTGTAAAGAAAAACAAATTTTGGGGAATACTGAAGTACAATATGAATTTTTTTTGAAGAATCCTTGATCTATGTTACTGACATCGGCAAAAGAAATATATTGAATTTGAAGTTAATCAAATAAATCGTTTAATTTAATTCCAAAGAATAAGTAGAAGGAACAAACAAAGTCTTTCAAAGAAACCAAATACTTCGAAGAAGAAGGAAGAAAAACTCTTATCAAATTCAAACTAGCATAAGAGAACCAATAAGTTTCGCTTGGTAACCAGTGCACCATGTTAGAAATGTTCATTATAACTGACTTTTCCGAAGGATGAGATCATTAAGCGAACGATCAAAATTGATCGTAAGCCACAACTTCCTATGCAAAAAAAACTGCTGAATTTATTCTGCTACAAAGTTTCAGACAATCTAGAATGTTCTGTACCAAAATTGTCGCAAATTTGTTACGAAAAAATACGAAATACTGTTTAGAACGGTTTTTATTTTCCTTTCCCTTTATTTTCAACCAGAGACTATAATATTATACTTACAATACTATAGTGCTACATAATACATCGCAAAGTTACCTTGATTATTAAATTAAACAACACAAGAAAATATTAAATCCCTAAAGTATGCAATAAATCTTGGATATATTAAATTACGGAAACTATGCTGTAGTAATCAATAAACACAATAATTATTTAAGCATTTGATTACCTTCGTAATGGCCTTCACAACAATAATCTGTCGTTACATGTCATTAAGACCTGACAAATGGGGGGTGAGTGGGTAAATGTTTGCAAATTAAAAAAAACTCAATCAAAATGAAATACCATATGTGGGGTAAAGCAACAGAACAGAATAGTACATACCACAGGAGAAAAAAATGAACACAAAAGTATTTAATTACAATTGGTAAAAATATGCGATAATTAAAAATCAATCATTGTTGTTTTTAAAACGAAAAAATAAAAAAAACACCAAAGAATCTGTTCATCACAACAGAAAAAAACACAAACTTAGAGGGAGGGCAGATTAAAAGCACAAGAACTTGGTAAGTGGCGCCACATGTTGTAAAAATAGAAAGATGCTATAATAACAACACATTCCATTACACATGTATACAAGTATGTATATATTAATGGTTTTTCTCTGTTATATTTTTTTGCGGTTAAATGCAAAATCAATGTTGTACGGACAATTAATTTCTATGCTTGTTATTCGCCCCAGCCACAAGGTTCCAAAACGCATAGTCCATGTGTAGAATAACAACTAAAAAAACGCAAAAGATGTACGTTTAAGGGTGGTTTAAATAGGATAGACTACTAGAGTCCTAGTGGTCCTAAAGAATCAAGTTGACTGGTATGGTAATTGATGTTGTTATTGTTTGCTATAATACAGTCTGGACAGCACATGTTTAACGTCAAACCTGGTCTGCAATCATCCATCATCGAAATTTGTGCACAAAATATACAAAAAAAAAAAATAAATAAATAATAAAACCGATAAATACAACATATTGATGTACAATATAAAGAGAGCTGTAATACACATAATGCTTAAGAACAGAAAAGGGAAGGCGATGCAGTTAGTGGTAATCAGAAGGTAGCAGCAATTTAATACATTTTACAAAAAAAAAACAGAAAGGAGAGAGCGAGAGTTTGATTGTGGTAAATAGTGGTCGTCCTTTATAAAGGACAATTGGTAGCAGGGATGGAAAGTTGATACAATTGTAATTTTGTGTGCTATTATTTCATATTGACTTAATTGATACGTTCAAACAATTTTCAATATTTTATGTGAACAAAATTTTTTAATTTACCATTACCAATGATTTATTGTTTGGTATAAACATGATCATATATATTTTTTTTTTAGCAGAATCTTGTGTATAACTGTATTTTCCATAGAAAATCTTGTGTATGACAGTATTTTCCATAGAAAATCATGTGTATAACAGTATTTTCTATAGAAAATCGTGCGTATAACAGTATTTTTGAAAAAAATCTTGTTTATAACAGTATTTTTTCATGAATATCTTTTGTATAACAGTATTTTCTATAAAGATGTTTTTGTATAACTGCATTTAGTAATCTGAGGGTGAAAAAAGTACTATTTGAATATTATTCCATCCCTGAGACAGTGGTGTGGGTAAGGCTTAATTTTTTACATCAATTTATTAATCATTAAATAATGTACGTTTGATATCTGTGTTTATATAAAGGTGTGTATAACCTGCTAAAATTCATGTACTTTTTTTTTTTTTTTCAGTATAATTTTAAACGTAAATCATGTACATACGAGTACTACGTATGTGTTGCATATTTTGCAGCTCGTCTAGAATTCCAGGTTGTTTGTTGTGTTTGTTCACCACAAAATGTAATTAGCAGCAGCTGTTTTGTTCACATTTTTAATGTCCATTTAGTGACTGACTGATTCATGCATTTCTTTAACTGAATACATGTGAATGTTATTGGTCATTAGTGTAAAACGATTTTTCTATGTCCAGAGTTGACCACAGGTGTGATTAAGGGAGTTTTTGACAACATTTATGATTTGCTAACTGATTTGTTTGCTTGCATTTAAGTTAAATTGAATTTAGTTTATTGAAAATAAAAAGTAATAACGAATTTAAATTGTTAAATAATTAAAGTAGATATTTGAAGAAAACATTTGTTGAAAAATTTCAATCAATTTTGTAATGTGAATCTTTTTGCTTCTGTTTTATATATTAAAGTATAAATATGACCCTATTTATTCATCCATTTATATTTTGCCACATAAGTATATTCCCCACTTTATGGTAATACACTCTTAATAAAATTCTTAACCATTTTTTCTTTTCATTTGCATATCAAAGGTTTTACACATTCTTTAGAGACTTTGGTTTCACGATAATTTTAGTATCCTCATTATGATCCCATTGGATGCCATTAGTTTACATTGCGCCAATAATAAAAATCTCATATTTTATTCAAATTGGTAAAATGAGCTTTATTATGTTGGTGGAAAAAGAGCACAAGAAAACAACAGAAAAAATAGCAAAATAAGAAAAAACTAAAAGTAACAAAAATATTACATTTGATGTAACATGACAACCTTTCATAAAGATGTTGAAATATTGAAATAATGCTCAGCGGGACACTTTCTATTTTCAGTTTCTACCAATAGTATACCAAGCTAACAGGGAACAATTCTTTCTTTTTTTCTATATTCTTTGTGTATGTGAAAATTATGCAGCTGTGCAAAGTCTACTAGATGCTTGTAATACAATTTCTTTTCTTTTCAAAACTTTCAATTCCACCATCATCAGCTTTAATTTGTTTGGAAATTTTTTCTTTCTACATATTTTTTGTTTAGTCTAAAAAAATATAAAGCAATAGAATCCATTTTTTCCTCAGGGGTTTTGTCTTTTTTCTTTTCAGTAGCTTTAGTAGTATGTTTTCCTTATATAGTTGAAGAAAGAAATATATAATAGAGGGAGTTTTAGTCTTTAGTCCTTAGTTTACTCTACACAATTCGACCGCATATGGTTTTGTGGCCTTGCATTTAGAAAATCATCATTGTTTTCGCTGGCATTTACGAGTTTAAGTATGAGATTGAATTTGTAGTGCATTTTTTTATAATTTCATCTTATATTTTGTTGGTTTCCTGTAGGATTTTCTTTTCTTTTTTTTGGTGGTTTTTTGTTTTTAAGGTTAAGAGGATTTCTTAGAGGGATATTTTTATTTTCATATTGCTTTTGCTTTAATTTTTTTTTTTGGAAAATAAAAATTAAATTTTGATTTCTTCTTTATTAAACGAAAAGTGTTTAAACAATTTATTTTAAGAAAAAAAGTTAAAATTTTTTAAAATGCCAGACATGTTGTATTTTCTACTGCAATTTTAATTGAGGCACAAAAGTCAAGGAGTAAAATTGATTGTGAAATTTAAAAACAACTAGCTAGTAGACAATCTAGGCATTATGCTAGCTAATTGTTTCAAATCGTGTTAAATTAATGGCCAATTCAAAAAGAACACACCTATGACTACAAAATCATGCCTACTATACGAATTAAATTATTCACATCGATACTTACAGTTCCGGCTTTTTTTTAATTTCAACTATGCAAACACCAACAAAACTCATAGTGAGCATTACCAAAATCATTAAACCAATTATTTAATAATTAATGTGTTACTTTTATGCAAATTTTATTAACTTTTTAAATTTCATAATTGAACAGTTCAATAAACTAAAACTAATCAAATAAATGAAATAAGCGTACTAAGGATTCAATAATAAATGTTATACAAAAATTATGAAATAAAAGATGAATAATGTAGATAATAATTAAAATGTGTAAACGGTCTACAATGAAGTTTACAGCAAGTTTTCTTAAACGTTTTCCTTAGCATTTCTATATGGAACACTTAAAATTAAAATGTTAAAAAATAAATATTTTTATGTTAAAAACATAACTGAATGTGCAGCTAATCTTAGTTGTTATAATGACAGATTTCAACGGAAAACTAAAAAATATGATTATTTGCTCTTAACAAAAATTAAATTTTATTTTTTAGTATTTATTATTTCTTCCAGATTTAATCTGTGTGAAGATAAATTCGAATTTAACTATCACAGACAAAAACCACATTATTTAACATTGGTAATGGTACAGTCAACAGACCTCTGTTAAGCACTTAACAGTCATATTACTTGAAAGTAAAATCAAAAATTTACTGTTTATAATCACATTTTATTTTATTTAGATTTTTAAGTGTGTCGCATTCGCTAACTTTTTTCAAACACAAGATACCTACATGGTTAAAATGTGTTCCAAAAGAGTAGCAACAATTCGATTTTTAGGAAAAATTAGTAGATATCTACAAAAATATAAATAACATGGCAATTAAGCAGTTCAGAAGTAGTATTTAAATTGAAAAACACAAACAGCAAATAGCGAAAAGGAAAAATATACAAAAAATAAAAAATTAAGTTTGACCTGCAAGCATATATTGGGTAAAGCTGTAAACAAGGCTGAAAATTCATTACCAAAGGGCTTAGTTACAGAGATAAAGTTATTAATGAACTAGAAAATAGTATGTTAAATCAATAATAAATAGTAACTAGATAATAAATACGTAGCTTTTGTTGGATTTACTGAAAATGATCCTTATTACAGAAAGGGAACATTTGACGCGTTATAAATGTCACGTGCTAAATCACACTGAAGGTTGTAAAAAAATTAATGTATTAAATATTTTATCTTGACAGTTACTAGCAATAGAACACCATCGATGAAAAAAAAATTATATTACAATTTGCAGATTTGTGTATTTTTTAAAAAAAAAAGTCGAAAATTAGATATTTCTATGTCACGCCAATGTTTATTGTGCGAATATTGAAAACAGCAAAACGACAAAATATTTCTTTTGTTCGAAATATAGTGCTACTAAAATAGTTATGCTTGGTTTTCACTATGTCAGTTTTGTTGTCAAATTGTCCAAATTGTTGGCAATTGTATGAAAACAGGTTGTCATATCATGATTTTCATGATTGCAAACATAGATGCCAATAATTTGGACATTTTGACAACAAAAATGACATAGTGAAAACGCGGCCTTAGGATTTCATAAATTTGTTTACTTCAAAGGCATACGAATGTCGCGTTCTTAACAGTGCAAATGCTTATTTGAATTAGTTTGGACTTTTAAACACTACCGTCAACTCGGCATACATAAGTTTGGAAATATTTTTTATATAACCATATTTCATACCTTTTGTTTAACCTGTTCCAAGTTTCTTCTTAATCAATAGGCCTTTAATGAATTTTGTGGCTGATTTGGAAACATATGTTCTGTGCTATTGTTGACTATCTAATGATATAGTTTTAGGATATACATATGTTACAAATATTTATAATTTCCATTATAAGTCATGTTTATAAACTGGCTTTGTAAGATCCTGTGGCACATGCACCTCAATTGAAATGTATATACAAGTTCAATTTGGATTTTGTTATAGTATTCGCAGTAAAATTATTAAGAACAATTTGTGTTAGACCTTTTATAGATGTCGTCCTTAGTATACATATAATAATATGTACTAATATTTTTGAATACTTATTTTAGAGAATTATTATGTAATTTATTGTCTCGACAAAGCGGTTTTGTTCGGATAGAGAACATGAACGAAATCAATGCTGCCTTGATGTTTCTACTACTTTCCACATTACTTATAATAGAAATTCTACTATTTTTTTGTTTTTTTTAGGAAGTTGTTTTTAAGTAGTTTAGTTTTTGATAATATAATTTTTAAATTTTGTTCTAAAATTTAAAAAATAAAATAAAGTTCTAGTTTGTTTCCCTATTTTCTATGTTATTTTCATTTGGCATTGCTAGTTTTTTTTTTGCTTTTTCATTATTTCAACAATTTTGTTTTATAAAATACCCTCAGAGAATGATTTTCGTTATCTCTGGTAAAAAAAGAACTGGTATTGAATAACATTTTTTTTTGCCACAGAGATAAATTACAATGCAGTCATATCTATGGTATGCAAATAATTTAACACGCATTAGGGGCATTCAAGGCAATGGGAACAAGTTAACATGAAAATATTTCTATTGGTTTAAGGATATTTTATTTAAGATTAATGTGCTAAAAATGGGGGATCAAAAATCTTAAAAATTAACAATAGAATGCAATGGATTAAAGAAGTTGAAGTAGTTTCATTTTACGCATTAAATATTTCTCCTGTTTTAATATTGCAAAAGTCTTTTATATGTATTTGCAAATATAGATTTATATTAGACTCCAATTTATATATATATATATATATATATATATATATATTATATATATATATATATATATATATATATATATTATACTTTACATATCCTACGTAATCTTTTATTTTTAACATTTTGGTTTAAGAATTGATACTTAAGTCAACAGAAGTAATTTATTATTCTAGTGTCAGATACCAGTTAGTATCCTAAAACAAGATATTGTCCAAATATCTACTTAATTAACAAGTTAAGGAGCTAGTGCTTATGCAGCACTCAGTTCAACTCAGTTATATACATATGCATGTACAACTCATGTGTGAACACTGCTAATACATTCCTTAACCGCTCTACTTTTTCTCTGCGCGAAAGGCTTTCTTCTATGTTTGAATCGTGTTTGTTGCTTTTTTCAGTATTTTCTCATTTAGTGTGTTTTTTTTACATATTTGCTTTTTATCTCTTCCCTACTCTACCCAACTCTTCACCATTTTTTTTTTTCCAATATTTACTTTCCATGGTATTCATGGCAACTCGTTAAAGCTTTGTGGTATGCGTTAATGAATCTGGTTTTTCTCTATTTACAAAATCCGGTACCCTTTTTTCTGCCTTCTCTTTCTATTCATTGGTTGGCTCTATTGTTTTTTTGGCTCTACAAGTAATAACAATACATTCATACACAAATCTACACAAACCTTATAAATGGATTTGTAAATGTAAATATTCTTTAAAATTACTTCATGTTTGTTTGGCTGTGTATGGCTTAATTTCAATCATTTGCGAATACGCACCTATTGTAATTGTTTCGTGTGTGTTTGGGCTTGTGTGTATATATGTAAATACATACATATGTATGTGCATTAGTGGGTTTACTTTATAAAGCTATTGTTCTGAAAGTATCTTTGGATTTTGTAATTGTTTTTTTTTAAATCAACAGTGGGCTTTAAAAGTTAACTAAAAAAATATTTTTTTTTCTAAAATATGGCAATACCAGTGAAAAACCGATTACTTTTAACAAATTACTGACAAGAAACAGTAAATTGTTTGTGTTTGTGAAAATATTTGTTTGTGAAAAAATATAAATCACGTCTGCTTTCCATTTTTATTTCTTAAATTAATTATTGGCAAAACAAAATTAAAATTAATTTATTTTTCATGAAGTTGGATTTTTTCCATATGGCAACTTCAAATGCATAAACCTCACTATAAAATTTAAAGGCAAGATGAACTTCCTTTTAGCTTATCGGTTGGTTTTAGATTAAAGTAAACTTATAATAACCAAATACTTCTTATCTGTCCGATAACATCATACCTTTAACTATTGCCAAGTTGTAATAATGGGCCTTATGTAAAAAAAACTTAAACGTAGGTTTAAATATCAACTTTTTATTAATTTCTATCTTTATCACTACATTTTTCTTGACCATTTCCCGGTCAAGGACGCTTTTAAAGTGCTTCAAAATAAAGAAATCTATATGAAAATTTTGTAGTTTTGTTGTTTAAGAATTTTGGAACATAATTTTGTAATATTTATTAGAAAACACAAACTCTAAACAAGTAGCAGTTCCTAATTTGTATGGCTGTTAATTCTCAAAAGGAAATTGTTTTTGATAAATAGGAGTCTGAATGTAAAATATATAAAAATTGTTATTTTACACGAATTTTTATCTTCTATTAAAATGTAGCAAGAGCTTTCAAAGTGTATAAATATAAAAATCTATAGGTAAGTATTATCGTATTCTTATTTCGAATAAACATGTGATCGAGAACGTGACAAAAAATGGTATTCGCTTACGAATGCATTTAAAAACATTTGTCAATTAGCACATAAAAACAAAAAAACTTTGAACCGCCAGTGTCTACTTTATTAAAATTTAAATTTATTCACTTATTGTTTACAATATTATTAAATAAATACGGGAATTAAAGTTAAACAAATATTTGTTATTTTATATGCAATTTCTTGCTTTATAAAAATATGAGCATTGTTATGGTCATGAATGAGACGACATTCGTGCGTGAAAAAGTTACGGAAGCGTAAGTTTCATTGTTTTCCAATATATTAGCAATAAACATGAGATCAAGAAGCGACAAAAAACTATATAACTTGTTTTCGTATGCAAAAATCTGCGAATCAGAACATAATTTTCTAAAGCAAGTTTATTACGTTTGATATAAATTGTTTCCATACAAACCACAAAAGTTATTAAAACTGCTGGAGTACCTTGGGGGACTAAATGAGTGAATATATATTGTGTATTATTTGTATTATTAAGTAATTTCATCAAAAAATTGCATTAACTACCAAACGTTTTTTATATGTTTGTTCGACATAGTTTTCATATAGTGTTTCAAAAACTTTTAATAACGCCACTGGCGATGCATTTTTTTCTTCCGAGTTGTCTTCGTCCGACTTAAAACGGTAATTTTTACCGGTGGACTGCAACTTTTCTGCCACACTGTCATTACTGTGTCGCCTTGATTTACGTTACATTATGCGTTTGTTTATGTGGTCGTGTTGATCACAGATTTGTAAAGTTATTTACCCCAGAAACAATTACAATAGCAGTTTTATGTTAATTGATTGCAAATTGTGCAAATACTGCCAAGAGTATAAATAAAACGAAACAAAATAATACCAAGTATAAATTAGACTTTATGGAAATTGTTCAATCAGCAAAAATTTACTGCTAATTGTGAAAAAACAAGGGTGTAACATTTAATTGTTTAAGTTAAAATAATTATTCTTAATTTAATAAAAACACACTAAGGAAGCCAGCCCTACATCTAGTGTTTCTATATTAAGGAAACCCCCTCAAAACTACTACTATTTTTGCACAGAGTAAATAAATTTGCTGTTAATCTAATGATTCGTTTATATACATTAATTTTGTCGTATCTATCTATATCTATAAAATAAATTGACCAAGAATAATTGTAATTGCAATAAACGTATTTTTATCACCACGAATATTGTTTCGCCACAGCAGACTAAAAGTCATTCGATTGTCAAAAAATAAGCAAAAGTTTATAAAAACTACTTTTTACGAAAAGTACTACTTTTTGGTTTAATTGATTGTTAAAAATGTACCTGAAAATAATCAAAATAATTTTTATTTTTCTATTTAACATTAGTGAACATTAAATTAACAAACACATGTTTTTATTGGATATGAAACATAATTCTATCATTCAGAAGTTTTAATATGACATTTAAATTGAATTTAAGAATGATTTGCAAAAACATGTGTCACATGCAATGCATTTCCTTGCTATGTCATGCCGAGTAGCTTTCAGGATTATAGCATGGCTTGACAATGTTTAGTCTGGCGCTTGACGCCCAACATCAGTATGACATTATTTAATACGATTTTTATGTTTTTTTGCTCATTGCTCACAAACAATTTGTTAAAAATTAATGCAATTTGTTCTGACTGTTTTTATGTTTTAGTCTCTGATAATTAAATTTTAATAAAATAAATATGTTTTCAATTAAAATAAAATAGAAATGTTTTTATATTGTATAATAAACATGCATTTTATTATGATTTATTACGATATTATACGACAAGTATGTACATATGTACATATTGTATGTACGTATGTATTTGCATTCCAAATACACATTTCAATTACTTCAAATGAAATTTCTGGCATACTTTTAAAATTCCATACATATTCCCATTATCAGCATGTTCGATAGAAAATATTATAAATTTTTCTTTATTTTTTTTCAAGTTAGTAATTTAAATGCAGATGAACCCTAGCTCCGACCAGCCAGCCCACATGTGCTGAATGGCTGTGGCTATGAATGACGATTGCTGGCTGGCGTTTTATTCAAATGTTGTTGAACATGAATTACAAATTTGCATATTTAATGCAATCGAATTTAATAAAATTAATTCTATAAATGTATACGAGTTACAGACGTTACAGATAATGTGTATTTGTACATTTCCAATTTATTGGTATACGGCGAAAAAAAAATAAATTATAAACACATGAGACTTTTATTTAAAACGTTATAAAATTATATAATTTAATATTATTTGTCCCTGTTATTAAATGCAATTTGTGGTTGACCATAAAAATGACAAACAAGCTCTGTTTTCTGTTATTCTTTTTGTTTGAGGTTTTTTTTTATTTTCATTATAAAGTTTGTTTAACATTTTATTTATATCACATATAATTAATTGTTATACAATATGGTAGAAAACTAAATCAAATAATTTAATTTATGTATTAATTACACAAACATGCATATTAAAGTCAATATGTAGGCCAGTGTTCGGCACAACAAGAACATGTCTTATTTATAACTACATATATTGTAATGTTGCAGAAAATATTTCTGTTTCGAGTCAGAATTTCCAATATGTTTTCCTTATTATATATCTAACGAGATGTGTTTAGTGAATGATCTATTGCGTTCCACCCTTTCTGGCTATGAGTGCCGACCACTGTTGTAGATGTACCATGGTCTCGTAAATGTTACTTTTGCAATTAATTATAGCTTAATTATTTAAAATTAATGTACATAATCGTTTATTCTAATTGGGGGTTTCTTTTCCTAAATAAAAGTTACCATGGTTTTGTAACGTCATTTCAAAATGTTGTCCTTACCCTGGTTAAATGTTGTTCTTATCAAAACATTAACAAAATTTATTGTAAAAGTAACTATTTTAGGGCAGGGACCAAATTACCGCATTCGTGATCGAATGAGCTATCGTATCGAAAAATAATTTAGATATCGAAATTATAATAAAATGTACTAAATTTCTTGCTCGATATCGAATGCCATAATCTGAAATAAGAAAATTACGATCAATTTTACTTGATATCGAATGCGGTAATTTGGCCCCTGATTTTTTTTTTTTTTTTTGTCAAAAATACTTGATACCCATTCATAAGGTATGGTCACACTTGGCAAATATTTGCCGAAAAAGACGTAACCACTAAATAAAATATATTTAAACTCATTAATTTAATAAAAAAAAAACTTGGTCTTATTTTATTTGATTCTAATAAATAACGACACACAAATTTGTGCTACACCAAACGGTCACACTTTTTTAAGTAAATATTTACATGATGCATTTTTTTAGAGGAAAATACAAGCAATTGTAAAGTGCAATTTGTAAATTAATAAATTAAAGCCTATATATTAAATAATTGTTTATATTTAATTTTTATCCCACATTTTTTAACAACCTAGTGACAATACTTTTGTTTTTTTTTTGCAGTGATTTGTTTTTTAGGCATTCTGTCAAAAAATTTAATCAATAAAAAATTAAAATAGAACAAAATCGTGCACAAATTCTTTGATAATCCGACATTGCAATACAAGCAAACCTTAAGTACAGATCATAAGCAAAAAGAAAACAAAAATTGTATTACAAAGAAAATAAAAAAGCAAAATTCTGGTCCCTTCGACAATGTACATATGTAAGTACTGCGTGAAGAATGATGTATAATGATTTAATTGATATTGCAAACAACATTTCTCGCTGAATCTGAATTGATTGCTCTCAACATATTTCATTGATATTTCGAGTTACTATTAACTAGTTACAACCTTGATAGGCCTAAAAGGACAAAACTGAGTATGTATTCGGTTTTGCATTAGGCCCTAAATCGTTTTAATATCATTATTCGGCCATATTTGCCGAACAGCGAAACTTTTATAAAAGAAAAACATAGATTTTGGCATTTCTAAGTTGAGAATAAGTTAAAACCTGTTCCGTTCAAGATGAAAAAACAAGATTTATGAATTGCACGATATTGTGTTGATCTAAATATTTTATAAAATTAAAATAAAATATTTTTTTTTTTGGAAATTAATAGTACATTTTAAAAGTTTCGGTTTGTTTCGGATTAGGCCAAATATCTATTCTTTTGTCGAATATTTGTTACGGTTTAGTCTCGGCTTGCAAAACCCGGTTTCGGTCGGACTGTACGAAATAAAACTGAATGCACTTTAACCTTCTGTTACTGAGGTGGTAGTAACAGACACTAACAAACATAAAAAAGTCATTTGCAAATTATTGCTATGTCAAGAAACTGCATTTTATACGATGTGTCCGTTTTTAATTAGAAAATTATTATATTAATAAAAACTTACACTCATGACTAAGAAATAAAAATAGTTTAACAATTTTTACGAAACACTATTTGGAAAGTATTGGGTCATGGTGTACACCACGTCAATGGAATTGTGAGAACAAAATCACGTCAGTCACAGAGGGTTAAACTGACAATATATCGTGTTTTTGAAAAAAAAAACAGTGCTGGCTGGTAGATGTGCAACTTTCGGTTTATTGAAAAGCGCTAAATTGATCACACTGATTTTGACATAATATGAAATTCGATAACATTTCCAACATTATAGAGCAATTTTGATGATGAAATTGGAATGAGTCTTTCTGCATGATTGTGGAATACTAGTCACCTGTTTTATAGACTGCTACGATCTATATATTTTATATACAACAAACTTTAAACCTCAATTTC
The DNA here is from genome assembly GCA_950370525.1 of Bellardia bayeri. NCBI lineage: Eukaryota > Metazoa > Arthropoda > Insecta > Diptera > Calliphoridae > Bellardia > Bellardia bayeri. Next base: position 68,463,485 of record OX493266.1, on the reverse strand, counting down.
ATTAATTTTTTAAATTCATTCAAATTTAGCACTATATAGAATTATATGTTCCCGATATAACGAATGATATGTTGTCAGGCCTATTTGTTAGTTTGAAAAATTAGAAGTCCCAGTTATCGTATTTGTACACCTTTTGTAGTTTTTACGAATTGTTATTAGCGAGGATGACTTACATTTTTACTTTTCAATATAATCTCCTGAAACTTCAATACACTAAGTCCAAGGCTTGGGAAATGTTTATTCTTATGCGTTTTTGGTCGACTGTAGTTTTTAGTCGACTGCGTTTTTGTAGTTAAAAACTTTGTTGGCAGTTTAACTGTTTTTTAAAATTTTCAACGTTCATTACATAAATTATACCTTATACAAGGTAATTAATATTATTAACTTAGCTTTAAAGGTTTTAATGTTGCAGCTTTAAAGTAAAAAAATTTAATATCACAAAGTAATATTTTTTTGTTTATAAAAAACACCTGCTATTTAAAAATAAACCAAAAATAACTAATAATAACTTCTAACCTTTCTGAATAACCTACATGAATTTGACTTAATTTTGCACATTTTTTTGACATATTCAAAAATTCCTTTTGTTAAACTTTGAACAAAGGATATTTTTTTGGTTTAAACAAAAATGTTGCTAATTAATTTTTGGCAATAATAGCAGCATATTTCATAAATTTTTTTTGACTTACCCCCTCTTCTTTGCCCTGCAAAAAATGTACAGCTCCAGAACGTTGAATGCCGGGTAGAAACCACACTGGATGTGTCAACAACAAACGTTCGACCAAACTCAAATCGCACGGTGGTGAATCATCCGAACCCCGTGACGTTTCACTTGAGGTTTCACCCTCAGCCAATATGCCACCATCTGAACTAGACACCAGAGATGTACGGGACTGAAAATATATAAAAATAAAGAGAACGATATATTACCTTTATTTATTAACAAACAGTTAAACACTTTTTAACTTTTTTAATGTTAGTTAAAACTTTCTAAAGCGGCTTATAAATTCTGCTTAAATAAAATATTGAAATTTTTTATTTTCTCCTTGAGCCATCGTTTGCTTGTTTTGTTAGCAAGTTTAAAAGGATTTTGTTTTGTGTACCTTTTTTTTAGTAGGATGTACATATTTCGGTGTAGCAAAGTTTGCCAATTGTGTTTTTGGTGAAAGTTTGTTGTATGAGGTTTTGCTGTTTGTAGTCACTGTCATTTTCACTAATTTTTGTTATGTTAACACAGCTGCTGCCAATTACAGTTTTGTGTTTTTCTGTGTTTTGACATAAAAGTCTTTATTACAGTCTAACAAGGTATTTAAGTGAGGAATTTTAGAGGTCAAAATAACTTCTTTATTTCGCTACTTATTTTGCAACCTTAAAACTGTGATAAAAGCTTGATAAAAACTATTTGTTGCACTTATTATTTTTGGTATTTCTTGGTATTAAATGGTATCGTAGCAATATATACCTAATTAAATGTATATTAAAAGCGATATGGCCCCACTGGGGCACAAGAGCCACAAACTTTTATTTAATACCTTAAATTAAAAGATGGTATAGATTGTTTATTTTAGATGTATAGAACTTTAAGTAGGCAACACTTTTTTAAATTGCGCCCATTTTGTCAGAATTTCAACACGAATAGACTGACACCTAAACAACGCTTCCGAATTATGCAAATGAAAATCATGGTTCTTTGTTTTTTTTGATGTATAGAACTTTGAAGTGGAATAACACAAAGTTGATTTTTTATAAATTGACATGAAATTTACTTTATCGAAAGATTAAAATTTTAATATGACTTCTGGCATATTACTGAAATGGCTGGCTCGAACGTAGTCTGAGCTGGAGGTCCAATTTTCGATGACTTTTTCCAAACATTTGTAGCCATATATCGGCAATAACGTGGCGAATGTTGTTCCCCAGTTGGTCAATTGTTTCGAGCTTGTCGGGGTAGACTAGCGATATACGCTGTTTTCGTACATTTCACACTAGAACTTTGACTTTGCAACTAAATTATTTCATTTGCATTTTTAATTTGTTGGACGTTTCTGGAAAAAATCGACATTTCCAACAATCTCCAACATTTTAGTTATTTATTAAACAAGGATTTTTAATATTCATTAGTTATAGATATTGGAAACAAAATTTTCCCCCTGATTTGATTGCTCTTAGCTTATTTCATTGATGTTTCGAGTATATATTAACTTCACAGACCTAAAAGAGCAAATTAATGATAAAATTGTTCATGTGTCGTCTAGATTGTTGAAGCATCAGCTCTGACGTCCACTATTTTGCGTTAATAGCTGAACAAATCATAAGAAAAACTATCGCATTTCATTAAAATTAAATTCGAAATAAATTAAAGGGAAAAAGGCCAATTTGTTGCCAATAGAAATACAACTTTTAGGTTATTGAAAAGCAACGCTGCATTTGATACTTTAACAATTTGCAATCTTCTGTCTAGAGCATCAAGATCTTTGATTTTGTTGTAACATTTTCATCGACCATGAATATCAACATGATTTGTCGTACCAGGTCCCAAATATATCAACTCCTGAGAAAGCTCGTTATAGAGAACTTATCAACATCTTGAAAAACCATGCACTATTGTTTACCAAAAAAGTTTCGGAAATATCCAAAGCACCACTTTTTATTTTCGCATAAACGGTTAATGAAACGACATGTTTTCATTAAGAAAACTTTAGCTGTCGTGGATCTTCCCTGAGACAGCCAGAGCGTTCGCAAAGTAAATTGTTCAAATATTTTGTAGTTTACCATTATTCCCATTATTCCCAAATAAAACGCAGAGATTATTGCTAAGGGTAGATAATGTTAAGGATTGTTAGCTTTTACGTTTTTAGCAGTAGGTGGTACAATACATTCCAACATTAAAAAAATTCACCGGCACGATATAAAGACTGAAAATATTAGCTGATAAACAAGGTAGCGTGGAGAAACACTGCTTCAAAACCAGCGATGATATTTCATCCACTTAAAACTGTTTAAGTGTGGTAACAGAAAAATATATTTGACAAAGTCTGAATTTCAGTTATTTGCTAATAATTCAGTCACAGGTTTATATTAATCAACCGACTTTGTGAATCCATCCGTATCTTAAAGGAGTCAGAACTGAGGAACTAGCATTGTTATTTATTTTTGTTGCAAGTAACTAAAAGCTTTTACTGCCTTGGTAGCACCGCTGTAGAAATTGTTCAGGCCTCAGCTCTTTGGCTCATGTTTCAAAATTTTGATTAACCACTAAATTTGTTTGCGCTTTTAATTAAACCAAGATTTTTCCTTAGTTTTAATTGAAAATTTCTTATTAGTAATAATGTGTTCAGTCACAATTTTCTCCATATTATTGAGATTATTGTCTAAGAAAGAAAGTTTCTAATTGAAATGCCGAAAGAAATTATTGATCTCGGACCAATAAGCGTTTTTATATACGAGTATATGTACCTAATATTTATGTATCGATTGAGAATAAATATGTACATACACACAGCTACAAAAGTGTGTAAACACCACTGAATTTTTTAATTTTTTTAAGATTATGAAAAGCATTATAGTTCAACTTAAAATTTTTTTTTCATAACCGAATCTATTATTTAACCAAATATCCAACAAAACAAAACTTTTAAATTTCAATCGATGGATAGATTTTAGGATTTTCATTATCTTAAAAAAATCAAATAATTTGTTGTGTTTACTCACTTTTGAGGCTCATAATATGTGTAACATTTTTTATTGACAAATGTCTTAACTGAACTTAAATATGAATTAAAACATATATCTACGCCTATGTTTTATATTCCACTACGAAGTGAAACTGAATTCGTTTTCAATTCCACATGGATAATTTCATGGCGTTCTAGAAAACGAGTGAAAATTTTATACTACGATGAACCATAAACTAAAAGTGATATTTTACTTTTCAAATTATTTTCACAAACTTAATGAAAATTTCACTTCCACTTCATTTTACAAATGTAGAACCCAGCTGATGGCAACTGTTTATAAATCTTTTGATCGATATATCCATCATTATCCATTAAAGCCACTAGCCTCAAAATAAGTATAAAGAAGACACACTACTAGAGTAGTCCAATTGTGGCAAAAATATATCAGAGAACAACCAAATGTGTAGTAGATAATAGGAATATTGCTCGTAGTCTAATTAATATCTATGAATTATTTATTAATTTTAGCAAATATACTCTTCTAATTTGTATTTATAAATGATACTTGGGTTACAATAAAACAGAATGTGCTCCTGCAAATGACTATTAAATAAACAATTATACCTACAACAGGCACCAATTAAGCCATTATATGACTACTTCTAGGTAATGCAGACGATATATTGTAATCGTTGAAAAGTGACAATGATTTAGAATTACAGCATAACATTCCAAGTCATTATCAGCTTTTTCCTGGGACTTTGACATAAAAAAGCTGCTCGTAAGAGCTTAATTTAAAAATTTTACACAAGTGAACTTTGTCTAAATTTCATTTGAACTTAAACGGTTTTCAAATCGCTTAAAGTATTTATGTTAATATAGTTTTTTTTTCGTTCTTAGTTGAAATATTTTGCTCATAAATTGTTTCTTTAAATTCTTTTAAATTGTTTATGTAAATTACTCTATCATTCACTCACTCTCTCTAGCGTTTTAATGCAGATACAAATGAAATAGATATTTTTTTTATGATTTCTGTTATTTTATCATTAAACATCATCAAAAAGATATTTTAACGTTGGCTTTTGATACCAGCAGTCGTATTTGGTATGAAACTCAATGCCAAAATGCTTAAAAACGCACACCCACTCTCATTAGAGGGATAGGAAAGACATATTCTCACACTCAAAAGCAGACAGCATAAGCAGGGATGGGAAATTGTAGTTTTAATATTATAGACAGAAATTTAAAGTATATTTTGAGCTCAAACATATTTAAAATCTTTCGTTTAAGATAAATTTGAAATTCAGTAAAATTCTGAAAACTAAGACTCTGGTACACAAACTATTTAAGGGAAAATAGTACTTTATCAGGCAAAACAAGTACCTTTGCATTTAGAGATGTTTTGGTTAAATTCAAACTGTTTTAGAAAACTTTGCAAACTCAGGACTATTTTCACAGAAATACATATGACAGAAATAGACAAATTCCTTTGGCTTTGAAACACTTGCAGTGTAAATGTTTAACCACACTAAATTTTCCAACCCTGCGCATTGTGCTCAATCTCTCCAGGCCTTCTGTGAAAAAATAAAAGCAAATTCTATATATTTTGTCAACAACATGAAATTGTTTACACCAAACGCGTGTCAATTGATGCGTGCAAAATATTTATGACTTTTTGCATTCGCAAAAAACAGAAAACAATCAACAACAGCAACAAAAAAACCTAAACATAAACAAATCTACGCGATGGAGGGCAACATACAACAAATAAAATAAATAACAAGCAGTGTGACAGTGACGTTATTAGTGGAAAGAAAAAGTGCTTCATGGCTTAAAGCTATTGAAGAGACGAACGAAAATTACCAACATTTTTTCATTTAGTAGTATGTACATACATATGTACATATGTATGTACGAGTATATATCATATAAACAGCAAGACTTTAAATGTTAGTGACAACTAAATAACATTTGTATGGTTTATCTATGTTAAAAATACCAGGGTAATCTCTAGATTGCTGCTGACTTTTTTTTTGTTAAATTTCGTCTTTGCTATTGTTTGTTTTTTTTTTTTTTTTAAATAAAATTTATATTATTTTATCTTAAAATATGAAAATTTGCATATTTCATAAATTTTGTTGCTGAAAGTGCGTGTTTTTTTTTAATTTTTTTTGTTGTGTGAAACGTTGAAATATGAACTGGTTTAGCTTTAGCTGGAAAAAGTATGCATTTCCGTTTGATGCCGCAATGTCTGGTGGAATTGAAATGTTGTATATTGTTTTGTTGAAATAAATACAATGAAGTGTAGGTGCAGAGTTGCCATGTCAATTGAAATTTATTGATAATAGGGCAGGAAATTGTTTTAAAAACAGATGGTATAAATATACGTATACCTTAATGCACAGTTTTATAAGACAACTGAGTCTATCATAAATTTAATAATATATCAATATGAAGAATTTAGCAGGTTATCAATATTGCTGACACACTTCTGAAATTTCCTTATATTTTTTATTTAAGCCTTGTTCACTTTTTATTGCATAAAAATAATAATGAAAATTTAAAAGTTTATTTTTTCATTTGTTTAGGTTTAATACCAATCAAAATAATTTATAATACAAAATTTTAAATAATTATAAATAATTTTCGGGAAATAAACAATACGTACCAACAAAAACTTGCACAAGTTTGTTTTTAAAAATATTTGCACAAAAACATCAAAGTTTACCATTAGATTTTTATGGTTTGGATTTGTTTATGCCTTTGAAAGAACATTAGTTTGATAAAAATATTTTAGAGACTACCGTTTTTTAATGAATTTAATTGTGGTATAATGAACTCAAGCCGAAATAATGAGGAATTTTCTCTAATAATTAAATATAAAGTTCAACAATTTTTCATTAAGAAAAACAGGAGTTTCTAAAAATTAACAAAACACACAAGGCACAGTGTAAAAAAGTTGTCATACCATCTCCGGTGTTTCATAGTTACAAAGAAAACAGAATCTACCATAAAGGAGAAATGACAACAATAACATACATTGCTGATATTGTCAACCAACGGTGGACGCAGCAATAAAACTAACAACAAATTTGTAGTAATACACAATTTGCAATAATAATAATAAAGAAGAATACACACACATTGTAAACGTATGTAAATTTTGTTTTAAGTCATAACATGAATAAGAAATACATATGTTTAATTCCCGAAGTCTATTTCTCAATAATGGTGAGTTAAATAGATGATGTTTACAAGTAGATCTTGGACAACAAACATTGCTGGTGACGCCCTTGCCAGGGTAGAAAGTGAATTCCAATGCACTAATTGTCTAGAAAATATATCTTTAGGATGGTTTTCTTCGAATTATTAATTGAAATGACCTCAAGCCGAAGTAATAAGCAGTTTTCTATAATATGTAAACACTTTTTGCAAATTATCCCACACAAATCGAATTATAATACAAATTATAATATGTATATACTATCAAGAGCCATTAAGGACAATATTTTAGCAATGAAAAAAGTAGCTATGCTACGCGAGTAAAAGCTAAACAGCTTAAAGTAAGTCAATCAGTGGTCATAATATTAAAAAAAGGGTTCTGTTGTTCCCAAAACACAAATCAGGGGCCGCAAAAAGCTATTAAGGAATGCATAAACACATCTCATGATAACACAAATGAAAAGAAGCAATTGTTCAACACTCTATAGTAAGAGTTAAAGCCGTTAGTCGATAGAAACTATTAAGTCACGATTAAAGTTTGCCAGAGAGCAGAGACATTGGACAGTAGATGACAGGAAACGTAGAATCTGGTCAGACGAATCCAAATTTAATCAATTATAATCCGACGGTAAACAATATTGCTGGCGCCGAACTGCCCAGAGAAACGAAAGACACCATGTTAAGGAAACATTGAAATGCGATGGGAGGAACTTCATGATATGGGGTTGCTTTACATGGTGACACTTCAGACTATTGCAAAGAATCGAGTGAATAATGAGGAAAGATGAATAATGCAAACTCATCATGTGCATGAAGTTACTTGTCAGCTGGTTGGTGACCCAAAGCACACTTCAGAAATCGTGTCTTCTGGAAGTTTTCAAAGTACATGAACAAACATTGTTTGTTATTTAAAATTTTAATTGAATTCAAAACGTTTTTAAAGGTTTTCAGTTGAAAGACGTTGAAAACTAGTTTAAAATAGTTTTTGCACAACTCACCTGTTTATTAACAAAACCGGATGATGTTTTAATATGGACATCTGCAAGATTTCCCGACGGTTGTTAAGTCTACTCTTGTACATAAAAGCAATGGTTTGAAAGAATTGGTTGTTATTTAAATTTTCAATATTTGATCTCTTAAACACACATTATGAATTCATTCCTAGAGCTAATAACTTTCAAAAAACAAATATTTTCATTCTATGAATAAAGATTTACATTAATAAAACTTGAATTATCGTTAAAAATATATAAAGGTTTCTAAAACCAAATTATCAAAATTTGTTTGAAAACCTAAAAATTTCATTATAAATAAGGGTGTTAGTTTTTTTTTTACTAGAGGGGTTTATGGATTAATTGAGAACTTATATTTTAAATCTGTCGTGAGACTGTAGTTCAGATTTAAGATTAAGCTCAAATTAGATTCTTATATAATTATTATCACATATGTATATGAGTACGTCATAAAAAACGTTAACACACATTTCTCCTAATAATTACTTCAGCAATTATCCCAACACATTTATTCGATTCAAATATAAGTAAGAAATGTGATATACAAGTATTTAGTACTTCTTCGTGTTTCTAAAATCTTTTTGGTGTTTTGCACAACGGAAAAAATCTATTCACAACGTGAATATGCATCTGTAATCTGGGACCCGCAATACAGGTGTACATAATAAAGCTGGAATCTTTTCAAAAACAATTTCTTATATTTGTTGCCTTCAGAATCTACGTTGGAATCCTGAAATAAACCTTCCGCCATACAAGAAGTCGACTGGCACTCTGGCACATAAAGCTCTCAACATTGAGTAGTAGAAGAATAATCGCAAACGTTACCTTTTTATTCAACCTAATGTTTGGTACTTTTGATTCCGAATATTTTGTTTCTAAAGTTTGCTTTAATGTCCCAAACAGACAACTAAGAGCATACACTCCACTTTATCTGAAATTCCATAGATCGAACTTTATTAATTTTGATCCTATTCAAGGAATATGTGCAGAATTCAACAAAGTCTATGATTTAATTGATTTTTCTGACACAACTGAGGAAATAAAGAGCAGACTGGCGTACTGCTTAAATTCAAATTATTATAACTATGATTGTTTTTGATAGTATTAGTATTCTACTTAATAATTTACTGTACTTTATATCATGCTTAGCTGTTACTAATAGTTGTAGCTGAATTTTTATATAAATAAACACAAAGACAAGAGCTCAAATAAATTTTGAAACGGGCGGCAATCAGCTGTTTTGCCGCTTATACATACTTTTTGTAGGTAGGCAAATGAGTGCGGCATATTTAAAGCCCCAAATGTCAAAAAATTAAATAGATTTCTTTGCTACATAAATAAAATCAACAATTTGTACAACAATTTGTATTTTTTTTTATTTCTGAAATTAATTTTCCGTCGCCGATTTTTTTCATTTTATTTTTATTCAAATAAACTCCCTTTTCCCATTTTTCCTACTCAAATTCAATTTTAAAAAAATGAAAAAGGAAAAACTCCCGCGGATTTTTTATACATGATTGGGCTGATTATGTACATGTGTATGGTAACATCGTTTTAAGCGGCAAAGTTCAATTTTGCCACGCGGCCGCCTCTCACAGTATTGCCAGATTAAGTGAATTACGATACTGTTGCCACCCGCGGCCGCATGCCGCTTACATTGGCCTTCCACTATTATAGTGGCAGAAGTAGAATTTGCCGCTTAAAACGATGTTGCCATACACATGTATATAATATGTGACATATGGGTTTAGTTAAAAATTAAAATTTATTTCCATTTTCCTAATTCTTTTTACATAATGTACTTACTAATAAACGTTTATTTAAGCTGATTGCCGCCCGCCGCCGCATGCCGCTTACATTGGCCTTCCACTATAACTCTTTTATGTTTAATACCTTTTAAATGGATCTAAACTTTTCTAATCTTTCCTAATTTTCTTTTAAATAAACTAATATCTTATGGTTACCCTTTGTGTACTTAGAAGAGCAAAGTTGAGTGTATTACACTTTGAGTATTGCTTATTCAAATGTTCTTATTAAATAGAAGGTTCTATTAGCGAGAAAGTAGAAGAAAAAACTCAATATAAAAATCAGACATTTGTTTAAATATTTCAACGTTGAAAAACTCTCATAAATAACATAAAAAACAGGCAGGCAGCCAGGCAGAGCGACAGACAAAAAGATAAATAAATAGACAGACGTAGAAGACAGACAGACAAACTTGTACTAATATTTTTACATAAATGCCAAGGTAATCCTCTGTCTGTGCATTTTTAGGTTTTTAGCTGTTTGTTTATTTGTTTGATGTAAAATAATACCAGCTCTGAAACAAATACCATTTAAAGAAAGAAAAAAAAAACACAAATATTGTATATTCAACAAGACTGGAAAAATAAATACAAAATTTCGTTAAAAAAAAAAGAAAATTTAGCTTTAAAAACTCTTGAAATAGGCGTGTTGCTTTTTTATGATTAAAAAAATCGCTCAAATGCGACAACGACTCTAAATGTATGACTTACGAAAGTCATCAAAAATGATCAGCATCATGATTTTTGTTATTTTATGTTTTTCCACATTTTAAGCTTTATTACAGGCGAATTATTGTTTAATTTTTTTTATGCCAGACACACTTTTCAAATTGTTTTTCCGCATCTTTTACACAAAAAAAAAAAAACAAAAAATAAAACATTAAACAACTCCTATGATCCTGAATTGAAAGATTTTTAATGTCGTTTTGAGTAACATTCATGTTATATATACTTAGGTACATATGATTTCCTATATAAATATGCTCGTACATACATACATACATAAGTATGTAAGAGTATGTTTGTTTTGAAGATTTTATTGTAAAAGCTTTTTCGCTCTTATTGTTGTTGTTACTTCTTTTAAAACAAGTGATTTTTCATCATTATTTCATATTTCGCTTCATTCTCTTAATGGTTTTTGTCATTTGTTTTGGAAATAAAATGAAGGAAGAAATAATACATATTTTTATGTGCAAGTACTTGCTTGTGTAGACTGGATATATGATACTTTTATATACTCGTACTTAAAAATAAAGTACATTTTTCAATAGTGTTTAAATGTTTTAGTTTTTACCAGCAGCTGACTCTGAGACAAACGTTAAAAGAAATCTTATATGAAAATTACATACCTTTTTTGTTTAATCTTTTTAGAAGGAAGAATGTTATGAGAGAACTAAATTTGCGTTGAATATTTTAAGAAATTGAGAGAAAAAGTATTAGTAAAATCAATGAACAATGTTTATATAAATTTATGTATCTAAGGTCTGAATTTGACACATAAACTCTTAAAGAATTGAGACATAAGCTCTGGACACCGAAATCTTAAGAGAACTGACCAGGTGAATTTAAGTAGTTTGATTAAAGCTTTAAGTTGATTCAATAAGTTTTCTTTATATCACCTTAAGAAATGCTAAGCTATCTACACTGCCGCAATTCTTTATCTTACCTTGAAATTCCTAGTCTTAGTAGCTAGGGAAAGGCTGTAAGAACAATACAAAACTAGTGATGTGAAAAAAAATTCTTTAATCGATTAATGATTAATTGAAACCGAGCAATTATTAATTGAAATAAATCGAAGGAAAATTAAAATAATCGAATAATCAATTAATTTTTTTAATATTTTAACTAAACCGTGTAATTTTGTGGTATGTTGATATGTGACTTGTAATGCAAATATCTTGTAATAACAATAGCAAAGAATTAATAAATGGAAGGACATATCAATTGAAAGAAATATATTAATTTTTATTTTATTTGTTCATTACAGAGTTTAGAAAAAATAGTTTTGGCAGGCCCGAGGTCGTCAGCCTGTTTCTTTTTTCAGTGGCAGTAGCACCTGTCTTTGAAAAGAGGCGCTGGTACCAAAGTGCCTAAAAGTTAACAGTAGCGACGAGAAATTATTTATAAAGCTTAGGATACACCGTTTTCATTTCCTCCCAGGCATTGATGACGTCGCACTTTAGCTCCAAAACGGGAGTGTTCAAAAAAAACGCCAAGTTCGTCCTGAATTTGGATTCCGTCGTTGTCCTTTTTGCGACGTTTATGAGCGAGCGACTTGTGGTGGGCCCATAAATCAAATTCAACGTCGCCAGTAGAGGATCCATTACTCATGCTTTCTAAACTTTCATCACCTCTTTGAGACAGTTGCACCATTTCGCTTCTGATGTGCCTCATAACTGTAGCCAAGGCCATGACAACTTGAAAATGAATCTTTTTAAAACGTGGATCCAGCAAAGTTGATGCCGCAAAGAAATATGAATGCTCCATTGCTCCAAATAGCCGATCGAACTGGGTCAAAATAGTTGCTTTTAGCTTGGTTGCCATGGGTGACTTGCAAACCACTTTTAATATTTGCTGTCGTCCACAATGAGCAATCGGAATGATTAGGCTCAAATTCGCATACTTCTCACCAGTTATTTGAGTGCTCATAGCTTCCAAAGGCTTAAGCAAGGCATGCCCGATATATTAAGTGTCATCACTAGAAAAACTGATATTGAAAATGAAATTTAAGTTACATCACTAACAAAAGTGACTTTTATAGTCAACAAAAATAAAAAAAATTTAACAAACAAAATGAAATTTGAATTTTACAAATCATCATCATCCAGCAGTATACATTCTATTAATAACCCTCTACAATGCAATAATATTTGGGTTTGCTCTTTCAAACGATTGAATCCTTCAAAATAAATTGTACTTTTTAAAAGGGGCGTGATTTTTGTTTATATTGTAGATATTGCAAGTGTGAATGCATGTTTCACATTTTCAACATCTTCCATGTAACAAAACTCACAAATTCAGGGCGATTATCGTTACAGTATCAATACTAACGAAAGGGTTCCTATAATAATGAAAATAAAATCATGAAAAGATCTTAGTACGCCAGGATTCCTAGGTTAGGCTCTACAGGATTCCTAGGCTGATGTAGTTAAGGAAAGAATGCGGGAAAGTTTTCAGTTTTAATACATCCCAAATGGTTGTTGGATGGATGAAAAAGGGATTGATGTGAAGCATAGGCTTTACCTAAAGATTTTGGTGCGTAGAGCTATTGATTACTACACAAAGTAATACTAAATTGTTGGAACTATTTATGGGAACTCTTGGGAGTAGTAATTTAGGAATATGAATGTTAGGAATATTACAATAAGAACTCTGCATCTTTTATCATTCCAAATCCAGTGTAGATTGCGTTGTGTAAAATGAGAAAATCTATCGGCGATTGATATTAGCCATCATGTCATGGTTGATTAAAACCTTCCCGTCTAGGAGTATTCTGAAATCATGATATATTCATAGACAACACTATTATTTATTCAGAAACCTAATACAATAAATCACAGTACGGCTAAGATCTTTTAGCTAACTAAGAACTAATCGGTCCGTCACCGTTTTTATTTAAAATAGACCCTATTTGTATACACTTACATATTCCAAAGTGAAGTCTGTGATGAGGACTTTGCATGCACCATTAATATATTAGGACTTTGTTTAAAGAATACTGAACTAGGAATAAAACAAAAATGCAGAAGGCCAGAGATTCTTGTTTGGACATGGAAAAGACGAAATGTTTACTTGACTGTTTTCATTCTCTGGGACAGATACAGGTTGTATGTGACACATACAGTTTAGTTCTGAATGAAACTGCGACCAGCATATCTCTTAAATCTATAAGAGATTAGTGGCATGCAGAGTCTGTACTCCAGGATAACAAGGTCTAAGTTGTTGTAATATGTATATGATGTTGTTGAAAGTTCTGTCGCTGAGTTGGATCAGACTCCGTAGCGTAAATCCGAATCTCTTGGATTGTAAGAATAATATTTTGGTCTTCGAAGATGATTCTAAAACGTTTGCTGATCCAGCTTGAACTTTTTCTGAAGATGAAGGAAATTTTTGTCAACGTAATGCTTAATGAAGGCAATCAGTTCGTAAATGCTAAAGTCAAAATGGTTACTTGACTGTTTTCAGCGAATTAAAATGTCTGCAGATTTTGACACATATAGAACGAATCTGCGGTGTGGATGTAAATATTCAGCTGTTTGGATGGATTATTGAGTAGGATCGATTGAAAAGAAGACGGAACATAAGTAGTTTTCGATTGCCATGTGCGGCATATTCAAGCTTCCCTGGTTATTGCTGTCTTAAGAAAAGACCAGCACAGCATAATAATAATTTGAAAACCTATAATGCATCTGATAGGTAAATTTACTGGGTACTGTTGCATATGTTGGAGAATGCGGGTTTCATATTCTTAGATGAGGAAGAAGATCAATCTGTTTAAAACCATCTTTGAGACTACCCTGTTATGCTTTTAAATAGTTTAAAATGTAACAGCAGTCGATTGTTGTTACATTTTAAACTATTTAAAAATTCTAAGCACAAAACATAGAAACTAGGTAAATAACTTGTAATTGTATGGAATGTTTGCCCCACCTGAAAGTCTGATTCCAGTTTTTTCTCAAATTCATTAAAAACATTCAAATACTCTAAGTGTTTGTTAAAATCAAATTAATTTTCACACAATTCTAACATTAATTGAATAAAATTGTCTGCAATATACTTCCTCTTTTTCTTGAAACGCAACGAAAGGAATGTTTTCCTTTCAATTAAACACGCACTAAAAAATCAAATAGACAAGACAATTTTTTTTGGTATACAATTACATTTCAAGTTCAAACTGGCAACGTACACAAAACACAGCTAAATTTCCGTTTATTTCTGCAGGTTCATTTTTTTTTGCACTTTATTAAATAAAGAGCCAAAAGACGACAAATGCATGAAGGGAAACGCCTGTGAATTACTTCAAAAATGTTTGGGTAGTCTAACCAACAAACTGCAAATTCAGAAAAGGGCGTTTCTAACGCCTCCTGGAAAAAACTAAGATACTCGTAGAATTGTAAAGCATATAAAAACTTTGCTGTATATAAAATAGACTTCACTTCAAGATGTCAGCAATACGGGTTTATGAACAAACAATCATGGTGTAAAATGGAAAAAGAAAGAAACTGAAAATACTTGCACAGTAACAAAGAAATGGAAAACGTAAGGAAAAAAGTAGAGAAGAGCAGAAGTAAATATAAAATATAGAATGTTAAAATGCACTCGAAAACGAACTCACGAAACAAGGATGTTTGCCTGCAGGACATGATGACAGTGACACAGACAAAATATTCTATTCTATCAAAAACACACTTACACAACAAAAGCCATAGATATTTGGACACATATGTATGTATGTATTTGCAAGTAACAAAATGTACACACGGCGGAATAGGAAATTCATCTTCAGTTATTTACACTTAACAAATTTACTTGTTTAGCACTTTCTTCTTTTTTTTTTTTTTTACATACATAAAGATATTTTTCATTTTCGCACAATATTTATGTGGCTGCACATAAAAATAAATCGTAAATCACCAGTTAACAAAAAAAAAAAAAAAAAAAAAACCAACATTCTTCATTCATAATCATGGTTTCTTTACCAAAAATGTTGTGAAATTTTGTTTTCGCTTTTTTAAAAATCCTTAACTGACTCTTAAGTATTGTGTGCTTGTTTATGGTATTTTTTGCTAAGTGTTTAGTTTTTAAAACTCCTAAAGCATGAGTTTGTAGTTTTAACATTTTTATGCCGGCCGGCGTTTTTATTGATTTTTGACTGTATTTGAACTTTTACTTTTTGTCGCAGTCTTCGTCCTCCTCTTCGTCAGCCTCTCTACAATGTCCTAGAATTGTCTTTTATTTATACGACTGACTGGGTTTTCATTGGTTATCTATTCGAAGTGCTAAATATTCGGTTGAAAGGAAAAGTTTTTGTTTGTTTATTTTGATGCCATACAACTTTTGCTGTTCAAGTGTATTTATCGTGTGTGTCTAGTCATACGTGTAAAATTTAAATAGCGAAGGAGAATATGGAGAATATAATTCAATGCGTTTCCTGTTGTTTGTTAAATGTTTGGCAAACTATTATACTGCTTTCTAATTTACTTTTAAAAATATTTATTTTTATTCACAAAGTTGAAAAAAGGTTAGAAAAAGGGCATTTTCTTTATAGAATATTAAAGATTTAATTTAATAATCTGTCTAAACATATCGTTAGCTAAGTGAGGAAACGTGATAAGTCCCTTTTAACAAATTTTACAGGAAACACAAAAAATATTGGTTTTTAATCCTTTATTTTAAATATTTTTGAAATATCTAAATTCAGCTTTATTACTTATTAGGCGTAATCAATAATAATAAATAATCACTAGAGACCGAGTATTCGGTTTCGAATTACGCCAAAAATCGGCCTAATACTAATATTCGGTCAAAATATGACCGAAACTTTTATAAAGGAAAAACATAGATTATGGAATCTTTAAGGTTATACAAGTTTTTAATATAATTATGTAATAGTATACAAAAATTTGTATTTTATTTTAAAATATTGAAAAATACGGTAACTGTTCCTTAAAAAAATTTTTCCGTTCAAAATGAAAAAACAAGATTTATGGATTGCGCAGTTAAGTGTTGATACTTTGGAGCACCTTAAAATTATTTAAACCTGTTATAAAATAAATAATTTTTTTTTGCAAATCAGTAGTTGATTTTAAAAGTTTCGATTCCGTTGTATTGTTGTTTAAAACCCACATAATCGACCATTCGACATTTTTCAAAAACTAATTCTTAAATAGCTAAAACTTTAAAAATACAGGAAAATAATATGATCATATAAGCGACAAACTTTAATTGAAGTAACAACTTGTACTAAAATATATAAAAGAGGGCTGCGGGTTCGATTCCCGCCAAAGACTCTGGGTGTTTTCCGCAGATAAGCCAAAAAGCCTCGCAATTTGTGTTTGTTAATTATATTTGAAAAAAAAAAATTAAAAAAAAACCGGTCAAGAACGTGACATTTGTATGTATAGCATTTGAGTTGCGTTAGTTTAATGTGAAAGTGGATTTAGACGTTTTTTATTATTACCAATATATTAACAATAACCTCAATATAAAGAATGTGACAAAATATATATAACTCGTTTTCGATTACATCTAGAAGTGAATTGTGAGTTACTACATACATAGCTTTTGAAGCGATTGAACTAAAATATAATAATACATATTTCATGTTGAACTTTCATCGTCAAGAACGCGACATTCGCACATTTTCCATAACATTTGAGTAGCGCTATGTTTATTGTATTTTATTGTACATATTAAGTT
Organism: Bellardia bayeri; assembly: GCA_950370525.1. Classification (NCBI taxonomy): domain Eukaryota; kingdom Metazoa; phylum Arthropoda; class Insecta; order Diptera; family Calliphoridae; genus Bellardia; species Bellardia bayeri. Next base: position 68,446,349 of record OX493266.1, on the reverse strand, counting down.
ATCAAGAACGTGACAAACAATTTAACCCCCAAAAAGTTGATATACATATATCTGTACATATATCAAATTTTTTTTTGTTACTTTATTTAAATATATTTCAGACAATGCCACGGTATTTCGCGCATGTAATTTTTAGATTAAAACGATAAACTCTGGTGAAAATGATAAAAAATAGTCAATGATTTATACTAGCCCCATAAAAATTTATTTCCAGAATACCAATCTATGGTATATAAGTACCTATACAATAGCCATATCATTACCAAATTCAGTACAAGAAATGAAAAGATCAAAAAATTGAAGAGGGGCCCATATTTGACCATAGACCTATATAAGGTCCTATTTCGTATAAATCTCTCAAAAATATAGATAGAAGGTTAATATTCGACATATATTCTCCTCATATACATATATATAAATCGTCATACCGAATTTTGTGAAGATCGGTCCATAATTGGTCATAGCTCCCATATTGAACCATCATTTTTGCCGTTTCTGCAATTCTCATTGTAGTTAGCTGGAAGGTATTTACGATTTTATTACTCTAACTTGTTTTACTTATAAAATTTAAGTTAAATCATTTGTTTATAAACATTTTAGTTTTCAATCCCGGTGGATTTGTTTACGGATTGTTATTGTGGCCTTGGAATAACACAATTAACTAACATGTGGTTTTAGGTGTTTAGAACATCGAGACAATCTCGAAATCGATTCTTAGCACAATGATATTCATTCCAAATTAAAACCCTTTTTGACTACATGTCTTTTAAATCGCTGTGGAATTGATATAAATATAAATAAAATGAAATTATAATTTATTATCCATCATATACTGTACGGACATTTCTACGCTTGAGTTGGTAAAATTTTCGTAGTGCTGATCGTCAGTTAATAATCAATTTTTATACCCTGCACCACCATAGTGAAGAGGGTATATTGGATTTGTGCTGATGTTTGTAACGAACAGAAATATTGGTCCAACGCCCACCTTAAAGTATACCAATCGACTCAGAATCACTTTCTGAGTCAATTTAACGATGTCCGCCGGTGGTGAGTGGTAAATAAAACCAAATCACATCTACAAATTTTGTCAAGATCGGGCCATAATTAGTCGTAGCCTCCATATAAGGCCTACTTCTGAAAATCACTTTAAAGCGCATAACTCTAAAACTGTTGGTATCCAAATAATGTTGAACATAAATATGTTTCGTATACATACATATAATATGGTAGAATTTTATGATGATCGGTCCATAATTAGTTATAGCTCCCATATAAGGCCCACTTTCGAAAATCACTTAAAAGAGCATAGCTCTCATAAAAATGTTGGTATCCAAATAATGTTGAACACAAATATATGTCATATATATACGAATAATACGGTACAATTTTATTATGATCGGTCCATAATTAGTCGTAGTTCCATATAAGGCCTACTTCCGAGAATTACTTTAACGACCATAAATTTCTTAAAAATGTTGATATCCAAATAAAATTCAACACAAATAAGTTTCATATATACAGAAATGATGACACCTAATTTTATAATGGTCGGTCTATAATTAGTCGAAACTCCCATATAAGACCCTCTACGTAATTCACTTTAACCTCCATAAATCTTTTAAACGTATTTATATCGAGATAAAGTTTAACACATATAATATTTATATTCACAGAAATCATGTCACTAAATTTTTGGATGATCGATCCATAATATCGCTCGTTTTTGAAAAACTGTTTTATACATATACTGGGTGTAGGGTATTATATGGTCGGGCTTGACTGACTGTACTTTCTTACTTGTTTTTTTTTTTTAAATTTACTAGAATTTAGTGCCTGTATTGCAAAATCTTTTTTATTAACTAACGCACAATTGACTAATTTCTATGAATTTTAAATTTAATTTTAAATGAAATGTTCTTTTCTTTTTTATTCTTTGATTTCTCAAAGCATCCCTAAACGAATCTAGTTGAGAAGACAAGACAAATATCATGATTTAATTTGGTTCATTTTAAAACACATTTATTATTCCATTTACCAACAAAAACTGCAGTCAAAAAGCTAAAAAAGGGACTTTGGGCAAGGCAAAACAACAAACTAACACACGACCAAAATCACAGTTGAAATGCAGACAAGAACAGCAAAAATAAAGACACATTGAAGAATAAATGGTTGATGACCGAAGAGCAGCAGGCAGGCAGGACACAAATGTTAGTGACAGAAAATTTGGACATTTTTGTTTGGCATGACAAGATTAAATACTTTGGCAGAGAAAACAAGGAATAGAGTGAATAATTTCAAGAGAAGAAAGAAAATGTATAAAAATTGTGATAAAACAATATCACAACAGTGCTAAATTCTTATGTAATAAACTAAAATGTTAAACTTAGTAATCAGAGTTTATTGTAACAGCTGTTGGAAGTGACATGACAAAATATTTTACACATACAAAAGTTAGAATTGAAAAGGCAGAGCAGGAGCACCATTTCCGTTAGAACAGAAATGTAGGAAATAAAATGGAATAATATGAATATGTATATGAACAAGCATTTCATTTGCAATATTTAAATAAAATTTAATTTTCAAGAAAAGATTTCAAGTTGTAAAGAGTGATTTTAAGAGCTTTCGGATTTAGAGAAAGGTATGAAATCTTTATTTGAGCCGATAGAACGATCTATATAATTCAATGTTTAAAGATGATTTCATGTAAATGTTGACCGCGTGTATGCCTCAAATGGTTTATATGCTGGGTCTAATTTTGACATACTCTCTTATATCGGCCGGTATCACACGAATAAATTCTTCAATATTAGCTTCTAGTGCGTCAACCATTGTGGGCTTTTCCCCTATAGAAATCAGCCTTTGTATAGCCACACAAAAAATAGTCTAAAGGCATTAAATCGCACGATCTAGGCGGCCAATTGACTGGCCCCAAACCTGAGAAAACTGTTCACCGAACTCGATTCTCAATTGGGTTATTGTTACGTGTGCTGTGTGGCATGTGACATCGTATGTCAGCCAAGTCCAGCTCTTATATTTTGGGCAAAAAAAATTTGTAATTATGGCACGATAGCGCTCGCCATTCACAATAACATTCCTGCCTTCGTCGTCTTTGAAAAAGTACGGTTTAATGATGTCATTGTCCCATAATCCACACCAAACAGTGTTGTAAGCCAATTCATGGTTTAATTATGGACCAAACTGAACATGTTTAACAATAACACTTTACACGACAAAAACAGTCTTGTCAAAAAGAAAGTTACTAAAAAATCACCCTTTGCAACTAGCTTTAGAACGTATGCATAAAGCAATGATGATAAATCAATGATTTTTGTTTGAAATTGTAAGCTCCAGAATCGGGTTTAAAGCATTTTGAAATTATGTAGTTCTTTAATCAATAAGTTTGATTTGATATTGTCAGCTTCAGTGCTATAGCTTAATTGATTAGCACGTTTGATCAGTTGGTATTTGTGGCCTGGGTTCGATTCCCAGCAGCTGCCACTCAAAAAAAACATCAGTTTCTGATAATTATTAGTTTTTTCTATCCTATCATAACTAATATTTATCACAGCGCCCTCCTTCGGTGGTATAGCATTTAAAACACCACCAAAGTCAAATAATTAAAATAATGGCTATAAGTTAAGTTTTGATCAATGCGCCTACTCACCACCAGAGGCGCTGCAATACTGTACTACTAATAAACACAACGCGCAATTACAGTGTTGCCATATGAAAAGCTTTTCTCTACTTTCACCATCTATTCTTCTCCAACCTATCCCTTTCCAAAGAAAATAACACAATTAATTAAAAAATATAGGCATATTAATTGTCTGAGTGTATATAGAGAACCAGGCTGACATTATTAAATAACCTTGTTGTGATTCTGATTATATTCGTTCTAGGACTAGTAACCAGACTTACAAAATTTCCTGGGTGTTTATTTTTTCCTCTTTTATTTTATTCCTATAGATCTAGCTAGGAACTATAATCTCAGTTTTTTTTATTTTGAAATGGTGTCATACTAAGCTCAGTCTGTGCATTTTTAAAATATAACATTAGTTACTGCTTGCAGTACTTGTAAAGTCAAATAGTTAATTTTTATTAACACAACCTGGCAACTTGCTAAAAAATGAGTTTAATTTAACAAAGTTTATTCACTCAAACTCTGTAATTAGGTTTATTAAAAGTGTACTAAAATCTAGTTAACAAAATTTTGATTAAAAATCCTTTTGATTTATTTGAGAATAAACGCTTCAATGAACTAAAAATAAATCATACAAAAAGTTTTTCAAATAAGGCAAGGGGGTTTTTTTGCACATGAAATGCATCAAGTGTTGCCTGCTAACAGCCATCAGCATAATCATCGTTCGCCATCATATTCAAACTCATCATCATCATCATCATCAGCAGCAGCACTCATCATCTTTAAATACCGTATCCTGAGTTTTGCTTTACAGTTGAATTGTAATGATGAGTGCGGTTGGCTTAGTAACCCATGTTATTCCTTTTTTATCCTTATTTTTTTTATTACTGTTGTTTTTTTTTTGTATATGTCAGTGGAATTGTTTATTTTATTACGGTTGATGCTGTTGTTGTATTTCAGAGTTGGGTTTGTTGTTTCCTGTACTTCTTAATTTCACAAAAAGGAGGTTGCCATCAGCAACATTTAATGTTTGGCAGAAAGGATTTTGTTTTAGTTTTTTTTTTGTATCATTTACAGGGCTTTATAGTACTGCTACTTTTACTAAAAACGGATTTCCTTACTAATTAAGTTGGTGGCAGGTCTATTTGAGGAATTAGTATAAGGGAATGTTTAAATAAATGGTAATTTTGTAACTAAAAATAAAGTTATTTCAATTATCACATAAGAATGATATATGTTGGGAATTGTTAATTAAGACAGGTTCCATTAAGTGCATAAGTAAATACTTATTCAGCAAATATTTATTTTATTGTACAAAACTTTCGGAAGAAAAAACAAATTGCAGTGCAACTGATAGCACAAAGATGCTAAGAAGTATGTAACTGCTAAACTTCTAGTCCGATTTATAACACCAGATAAAGATAATAATATAATAAAGATTATAGACGAGTTACTGTAAATCAAATGAGTCGAACACAGCTTGAGCTACAGGTTGCAATTTTGACAGCGTTTAGTGCACTAAACTTATGGGCCCGATTATCGTTCACAACACTAAAATGTTGTGTTGTCTTAACTACAACACAACATGCAGTTTTCATACGATTAAGCTGATAAGTGTTGTGAATCGTAATCGAAGTTTACAACATACAACATCAAAATACTTAGTGTTGTGAATGGTAAATATGTTTGTAACTTTAACATATGTTGACCGATTTGACTGAATTTTAAGTTTTAGGAATTCTATATTTTATATATCACAAAATAGTAACTTTTTTTTAAAAACATATACATTCATTTTTTTAATATTCACTTAATTTAAAAAGCCTATTTGATTAATTTGAAGTGTTTATAAATAATTAAATACATACTTATATTTAAAGGCTTTTTAAGCACTATTATTAATCTTCATGATTCATTCATTTACGTTCCCACACTTTTTCCCAGTCCTCATTTTTTTGCATCTTTGCAGACACAAACACAATCCAGCACAGACAGACACCACCAACTTAATGTAAATACACACATACATACACACAAATATTTAAGACATCTTTTTCTTTAAGTATAAAACAAATGTAAAGTTTTACTTAAAACACAACATAAATCATAAAGGAAAAAATATTGTTTTAAGGATTTTTAACATTATAACCATAAAATATAAATATAATCCCTTCATGTCTTAAAGTTTAAGTATTCCGATTCTCTTATACATATATGTATAAGTGAATGTATCAAAGAAGAGCGTGTGGAAATTTTGCATTCAAATTTTATTTGTAAGACAAGTAAAATGAAATTAAGTGTAAGAATATGAAGTATTTGAAGATGAAGGAGGAATAAAACTACAAATCAAAATTAAATTCAATGCTAAGTACAAGAAAATGAGTTTGTGAAACTAAGAAACCATTCAGAAATAGTACACGATATTTGAGTAGAGTTAGGTTGGCTTTATTTTGCAGCAATCAGAACTAAATGTAAAATGTAATTCTAATTTAATATCGCATTGTAAGTAGTAGTAGCTGAAGAATTGATTTTAATTATCTTTTTAGTTGATACCAACAATTTAAAGTTTTTACAAACGATTGTCAATTAACACTCATGCAAAAGAAAAATATGGTTGAACAGCATCATTATATCCTTGTTATAATAATATAATTATGTGTAACCATGTTAAAGTTCTGTGATTATATTAAGTGTGTGTGATCATCTCACGATTATAAATATAACACATTTTTTCATTTAGTTTTGCTTAGAATTTTCACAAACATTTTTCTTAAAATGTGACAATTTAAAGGGGTTTGGTTTACATGGTTGCGCGCTACGTGCAGACGTTGAAATAGAAAGTTTTGATTCCGTTTTGAAGCGTTCAGCAAAAAACAACATGCCAGAGTTTTCTGAATGTGTTTTTAATGCCCAATCTCCTATTTTCTTTCCAAATTAATATTTTTGACGAGTTTCACTTTTATTCATATTACAATACATACATACACCTGAATACTCTTTTGAGTTCGTGTGTAAAGAAAATTGTCTATAATAATCTTATAACAAATCCTAACAATTTGGTAATGGATTTCAAGTTTTTAGAAAGAGTAATTTTTGTCAAAAATTGCACGGTAGGTTTGAATTTGTCCCCATTTGTGCAGTAAAGCGTTGTAAACCGAAAAAAAGATAGTTTGACAGCTGATATATTATAGTCAGCATTGTTAACTTGGTGCGTTTCGCAACATTTTTGATGCTTTTTGAAATTGTTTGTGCAAAAAATTCCTTAGTTGGTGCGCCGTGCGTTTTTTAATTTTTCCGAAAATATGAAAAAATCTATATTTTTACCTTTAAGACCTGACCTTTAAGAATATATCAAACCCCATATCATTACTTGGCATACCTAACAAAAACAACCTCCTCCATATCATATCATTTTTAAAAAAAATTCATATATACCAATTAATATAAAAAAATAAAAAATAAAATAAATTTAACCTTGCAAAAATGTTAACTGTAATTATAAAAATATTGAGCCTAAGACCAAGTTGTCATGGCCTTTTGTATTCCATTAGTTTGTAATTTATAATTATCTTCTAATGTTTAAAATGAATAAATAAATAATTGCAGTTTTTTAATAATTCATTAGAATGAAATCTATACCATGAAAAAAGATCCCATAAATGTATTTTAAGCACGAATGTTTGATAAATGAATACACACTATCTGTTGACGGTGTTTGAATTTGACGCTTATTGTATTGAAATGGAAAATCTTTGTTTTTAAACACGGAAATAAAAATTCTTGTATAGCCTGATGGTTTGGTCTACTGAGCTGTCAAGTTAGAGTCCCAGTGGAGCCCAAACAAATTGAAATAATTCAAATAGAAGTACTTTAATCAGAAAACAAAAATATTTAAAAAAAAGTACCAAGTACCTTTTACCAGTTAGTACTTCAGTACTTGTAAGTTAAATTTTGAGTGGTTAAATGCCTATTTTATTAAAAAAAATGCTTTTACTATTATTACTAATACTATTAATCGTTGATCTCTTTTTAAAAAGTTTTATATTTCAGTTAACACAAAAGAAATTCTAAAATTGGTGCGTTTTTTTTAAATGACGCGTTTTTTGCACCAATTTGGTGCTTTTTAAAATTTCAAAATTGACAACGCTGATTATGGTGTTGAAAATGAAGCATAACATTACATTGTGGAAAAGTATAATAAAAAATAATGAAATTTTATCGGCTACAGTTTCGAGCAAAATTCATTTACAAGGTGTCACTGTCTGGCGCGTACTTTACTTTGTAAGTATTACTTCTTGGTAAACGAGGCTGGCCAAGCAGTGACGGCTGCTGGTGTTTCATATCGCGCCATTATAACATAGCTTTTTCTGTCTAAAATTTATGATATTTAGGTGTACTACATGTGGCTTCTACAAGACGGTGCTACATGCCGTACAGCCCGTGAAACAATTAAGTTATTGGTCGTGAAATTTCTAGTGTCGGTGATCAGCACAATGGTTTCAACTAACACCTCAGCTTATGTGAGTAGTAGAAGTCGTTATTGATTATATACAGCTTTTTACAATAAAAAATTCTTACTTTCAAAATTGTGTGAAAAAGCTTTTGGAAGCACTAAGTAACTTTACTTCATTTCTGTATTCTGAAGCTGTATGGAAGCAATAACGATTTCTACTGCTCACAAATTTAAAGATGATGTTGAGAAAATTGGATTTCTTTTTATGCGGTTATTTAAAGTCAAAATCCTATTCTAACAAGCCCATAAAAACCCAGACATTGAAGAAGGATATCCATGTTTTTATCAACTAAATTCATGGAAAATGTCGACTAAAGCGTGAGCATTTAACAGCATAGCCATTGAGACCATTCGAAAATTATTCTATTCCCTAAATAACCCTATTCTGATATCAGCTCTTGCTCAAATTGTTGGACACCTTTTTATATTAAGCGTAAACAAACAAAACCTTGTAATGGTCATATTAAACCACAGAAACAAAATAAATTTTCTGCGATTTAGTTTTTACAACTAAAAATACAAACTTGGATTTGTGGATAAGTTATTTTTGGGCACTAAGACGGTGTAAACGAAACATTTCTCTCACTGTATTTTAAGCAAAACTACATTTACTTACTATCTCCTTAAGTTATAAGCTTAGTGGACAAAGGTGCTAAGTTTCTTTTTATAAATTTTTAACAGGTGAAAAAAATCTGGTCAAAGTTTTGGTTTCCAATAATTTAAAACTATTTATACTAAATCTCTTCTTAAAAAAATATTACAATGACAAAACATAAGAAGTTTTAATAAGTCTCATTGGTGACTTTTAAGTCCCATTTTAGGAATTAGCTCTTTTGACTTTACATTTTAAAACAATTTCAAGTCATTTAATGAAGAAAGTTGCTCTAAAAAGACTGTGTAATAAACTGGAAAATAATAAATGAATTTACTTGAATTTACTTTAAAGTTGTAAGTTGTAAAGTTGTACATGAAACTAATACTGTTTACTATGACTGAAATAAGTGTTTGAAAAAGGCGACTTGCCTTGTTCAAATTATGCAAAGTATTAGACACAGCAAGAAACTGCCAGCAACTGCAAGAAGATAATAAAGATTAAATAAAAAGAAGATATATGAATAATAGTCTCTTATATAGAGATAAAGAAAACAAATAAAGTGGTTAAAGAAAATGAAATAAAAAGGAAAAATTCCTTACAAATATTAATTTTTAAATACAAAAGCCGACTGCTCTACAAATTAAATTTTCATACAAAATAGGAAATTGATTTAAAGAAAACAACCCCAAAAGTATTGATATTATAAAGAAACTCATAAAAACATATTACTTAAAAAAAACTGAGGTTGTTTTAATGATACATATATTCGTATATAAAACAAACAAAATCTTTGCATTCTAGCAATAAAAAGTTTAAAACAAATTTTTCATAAAAATATTTTCCTATTTCCCCAAATTATTTAACATAAACCTCGTAGTACATGTCATAAACAGCAGTAATCACATAGAGTGGAGTCTGAAGCAGTTGGTATTTATATTATTAAGATTTTATATCATTTAAAATGGTTGAATGCATCTGTATGGCTATTTATCTAACTTGAAATTGCTGTGTACGAGGTCTGATCAAAAAATAACCGTTATTTTCAAATTTCGTGAGTTACGTATGTTCGATTTTCGCATTTTTTTCTGTTATGTTGGTACACATATCAGCCATTTTGGATTGTCCGTTTTTTTTTGACAGATAAAAAAATGGATCAAAGAAACTGTATTAAGTTTTGTGTAAAAAATGAGATTAAATGCGCAAAGACATTTGAAATGTTGACTGTGGCGTTTGGCGAGTCTACTATGAGCAGACCACAAGTTCAATTGTGGTATAACCGGTTTACGGAAGACCCAGAAGATGTCAATGACGATGCTCGTCGTGGTCGCCCGAGCATGTTAACAACCGATGAAAACATTGAAGCAGTGAAGAAAATGATTTTGGATAATCGTCGAATAACTTTCAGAGAGGTTGCTGATGATGTTGGAATATCGTTCGGCTAATGCCAAGCAATTTCTACGGATGTGTTAGGCATGAAACGTGCGGCAGCAAAGATTGTTCCAAAATTGCAAAATTTTGAGTAAAAACAACGTCGCATGGACATCGCTCAGGAGCTGTTGAACATCGTCAACGACGCTCCAGATTTCCTCAAAAAGGTCATAACTGGTGACGAATCATGGGTGTATGGCTATGACATTGAAATCAAAATCCAATCATTCCAATGGAAACGTCCAGAAGAGCCAAGACCGAAAAAAGCACGTCAAGTTTGGTCAAATGTGAAGGATGCGCTCACTGTTTTCTTCGACTGCAATGGCGTGGTGCATCGTACGGTCAATAAGGAATACTACCTTGAAGTCAGAAAGGCACAGAATTGTGGAAAAACCACTCATGGATTTTGCACCATGATAACGCTCACAGCTCACACATCGATGCTTGTGCGTGAGTTTTTGGCCAAAAACAAAACCGTTATCATGCCTCAACCACCGTATTCATCGGATTTGGCGCCCGCTGACTTTTTCCTCTTCCCAAAACTGAAGACACCGATGAAAGGAAAGCGTTTTGCTACGTTTGATGAGATAAAAGAAAAATCGAAACAGGAACTGTTGGCGATACCAAAAAGCTCGTTTCAGAAGTGTTTCGAGGATTGGAAAAAACGCTGGCATAAGTGTATTATATCTGAGGGGGATTACTTTGAAGGGGACAACATAGTTATTGATGTATACTTTTTGAATAAATTGATCAAACCTCGTATTTATTTTTCATTTACTTCTGTACCTATGTATGTATACTGTCATCTTATACAGACTTTGTTTATTTTTGTTGGAACACTGCAAATGTCAGTAAAGATTTCCCAAAAATACTTTTTTATTTTTATAGTATTTTCAAATTGAAATAGGGTTGTTTTTTCATGTCATTGTCATTGTAGTCAATCGTATTTACATATAAACGTTCTTATAATATTTACATATTATTAAGGAAAGTGTTTAGATAGAATTTACTTTATATTTTTTTTTTCGGTAAATGTTGTTATTTACCAGGATTTCAAGTGTTTAACCACAATTGATGGCTGCTGGTATTTGCAAAGTATATTCAAAGAAAAAAGTGTTTTTTTTTTTTTGGTAAATTGTAAATAAGATTTAATGGTAAATAAAATTAAATGTTTTGCTAAAATTATATTTAGTAATATTGTTGCTAAACAAAAGGATTTATTTTATATTACTTGACATTATGATGAAAAATTAACACAGAGTTATTTACATACAGGTTGTACATTGTTTTATTTTTTTATAATTGTTAAATGATTTAAAAAACTCACTTGTATGCTTACGTTGTATAAGTAGATTTTTTGATATTTTTTAGGAAACCTCACCTGTAATGATACAAATAGGAAAAACAAACATTTTATAAATTAATAAAATTCATGTTAAGAAAAATGTTTGAAAATTTTTAAATATAACAAAGACATTTTTAAAAAATAAGAAAATACAACAAAAAGGACTTTTGTTTGTTATTATTCTATTCATAAAATTGTGGAAAATTGATAGAATAAAATCGAATTCGTTTGTAGATTGTTTGCCATCCGAATCTCAAATAAAATTATTCCCATCATCTTATTAGGATTTTATGACTTTTTAATTTATGAAAAGTATGTGGGATTTGCAACCAATAAATAATAACACATTCAAATAATAAAGTCGAAGTGTATTAAATTTTTTGTATGGGGAGAATTCCTTAAAAATCTCATATAAATATAAAGCTGTCTTCTTATTAGTCTAAGGCCGCGTTTTCACTATATCATTTTTGTTGTCAAATTGTCTAAATTGTTGGCAATTGTATGAAAACGGGTTGTCATATGGTGTCATCTATGTTTGCAATCATGAAAATCATGATATGACAACCCGTTTTCATACAATTGCCAACAGTTTGGACAATTTGACAACAAAAATGACATAGTGAAAACCAAGCATTATGCATTAAAAACCCCACTTTTAGATTCATTAAAATTTTTAAATAAGTTATAAAAATACAACTTTACGAATTTCTTATCGTTTCGACTTTTTGCATAGCTATTAGATTTACTAATGAGAAAAACTTTTTCGGTCCAGTTAGTTAAGGTACGGTCTTGTGTTTATTTCAAAAATTTCTTTTGTTAAGCACAACTCACAATAGAGGTTTAGTTTTATTTTATTTGTTGATGTTTGATCTCAGAAAACACTTGAAAAATTAACAAATTTGTTCTAAAAATAGTGGTTACGCTTTTTTGAGTAAATATTTGCCATGTGTGTCCGTACCCTTAGACTTGAGACTTTTTGTTTAATTTCTGTTTTTATCCTATTTAAATGTGAGGAATATCGTTTTTTAATTTTTACAATAAAAATCGACTTTGTCGATGTAAAACTTAAAAAACACTGTCAGACAAATTTGTCGTAAAATGTGACCATTTAAAGGTGTTTGGTTTACGTGGTTGCCCTCAATGTGCAGACATTCAAATATAATGTTTTGATTGCGTTTTGAAGCATTCAGCAAAAATACAACATGTCAGATTAGGAAGTGTTGCATTGTTGCATTTAACGAACTATTTGATTGTGTTTTTGATGCCCAATTTCCCATTTTATTTCCAATTTTATATTTTTAATGAGTTTCCCTTTTATTCACATTACAATATATATGTACATATGTACATCTGAATAGTATTTTGCGTTTGGACCCAGGTGGCTACGATAATCAACTATAATAATAATTAATAAGCATTTTTGTAGTTCTTTGTACAATGGATTTCAAATTGTTAAAAAAAAAATTTCTTTCAAAAAATTCAAGACAGATTTGAATTTGCCCCCATTTGTTCAGTAAAGCGTAGTCAAGCAAAAATAATTTTCATACAAAAAAAAAGTTACAAGTAAGAAAGTATAGTCGGTCAAGCCCGACCATATAATACCCTACACCCAGTATATGTATAAAACAGTTTTTCAGAAATGGGCGTTATTTAAGAGATATAACCTATTGTTGACCGATCATCCAAAAATATAGTGTCATGATGTCTATGAATATGTGTTAAACTTTATCTCGATATAAATACGTTAAAAAGATTTATGGAGCTTAAATTGGATTACGGAGAGGGTCTTATATGGAAGTTTCGACTAATTATGGACCGGCCATTATAAAATTAGGGGTCATTATTTCTGTATATAAGAAACTTATTTGTGTCAAATTTTATTTGGAAACCAAAATTTTTAGGAAATTTATTATCGCTAAAGTGAATTTCAAAAGTGGGACTTATATGGGAGGTACGACTAATTATGGACCGATCATAATTAAATTGGAACGTATTAGTTTTAGACATATAAAATATATTTGCGTTAAATATTATTTGGATACCAAAATTTTTGAGAGAGTTATGCTCTTTAAAGTGATTTTCGGAAGTAGGCCTTATATGGGAGCTACGAGTAATTACAGACCGATCTGCACAAAAGTAGAATTTGGTTGAACTTTACCACTTAAAACGATGTTGCCATACAGATGTTTAGTTAAGTTTAGTTAAAAAATTTTTCAAAAAATTTTCAAGTATCGCAATTTACTTACTCTTGCAATGCTGTGAGAAGCGGCTGCGCGGCAAAGTAGAATTTTGTTGAACTTTGCCGCTTAAAACGATGTTGCCATACAGATGTTTATAATATGTAACATATAAGTTTAGTTAAAAAAAATTTCATTTTTTTAATGCTTTTTACACTAAAAAAACGTTTATTTAAGAATTTATTTATGTGAAAAACAAATCAATTTAATTTCTTGACATTTGCCGCTTTAAATATGCCACGCACATTTGAATACCAACAAAAAGTATTTATAAGCGGCAAAAAAATAGCCGCGGTCGCATGCCGCTTACATTGGCCTTCCACTCTATTTCGCTCAGTTTTTGCATATGGCCTAAACTATATATAGTATTTGACCGGCAAAAGATATTGGTTGCAAACCTTCTGTGTGTAATTGGAAATTTCGCTGTTTAAGTAATAAAGTAAATTTGAGGATATTTTAAACCAGACCAATATTTTGAAATTTTAATTTTCAAATGTATGTTTTTTAAAGTTCTAGCTGGATACTTAAAAAAAAATAAATATATCTGAAATCGGATGAAAACAAAAAAAATGGCAAATGATTGTGAATTTCCATGTCAAAAGGAATGATTTTCAAACCCCAAAATCAAGAATCATGTTCAAAACATAAACTCTAATTCTTGGCTACGCTCATGTAAAAATTATTGATTCTGCCCACTGTTTCTGGTTTCTGTATTATCTTCTAGAATTATTGAATTTTGAAAAATGTTCAGTGCCATATATTTTTTAAAATCGTGCCACTTTTTTATAATGATTCTTGACTTTGTTCTAAATTCAAGTACTCGTTTATAGTGACTGAAAAACATTATTTAATTTTTGTTTTTGTTAAAAATTGTTAATATAATATCATATTGCAGTTTTTCACTAGATTTTTTTAAAATTTTTAAAATTCAAAAACATCATCATCATTGTTCGTTATTCAAAAATGGTAATTTTGAAATCCTTCGGATAATTATTCGTAAGAAATTGTTTGATTATTCGAATGGAGGGTATCCAGTATATATATGTATGTACATAGGCAGTTTAATATTTAAACCATTATTGTAAATGTGGCGAATTAATAATGCAGGGGTTAATACAACTAAATAAAAAATGCAAATAATAATGATGCTGATGACGTTATTACATGCAACATATGTTGCTTACTGCAATACAAGTAATGTTAAATAAACTGCTGCTGTCTTTTGTCTACAACACTTTTGTTTTTTTTTTTTTTTGCCATCCTTTAACACAATCGATACAAATTTGTCTGCTATAAAGTTGTGAATAAAAAAACATCAAAACACTTAAAAAGCATTGCTTCTTACTCCATACTACAGCCCCGCATAAAACTGTGTTTAACTACTGCATGCAACTTCGTTTTTTGTTTGTTTATTTTTTTTTTTGCTCTTAGTGGCTCACAGACACTTTTATCGTTTTAATACTGTTGAATATTCATAAATAAAAGTTTATGTAGGGAAACATAAGGGTTTATTCATGATATTGAAAATATTTGATAAAAAAAAAATAAAATCAATAAACTTGGCTATAACAGCTGTTTGATATATGTACAAACATGCAGCCAGTATTTGTTGACGCTTTTGCTCCTTCCTTTGGCTTTAAGAGGCAACGTTAGATGTTTTACTGGGCCAGATACGAGTAGTGTAAGTAAATGACTGTGTTTGAGTGCAGTAAATCATAAAATGGTGCAATTAAATTCATTCTACATATATCCTTGAAAAGGATGTATTTAAATGCTGTTACTGTTTCTGCTTCTGTATATGTATTTATTTTTCAATTGAATTAATTAAATGAATGGAAACATACGTTTCCGCTTGGGCTTAATTTTGTATTTGCCATTTTAAGATGCTGTATTAAAAGTTTTCAAATTACTTCCCTTTTAATAACAGGAATATCAAAATTGTTTCTGTTTTTGTTAAATAAACCAACTTCAGCGTGCAAATAATTAAAACTATTTTATATTCCTTGCTTCTTTATATACATAAATATATTCTTGGTTTTAATTTTTCCTTTCTTAAACTATAATAATCTCTTTGTTTCATTCATAATTAAGTCTTATAAAATCTTCAGTATATTTTCATTTTTATTTTATAGAATTTGTATTCTTATATTTAATAACTTGCAACCCCCCATGGAGTGTTAAAGTCATGTGTGTGTAAATTTTCTGCTCATTGCTTTACTCTTTATATGCTGCCTTGTTGTGGTCATTCGAAAACTATTTTGTTGGTCATTTTATTTCTTCTTAGTGTAAAAGACGGGCCATGTGTAAAATGTTTCCATTCCAAAATCTCGTGCCATTTTCAAGTGCTGTTTTTTTTTATTTCTTTTAGTATTTTGTGGTTTACAAGTTATAGAGCAAACATTATTATACTCATAGTTTTGTTCCTGGCAGTTACTTTAGAAATATCCTCATGTTTATGTGTGGTTTTTGTTGATTTCTAAATATTTCTAAATATGTATGCTGCTGTTGAGACTGTCTGAGAATCAGTACAATGAACATGACAAAATCTATTGTGGTTTTTTTCTTGCTACCAAATGCACAAATTTATGCACATGTGTCTGCAGTTGTGAGACAGAGAGGCGGAATGTTAAAGGAGTTAAGGGGCCTGAGACGTTTTAATATTTATTTTCGATTTCGAATCATGTGAACTTATAA
Source organism: Bellardia bayeri (assembly GCA_950370525.1). Lineage (NCBI taxonomy): Eukaryota > Metazoa > Arthropoda > Insecta > Diptera > Calliphoridae > Bellardia > Bellardia bayeri. Next base: position 68,429,894 of record OX493266.1, on the reverse strand, counting down.
TTTGTTTTAAAAACAACTTAACAGCTGATAGTTTAGAATTATTAATAATGTATCAATACAAGAGAGAAAAACTGCTTTTTAGTTTTTATGCAATATTTAAGAAATGGCGACCATAGTTTCCAAAAAATTAACCTGATTCAATTGAAATTACCGCATTTGGGCTAACGGAGCGACATGATAACAGAGTTCTTTTAGCCTATTCAGTGTGACCATTTTGGCATTTTTGCAGCTAGATTTTGCATTTTTTATTTTGATTTAGCTGTAAATTTTCGATTTAGCATTTGGCATTTTTTTTTTAGCATTTTTTAATAAATTGTTTAGCATTTTCTAGCTTCAATTTATTTTTAATTTTTACCCTTGTTACAATTAAAATTGAAATATACCTACAAGAACAAATATAAATTCTGAAACTGTAAAAGAAATTAGAATAATAGTAGAAATTTCATAGCAGAGTTAATATGTCATCTAAGGCAAAGATTACCCAAAAATTTTTTAAGTTTGAAATATATTAACTTTTTTGCTGTTGACAATAGTTTAAAAATAAATATAATTTACTTTTATTATGAAAATTTCAAAGAAGAAATGGTAAATTTTTCAAATGATGAAATTACAACCTTAGAATTACAATGGTAAAAATTAACTTCATACGAGTGGCAAAATCAGAACTCAACTATTGAGTTTTGGATACAAGTTAATGAATACAGGAATGCTGTGAATGAAAATCCCTTCAAGGAATTGTCCGATTTTGTTATGATATATTTAGTTTTGTCATTTAGTAATGCAGAAATTGAACGTATATTTAGCGGAATGAATCTTTTAAAAAATAAAAATAAAAAAGAATGATATTGATGTGGATTGAAAAGATTGAATAAATGCTGCCAAAGTTTTCAAATAACTAAAGAATTAATCCAAAAAATTGATACAAATACATATAATATTATTAACAGAGCCCTCAGAAGTGAAGAATAGAAACTGATGAAATATTTAATATGTGGCCAAAAGTTGTTATTTTTGTTTCAACTAATTTATTTGTGAAGTAAATATAAATGCTATTAGATAGCAAATAGTTTTATTTTTTTTTTAGTTTGTTTTATGACATTTTAGAACATATAAAATACATAAAATGTTATATGAATTAATGGTCGTTTTTGTCACAAAATTGTTTTATGTATTTATATATATGTATTGACATATCTATTTACATATATGTACATATATGTATGTATAAAGACTGAAGAATATATATTTTTAATTTTTGTTTTATAATTTTAATTTACGATTTTTTAAGAGAATAAACAATTTGTTTTGTTTTTGAGTTCGATGTGGTTTTATTTATATAATTACATAAATATAATTTGTAGAAACAGCGGTACAAATAGTGAAGAATTTCTTCATAATATTATTTAAAAAAATTTTAGCATTTTTTTTTGGCATTTAAAAATCTATTTAGAATTATTTTGGATAGGATTTAGCTGCAAAAATGTTTGAGACCTGGTCACACTGAGCCTATTGATGTGGATGGTATGTACACTCAAAAAATTCTGTACGTAAAATTAACTGAAATTGTAATAAATGAATATCCAGTTGAAAACCGGTCTACTTATTATTCATTTAATTTTAACGAAAAGTTCATTTAATTTTAAATGAAAAAAATTCAACTCCAAATTCCGTAAAATCAACAGAATTTTCAGTTATTTTATTGATTTTAGTTATTAACTAAAATAAAATAAAATTTTCAGTTATTTTATTGATTTTAGTTATTAACTAAAATAAAATAACTGAAAATAACATGAAATAATTTTCAAAGGGTCGGTCTATACATAGTCATAGCTTCCGTATAATATCTACATATACATATCTTATATTAAAATTCACATTGACTGTTTGAGAATTATAACATTTAAAATTAAATGAACTTTTTGTTAAAATGAAATGAAAAATAAATAGATCGGGTTTTAATTAAATTTTCAGTTATTTTAAATTACAGTATTAATGTGCACTTAGTTTTTGAATGAATGTTATGGTGTTTTCTTTTCTGGCAAAAATGTTACATATATGCTACACTTTTTACCCATTTCCCATATAAAAAAGGAAAAAAGTGTAACATTTTTGCCAGAAAAGAAAACGCCATTAGATTCAGTTAAAAACAAATTTTCTTAGAATTTTAAATGTTTATTTAGTTAAAAACAACTGCACGGAATACTTCCTGAATAAACTACATTCCGTTACTGTAATAATATTGTGAGTGTAGTTTCCATAACACTGTACTACATGCTAAACAACCCGTGAATCAGTTCTATTACATCATAAGATATGTCTGCTCGTTCACTCTCGTTTCGTTGATTATAATTAGACTCCAAGATCTAAGGTCTAAGCCCACACCCATCCTTGCATTAACGAAGGACATGTATCAACGCAAATCTGCCATATTTATGCAAAATGGTTCAGAAAATGCCAACAAAGAATACATACACATACATCAGCAATGCCAGGGAGGGGCATGCAATTAGATTTTACGGGAAAATTTACACCTGGAGCTATGAATATTTTTGATTCTCTTAAGGTTGTTCTTAGCTGCCTTTGAACACATTGTTACAAAAAACATGCATTGTAATAATTTAGTTTGCTTTTGTAATAAAATAGTTTTACAACTAGCGATACATTTTTTTACTAGCTGCACTTGTGTGACTGTTAAAAAATTTACAAGCTTTCGAGAACAAAGTGCCTTTTTTATGTATAGTTATGTTGGTTTGTTGATCAATAGATATTTGTAACGCAATGCAACGAAACATGATACATTTTTAGAATTTTAATAAAACATTAGGTAAAATACAGTGAGACAAATATAAAATAAAGTGTAAACAAAAAATTACAAAAAAACGAATTTTTGTAATATTCAGTAACTTTCCTAGAGAATTTGTAATTCTGAGTGCAACACCCAGAAAACTCTTTAAACTTTGTATATTCTAAAAGATCTTGCCAAGTCTGTCGAGTGCCCCGATAGACTAGGCGATAGATTGCCGGACTATCAGTCAAAGGGTTGCGGGTTCGATTCCCGCCAAAGACTCTGGGTGTTTTCTGCAGACAAGCCAAAAGCTTCGCAGTTTGTGTTTGTTAATTAAAGAAAAAAAAGAATATTTTCATATTTATGACAGTAGCGAAAATCCAATTTTAAGGCAACAACATTTTTGTAAGAAAATACAAAACTGAAATAAAATTAACACATCATATGTAAACAACCCACTGTGCAACTGAAAATATGTATGCAATACATCAGCAACATTCTACTATACCCTAGAGACCAAGCAAGGCGCGTGCTAGGCGCTAAAACATTGAAACACATACATACATACATTAATGAAAACAACTGCAGTTGGAAAATATCACCGTTATAAAATATTTAAAAAACAATTTTCCCCAGAGGCACAACAGAGTACATACAACATTTATCAAGCTGAAGAAGAGACACACACGCAGGAACATACCAACACAAACTATGAAAACCCCAAATGCCATGGTTTTTGTGCGAATTTCATTCACAGAATTATGGTTTGAATAGAAACGCGCTGTAGAGCAAAAACAAAACAGAAAATTAAGAATTAGGTGCGCAATGCGACATGTTGGCCATAACCAAAGTACTAAATATTTTACAGCAACAGACAACATGTGACAACAACATTAACAGGCAAAAGCAACAATAAAACTGAGGAGGTAGCAGACATATCAACAGCAACAACAACTCTTATTTGCTACCATAATAGTTTATGTTACAGATAACATTTCACTTGTAACTTGTTTTTTGTTTATTTGTTTGTTTGTTGCTGTTGTTACTAAATTGTAAAACTCTTCTTTCTTTGGAAATAACAACCGCATCTTAAACAGTTTCCCAAAACATTTATTTTCTTTTTTTTCTCTGGATTTTATGTTCAAAAACGTGCAAAGTGCAAAAGCGAAATTACTTTATTTTCAAGATTAAGAGCGCCAGCAAGGGAGTGTAAAATAAAAGCAAATTCGTAAATTGTTTCTTTGCAACAGTCTGTTGCACTTGTAAACTTTTTATTGTTTGTCTTTCTTATACGACTATTTATAGTATTTTTTCTGGTTTTTTTTCTTGTTTTTTTTTTTTGTAGTAATACTTTCATAGAAATTCTTTTTTTGGCACAACCCTGACCATGAAATTTTAAACTGTAACAGACACCAGCATGACACTTGAAAACTTTCTAATAAACACGATCAGCCAGGCACATGCATGCTATCTGAATTGGTATAAATGTAAATAGGTATACATACATACTCGTATATACTATGTATATGTATACATATTGTATATATGTACGTGTTTTTAAGGTAAATTGTCTATAGTAATAGTTGTTGTTGAGGAAAATTTATTTTAATTTGAAATTAATTTGTTAGAGGCTAAATCATGGTGTAACTATACAAGGTGAGTGCAGTAGCCCAGCTGACTGACTTTGTTTACAATTTAATTATGTCAAAAGTAATACCTTTTCAAGTGTTTTTGACAGTAGTACATTGTTTTACACAAATAAAATGTCTGTTGTTTCTGTATTGTGTTGTATTTGTTGCCGATTTGCACTCACCTTGTATAGTTACACCATGGGCTAAATACTCGTATAATTAGTATTGAAATAAATTATGGCGGCATTTTAAACAGACTTCTGTTATCGTTTAATGTGATTATTATGACTCATGATTTTATTATGAGTTTAGCTATTGAAATTGTTTCTATTTTCTATATAAGTATATTATACACAATTAATAAACTTTATAGTTTATCAAAATTGAAATTATTTCATTTAATGCAAATAATAATATTATATGTTTTTGTAATTCAAAATGTCTATTGTAACTTGAGTGTTTCTAGGTAATCTAAAGTGTAGTCAGCTTAAACTTTTTGAATTTCCATACAAATCTGTACTCATGCTCTGCAACTTGTACTTTTAATTTGAAAACTCAACAGAAATTTGTTGTAATATTTAGTCATAGTCGACACATTTAAAATAAACAAAACGCAGACACTTTAATAATATTTAGTTAAAATTTTTTGAATCAAAAATGTGCCACACAGCTACTGGGTACTGGGGATGGAACATACACATTTTTAGCCTTTCAGAACTAAAAAAATTTTGTATAACATTTTTTTTTTTGGCAAATTTTGTGTTTCTCTATATAAAATTTGGGTATAACAGTTTTTTCTCCAGAAAATCTTGCACATTACAAATTTTTTGGTGTAAAACTATTTTTTCTATAAAAAATTGTATGTAATAAAGTTTTTACTTACAGCAATTTTTTGTATAAAAGTTTTTTCTGTTGAAACTCTTTTTTATAACTGTTTTTTTTTATAGGAAATCTTGTGTATAACAGTATTTTCTATAGAAAATCTTGTGTATAACAGTCTTGTCAAAACAATATTTTCTACAGAAAATCTTGTGTATTACGGATTTCTCTATAGAAAATTTGGGTATAACTGTTTATTCTATAGGAAATCTTGTGTAAAACTGTTTTTTTTTCATAAATAATTTTGTGTATAACAGTTTTTTCTAAAGAAAATAATGTGTATAAAAATTTTTACTAGAGGAAATCTTGTTTATAATTGTATTTTCTATAGAAAATCTTGTATATAACAGCTTTTTCTAAATAAAATCTTGTCAAAACAATATTTTGTACAGAAAACCTTGTGTATAACAGTTTTTTCTATAGAAAATATTGTGTATAACGGATTTCTCTACAGAAAATTTGGGTATAACTGTTTTTTTCTATAGAGAATCTTGTGTAAAACTATTTTTTTTTATAAAAAATTTTGTGTATAACAGTTTTTTTTTTACGAAAATTTAGAGTATAAAAGTTTTTTCTATAAAACATCTTGTTTATACCTGTTTTTTTCTGTAAAGAATCTTGTGTATAACAGTTTTTTCTATAAAAATTTTGTCAGAATAGTATTTTCTACAGAAAATCTAATGTATAACAGTTTTTTCTATGTCAAATCTTGTGTATGACAATTTTTGCATAGAAAATCTTTTGAAAAGGAGTTTTTTTTTCTAAATTTCAATTTTATTAATTCCATATTTTAAACGTGAGTGTTTTTTTTTTATAGAATAAAATTTTTATAATTTAAAATATTTAAAAAGAAACTAACAGCCTTACTCATAATACTAAATACCTTGTGTAATTACATTGTTTCAGTTCATTTTAATTATGATTACGGCTGTTAGGTACTTTTTAAATATTTTAAATTATAAAAATGTTAAATTAATTCTTTAATTACACTGTTTAGTTATAGACAAACAAATTAATCCAAAAACAAAATATTGCTATATATAGTATTTTTTAGTGTTTGTTGTTATCTGTCAAATACATTAAAGTCTTTATTATGTGTATCTTAAAATAAAAACACTAAGCAGATTTCTATTGTCCACATAAAATAGTTTCCTTATCTTATTTTTTTCTCCAATATTGTCCTTTTTGTTTATGTTAAACTTTGTCTGGAGTTCACTCCTTTGATGTTGTTTAGGTTTTTTTTCAATTTTTTTGTTGTATAAATATTTTATAAATATTGAAGTTGACACTGAGTGACATCTAAAGTTGGACAAATAGACAGACAGAAACACATGCGTTACTATTTCCATTTCCCAAATGAGTCAACTGAAAAACTATCAACAGTATTACATGTGTCGTGTAAAAGCTTTAATAGAAATAAACACAAAAATAGAAATTTAAAGGAGATGTTGATGATGATGAAGAAGCAGTAATGTAGAATATGGTTTCATTTTACTTTTATCAATATGGTAGTTTGAATACAACTAAACCCGTTAGTATTTAATATTACGAGAGCAAGTGTGAGCATGACTTTTTAATAAACAACAACAAAAGATGTTCAAAGGACCTTATAAAAAGTATTGGGTTTCCTGTTGCTTTGTATTGTTGTACACAGGCATGCAGACATACACACATATGGAAATGAAATCCATATGGTTTGAAACTCGAACATACTACTGCCAAAAGTAGAAGCCAACATGTCTGGTTGTATTCTATTTCTTCTATTATAATAAATTCAACAATATTTACCCCCACACTTTTATAGTATTTTATTTCCCAGCTGTTCTAGGAGACAGTCGCGAATTATTGATTTTACTTATCATTTTGGGTAGCCACTGGTTACTGCTGCACTTGCATCGATTGTAAAGAGCCTGTCTGTATAAGAGCCAGTCCAAAGTAGTCAGTGCATGGGATTCACATCATAACACATACGATTGAGTCACAAAGTCACATTTAAGAAACACTAATAAAAGGGATTTTCAACAAAAACTTTGTTTTCCAACCGGGTCATATTGGAATATCATAAACATTTTCATATATAACTTGTTGATATAACAGTAGTTGAAACTTTGACAATTGTCACAACGAAATTTGACTGTAAAGTTGGTTACAGTGAATTGATGACAATGGTAGTGGTAGAGGAGTTTTAATTCTAGTCTCTCCAAAGCAGCATAGACTTAACTCTAGTCTGTCCAGAGTAGAGCAGACTTAGATACACTAAAGTGACAATTAACTTAACACTTATAAGGGTTCGATTCAAGAATGTATGTATAAACCATTTAATTTATATTTGCACTACGAAGATTACCTACGTGTCAAATGGCTTACAAATATATAAATTGTCTATAAAGAATACATTGATGACTTCTAGAACAGCAGGGTTTTTCAAACATTTATGTTTTAATATAGCAGTGGTTTGTTGGTCTTTAATATTGTTTTACACACTTTTGTTAATAGTGTGAGTGTAATAGTAGTAGTAGTAGAAGTTGTTGTCATCACCATGCTAAACTTAAGCCCTCTTTATTGTTGTAGTTTGTCTGTATATTTGTGTGGTTTTCAGTTTAGTTTCCGGTTATTTTGGTTTGCTAATTCTTGTTGTATACTGTGCACACTTTGCAGGTAAAGATATTTGCTTATGTATTTGTATTTCCTATATGTCCTTTATCCTTAACAGCTTTATAGCTGCTTATTTAATACATTTGTATAATTTTTTGTTACTTAGTCTGTTGTTGTTTATAGAGAATTTTGCCAAAGTGTTTTTGAAAAGTAAATATTTTTTCATTGTCTTGTCTCACTAGCCTGTCTGGTGCTTGACAATTTCAGAAAATTTTACTTCCGTTTGCTATCACTACTTCATAACAATTGTAACCTTCTTGTTGTTTCTCTTACTTTTAGTGCTTCTAATTCTAAAGCCAATTCTATAACAAACATAATTTTGTAAATGTTTTAAACATTGAATATAAATGTTGTTTTGTTTGTAAATATATTGATTTTTTGTTCGTTTTTCCCTTTCTGTAGGTGTCTCTTAGATTTGCATAAAATTTAATATTTTTTGTTGGTTGGTTGGTTATTTTTTTTTTGTTTTGTGTGGTCTTTAGTTTAATACAAGGTGTCTTGTCTTGTTTTGTTTTATTCAAATTTAAATGTTTATTTACATTCTAAATGATGATGCTTTTAAGGATGTTTATTTTATGTTTTCTAAAGACACACATATTTGTGTGTCTTTTGTTTTGTTTTTCTTTTGTTCATCTTGTTTCAAGTTTATGTAAATGTAAATTACTTTTTTCTGCAATATTGTTTAAATTTATTAAAACATGATATAATTTATGTGATATTTCAGCTCAAATTTCAAGAATAAAAAATTCGATCTAGTGATTTGTGTGTCTCACAATTTCATTGTTTTTAAATTTACTGCTTGTGAATTGAAACCAAGAATAACTGGTCCAGTATATAAATAAATTATACAAATTACCACATTTTTTTTACACTACACTGTCTAGATTAGAGTTCACTCTACGCTTTGTAGAGTGGAGTTTATTCTATAGTATTTACAGTAAAGTTTGATCTACAATGTCTAGAGTACAGTTTACTCTACACTGTCTAAAATAAAATCTACTAGAGTAGAGTTTAATTTTTACAGTCTAGAGTACAGTTTACTCTACGCTGTCTAGAATAGAATTTACTCTACAGTATTTAGAATAAAGTTTACTCTACAGCATTAAAAGTAAAGTTTGCTCTACATTGTCTAGAATAGAATTTACTCTACAGTATTTAGGGTACAGTTTACTCTACGCTGTCTAGAATAGAATTTACTCTACAGTATTTAGAATAAAGTTTACTCTACAGCATTAAAAGTAAAGTTTACTCTACACTGTCTAGAATAGAATTTACTCTACAGTATTTAGGGTAATGTTTACTCTACACTGAGTATAATTTAGACTAAGCTATAAGACGAAAGTTTAATGTAGTCTAACCAGAGTAAAATAGAGTTCACTGTAGTCTCTCCAGAGTGAATTAAAATAAAGCTTACTTTAGTGTGTCCATTAACAAAGGTATAATTATTATTTTTTAAAATACAACAATTTTTATTCTATGCCCATAAAAAATGGACACGTTTCTCAGTCAAACAACCAGCTTAATAATTTCATCAAAAACTTATTTACACATTTTTTTTTGACATTTCTTCAATATGACACCAGAATGGTCTTCTATTAACTTTAATGAAATCACGTTTAAAAAAATGTCAATATTTTAATAATGGGAAAAAAAACTTTCAAGTGGACTCTGTCACACGTCCATATGTCTTTTCTAGAAAAAAATTTCAAGCAGCCTACAACAATTTCAATTAATCTTTTGACAGTGTGTTGTTAGAATGGGAAAAAGTATATGTTTCTTTACAACTATAGAATGGTTGACATAATACCGTAATTTCCCAAACACGTACAGCATTTATCATACTTAAATAAAGGAAACAAAGAAACGAACAAGTAAATTCCTATACCATTAAACACAAACATTTCAATGAAAAGGAACATGACAAAATAAAACGACAAAGAAAAGTTAATTTAAATACTCACTTAAATATTTTCATTACAGCGTAATGGGAAAATTCTTTCTGAATTTGACGTAGACAGCACACAATACAGTCGGGCATAGGGGACTCCCAGTTAAACCTCTGCGTGTGTTTTCATCATTCCCAAATTAAATATGGCACTTAACAATGTTGCATGTGGCACCATAGAATTTGACAAATCAATTTAGTAGATAATTAGTTATGCAAATATGTTAAAACTGTTTCTTCTGCTCTCTATGTACAACTATTCAATTGCTGATATTTTGTAAATTACTAAAGTGTCATACAAAATGAATGAATGAATGAATACAAAATACCACTTTGATTATAGAACATTTTGCTTCAGTACACTTCAGTACTGTTGTGGAGTTGTGTTGTGTCAGGCAATGAAGGAAATCAAAAGTAGAGTGTTAAAAACTTGTTGTTTTTTGGGGGTGTAGAAATTATAATCATCATTTTAGATTGTACTCGTATTGTTTGTAGTAATTGTTATTGCCATTGTTGCTGATTTTGTAACTTCTGCATATTTAATTAAAATACATACATACGAATATCTATCTGGCGAGTTTTCAAAAGGGCAGGAACACTCTATACAAACCTTAAATAGTTATTGTTTCTGGGAATTGTATAGAAGAGTTTTTGTGGGAGAGTTTAGCATTATTGTGTGGCAAATTTTGATAAATTGTTTTATGTATTTCATTGGCTTATTGAGTAAAAGTGATAAGTCGTGTTTCTCAAATATTACGGCAGTCTCACTTTTTAAAAGCCTTTGTTTCAAATATTTAAAGAAACAAAAACTGTTGCATTATTTATTTCGCTGAATATCTGTTATCTATTGTGACTAAAGTGCAACGTGTTTAATATCAGTAATCGAAACGATAATAAATTTCAAAATTATTCAAAAAGGTCCTTAAGAAAATTATTATGTATTTACTTTTATTAATTACATTAATTAATCCAAATTTTTTAAATCAATAAATTAATTAGTTTTAATTCCATTGGACTACAATAATATTTTTGCAATTTTGACAACAAAAAGTTGGACTTTTGACACGTTTACATACCAAAAAATGGATTTAGAACTTTTACATATCACAGTATAACAACTACAAAAACTAAATACTTTTAAAACAAACATTGTATTTTTACCTATGATAACGTTTTGCATTAAAACCTCAATTTTCATAAAAAGTAGACTTAGCAGGTTTGCTCCCTAAGATAACTATTTGTATGTTGGCTATTTGAAATGTTTTCTAAAAAGGCGCTTTTTTTGCCAGTCATGCTTGACATGATTATATTTGTCATGTGTAGTAGCTGTATGCTTTGCATATTCACATAAAAGTTGAATGAACTGCTGGTTGAAGGTACATCATCAGTTCGTATACTTAATGGGGGGGCTAGTAAAATGAAGTTATCTGGGGCGTATACTTGTTTTTTAAAAGAAAATTTTTTAAAATGTCGCGCAAATTTTTAACTTTTCTTTCTATCTAAAACATTGTTCAAATAAAATCAGGCCGCCCTATAGAAGTATTTTGTTTAAACATTAATTTTGACAACAAATTAAATCGGTAGGAATATATTTGTAAGAGTGTTGAACAATGAAAAATCAAAATAAAAAGAAAATTCTGCACAAATTATGGAAAAACCCAACATTATCGGGTTCAATGATCGCAAAAAAAGCTAAAGTACAAGATCTCAGCACAAAAAGAAAGCAAAATTTTATTAAATGAAACCAAGAACTTGCAAAAAAAACTATTAGTTAAAATAAAGCAAAATCCGGGTCTCTCGAGCTATTAAATATTTAAAGCGTGTTAAAAACAAAATGGCGTTGCTAAGAAACGAAAACAGAAGGTTTTAAGAAATTTGTTAAAAAGGCAATGGCTTGGCAAGCAATTTACAGTTGTAACCTGAAGAGCAGGCCTTTTGTTACCTCTTTAACTATGAATTTTTGTATATGTATATAAAACGTTGATAATGTATTCTAACAGGAACCAGGAAACCGATTAACCGTTTTTATTTATTTTGAAAAACCCAATGTTTCGAATATTTCTTATTCTCAAATTTTTCGACAAGATGGCTATTTTGTAACAGTTACCGGTTTTTATAATTAAAAACATTGTTTTAGTTTTTGATCAAAAAAATTAAAAAAATGTTAACTTTTTATACTTGATTTGCCGCTTGTTTTATTTCTTGACAATATTTTTTTATTTTCGTATCAAAAATCTCACGCTAATTACAATATGTTGTAAAAACTTACAAACAAAAACTGGAAGAAATATAAAACGATTTTGTTTCCAAAAGCGCTTCAACATAATTAAGTTTATTTTATAAAAACTTATATTTGAAAATACTTATGACACATTTTCCTAATCAGGAATAAAACTAATGATCTTTGGCACAGTTTAATTGTTAATTAAAAAATAATTATTGGTTAATAAGACTTTTTGGAACAAAAATTTTTAAAAACTTAAAAAATACTGCATATAATGAAAACCCGTTTTCGGAACAGTTTTTTTTCCTTCGTATAAACAAAAAATCGGGTTTCTAAAAAAGTTAGTTTTTAATACTCTAATCAGCAATGGTTTGGTATCAAAGAAATCACATCGACGAAAATTATATAAATGAACTTCACCTAATTGTCACTAAATTGGAACAATGGATCAAAGGAAAGCTAAAGCGAAGTAGACTACAGTTCTTGACAATAAACAAATTTTTACCAACCACATGTTGATCGAAATATTTTGCAGCCCTCAAAATAAAAACACGAAGTTTTATAAGAGGAATTCTTTCTCATGTAGCTCTATTTAAATATTAATAAATTAATATGAATTTGTGGTTCAAAATTATTTAATCGCTTTGTGTGTTACATAAATATTAATACATTTTTTTTAAGAGTAAATTTTATATTTAATTTTGAAAAACATAGTTATTGTGTTTTTAACAAAACGTATATTTTTAAGTAGAATTCTTTAAAATTTGTAACAACTATTATTTCTGTTATACTATTTTTAAAAGAGAATGAAATATTTCGCTTTTATCTCTAGTCGAAATCGATTTTCGTTGCTGCTTATTTTAAATTTTATTTGTGAAACCAATAAAAATAGATTTCTTGACAAATACATTTGAAAAACCACCCTAATTTGTAATAAGAAACATCAAAAGGTCTAAAATAATAGAAATCAATGTACGCAATTTTCTGTCTTTAAAAAAAAAATAGTAACAAAATACAACAAATTTATGCAGGGAATCAAACAAACAAACAGATGTAAATACGAGTATAAATGCTACTTACGCACATGTTACAAATAAATTACACATATCATGACAAACAACATAGTTACATACACACATACATATGTACATATGTACATTTATAAGGCTATTAGAGTGTGGTGTTATTGGTAAGAGACACAAGTGGGTTATAATAACCGAAAAACAGACAAGATTTCCTCTGGCTGTATAGGTATAAATAACAGGGATATGTGTTATAAATATAACTGTGCTGGGTTGGAAAGGAGTGAGAGACTACCAGGAAATGCAAAAAAAAAATACAACATGTTTTCAAACAAAATTTTATGTTGTGTGAGCAAGGACGAGAAATTGTCGTCATGTATGTGGAAATACTTCTATGGATGTTCGCAGCATTGAAACCAACGCAGACGACATGTGAAACTCAAATAAATAAAACCTCAAGGGATGCACTTAAACTTATAAATGTTACAAATATCATACTCAAACATACAGCTTTTCTTTTATTGCTTTTTAATGTAGGTGTATGCACATGTAAAAAGGAACTTAAAGGAATAAAATGGTAAAAGGCACAATTTTTTCAGTTATTAGCCATATCGAGAATGCTAACAAAAATTAAAGTACATCTAGAAAATTGCAAAAATCTGCAAATTTGTAAATAGTTTTTTTAAAGCGATGCTATTCAAGTTAAAGTATAATAATATGGACTGTATGTTGATAGTTGTCATGTCAAAATATATACATTCGAGTCTTTTTTTCAACCATTAGTATCACTTAGCAAGCGAGATCTATAACGCGACATATTTTCCCGTCACCTTTGTAATGTAAAGATAAGCTAACATTTTCAACAATCTTTACTGCTTTTATTAATATTTGCCTACAAATACATAGAGGTGGCTATTTAATTTTGATTTATATTAAATTTATAACTTTTTTATGTTAATTGTTTTCTTTTGATACTATATTGATTTCTTTGTTTTGTGGTGTAATGTTTCACAAATGTTAACATGAACTTTAAGCTTTAGTCTCTATAAATTCTATCATTTATTGTTAAGAAATATTTTGATTTTCTTCCACAAGAATATGTACCATAGCTCATTTGCACTTAATTTTCAGTTTAGAATGACCTGGAGCAACTCCACAGCTTTATGTTGTGAACAGTTATATTGTGCAATATACCGAAAGTTTGGAAAGCAATAACTCAGCAAAAAAAATTTAAATTAGAAAACAGTAAAATTGCTATATTTTCCATAAAGGTTCTCACAATATTTAGCTTCTGAATTGGTGAAAAAATGCAAAGTAATATATGCTGGGAATTTTGGACATACATTAATTTATTTGTTTATGGATTTACGCACAAATATATCGACTATAGTTATGTAGCAAAAGTTCTACAATTGTATCTAAACATACCTGAACAATTTAGTTCAATAAGTTGTTTTTTTTTTGGTTGCAAATGGTTGCAATGGCAACAAGAAGTTTGTATGGAAAATCGATTTTTTTTCATCACACACATTATTGAGACTCAACCAAAAGTATATATAATTGACATAAACAGTTTAGTATTGACAATTAGACAAAGTAATGGATAGAAATTTCAGAAAATCATGAACAAATTTTATTAACTTGTTATTGTAGCGTTAGTTGTTGTTGTATTTTCACTAGTGTCATTCACAATCTTGTGCGAATGGTATTGCATCATTGCATTTGCAAAAAAGTTTAGTATAGTTTTGCTCTATACTAACAAAATATATATAAAGAGCAAAAATTTGCCAAGCCTTTTTGAAAATGCAATGATGAAATACCATTTGCATAAGATTGTGAAGAACTAATAATAACATGAATTGAGTTGGCTCGGTTTGGAACTCATTGATCTAAAGGTGATCATAATTTTAATTTGTCAAGTACCCATAGTTTTGACGATAACCGAGTTTAAAAAGGTGTTGAAATTTTATTATTTCAAAATCTTTTTACATTCTCAGTAACAAACTTCTTAAACAAATTGTAAAAAATCAGATTTACACTAGCGGCTTTTAAATGCTATATGTGAGAATGAAACAGGAAAATATTTATATCAAATGATGTCTGCCTGCGTTTTATTTTCAGGGAGTTTCGGAAAAAATTAATTTAACTCATAATTGGTAAAAAATTGAATTCGAAATTATTTTCACAGACATATTTTCATATTTTACATTTATAACGTGTTGTATTAACACATTTTTAAAGTAAGTGGAGGTGTTTTACAAAATTACCCACATAGTCTGAAAATTCCTCCTAAAATTGTTTTAAATTTTGATAAAAAAAAATGTATTAAAATATTTTAAACAACAAAATAGGGTAAAAATAACGGTGTAATTAGTTTGTTTATTTTTTGAAGAACGAAACAACTCCTTTATACCCCGGCACAAATAAAACTAGATGTAATAGATTTTACACACTTACACTGCCACATTACATTTCAAACATATATGAGAATGTGTGTGAATTATACGAACATTTATTATAGTCGCTTCAATACTTTAAATTACCTTGTTGAAATTTTCAAAAGCAAATAAATCGTAAGAAACAAATTCTAAAGAAAAATATACACAAAATATAAGGTAAAAAACGAGAGAAAAAATTACAACAAAAGCCAAAATACTTTGAATTTATTTACGCGTATTTAAGAAGTAAAGAAAAAATATGTATAAATAAATCCTTAAAAAAAATCCAAGATATTTATGTATGTGTTTATTGATAATGAAAATAAATAACAAATATAAATAACATTTCAAGCACACTTATGCACTTATATGTACAAAACAAAAGATAGTCTCATACATATAAGATGTATGTATAAAATATAAAAAAGGGAACACCCAAAAGTATGCTGCATAAAATCAAATTTAAAGTAATTTGCACTGCATGAAATAAATCAAATAAAACGACACAAAACACACGCATACTCGTGTCAAATGTAAACAAAAAGCAAAATACAACCAACCAAATTTTATTAAAAATAGGAAAAAGTTCTTGAAATATTTTTTTATATGTATTGTACTCGGCTACAGAGAAAAAAAAAACACAAAAATATTGCCAAAAGGCTTCATGACATTGTTGAATGTGGTAGGATTTTTGTATTTTATTTTTATGATACGTCTCCTTGAATATGTATTTTATTTTATTTTATTTTATTCTGTTTTTATTCATTTTTATTCACATTTTATTTATTATGTTCATATATAAAACTCTTGCATTGTACGTGAATAGATTCAGGTATATTAGCAGGGTCCCCAAAAAAAATGTTTGTCAATGTTTTTAGTTGCAATACAAGTTTGTTCTTCATTTTATTTTGCACTTGAAAAGACTTGTACGAAATTTTAATATTTACCTTAACTGTTTTAATACAACTTTTAATATTAGCTGAGAACATGAAGCTCCTTTTCGGGACTGTCTAATGTGTTTGAATATGTTTGTTGTAGAAATTTCAGTCTGCATACTTTTTCATTCGTTATTAAGTTTAACTTTTTTGTATTTTGTTTGAATATTATAACTTTTTTGTTGTGTAACAAAAGTGTTGCCAACATATTTATTTCAGTTGCAATGTGTTGATGCCTGAAACATGTAATTGTCGAGTGTTTTTTTTTTTCATTTTTTGCTTATTTGTTATAATATTTTTTTTTTATTATGAGTTTTTTGTTATTCTTATTTTATGAACTAAAGTGAAAATGATAAAGTGAGTGGAATTTATGAAAATACATATATATTTTATTTGTCAGGGATTACATTTTTGGCAAACCAGATTGTAAGAATAACTAGGTTTTAAATTAAAAACAATAACTTTAATTAGCCTCCAATAGTTTATTGCAGAGACCGAAAATAACTCGTCCATATAATCAAAAATTAAGATTTATATTTTATTTTTGAAAGTAAATCACTAATAAATAACTGTTATAAAATGATTTTTGTTTACACGGTTTGATTTGACCTTTATTAGTTTTTGTTGTTTTTTAAGTCTAAAATTACATAAATTTTTAACAAATTGTAAATTGAACATGTTAAATATGAACTAAAAAATAACAGTGCCCATATTGGGCAAGAAGTAACAAAAAAGCGAGTTTATTATTCAAGCTTCTTTGATTTGCATTAAATAAACTTTTGCCATTTATTTTAAAAGTTCGAAAATAAAAGTTGTAAACTGACCTTTACGAAAAAAATATAATTATAAATCACTCATCTTGATTATTTCCGTTATTTTCTTTTCTGTTTCTCTCAACCGCAAACCTAAAATGTTCTTATATTAATCACTCTCTCAGTGACATAAAAGAAAAAACGAGCGAGTTTTAAATGGTGACAATTAACCGCTAAAATTAAAGTGGACCCGTTTTTTTTTCGGTCTCTGGTTTATTGCAATGAAGTTGAAGATATCATTGAAAAAGTAGTTTTTAAACTACAACAGCAATTCGAGTATATACTATCAGAGAATAAAATAACTAAAAGAATTTATCAGCCAAAAAAAAAAAAAATATTGTAAATCTTTCTCTCTCTCTCTCTCTCGCAAATACTAATGATACTAAAATACTGTCACGTTTAATTTAGTTTATTTGAACTTTCAAGTTCATTAGATTTTTTCGTTTGCTCTTAAAAAACATTAAATTTAAAAAGAAATAATGTAAAAATAAGAACTTATTATATCGGCCGAAATAATAAGAAATTTTCTGTAATAATAAATATAAAAGTTCAACAATTTTTCATTAAGAAAAACAGTAGTCTCTAAAAATAAAAATAAGAACTTTAAAAACTAATTTAATATCTATTACTTTACAAACATTTCTTTCTTTTTCATTTTACAGAAAACTCAATTTGTTAAGTTTTATGAAACGACGAAGAAACCAACAACATTATCATTTTCCCTCAAGGTAAATAAATTTAAAATAATATTCCTTATTTAGCTTAAGACCTCTCTAAAAGTATGCAACGCTTTTTTCTACGTTTTGTTGTTGTTACATTTATATTTAAATCGCACACAAACACAGATAGACGACTCTCATAGACTTAATACAAACACATTTGTCTTCATTGTTTTGTTATTTACATTGGCTTATGAGTAATTTCGCAAAACAAATACCTCTACTTCAAGTAAAATACGTACTTAAACAGAACATGCAACATTTATACAAACACGCATATTCTAATAGATTTCTTTACTTGTGTTTAGCCAGTTAAGGAGCAGAAAATGGTTAAAAAAAATATTGGTAGTAAAAGGCTGATAGAGACATGTTAGAATGTTCTTACTAGTCTTGAGTTTTATGAATAAACACTTTATTTTATGAACCAGTTGTGTTTAAATTGTAGTATAAAAAGGCAGCATGTTTTATATTTCTTTTAATTTTATGACTAAAACAGCTTCTGTATGTGTTAGAGTTTATTGAGGTATAAATTTAAGGTATTACATATTTAATACACCATTTTTAAATGAAATCTATTCTTTATATGCAAATGTAAAATGAAAATATAAATGTTTCACTGATTTTCTATAATATTACTGAAAAATGTATTTAGTTTTGATGGAAAAAAAATTTCGACTTTTATTCTGTAGCATTATTTTATATGTATGTATGTACTCGTACATTTAGTCGGTTTCTGTAAATGGTGTTCATTACCAGGCACATTGATTGTTATGTAGAGAGCAAATATTTACAACATACATACATATGTACATACATTTTATATTGATCGCAGTTTTAAATATTTTACAAACAATAAGGTTTACTACTTCAAAACATAGATTATAGGGAGTGATTTATTATAATTTCAAAGTACAAACAAATTATTCTCAAATTGTTGCATCGGAGCGTACAAGTTTTATTTTGCCTCTAGCTAACACACATATTTAAAAATCTTAAAAAATAAAATTTTGTTAAAATTTTTCTAAACAAAAACAATACAAAAAAAAAAAAACAACTTTAAATTATCTTCTTTTAATCTCCTACCTGACTTAATTCATCTCTCGATAAACGTGAACATTTTGGCAATAACGCCTGCATATCATCCTCAAATTGTCCATCACCACAGCATGAACTGTCGTTGGCATCCAACGAATGAAACTGTTCCGAGGCATTATCGATGGGCATGCCACCATGCATCATCGTGTGCATACCCATGTGTGTGTGTGAACTAATGCTGCCGTTTAAGTCGAAACTTAAATTTGTTTTGCCGCCGCCACCGCCACCAACACCGCCCATCAAGCAGCCACTGCCACCAGCAATTCCATCACCACCATTATTGTCACTTCCTTTAATGGAATCTAAACCACAAAATGGTAGACGTTGATGGTTGTTTAAGCTGCTGCTGCTAATGTTGTTGTTGTTGTTGTTATTGTTATTGTTGTTGTTGTTGCTATGATGATGATTACTTAAAGGGGAGGCTGTTGTTGTTGCTGATGAAGTTGCTGTACTATTTGTTAAATTTGTTTGAAATTGATTTTGTTGCTGATGCAACAAAGCCCCTGTTGCTGTATGATGTGTAGCAATTGTTGTTGCTGATGTTGCCGTTATTGTCGATGAATCGGAGGATCTGTAATTAAAAGAAATTGGAAAAAATTATTACAAATTTTAAAATTAATTAATTAATGTATATAAATAAGTCTATTTTAAATACACTTGTTGGGAGTTTATGTTTAATAGCTTGTGTTTATTTCTTTTTAAGAGTTTTTAAGGAAACTTGGCTATTAAAATGTGTTTGCATGTTTTATGTTAATTAAACAAAGTTTTCTGCTTTTCAACTTTTATTTGAAGTTTAATTGAGCAACTTATGTGTTTTGTGCTTGTTTGCGAGTAAAGATCCCTGTTTATTGTTTTTGTTGTTGCTGTTCATGATGTTGCTTAATTTCAATTTCATTTTCGCTTTTCTTGAAGTGGCAATAAACTTTTGATTTGTGTGTGTGTGTGTTGTCGTTAGTATTGTTTCCAGTAATTATGCAAAAGTTAATGATTGTTTGATATGATTTAATACAATACAAATTCAAGGCAGTTTTAGCTTTATAATTATTTACTACATAATGATTTTGTTTATTTTTATTTGCATTACATTAAAATTAACATATTATTATTAACATTAAGGAAAGAGGGTTTAATTAAATGAAGGATGAGCAATTTTTAAATGATTACGTTGTAATCGATCCCAATAAAGTTGCCATTTAAATAAAGTTCAACTAAACCAGCTTTACAAAGGTTAATTTATAACAATGATTATAACAATGATTATAACAATGATTATAACAATGATTATAACAATAAACTAAACTGCCATTTTAGTGGCCAATAACGGCCGGTACGAGACCTCAAGCTGCATAAATAGGTTATACTCAAAGATTTCAAACTCTGCTGAATTGTGATGACTCAAAGGAGTTCGATTTTATCGAGTTTTTTAAATCAGTTTGTTTATTAGTTTACATGATAGAGAAAAGGAAAAAACTAATTTCAAACTATGTATTCATAACCATCCGAATTAAACTTATATACACATTTTAATATAATGATAAAAAAAAAAAAACAGAAAGGAACAAGTTTTACAAGTAGCTACAAAACATCGATAATTTAAGACTTTGCATAGGCCTTGGGCTGTAGTTTTATATGGCGGATGGTCGAGTAAATATTCCAGAAGAGTATGAACCACAAACCTGATTTAAAGACCCTTTTGTAATTTATTTATTTGAACAAAATTACAGTACAAGATGAGTCTTACGTGAAAAAGTGCATATGTAGAGTAAAATGACAAGATCTTATAAAAAAAAATATCAAAGATAAAAATTAAATAAAATAAGTTAAAAGTTAATAAAAAATAATAATAATAATAGTAAAGTAGGTATAAACTTATGCACTGAAGTTGTCATATATAGATTTCCTAAATTCCCCTGTGGTGCTCAAAAACCGTATTCTTGGTGGTAGCGAGTTCCAAAGACGAATAGAATAGATAAAATATTGATGTTCTGAAACTAGTTTTTTTGTGACGTATTTGAATTAGGTTATTGAGGAATAATACGAACGAGTGAAAAAAGCCGATTATAAAGACAAGATGTTTTATTTGTAAAAATAATCTTATGTAGTAACTCCCAACAATTTTGTTTTAAAGAGTGAGATATGGAATGCTCTTCTTAAGTTAAATACATATCTCACGATTGATTTATACACAGAAATAAGTTTACTTGTGATTTTGGAGTCACAGCTGGAAAATACTTCAGAACCGTACAGAAGTCAAAGTTACCTATATTTATATTGCTGGGTCAACTGGTGTTTACGCCAAAACAGCACTTATTTTCCCTGCAATTCCAATTTTCCTTAATGTACTCGTACTCGTACTATGTATATAAATGCAGAAAGCTATGTGCTACAGTATACTTCCATTTGTCATTAAGCACTAAATAAAACGTTAAAGTGTTAAACGGAACGCAAATATTTATTTTCGGCTAGATACAAACTAACCGTACACCTGTCAACTCCTTTCTCCTCTAGTGGTAAGAAATTCTTTGTCCAAATAATTTTATAAATAATAAGAAAAAATGTCTAATTTGTACTGTTCTCTTTTATTTGTTTTCATATTGTTTGTTAAATTATTCTGAGTATATCTTCTGATAATATCTTGCAATTGTCCAACTAATTCAATCGAGCTTTTCAGCTAAACAACTGGGATGCATATATTGTGGTACAGTTTTTTTTTACTAAAGATTATCTTTCGGTTTTAAGATATCACTTTACAAGCATATTAAAAAATATCTATGTATATAAATAATTGCTATCCATGTCACCGAAAAGGGTAGTAAATTGCTTATGTTTTCAGAATTGTTCCATTAATGACAGAGAAATAATTAATTTTTCACCAAGTAACCGTTTACAAACGTTTTTCTTCAATGAAACCGTTTTTCATCGAAAAAAAAACACAAATGTCTGAAAATTAGAAAAAAACTTTTTGCCGAAATGTAACAGCTTTTCGCCGTAAAAACATTTTTCTTCAATTGAAAACAGTTTTTCAACAAGTATAAAGTTTTGTTGTAAAAAAAATGTAGTCCATACAGGGCCGAGATATAATTAATTTTTAACCAATAAACCGTTTTCTCTAAAAAAATCCGAAAAACCTATTTTGCTGTTTTTTTTAAATAGTTTTCCTGCAAATAAAACCATTTTACAACAAGTACAAAAGTATAGTGTATGAGACAGTTTTTCAGAAATGGGCGCTATATGAAAGATATAACCTATTATGGACCGATCAGCCAAATATTTAGTTCCATGACTTCCGTGAATATAAATATTTGTGTTATATTTTATCTAGATATAAATATTTTTAAGAAATTTATGGTCGTTAAAGTGATTTTCGGAAGTGGGCCTTCTATGGTAGCTACGACTAATTATGGATCGATCATAAAAAATTGTACCGTATTATTTTTTAATATATAAGAAAAATATTTATGTTCAATATTATTTGGATACCGACATTTTTGATTTACTTATGCTCTTTAAAATGATTTTCGGGAGTGGGCTTTATATGGGAGCTATGATGAATTATTTACCGATATGCACAAAATTTGTAGATCTGATTTGGCTTTACTTACGACTCATTTGTGGTGAAATTTGTGTGAATACTTGCATAATTCAAACATATATGATCTTTAAACCCCTATCTCGGGGGGACATTTGTATGGGGGTCAAGTGAAATAATGGACCGATTTTCACCAGTTTTAATCCTATCGTCCTTGGGCCGAAAAAATATCATGTAACAAATTTTATTGAAATATCTTTAAAATTGCGACCTGCACTCTGCGTACAAGCTTTACATGGACAGCCAGACGGACGGACAGACGGACATCGTTAAATCGACTCAAGAAGCGATTCTGAGTCGATTGGTGGGTGCTGAACCAATATTTCTGGGCGTTACAAACATCAGCACAATCCAATATACCCTCCCCACTATGGTGACCGTAGGGTATAACAAAAACCAGTTTTCTAAAGGTTTTCAATAATAAACGATTTTTCACCAAAAAAAAACGTATTTTTACAAGTTTCCTTAAAAAATATTTGGCGTTATTTCTGCTTTTTCACAAATTAAAATAAACTGTTTTTTTTTATAAAAAAATATATTTTCATTAAAAAACGTTTTCCCTACAAATAAAACGATTTTTCAACAAAAAGACGTTTTTCAAGGTTTTGTTTAAAATATCTATTTATTTATTTA
Organism: Bellardia bayeri; assembly: GCA_950370525.1. Classification (NCBI taxonomy): domain Eukaryota; kingdom Metazoa; phylum Arthropoda; class Insecta; order Diptera; family Calliphoridae; genus Bellardia; species Bellardia bayeri. Next base: position 68,406,532 of record OX493266.1, on the reverse strand, counting down.
TCAAAAAACAAACGATTTTTTAAACCAAATTTTTTAACAAAATTAATACTTTTTTTTATTAAAAAAAACGTAAGTATGGCAAAATCTAAAGAAAACAAAAGAGACTAACACGTCATTCTTATCCGACAGCAAATCCTGTTGAGAGTATAGGAATGTGTAAATTTGACTTTTTACATAAAATACTAACAATTATTTTGTACGTTTAAATATAAAAACGTTTTAAGAAAAAGTCTTTTCGACTTTTCGAGTTTAGTTAAATTGTGATTTACTGCAACAATAGCAAATCAATAAATCTGCAGTTTACTTTAACCGATCCCTACAAAAAATATTGGGTTACATGGTCCAAAGGAGAACTCTTTGGACTACTCCTATGTATTGCAGCCATGGATTAATACATTATTCACAAGCATTTTAAATTACAACGGTTTGGCAACACTAAAAAAATTTGGGGTAAGTCTACAACTCTGGCAACACTACTGTCATCTCTATATGAAAAGTTGAATATTATATTATAAAAAAGTGAATTAATAAGAAAAAATTAAAAAAGTGCTAAATAAAAAGTGAATTAAAACAAGATTGGCTGAAAACATCAAGGTTAAGAATTGATTTTAATTACAATTTTACTATTGTTGTGACTTATTGGTAGTTTTTCATTAAACTTATGATAATATAAATGAAGGTAAATATAACCATGCTGAGCTCGAGACAGAAAAGGCGACTAGTGAACAAAGAAAGAAATAATTTTGTAATGAAATTGCAAACCGCAACCCTAGTAGATGGCCAGGCTGAGAGCACGACGTTGGATTTTGGAACAGTGGATGACACAGAAATTGAGAGCGATTTTGTCAATGATGACGATGGGGAAGGAAACAATATAAATATAATCCACGATTTGGGTCTATGGCAGCTAAGTAGCCGAACGTCTCATAAAAACATTAATGAACTTTTATATATTTTAAGAAGGCATGGTTTAGATGTACCTGCTTTTACATTGACTCTTCTTCCAAAAATTGAGTCCAAGGTAAACATAACCAATGTTCAACCTGGCCAATATACGCATTTTGGTATTAAAGAAAGCTTATTGAAGGTATCCGATGTAATAAAACACTATAATGAAATAGTTTATGATATAAACGTGGATGGCTTACCTGTATTTAAAAGCTCTAATACGCAACTTTGGCCAATATTAATTAAAGTAATTAATATTAAAAACATAAACTTTTTCCAGCTGGGACTAACCCCCTTATTCAAAAACGATTATTAAATTTAACAAACGTTTATTAGGCAAATTTTTATATGCAAATCTGTCTTAATAAATGTTTTTTAAATTTAATAATCGTTTTTGAATAAGGAGGTAAATATTTAGCTTAACTGTCAATTACTTCAATTTAATCAAACAGTCAGTAAGTCAGTAAGTAAATAGCTATGCAATATTCAAATCAGTTAAACTCCCATTTGCTTAAACTCAAACAAATAACTTATTTTTTCCAAAAACAAATGTTTTCATATAAAAATTTGTTTTCTTATTTTTTTTCCATTATTTACCTAAAACATTAAACTGAAGACATATTTGTTATTATAATAATCATAATAATCGACATGATGTCTTTCTTACTTTCTTATACTCAACTTTGACTTTCAATCTTGGTTAAACAAAAACGTCTGAGAAACTTTTAATGCGAATATGAAGAAAAACATTTGTCAAAACAAAGTTTTAATATTCAAAATGTATTTTTATCAGAAATAAAATGAAATTGTTTTGCAAACAAATATTTTATATGTAAGTAAAACAAATAAATGCATGTAAGTCATACAGATTTTATTGTTAGAGAAATAAAAAAACTTATCTATAATATACAGTGGAACTCAACATAAAAAAAACTATGTTAGAAGCAAATTTCAAGTTTGAAGAGACACCAACATAATCATGAATTAAGGAAATTAAATAATTTATTGGCATTGTTCAGTTTGTTTTCAATAACTCATAAATTTACTGCTTTACTTTTTAGGTTTCTGAAAATGCCCACTGTAAAGAAAAAAAAAACCATTTCTTGAAAATTCTATTCCTTTCTTAGTTTATTTCCATTATTTGTATTTTGATTGAAAAAAGTGATGGAAAACACATTAATATTTAAATAATATATGTACATATCTATGTTTTTACACATTAAATTGAAAAGCAAATACTTTTCAATTTATTTCTTTATTTATTCTCCTTTTTTTATTTGTTTTCTCATTTCTATAAATATAAAAAACTTTTTTCAGTTCATCTTATTTAGCAATCAAATTTTTTTTACTTTGTTCAAGTTTCTGAAAAGAAAGAAAAATCCTTAACCTTATTTATTTCTTTTTAACATTAAATTCTGTTTGAATGAAAATTTCAAATTCACTGAAAAAAGTGCAAGTACTTTTTTGTTTGTAGGCAACAGCAGAAAAAGTACTAGAATTTTTGTGCATGTCTATTTTAAGTAATTGCAAGCAAAGTGCGCTTAAATTAAATAGAAGAAAAAAAAAAACGCAAAAATTCAATTAATGTCAATTGCATTTTCATTAACTTTGTGTATATTTTTTGTTGCTTGTGCCCAACTCTTCAAATTACTTTAAAAGCTTGACAAACAGCACAAATAAAACGAAACTTATTTTCAACAAAATTTTGAGGATTTTCTTTTTTTTTCAGCTTGAAAATGTTGTAAAATAAAACATTTTCCAATTTATTTGGGCTGCTTTAGCTGCTTCCGGCGATTTTTAACAGAGTTTTGGTTTTCGAAGTTTGTTTTGGGTTGTATTTAGTTTGTTGTTGTTGTTTTGCTTTTTTTGTAAAGCTTTTTGTATTGTTTTTTTTTTTTTTGTTCAACAAAAATCGAATTTAATAATTAATTGTTGTTGAAAATTACTTAGTTCTTGTAGACAAACGACCTAAGAATAGTATAAAAATAAAGTTTTAAGAGGATTTTGAAATGTGTTTTTAAGCTCAGAGCAAAGAAATGGTAAAATATGAAAATTTAAATTAAAAATATAAACATTTTATCTTGTCTTGCTAAAATCAAATTATGTATATAGATATTACTAAAGAGCTCGAATATGAGACATTGTACTGGGTGATTCAAGTAGAGATACTTTTTTCAATAGCCTTTTTTGACAGATCACGTGTGAGCCGTATCATGCTGTCATATTATTTTTGTTTAGTATTGTTTGGCATTTCATAGGGGAAAGACTTACGCCTGAATAACGTTTACAAATCGTTCAACTTTATTACGGAAATTCACGTTCTGTGAGGAATGCACTTCGCTCAACTTAGCGTTCATTATTGGATAATATTCGACCGGATAGACCACGTCCAGCATGCTGTGAAGAAAATATAGCGGCCGTAACTGAGAGTGTACACGAAGACCATGGAGACCTAATTCGGCGCCGTTCGTGCCATGATAACCGACTAGTATATATATATGATGATATTTATATCAAAGTATATTATAATAATATATATTATATAACCGACTAATTGATGACTGAAATTGAAGCTCGTGATCTCGGCGTCATCGATCAATGGATTTATTGAGAAAACACTTCGGTGAGCACATAATTTCACATTTTGGGCTGGTCGATTGTCCACCAAGATCGTGTGATATCACACCGTTAGACTTTTTCCTGTGGGATTATGTAAAGTCTAAAGTTTATGCGGACAAATCCGCCTCGATTCAGGCGTGTAATTCGCCAGTTACCAGCCGAAATACTCAAACGAGTCATCGAAAATTGGACTCAACGGATAGACCATCTGCGACGTAGCAACGGCCATTATTTGACAGAAATAATCTTCAAAAAATAAGTGCCAAATAATGTTCTTTCAAATGATAATAAACTTTCCGCATTAGATTTAAATTTTCTGTGTTTTTTCTTTAAAAACGTAGGAAACCTCGAGATGGATCACGCTTTATATATAATAAAAATTGTTATTGTTAACTAGTGTTTATTTTAGTACCCATAAATAAATCAATAAATAAATAAACAAAAAAAAAAAAAAATAGGAAGTGCGTTCATAAAAAGTGTAGCATAGATTATTCTTGAATAAAACAAATTTGAGGTTGTTATCGAAAAATCAGTTTTTAAAAAAAGTTGTTCATAAAAAACCGTATTTATAAAAAGTGTTTTACCAAATAATTTTGACGATCTTATTTACACTGACGAACCAATTTTTCACATAAAACACGTTTTATCGATAAAGAACTGGTTTTTCACCAATTAACCGTAAATTCAACAAAGAATCGTTTTTGTACCAAAAAACCGATTTATAGTTAAGAAAAAATGTTCACTTTTTTTTTATAAAAAACTCGTTTTCCTGCTAATAAAACGGTTTTTTGCTACCGTTACAATTACTTTTACCAAAATAACTAAAATTACCGTTGCCATTAAAATACCGTTGCCGGAAAAACTAAATTACTAAATTACATTTTTATAGTTTCGATTTGCTAATCAACCTTGAATGAAATTCATTTTTTATTGCAGTATTTTTTCAGTTACCAAACAAAAAAATATTTTCACCAACACCAGTTTTTCACCAAATAATCCGATTTTTTCACCAAAATTAAAAATTCAACTTATTATTTAAGAGTGTTCCTTTTTAAATTAAAAATTATTACACCTATTATTTATTAGAAAAAAGACGTCTAGTGCTTTTATCCAGTGATATACGATACAAAATGTTCTTTTGTGGAACAAAATTTTGCAAAAAAAAAAAAAAACATTTTAATTTGTGTTAATTCGTCACTTCAATTCCCGTAGATCCATATCCGTATCCATGTTATTCCTGCAAAATTTTGTCCTTTTGAACATTTTAGCATAAAATAATTGACTTGTATTTTCCTTCATATAATTTATGATTTTTATTTTAGTTTGTTTATTGTTGTTCCCAAATCTCTAAAATATTTATGTTGTGTTGCTTGTTTGTCTATTTGTTGTGGATCATAGGCCAAGTGTATAATTTGTGACATATTTCAATTTGACATTTAAACTTTAATTTAATCGAGAGCAAAACAGACTTTAACATGATTAATGATTTATGTGTCAAATTTTTAATAAATTTTTTATTATAAGGGTTGGTTTGTCTAGAATTCCCAACATGTAGTTTTTCTAATTTGTTTGTATGTTTTAAGAAATATTAGATACAGTGGCTCACAGCGTATTTTACGCAGTTTAGTTTTTGTTGTCAAAGCTCCATAAAAAGAAAACTGACAGGAACTTAAAAAAGAAATTGATGTCATTTAAAAGAGAAAATGTAATAGTCTAACAAACAAAAACCATTTATTGCCAAAATGTAAAAACAATTTAATTATATTGGAACTAAACAAGTAAGAGTGCTATATTCGGCTATGCCGAATCTTATATACCCTTCATCTTTGTTGTGGATGCATAATTATGTCGATAAACACGCCATCTGTTGATGAATTTGTTCGTAACAAAATTAATACACTGAGCCACTGTAATGCAAACATGTTTTTTTTGTATGTATGTTTTATGAAATATTATATTTTTGATTGTTAGCTGTATAGTGATTTTTTATTATTAAGTTCATTGTCATGAAATACATTAGAGACTATTAATTTTATATCATATCAAAATCTAATCATATAGTGGCAATGAATTTGAGTTTTTTTTAAGCTCGCTTATATAAAACAATACACTATTTAGGGAAATACATATGTATGTATGTATGTAGTTTGAAATGCTTTTAGTGATAACTTTCATGAGAAATAAAATATCAGCAACATGGAAATTTTAAAATTGTTTCTAATTGTTGATACTTTTATTAAGCAATTACGATTTTTACAATAGATTTTGATTTAAGTAGTAGCATTAAGAGACGACATTTTGTGTTTTTTAGATTTTCCTTTAATTTTAAATTATTTAAAAGATTTTTGTTAAATTATTTTCAAAATTGTCAAATAATAAAAATTTCGAGCCTAATATTGCATCATATAAAATTACATAGCAGAAAACATAACAATTTGTGTGTCACTTTATTATATCACAATTTATAACATTTTACAAACTGTAATTACACTGAACATAAAACTAGGAAGTTGTACTATTTTTTTCCACCTTAATTTTCAAATTCATAAAAAAAAACCAATATAAAACTCATTTATACAACTTCAGCAAACATTCCCTCACGAAGAGACTCGCAAACGCTGCAGCAGTCAGCAAGTTAATTAAAAGTATATTTAAAAAATAAATTATAAAAACACAAGTGAGAAAGTATAATCGGTCAAATACCCTACACCCAGTATATGTATAAACAGTTTTTCAGAAATGGGTGTTATATGGGAGATATCACATATCACAAATTTAGTGTCATGACTTAATTGAATATTAATAAACTTTATTTCGATAAACTTTAACTTTAAACTTTATCTCGATATAAATACTTTTAAACGATTTATGGAGCTTAAAGTGAATTACGGAGAAGGTCTTATATGGGATTTTCTACTAATTACGGACCGATCATAATAAAATTGGACCGTATCATTTGAATATATATGAAATATATTTGCGTTAAATATTATTTGAATACCAACATTTTTAAGTGAGTTACGCTCTTTAAAGTGATTTTCGGAAGTGGGCCTTATATGGGAGTTATGATAAATTATGGACCGATCATAATAAAATTGGACCGTATTAGTTTTAGACATATGAAATATATTTTCGTTAAATATTATTTGGATACCAATATTTTTGAGAGAGTTATGCTTTTTAAAGTGATTTTCGGAAGTGGGCCTTATATGGCAGCTACGAGTAATTATGGACCGATCTGCACAAAATTCGTAGATGTGATTAGGCTTCACTTATTACTCATTTGTGATGAAATTTGTTCGGATAGTTGCATAAACTATTCAAACATTTATGATCGGTAAACTCCAATTTCGGGAGGACATTTGTATCGGGGCCAGGTGAAATAATGGACCGATTTCCACCAGTTGGGCCCAAAAAATATCACGTACCAAATTTTATCGAAATACTCATACTTTAAGGTGGGTGTTGAACCAATATTTCTGGACGTTAAAAACATCAGCACAAATCCAATATACCCTCCCACTATGGTGGTGTAGGGTACAAATATCAAATACTCGTAAACAGTATGCCTCTACACATAAATATTAATTTTATAGTTTTATAAATACCAAAAGAAAATATCTATGTTAAACGTGCAAGTTTTGAAATATGTAATATAATAAACAAATCTAAATGCATTTTGAAATCTAGACATTATTAATAATAAAGCAAACTGTATGGAAATGTGTTTAAAATCCCCTTTAAAACTCATAAACATAATGCATGTCTACAAATGTTTAAAATGCTTATTTTCTATTAAATGGCAAAAAATACTAAGAAAATTGTTTAACACTGTAATGGCTCATAAATAGTTGTGCATTCATTCATTTATTATGCCAATAAACCGCAAATTGTATTTAATTTTCTTTCTTCAAGTCATTATACCTATTGTAGTTTAGAAATATTGTGTAGCATTAAAAGAATACGAAATAAATACAAACAAACCTGGTTGATATTAAGTTTAAATGGAAAAAAAGTACTATGATGTAGTAAAACTGGGCGAAAACGAATTAATAATACTCTTTATTTTAAGATCCATCTGTCTATATTAGACAGACAACCTATTTAAAGATATTGATCAGTGGCTTTAAGTAGCATAAGGAAACTCCCAAAAGTCTTCAAAAGCATTTAAAATATTAATAAAAATAAATAAACAGCAGTTATAGGAAATGTTCCCAAAAATTTTGCAAAACTGCTCATTAACGTTATTTAAAATAATTTTGACTAAAGTCATAATGATTGCTTGAAATATATATATGTAGTACATATAGATATACAGGTATGTGATGGAAATCGAAAACGAAAATTTATTTATTTAATAACTATTAATAAATTTTGAAGAAATTTTGCTGTTTACACGAGTTTGAAGCATTTTGAAGAGCAATTTTGAAGAAAATTTCAATCGTGTAAATCTAGCTTAACAAAGAAATTTTCAATAAAATTCTTTAAAGATGCCCGACATTTCAATTGTTATCGTTTTAAATGAACAAACGCAGTTGAAAAGCTACAAGGAAGAAATTTAAGGGATGCATCTGATCATCTGTCATATTCCAGTGCTGTGTAAATATTTTTAATTTTTGTAATATTTTGACAAAAGTTTTCTTGTTGCTGACACCAGCTTTGGAATTTTTACATTTTATTTAAATATCAATTAGAATTATTAATTATTTAATTGTCATTATAAATTAGTAGTATGCGTTTTTTTTTTCAGTATAAAATAATTTCACTTTAGAAATCTAAAGTGGTTTTATTTTTTCCTTTTCTAAAGACTCAATTTACGGAACCAAAATCATTTGCGATCGGAATTGAGTTCTGTGACATGGCTGTAAGTTTATTGTAATCTACAGAAGTTAGAAAATTATTGAACTTACTGCAAATGCTTATAAAATCATCAAAGTCTGACCTAAATTAAAGTTATCATTAAAATGTAGTTGCCAAAAATAACAGCAAATATCATTACCGCCAAAATACTTTTACTGGAATAAGCCAAAATAACGTTTACCCAAAACCACCATTACCGTACTTGAATTAACGTTAACGTTAACTTTTCCATTTGTAATCTATACAAAAATCTCGCCTACTCAAGTTGTTTATTGTCGCACTCTAAAGATACGGTCACACTTGGTAAATATTTTTGAAAAAGGCGTAACCACTAACTATAATATATTTGAACTCGTTTATTTATTTAAAAAAAACTTCGTTAATTTAGGACAAGACACAACAAATATTTGATGCTGCTTGATCTTGCAAAACTTTTGCAAGAGTAAACAACGTCAAACAAATTTGTGCTAAAATAAGTGTCTACGCTTTTTTAAGTAAATATTTTCCTTAAGGAAATTTTCAAAATTAAAATAATTTATTAAACCAATGATTTGAAAATAAATTCTGTAAACGGAATATTTTAAACAACATTAAGTATAAATTTAAATAAATCAGGCGAAACCTAATTATTTCTAGAACTATTAATTCTCTGTTACTCATCTGTATTTCAACAATTTTACAAGCTACTTTTTTTTTATCGTCACACTTCTTAATGAGAAAATGTTTAAAATTTTAATATCTTTTTAAACAAGTGGTGAGAAAGGAAAATTAAATTTTAAACAAAATATAAAATTTATGAAAATAAGCAAGACGAACTAGTAAGAACGAGTAATTAAAAGATACTATTTTTATACCCTACACCACCATAGTGGGGCGGGTATATTGGATTTGTGTTGATGTTTGTAGCGCCCAGAAATATTGGTCCAACACCCACCTTAAAGTATACCGCTCGAACCACTTTCTGGGTCGATTTAACGATGTCCGTCCGTATGGCTGGCTTGTCCATGTAAAGCTTGTGCTTTGGTACAAGATATTTTTTCGGCCTAAGAATAGATGGGATTGAAACTGCTGGAAATCGGTCTATTATTTCACCTGGCCCCCATACAAATGTCCTTCCAAAATTGGGGTTTACTGATCATAAATGTTTGAACTATGCAAGTATCCAAACAAATTTCATCACAAATGAGTGGTAAATAAAGCCAAATCACATCTACAAATTTTTTGCATAATTACTCGGGAGCTACGAAAATCAGTCTCATAACTCTCTCAAAAATGTTGGTATCCAAATAATATTGAACGAAAATATATTTCATATGTATAAAATTTTTTTATGATCGGTCCATAATTAGTCGAAACTCCCATATAAGACCCTCTCCGTAATAATTTAAGCTTCATAAATCGTTTAATAGTATTTATATCGAGATAAAATTTAACACATATAATACTTATATTCACAGACATCATGACACTAAGTTTTTGGATGATCGGTCCACAATAGGTTATATGTATTTCCCATATAACCATTTCTGAAAAACTGTTTATAAATATGTATACTGGGTGTAGGGTATTATATGGTCGGGCTTGACAGAATATACTTTCTTACTTGTTTTTATATAATTAAGGTTTTCGTTTGAAATTTGCACCTTTAGAACTGGTTCTGCAAAATCAGGTAAACTCAACGGAAAATTAAATATTTAAAATAAAATTAAGAATTAATTGAAACAATTCAGAAAAAACTGAAATAGTTCTAGTTCTAGAACTTTTTATTGGTTTTTGAATCATTGAGGTTTTCGTTTGAAACTTTCATCTTTATTTTTAGTTCTGTAGAACGCTACTGCAACTATTTAGTTCATCAACTAATGAGTTGTTTTTTTGTTTTTACTAAACAAGCAAAACCTTAATTTTTTGAGATATATAACTAGTTATTTTTACTGTTTTCTGTTTGTCAGATATAGAACTAGTTCTTTCCTTGAACTTTTAAAAATTTCTAGCTACTAAAATCAAAATATTTAGCTTTTTGTCAATAGATTTTCCTTAATTTTTAATAACTTGGTGAAGCTCTTACAATATTATTTGCCGTTACAAGAAATTCAATCGAAACTATTGTTACAGAGGGCTAAGTTAAGAATCGATTTTATAAATAAATTGTTTTTTTATTGAATGTAAAAAATTAATTAAAAAATTTAATCTTATATTCGGAAACATTTAAGGCTTCTGTCCTTGAAAGTTGAAAGGATCTTCTATTGAAAATTACTTTTATAGATTCAATTAAATTGTGAAGTTCTGTTTACTCTAGTATCTTTGTTTCTTGCCAGATATCATTCTGACTTTATCTCTGAATAATCATCATAGTTTCTAGTGGGAAGATAAATCTATCCATTGGTAGTCTTATGGTTAATTAGATCGAAACTTCTAACTTTGGAAGTTGGTAGAAAATTCGGGTTTTTTTTCTGGTTTTCAATCTTTTGGTGAAAGTCTTTGTACTTTGTTGGCTTCTGTTTCAGAAAGTTGGATGAAGATATTTTGCGAATCTTGCAACAAAAGTAATTACATTGTGAAGATCAATTCAACCTACAATCTTCAACCTGTCATTGTTCAGAGATATTTCTAGTTTTAGTTCCAAGAATTAATCATTGATAAGGATGAATCTTCTTAAGACGCTGTCTAATTCAGGACAATTTCAATTTACATTAACTGCGATCTTTGTTCTTTGATAAAGATGGAACAGGATTTAGTTCAAGCGAATTATGTCTACATCGCGATGAGATTGAATTTCTTTAGTCGTTCCCTTCTGGTTAAAGTTCCTCAGGGGGCCAACTACTGTAAAAAAAACGTATTTTTTTTTTTAATTTTGAAACGGCGAAAAAGTGTTTAAATTACTGTCTCAAAATATATTTAAATTAAGTATAAATAGTGCTACTACTGAGGTCGAAATTTTGAGAACTGGCCGGTGCTGGCAGATGAATCATGAATCAATTTTATATACTTATTTTGAATAACATCGAGAAAATCCGATAGCTTTTCCTATGAAATTAATAGTAATTCTTATCTTGTTTTATAAAAAAGTTTTAGTGCATTACATAAAGATGTTTGAATTAAAAAATCCTTTCCAGAATCAACCCTTGATATAAAATATTGATGTGATGATGTTGGTTGACGTCGAAAGTTCAGCCAGCCATGAGGGAAAAACCTCCGGTTGATAAAACCAACTAGAGTAAGAGTCAGGTTGTTCCACAGCGAAGATTAAATTATTGCACGCGTATGATTGATGATGGTATATTTGTTTCCTTCCGATTTAAATGACTAAATTCATGTTATTTTTAACTTCTTTAGCAGTTTTTTTCGGACAGACATAATGTTTAAAATGTTTTATTTTATGCGCACATTGTTTGAATAGTTCTATCCATTTCTCAGTGTCACAAAACTATTGAAAAGTCTATTTCATTTTTATAAATTGTAGGGTAATAAAAAGAAAATCGAAGTAAAATACAAAAAAAAAAAAATAAAAACAATAAATACTACAACACGCAGAGGCGTACTACGGAGAAAAAAAATGCAACAAATGTGGGTCACATCTGATGCATAAAAACAAAATTTATTTAATTTTTGTAAGCAAAATTCATAAAAATTACAACAAATAAACAAACAAAAAAAAAAAAATAAAAAACCATTTTGTTGTTTCCAATAAAGAACAAAAACAAATTTATACAAAAATTAAATATGTTTAAGAATTTTTATGAGACGGGCACTGAAAAGAACTATTGTAGACTTGTAAATGTGCTAGACAAATTTACATACACTGGTATTTACATATTTAGTTTTATGAACAGCAAATTAATATTATTTATGCTTGTTATTGTATTTTTGTATGTTTTTTTTTCATTTAATTTGACTTGTAAAAGTAAAAATAAATAGTTTTTTTATAAAACTGAAATTTCTATGTTTCTTGTACTTTTAAATGGTTGCATAATATGCGGACAATTGTAAACTAATGGGAGGTAGTAATTCGGGGAAAGGAAACCTTGCATTAGTAGTTTTTAAATTAAGCCAATGTGAATACAAAGGTATGATCACATTTAGCAAACAAGTCGAAATAGGTGTATTCCTAAGTTCAGCATTTGTTTAATTAGTCTAATAATATATTAACTACCTTCTACTATGATTTATTTTAAGTAAAATCTTTTTTATACCGTCCACCACCATAAGAATGTGTAACACTGAGAAATACTCATCTGAGACCCAACAAAGTATATATGTGCTTGATCCTTATAAAATTGTAAGTCGATTGAGCTATACCCGTCTGTCTGTCTCTCCGTCTGTCTGTCTGTGTAAAACACTCTCAAGTCCAAAATACACAAACAAAATCTACAAAATTTACAAAAAAACCGTTTATAGTTCTCCTAAGCAGTTTGGTATTAAAAATCAGCAAAATCGGTATAGTAGAACCAGAGTTATGGACCAAAATGTGAGACAACCTCCATAAAAATTTTATATTAACATTATTCTTGTAATTTTTTTCAAATATATTGCAGATATTACCATGAAATTTTGTACACGTTATTCTTATGATAAAAGAAGAAAGTATGAGAAAACTAGCAAGAATCGGCCCATAATTTCTCACAGTCCCCATATAAATATCTTCCCGAAATATGGCTTCATGATAAATAATAAACTATAAAATTAAATATTAATACAAAATTCAGCAAAAATAAGTGTCAATATAAAAAGAAATCGCAAAACGAAAGTTTGTTTTGTTCGGTCCATGTTTGACCATAGACCTGTTCCGAAAATCACTTAAATGCGCATATATCCCTTGTAAAAGCCAGTATCCAGTTTAAATTAAACACAAATCGTCCATACATATATTAAAATCGGCCGTCTCAGTATGATGATGATCGTTCCATATTTGACTGTAGCCCCACTAAAATTCGCATAAATCTCTTATCAAAATGATTATAGAATTGAAATTTGAAACAATTAAATCTCAGGATGATCGGTCCATATATGACCGTAGCCCTCATTGAAATTCTACTTGGGGATATCTTAAGTGATTTAAGTGCATGAATCTCTTATAAATCTTCATAAGAGGTGATTTAGTGGTGGGCATATAAGATTCGTCGCAGCAGCCGAATATAAACTCTTGTTTGTTTTAATTCAAAAAGATTAACCAGAAGACAAGGAAATATATAATTTAAATTAACATTATTTGATTATTAAATATCTGAAATAAAATTATTATTGAATCATAATTATGACCAAAATATCATTTATATTCCCTTTCTATGCTCATTACGAGTAATTTTTAGCTTTAAAAAAGAATTTATCAAAATATCAGCAAAAGGAAAAAAATTTCGGAATGAAACCACTTTCAATTTGCAATGTGGAATTGTAATTTCAAGCATTTCTAGTTTTCATTCCGAAAAAAATTGTTCGTTTTACTTTTTCTATAGAAGCAAAATACGGAATTAATTCCACTTCCGAACGGAATTAAATTCTGTGACATGGCTGTATATTTATTTTTTCGTAATACTACCCACACAAATAATTCTTAACTAATTTTTCTTTCATAATTTCCAATTATCGTCCAATATTTTAAAGTTTCTTCTTGTCAAATTTCGTAAGACTCAATGACCTTCAGCTAGATACTCTTAGAAGTGTGTGTTTCTGTGCTTGTTTTGAAAAAAATATTTGAATTTTAAAATTTATCATACCAACGAAAATAGAAAATAGATTTTATTTTAGTGCTACGTAAAATTCTGTGACAATTTTCTTAACGGAATGTGTGAACTTTTTTACGTGGCCATACACACAAAGTAGGATTCTAAAACCAGTTATTTCATCAATAATTTTTGTTATCCTTGCCATTCTGGGAACTAGTTCTCTTCTTAGGATTACTTCAAGCGCTAGTTCGTTTGTTAGTAATTTCTGTTTGTAATTAGGTTAGACACATGAAACTAGTCCTGAAAAGCTTTTGTTTGTAATTCTAATTGTAATTTAGATTCAGCTCTACAGGAGCGTTCTTCATCTAGTTCTTTAATCAATGATCTTTAATCGGCTTGCCACGGTAGGAATTAGTTCTCAGGAAACAAACTTACCTTCTTAGGATTAGTTTAATGACTTGTTCTTTCATTTGAAACTATGGAAAATTGTTAGGCATGGAACTAGTTCGGAGAGGCAAATTAACTTTAGTGGACTTCATCTAGTTCTTTAATCAATGATCTTTAATCGGCTTGCCACGGTAGGAATTAGTTCTCAGGAAACAAACTTACCTTCTTAGGATTAGTTTAATGACTTGTTCTTTCATTTGAAACTTAGAAAATTGTTAGGCATGGAACTAGTTCGGAGAGGCAAATTAACTTTAGTGGACTTTTATTGACAGACTATCGATTGTTAGTAGATTTTTGAGTTCTGCATTAAATTGTCATGTCATGGAGCCAATTTAGAGAAGCAGTTAAAAAACTTTTATAATTTTTTGCGCTCAATTACAAAATATAGAAGCCATCAGACTTCATATAAAGCTATAATCCTCTAGTTTTCACTGGTTAATCGGTAACCATTCAAAATAGAGCCCTGACTATAAAGTCGTCCTGTATAAATCCATCTTAAAACCAATTTTTTTTTACATATGGTATCCAATTAGGGGAAACGGCCAGCAATTCCAGTATATAACTTATACAGAGAATCTAATCGATAATTTTTAGGTCCACAATGGGTGCATAATGGTACATAAAAAATTAAAATATTCACAGGGTCTTCCAAGTACCATTAGTTAAGCATGAGTTCAGAAGTGTCCGTGAAAACTATACTATGAAACTGGAGTCAACGGTTTCAAGGCTTCGTAGAGGCGATCTACCCCCCGTTAAGATGAGGTTAATTTGTTCGACAGGCTCTTGCTAGAGAGTAGTTAGTTTAAATTTTAACGAATCGCAATAATCTTTCACAAAATAAATTCTGGAAAAGTTTGAAAACTAAGCTAACTTGATATAAGCTTGTCAATAAAAACATACATAGTTATTTTAGAACAAGATCTTTTAATATAGTTTAATTCGATTAATTTTTATGTGAGTGATACACAGAACAAAACATATTTTGTTGTCTCAAAATTTTATTTTGGTTTTCTGTTTTTGATTTTCGCGAATTTATGTAATTTTTATGCGAAAACACTAAGCTGTCGTTCTCGCTTATTAACAACACTAGTTGGCAATGATTGTTACACTTGTAAATTTGCTCTAGTTTAGTAAATCACAGTTTTATATATTTTGTTATTATGGTCAAACTATATTTTTTGCCAGACGTGCTAAATTTGCAAGGTTTGCTAAGAAAGTTTCTTACGTTAAGTACAACTAATACTCAAGGATACTTAAGTGCAATGTAAATAGTGAAAACCATTTAACAAATTATATTGTAAAACAATAATTAATGTTTAATGTTTATTTGTTTACTGTATTTAGTTTTGAGATTTTGATTCCTAAAAATGCAATTTAACATGTATGATTTTCGTTAAAATTATAATCTGTCATTCTGGCAAATTTACCAGACACGTTTACTATATTCATTATCCTTGTAAATTTACTACAGTGTAGTAAATCATAGCTTTTTAAATTTTGTTATTAAGGTCAAAGTATAGAATTTTTGCCACACTGACTTCACTTGCAAGATTTATAAGGCTATTTGTTTAAGGTTACTTTACTGTTACAAATAAATTAATTATAAACTCTACTTAGTTTGTCACAATGAATTAGGATTTGCCTTAGACATGGTAATTTTTCTGTATTCAACAATTATATGGAAATAATTTAATTAATTGGTACTTTAATTGAACTCCAAACATTCCAAACATACCCTTAGATTAAACCAACCACATATCTCATTCATTTAATAAAAAGAAAACTTAAAAAAAATCTATAATTAAATGCAACATCAATTAAGGTTAAATACTACAAAAAAGTAGAAAATACACAGAAAAAAGGAAACCATACATACAACTTGTTGCCCTAAATAAAGTTTTAGACACGTATTTTGTTAAATAATTATAATACAGTTTCCGTGTTATCTGAAAAAAAAAACCCCAGCTCCCTTTTTATCATTTGTATAACCACCACAAAACCACCCCATAAAAAATCTACCTCCCCCATTTCTGCTTTTGTCATTATACAAATCATTTTGTTTGTGTCTTCTGGCTTCTTTTTTTTATAGAGTAACGTTTTTTTTTTAATGCTCTTTGAAACTAAACTACATTAATTAAACATAAAAGTTTATTGTACGTTTTTTAGATTCCATTCCGTTCCATTTCATTTACAATTATTTGTTTTTTTTTTTTTTTATTTAACATTATTATTGTTGTGCCTCTCTCAAACATTTTAAGTTTGTAACAAAGTTTTATACTCCAGTTACATACAAAGTGGCCTATATTGTCAACCATGTCAATTAGCCTTGTTAGAAATGTTAAACATGTTGTAACTGTCTTCATGTTCTATATGTTTTTGCGCCGTTTACTTAATGAGTGAATTGTGTAGTTGGGTTTTATTTGTTGCTGTTGTCTGTTCGTTTAAAACATAATTGAATTATTAATAATTAAAAGGTTTTAGCAGATACAAATAAGATGAAAGGTTTGCAAGGCAATTGTTTTGAGGAGCAAGGGAGGTAATTTTTATTTTTAAAGCAAAGTTTAAAGGAATTCTAAAATTTAAAAACAATTTATGTAGTTGAAAATAGATTTAGCTAAATAAAATTTTGTAGTTGTGAGTTTACACTAAACATGCAGCAAAATGTATAGCAATTACAATCTAACATATTTTCAATGACTACTTACGGTCTACATTACTTAGCAGTAGTCTAATAATAACTTATTTATTAGCTGCTACATATGCTGACGAATAATTGTAGCTTTTGTTGCAAAGAATCATTATTATACTCATTTAGTTAAAAATAATTTATGCCAGAATTGTCATATTTGTATAATTTGCATCGTCAAAGTAAATATCTAAAATCACTAATGTTGAAATTGTTTAGTTTTTAGTATATTGTAATAAGTCGCATAAATAAATTTATTAAATAAATTTCTGACTTTTCATCGTATTTTCATGTTTTTTAAACATTGTCAAATGAAATAAAATGTTCTAATAAGCTTAAAATAGAGAAGATCTAACTAGTTAACAACAACATGTTTGCGAAAAATTTCAAAAACAGAAATAAATTGAATTTAAATAACATTGGGCCAGGAATACAGATAGTGATATGATTATGGTCCCGATTACCGTTCACAACACTAAAGGTAGAATCAGTTTTTACTTTCTGTTCTATTATGAATCAGCTGTCTGAGTTTTTTTTAATAGCAAACATGTACTAATCGTTAGTGCATGGTGCAACTATACAAGGTGAGTGCAAATCGACAACAAATACAACACAAAACAGAAACAACAGGCATTTTGTTTGTGTAAAATAATTTACTACTGTCAAAAATATTTGAAAAAGTATTACTTTTGACATAAGTAAATTGTAAACAAAGTCAGTCAGCTGGGCTACTGCACTCACTTTGTATTGTTGCACCATGCGTTAGTGCTTCTGTTCTTTTACGTTCTGTTTCGAACGAAGCTGTTAAAAACAAAAATTTGTTAAGTAATTGTAAGTGACAGCACAAAACAGCTGACATCCGCACAACAAACAAATTTGTGATTTTTTTTGACAGAAAATTTGCAATTTCTTTGAATTTAATTTAGTTTTTGTGTAAAAGTTATAAAAACATAAAAAATAAATTTCATCATTCTCGTATGAAGAAATAAATGTTCTTCATCAAGTTTTTTTTATTTTTTTAAAAAACCTATTGATGATATCCCGATGAAAACCAATCCTTGTTAATTGGTCGGTTATACCATAATCTCTTACGGAACACTCCTTTTGACTTCTTCTTTTATTTATATGTTGCATAAAGTTAAAAAATTCACCATAATGTTTACGTCGTCCATTTCCGAATCTGATATGTAAACACTACCAATATTAATTTTTTAATTTTTTTTAATTTACTAAATGTTAAAATTTCTTTCTGGTGGCAGGGCGTACTTCTGCTGGTAGTATACTCCACATACGGACAGTAAGGCTAAAGAACGAATTTTCCCGGTAGTGTGTTGTGCGATTTATCGTCCAGTCGATCATGAATGAATGGGCTCTGACTGAAGAACGTGTATTACGTAAAAAACTAGGTATTTTGGGAACAAGTCTCCTAAATTCAGCAGAACACACTCCATTATAGTATCGATAGAACAGATAGAACACATTGCGACGATTCTCCAATGAATCAATAGAGTTGGATACCCTACTGTCATCGATAAGCATATTCGCTCTCTCCTGTACTCGGTCGAGTAACTCTAAAATAGACTTCGCAGTACCGGCCCATATATGAGAGTTGTATTCCATTTTCGGTCTGATATAGGTGGTGTAAATAGTATGGAGATCAGATGGAGTGAAGTATTACCTACACCGTTTTCAAAAAACCAAGGCACTTGAACGCTTCTTTTGACACTTGAAAAATGTGTTCGGACCAGGGGACATCACACTGGATTCTCATGCCTAGAACGTCAAGAGCATCTGATTCCTTAATATTTACACCGCCCACAAAAACAGATGATGCAATATACATATGTACATATGTATGTATATATTTTTCGTAAGACCGAAACATATATATTAAAATTGGATAAATTACCTTTTGAACCCTTATGTAAATCAGACATAAATATGTTTAACTTTAAATGCAGATAAAATATTTGTACCTCTGACTTCTTTTATAATATCTATAGCCAAATATTTTTACCATTAAATGCAGAAAAAACTAAAACTTTTATGGTATAGACAAAAAGTTATTGACAACTTTGTAAAGGAAAATATGAATATATTCGAAATGTCATATCTTCATGGATATTAAATTAAATACAAAGAGAGCATCCAAACATGACATCTTATAAATGTTCAGTTAGGTCCAGATATATGAATTTCAGAAATATAATTTTTCTAATACATACTAGATTTCCTACAGCAGTTGTCGTATTGAAATGCTGTTGCAATTTCAAATTTACTTACATATGTATGTATATTCATTCCCCTTTTGAAATTCTCTGCAAAATTGTTCATTAATTACAAAAACAAACTTTTAGATGATTTTTGTGTTTGTATATACATACATTTGTTAAATTTAAATAAACTTACCGTTTGTTACCCTTAAATTGAGCTACTTCAGCATACCGTCTACCCATGGGAGCCTCTTGAGGACTTAACAAAGCATCACATGGTGGTAAACTACGTGGCTGAGCATCCACATCATCTAAACCCTCATTATGCTCACGCACCGCAGCCTCAGTCTCATCGTCATCATCATCATCATCCTCTTCACCATCATCAATATTACCCTCATCGGCATCAGTGGAATTACCTCCACCATTCACTGCATCTTGTTGTGTTTTAGCATTTACATAATTCTCATACTTCTGTCTCAGCGAATAGTCATCAATGCAGGAGGAGGCATTCGAAACACAATTCTTTCTTTCCGCTTCCAAGTCATCGATTATATTACCATTTTCCAGGTCTTGATAGTCATCATCGAGTAAGACATCATCACCGGAGGAGCTGGATTTCGAAGAGGTTGTTGAGGATGTAGTGGTAGCCGAACTGTTGGAGCGTGATACACAGCTATCAACACTGGCCATAGAATTGCGATTATTTGTTTTTAGTTTAATTTTATCATGCTCATTTAAATCCTCTTCATCGGTGCAAGAGTGATTGGAACATATTGAAGATTCTAGTGATTTAGTAGATGATTTCACCAGTGTCTTAACGTCATCTGTAATAAGTTCATTGCAGTTTTCATTGTCTATGGTAGAAGAACTCATGTTGTGGGTTATGTTGGCCTCGTAGTCGTCATCGTTTGAGTCCTTTTGGGGTACTATGATAAGGGAGGTGCGTTTTCTTAGTGAGTCATCTTTGGCATCTATATTTTTTGTTAAGGTTTTGTCCGATTTGCCCATAACAATGACTTCCACTTTGGAGTTGTCATTTAAACAGTCAGCACTAATTTGTGGGCTGCTGTTCGTGGTGGCACTATTGCGAGAGTTTAGGGAATCATTTAAAATATCGGTAGACATTTTTGTGGTTTATGGCTGTTATTTTTGTTATTAATTCTCTTTATAGTTTAATTAAGCATTTTTATAGTCTTTGTTTTTGTTTTTCTTTTTGTTTTCTTTTTTGGTATATTTTATTTCTTTAAGTTTTTATTTAATTTCCTGTAGGATCTGAAAATTTATTTTAAAATATTTTGTTTTTGTTTTATTTTTTTTTTATTTTTAATACTTTGTAGTAGAATATCATTATGTGTTTAATTTTCTTATGTAGTCATCTGTAATTATTGTTTATTTTTTTTTTTTATAAATTTATACATTTTCTAAGGCTTCATAAAACAAACTTATTGAATTTTAAGACTTGTCAATCAGTTTGCATTTATTTCATTTTATTTCATCGCTTATGTCACATTTCATATTTATTTAATTTCTTTTCATGGCATTAAATTGTATTTTTTTTTTTCTTACTTGTATTGTATGTATAATATTTAATGTAAATTCTGCCCCGCACTCCAAGCCCCAGCCGAGCTTCAAGTAAATATGTACATACGTATAAATTTCAAAAAGTATTCATTTTCATATTTTTGAATATTTAATTTCAAAAACTTAAGAGTGTTAGTGAAAGAGACAAATGCTCAACTCACCACACCACACATGTTCAGTTCAAGTACAAATATTTTTGTTCATATTGAAATTGATATTTTTACGAGTTTTACGAGTTTTCATATCGCACAGAGAAGGTGTCAAATTTGATCGCTTATTATTTATGTTTGATGAATATTAAATAATATTTCTACTGTTTTTGTATTTGTGTCTCTTAATATTTGTGGCCTGTGTCATTCGTATGCACTTCCACAACTGTGTGGAAAATAAACTACACACAAACAATTGAAACAAAAACGATAAATACATATTGGATGATTGTTGAAAAAAAAAGTCACCCTGCTTTTAATGTCAAGTGAAACATATTTCTTGCTGGAATTGTCAGAGTCAGTTGACATATGGTGGCAGTAATGAGGGTGATGATTTTTTCTTTTTTTTTTTTATGTAGTAAGTGAAGAACTCAAGGCTGTTTGTAGTAAATATTCGAGAGGCTTTAAATATTTATGTTTTGATTAAAGGAAAAATCATTTTTTTCCTGTTTCTAAAATACAAAATACATTTTGTATACATTCAGCAACTACAAGTTACTGAATAAATTGTATAAAATTGTATATGCAAACATTTTATTTTGAAAGGCTGATTTCTTAGGGGAAAGTAATTTTTAAGTTTTGTTTGTAAAAAGTTTAAGCCAAGAAACTTATTCTGGATCTAGTGTAATAAGAATCACTTTAGATCCTTTAACGGCAGTTTTGGAACTTCTGGAACCCATTCTTCAAGGTACGTTAACATTTGACAAATAATTACTCAAAGAAGCGTAAACATTTGTTTTAGCACAAATTTGTTTGACATTGTTTACTCTTTACTGCCGGATTTAATGTTAGTAAATAATCAAAAGCTTTCGAAAAGTACTGCTGATGATGTTAAAAACGATACCATACTGGCCTCAATATGGACCAAGTAAAAAATACGAGGGCGGTTCGAAAACTTCTTAGCCTAGAACAGAAAGCGCGGTATAAACAGAAAAATGTTAAGTTTTTTGGAAACTTCCATCTCTGCTATGAACACATGTTAAATTTTCTTTTCGATCTGGCAACTCCTTCATATAGAAACAGGTGTTCAAAAAAAGACGCATCCGCGATTTTTTTTACAATGGAAAAATTAGAAATTCGTGGTGTTAAATAAAAAAGGTTTATCGGGACAAGAAATTCAAAGAATGTGTTTGGTGAAAGTGCTCCTTCATATACAACAGTAAAAAATTGGGTTGCTGGATTTAAACATGGTCGTACAAGCATTGAGGATGAACCACGTAGTGGACGTCCAAAACCAACAACAACAACACGAATTGTAGCCAAAGTGCATAATATGATATTAAATGATCGACGAATAAAAGCGCGTGAACTAGCTAATATTATGGCCATCTCAAATGATCTAGTCCATTTAATTTTGCATGAAGAACTACAGATGAAAAAGCTTTCTGCAAGATGGGTGCCGCATTCGTTAACAGTCGGCCAAAAACGCATACGAATGAAAATTTCTCAAAGTTGTTTGGATCGTTTTAAAAAAATTAAATAAATTTTAACTGTTGATGAGACATGAATCCACCGCTATACTCCAGAGACAAAACAACAATCCAAGCAGTGGACTGAAGCTGGAGGAAGTGGCTCAAAGAAAGCAAAAACAATTCAATGGGCTGGTAAGGTTATAGCAACGGTTTTTTGTGACTTGATTGATTGACTATTTGCAAAAGGTTAAAACAATAAATTCAGAGTACTTTTGCAACATTTTGGATCAATTAAATGTAAAAATTCGAAAAAAAACATCCTGGCTTACAACACAAAAAAATAATCTTTCACTAAGACAATGCACCAGCGCACAAGAGTGTTTTAACAATGGCTAAAATCAACAATTTAAAGTACCAGTTGCTTGAACACACACCTTATTCTCCTGATTTAGCGCCCAGTGACTTTTACCTGTTGCCAAATCTAAAAAATTCTTAGCTTGCAAGCGTTTCACCTCAAATGAAGATGCAATTACAGTTGTAAACCACTATTTTGATGGCTTTGAGGAAAGATATTTTAATCAAGGCATAGAATTGTTAAATAAGCGTTAGACTAAGTTTCAGAAGATTATATTGAAAAATAAAACCGTTTTTGAAAAACTAACTATTCTCTTTATGTGCTAAGCTAAGAAGTTTTCGAACTGCCCTCGTATATATAAATATAGCTCTTGATATAAGAAAATATTAGCGATTTGGAATATGTATACTGCTGTGTTTCGAAATGTGATTCATCAAAACAAAATCACTGATTTGTATAAAAGGAAATAAAGTTTAGAGTCATCTTCCAATAATTGTGTAACTTAAGGTTAATTTTAAATAAAATATTTATTCTCGACATTTTGTTATTTAAAAGATAAAAAAAAGATTTTATTTAAAATATTATTGGACTATCTAATCACTTTCTTAAAACATTTATGCGACCGGATTTTATTTGAACAATATTTGTTGATAGCAAATGATTTTACAAAATTTGTATTTACACTGTCAAATGTGCCAACAACTCTTATTTCTATCATGCACAAAAAACTCTTTGCAATATGTGCAATACTACATAAAATTTAATGACATTTCTTTTCTAATAAATACTTTCTAAAAATAAAATAAAAATCATATTTACACATCACGTCTGAACAAAGTAATAATCGTAACAGTAGTATTTAATAACTAACAATATTACAATTTGAGTTTAAAATATGTACATGAACAATGGCTCATGACAACACTTGTCTTGTTATGACAAAATTGTCATCATTATTATTTAAATATACGAAGAATATGTATTTCATCTATATACGAATACTTGTATTAAATAACATTTAAAATGATATCAAACGATATCTCCATTAAAAGTTTATTTATTTAATATTTAAACATTTTCACAAATA
This sequence comes from Bellardia bayeri, assembly GCA_950370525.1. Classification (NCBI taxonomy): domain Eukaryota; kingdom Metazoa; phylum Arthropoda; class Insecta; order Diptera; family Calliphoridae; genus Bellardia; species Bellardia bayeri. The sequence goes on along the minus strand of OX493266.1, from coordinate 68,382,452 downwards.
CATACACAATAAAAAAAATAGATAATTTTTAAACAAAATTAAATTTCTCTATAAAAACCGCAAAATAATAAGTAGAGAAATATAATGATGGATTAAATTATTGGCCAAACGTTTTACGAAATTTGATGTAATCAAGTAAATAATGAAATTTACAAATAATTATTCGATTTTTTCCTAGTTTTTATATCCTTCACCTTCATGAGAAGAGTATATATAAGTTTGTCATTCTGTTTGTAATTTCCACAATATAATTTCCCGACCCTATAAAGTATATATGTATATTCTGGATCCTTATAGATAGCGGAGTCATTAAATCATGTCCTTCTGTCTGTCTGTGGAAATCAATTTTCTGAAGTCCCCAGATATTTTCGAGATCCAAATCTTCAATAATTCTGTCAGACATGCTTCCGAGAAGTTTGCTATTTAAAATCAGCAAAATCCGTCCACAAATAACAAAGATATAAGCAAAAATCCGAGACAACCTCTGAAAATTTCATCAAAAAATAAAAACTCATCAACAGAAGGCGTTGATCACACAAAGTGTATTAATATTGTTACAAACAATTTCATAATCAGATGGCGCTGATCAAAGTGTTTAAGTGTGTTCTTAAACCGTAATATAAGTGTGTAAAAAGACAGTGTGTTCATTTTTAATTGTGTTTGTGTACATTTAAATAAATAAAGACTCGTTATATTTTCTTCAAACTACTTGACGCTTTTATTTTGCAAATAAAAAGAATCCGGTTTATTTCAAGGAAATAAACCAGCGTTTTTAAAAGGTAAAAACGTAACAATATAATATATATACATATGGATGTATGTATATATGTAATATGATTATGCATCCACAACAAAAGGTGAAGGGTATATAAGATTCGGCATAGTCGAATATATCACTCTTACTTGTTATTATTCAAGTTATTTTTAGTTTTAGTTTAAACAATTTGGTCATTCACTTGTTGTTTATTTGTCGTCGGTTTTTTTTTTTGTTTTTTTGTGTAATTTATGTTATTTACTTGTTTTTCTTTTTAACTATTAAATGTTGTTCATAGTGTTAGTTGGCTTTTTGAAATTTTCCCTCTCTTTCTGTTACTGCCATAATGATCTGTCGTACACTTTGCCCGTTCATCAGTCCGTCTGGCTGGCTGCTGTTGTGAAAATGTTTAACCATTAATCACTTTCGATTTTTTAGCCAATAATTGTTTAGACATTTCATATTAACTCGTTTATTTGAAATCGACCAAAAATATACCACAAATACAAGTCATTATGGAAGAAAACAATTTTATGTATTTTTTTCATTTTTCTACGATTTTTTACGCTATTAATGGAGATTTATTTATTTGCTGCGGTATGAAAATTTTAAACCAAAAAAAAATTGTAACAAAAATGTATTGTTAAACTTTAAAAGTGAAATGTTTCTAGGTTTATGCGAGGGGTGTTGGTAGAAAAATTAATTTTTGAAAGAAAATTTCATTATTAATTTAAATGTCTCATGTCTTGATCAATTTAACACTTGCTTTCAAAATTGGCGATTTCTTTCATTACTTTAAATAATTGTAGTTTATAGAAATGTATTGTTAAACATTAAAAGTGAATTTATTTTTGAAAGAAAAACTTATTATTACTTCAAATTGCTCATGTTTTCATAAATTTAACAATTACTCTAATTAACAGGCTATTTCGCAAAAAGAGACTTTACTGTCACCAATTATCTTAGGCTGTTTATTTTTTTCATTCCAAATGGTTTGAATTTGCATTAAAAGTTAAACTACAGATTTTAGAACTTGGTTTGCCTTTTATGTAAGATTTGTATAAAATAAAAAAAAAAAAAAAATTTCTTCATACTTTCACCTAATGATATAAAGTATTATTCACCTAAAATCCGGTCGCACAAGCGATTAAATTGATATTTATTTCTTAAAATTTAATTAAAAAGAAAAATTAATTACTTTCTTCTTGTAAAAATCTGTGTGTTGTTTTTTTGATGGAACACATTAACTGTTGCAGAACATTCCGAACCACCTGAGCTGCATAGTTAATCCAAATCGCAAACTTTTTCTACTGCCAAGAACTACAATACTACTCCGCTTTAACTTTTCCTGGACAATAGCCCAATATTTTTCAAACGGCGTCTGGCTTTGAGTTAGAATTCTAGCCAGCGGATTCGGGTGGGTTTGTAGCGTACCCTTCTGAATTCATCCTTTACCAATGGTACTTCTAGATCTCTGTGGATGTTTTCATTTCTTATGGACCATGGTGCGCCCGTCATGGTCCTAAGACTTTTTGATTGGGCCCTCTGTATAAGTTCAATACTGGTATTACTAGCAGTTCCCCACAATTGGATGCCATATGTCCAAATTGGTTTTAAAATGGTTTTATACAGGGTGACTTTATAGTCCAGGCTTAGCTTAGATTGGTCACTGATTAACCAGTGAAGGCTATATGCTTTTAACTTCATGTCAAGTCTCCGGGTTTCTATATGACGACGCCAAGTAAGTGTTCTATCTAAGTGAATACGTTCGTATAAGTTTATATTACGTCGACCTCTTTGATACCAATTCATTGCAGCTTTTAAATATATATGGGAAGCTAAATTAGGTCAAAACTTTACTAAAGATTGGTGAAGTTTTCGCAGGCATTCTTTTACAAATATGATTTCTTTTATAACACTTTTTTGCAGCTTTTATATAATGACAGACAGCTAAATCAGTTACAAATTTTACTGAAGACTTGTGACGTTTCTGCAGGCCGAAGAAAAATATCGCAACTTTAAATAGCTTTATTTTTGTTTACGATCTACGTTTAAGGGTTTCTTGTATCGTTTTATAATGCTTTATAATAGAAAGCATTTTTTGGAACCCCATCATTTTTGATTTTCAAGATGTGAAGTGCGTAATTTTATTTGTATTTTGCTTTTCCATTGCTCAGACAAATTCAATATTTTGAAAGACAAATAAAAAACAAATCACTGTAGAAAGACGAAAGTGTTACAGTTCTTCTTGCAAGTTTAAGCTATTTTTCAATTATTAAAGCCAATATTTTCGAATTTTCAAGAAGTTAGTGCGTGATTTTCTTTGTATTTGGATTTTTTATAACTCCGAAAATTAAATATTTTGAAGTAGTAACGGTAGGTATATCAAAAAAAAAAAAAAAAATCACTGTAAAACAGGTTTTAAAAAAAATCTTTTGTGATGTAAACTTATTTAGCTAATAAGTAATAGTACGAATACTTTTTCAACCAACTGTACTTTGTGACAGCTCTCTCTCTTACACAAAACACATGACCTTGTCTATGACATCTTAATTGCGCAAACTAAATTTTTCCTTCAACACAAATAAAGGAGCTGAACTACTTAAAAGTTTACAAAACATATTAAGATTCTTTCAACAACTAAACTATCATTTAATTTCTTTTTTATTCCCTTTTATATTTTGAGTCTCTTACAAATATTAAACGAAACGAACTAATTATATATGCAAACAGCGTGTGGTTCAATTGATAAATTTAAGGCAAATAAATATTTGGCGCCAGTTAGTTGTTGTGTACTTTTTTTTTAATTTTTAAATTATTTTTTTTTTTTTTTTACAAATAAATATGTTTTGTACAATATTTATTTACCCAACCACAAACCATCTGTATTGTATATAATTATGTTGTTTTGTTGGTAAAATAAATTATAAAACTTATTGAAAACAAATACATACATATGTACATATTGTAATAATATGGTTGAGTGAATGAACGCTTTTAAACTTGAATTGGTAATGCAGGATAATTTTGAAAATGTTACGAGTATTATTATATATTGAAGTGATAAAGACAAGTTTTGTTGGAAAAAATTGCAAAGAAAGTTGTATGGCAATTGCTAAACCTAAAAATTATTATTAATAAAAACTAAAATTACACAACATTATGGTGTTTTGACTATTTCTGATTCGATCCTATGAGTCTGTCTGGTAAACGAACAGACCTATGTTTGCATATTTCACATGTATGCTGATGATGAAGCTTTTGTTCCAATTTTTGTTTGAACAAAAAACATTTAAACAAATTATTGTTAAACTAATTTAAAATTTCCTTCTCATTTTCAATAATTTTATTTTACTTTTTCCCCACACAATGTTGTTGCATTTATTATCTCATTTCCAGCCACAGAAATAATAAAATTTGTTAATTACATAAATTGCAGTTTTGGCAAGTAAATTATATTAAATTATAGTTTCGTGAGTTGTACTTTTAGTTTAAAACCATTTTTGTTTTATTTAAACAAACGCCAACATGAAATTGAATACAACAATTAGTTTTAATAGCCTTAACAATATAAAATGCAATTATTATATTTTTAGTTCAATTACATGGACATGTTCTATTAATTAAATTGGTTTACAAACAAAAAACTATAAGTTCAATTAAATGCATACTTTGTTTATTGTTTTAAGGGAAATAACTATCGTGACTATTTATAGGAAATTTATTTATAAAGTAGTATTTAGTAACATTTTGTTAATAAACCTTTTAAAACGACTTGTCTAGAGCGAAACATTTATTGATATAAGAAAATGTAATACGAGTTACTTTGCTATTAAAAGTAACTCTGAATAGTGTCTGAAAAAAGTTTTCAAACCCAAACAGCAGTTTAAATTCCACACACCATATTTTCTTATTTTCTTAATATAATATCGCCGTGATTTGAGAATAAAACTAATTATTCTTAGAATTATTTTATGTAATAATGTTTGAAAAATTGTGTTTCTTGAATTTGCTAGCAAATGTCATTCTCAAATGATGCAACAAATTTTCTTAAATGCTTATTTTTTCATTATCAAATCTTTCACATTTGCCAAAGAGTTTGATTTCAAATCATTGTCAATTGGATATCAAGTTTATGTTTACAAAACGCTATTAATATTTATTTAAAGAATTAACCAAATTAATTTTAATAAAAGTTCATTGGCTGGCAAATCGTATAAAATATTTTGAATACTTAAATATTTTAAAAATAAAGCTTTTTCATATGTTATCAAAAATGATTCTATGGTGTTTCCAAAACTTAATAGAAACCCGATTATTATTCTTATACATATGTTTATCACCAAGTTCTCTAATATTTCACCTTTGAGAAATAGTTTGACTTAAGATTATCGGTTTACAAAAAGAAGTTTTAAATACTAAATCAATGTTAGTCCCAATTTACACAACACAATTTCAATTAAAAAGATTGAAACAATTTTTTCCTTGAAATTTCTTCGGTGTTCACAACGCACAATATAATTGTTTAAATCACTCGTATTTTTATTTGAGAGTATACACACATTTGTATACACAGATGTAATACAAATAAGAGAGTAAAACGAGTTGCTAGTGCAATCAACTGTGTTTTATTTTGGTTTCTCATTAGATATCAAAAATTATGCTAAAATGATTTTTAAATCTAAACAGAAGGCAGGATATTATTCTGAAATGTTTATCAACTTCTTCTCAAACGTTTGGCATATGAGAATTAGTTTTAGTAGATTTGTTTTAACACAAAATAACTGATATTAAAAGTTCGCTTTACAAATTTTTGTAAAAACTTGAATTGAATGACCCAATATTTATACCCTACACCACCCTCCACACTTTGGTGGATTTGTGCTGATCTTTGTAGCGCCCATAAATATTAGTCCACCTTAAAGTATACATATCGACTCAGAATCACTTCCTGAATTGATTTAACGATGTCCGTCCGTCCGTTTGGCTGCCTGGCTGTCTATGTAAAGCTTGTACGCACATTACTAGTCGCAACTTTGACGATATTGCGATAAAATAAAATACATTATATTTTTTCGGCCAAAGGACGGTTGGGATTGAAATTGATTAATATCAGTTCATTATTTCATCTAGCCCCAATATAAATGTCCTCCTGAAATAAAGGGTTATTGGTAAATCTTTGATTTCTGCACAATCGAAACAAATTTCACCACAAATAAGTTGAACATGAAGCCTTACACATCTACAAATTTTGTGTACCATAGCTCCCATATGCGGACCACTACCGAAAATCACTTAAAAATGCTGATATCGAAATCATATTGGATACAAATATGTTTCATATCCGTGTAATTTTATGATGATCGGTCCATAATATAACGACTACATATGCCTTTAAAATGTGGGTATCCAAATAAAAAACACAATATATATATTTTTTTTAAGAGAACCAACACTCAGGCAATTAAGCGGATAGTGGAAGAAGTAATAGTAGTGAAAGAAGAAAGCTTTTTTTTTATATCACAACTCTGCAATTGCGCTTTATGTTTGTTTTTAGGGCAGCATTGCAGCGCCTCTGGTGGTGAGTAGGCGCATTATTTTGAAAGCTTGATTTTATATTATTTAATTATTTTACTTTGGTGGCGTTTCAATGTTATACCACCGAAGCAGGGCACTGTAATAAATATTAATTATGATAGATAGAAAACTAATAATTAGCAGAAACTGAAGTTGTTTGAGTGACAGCGGGTGGGAATCAAACCCGGGCTACAAATACCAACTCATGCTGAATGATCAAATGCGCTAACCATTAAGCTACAGCACAATTTATACAGCAATATATACAGAAATGATAATATATATTTATCTCCCATATAAGACCCACTTTTTAAAGTCCCTATCATGCATAAATCTTTTGAAAGTGTTTTACATCGAAATAAAATTTAGCTCAAACGATGTTTATATGCTCAGAAGTCATGCCGCTAAATTTTTGGATGATCGGTCCATATCTCCTATATAGCTCTTATTTCTAAAAAAAACTATATTACATGTATACTTTGTGTTGGGTATTATATGGTCGGGCTTGACCAACTATACTTTCTTACTTGTTTTTTTATTTTAGAACATCTTTGTGAAATTATGGAAATATTAATTAGTATTTTCCACATTTTAGATGACAATAATAATCGGGAAAAATCCCTATTTTATTTAAAGTATGTATATGTATTTCAATGGCAATCTTTTTAGTGAACATTTTCCATCGATAATCAATTATAAATATTAATTACAAGTTTGTGACGAAGGTTTTGAGACCCAAAATAAAATAAATTATTGGTTAATATTTGTAGCATGTCATTTTAAATATAACAAAGTGTGAACATTGCCACATTTGACAGTTAAACAAAATACTGTTAAACAATTGGAATTTAAAATAGATTATTTCAATTTATTTTTACCCCCCAACCCTACTTAATGTAGAACACAGAATTTCTTTGGTATATTGTTTTTTTTTTTTTTTTTTTGGAAATTAGTGTGAGTTCATTTTAACCCCTAAACATTATTTATACCAACAATTTCGTTTTATGAACTGATTTTTGTTCAAAAATTTTCTTTTATTTTTTTAAATTTTAAATGTGTGTAAGTAAAACAATTGCGGGCTTGGGTTTGTTACCCAATTGCTCTTAAATGTGCGTTTGGTTGTTTTTGGATGGTGCCACGTCATACACGTGCCAAAGTCATAATTTATGATTAAATTAGAAAATTAAAAAAAAACACAACAACGTCTGCAATATATTGCCATTCAAAGAGCTAATGTTAATGACAAATGTGCTAAAAATTGTCAAAACATTACAAGGGACACAACATATAAGAATTTTTGTGAGATTACAGTCTTAATTAACAAAGTAGCACAACTCGATTTCTCAATATGACAACATTCAGTTACTAAAACTTTAATTTTTCGTAGTGCAAGTCAATTTAACAATTTATTTTACAAAGTTTGTTACCTCTCGCATACTTTTCCAACAAACTTTACAAAACAAATTATGAGTCAACAATTTAATAAAATAAATTTTGTTTTCCTGAAAAAGATACACAAATACGTAGCGAAATATTGAAAATAAAAAATTAAAATTTTATTAAAAAAAGAAGTTAAACTGAAACAATCACTAAAATTTAATTATTATTTAACTAAGTTTTTATAACTTGAGTCTCATATTTGTAAAAATCAAATAAATTTTATAAGCAAAATCAGCCAAGTCTCAAAAAGGAATTAAAAGTCACCAAGGTTTTTTTAAACTGTATACATTAAAAAGTGTATTAAAAATTTAAAAAATAAACAAAAAACATTTTATTAACTTTTTTGTCTGTCGTGTAAAGTTTATCAACAGTAACTTAGCACATTTGCAAACTAAACTAAGATAACGATAATAATAATTTTTAAATTAATTTCGAAAGCAAATGTTACTTTTGAAGTTATAAACTGTTCAACAGAAAGCAATTGCTAAGGGTTATAAGCTAGTGCTCTTCAGCTAACCAACACTGTATATAATTTGAATTGAAAATATTTGTATAGATTTCAATGACAACTGGTAGATGTTTCAACATATTAGTTGTAACAAACCCTTCTTGCTTTAAAACCTTAAAGGGGAAAGTAGAAATACTGCAGAGTTTTGGTTGGCAAGTCCTTTAACGTTTTTATGTTTTGTTTATTTTATTTGCTGGTTTGTTTTACACACAAATATCAAAATATAAAATAAAGAATTTTTTTTTGTTTTATATTCTCAATTTTAAAGTCTACCTATATGGCTAAAAACAATCCTCTTTAAGACATAAATCATGTTCTAAAGCGGAGACGGAGGTGGAAAGGCTCAATGTAGTAAATTATATTGGAATAAAAGGGTTGAAATGTTAGGAATTTTGCAGACAGGGAATGGAGGAAATTTAACTTTAAAAAGTGGCTGTTTAGAGTGAAACTGAGAAGGGCATAAAATATAAAATTTGAAATATTGAATTCCACAAAATTTAATTTAACAATTTCTCAAATTTAATAAAATATATGGATTAAAAGACTAAAAAACAATAACAAAAATAAACTAGTTAACTAACACTTGGAATCACTTAAAAAGTTACTTTTCAATGACTATTACATACTGTCTGCATTATTTAGAAGTGGTCCTGTAATAACTTCTTTATTATCCGTTAAATAACTGCTTATTTTCTGGTGATTTGCACGAACATATTCTTTTAATACTGATTACGATTTCAGTGAGATCTAAATATTAATGAGTTATTCTAGTAATTACTTGCAAACTAGTTTTAGTAATATTAAAGTAATGGCATATTTTTAAGCAGTTGTGGTAGGAACTTGCCTTTAATGATATTAACGTGTTGGTAAGAAAAGTTTTTACAGGCAACACTTTAATTGTACATACATTATTTTGCAATGACAAAATCGTAAAAAAATAGTTTTCTAACAATTTTCATACACAGAGATTCAAATTTTCAGTTCTGTTGTAAAGTTCATAATACTGGGGTTAATCAGACTTAAAATTAGTTTCCATAGAAATAATTAAGAAACTCAAATTTGTTTATCAGAAGTTTTCTACAAATGCAACAAAAAAAAAAAAACGACATTTACATTTGATATCAAACGTAATTCTCAAAAGTTTTTCAAACCTAAATAATGCTTTGAGTTTTACATTTAAATTAAATTTGAAGTTGATTTAAAAAATAATACCGGCAAATCTTGTACTTTAAAGAAAATCCGATATAACGTAGGTACAGCAAATTTCATAACATGAACTACCTTAGAAATAATAATAATCATTCGTAAAATTAAAACAAAATCAAACGAACAATCAAATTTTTAATAATGACAAATTATATAAAAAAAAGGGATCAAAAACTCGTTTATCTCTAAAAAAAATGGAAATTATCTCCTAATGGAAAAATAATTTATTCAGAGAAAACCTCATTCAAGTTCTTTTATTAATTCATTTATATAAATCGTGAATATTGTTACGTTTTTACCTTTTAAAAACAGTGGTTTATTTCCTTTAAATAAACTGGATTATCTTGAATTGCAAAATAAACGCGTCAAATAGTTTAAAATTACAATTATTTATTTATTCTAATGGACACAAAAAAATTAATAACAGCGAACAATGTTTGTAAATAGAAACTTCTCCTAATGCAAATGTTTAAAAACATGTTGTATGTCGATACCAGCCGTTAAATGTAAATTGAAATATAATTCCTTTACAAGATTTTTAATGGTAGAATCATTTTTGGAACTGAAATCCTTTTAATAAAAAACTTCGCCACAATCCTAATTGCTTAAATCGCTCGTATTTTTATTTGAGTGTACACACACATTTGTTTACACAAATGTAATAAGGATACGAGAGTAAAACGAATTGCAAGTACAATCTGTTCTTGTCTTATCTTCCCCTTACCACGATGTCTAAAAGACAATCAGCTTAGCTTAAAGAATTGCTTCGTGTAAATTGGGACTAATCATCATAATGATCCACGTCACCCTCGCTAAGAACAATTAGGAAAAAACTATAATTTGGACGATTACTAAGTATCCTAATGTCAACGTTTTATTTAAAAATTAACCCCCTTATTTAAAAACGATTATTAAATTTAACAAACGTTTATCAAGCAAATTTTTTTATGCAAATCTGTCTTAATAAACGTTTGTTAAATTTAATAATCGTTTATGAATAAGGGGGTAAATCTCGTTACTGACTAATTTTTCAATTTATCAAAAAGGCATGCTATTTCTCGATTTAATCCAATTAAAATCTCAATTTTATCTTAGACTTCAAATAATATAAAATGATTTTGCATATTTAAAATACATTTGAGAAAAAACTACTTCTCAAATAGAGATAACAGATTTGAGTGATTTTGAGATTGCTAATATTCTCAAGTGTAAACAATTATTTCTCAAATGTTTAACATTTCTGATACTATTAAATTAAAATTGATAGCAAACATGAAAGTTTATTGGAAGATGGATTGAAATTGTTGATACGAAAAACACGCAATTTGACAAAGTGTATAAAGCATTGATATAATTTTAAGTTAGAAGTTATTTGGCACAAACAGTAACAGTATTTTAATGTCGCATAAAATGAATTTTCGAATTGTTATTTTAAACGACTATTTATAATTTGAATACAATTACAAGTTTCTCTCAAATTGAAAATAAGCTCCCTTATTAATCGCATTTTTAATGAAAGCATTTTATATTTGTATATGTATTTCAACATTTACACCATATCTGTTACCATAACAGAAAATTTAATTAAAAAAATTCCTAACATTTTCTATTTAACTAATTTCCATACAAAATTTGTAAACCTCTAAAACAGTCATGTGTAAAGTACACAAATATACCCATCATAATACATACATACTATATTACAAAAACACGACAGTTTCTACACAGCTATGGATGAAACCCAAGCATTGTCATATAAATCATTCCGTAAACAGCGTGTCAATAAGATGATTAAGGCATTATAAAATTATCCACTAAAAACAGAAACACATTCTTGCAAAAACATACAGTGGCTGTGTAATAATCAGAACTGAACCAAATCAAATGAATTGAATTGAAACCGAGCTGAAGCAAGCCAAACAAACAAACAGCAACCACACCCAGTTATTAAAAATCAGTAGAGCAAATTATCGCATAGAAACAGTTGCAAAAAATTACAATCCCATATTCTATTCTGTCATACATACATACATACATACTCGTAGATACATAGAACATCGATAAAAAATAATCATACCAGCTATTGTTTGCAAGGAAAAACTTTTGGGAAAATAGATTTTCAATTGCAGTAAAAGTAAATTCTTTTTTTTTTAGTTGCTATTTTTTTTCGAAATTGCAAAGAAATTGAAATAAAAATAAATTTTGTATATATGTTAGTATTTATGTATGTGTGTATGTTCACCAAATGTCAAGAACTTTGATTTAATGTCATGTTGTTGTACAAATGGTTGTTAACTTTATAGTTACTACCCAATTGTATGGATATAAAATGGATATTTTGGTGTATGAACTTTAGTGGACTCGTTGAAATAGGGTGGAAATTGTGTTTATATTTTTGTATGTATGTGTGTCTTTTTTATAAGGACGTTAAAATAATGAAAATCGTTGAAAATAATAAATCGTGTGAACTTTGCTTCATTCAAATAGCGTAAGAAAATAAATATGTCTGAAAAAATTTGCTGGGTAAATCACGCACTTGCTGGTTAGAAGTTTTATGGAAGTAGTTTCACAAAATAAAACTACACAATTTCCCATTTATTGGCAAATGAAATAGTATTTTATAAAATTTATACATACACATATGTACATATGTCATAAAGAAAAAATTTATTATATTTTAAATTAAATTTTGATTTCTTCGACCTTTTTTTTTAATAAAATAAAAAAGTTTTTTCGAGCTCGAGGCCAATTATTTGTAAAAAATATAAATATATTATTTATTAAATTATTTTTTCCAATATTTCGATATCCATCGGATATTTTTTTTTTTAAATAAACACAAACTGCGAAGCTTTTTGGCTTGTCTGCAGAAAACACCCAGAGTCTTTGGTGGGAATCGAACCCGCAACCCTCTGACTGATAGTCCGGCACACTATCGCCGAGTCTATCGGGGCACCCATTATCAAGGAATGAGTTACAATTATATATTATATATGTAAGAGACGTATTATTATCTTGACATTCAATAATGAAATTTATTATATTTTTATAGTTTTCTCCAAATATATTCAATCTCGCATTAGCGAACCATTCTCCAATGTATCGAACAACAATTTTCTGTTAAACATGCTATAAATAATTTCTCAATACCATTCTTATTCGGTTAAAAAAAAGTTTTGTAAACTCTACACAGAAACATACTACATATTCTAATTAGTTGAGAAATTTTGTAATTGTTAAAGGGAAAATCCTCTTTTCTCAATACCCAAAAAAGTCCAGAATTTTTGGAGAAAAATAAAAATATTAAAAACATTAGGTGTTAATTTAAAAAAGAAACGCATAACTCTTTAATCGACGACTCACAATAAACTAACTTGTGAGTGGCTCTAATTGTTCTTATTTACACAATAGGGCCATCTTCTAGTAATTTCCGCCGGAAAAGAGAACACAATCGAATGCTCCTTTCTATGGCTGTTAAAACTTTTCAGCAATGTTTGTAAATAAAAACTTTTACTAATGCAAATGTTGATTAACATGTTGATACCAGCCGTTAAATTTAAATTGCAATATAAATCCGTTAGAATATTTTTTATGGTAGAATCATTTTTGGATTTGCAGTAAACACAAAGTAAAACTATTGAAAAATTACGTTTTGATTTGCTATGAAAACCTTTTCTCCAAGGTTTCTCCAACCTAAACAAGTGGTATAAATTTTTTGTTTAAATCCAATTTGGTGTTGATCAGAAAATAAATATGTATTTGAAAAATGGCTTAAAACATTTGAAATAATTTCAAGTACAATGATGACAAAAACTTAAGGGGTTGCTCAAATTCAGATTAAACTTCCCTAATATTGGCAAATTTTAATCAAATAGGTTTGCCATTTGACAATTGAATTGAATTATTAGAATGAAATGCATGTTTTCTTGTCCTAAATTTTTAAAATCTTTGCCAAGTGTGACCGAAGTTTAAGAATAAGGGTATTGCTCAAATAGATTTCCTAAGAACACAAGTTTTTAAATAGTTCTCAAATTTTATTTTAGATTTTAAATCAAACCTAAATGTTTGTTGGAACACTTTCTGTAATTAAGTTTTATACTTTTAAATGTATATTTGGCCCCATTCAGATCATGGTTTTATAGTTTCTTAATGTAAATCTCATAATCTAAGCTTTTAATCCATCGTTTTTCTCTACTAAATGTTACTATAATTTATCGTTAATACCGACACAAATTTTTAACTTATAAAAGGAAACAGTGTAACAATGAAAACTTTAGTTTTTTTTGTATTTTAGTTTTCATGTGATTTTTTTTTTTAGAATCACCCTCCAAATTGATGTATTTGTAATAGAAAATTGCTCGTTCAGTCCTGTAAATAGTTTCATATAGTTTTAATAGTCATGACAATAATAATAAGTACATATTAAATAAAATTTACGAGCACGTTTGTATCCATGAATCGTCACTATATCCATGTGATAACAGCTCCTTTTTATATTAAGTGCATCGAAATAATTTAGAAATACATATGTATATGTTTTAATTAAATGTATTTGTTATTAACTGCCTGAGTATAATTTCCTACATTCGTACATAAAGTTCAAGTCGTACAACTGTGGAAGTTTATTTAAGGTGTCATGTTGTTTTGGTTTCTTATTTCTGCCCTCTAAATGGGCGGCCAGCCAGCTTTAATATACTCCCTCATTCATACTATATTAAAGGCAAAAATGGTCAATTACTTGAAATAAACGCTCATGTAATTTGATTCTCGTTTTCTTTGCCAACCTAAATCTGTTCAATTCTTTTTGTTTTCGTATTTTCGTTTATACATGTATGTATGTGTGTGTGTATGTGCACAAGTATTAAAGTAAAACGTGTTACACATGCTGAATCACGCACATTTATAATAAATTATTATGTTTTATTTTTGGCTAGATGTCTTTTAAATATCAAGGACATTGTTGCAGGACAATGGTAAAGATGGAAGAGAGTAGAGAAAAATTACTAGTATTTACCGTTGAACAAATTAATGTAGTAGAATTTATGCAAAATAAGGGAAAATACAACATATACAAAAAAGAGCAACGGAAATCCGGCAATTATATTTTGACAAGTGTGGGGATTTATTTAACATACATACATGCGGATTTATACATATTATTTCAGGACCTTTAAAGTTATTCATTATTATGGTGTGTACTTTTTATTTATCAAGTTTTATTTAACAATAAAGAATTTTAAATAATATTTATTGCCTTTTTTTGTGTTTCTTAATCCTGCTTTTGTTTTTAATATTTTATAGAACTGAAACTTCAACCCTGTTTATTTAATTTTTATGTTCGTGCTCTTTTGTTTTTCTGTTAATTTGACATTTACAAGAATTGAGAGTTAAGTTTCTTTATGTTGCGAATAATGATAAAATAAACCCGTAGTTTAGAAAAGTTGCCAGATATTATTCTATTACTTTGTTATTGTTTGTTTCAGTATAAAAAACACAAATTGGAAATCGAAGCTAATTAATGTAAAATAGATTAACATAAGGTAAGTTGCAATTAATATAAGTTTAAATATTTGAATTTGTAATTCCTAACTTCAGTAAAAATAATGTAATGAAAATTAAATTTAATGAACTCAAGCCTGACTAAAATTATCAAGAAGTATATTTGAATAAACTATGGTTGCACGACTCCTTCTGAGTCACTGTTAATAATCCATTAAAAGCAAATATTGAAATTACATTTTTATGAGTATCAAACATATGCTTCATTTTATAAAGATTTAAAGATTTCGGAATAGCTGGCCTTCGCATTTAAAAATTATCGATTTCTCTCACAGCATTTCGACAGGGCTATGTAGTTTTTGGGTATGTTGAATAGCACTTCACATAGTAAATATTTCTTCTATTAGCAACATTTTCATTCAAGGGAATTTTTTTGGTTCTTTCGGACACTTAACTTTTGGTGTTGGTAGAATATAAGTCCACAACAACAGTATTCCATTGAGATATATTAAAAGCTATTAGTTTTATAACAATCCAAGTCTTTTATCGCATAGCAATTTTTTTGCCCAGTTGTATTCTCCAAGTGCGGAAAAATCGCTTCATCAGTTTCCCTATGGGTTCCATTTAATGCAGGTCCATCTGAGAGTATGCGTAGTGTCTGATCTAAACAATTTAATTTGCGTCTGAATATTTCGTTTGGTTTGTGGACACCCATAGGTCGCTTTTGGTTACTAAGTTTGGTCAATAGATTTCCATTATTCTTTTCAGCAATCTGTTGACAAATTCCTGCAGTACATTCAGGTCTCGCAGCTGGGTAGATTTGAAATTGGTATTAAAGCCCAAGTGAAGGATTAGCTTAATTGTCAATTATGTTGATGAGATAGCAAAAGCTTAACATCTTTAAGAGCTGTATCGTTTATTTTAAGGGATATACTATTGTCGATAATTACTAGCATGGACTTACTTTTTTCCAAATAAATCTTTAACAAATTCAATCTTTACGGATTCTAGCAGTCAATGTTTATAAGAGTTATCTTTGAATATACAGTGGCTCATAGCTTTAAAATAACCCAGCTTCTGTGAAGAATATAAAGTACATATAATTTCGAAATATAGATATATATTAACAAAATCTAAATAAAGGTTCTAAAATCAAAAATAAGATTTTTATTCAGTCTCCCAATTACACTTATAAAAATTTGCAAGCTACAAACTAAAAATAAAGGTACAAAATAATCACAGCTTATTTCAACCACTTATAAAAACCCATTTCAATTAGGAAAAATAATTTTTTTTCTCTAAAACTTAGAAGTAGTATAGCCTTATTACAGCTTTTAGTCTTTTTGCCATATATTCCACTAACTTTCGTGTAGTTTGAGAAGTATTTTTTTGCCCATTTCTCCTTTAGAACAGTTTTAAAGTTATTCTTGTTCGAAATTTGGTGCTGGCGGATATTTTTATCTAAAATTGCCCATAAAGTCTCAATAACACTCAAATCAGTTGACTGTACTGGAGTTTGCATAAGTGGAGACAATTCCAAGTCAGCCATGATAGCACAATACCTGATTTATGTTTCGGATCGTTGTCCTGACTAATACCCAGTTCTTTAGCGCTTTGCAGTGAATTGGACTTTAAAATGTCATGATACATATTTTTGTCCATCGTACTTTCAATAAACTGTAAATTTGCTACACTACAAGCCATGACATTATAATTCAAGTTTGTTTAAATAAGCTGAGAGTCACTGTATGTGACAAGAGCCTGATGTCATCGAGGTAGTCTAAGTCCCCTAGATGTCTCAAAGTGGCGCCATTTGAGTTTTTTCGTTGCTAAAATCAGATTTTTTTGAACCGTCGACGCGTCTGTAGAGGATTCATTGTGTGTTACTGGAATTCCATTGCCACATTAAGAATAATTTCTGTAAAATCCAAACTTTAACCTCTATATCTATCACTGAGTTTGTTCTCATGGAGTACTTAACACATTGAGCTGTTGTAAAGAGTTTGTTTTGTCTTATATGTCCATTCAAGTGCCTTCCAGATGATTTCATGAGCGAGCTAAATGCTTTTTATAAATTCGTAAATACTAGGTACTATTCTCAAGGTTTTTACTTGATCAAGGGTGGGTTTAACAAAGTTTTCTGGTTCTAAACTGGATGAAGTAGCCGTGTTTGCAAATGTTTTAAATTTTTGTTAAAAAAAAATAGAATTTATTGAAAATTGAACGTAAGACTTTGAAAATCATAATCTGTGAAAATCTAAAATGTTTTGGAAGGCTGGAGAAAAATAGGCCAAAATTTAGTTGTAAGCATCTTTCGTTAGCGTAAAAAGTTCACCGTTACGTAAAGGCTTCTCAACAATTGTTCTTGGATTTTCAGAATTCCACATATCCTGAACAATTTAAAAGGGTTCTTTCAAAAAAAAAAAAAATAATTTTTGCAGAAAACCATCAGGATGAGAGAAATCAAATTCATTCATTGTAAAATGTTAAAACTTACTAATAAAACAACGGTTTTGTTGAAAACACATTGTATAAGGTAAAAATTCAAAACTTTAGTTAAATTTGAAAATATTAGACTTTAAAATCACTCATTCATTTTTGCAGGAAATCTTCATTACTCATTTTTCATTTTGTAATTTTAAAGATTTTCAGAATTTTTTTTTTCAGAAGAAGTAAAAAACCAACAAATTTGGGTCTTTGGGTTGCAGCTATTATTTTTGTACGACATTTACAAAACTAAATTTCTTCATACTTTGCGTACTTTTCTGAAAATTTGTGAAATTTTTGAAAAGCCAAATTAAAATTAAATCTGGCATCACTTTCAAATACTCTCACGAATACAAATTTAACACGTTTGTATGTATATCATCAGTGTGTATGTTTTTTTAAACCCCATAAAAATCGCCTTTTATGTCTTTTCAAGTATTTTTTTTCTCAAACATATTTGTTTTTAGCAACCATTTGATTTTTATGGTTTTCAGTGTTTCATCGTCCGTCCCACTTTTGGTTTATTTACCGCACATTTCTTTGGTGGATTATTATAACGAGGAGTAATAATGGCAACCAGCTAATCCCATTTTATGTTTTGACATTATTTAGCAGATCTTCTCCATCTTTTATAGACTTTTAAATATGTTCGTTTTTTTTTACGATATTCTATGCAAATGAGGCCTAGTACTGGCCACATAAGAATTAAATTACTTTTTAAATAAAGAAATTAAAAATAGAGTTGATTCACTTAATGATTGGTGTTAACTAAGGAATTTTAGGAAACTTAAAAAAGTTATTTTATGACAAGGTTTAGAGTTTTAATTACACACAAATGTAAAAGTGGTTCATTTAATATTTAAATAACTTGCTAGAGTTTAAATTTATTTAAGTTGGCGAATAATGTATTTACTGAGTTTTCAATTAACACCTGTTCATTATTTGTTCCTTTTATTCTAAAATACAAATTTTCAACCACAGTTGCAGCATAGTTGCTTCTGGTTCATTGCTTCCTTTCTGCAAATCAATTCTATCAAATTACAAATCATTTCACTAGCTATTGCTGTCTTGTCCATTTTTCATATCAAACAGCCATCCTACTTTATTTTTTCTTTTTCATACAAAGATTTATCAAACAAACGAGCTCTTTTTTTTTAAATACATACTTTTTTGTTCCATCTACTCAAGATAAAGTTTCCTTCAACTTTACTTCTAAAAAAAAGTAGAAATACTAGAACACATGTCGAAAACAAAGTTTTATAAAAAAACATAATAATATCTACTTGCAACACAAAGTGAATGGCAATCATTCAAAAACTATTTAGGATTCTTCCTCATACAATGAATAATGTGAAATTTATATTTGTTTTTTTTTATTTTGGGTTTGTTTCTTCTGCATTCTGTATAACAAACAGCAGCAATTATTTGTTTGATGCAAGATTACGGGATGTTCGTAAAAGATGATTGAAATATTTGTGGTTGCAATAATGAAGAGGAGAACAAGAAAATGCGGAAAAAAATCAACTGGGCAAATGGAAAAAGATAAATTGTTTTTGTTTAAAACACAGATATGATCTGGCAAGAGGTTGGGAAATAAAATTTTAATGATTTGTATGTTTTAAAATTTTATCAAACAAAGAAAGTAGTTGTAATGAACAAAGCAGATCTAGCATTGAGCTATTTACAAACATTTGGTTATAGTTTTTAAAGCATAAGAACCAGAAATATGTAATTCTTGATAATTTTTGGAAACAATTATTAATTTCATTGGAGGCATTTTGAGCTAGAAGCCATTCATAAAAAGCAGTTAGAAAATTCAAGCGATAAAGCATTTACCTCGTGAGCTTATAGTTTATTCATTGGCATACCCAGTGATACCAACCATTTCTGGTCATTGTATTACCTGCAAAATGCAGAATATTGGTTTCAAATGAGATTTTTTTTTTTGCCATTTTTATACTAACAGAAATATTTGGAAAATTGGTTGAAGCGCAAGTTCTACTGATATGTTAACTAGTCAACCCTAAAGAAAGAAAATGAAATAAGAAGTATCTTCTTGATTTGTAACCCTTACAGAGCCATGAACACCGGTATACTCTATTGCACATCCTTGACATACCTAAAAACGACATAAAATAATATATTGCTTATCTGCCATCTGGGTCATTGTATATTAATACTCCTAAATGCTTGTGAGCATTTTAATAGTACCGCGTCTGATGGCTAGGTCGTTTATATAACTAGATCGGTGGTCGTCAAGGGTCCATTGTTGCGTAAAGAGTTACATTCAGTCATCTTGTGCACATCTGAATAGACGGTCGCATTTCTGGTAGCTATGAATACCGACCACTGATCTATAATAAAGACTTTAATATAGAACCAGTGCCAAAGTAGCTGTGAGGTAAAGTAGACGTGGATTTCCAAGGAAATAGATCATTAATAACCTTGACAGAGTGAGCATTCCCGAGTCAAATATGTTTTTAATATATTTCAAATAATCAGCAGAAACAATTTTGCAAAGTTTTCTAGACCCTATCCATTTCTATTATAACATTTTAATGGTTTCGGGTACTAATGCGGTGTTCTTTATTTTCCTTATAGGCATTGTCTAACGTCTTTAAATTAGGGAAATTAGGAAATTTTTTCAATATTTGATTTCTTCATTTCTATTTTCGTATTTTGTAATTGTATGATTCCGAATTGGGACTCACTCACCTCACTTTAAGCCCTGAAATGTTTAGTTTAGTCTTTATCCTTCTAAAACTTTTTGGCTTGGAGTTCATGCCCTAGACTTTTGTTTTAAGTTTGTTCTCTATTATTAAGTTATGAAATGCATTTCTATTAAATTTAGTTTAAATTTAGTTTCTTTAGAATATTTAATAGTTTCTTTTTACAAGCAATAAGGTCACTTGAATTTTATATAAAAATATTTAATTTATTTATATATATTTATTTCCAATATTTCCCTATCTTCTTCAGGGATAATATAAGTTTTGAATTATAATGTAAAAAGAAACTATTAAATATTAAAAAAAAGGTCAAATAAACGAACTAAATGTATTTCTTTAGAATTTTAGCACGAATTGATTTTTGCCATTATTGTATACTATATTTATTAACATGGTTCAACTATACAAGGAGAGTCTGTGCACAGCTGACTGAGTTTGTTTACAATTTACTTATGTCAAAAGTAATAATTTTCCAAGTATTTTTGACAGTAGTATATTATTTTACACAAACAAAATGCCTGTTGTTTCTGTATTGTATTGTATTTGTTGCCGATTTACAATCACCTTGGTTAATTACACCATGTTTAATAATATGTAATAGAAAATGAGAATAGATTATGGGAAGATTTAACTCCTAAAGGCTTTTAAAGCATACAACACCTACTACATGAGCATGTTTTTTTCAGTTGATATTTTTTAACGATCATTATTTTTATTCAGTATTGTTTGATAATCCATCATGGAAAGACTCACTTCCAAACAAAGTCTACAAAATATTTAGCTGTATTACGAAAATCAGCGATTTGTGAAAAATGTGTTTTTTGCTCTTTATTAAACCATATGGAAGCTTTGAAAATCTACTCTATATTTCCTACTCACATGTACCACCATCGAAAAGTTAAAATCAAATGATTTGAAATAGTTTCAAAGTGTTTTTGTTTTTTTTTTTCGAACAACATTTGTCCTTCTATCTGAATATTTAGTCCCACAGTGCTTGGTTCAAAATAAATTAGTAATATTTTCAAAATTTTATCATATTTGTTATAAATCATATCATATCATAATTTTCACCTTAGATTATATAAAATTTACGCAGTAAAAACTTTAAATACAAAACTAAACAAATTCATTAAAATTAAAAATAATTTAATTGAAATCATTAATTTCCCAATACATTGTTTTTCATTCTAAAGAAATTTCAGTTTCAATGTTGTTTTCTATTTTTTTTTTTTCTGTTTATTTTTGTAATTTTCTATACCTTGTCTTACTCAAGAACACGATCGCACTCATTCACTGACTGACAGACTGACTCATCATTAGCAACACCTCTTTGAGCAAAACCACAACAAAAAAAGTTTGTTGCCAATATTGTCGACATTCTACAAAAAGTATAAATTTTGTTGATAAAAAAAAACCTTAAACAAATAAATAAAAAATAAAAAAAAAGTCAAGCAGCCATAAGCAAAAGTTAAGCAAAGAATACAAATGTTGCAATAATTATCATAAAATACAAAACAAAATTAAATAAAATAAAATTTATTTAAACAGTTCACATTCAGGCACAGCGACAGCAAAAATGACAACAATATTTCTAAAGAAACAGCAACAATATACATACCTACATATAATGACAACGCTATGACAGTTTAAACGCTTAAATAGCCAGACATATAGACGCATAAATGTTTAAGTTCTTTTACATACATATTTTGTTATTGTTGCTCACGACTAGAAAAAAATGTAAAGTGTGCGATAAAAGTGAGACTCTACAACAGGCTGCTCTACTAATTAATGCACAACTTCTGAATTTTTATTTTTGTAAGACTGAAAATAGTTTTACGTATGATTGTAACAAATCGAATTAATTTCTTTAGTCAAATGTACAAACATATTTTACTTTAGTCCCAATTTACAACAAGCAATTCATTAAGCTAAGCTGATTGCCTTTTATGGCCGAATTCTCGGTCATTAGTTAACCATTCGTAAACTAAAATACTAACTATTGTTTAACTATTATTTGTTATTCTTATGGCAAACTAAGCATTGCGAATAAAGAATCATTAGTTAAGCCTTTGTCATTAGCTAACTAAAGACCGTGAATTCGGCCATTGTACTCGAAATTCGTGTTAGTGCGCTTTCACACTCTTCAATTGTGACTCGTCAAGGCAAGTATTTTTGGATGAGAATCGAAAAGAGAATAAAAGGGGTATTTCCTTTTGTTTTTTCTTTCACGTTGATTTGCATTAAAAAGTACGAAAATTGCATTGACGTGTATGAATGAAATGTCAAGTTCAAACGAGAAACTGAACAAAAACTGGTCAGCTAAAACTGAAGAGTGTGAAACAGGACTTAATCTTTTATTTGTATTACATATGTGTATACAAATGTTTGTATACTCTCAAATGAAAATACGAACGATTTAAGCAATAAAGCTGGAAGTCTACACCTGGCTTTTTAGCGTCAACGCGTTTATAGTTTTCTAAACGTTTTTCGCGTCAAGTATTTCAAGTTACATGTCAATGTCGTTACATGGTGATGTCGCAAGCTCAGCTAATTTTATTTATATGAAGTTTTTTTATCGGTTTGTTTGTCAATTTCATATAAAAAATGTTTTTTCAGCTGTTATTTTTTCTAGTGAAAATTTTGCGTTTCATTTGTTTTCATCAGCTGTTTGCAATGTTTTCAAAGTAAAAAGTATAATGCCCTTATTCATAAAACTTACAACAGGTTTATAAGAGGTTTGTAAAATAAATTTTGTATGGAAATTTGCTTTATAAACCTGTTATAAAAGTAAGTTTTTCTGAATAAGGGGGTAAGTGTGTAACTTAAAACATACGACTACTTTGATTCTACTTTTTTGACAGTTGTTTAGAACGCATAAACGCTTGGTGTGGACTTTCAGCTCAAGAATTGTGCTGTGTGAACACCGAAAACATTTCAAGTAACAAATTGTATCAATCTTTTTAATAAGTATTGTTTCGTGTAAATGGGGACTTAGTTGCTGACTAAAACACAAAAATTTCATTTTTACAGCCGCCTTATTTGAGTAAAAGATAAATCATTATAAAAATTTCAAATTTCAAGGCAATCTAATAAAGAAATAAATTAACTAAACAGTATAAAAAAGCTTTTATAATTGAATTAATCAATATTATGTTAAAACTCAAGATTGATTTAAATCGTTTCGTTTATAATTTCCATTTTTATTTAAAGGCAGTGTGAACGGGTTATTAATCAATTTTATGTTTTTAGCTGGCGATGAGTGTATTATTCTTTTTCTTTTCCTAAATTTATTAAGTTTTCAAAAAAATAAAACAAATGCCAACTTATTAATGTATGTATGTATGTCTGTATGTATTCACTAATGCGTAACAATAACTAAAAAAAATTTGTGGGGTGCGTAGCAAAGCATTTCTATCTTTCTCTATAAATTATTTCAAAAACACACTCTTTTGTAAAATGAATGGGCTGTCTGTTATTGGCAGTAAAATTTTGATTGTGGGCTGTAATTTTTTTTTTACACACAATAGGCCAAATTTTTCAAATGTTAAGAAATATTTTCGTTGTTTAGTATTTATTTAATTTGTTTTATGGGCTAGAAACTCATACGATTTTCACGCTCACAAATTTGATTCATTTAATTTGCTAATCAAGGTTGATTTCAGTTTGTTTATTTAAAAAGTTTGGAATTTGTTAGGAATTGTAGTTTTGCATTATTGTATTCCATTTAATAGTAATAGAAAATGACAACTCCTAAAGGGTTTTAAAGCAGAGTAAACCAAAAGGGGAAATGCTTTTGAGGAGTATGTAGAGGATGATTAATTTAGAGGTACATATTTTTTCACAAATCGGGCTTATTGCTGTTGTACTATTATATAATTTCTAGTTAATGTTGTTTGACAATTCTTCATGGAAAGAACAATGTCTCCAAATTATTCAGCTGTGTTACAAAAATCATTATTTTTTGAGCAATGTTTTTAATTTCAAATCGTTGATATGTGAAGACAAAAGTTTCCGTTGCCAACACAGCTGACAGACATGTAAGCTAACATTGCTCGTGTAATGTCGGTAACAATGCTAAACAAGGTTATTGAAATTTCATGGCCAGCAATTAAAAGACATTATCTTCCAAAAATAAATATCACAGATTGTTCAGTCCGGCCGAAATCCAATTTTATTTTATATGTTTTATCTAAAATTTAAAGAAAGCTTCTAAATAAATCACAATTTATTAAAGTTTGAGGAAAATAAACCCCTGTTCCAACCGAATTTGACGTCGACGGCGGTTGAGTCTAAAGAAAACTCGGTGAAAACTCAAATTAAAAACAGAAATTCGAAAATTTTAACTCGGCTTAAAAGCCGAAAATTTAATAAAATATTTAATTATTTGACCTTTGTTATTAATATTCCAACAATTGTTTAAGCTTGAGTTCGTTTTTTTAAATAAAATCTGAAATCTTTACTTTGTTGTGTAGCATCTTCAGGAAAAAATTTTTTCCTTAAACAATTATTGGAATATTTAATGAAATATCTAATATCAAAAACGATAACTCGTTTTAAACTATTGCTGAATTTTTTTTTTAATTTATCGTTTGGCAAAGTTCTCTGCTATAAATGTATTCATGTGTTTTCTTTTCAAAAAGTGACATAAATCTGTATGTTGAAAGCTAAAAAGATACTGAAGGAAATGTTTATATTGCGTTAGTTTGTTTAAAAGCCTATTTGTGATCGTATCGGGGGCTATGTTTGCTTCTCATGGTTTTCAAGATGATTAAAATTGGTTAATGGCCTTATTTGTAGGAAACCAAAATGTTGATACTTTCTAATGAAATTTATTTCTTTTTCAACACAACATTTTCAAAAATGTTTGTATCAAGAGCAGTGGTCGGCACTCATAGCCGCCAGGGGTAAACTCGATCGTTTATTCAGCTATACCCATTAAGAATGTGAGCAAAATCATTAAAGTTATTAAAGGTGAAAGAAATTCTAGATTGTACAACAATTGTTCAATTCACAACTGATGTTGTAGGAGTTGTACGTCGCGAGGTAGTATTTAAAAATACTAAAAATACATTTTTGGCCTCAAGCTTAATAAAGATAGAATTTTTATAAAAGAAAAAGGTCGAAAAATTATGTATAATAATCTTAAATTATGCCTTAAATATTGTAATGACTTCGAACTGGTACTTTGTGTAACTTGCTCTCTAAATGTTTTGCTGGGATACCAGCACCACTTGCCCAGTGCTGCAGCCTGCTTAAAACTTTTTCTTTGTTATTTATTGCTTTGGCAGATTTTTTTCCTCGTTACGTTTGCACATTTTCTATGATTTTTTTTCTTAACAAAAGCTTGAAATAAAAGAAAAGTTGTAAATCTGGTATTTTTTTCATTCAGCTTTTTATTGCAAAAAAAAATTATAACACTCGGGCCTCGATTATCCGTGATCGGATTAATTGGTAAACCCGATTAACCGTGATGGGCTAATATCAGTATAATGGGCAGTAGAATTTTTTTTATTAACTTCGAATTCATACATACAATATAATAAACATGAAAACGGGGAATTCCCTTGTTTGCATACGATGAGTCAGAAGCATTTACAAGTGATTAGTTTAATTTTGAAATTTGGGAAGTGCGGCTGATTAGATCTAATTTTTTTATGGCATCGTTACCATTGGCAAAAAGACAAATAAACGTTTTAAATGTTGAAGATAAAGTTAAAAGAATTAACGAGCATTCAAAAACTATTGTGAGTGTTAAAATGCTGGCTCAAAAATACGAAGTTTTAAGAAGAATTAATTTTTTTTAATGTAAATATACATACATACATACATATGTACATATGTACATATGTTCACTTGTTAAATAATAAAAATATTAAAAAAACTGTATAATCAAAATCGTTATTCGATTAACCATGAAAATCAATTATCCATAAGCTGCTGGTCCCGACCATCACGGATCATCGAGGCCCGACTGTATTACTTATTTACAGAAAAACTTAAATAAATAAATTGTGTAAAAACTAACCACAACTAGTATTTTGGTTTTCATTTATAATCAACATTATTACAATTTCAAGTTGTTTCTTTATCATTTCGAGTGTTTGCAATAGTTGTTGTTGCATGCACTTGTGCTTTGAAATTAAATTTTTTAAATTGATAAAAAAAAAACACATACACACACACAACAAGTGAAAATATACTTGTGTGATTGTAATAATATACAATGTTTGTATTTTTGATGGTAAATGTTGTAAAAGTACTACTAATTATTGTTTTTAAATTGTAAATATTGCAGGTTTGAAACAGAAAAAATTAAGTTTTCTTTTTTGAGTTCTTATCGCTGGAAACTGTTGTTAGTTTTTTTATAATTACTGTTAAAATATGTTTAAAAAAACCTTATTAGAGGGGTACATATAACAAAATACTTTAGTAAACATACATACATATGTATAAATTCTTATTTGATAACCTAGTTAACAATGGAACTTGTAACTCCTCTCTACTAGACCATCTTAACAATGTATAGGGCCCTTACAATTCTTATTTTCTTAGCTAACACTTGAAACAGCTGTTTGCTTTTAATTTTTATTAAAAATTAACAAATCATCTAAGCTCTTAAGTGCTTAACATATTATTAATGTTCGATTCCCTCCCTTCCTGTAATTTAAACATAAAAATTCAACAACTGAATTATACTTATTTTAATATAAACTTGCTAACAACTTGTATGTATAAGTAGCCACCTAAAATTCTATTAATACTTTTAAAATACTCCTAAGAATTCTTTAATACCCGACTACCAGCAACATTATTTGCCACCTTAGCCACTCCGAAACACCACCTTAAACAGATGTTTAATTATTTAAGACCTCTTCTTATCAGTTCGTCGTCCTTAAACTTTCCTTCCCTTTTGCTGTAGTTTAAACTTAATATGCTACGAATTAATTCCATGTATGTATGTACAATTTGAATTAGTATTTCTGTCTATACGAGTGCGTATTTATTTTTAAATACTCACACTGAAATAAATAAACATTTAGAAACAACATTTTTCTACCTAAACATCACGTAGAGAAGTAATTTTTTCCCAATTCGACAACAAAAAACACATGAAAATTAAAGTAACATTTTCGAACGGAACATTAATAAAACTAAAACGCTCAAAGACTTCATTCAGAAGCCATAAACTTGAAGGGCTTTCCTTGATAGACTCTAAAAGAAAGAATGGGGGGGGGGGAGTGTGTGCCAAAGAAGCCAAGAAGAGAGGTGCCTAATATTGCATAGAAATTGATTTAGACGCAAGAAACAAGACAAAACAAAAGAAAAATGTAGACTACATATTTTTAAATAAAATCCAACAGTCAATTGTTTATTTTCAGATTTTAGTAACTACGACCACAGGCGGTTTGCATGAACAGCACTGCAGTGGAGGTTAGAAAAATAGCTAAAATTTTATAGAAATAATACAATTGTAGTCCAATGTTTCATGTAGATAAATAAAAAACCTTAAATTTTACACTGAAATGTATAATTTTATTAATAAAACATATTTTTTTTATCTATAATTAAAAGTTTGTATACGATTCATAGGAACCCAACAGTTTGGGCACATTTAAAATAGTACATCTCTATTAAGTTCTACAAATACTTGTTAATAAATAAAAATACTGAAATATTATCTATATTTTTCTTTACAGATTCCCAACAAAACCGCTAAGAACAGTTAGAGGCAAATATACAGCTTTAAAAGAGGATTTAAAGGATTCAATACTTCAAATCGGCAGCAATTTAAACTAACTTCATCATTCAAACCTCAACTAAGCAAATTTCATACAATCAGGAAACTCTTTAAAAATCAATAAAAATCTGTGAACAAACAAGTATTACAAAAATATAACTGAAAACTTAAAAATAAACTTTTAATTTATATTTTGTAAAACCAGAAAACAAAATAAATAAATAAAATAATTTAAAACTTATTAAAAATAAATATTTTATTTATATTTTTATTAGCCCAAATTAGGCTATTTTTAAGCCTTATACTGTAAACTCCTTGATAATACTCAAATACTCTTTAAATCTCTTCTAAAACCATCAAAATCCACCTTAAAATCCTTTATTTATAAATAAAAAACGTTAAATTCCAATTTTAATCTTTTAAATTTACTTAATTAACTAATTTTTATCTGGCAATGCCGCCAAAGAAATTCGTATTTTTTTGATGATGGCAATGCCCTTTTTCGACCTAAAATCAGCGCCATCTATGGGACGGCCAATTTTTGGCTGACCAATAAAAAATCATGTCGCTCAATAGATGGCGCTGTTACAATTTTATTCTAGGGTTGCCGTGTTGCGTTAATCGGCAAAAACGCGGGATTGTTTGAAAACGCTATATCTCCAGAACCAATGATCCGATTTGGACAAAATCATAGGCCATGGGTAGGGGACATACCAAGCTTTCGAGTGATATTATTTTCCAGGGTTGCCAGGTTGTTTGTATATGATAAATACTCAAATTAATGCAGAGATCACAAAACCTTCCTATAAATCCGGTGATATTGGACCCTGGTAAAAGCAGGCTACATCCAAAGGTGTGGATACATTGTAAGATTTAGAAAATTTTATTTGCCTGGGTTGCCATGTTGTCTGTAATAAAATAAAGATAAAATTAAAGGAAAATGTGTAATGGTCTATATTTCCTGAATTAAAGCACTAATTTTTACGTAACATGACTTTATGTATAGAATACATTAAGGACTTTCAAAAAAATTTACTTGTCAGGGTTACCATACTATAGTTATATAATAAATATTCAAATTTTTACACGCATAAAAAGCTGGATCGTTTTAAAACATTATATTTCGGAAACCAGTGAACCGATTTCTACAAAATCATTGGTCATGGGTAGGGGACATACGAGGCTAACGTATGTCTTATTTACTAGGGTTGCCGACTGTAAGTATATGGTAAATTTTAAAATTAATCCATGGATCACAAAAGTTCTAATAGCTCTAGAAATATTGAAGCCATTGAAATGAATACTAGGTCCAGGGGTGCAGAGATTTAGGGATTACAAACAAATTATTTGCCAGGGTTGCCAGGTTGCATGTAATTAAATAATTACCAAAATATATAAAAATATGTAATGGGTTATATACTCCAAATTGCTGGAACATTTGTAAGAAACTTGAATTCACGTATAGACAAAATAGTGAGCTATCGAAAACTTTTAACTGTGCGGGTTGCAAAGTTTTGAATCTAAAATATATAAAGAGACAAGAATGCGGGATTGTTTAAAAAAGCTATATCTCGGAAACCAGGGCACTGATTTAAATGATATCCTATCATATGAGCAGGGGACATATTAAGCTTTTAAAATAATGTATATACCAGGGTTGCCAGGTGGTAAGTATATCATAAATGATCTTATATTTCTACAGGGAAATAAATTGCAATAACTATGGGAAATAAATGCTGAAAACTAGGTCCCGGCATAATCTGACAATGTACTCCTGAATTAAGGAAACGATTATTATGTAACTTGAGCGCAAATGAGTATAAAAAATGTATTTGTCAGAATTACTATACAATAAAAAAGTGGGAATTGTTTAAAACTCTATATATTTCTTGAATAAATAGACCAATTTGATTGCGTTGTTAATATTTTAATTATTCGAAAATTGTTTGCTTTCAGGGTTGCCAGGTTGTGGTTATGTGGAATATATTGAATTTTGTCAAGAGGTTGCAAATATTTATTGAACACATTTAAATGTATACAAGGTGCCAGGGTTACCAGGTTTTATAATTATAATTAACCATATATCAATATTTTAGTAATTGTTCAAGCTTAAGGTCTTTTTTTTAATTAATTTATTTATTAAATTAAATTAAAAAAAAATTTCCTTAAGAAGCTACACAAAGACGTAGCGAAATTTAAAAAAAAACAACAATTACTAAAACATTGATAATAAATTAAACTATATGTAATAATAAACCATATATTATAAAAATGTTCAAACTTTAGTCCATGGATAGAAGATACAGTTAGTTTTCAAAAAACTTATCAGGGGAAAAAATTCCCAATTAACAAAGAGGAAATTTTTTGTTTTGTTGGATAAAACGTCTTTTATATTATGCAATTTATTAGTTTTATTTGTGTAATATTCTGTGTAGTGCTACTTAATTACACTTTACTGTTTACAATATTTACATGTTCATTTAAAATACAAATTTGAATTAAACTTATTTTAAATGAATTGGCTGGCTATCAATACATACATTTTTCTTTGGAATGAATAAATGAATAACCATTCATTCATTTGAAAAAAAAACAAACAAATATGCAAGTGCTAAGGTGTTAATTTTTTTATAGACGTTTGAATATTTCTTGTTTTTTCTAAATGTGCAACAACAAATCAGGTCAAATTGGTTAATTTAGATGTAGGTCTAGAAACTGCATTTAATGTAAACAAAATGTTGTAGTAAATTTTGACGTTTTGAAAATAAAAACAAAGAAATTGTAGGTGGTTAAATGGTTTCATTTATTTATTTATTTATTTGTTTATTCGAGTTGAAAGAAGAAAAAAAAAACTTGAGCAGTGTGTTTTTTTTCATGGTAAAACTGAACAAATAAACAGGTTTAAATGTATTAAAGCCACATACTGGTTAAAAAATACTTTAACAAAATTACTGGGTATATTCTGATGTATCATTTTCTCTTTAAAGTATTTGTTGTTTTCATCTACGTACAACCAGTTGGAGCGGGTAGCCATCGATACAGAAAGTTGTAAGAATGCTTAAATAAGAAAATATGTACTTCAAAAACATAAGAAAAAGTATTAAAAAAGAGAAACATTCCGAAAATACATATTGAAGAAAAAATGCAGCAGAGAAATTGTAACACGCGCTGAACACAGTAAAAAGTTTAACGAGGCATGCCACTGCAATGGTGTGTTTCATTTTTTGTTTTTGATTTTTTTTTTTTTTTGTTTTTGGACTGCACCATCTTCATACAGATGGGCAGCAAAATGTGGCTGCAGCAGTAGCACAAGTTGTAAGAAACAGGAAACTACAGTTACCGTTACAGTATGCAGTGAAAGAGAAAAGAACAACAAACGTAAAACGTAAATAAATAAATGAATAAAATGGCCATAATGGTAACGAAACAAAAAAAAAACAAAAACTTTAAGACCAGTTTTTCTTTAAAGATCTATTTATTCAAGTTGATCCGATCGAATACAAAAAACGTCATGTTTTTATAGGGTTTTTCTTTAAATTCTTTTTGGCTGCTTTTTTCCGTGTCTTGTTGCTTTAAATACGACCTTAGAACAGATTCCTCTACAGAAATCGTGCAACAACGACTACAAAAGCTTGCAGATCTTAAAGATGATATGAGTGTAGCAGCCAGCCAGTATTTCCTGCTTTAAAATTTTATACGTTTTCTTTATACATATTTGCAAGCTACTGCCACTACTATACATAATAGAGATGGTTCAATGGTTGTTGTATGTTAAAAGAAAAAAACTTACAGAATGCCTTTCGAAAAATCGCCTTACCATCATTATCTATAAGCTTATGCAACTTGTGGCAAGTCACGTACAAGACAACATTTTGCGTTTCATGAGCAAAATGCAAGAAAAACGAAACGAAACAAAAAAATAGTGGCATGTTTTCCATATTTTTATTTGTTTTTTATTTTGCGTGAACAGTTTGGTTTTGTTGCACAAAATTATGAGTGTTTAAAATGAAATTTATGTAAAATATTTTCTTTTACGGGGTAGAGTTTTTTTTTAAATAATTATATTTGCTTTGGGGTTTCAAATGTATCCTTAGGTAAAATTTGTCTTTAGGGGTTTAGAGAAGTAAAGACTTAATAATAAAGAAAAATACTTGGTAGATATGTTTAAACACGTTTGTAGCTTTTTAAATATTGACTGATTATGCGTAATGTTAAAGACGTTTCAATGTAACTGCAAAAGTTTTGATAGCATTGCGACTAATTGTCTAGACTTAATAAATAAATACATTTATTAATTTACATACCTGTAAATATATATAGGTATAATGTATTTTATTTTATTTATTGCTGTTGCCGCAAAGCTTTAGAATTTTTTTTTTAAAAAATAACGAGTTCTACAATGATTGCAAAAATCGAGAACCTTTGACTATTTTGATACTTGGCTACTTCCAAGAACTAGTTACAAGCATGGCAATTACAAAGTAAAATCATTGAAAAAATTATTACTAAAATGTTTCTTAAGAAGATGTGTTTTTTTCTAAAGCTTCTCTTAAACTAGTTCTGAAAATGACAATTTCTTATTGTAATCATTGGTGAAATAACTAATTCTACAACAATTAAAATAACTTGTGCTGGCTCCATAAAGCTTCCCTAAGACTAAAGCGAGTAAAGATTGAAATATGATTTTATCTTGAATTGGGAATTAGGAACTTTAGTTTTCGTATATATCCAAAATTTTATATTTTCGTTAATTAAAGAAATTTTTAAATCCAAAAATTCAATTCTTTTTTAATTACTAAACGAATAATTAGTAAATAAAACTCGTTTACAAAAATCAATTGAATTTATTTGAATGTGTTTTTTGCAAATTCGAGCCGAAATCTTCAATTATTTTCAAATATTAAGGGTTTTCTGTGAAAATTTGGCTTGCATACCCTTGATCCCGTAATGCCCTTTGCATAGTTCTTGAATAAATTTTCTATCCGTAGAATTTTCAATTCTTTTTGGCGCTAGAATTCTAGGAGTTTTTGCCACGTCTCTTAAAATAAGACTGATATGTCGCCTAAAGAGTTTCTTTGCCGATCCTGATCTTATCTTAGAAACAGCCAGTTTTTGAACTTTTTTATAAAGCACTGGTTTGTTAAAAAGTTTACTGATTAAGTTCTTTTACGTGTTTTTAAATAATAAGATTTTTTACACCGACACTAACTTCTTTACGCGTGCTCATCTTGTGCTAAAAAGTAATTCAGAAATTACGTAATAATCTATCTGCATTGCAAAAAACTAATGGTATTTGAACTGCAAATATTTTTAAATTAGAAATAAAGTAGAGTAGACTGTAGTGTACAAACAATTTTGTCTCTCTTTATATTAGGTTTCTTTTTATACCCTTCACCTTCATGAGAAGGGTATATATAAGTTTGTCATTCCGTTTGTAATTTTTTTTTTCATATTTATCGTTGTTTTTAAAGAAAATATATTTTTTTTTTTTGGTTTGAAAGAATAATTAAACTGGAATTGAATTTTTTGGTTTAAAATATTTTTCTGGTACTTTTCGATTGGAGTAGATGAAATTTTGGGTATGTACGAAAACTTACGTCTGTCTCTAACTGAATGCCAGATGTATAGTTACATAATTAAATTTTCCCAGCCTTTCAAAAAAAAACTTCAAAATCTTCCATAAATTACTTTGAAACTCTTACAACAATTTACCGAACATTACAGACAAACGTATTAAGTAGTGTCTGAACGAAGCCTAATACTTGAATTTGAGTTCAAGTCTATCATGTATTTAAATGATTTGAAAATAAGCATTTTTCATAACTTGGTATAAATATAAGACCTGCAAACATTGTCAAGCCATGCCTTGTTGACAAATCTGCTCAACATAACATAGACAAACAAGTAAATTCTATCAACTTTTTAAGAATTAATATATTGTTTTATGACATTGTACCGATACACAGTACATCTCCAGAAGCCATCTTTAATATTTTAAAACTTCCGTAGGTTGTTTCGAAACTCCTAGAAGAATTGGTCGAAATCGAAATAAACCACATGAATTAAAAACAAAAATGTTTGTAACTTGGTGTGTATTAAATGCCTGCACATATTGACGTGAGTCACAACCAACATTGTCAAGTCATGGCATATTGTACAAACCTGCTCAACATTGCATAGAAAGTGAATGCCAAAAATAACTTTTTAACAATGACATATTTTTGTATGCCATTGTGCAGATACACACAGTATATCTTCAGAAGGCACTGCAACATTTTAGAAATTCTAAAAGAGAAAAAAAACTAGACCAGATATTACAGACAAATGTGATAAGTAGAGTACCGTCCAAAACCGAAAATCTGCTGAATGTCTAAAATTGTTCTTTAACTGTGTTAGAATAAAAGTTCTTGACTTGTATCACACCAAACATTGTCAAGTCATGCCCATGTTCTACAAACTTGCTCAACATGACTTGGTAGCAGGCAATTTCGCAAATAACTCAAGTAAATTGTAGCCTCTAATTAACAATGATATATCAGACATGAATAAAGAAAAATACGTGCTTTTTATAATTTATCATTTAATAGTTAAATAAAATGTTCTGTAAGATAATTTTATGTATACAATTAAATGCATGCAATAATAAAATTGAGATCATGCTGCTGACCATGATTACGTGGTTTTCAATTACTTTTAAAGAAATTGATTTGAAAATATATACTTCTATTGCATAAAAGTATTCATGTTATTATTATTACATATAAGAATATCGCAATTGCTAAATATATATGTAAATGTTAAAGTTGGATAATGAAATAATAGAAAACAACGTATAATTTTGTTAAATAGTTTCCTGATTTCCAGTGAAATACGGTTATGTGTAATGTCATCATCTTTTGCTAATCAAAGGCTAATAAAGGTGTAACTTGTGTAAATAACAAAACTTTAACAAAAAATAAAAGCAGGGACTAGTATTCTTTATGACATAGCACAGCAATTTGTTCGTGTTGCAACGACATAACATAATAATAGTTCTATTCGAAATCTTGTGCATTTGAAATTGCAAATACAGTGAACTCGCAGTAACATGAGCTACCTAAAAACATGACTATTTTTTTTTTACATTAACTACTCTAAAACGTGAACTTTTTATTGAAC
Organism: Bellardia bayeri; assembly: GCA_950370525.1. NCBI lineage: Eukaryota > Metazoa > Arthropoda > Insecta > Diptera > Calliphoridae > Bellardia > Bellardia bayeri. Next base: position 68,347,353 of record OX493266.1, on the reverse strand, counting down.
GTTAAAATTCTATTTCGTAAGCTTATTTAAAAATTTTGGGATTCCCCGCAGAAGAATTTCGTAGTTTGTTTGTGGCATGAGAAGTAGCTTCTTTTGTAGTTGTAGTTGCTCATTTTCAATAAAAACTAAATAAACAAATTTATAATTATCGTAGTTTAAATTCAGCTAACCTCTATTTGTGATGAATTCAATAACATAATTTAGAAATTGAAAAGTCTTAGAAATCCTGTTGCAACCCATAGTAGCTACATATGTAGAGTACTAAAATATGGCAGGAACCTACAAAAAGTAGCATTAAAACATGTTTCATAGGTGAAAAATAAATTACATACTTTATTTTTAAGATAATAGACTAGAATATGTTATAGAAATAAATGCAATCTATAACGTGAACAATATCGAAAACGTAAACACCCTCGATAAAAATTAGTTCACGTTTCTGCGAGTTCACTGTATATGCAATTGCATATACATATGTATATGCTAATAACTGTGAATGATCTTATTACAAGATACAAAATTAACAGCTGATTTTATCAATCAAACAAATTCTCAAAAACAAATAAAAAAAAATATGTCCAAGAAAAGCTTTAAGGAACAGTTGGTGAACTTTTTAATAAAAAATGCTGCTAAAGAAATTATATTAAAAGAAGGTTAAACATTTTATACATTAAAACATACATAATTACATATGTAGCTTTATTTAACATCAATATTTTCTAGATATGGAAAGTAATGATGACGCAGTGGAAGTAATTTTAGATGAGTTGGAATAAAATTTATCTGGGGGGTTATTGTGTATTTCGATTTGAAAGTACAAGCTTTCGAAAAACAATGTAAAAAGTATACAAATTCCAACGATTTGCTTTTCGAAACGGAATACACAATAACTCCTCTGTTGTCGTAGAGTGCTGCCGAGGCACTCTGCTTAGTCTTACACCCAAATTAAGTCATCGTTGGCTGTTGTATTGGAGGAATATAGGCAGCGGCAAGTATGAGACGATTACTAATCGATTGGCTTGAATTATTATTAGTCAACTGTTTATTTTCAATTAGGTGTTGCAAACTCAGAGCAAATAAAAACTATTGGTTTCAAGTGTTGCATATAAATTTGAGTCTAGCAAGTGCATTGCTGTGTATTTTGTTAGTGAAGAGCAAAAATATGCTAAACCTTTTTGCAAATGCAATGATGCAATATCATTTGCACAATATTGTGAAATGCGCTAATGTATCTAAGTTGGCTTAACAAGGTAAAATACCTTGTTTGAGTTGACACAATATAGCAGAGCCTATATTCTTAATACTATCGTTTTTATTTGAAATTTTAATTGTTTGGAAAGCTTTATTTTATTGACCTTTAGGTTTTCTCCTTGAATGTAGAATTTGCCATTTACGTATTAGTTTTATTTTGTTTTGGTTCTTGTGCGAAACTTATTAAGTATTTATAAAGATCTTCTTATGCTGCTTTAAATTTTCAATTACAATTTGTTTGCAATTCAAATCAAGATTTACATAAAACTTTGGCCAGGCAGATAACCTTGTACAAGTACAAATAATAGTTTTTTTTTTCTCTTGCAACTCTTTATAAGGCAAACCACAACGAGTGCTGGCACACTGTGATCAGAAGTGTTAACAGAGAGTTAAAGGAGTCAAGTGCTGACATCAATAGATTTTAAAATAGAGAAAAAAAAACAGAATATTCAGATTATAAAATTGTTTTGGAAATATAATAGTCTAAAACGTTTTGCCAGATCATTTTGGAAATTGTGTGAAATTGCCGCTGTAAATGTAAATGGTGACATCCAGCCAGTTAATCAAACGCTATGGTAGACATTAAATTTTAATTTAAAAGTATTAATGTAAGGTCACGCTTGGAAAATATTTGCCGAAATAAATTAAATTAAATAAAATATATTTGAACTCATTTATTTATTCAAAAAACACTTCCTTTATTTAGGCCAAAGCACAATAAATATTTAATTTTATTTTAGTTGTTGCTGTTTGATCTTTCAAAACTCTTGTAAGAGTAAACAACTTCAAACAAATTTGTGCTAAAATAAGTGGTTACGCTTATTAGAGTAAATATTTGCCAAGTGTGCCCATACCTTTAGTGTGAAATTATAGAAGAATATGCAATTTTTAGTACCCAACTGTCAAATAAAGAATTTATGCCAATTTTAATAACTTTACATTCCTTAACATCCCTGTAAACTTCATTTAAGCACTTACAATGCATGCTGGCTTTATACACTAAAGACCTGAAAGCAAAATAAAAAAATAACAACAGCCAAAGTGACTGACTGCAGTTTGTTTCTATAATCCCATATTTACAACTAATACTCTTACATATTGCAATACTGAATGAAATTCAATAAAAAAAAATGGCCATAAAATTGCAACTAAAAGCTGCCATAATTGCCGACGAGAAAATATTTGTGTTAAAAATAATTTTTGGCTTTAACAAATAACAAACAGAAATAATAAAACATACAAAAATCTCTTAAAATTTAATGATGTTAAACAAATGCTTGAGCTTACAGACACTACAAATGGGTTCTTTCGACTCTTGGCAGCTCTTGAGGGGATTAATAGATAAATTAATATGCCTGTTTTATAATAAATGATAAATTCATAATTATCTTGTGTTGGCTATTTTCCTTGTAATTAGAGTGAGTGAGAGTTCATGTATGTATGTGTTCCCATGTGCCATTTTTCGTAACTGACCACAGTTTAAGCCATTTTTTTTATTGTTTAACGTTTAATGCATTTATGTTTAGTTTAGTTTTATGTAGCCAAATTTAGGTGTGGTTTTTCTGTGGTTATTCATTTATAATACAGGGTGTTTGCTTCATTTAGTTTTTGTTTGAAATTAATAAGACATTAAAAAAAAACTTAAAAAAAAACTATAAAAGAAATCGCCTTAACAACATATGTTTTGGCTTAAAATTTAGTTGGTTTTTATCTTGACATAAACATTACCCACATAAATGATGTTTTGTTTATTAAAAAAAAAGTTTCATTATAATTTAAACAATGTTGGCCATTGTTTATTAGGAAAAATACGAAAACTTATAAACTTTTCTTTCTCTTTTTCTCATATTATAGATAGATGGAGAAGCAAATTTATTTTTATTTTTATGCATTGCAAAAGTACTTTAAAGTAATTGTTTGTGTAATGTTAGAGGAGTATTAAGAGGATGGGGAATTCAAGGAAATTGACTAAAACTTTTTAGGAGCAGATGAACTGAAATTAATGTAAATTACTAAAGCTGACTTTAGATGATAATAGAATTTATGTATGACAAAGAGAAAATAATATAAAAATTCATCAGTATGTCAAAAAATCTAATGTACGTAATTTGCCCTTTTCGTATTTTACTTTTAAGTAAAATGTTACAGCTCAATTTGTGTTTTTGCTTTGTTCTTTCTCGAATGTCAACAAAGTTCTTATAATTTATCAAATAAAAAAAAATCACAATCATAAATGAATTACGGTAGAGAAAAAGTGGCTAAAATATTATTATAATGTTCTCTTTATGCCAATCACTGGTTTACTGGTCTACAAATACATCCCTGATTTAATAAAAATGTCTTGTCAGGCCAAGAAAGTGCTTGGTTGACTGTACACTCGCCATAGCTTTAATTCCAAAAGTGATTTACAGAGTTCTGATGTGGTCATGCCGGTACAAGTGAAACGTTTACGACAGTAATTGTCGTTCAAGTATATGAAAATAAAAGTACATGAAGTCCTAGGCATCTCAATTAAGATTTTGTTCTGAAAAAGCTATACGCTCGTTTCTTCATAATCGATCACTTCTAAAGCCCGATGGCCACGTATCAAACTGATTTGACAAACTCAGTTTTTTTTGATTGTGTTAGTGAAAAAAATCTCACACGTACATATATGTTAATGTGAGTTTGACGAAAATCAAAACAATTTAGATTTCACTGCCGCCGCTACTTCAAACTAAATATTACCAATACATACATATTATTTGTCAAATCAGTTTGATACGTGGCCATCGTGCTTAAGGAGAACATAACGTGGAGCCATCACAAATCACTAGAGGCCAAATAAAGCCAAGGTTTCATTCAAATTTTTTAGTTTGAGAATATTAAACATAATATGTTCGACCTTTTTATTTTTATTAAAAATTATATTTTCTTCAAACTCAAGGTCAAAATGTCTTTTTATTTATTTATTCCAATATTTCGCTACATCAATGTACTCGTACAGCATCTTCAGGGAAATAAAATTTATTAACAAATTTATAAAATAACAATAACAATATTTTTCAATGTAACAGTAATTGTCAGAAAATTAGTTTGAGAATGTTATTAACTGCTGTTGGAAAGATTTGACATTTATTTAATACTACGGCGAATCTACACGGTTAATTTTAACTATAAAGATGACACCATGTCAGAAATATTCATAATATTGGATGATCGAAGAATAAAGGTGTGTGAGGAAATCTCAAACTGAATGCATATATTGCATTTCACATGCATATTTGGATATGAGAAACCAATCCACTTCATGTGTCCAGCAATTGTTCACACACGACCACTTTATAGATATCTAAGGAGATGTTTAACAGCAGTCCGTAGAATATTTTAATCCGTTTCGTAAAACGAAATGTGGATCAATTGCAACATACTAGAGAACAAGGAATGGTCTAAGCAGTGGACTTCTCTGAACGAACGTTAAACAAAAAAAGCCAAGCCCAGACTGTCAGTCATGACGATTTTTTTTTTAACAGCCGTGGTTATTATACACAGCTTTAGTACAGATTTGAAGCAATAACGGCCAAATTTGGTGAAGATAAATGTAGTCTTCCTCCACGACAACTCACCGGCTCGCAAGTGTGTTTGGTCGTCATGGCAAAAGTCCATAAATTTGGCTACCAACTGCTACTCCATCCAGCACATTCTACAGAATATATCAAAGGGATTTATGGACAAATCCAGTATAAGTAGCCCAGTTTCTTGGTCTGGACCTTATTGCAGAACGCCCGAATTAAAAATTAATTAGTTTTAGGTAGATACCTTGCTTGCTCGGAAATAGAAGATGTGGGTTGAATTTTGAGGACCGTGAAAACATGGATAAACAAACAACCAAGTATACTCGCATAGAAATGATCAAGAGACAAAAATTCCAAACAATCATCTTTATTGTGTAAGTCGTTGGCGTTAAACGATACCTTGCATTATCATAGTAAAACGCCAAATTTTTCATACGCCAACGCTTAACACAATAAGGGTGAGTAACTAATCAAAATAGAACTGAGAAGTAATCCATATTCTCTCTATGCTGAACACTGGTTTATATTAATCCATTTTGACCGAACATTTTACTTGTACCATGAATGAGAGAAATTCAAGAGAAACATCTGATTTATTTGATAAGAAATTTAAAAACTATTTTATTCCTGTTATTTTTAATATATTCAATGTTAATAAAGTTTCTGCTCTTTAATATTTTTATATGTCAAGTAATATGAGATACAAAACATTAATTATTAATTAACATAAATTTATTAACAAATATCTATCATACTCCCCGCTATCCACTATCAAGCCAATATTGACGACATCTGTCAAATTAATAAAAAAAAAATCTACAAAATTCAAAGTAAATATTTATTTAAATATTGATTGCAGTATTGACTCCCTCAAGGTGTTTCATCTCAAATAGTCCGTCGCGTCGGTTGTATGAACAATAATAACAACAAAACTGTTTATAAGACAACATTTGTTGCATGTAGACATGCATGCATGACTGCATTTATTAGATTGACTTTAAACACAATCAATAAAATAGTCCGTCTGTCTGTCTGTCTGTCTGTCCGTCAGCATATGTGTCGGTCTTTGTACTCGTCTAAAGAAAAATCAAAATAACAGCAATAAAAAGAAAACCAAGCGGTTTGATTAACATTGAATGGATTTATGTGAAGATAACATTCTCACACACACACACTATTTATGTAAAAATACATTTACATACATACTACAAATTAATAAACAACCGTTATTTATGATTATATTAAATAGTTAGAAATTTTTAATACAGATTTTACTGCCACTTTAAATAGAATAAATAAATAGAATGTTGTCAACATTTTGAAATTACGCCTAAAAATCTTAAAAAGAAAGTGTTAGGAAACAGCCCACTAGCAAAATGTTCTTTCTTTTTAAAAATTCTTTAGGATTTTCAAGAGATTATTATTATTTAAAATTTGGGCTTATTAAATTTATTGGCAATATTTTTCGAAAATGAATAAGTTGGCGTTTAAATGAATGCTGCTCATTAGATTTATGCATGTTTTGTAAACAAATCACGCCAACTCTTAAATAAATAACTACGTTTTTTTTTTTTTTTTTTGTTTAGCAGCGACAAAAAAATGTTTGTTAATTTATTTCCATAATAAAATAAATTTTTATTTCATTTCATTTCGTATGTGTCGAGTAGATAGTTTATGTTTTAATGTTGGTTTAGCTGACTGGATTTTGGTTGGTTGGTTGGTTTAAGGCGTTTGTTTGAGTTTCAGTGGGTGTTATAATTGTTGTTTAGTTGTAAACTAAATTGGCCTCAAACATAAATTGATATTATAAATTTAAAGGCTTATAAATCTTAAACACAACTGACAAAAAAACCTACGAAATTTATTAAAAACTTGATATACATACATACATTTTTATAGAAAACTGAAATTGATAAGATGTTTTATTTCCCTTTTTTTTTTTGTTTGTAAAATAAATGTTGTATTGAATTTGTGTTGGAGGTTTTTTAATTTACGATACATATAAGTATCTTTCTAAAAGACATCATGCTGAGTAAGATTTTCTTACTTCATTAGGCCCTAAGCCTAAACAAAGCAAATAAAAAAAAAACAAAGGAAGACGTGGAAGAAGATTCAGATAATAAACTGATAAAGTTTTGTTTAGTTTTGGGAGCAACTTCCGTTTGCCAAAACAAAAAAGCATATATGTATGTATGTATAAACAAATTGTTATAAACAACTTTGTTGTTACCAGTTTTGCTCACACGCATATAACAACCATATTGAACAAATATGCTAAGTCCACTTTTTATGAAAATTAAGATTTTATAACAAAACGTAAGTAAAAATTAACGAATTGCTTAAAATTTTAAATTTTTGCACATCCTTGTAAAACTTGTGCAAATCGAGTTATCACATTTACACACTAAGCTAAAGATATATTATTACATACGTTATTTGCAATACACAAACGATTTTTTTACTTTTTATCGGCTGTTAGTTAGTTGGTTTTGCGTACACACGTGTTAATATGTGACAATCCGATAAATCCCACACACTTTTCCTGTGATATCGCCGCTGCCTTTTGATTTCTTGTTAAGGCATTTAACCAGTCCACCATATAAAGTCATAATTATGTATGAGTTGTCTAAGAATATGATGGTTTTCAATTGCAAAAAAAAAAAAAAAACAATATTCTACTCAAAATTCATGACATGTTCTGAGTGCTTCTGAAATAATAAAAATAATAATCGCAAAGTAATTGTAATTATAAATATTTATATAATGTCTTGATTTTGTAACATAGCAGAAAATTCTTAATCTTTCAGACTTGCATGAAAGAACAGTGGGTTAAATAATGAAATTTACAAGTAAAAAGCTGTCAAATGTTTCTTAAAGAAACAGAATCCAACTAGAGAATTTGGAAACGTTTTTTAAATTAAAATTTTTTTAACTTTTCAAGCACTGAAGTTGCGAATAGCACGCGAGTTTTTTTTTGAAATTAAAGAAAAGATATTCAGGAAAATATATTAGTTAATATTTTTATTTGTTTTATTGACTCAAATGTCTGTCCTTTTTTGAACTTTTATTTTAAAATTTTTTTTTTATTTTAAAATATCACACAAACTGTGATTTTTGACTTGTCTGCTTGTCGAACCCGTAACTCTCAGGTTGATATTTCAGCACCCTATCATCTAATCTATAGGGTCACCCATCGAATAGACAGTCAAATATTGTTAAATATCTATAAGGTCAAACCCGCTATGCAGTTGTCTTAAAAGTGTTTGAATTGAATGTTAAAAAATCGTTTCATAACTTTTCATTTATGAAATATTTCTTCACTATAACTGAAAAACTTTTCTGGAACAACTGATGAATAGTTCCACTTGCTGAGTACATCTCAGTTGTGCGATCTAGAAGAGAAGCTTGATAAAACTTTCTGGCAGTCTTTAAATAACATAACATTTATTTTAACATGAATTTTAAAAATTTAGTTTGAATATCTGCGTCTCAAAAACCACTTAATTCTTCTCATTCCAAATCTGAATAGCTTTCTGAAAATATGTTTTTAAATTCAGATGAAAACTAGCCTAAGCGACTACATAATGAGATGTCAAAGACGTTCCATTCACTGATTAAAATGGCATACATACAATTTATTCTTTCAAATTAAATGTTCAGAGGTACAAATTCTAAGCTATATATCTAAAAAAGTTCTTATAACATATCTGAGAGTAATATTATAAGAATAAAGTCACTTCTATGTTTGTGCAGAGTTTCAAGGTGGACTCAGTCTAATTTAAAAGTAAATGGAAAATACTCTGTAGAACAGGACCGACTGAAATCAAGTGTGGATGAAAAATATTAAGTGTGATTCAAGTTTTCAAAAAATTTACTTTTTATATAAAAGATCTACAAATGAAATCAGATTTATCAAATTTTGAAGCTGTCTCTAAACCAGACAATAAAGTAAAAGTAATACTTTCAATACGGTTAAGGAGATATAGAATAAATAATGTAATGAGTGAGAAACAACAATTTATGCATTAATATCTTTTAACTATGTACTGGCTTAAAAGTCTTTAAATTATAGTTATAGATAGAGATATTAATAGAATTTTAGTCTTCAGGTTAATATTAATTGTATATATTTTCGTAAGAACTTTATGAAGGTAGGTTTTTGAGTTAAAGACCTTTGAAATTTTTATCTCAGAAGCGGTCAAAGGTCATACCCATTAATATTTATGTCTTTCAAACTAAATCGAAATTGAAGCTGTAGTTTAAAATTTATGAGCAATGAGTAACCCAGCAAGCCATATGATTCCGAAAAGAATCTTTTCTGACACCTTTTTCGGAGCGTTAACGCTCTCTATGAGCCCAAAAAACAATCATAATTGCTCCGAAAACCTTCAGAAAAGAGGGTCATTACGTTCGAAAATGGTCCATCAGAAAGAGCTCTTAGATAATGTCAGAAAAGAGTCTTTTATGAGGTTTTTTTGGGCTTTCTTGTGTGGTACAGCTGTTTTTTTTTTTTTTTTGTTCAAAGTACAAATAACAGGACAACAACGCTTTGGTACACACATAATTAAGTGGAATTTCTGAGTCATACTGCGTGCCGACTCAGGACAGTAACAAGCAAATTTTCTTTCGCTCCGAAAATGCTCCTTAGTTGGACTCTTTTCTGACTCCTTTTTCGCAGCGCTCCTAGAATGGTATGCTGGGAATTAATTATGTATCCACACTTGTATCTACAAAATTTAAAATTTTTTTTAATTTTCCAACAGTAATAATTTTGGTGCGAGATCAACTTGGAATTAACATGTTTTAGATTTGATGTGTACTTGCAATATATAATATCTGAACTACTTAATCAGATTTGAAAATATTGGTGTAAAAATAGTTTCATGGTGTCATTTAGTTTAGAAGTCATACTGTATTGAAAGTCTTTGGTTTTTGGCATATGTGTTGGAGATTAAAACGCTTCAGTCTGGCAAACGGCTGGCTATTAGAGAAACATTATTATGTGAAGCTTTTTTATGACATAATCCAGAGAAAGACAATGAAGAAAGTTGGACAAAAAAATTTATAATTAAATACAGTGGTTTCCCGGTTTAACGTGTACTCAATTTAATGAATTCGCGATTTACCGAACAGTCAATTCTTTCCATTCAGTACCTTATATTACGAACAAATTAAAATGTCATGTACTCGGTTTAACGAATTTTTGCAAAAAAGTTAAAAAAATAAATGAAATCAAAAGAGAGTCATTGCAATTACATTTGTACAATGTTATAAAAGACGCTTTACGAAAAAAATGGATTAAGAGCAAAATTTATTTGTATGTAAAGAAATTTTTCGCTAACCAAAATCAAAATTTATACGTTACAAAGTAATTTTTTAGTTTTGTAGGAACTAGTTATTTAATGGAATGTAATATGAACTAGTTATTATTTTTTTTTGTTTTTGTTATGAATTAGAATAAATAAACATGATTTTTTATTTAATAGGACATATTTAAAAAACTGCCGGATTTAACGAATTTTTCGATTAACGAATGGGCCTGACAATATATAATTCGTTAAACCGGGAAACCACTGTAATATTAAAATATTATTTTAGAAGACATCTGAGATTTTAACTTTTTTGGGATGTGAAATTCAAATTTAAATTATATCATTATATTTGCAGTTGAATAATTACTTTAAAAGATATTTGAGATTTTAACTGTTCAGGTACATATCGACAGCTCAATTCCAAAACATGCTAAGTCGAAAAATTGAGTTTTGCAGGAAAAGCTCCTAAAGTTTATAGGCGATATCTAAATAACCATATGAGGTAGAACTTTGTTGTTTATGACTATTGATTAAACTAGTCAATCACAACCAAAATTTTACAGAATTTAAGTTGGAAAAATCCAAATTCAAAAACGCAAACAAATTAAAAACATGCTAAGTCGACATAGCATGGTTTGGAATTGAACTGTCGATATATAAATAAGTTGCATTCATTGTTAGGCTACGACCTTCGTCTGCATTCCTCGTAACTTCTAATGTTAGTTTTTAATAAAACCAACTTAACTAAACTATGTTGAGCATAGTTAGTATTCAAGATCATTAAAAGCACTTATACAGATTGTATTAACATTTACAACTTTAACACCCACTGTATTCTATACCATAAGTGTTTGTTTTTAACAACGTTGGGAAGTTGCCACTATTAAAAGTGCTTTTAATACGTGCAGACAAGTAGTTTAAATCATGATGTGTATAAATTTTTAATGAATATTATTAAACAACAAAAACCACTCATACACATGAGTATTGAAATGAAATAATATTTTCAAGAATATCATTAAGCTATCATTAATATTATGTGTATAAATAATTGAAAAAAAGATACCTAAATTTATGAGAAATAAAACAATATATTTGTATATTTGCATATATGCAAATTACGAACAAAATAATACAAAAACTAAATATGTTTTTTTTTTCTTAATAATTATTTTGATATTTCTATTTCCACTTTTTCTTCTGGTAATAGAATAATTTATAACATTTCTACAATGTTGATTTTTATGACTAATAAAATTTAATGAAGTATAACAAAAATTGTTAATGTCATAAGCAAAAGAACAAATAATAAAAAAAAACACAACCAACCCTCCCCCGTCTTTACGCCCTTTTTCGATTTAGCAGTCAGTCTCTAATGTTTCCCTTTTGGCTTGATGTATGTATGTCAATTGTTGAGCCTGTGTGAATATTGGGGAAAAATTAGCAAAGAAAAAAATGTGTAATTCATTTACTGTGTGTTCCTTGTGTAATAAACGAAATTTGTATGGAAATTATAAAGGCTCATTAGATGCTTCATAACGAAACCGAAAGAAATAATATTATTATGGTAAAATGATTATTATGGCATCTATGTGCATGTATGTATATACTTTAAGTGCAGCTAGGTAGATGGTTTTTTTTTTTTGAATTGTTAAAAGGATAATAAGGGAATAAAGAGTAAATAATTTGGTTACGAGCAAAGCATATTCGTTTGAGCTTTTTAGGCATATGTTTGATGTAGTAAGCATGAAACTGACAAAATGTTAAACTAGTAGAACTGAAGGTAACATTCAAAAGAATTTTGATATTTCTTCATATCTAATTTTAAGAGAATGCTATGGTTGAACATTTTTATATTTATTATTAGAGAAAATTTCTTATTATCTTGGCTTGAGTTCATTTTTTTAATTAATAACTCGAAGAATACCATTGTAAAGTTATATTTTTCTAAATAGATGATGTTTGCAAGTAGATCTTGGACAATAAACATTGCTGATGACGCCCTTGGCAGGATAGAAAATGCATTCCAGTGTGCCATTTGTCTAGAAAAATATAACTTTACAATGGTATTCTTCGAGTTATTAATTGAAAAAATGAACTCAAGCCAAAATAATAAGAAAGTTTCTTTAATAATTTCATCATATTTTTTGCATAAAAACAGGTCGATAACTGAGCAGAAATGTGAAATGCCTCAACGGAGAAAAAGGCTTCAATAGTTTAGCCCTTAAAACTCAAGCAATTATTTCCATGTAAACATATTTCGCACCATAGCCCACTGTTTCAAAATTCACCTAAAATCAAACTCTGTTACACATTGTATAATCGTTTTGCTATTAATATAATACACCATTTTCATTATTCTACATCACACAAAACACCATTTATCGATTAACAATTTTATCGTTATCAATAGAATTTCAATTGTTGATATTGTTTTTTAAGGCTTGTGCCACTCACTCGTATTTACCCATATATTTTAATCTACCCCAGTTTTACTGCAACTAATTTGCTGTAGTTCTTATCTCCAAACATACACATGAATAAGCAATTTGAGGTAAAACAGTAACAGCACAAAAATAAAAAATTTAATAATTTCTTTTTTATCTGCTTCTGTAGTGACAATTTCGAAACATTGTTGAGGTATTTAGGTTTTTGTGTCCACTGTAATCTTGGTATCTTTTAGGTAAATAAATAGAAAATAGTTTATTTGTATTCGATAAATGAGTTTAGCTGGAGTAGACGTCATCGTTGTCGTAAAGTTGTCACTTTTGGATAAATTGTGTTTAATTTGTTTTGCTCAGTGTGCCATTAAAGTGTGATCAAAGTTCAAATTTGTTTATTAATTTGGTGTAAAAGGTTGCTATTATCAGAGCCTTTAACAAGTGTATATGTAGCAGATAATTTTTGAAGAATTTATCAGTTTATTTTCTTAGGTAAAATTTTATCAGTTAGTTACATGTTATCTTTACGAAAAGTTTTATCAGAAATTTATCAGTTGATTTTCTTTCGAGATATTTTTATAATTTTACCTGGGAAGCTGTTTTCTTCGATATTTTTCTAATAGAATAAATTTTATTGGAATATTATCAGTTTTTTTTTATCAAAAAACTTTTATTAGAAACTGATTAGTTTTTGTCTTTAAGAACATTTATTTTCCTTAAAGAATATTTTGTTCAGAGGATTATTTTGAGGAGCAAAAGTTTTTATTATGAAAAATTTTACCACAAACTGAATAAATATGTACTACTCTTTAAATACCATTTAAACTGATACTGATCAGTGTTTGTTTTTAGGAATATTTAATATTTAACACAAACAAAAAAAATTTTATTGGAACCTGACTGATAAGTTTATGTCCCAGCAAGTATTAAACACAAACGAATACATTTTCTTTAGGAAATTTAACAAAAAAAAAGATGAACCATTTTTATACCACCGTGCTGACATCTACAATTAGAAACTTATCAATATTTCAAATTACAAATAGAAATATACCAACAGATTGTATATTGTATAAATAGAAATAAATGAAAAAAAAAAACAGAAAATGTTGTAACAATTTAATGGGCAATCAAGCATAAATAAATTTGTATGAAACTTTGTAGTTTATTTTGGTATCTGTAGCTTCACAAGACAGCCGAGTGGAAAGACAAGCAGTAATATAATGGTTTTTAGATGACATCATTAAATGTGTATTAAAGATACAATTTTATATTACATACATACTTCAAAGATTTATAAACAATTGCATGTTTTTTAGGTTTAGTTCTTAAAAAAAGCTTTAAGTTGTTTGTTTGAGATACATAAAGAAAAATAAACTTAAATAAATAAATAGATTTAAATGGACGCAAATTTAAACAGAAATCATACCACTATTACGGGGAATTGCTGATATACATATACGAGTATTATAGTTTGTAAAAAGCTTTTTGTTAACTAACCAATTGGCAATAGGTATTTCCACTACAATAAGTTTGTTAACTATTTGAAATTGAAGCATTTGTTTGTAATAATTTCATGACGACTTGTTTGATATTTTGTTTCATTTTTTGTTATAAAACACATAATGATATTTTTGTTGTTTTGTTATTGTAATTAATTTGGTTTTTTTTTTTTGGTTTATTTTGATTTTTGTAGAGACTTTGTATGATTTTTATAATTTGTATCTGCATTTATTCTTGTTTATTTTTCAAAATTTGTTCTTGTTCTCAAAACATAAAAAATCACAGACCGTAACTTTTTCTTTTGAAGAGTATGTATGATTCTTCTCTTTGTTTAATTTCTAATATTATTTTTATTTGTTCTAAATTACCCCCTTTAGCTGTTGATTTTAATTTTTTAGTTTTTTTTTTTTTGTTTATTTTTCTTCTTTTTTCTAGTTTATGAAATTATTTTACAGTGAGTAACAAAATCTTTAGATTTTGAATGGGTACTTTTAAGAATCTAACAAATTTTCTACAAAATAAGTTTATTGCTTGTGGAAAAAGCAAAATATTTCTATAAGTTTATAGTATATAGTAGAAATATATCAAAATTTAAATAAAAAATTATACAAAGTATTAAAAATTTATATTTTAAATGTAAGGAAATGTTTAAAACCTTAACAAAAATATTTGATTTATTTAGGTCCTAATTTTGTAAATCATTTGCGTTCAACGCATCACCTACGCTTCTGCGAACGCATCACCAAAAATATGAAATTTTGTAATTTTGTCATTGCGTTTAGCTAACGCAGGAATATTACATTGTTGCAATACTGTCAAATCATTGCGTGGTTAACGTTGCCATTGTAAACGTTGATATTGAAATTTAAAGTAAAAATTTACATAAAGCTACACTTATTTTGCATTGGCAATGCTACAAACCTATCAGCTGTTCAATAATTTTGTTTGGTTATTTATCAAGAAAATATTTCAAAAGCTTTTCAAGCAAATAACTATAAATACAAAGATACTAAGGGGTATAAAACAATTTTTGCACTTATGGATATGTCGTCTTTTTCGGTTGATGAAGATTCTTCAAGCGTCCTAGACATGTCTATTGAAAAAATCCAATTGCGCTGCACTATCATGAATTTAAGGAATAATGAGTAGGTAAAATAACACTGTGAAGATTTATAATATATTTATATTTTGAGCTGCCAAAATTAGGCATTCCACGAGCTGGATGCTTTTCCATTTCAGCTATCAACAATTCAAATTGAGCTGCCGTTATGGCTTCTTTTTTCGCTCTAAGAAAAATTTTAGTAGTATTTTATACTAAATGAATATGTTTGTATATATTTACTTACATCGTATTAATAAAGTTCCTATAAAATATTAAATTAATTGAATAATTTTGTTTTTTAATAATATTTTAATGCAACTTTTAAAACTAACGCCAAGAAAATGGAGGCGTTAAATTTGCCAAAATACACAATTTCAAACAGTTGTATTATTAACTACAACGTAAGAATCAGCTGTTACAACGCAAACAATTACTTGCTTGAACGCCGCGATTTGCAAAATGTAATTTCACGCAACGCTTAGAAAATTGTGGCGTTTTACAAAATTAGAGCCTTAAAATTTAAGTTTGGTTTTTTAAAATTGTGTAACTTTTACAATGATTTTTTTTTTAAATTTAATTCACTTTAGCTTATTCAACATTTACCCATATGTGCAAATTATAATGCGTTTTTAATAAAACCAATTTTATATGGGCAAAATTACTTTATTTTATGTTTATGGTTGTAATGTTATGCTGTATTTTTTTTTGTTATTAGACCCCAGCGAACGTCTAGTTCAATGACTCATTTTTGTTTTGCTTTTAATTTTTGCAAATTCATTGCAATTTCTAAGAAATAAACAAAACATACAGCCAAATACATGATTTTTTATGTTTTTTTTTTTAATACAAAATTATTTATTATCCAATCCATATGAAAATACTAAATGTATTAAATTACTATTACAAAAGATTGTGTAATTTTTACTTTTAAACAAGAATTAAATGCAAAAAGAAATTGTTTATTATTGTATTATTATAAAAAAAAATAAAGTCAATTTATTTATAACAAAAAATATTCATTTGTTGATTTTTTTTCAAAAATATTCATGCAATTAAAATACAATTGAATTGCACAAACCGTTTATACATACGGTCAATAGCAAATAGTATTTATGTTCCCAACAACAACAAGAAAATGAAACATTTTATTGTTGTTGTCGTTGTTTGGATTTGTTTTTTAATTGTTTGTTTGGCAGACGTCATTTTGAAATCTCTACACTCATACATTTTTAATAATAACAACTACAAGTACTGCTGCTACAACTACATGCATACAAGCAATGTTTTTACATGTTATGTTGTTGTTGTTTTTTGTTTGTTTTGTTATTAAATATTTATTGCAATACAATACTATGGACTGCTCTCCTCTTCTCAGCCCACTTCCAAACTACGTTTTCATAAATACTCACACACTCATACGCTTGTAATATAAAGTTAAGATAAAAACAACAAAATACTCAAAATAATACAACACAGAGTAGAGTAGTAGCAATGAGAACTGTATAACGGATTGGAGTTGGCAGAGTTGTGCAAGGAATTAATTCTTTAAATACCAACAGATTAATTTTTAATCGTATTTGGTTTAATTATACATATTTTAAATATTAAATTTTCTATTATTTTACCAGGAATTTCCCATGTTACTTGTCTATAATTTAAATACATTTTTTTATTTTTAATTTGCAAAAAATATGTAGGTATTGTAAATTACCAACTAAATTATAAATATTATTTTCCAAGAAAATTTTTTAAATGCCCATAAGTTATTTTGAACACAACCTTCGAAAACAATTTAAGCCAAATAATTCACGAACATATTTTTCTATTTTAGGCATCAACAGTGTGTTGATAAATAGGGTACGATTTTATTGTCTTAAACACCCTCCCGGTCGATTGTGATTCACTGTTATTTAAAATTCACTCGTTTCTTGTAAATATCATTCAGAAACATTTATTCTGAGAGAACAGCCAGTGCATTATCAATAAATTTAAGTATCAAATTAAATTTTAACAATTAATTCCATCAAATTATTCCCCTAATTACTAACTATGTATTTGAATAGAATTTTTTCAATAGAATTATTAATAGAATTCATTCAGTCTTTGAATGATTGAATTTTTGTTAATTCAAATCTATGTCAAACTGCATGAAAGTATATGTATCATTGTACAAAATATTTTAAAAAATGTTCCAAAACTATTACAGATATGAAAGCTTTAAATTTAAGAAAAAATTAATGCCTTAATACCTGCAATGAATTCTATCTGCCGTATTCATAAAAAATAAAGTAGGTTTGAAGTGTGCTTTTAGACAAAAGTTTCATACAAAATTTTCACACAAAATTTTCTTAAAGTACATTTGAAGTCTACTTTAATTTTTTAAGAATTAGACCGTATATATTTAAAGAAATATATAATCATTCAATAAGGTATTAATTTTCAAAGGAATGAATGCCACATATTTAAAATAGAAAGTTCAAAATTATTAACTCTTTATTAAATTTGTAATAACAAATCAAATTATATTTTATCTCTTAATTATTTTATTTAAGAATTATGAATTAATATATAACATTAATTCCTTAGTAAATAATTCATTTCCCATAGAATTAGTTCCTTATTAAATCATTCTTGAATCATTATTAGTTCAACAATAAATGAATTCTATTCAAATTATAGATTTTGTATAAATCTTAAGAATTTATTTTGCTGGGAATGGGTTTTAAAAAAAATTATAGTAGATATTTTTTTTATTGCAATTGATATGTTGTGATGAATTGAGCTTAAATTAAATAACTCTTAGCTATATTTTAATTATGAATTAATTTGTAATGAATTAGATCGAATGCAGTTTGATTTTAAGAACTGAACAAATACAAAATTCGTTCGGACCTTCGGACCTCAAGTTGACAACAAGTTCGAAAGTAAAACAAAGTTGTTGTCTAATTCGAGACGAAAGAAATATTTTTTATATTAAATTAATTAACGATTGTTCTTTTCGAATAAAACCCATGAAAATCGTATTGAAAAAAAACTCCGCTTAAAACAGCTATCGCAGAGTTGATAATAATTGCCCGATTGAGACCCGTGTAGATGTAAGAGCGATTAGGCAATTGTCTTGAGTCTGTAGATTTATTTCATGTTTTGCAGTTCTCTGATTGGGAGTAAAATCAGTATTTCGAAAAATGGTTTAACGGATAAAAAAGTGTACTTTATAGGGTAATTTTGTGGATTTTCTTCTTATACAAAAGCATTATTACACATTTTGGAAATGTATTTTATCACTTTCAAAGCTAATGAATTTCTGTAGAAAAACACTAAAAAAACAATTATATTTTTTAGTTTTTCTAAAATAATTTTTTATTAATTAACATATAAAACAAATGAAGAAGGTATTTTACTTCTGAATACCAATTTACTATTACAACTTGTTTACAAAAGAGTTTTCAATATTACAAAGAAAAATATTTTGTTGCGTTTTTGGCAGATATATTAAAAAATGGAATATTTGTGAAATAAAATAAAATTTTGATAAAAAACGAATGTAATTTTAAAATTAAATAAAATTTTAAATTAAAAGTTTCGACTGTGCTTTCTCACTAGCTTGGTTTTTGAAATTTATTATTTATGAAACACTTTTATATTATGTTTTCAATATAATAATAATGCTAACAAATTAATTTTACTTTTATAAATGTTAAGTACATTGCATTAAGTTTACATATAAAATGTTAATAGGATTTCAAGTCATTATTATTGGTTTATTGTAAAAAATTTTAGACAAATAAATTTTTCTTGAATTAAGTCTCGTATAAAGAAAAACTGTATAAATTAACTGATTGATAATTATGTTAGAGAATTGTTTGGGCTTAATTAAGGTCATTTAAATTTCTTGGAAAGAACTGAATATTTATTTTTATTATTTGAAATTGTTTTGGCTTTATCAAATTAAAGAATTAATTCCTTTTTGGCTCTGGCTCTGTGAAGGGGCAGTCGTAGCAATAACACAATATTCTTTACGTTGTTGTTGTTGTTACTCACACAATTTTTTTTTAAAGAAACACACTATTTGTTGTTGTTGTCGTATTTATTTATTTTATTTTTGTTGTAGGTATTTATTTATTTTGTAATTTTTTTTTGTTAATTTTTTCTCGTTTTTTGGCACACTCAAATATTTATTTTGTATATGTTTAAAAACTTTTTATTGCTGTTGTTGTTTAGCTTAATTTAAACTTTAAGTTTTAAATAAATTAAACTCTTTTTTTATTTTGTTTTGTTTGATTTGCAATTTCCGTTTGAATGTAATGAGTAGAAAAAACCGCACTTATAAACGACACTCAGCATAAAATTTTGAAATAAATTCTTTTATTTATAGTTTTTCCTTTTTTTTAATTTTTTATTAAAGTTGAAAACACTTTAAATTAATTTTTTGCTGCAATTTTAATTTAAAAAGCTTGCATTTATTTGTTGTGTGTTTTTTTTTTTTTTTTTTTGTGTAATAAAATATCTCTTAGATACAATTGCTAGACACATAAATATAAGTAAAGAAAACGAGCCACGAACAGAACGTTCCGCTTGAAAAGCAACCGCACGGTGTGGATTCTAAAACGTAACTAAATTTAACTTACGATACATTTCTACTGTTTGGTACAAAAACATAGAAATACAAAATTAAAAAAAAAACAGAGAAACTAAAAGGCAACTTTGCACATGCTGCCGTTCCAACCATCCATGGCTGGCTGGCTGGCTAGTGGTGGTGTATTTTTCATAAATTTTTCTCGTTTCTTTCCACTTGGTTTGGTTGAATGCCGGGGAGAGTGTACTGTAATATGGTTTAATGTGTGTATTGTATCTTGTAGTACCGAATTTGGAACAAAAAAAAATCTACCAAAAACCTCACATGGTGGTTGAAATAGTGTGTGCTTGTGTTTGTTTTTATGGACTTTTTAAGTCTCGTAATTTTTTTCATATTTTGTTTTGATTATTTTTTTTTTCTCTGGCTGTTTTGTGGATTGTAAGTTGAGTATTCGTATCTGTGAGATTGATATATTGCACAGAGCATGAATATACTCATTTGTTTGGGTTTTCTGGAAAAGAGTTAAATAATTTCGTAGCATGAGATAAAATGTGTTTTTTGCCTATTTTAAGTTTAGTTTTGTACATTTTTGGGATAATGTTTGAAAAATGTTGCTATGTTAAAGCTATCCTAGAGATTATGTCGATTACAGAAATTTAATATCTGTAATAAGCAATGCCATTCATAAGCAATCGTTTTATAACTGAACAATATCTAGATATACAATAACATTGGTATATCCCCGGTATAGAACGCGACATTCGGACACCTTTAAACAAAAAAGAGAAAACTTAGTAATTCTGTATGTTAGTAACAATATGTTTATTTAAAAAAAAGATCTGTCTTTTGATTATTTCCAATATTTTAGCAATACACTAGGTATCCTGAACGCTACAAAAATAGAACTTGTTTTCGTCTATATCTATCTATATATAAACTGCAAAAATGTGTGAATTAAAATGGTTCAAATAATCATTTATTAATCTGTATAACTGCATAGTTCTTAGAAGTTTTAATGTTAATCATCTTTATAATCCCATTAAGAACTTGGAACTTTGATTTGTATTATGTCGACATATTAGAGCATAAATTTTCTGTTTCTGAGAAAATGGCATAACAGAATGGCATAACAGAATTTATTGCTAATCAAATGATTTAATTTGAAACCAAACAGGATGATTAAAATTTTTCTTTGTCTGTGTCAACTGATTTACTCTTTCTAGTAAAAATAGCTAATGGATATAATCGAATCATTCGATTGGCAACAAATCTGATACATCTTTAAGAGGGTGACCTATAAAAACAGAAAATATTCAAGGCAAAATTTGTCCGTTTAGGACTTATAGTTGTTAATGTCATTGTTAAATATTCGTATTCAATTTTGTTTAATTGTTAGTATAGTATAGCACGCGACATATTAATGTCAAATTTGTAATAAGAATTAGATCAACTAACTTCAACAAAAACGTATTGGTTCGATATACTTTTGATATAACACTTCAATAACTTTAACTCTTTAATAAGCCCACTCGTAATGCATTTTCAGCCTCAAACTTTTCATATTCTTAAGCATAAGTTTTCTTTACATAGCTTAATTTTTACTTTTTTCTTTTAGCAACTTACTGCTTTGTTGCTAACTATTGAGGATCTCTTTAAATTATTCCCAAGGTTTTAACTCTCTAAATGTCATGCTGAAAGAATAAAGAAATTGTTTATGACAAAAGTTATACCTAGGATAGCAAACGCTACACAATTTAAAAATCAAAATAAAATGTTTGGTGTGATAATTATAAGCAGTTTCTTTTTGGATAAGGACACTCAATTTTGATTTGAATTGAATTTTCAGGCACTTGTTTAGAATGACCGAGGAGTACTTATAACAAAAGATGATTCCAGCACCAGAACGTGATATTAATACAATTATTTATTTGGCAATAGAATATATCATAAGATGTGATTCTGCGGAAGTTACCACATTAGACTGGAGTTTCATTCTATTGCTTAGAAAATTCGATGAAAAAATCAGCACCGTTTATAAAAACTTCTCTAGTTGAGAATGGGAGATAATGTATGTTTGAGGTAATAATAATGAAATGATAATAAAAACTCTTTTGACAAGATCGCAACACTCAATGAGATCGATGACAAGGTCTTCCGATACCCCAAATAGATCATAGGTTTGCTCAAAAATGTATGCCTTAACAAATGAAGATTCTAACAAGTTGCATTTTAAATACGTTTTTATTTATAGAAGTCTGTTAGTTACATTTAATTTCCCTCTTCAAAATTGCCATATAGACTTTGTTGTGTCCACTCCTTAATTTAGCACAAATTGTCTTTCATGCTATAAAATATAATGATTTATTTGCAATTTAAAATTTAAATTTTAAATCCACCAGACAAGAGAACCTTCTCTTTAAAACTTTTAGCAACTTGTTTCAATGTTTTTTTTTTGTTTATTTACAAAGTTTTAAACAATTTAACAAAATGCTATAATTAAACAAATAAATTTAAACAAAACAAATTGAAATAAAAGCAAACAACTTCTAAATAAGAAAGTAAAAGTAGAATGTAAAAAAAATCCCCTACAGCCTCAAAAGAGAAACAGAGACATTCATCATTATTATGACTGATTGAAGCTTTGATGATGGTTTGTGTATTGAAATGTGTGTATGTTTACAACAGACCGCCAACAGTGAGAATGACTGACTAACTGAGTACAACAGTGTCAATACTTTACTTTTGCCAGCAGCCAGCAGAAAGCCTTCAAATACTTTTATATGTTTAATAAGAAAAAGAAAAAATACAGAAAACCAACCAACCAACTTTGAGAAGTTTTAATACATTTTTGTTTAATTTTACTGGTATTAAATAGACAGACGTAAACGTCAAACTGCCAGCCTGACTTACTAATCATAAGAAGTTGAAAAGTTCACTTGGGTTAATTAGTTTTTTCTTCTTTTCTTATTTTTGCTGCCTATTTTGAGTCTTTAATCTTAAAGATTCAAATGCATGTTTCCACTTTCTGTACGAGTATGGCTGGTGGCTGCTGTTTTGTTTTTCTTCGGCAAGTACGAGCATTTATTTTGAAAATTAGTGCATTTTAAAACTTTTAGTAGTTTTTGCAAAAATAAAAATTTTTGTTTACATATGTATGTACTTATTTCTTTGTAATTTCATTTCATTAGAGTTGTTGTAGTCACTTTAAAAGCAACATGTGTTGGCAATATTTATTTGGTTTGATTCGATTTCCATTTGTTTTTGTCGTTTATGAGTTTTGTTCATTTATCCCAATTATAGTTGTGTGGTGGGTGTGACAGACAGCCAGCAAAACGTTGTGATATTTAATGGTTTGGAAAATCATATAAAATTCATATAAATATTTTTGCTTTTTTAAATATTGTGCCAGAGTTTTTTTTTGTTCATTCTTTTTTTCATTTAAATAAGACTTATTATTTATAGTTTTGAAATTACTCGAAATGAAACTGGGTCATATTTGGAAAAAGGCTTGTACTTAATCATATTTATATAATATTTTGTATTAGGGAGGTTCACTTAAGCTGAATATGAGTAGAATTATTTTATAGGAATTTAATATCTGGAATAAGTGAATAAAAAAGGGAAAATGAAAAGCTTGTTACAATTGCAGACATCGTTCCTCAGATATAATCACCCCTATCGTGAATAAAAATTCCCCATGAAATTTGTTCCCTTTTCACATTTTTCCTATTAAAATTCAATGTTAAAAAAATAAAAGGGAACAAATTTCATGTGGAATTTTTATTCACGATAGGGGTGAATATAATAAGCAGCAATAAATTTTAGGCTTATGCAAAAAAAAAATAAGAAACTTTCGCTTGTGTATATATACGTCCATGCTACAACATTTTAATGCTCTGCAAAATTTCACACGACCTTAAATTTCCTTTCAAATGTGCAATTGTTAAATTGTATGTAATATAAAATATTCAATTAATTTTAACATTTTGACTTTAGCTTGGTCACATGTCATTTATGTGTTCACTCAGAGAAAAATTTCTTATTCACACATGCATTTGTCTAATGTGGAGCATTTTCAATGTTAATTGCTTGTTCGAATAACGTTGTCAGAACATTTCTTCATACAACTATCTGCCATTAGTGTCATTTTATGGCAAATAGTTGTGTCACAAAGCCATTTATAAAATTTACAAAGAAAACTATAAACAACAACATCGACACATTTTCCCCACACAGACTGAAAATGATTTGTAATTGGAAGATACTTTCTTATTTTACCAAAAAAAAAAATTGTGTTGCACGTAGTCTCTTACAAGTTGATCAAAGAGACAAACAACATTTGAAGAACTCGTCTCGTAAAAAATAAACAATCGGCATACGTTTTTTATAAGTCCGACTAGTTATTATCATTGACCGTAATTTTTGTTAGACATTTTTTAATAACCCTGATTGAATTTGTTTGAAGCCAACGAAACCAGTCTTTTTAGTTAGTTTGAATTTTCGCTTTATAAGACCAACTCAGTAGACTGGTCTTCGATTAGTTACCTGTTCCGATTCTATAGCATTATTTTGAAGTCCTTTAATCGAATTTCTTTCAGCATTTGTTTGTGCTAATCGTAACGAAACTTTTTTGCGTGTTGAAATACAGAATTGAACGTGAAGAAGTTTTCTTGACAATCATGCAATTTTAAATGTATTAAGAACTTTAGCTTTAATTTATGTTGATGATCTTACAATAACAATTTACTCACAGCAACGATGTGATTTTACCATTTAGTATTTAAGTACCAAAATGGAATTTTATTGTGAAAAAAGTAAACAAAAATAAAGTACTCAAATTATTATGTAACCAAACGTAAGAAAGACGAATCTTACGTACTCGGCCGCTTGCCGCTCGCTTGCCTGAGAATATACTCGTTATATGGAACTAGGCCATTAAAGTGATTATTGAAGTTTTACTCAATTATTTTGGTGTGATAGTTTATTTGTAGTGAAATTTGAGTGGATAAATTAATACTAAATAAAACATATATTTGTAACCAATTTAGCCATATTTAAGGAGGACATTTGTATAAAACCTATAATACCCTGTTCACTGTGGTGAACAAATGAACAAATTCGGTATATAATGTGAAATCAAATTCGTTGTTGAAAACTTGGATTAATTCAATTTGGTAGATAGATTGCTGGAGTCAATTGGCAATTAACTGATAATTACAATAAAGAAACAAACAAATACTTTTTATTATATCTAAAATTTTATAGCTGCAGCTGGTAGATATGGCATGAAGGTGGAAGTACTTACAACTAAATAAATCGCAATATGGCTATACATTACATATTAATAAGAGCTAATAAAATATTTAAAAAAACACTAAAATTTTCTAGAGCCCTTCTTAATTTTTTGCTAAAAATATCCTCGAATTACCCTCAATTTATTAAACATTTAACAAACTATGCAAAAGTCATTAAAAATATGTGCATATGTATGTTAAATGTAAAACAAATAAATGCATAAATTTGCTTTACAAATTAATGTCAAAAACTAAGCACAAAAAAAAACTTGCTCCATATGTAAACATACTATACTTCCAGATACTTACAGAAACCCTCAAAATAAACCATCTCACTTTACATGTTTACTTTTTGTTAAACGTTTTTCTCTTCTGATTTTACAACTAGTAGGTACTTCTTTGTTTTTAAAAATAAACACTTTGCACACTATGTGTGTATCGATGTAGAACCTGTATTTGTGTATGTGTGTTTGAGATTGTATTTGTCAGTTACAATATGAAAAAGCCTATATGAAATACTTCAAAAGAAATTATTATGACGCATCTTCATCAGGGCAAATAATGGACGTGGACTGAGTACAAAGGCAAATACATAATTAAAAACAAGACAAGTAACTCTTTTTTTACTCGCACACGAACAAATATAGAAACATACTTGTAAAAGAGACAAGACAAGACAAGGCAGGCAAAAACAAAACCGATCCATTAAAACAACATCAGTATGATGACAAACTATAAGATAAATTTAATACCAACATACTGATGGATACGAAAACAGCAAACAACCAACCGCTCTATAAAATACTACAACTCGTAAGTGAAAATTACAAAACATATGGTTTGTATGAGTAGTGTGGTTGTTGTTCTTGTTATTGCTGCTGCTCTTTCTTATTATTTATAATAACAACAAAGACAAAAATAAACAAACAAATAAACATATTGAACTAATCATTCGAAATACAAACAACTACAGCACCAAGTCTTTACTCACGTATACAAAACTATAAAAATGATCTCGAGACACATATTCATAAACACTCTCATGTATATACATACATAAGTATTTCCTAGATACGTTGTTAGCTATAAAAAGGCTTGGTTTTATTTTTATTGTATGTATATACATATGTACCTATGCATGTATGTATGTAAGTATGTATGATTTATACAGCTAAAGCTAAATTTTATTTAATATTTATTCAAGCATATTAATTAACAATTAAATTGTTTTGAATATGAGAAAATACGCTGGATTCGAATTGGAATTTTTTGTTGTTTTCTAAGAATCTAATTCATTTAAAATTCCTATTAAAACGGTTTCTTTTACAATCCACAATTTGTTTTTAAGTTTTTAATGTGCCAAAACACATACATTCCACTTTTGTGTGCTTGCTTGTGTTGTTGCCGGCTTTTTTGTTATTGTTCCACATTGTTAAAGCTTTTGAGTGAAAGCTTTATTGTTGTGAGTATCTTTTGGTTTGTTTATTTTTTAGATACTTTTACACTAGTTTTGAGGAAAAATGTGGAAATAAATTTGTGCAAAAGTGTTCTTTTACACGCTTCAATTTTGACTCTTCCGGCCAAGTACATACGTTTGGCTGAGGAGCATATCTGCCAGATTTGACGATTTATCGTCATTTTGACGATTTTTTGTTTTAAAAATAGCAAAGTGACGATTTGGCGATTTTCTCATTGAAAGTGATGATTTTCTGAATTATTAAAATTTTCTATCATTTGTTTGTTTTATTAATGTTCTTATTACCACATTCTCTCCTTTTTTGAGACAACAACTATTTTTCTTTCAAAAACAAAACTAAGTAATAATAGTGTTTTCTTAATTATTGACAATTGTTAAGTTTAAGTATAATAATTCCAAATAATATTGAGTCAGTATAGTAGAAATTACTTATTTATCTGTAAACATAAAAAGCAATTTTAAATACTGAATTACAGGAACTAAAATTTTTAGAGGAAACAATTTCTGAATTTCAACGGGGAAATTCTACAAACACTTCTCCTATTTTAACAAAACGTCGAAAGAATATTCAACTAAATAAATTTAAATAATAAAAATACGGAATTCTTTGAAAATAAGTTCTTGTATATGTTGGCTGAATTGGCCTTTGTACTCAAAATGTTATTTAAAACTTAATAAACTAAATTGCTTTGACATTGTAATTTAATCTGAATTAATAAAATATGCTAAACTCAGATATTTATTTATAAAATACTGTAAATCTTATTTCATACTCTTCAGTTTTAGCTGACCAGTTTTGTTCAATTCTCTTGAACTTGCCATTTCATTTACAAAAGTCAATTCAAATTTTGTACTTTTCAAGCAAATCAATATAACTTGACGGCACTAGTCAATTTTCTTATTTCCTCTTGTTTTTTTTTCTTTTATGCGTGGTAATTTGTATGAAAAAGTACGAAAATTGACGTATATGAATGAAATTGGAAGTTCAAAAGAGAATTGAACAAAAACTGGTCAGCTAAAACTGAAGCATGTGAAAGAGGACTAAAGAGCAACCCATTAATTGCCGGTTTTTCAAATAATCGAAGATATACTGGCATATAGATATGCAAATCAGCTCGATTGATATCACGCATATTACATTTATTGAATAATACAGATTTAAATATTGGCAACTTTCGTATGAAGATTTGGTATGATTAAAAACTTTGACTATCCAGCATAAAATTTCGGAACAGATCATAAATGTATGAGTATTTCCTAACCGAATAATAATTTGTAAATATGCAGGTATGTACTGTATTTTTAAAATTATATTTAAAAATTATCTAATTTACAGTCAGTCATAATTGTTATCGTCAGGTAAATTGGTCTGAAAACTGAAAATATATTTTATTTTACTCTTACTAGCTGCTTTTAATGATGTGTTTTCTTTCTGCTAATTGTCTAGCAACAACAAACAAAATTAATAAAAAGAAGTCCAAAAAAGCTTTACTGAAGCCAGATTTTATATTTGATTTTACTCGTGTCGCGTTATTGTATCTAAATAGTATGTTATCGATACGTTTATTCTAATCAAGTGGCTAACAATTTAAATTTAAATATAAATTTAGTGGATTTAACTAAAAAAGCTACGACATAATAGTCACACATTTTATTTTGAATTTCAAAGTGAGTCGCGTGTGTTATCTTTTGTCAGTCGCAAATGATTTGCTTGTTCTAACATTTGTAATTACAAAATACGACATTGTGAAAAGGTATTGAAATTAGCAAGAGCTGAAAAATTTTCAAAAGTTGTAACAATAAAAAAACAGCAAAAATGTGCGATGGAAATCATGCCAAAGAAAAAGAGAAATTCGGGCCTTATAGCTGCAAGCCAATATTGGTAAAATAATAAAGGCATAAGAAGAATAACCTGTGAGCTTATTTAAAGATTTATATATGAATACTAAGCTTTTGATGATATTACTTTGAACTAATTCTTAAAGAATGTGGCGTGTTAATTATATATATAAAATTATTTCAACTTGACAACTAAACTTCACTAAGCTAAAAGATACATTATGCTAATATATTTAAAAAAATTATGGTACAATAAGCAGATTATAGCATTTTTCTGGATGCAGTCGGAAACGAGTTGTATTTTTTGTAGCGTTCTAGATCCCATATTTATTGCTTATGCTACTAAATCATAGTGCTTTTAAAAGACATACTATCGAAAAATGCAAAAACAATATAAGGATTGTCACGTTCTTGACCATGAACATGCCCGTATTCCGGAACATTCATACAAAATCAAGTTATGTGCTGGAGAACATTGTAATTCAAAATTAAAACATTGCATAATTTCTTCCTAAGGAGATTATTTATGATTGATAATTGGTTTGATTACGGTATAGGATCAATTGAAAAATTATATACATATTACTTTGATTTGCTTCAACGTTTCGAATTTAACAAGTTGACAGCAGGGTTGAATTCAGGCGAAATTATTTATTTCTTAGACATATATGAAGTTTGAAGCGTTCTGGAAAATATTTTTATATGCCGCGTTTTACATTGGACTTAAAAATGCGCAGTTTTTTCAAATTTTTAGTTTTTATTTTGTAAAAATTATATAATATAAATTGAATCTAAATATTGGCCATTGTTAGCTATGATCTCTTCCCATCTTTCTGGCCACATATTGATTCCGCGCTAAAAGATCTACTTATCTGTTGACGCCACAAACGAATCAAGCCAATTTCGTATACATATACTGTTCTGACGAGAAAGGTATCCCAGAGATAGCATCCTGCATCGATCGAAACCAATAGTAGTTGGACGGGAACAAGATCTGAGGCAAAACTATCCAACAACTTTTTTTAAATAGTTTCTAATTACGCTAAAAATTACACATTTTTGAAGCCAAACAACTTTAGTATGTAGAATATGTAATATTCTATAACTTTTTATTAGTTATGTAAACGTAGTTTGACTCGATATGAATTAAAGAAATATGACAGTCTTTTTGAATATAAATAACAAGCATAATAATAGTAATTATTACTATTATTACTCAAATTATTGCAATAAATTGTTATAAACCCCCTAATAATAGAGTATATAAACATAATTTATCTATCATTCGATTCTACTTAAAACAAAAATTGTCACAAAATCTGTATATTATTAATCCAACATTTTATTGAATAATAAATACGTACATGGACATGGATTCAAAAATGTATATGATAAATATAACAAAGACTCTCATTATTCATAAGTAACAAGAGTTGATACGTGTATGAAATTTGTATATTAATCCATTAAATACAAATACTAATCACATGTAAATGAATGCGATTTTTCTCTTTTTTGCCACAATTAACCAACCAAACAAAGAAAGAAAGAAATAATGAAACATTCTAGCAAAAATTATAAAAAAGAGTGTGGTAGAAAATAAAGCAGAAAGTACATTTTCATGATTAGAAAACATGAAGACAATGAATATAGTCAGTCACAGCCATGAAATATGTAAATATTTATAAAGACACTAAATAATACTGAATGGAAAAATAATGAAAAAAAAAACAAAAACAATTGTAGCATACATTAAGGGTGTTGTTGTATGATTTCTTTTGATAGCTACAAATAGTCACACATTTACAACTTGTATATATGAACAAAAAACATGCATGTGAAATTGTAACAAAATGGTCCATTTCTTTAGGGGGGCATTAGTCGCACTTGTTTGCAATAACTATAACAACAATGGCAAAGAATACTTGGAAATGTATGTAAGTTTTCCG
Organism: Bellardia bayeri; assembly: GCA_950370525.1. NCBI lineage: Eukaryota > Metazoa > Arthropoda > Insecta > Diptera > Calliphoridae > Bellardia > Bellardia bayeri. Next base: position 68,317,055 of record OX493266.1, on the reverse strand, counting down.
TTTTTTTTTGAAGCAGCTAAAACTATACTCTAGTTTTCGTTAAACATTGTGAGTTAAAAGTAGACAACTCATAAATATTTAGTAAAAATTTTTTTAAGATCTAAATACTCATAAACACGGAGATGATATGCTATTAATATTGAGTGACAGAGAAATCTATTTCAAATATTAAAAACTGTATATGTACCTAGTTGATGGTAATTACATTGATTTTAGACAAAATTGGTTGAGGAATTTAAAAAAAAAATATTTTTTTATTAAACAGATCACATACTTTTAATTTATACTAACGTTCACAGAAAATATTTTTAGGGATAAATTGGCCAATTAACCCAATGATGGAAATATTAAAATAAAATTTTTAATAAAATAGTTAGTTGATTCAATTAAATGTTTGAGTTTTGATTGACAAATTTAATTGAATCAACTAAAAAATTGTTGAATTTTATTTTATTATTTCAATCATTGGGTTAATTGACTGCTTTATGATTGAAAATATTTTCTGTGTTTACGATATTTGGAAGCATATTTTTACATATTTAAAATTGTTTGAATTGCAAAGTAACTGCGTTAGCATTCGTAAAGTGTGCGATATCCCTAGCAATAGATATTAAGGAATTTGGCAACATTTCAATAACGGACTTATAAAAAGACTTTAAAATTACAGAGGTCAAAGTTTAAATGTTTTAATATTTCTGATTAAATACCCTAATCTGTTCTAATACTGTTCTTGCAAATATATATTGCTGGCCATCACGTACTTGTATATACATTTGATGTTCCAATATCTTAGGTTTTCATGATAGTTTATATTATCAAAAAAAAAATATTTCGCATTGTCTAAGAGTGTTAGTGTAATAGGGAAATTGGAATTAGGAATCTTGTATTTTTTGGTAAATAATACAAGTTCAGTTTAAACTCAGTTCACTATCATAGCTCCAATCCTCTTGAGTGCGTTCTCCAATCGTTGTGATATCGTGCCAATATCGATCCCCGAGCCTGCCACCGCAACGTTACCGGCATAGGCGACAGTCTTGTAGCATATCAAGTCAAGTCTTTCAAGGAGACAGTTTATGGCTAGGTTCTACAGAAGTGCAGATAGAACACTTCCCTTCCTTGCCGATCTTAAGATTTTTGCTGTTCCCATTTTGGAACGACTGATCCTATATTCAAGAAGAATCATAATAAATCCTACAGTCGCCTGGTCTAGATCTAGTTCTAATAGGGCTGACGTTATAGTAGCAGTTTTTATAGTACTAAAGCCACCTTCTATGTCCAGGAAGGCCACTAATGTAAATTTGCCAAAATGAAATGATTTCTCGATATGACTCACTAGTGAATGTAAAGCCGTCTCAACCGATCTTCCTTTCATTTAAGCATGTTGAGAGGTTGACAGAAGTCCCTGGTCTATACACATTCGAATATGGGTGTCAATGAATGAAGTTACTTTACATTAATTTTACTTTACATTAAACAGCAAAGTTTTTTTTTGCTTGGAAAATGTCGAATTTTGTGCCAACAAAACGTCATATGCGGTAAGCATGGTGCAACTATACAAGGTGAGTGCAGTAGCCCAGCTGACTGACTTTGTTTACAATTTACTTATGTCAAAAGTAATACTTTTTCAAGTATTTTTGACAGTAGTACATTATTTTACACAAACAAAATGCATGTTGTTTCTGTTTTATGTTGTATTTGTTGTCGATTTGCACTCACCTTGTATAGTTGCACCATGGCGGTAAGTTTTGCTTTACTAAAAATATAGCTCACCGATTGCTCACTGCTGATATCGTGAATGAGTTCCAGCAGTTTAAACGAGCGCTAGATGGTTTGTGCGGTTTAGAAGTGGAGACTTTGACACGGAAGGCAAATAACAAAATTTAAAGACAAAGATCGGAGGCATTACTCCATGAAAATTGTTGTCAAACTTAACAAGATCTTACAAAATCATTGTGACTTACACACGCAGCAATTTCAGAATGTTTGCGAGCAACACGATTCATCTAAAAGCAGTATCATATAAATTAAAGCCGAGAGACCTTAAAACAGGATTTTGCATGCCCGAAATGCTTTTTAAAACCTATAAAACGAAAAAATTTTTGAATTTCGAATCGTAACTTGTGATGAAAAATGGATCCTGGTTGGCCAAAGCCAAATATCCACCTGTATCGAATACAAGTGATTTGTTAAAAGCGAACATTTGCCGAAAAACGCCCAGACATACATATACGAGTAAGAGTGAAATTCTATCATGACAACGTTCGGCCACTTATTGCAATATCTGTTAAAAGCTGTCTAGAAAGAAGTGGTTGGGAAGTTTTGCTTCGCCCGCCTTATAGTTGAGACCTTGCCTCGTCCGATTACTATTTTCTTTGATCGATGCAGAACGATCTCTCTGGGATACGCTGCACTTCAGAACAGGGTATCCGAAATTGGGTTGATTTGTTCTTGGCCTAAAATGATGAAAAAGGTGATTCTTTTGGAGCGGAATATGTTGTCAGAAATATGATAGGACGAAGTGTTTCATCTGCAGTTAATAATCCATCCATAATGTGATATATTAAAACAAAAACATGGCTTTTTATAAAAAAAAACGAATTTTAGTTTCTTTTCTTAGCTTTTCTTAAATATTTGTTGTTCAAAAGTATTTAAGCGGTATGCACAGAAAAACATTTATACGGTCGGAGATTATGTGAGCAATGCCATTTGAAATGATGTATCCCTCGTATACAAAATGACTCCCACCTGTGGCTGCTTAAAATTCCAAATGAAATTTGTGAAAACTATTGCTGCAGCTGCAATTTATTTCATATTAAACACTAACTGTTTAATAGCAGTGAAATATGGTTAAAAGAAACAAATATAAAACTCATATGAAATTAATAATCATCAAAACCAATTAAGACAACATTCAATTAGCCCAGTTAAGACTTAGTATTAGTAAAACTAGCAAATAATGTGAACGTGTAAATACGCTATTTGTTTCTTTCAGCCATTAAAATGTTAAGCTTCATAATTTTTTCAAGTCATTTCCGTAAGTTAATAAATGTTTTTCCAACACGAAATTCAATTAACTTTCTATACACATAATTTTCACAAACAATTCAAATTGCAAATCCAAAAGTATTAAAATTTCACCTACTACCCGAGTAAGTTCATAGTTTTGTTTTTTTTTTCTTGTGTAGATTATATGGCTTTGTATTACAGACAATTTTGATGACATAAAAATTCGCAAAATTAAAAGACAAAAGCAAAAAAAACATTGAAATAGTCAAGTGACACGCAAAATATGTTACATGTCATGTCATTTTGGCATAAACTTGGGTGGATGACAGACGACAATTCGATACTTGTAGTATCTTTGAACTCTTTGAACGGTTGGTTGCACATTTTTAGGGCAGTTTGCTGTTTCATTTTTGCACCATTTTTGCTTTATGGAATGTTTATTTCTTGGGAATTCTGTTTTTTCTTTTTTTTTTTAGATTTTTAATACACCACCAGTTTGGTCTCTGGGGTGCCTTAGAATGTGACAGAGGGTTTGTTGCTGGCTGTCATTATTTTACCTAAATGACAACAACTTACTTTTTTGTGTCATTTTCAATTGAATTTGTTTTTGGTTTTATTGCTTTGATATCTGTTTATTTTTAAACATTTAATTGAGTGCAGTTGCTTTTAATTACTGCTAACAACAAATTGAAAATTTATTTATATTTGTACTTGTTGCTATAAATTCATTGGCAACAAGTTGTTTTTTTTTTTTTTTTTGTTTGTTTGTTTTTTTGTTATTTGAGTGTACACCTAATTCTGTTTTTACGCGAGTTTTTTTTCACGCGAATTTGATTTAACGCGTTTCCAAATAAATATTTCATTCTGTTTTTATGCGACTAGATGTGATTTAACGCGATCTAAAAATGTATGTATTTTTACCAGAAAAAACGTTGTTGGCACTAGTTTTGGAGAAATTTAAATTAAATACATAGTTGGCAGCACTAAAAATCGTCTGGTACGAAAAACAACACTATCGAAACAGGGGACTTCCCTTGTTTATTTCAAATAAATTTAGTTGAAAGTAAGAGTGTAAGAATTCACGAAAAGATATTGCATGTATGTATGTAGGTACTTATGTACATTTCTAAATGAACTCTCTTTTCTATTGTTTTTTGTTTAAATAAAATATGTTTGTGTATAAAGCAACATGAATTTGAATTATTTATCTTATTTTACCTGATATTTCATACCTGGAACCAATTCCCTCATTTAATATGGATACTCTGTCTTTTTTTACGCGAGTTTCGAGGAACGTATCTATCGCGTAAAAACAGAATTAGGTGTATTTGAACTTACGTGCAATTAGATCATAAAAATCCCAAACAATTTGGATTTGCTTTTCCATGGATAGCCACACTTACCTAGAAAGATATAAAGTAAAAACAAAAATAAATAAATTGATTAAAGACAATCAAATAAAAAGAGAAGAAAATAAAATTCTATTTTAATTGTTTGCAATAAACTTAGGAGTTGAATGCTTAAAATAAACCTTACAGTAGACGAAGATATAAAAAAAAACTTAGAATTATTCAAATTATTGTTTAAATGTATAGATGATATATCTTATTATTTGGGAGAACAGAGCTTGCTTTAATTGAAATGTCCCAATATTTAAAAAAACTTTTCCTTTGAGAAACTTTATTGATAGTACAATTTTGAACTAATCGAAAATATAATACAATTTTTTTTTTTTTTACTAATTTGTGTTAATCTAACGAGGAAAACTTGGCATTGGTTAAAAATTCCATTAAAATTACTATCAGTATCATATTTTTCTCATTCATATGTTTCATTTCACTTCTCTAGAATCTGAGTCATTTAACTAACAATTATTTGCAAATATTTAGTATGTTGTAGTAATTTATTTTGCATTCCCTATCAATTATTGTAAATTAAATTGTCTGATTAAACTCATGTCATTTGTTTCTACAAACGGCTGGCTATAAAACTTCATTTTTGTATTTCCATTTGCACACACGTTTCATTAATCTAAAACGTTTGTGTTTACGTTGTTAACAGTCGAAATGTAGAATATATATTTAAATAAATTTAATAGTTTATGAGAAAACATTGAAACAGAAGCTGTTTATCAACAGACGGCAATTAAAATGAATCACACTGTGCTAGCCCTTGATATTTATGTTTTGGTGAGCAAAATTAAAAAAAAAATATTGTTTACATCTCCAAAAATTAAATAATATTTATAAAAATGTAATTGTACATTTCTATTGTCATGAATGCGACATTCATACACCTTTGAAGTGTTAGATTAGAACAACTGTAGAAGGTAGCAGATATCGTTTATGGAAAAAGTCGATAAATGCCTGAAATATGAGCAAAAAACACAACTTCCTCGATTGTTCGAAATAGTTTTGGAAATATATCAGATACCGAATATATAATATAAAACAAATATATATGTATGAAAATTCATTCTTAATGAAAATTTCAAAATGAAATTAAATTGTATATCTTAACCTTTCGATTAAAGAATTCATTCAATAAAATTTTCATTAAATTTTAATTAGATTAAAACTACAAAAATTAAAGCATTCAAGAATGGTTACATTAATTAAATGAACTGAAATGAATTGAAGGAATTGAATGAATTGACTGAATTGACTGAATAGAATGAATTGAATGAATTGAATGAATTGAATGAATTGAATGAATTGAATGAATTGAATGAATTGAATGAATTGAATGAATTGAATGAATTGAATGAATTGAATGAATTGAATGAATTGAATGAATAAATTGACTGAATTAAATGAATTGGAGCTGATGGCCAATGTAGCTAGTGCTCCTTAATTTTAAATTTAATCTTAGAATTAATTTCTTGTAGATTAAATAAATAATAAATGAATTGACTGAATTGGATAAATTTAATGAATAAATTGAATAAATTGACTGAATTAAATGAATTCGATGATATGAAGAATGCTACAAATTTGAACGCTTTCTATTGATAGTTATCATGTTGAAATATTTGCGACATATTTGTTAGTCGCAGTTCACAAGATTTGTTGAATTAATTTCAACTCAAGATTATATTAACTACTAAAAGCTATACATGTATTATATATTAGTTTAATAGACTACATTTCTCCACTGTTTTCCTCAAAATCCGCTAATAAATACTTACCAAATAATTTACCTCTTTCGATAAAATCAAAATTATGATCGTGGACACTGATAAATGTTTTCCGATTTCAGTAAAATCGTCACTTCATATTAAAATTAAAATTGTTGTGAAATTATGTTGTTAAAACTGAAACAAGATATAATTATAATTACATATTCGAACGCTCTAGGTAATGTGACTAATGAAGTAATGAAATCTTAATTATTTTTTTACTTTTCCATTTTTAGATTTTATTAAAAAATTATATTTTCTTCACGCTTCAGTTCTAAATTACTTTTATTTATTTCTTATTTCTTCCAATATAAAAAGATCGAACACTTAGTTGAATAACTGTATATTTTATTTTATTAGTGAAAATGATAGGATGTAGAATGCGACAAAAAATAGAACTCGTTTTCAACTGCAGATAGAAAAATGCAAAATCAGCCAATTGTGACATAATTTCGCAAAGCAATTTTTTTTAACTAAAATACAATAATAAGGCTTTATGTTGATAGTTGTTACATTGAAATATTTAAATTTGTTTTTCTTTACAAACGTAAATATGATTTAACACGCTTCATTTTGTCCCACTACGTTTTTTATAGTTTGTTATAATTAATTTCTACAAAAGCTACTTATTAATTATTGGTTTGAAATACGTTGTATATAGTGCCTCAATAACTTTAACTAAGGCCGTTGGATAATGCCGCCTTTACTGCATTTCCCTGCTTGGAAGTAAAGGGGTTTTTATCGCGCAAATTTTCAGACTTATACAATATTTTTTTTCCTTTTTTCTTGCTTTTCTTTTCTTGCAAATTTTTGTTTCATTATATATACTTTAAAATAATAAAAACATTTGCTTTTAAAATAATACACCTACAATAGCGAATGTGACACACTTTGAAAATCAAAATTAAATGTTCATTGTGGTTATTATATGCTGAAGCTTTTTAGTTAAAATGATACACCTACAGTAGCGAACGCGACACACTTCGAAAATTAAAATAAAATGTTCATTGTGATTATTATACGCTGAAGCTTTTTAGTTAAGGGAACTAATTTTGATTTGATTTAAAATTTTCAGCCACGTAATTATAATAATAACGGAATGTTGATAAACGATTATTTAGGCACAACCACGCGACATTAGAAAATAAACATTATTGCTGTTAATCGAGCATTGCCGTATATAAGTATTTTATTTAATTTTAAATCAAACTTTTTTTAAGCAGAATTTATTTAAAAAACTACTTAAATTATTACAACACAATTAACTCGAAACAAATTATTTTGAGTTATGGCTTTCTTGTCTCCAATGAGCGATATTTAAAAGTATAACAATATGTATTTTGTTTCAGGGTAATTAATATTTTTCTCACAAATATTTTGCATAAATATTTCGAGTTAAAATTAAAAGTACAATAAATTTGCCTCCAGAGAAACATAAAGTCATCATCATACTCGTACTGCAGCAGCACCAACAAAAGTAAACAAAACAATAAAGAAAGAAACAGAAAAAAAACTTACAATTTCTACAATTCAATGTGGAGCCATACATTGGACAAACTTTTCAAATGAAACACCGCAAGTTATAAACAAACAATAGCAACAACAAATAGATAAATTACAGCAAAAGGGAGGGATAAACAAAATTTAATATTTCCAATAATTTTGTTGTTTTTTTTTCTTTAATAAAAAACAAAGTTAAAAGAATTATTTAATTATAACAAAAGTTATATAATTAGTTTCTCAACTATTTTATAGTAAGATATTTAATAACAATATATATTTTTATGAAAATCCTTTAGGGTTAAAAAACTTAATATTATTTTTGTTGTTTTCCCCAGCAACAATAAAAAAAAACAGCAACATATTTTGTGTTTGTGTAGGTAATAATGGAACTTAAATCCCTTTGGCAATTTGCAGGTTATAAACAAAACACTTGTACTCTAATCATAATACTTCAACATATTCTAAACTCTCTCTCTCTCTCTCTTTTTCAGTTCATTCTCTTCTTACAGTTTTGGTTTGTTTTTGTCTATGTCCTTAGTAAGTACATTGTGTGCATCTCCTTGTCTCAGTGGAGTTTAAAGAAACTTGTTTAGTGTTTTTCTTGTTGGGCTGTTGTGTTGCACGAACTTGTTTTAAAAATTTCCGTTTCCGCTGTATGTAAAGTTATTTTTTCGACTAGAAAATAAACAAAGTTGTTTGTTGTTACTTTTATATTGTTTGTTTAAAATCATTTTAAATTTTCTCCCTAAACTTTAAAACTTTATAGCATGTATTTTGTTTATAGTCTTTTGCAAACAAATTTTTATTATTGCTGTTTCCAACAAAAAGGCAATCTCTGGGGAAATGCGGCAGCAACAGGATAAGTGAAAGTTTTATTAATTTTAGGAGTTTTTTTTACCTATTTACCACTTTAAATTTGTAATATATTTTTTATATAAAAAAGTGTGAAACAGACTCATTGTGAAGTTAATGTTTAAGTTAATTAATTAAAAGTACTATCTTTTTGTTAATGTTATCGATATTTCCACTTAGCCTACGTTGATTGATAATTGATTGAAATATATCTAAAAGTGGCACCAAAGGTAATTAACGGCTTTAAATTCTACTTGCGCACTTTTATTAATCCATTAATCATATATGTATGTGCAAATTTTGAATAGAAAACCAAATTTGTCAATAAAAATATTTCTCTGATCTTTGTTTCAAGCAGACCTAATAGTTTGCCATGATGAAAGGAACTCGTTGAATGTATAAAAAGATACTTAATTGTTCAAAATTGCAACCAATAGAAGAAAAATATTGGTAAATTATAAAAGATGCTTCAAAGAAGAAAGAAATGCCAACTGAAAATTTTAAATTTGACTGACAAAAAACAAAAGAAATTTATTAATTGTTATCAGAAGCAAATTGGAACTGAAATATATTTTTTTTTCTTTTAGCTACTTTTAAGGATATTTATGTAATGATTGCACACATTTAATGACACATATTTGTCTACAAGAAATGAATACATAAAATTATCAGACCAAAAAAAAAAAATAGATAAACTAGTGGTAAATTGTTTTTTTATATTCTAAAGTCGCGTTCTTGTACCATTGTTATCAGTACACCGCCATTAATCTAATTAAGTGGCTGCAAATTTTAAATAAAATCAAAATCTAGTGGCAGTAATTAAAAAAACAATAACATCTTACAAAAAAAAAAAAAAAAAAAACTACACATTTCATTTGTCACGTTTGCTATTACTAGTGTATCTTTTGTTAAAATCAAGATGTGTAAAACGTGTACTAAAAGATGGTGAAATACAGTAGATGGGAAAAATTAAGACATGCTCTAAAGTCAAAATTGTTTTGTCATAAATAAGCTGAGAAGATGCGGTAAAGCATTATTTAAATTAGAAAAACATATAGTTGAAAGAAAAAAGTCAAACTATTGTATATAGCAGAAAACAGTGCGAGACAGGAAACAAATAATGGTAGAAAGGAGCTTATAACTAAAAGCAAACATTAGGAAGGAAAGCAAAGAGTGCAGAAATTGTATTACTAATTTATATAAATTGTTATAGTTATTGCAACATTAAATAAAAAGTAAGTCGAATCAATTAATAATAAATAAAGAGCTGTTGTTAAACTTACATAAGAAACATGTCGCATTATGACAACTATAAAGCCTTATTATTGTAATTTAGTTGAAAAAATTGTTTAACAGTATTATGTTATCATTCGCTGATTTGAGCATGTTTTTAGAATTTAAATACATTAAAATTTTTGTCGCGTTCTGAATCTAATTTTATAGCCAATATATTAGAAAACCCAAACTTTATCGAAAAATAGACACAAGATTAAAATAGTTAGGATATATTTGAATGTCGCGTTCTGGACCTACTTTATATTTAAATAAAATATAAAAAGGCTGAACAAGGATCGAGTTACTGTAAACTGTTTATTGGAAATGGAAAAACCGTTGCTAAAGTAAACATTTCATCACGATTTCCAAAGTTTGTCTCGTTTCTTATCGTAAGTTTATATACTTGTAAAAACAAATATTTTTATTATTTAAACATGCTTATGATGGGCAAAATTAATAGAGATCCACTAAAGTATTAAGATAAAGCTACTTTACTTTTACTACAAAACTATTTTTAATTAAAGACAAAAGAAAATTCAAAGTGTGCCCACTTGTATTTTACTATCTATTGTCCTACAATATCTATAAATATTTATGATCTTTAGAACACATAGTAAACATAATGAGTTTCAAACAATAATATAAATTAACAATTATGAGACTTTTACCAACGTCAAAGTTTAAAAACTCAAACTTATTATCAACATCCGTAGCATCTCTCGCTAAATAATAATCATAAAAAATAATTATTAACTGTCGAAATAACACAAGAACACAAACAAAAATGTTATGTATAAAACACCAACCAAAATAAAAACAAGTAAGAAAGTATAGTCGGTCAAGCCCGACCATATAATACCCTACACCCAGTACCTATATGTATAAAACAGTTTTTCAGAAATGGGCGTTATATGGGAGAAATAACCTATTGTGGACCGATCATCCAAAAATTTAGTGTCATGATGTCTGTGAATATAAATATTATATGTGTTAAACTTTATCTCGATATAAATATTTTTAAAAGATTTATAGAGCTTAAATTGAATTACGGAGAGGGTCTTATATGGGAGTTTCGAATAACTATAGCCCGACCATCATAAAATTATGTGCCGTTATTTCTATATATAAGAAACTTATTTGTGGCAAATTTTATTTGGATACCAAAATTGTTTTTTAGAAATTTATGATCGTTAAAGTAAATTTCGAAATTGGACCTTATATGGGGGCTACGACTTATTATGGACCGATCATAATAAAATTGTACCGTATTATTCGTATATATATGACATATATTTGTGTTCAACATTATTTGGATACCAACATTTTTGAGATAGTTATGCTCTTTAAAGTGAGTTTTGGAAGTGGGCTTTATATGGGAGCTACGACTAATTATGGACCGATCATCATAGAATTCTTCCATATTATATGTATATATACGAAACATGTTTGTGTTCAATATTATCTGGATACCAACTTTTTTGAGAAAGTTATACTATTTTAAGTGATTTTCGGAAGTGGGCCTTATATGGGAGCTATGAGTAATTATGGACTGATCTGCACAAAATTTTTAGGTGTGATTTAGCTCCATTTACTACTCATTTGTGGTGAAATTTGTTTGGAGACTTGCATAATTCAAACATTTATGATCGGTAAACCCCCATTTCGGGAAGACATTTGTATGGGGGCCAGGTGAAATTATGGACCGATTTCCACCAGTTTCAATTCCATCCATCCTTGGGCCGAAAAAATGTCACATACCAAATTTTATCGAAATATCTTCAAAATTGCGACCTGTACTCTGCGCACAAGCTTTACGTGGACAGCCGGCCAGCCAGACGGACGGACGGACATCGTTAAATCGACTCAGGAAGTGATTCTGAGATGATCGGTATACTTTAAGGTGGGTGTTTGACCAATATTTTTGGGTGTTACAAACATCAGCACAAATCCAATATACCCTTCCCACTATGGTGGTGTAGGGTATAACTACACCAAAAATAATGAGAGGAAAAGACGTAAAGTACAGAATTATAATTGCAAACCATCCCATCCTAAGTAATTATAACTCTACTTTTAAACATAAATACATAAAGACAACAGCAACAATAGCAAAAAAATAAAACAATGAAGAAGATAAATTTTATTAGCAAAAATTTCTGACTTACTATCCGTCTGTGTGTTTGTCTTTTTAGCTATTGTTCTAACAAACTGACTGACTCACTTCTATATAGACGACGATAATAATGAATTTAGCTGAAAACCAACATTAAAACAACAAAAAGCCAACAACGATAATTCCAGTCAAAAAAATGAATGAATTCAAATTGTTAACAATTGTTAACTGTTGTTGTTGCTATAACCAAAATATTTTAAACAAAAAACTTTTTTGTTTCGAACTAAATATCCAAAGTAACATAATGGTCAGAAAAAGGAGGGAAGAAGTACAAGCTTTAAACTCTTTTAATTGCAGGGGTTGGCCATAAAAGAGTAATTGTTTTATATTTTTTATTATTATTATTTCCCAACAAAACTTCTTATTTTTAATTAAAACAATTAGACTGAGGTGTTTTTTTCCAGTACAAATGGCTTCTAGTTGTTTTATAGTTTAATTATGACTATTAAAACAGAACAAACATTTTCTGTACATTTTTTTAATTTTAAACATAAAAATAGTTTAATACTTTCAGTAGTTTTTTGCAACATGTTGATTACTTTTTACTTTTAACTTAATTTATTAAAATTTGTTCTGTTTGTCAACCAAAAAAAAAAGTGATTTAAAATTAAAAATAAACTAAAACACCAAAAAAACAAAAACCTAAAGTAGTTCCAAGAAATTTTATGTATCATCATCATCTTCATCAAATAACTCAAGCATTGCAAAAAACATAATGTGCACAAAAATATATAAAAAAAACACAGATTTGTTTAAAATTACATTTTGTATATGGAACACACAGTTTTTGTTATACAAATAAAATGGCCATGTCTGTGATAGAGACAGTGATATGTGAGTGACTGTGTTTTAAAACCCATAAAATATCAACAAAAATTAAAAAATCGCTAATAGCCATTAAAAGCAATCCAGCGGTGGTATTAAATCAAATGAGCCACTGATCTAATTCTTAACACCGAAACCAGAGAGTACACGATCTACAAACATCAATATCATGTCGTGATATCGAGCACCAGTAACAGTCACAACCACATTTTCAAAAACTTATGGTTCAGTGATGCCCTTATCCTAAAAGGGATGTATTTGTTTTTCTATAATCCCATGTGGATTCTCTGAAACCAAATGGCGGTATTTTTTTAATTTTTAAAGCCATCAAGTTGCGAATGTGTTTTATTACAAAGGATTATTTCACTCGAACTTTCATATAATGCTCCATTTTTCCTAATATCAGCTGTAAACCTTTTTTTGTTGGCAAAACCTTAAGGCAAATTCAAATCTTGAGAAATTGTTGTTGTAACCGTACAACTGTTGCCTAGAGTTATTTCCTTTGGATTGAACTTTTCTTGTAACAGGTCTCCGAAAGATCGTCTCAAACTTTGGCTGTTGTTGACTCTTTTTTTCATAATAGTATTTACATTAAAAGCCCGGTATAACAAATCTCACTTTAACAAAGTGTTGCCTATAAATTATCCTTATTCAAATAAAGCTTGGATATTTTTTAATGCTAGAATAATGTTTCAAATAAAGCTTGGCTAATGCGCTAGGCCACCCTCCCAAAGAACAATTAGTAAAGACTTTATATAACGCTAGAATTTCCATTTTGAAATTCTAATATTTTTAGTAATGATACATCAAAAATATTATTACTGAAATCCCTAACAAAAATTAAAAAAATGCAGATATTTCCCTTCTAAACGTTATTATTCTGTGAAGAACGCGACATTCGTACGCCAAATTTTATTTTTTTGTTTATATTTTCGATAGTGTTTAAATTAAACAATGTTCAGTACAAAGTAAAGATTTTGTTGTTTACAATATATTTCCGATAAACTTGAGTTCAAGAACGTGACAAAAAATAGAACGCTATAATTTCCAATTTGAACTTCTAATATTTCAAAAATATTATTACTGATTTTATTTTTTTGTTTATATTTTCGATAATATTTAAATTAAACAATGTTCAGTACAAAGTAAAGATTTTGTTGTTTACAATATATTTCCAATAAACTTTAGTTCAAGAACGTGACAAAAAATAGAACTCTTTTTTCACAGCATCTAGAAAAATGAAAAAAATCTGCGAATTGGAACATAGTGTTTTTAAGCACATTTTTTTTTAACTAAAATTGTATAAAGTATAATGATTTGTGTTGATAGTTTTTATATGATTTAGCACGCAACATATTTTCCTCTCACGTTTGTAATAAGGATTAGTTCAGTAATTTTAAGAAAAGCTTTGTATTTATCTCAACATAATTTTTATATAGTACTGCACTAACTTTAACTCTTTGACTAATGGTTTTACAGTTTCTCTCCTATTGCTTTCCAATATTTTCTTAAAGGTGTAAAACTGCCAGAATGAAAATATTCCCTTTATTTTCTTATTTTTTATTTTCTTTGTTTTCTTCAGCAGCTTGTTATTAGTTTTTGCCAAAATAATGGCGTCTTCACAGCTTCACAACTATCTAAATAAGCATGTTTGAATAATAAAAACCTTTGTTACAATAGCGAACGAGACACAGTTTGAAATCAAATGAAACTTTTAATCAATAAATTTTGATTAAAATTACAGTTTCAGACAATTCATTAGAACAATCGCGGTGTACTGCTGATAAATGATGATCTTGATACAGGAATGCGACATTGGACAAATTTTACGTAAGAGCCGTTCGGTTTCTTTATAAATATGTGAACACTAAATATTAAAGAGGAAATTTTATCATAATAGCTACTAATGGCCAGTTTTTAATTTAAATATCGAAGGGTTTTTAAACTTTTAAATACTTAAATCACTGGCTACGTTTATTTAAATACAACTTAAGTTGTTCATACTACCATATGATTTTGACAGTTCTGCAAATTATGAAAATTGAGCATTGAAGTTTTTTTTATTATTTGATAAAAATATTCAATAAATAAACTCGCCTCGAATAAAAACATTGTGCTAAAATTTAGATGAAGAGGTTATGAATGATGCAGCTTTTGTCCATTTAGTTTACAACAATTTGTAAACTAAATATTAAATCAGCTGTTAAATGAAGAAGTTATTTATATTTTGTGGACATTTAATAGTGCTACCATACTTTTATCATAATTAAATACCAAACGCAATTTGAGACTGGAAAAATGAAACCATATTTAAATAAAACTTGATTTTAAGGAAAAATTAACTAATTTCGTATTTAAATATCAAGTTAAAAATTGGCCATAAGAGATTAGCTGCAAAAAAATTATTATATATTATATATGTATAAATTTATATATATAGGTACTATATATGTAAAATTTTACGTTAAAAAAAAATATTTTGATTATAAACATTTACTACATTTTTGGTCCCGGTTGACCTTTTAGTGCAAATGGCCATATCCAAACTTTATAGTCATTTTGACAATCCATTAAACAATGTCAGGGAACATTTTACTTCATTTTGATTTTTTTTATATTTTTATATTCACATTCATTACAAGATCATAAATAAGTCTCTAAATGAGACAAATAATTCGCACCATTGAAGTATTAAGAAGACATTCCACAGATTGTCTTCACCGATATCCCAGTTTTTATGTTTGAAAATTTAAAAGCACTTTTCAAAAACATTCTTGCGCCAGTAGCAGGAAGTGTAGTGTAGCATTTAATAATATTTGTTGCAGTTGTTTTTATTGTTGCAAGCAAATACATACATATTTTACTTGTTGCTCATTATACACTTGCTTCATTTTATTTTGTCGGCTTTACGGTCACCTCATAAATACACACACATTTTAGTTTTAAGTGCAATTTTGGCAAAATGTTGCTGACACTTATCTGACACACAGAATTTGTTCATATTATTGATGACAAAAAAGTAATTTGAGGCAATTTTATTTTTTGTCTATTTCTAAATGCAACAGCAAAATAAGTGCAACAACATCCATTAAATTCTTATTCGTAGTTGTGACATATTGAAAGGAAAAGTTTTAAAAATATTTAAGTTGCTACAAATTAAGATGGATTATGGAAATTATGCGGAAATTGGTTTAATGCAGAAATATATTTGGAATATAATGTAAATGAATTGTGACAGATATGCATAAGAAATTGAATTGGAAGAATAATTAGAAAATCCATATATGTATGTACATATGTAATTGAAATTTATGCAAACATGAAATATTTCTCTATGGCAAATGTTAATTTCGTAATGATTTTTTAATGTACTCCCATAAGGGAGAAAAATTATGACATTTTTATATAAATATTTGATGAAATGTCAGCAGGTTGTAGTATGGTAGGTATTAAATCAGGGGCTGTCAAACTATTCTTAATTAAGTGCTATACAATTTAATTCTTAAATTATTAATTACTAATTTTTTTAATGTTTTTTTTTAGTTATTCCTGCAAAACTTTTAAATTCTTTTAATTTTTTAAAACAAATAAATACCACCCAAATTTCCATATAATTGCAAAAAACCTAATTTAAATTTTATTATCATTATCTAACAAAATACTAACATTTACACACTTATTCAAGAAATATTAAGCCGATAGCAATTGATGCTAGTGCTTTTAGCCTTAGATTTATTGTAATTTTAATTATAATAATTTTTTTAATAAATAAATAAATATATATATATATGTTTATAGAACAAAACTTTCTATCGAAAATTACCATATAATTTGGTTTTTCTTTTTATTAAAATAAAATAATCAACCACATGCAGCTAAAACAAAAAAAAAAAAAAAAAAAACTACAGAACCTACAAAAGTAAAAGCAAATTAAAACATCTATGTACTTGCAAGTTGCAACTAGCAAAACCTCAGCGATAATAATGATCGTCATACAAGCCCAAGAAAAATCTTTAGAATTTAACAAACAACACAACAATAAGAAAACATTTGTTGTTGCATTTTAAATAACTTCACTGCCACTATCCATCCATCAAACAAAAGGAAAGTTTTGTTGCATGTGAATATAAAATGATGTGTGTACTTGAAATGGAAATTGAAAAGAAAATCTAAAAAGAAAATTACAATAAATTCTGTTTTCTTGTAGATTTTCAAGCCAAAGCGAAAACTGAAATATTCTTATGCATTTGCATTTTGTTTCTCCTAAAATGTGTTTATTGACTAGAACATTCCCACCAGCTACAAATAAAACAATGTAATTTTTTTGGCTGCAGTATTTTTGTTGAAACAGCTTTTGTTGGATTTAAATGCTTCGATGCATTTTATAATGAGAAGATGTGTCGAATTATAATGTTCTAATACGAATACATATACATATATGTATATTGTATTGTTAACAGCTTTTACTGGGTGACAATAGAATCTTTTGTTATGGGAAAGAGAAGGCATTCTAAAGCAAATAACTCAAAAATTAAATTATTCTACAAAATCTAAATTAACACTCAAAAATGAAGTTTTTATAAAATCTCCTTCAATAACTGCATTGACTGCATTCACTGATATCAATTATTTATAGCGTTTAAGCAGTATTTCGTTCATGCAAAATAATCTTTTAAAGTATCTTGGCTTCAATTCATATGGTTCCCAATTAAGCAACCGATATTTTTTAGGCTTTTTAAACAAACTAGAAAATCGTAGAGATAACTAAGCCATCATTGAAGATTGTATTTATATTCTTGACTGCCTGACATATCTAGCTTCGCACACCTTCTCTTTTTGGGACAAGAATTGCTTTATTACAAACATCTTTATTTATAAAAATAGATAATGAATATAAATTCAATTAATATGGAAAATAATTGACACATTCTTTATTATAGCTTCAGCTACAAAATACTAAAGAAAATCTAAAACAGTCGAGCTTTAACAAGTCAGACTGTGCCGAATCTTTAAAACCCTATTAAGCTAAGTATAGACGATATGTTGAATCAGCATATTTATGCTGAAAAATTTGCTACAAGTGCTTACATATCGTGTAAACGCAAAATTTTTTCAGCATATGTATGTTTGACAACATTTGCTAACACTTTTTTAATAATGCCAACAAACGTATGTTGGTAATTTTAGCATATCGTGTAAACAGCATATTATTAGTGTTTGACAAATTTCCTGCGTATGTTGACAGATATGTTATTTGTTGAAAAGCGTATGCAAGCTTTTCAGCATATGGCAAATTCATATGCGATAGTGTCTATGAGATCAGAGTTGTATTTTCTAATAAAGCTGATAAGAAAACAACAATGTCGGCTTCAGTGATTTAAATCACAAATTATAATCTAAAGAACAGACGTTGAAAATTTTTTAATTGTTTGTGTAGTTTATACAATTTATTATATTCACATATATCAACACACTAATTGAACACAAATATTTATTTGAATGGCGGAAAACTGTGTTTGTTTACATTAACAAAAACATATGTTTTTGCATCTTTTTTGTGTACTAGTGTGGCACCTATGACATACTTTGTTGCGATTTTTTTTGAGTGTGATAGAAATCGGTCAGATATTCCAGTGAATGAATCGTACGATTGTGTAGGATAGTGTATCACGACCTTTAAGCCCAGCCGCCGATAGTTTTTTTTTTATGTAAATACACTTCTTGTTGCATATGTACCTACAAACATACACACTCAAGAACACAAAATGCAATATAGTGGCCGGCGGCATTGTTCAAATTAATCGACAAAGGTCTTTCGTGCATTATTTACATATTTAGTGTATAACTTAGCTCGATTTTGTTGGTAAGTTCTGCAATATTTTATTATTTATTAATATTGCTGTTTTTTTTTGAAAATAAAATATGCTCTATTTTTTATACCAATTCCTTGTATAAATTTACACAATAACTTTCTTCCTCTCGTCATTCTAGCCATTTCTTTTGCCAAACTCTGCGTCTTTTTGCTTTTAATTCCACTTCATCGTCATCCAAAATCAGCACTATACAAGCAATAGCAAGACCAATTTCCACGTCATCATTTATGTTTTTTTTTATTAGTTAATTTTATTTCAAAAATTACACATCAAATACAGAAGTTGAATAATAATTAAAAAATGTTGTCAAACTGAATAATTTCACAAACAAATGTTTATACGACTCAGACTATGTAGCACCACATACAATTCAACATATCGTATAAACACAAAAATCGTATGCTAACTCTTATGTTGACATTTCATTTGCTGACATCAAAAAATTTGCTACTTTCAACATATCGTGTAAACGTCTAACATATGACATAGGAATTTGCCGCTTATTTTAATCATATGGCTGTCAGCATATATATGCTGATTGAACATATCGTCTAAACTTAGCTTTAGATTGTACTGACTTTCAATATTGCTTGGGAGAATAGTAACTGATATTATGTAAATATTTGCCACAGACAGATAGACGGACATAGTTCAATTGTCTTAGAAAAATTTGTTGGGTCATACTTCTTGTTACACACGGAACGACAAACATACACACAGCTTCAAAAGTGTGTAAGCACCAGTGAATTTTTTGATTTTTTTAAGATTATGGAAAGCATTATAGTTCAACTTAAATTTTTTTTTTCATAACCGAATCTATTATTCAACCAAATATCCAACAAAACGAAACTTTTAAATTTCAATCGATGGATAGATTTTAGGATTTTCATTATCTTAAAACAATCAAATAATTTGTTGTGTTTATTCACTTTTGAGGGTCATAGTATATATATATGTAGTATACTACATATACACTTATTCAACACTTTTAGTGGTATGTACATGATTTGATTTTCACATTCGTAACGCATGAGGTCTAACCAGACCCACTTAGTTTTTAATGAACTTAATTAAAAAAAAAAAAAAAAATATGAATAAGTATTCATATGTTAAAAGGGGAATCACAACTTTTATTATTATCAACGCACACATAAAGCATAGGATAGGAGTGTAACGACAGTTTCAATAAACCTTGTACCTTATGAATTACCCAGATGGAGTTACTTGTTAGTATGCTTACTGATATGATTTTCCCTAAATTAACCTAACCTAATATTATTTAATAGATATAAATAAATAATAATAGATAACTGGAGAAAAAATAATTAAAAAAGAAAGAAAAATATAAAAAAACAGCATTTACAATACAAAATATATATGGGTATGACCAGACCCATGTGTTACAAATGTGATGTGTGCAGTAAAATATTCGAATAAGTGTCCTTTTATATCCTTTTCAGGATTTCGTTTTTGTAATGTTTATAGCGAACTAAATTGTAGAAAGATACCTGAAATTTCAAGAGTCTATGTAAGTGTTCAATACATTATAAGAACATATCAAACTGAAAAAGGTCTGGCCAGACTCATGTGTAGGACGAAGTTTTGAAAACAATAATTTTAATTAAATAATTAATTTTAAACTATTGTTAAATTGTGCGTATAAAATAATTATAGTGTAATAAAGTGCAATTTGTTTTAACTATCTTGTTCAAAATATGTTCATAATTATATAATTTCGTACACATTAATATATAATTTAATATTTGTTAACAATCAAACCTAGTTTACATGAAAATTAGTTATTTGCACAAATTTTTAAGAAAGAAAATAAAACTCATATGTACGAAAACTCAAATTCACATAATTATACAATTATTTGTATAAATTTTTAATTGTGTAAGTAATAAGTATTTAGTATTGTTAAGGAATAGACACACAAATAATATAATAATAAAAATGGAAGACTAAGTTATATACAGCCCAGCAGATCTGATAAACAGGCGATAGTCAATTGACTATACACAGATTACCAAGAGACTGTCTGAGAGCTGATCCAAGGTAGTCAATGCAGAGGATTCACGTTCCGTTCAGATAAAGTGAGTTACATTACTAGCTACCTAACTGGTAACATAACTAGTTATTTTAACATGTAAGTATAATTGATTCAAAATAGCCAGTATAAAAAACATCTCATCAGTACTCAACCGAATCAGATGTCTAAACCAACAACTAACAACAACCCAATAGTATGTCCAGGGAGATAACAGACATATCAATAAAGCATCCTCCGACGAAAAGAATCTTACATATACCAGTTACAGTAGTAGAGTCAAATAACTGGTAAATACAAAATCTTTTGATTACATAGATACACTAAGCAACAATTGACTTCAAGCTAGACTACCTGGGATGTATAAAGTAATCAATAAACTTTCATTGCACTGTTGCAGTCTGTCGAAATAGCGATAGCAATTAGTATGTGAATACAAAAATACAAATTTAAAGTTTAAAGTGATTTTGCTCTAAATTACTTAGAGGCAACTTTTCGCTAGATTACCTGAGATGTATAAAGTAACTAATTAACTTCGGTTGCACTACAAAGTGCACATAAGCAACAAATAACAAAAATATACATAAATTGGATTAAGTTAAGGGAGTAGACATTAATAAAAACAACTGTATATAAGCAAATACTACACTAAAACTGCTGGGCTGGGCTACGTACTAATACGAGTATTTGTACTCGTACGTATGGCTCCATTCATTCATTCATACAGTCATTCATTCAGAGGAAAATTTGTAGGTGTTGCACAATTCAATTATTATGCAATATAGACAATATAAATTTTTATTGTAATTGCTGTTGTATTTTAGTTAATTTTAACATGAAAATATGCATATAATTACTATACCTGTCTTAACAATACTTTACAATTTACAATATTTTATAAGATGGTGTAAAGTGATGAAAAGTGTAACGCACTGCACCACTGTACATTGTATTTGCATTTATCATTATTATAAAAAAAAAAAAGAAAATTTGTAGTTTTCATTTTCATAGTTCATCCTTCATTACACGTCGTAGAGCTAGTTTTGTGTGAATAGTGTGCAAAGTGCCAGCCTATTAGCTGCCCGTATGATTTATGCAATGGTGTTTTGTAAAAATTAAAAATTTCATTATAAAAATGTATAAATTAGAGAAGAGATATTAAGGATATTCAAGCAAAGGGATAAACACAACTAATTTACAGATTTCACAACGGCTTTAACTATTAAAGCTCCATTATAGAGAACAGAAATGACTTTCAAAACGCTTTGTTTTACAATATGATGCAACTGCAGCGTAAGATCTTACTACGTAACTACGTTTCAATTAAATATTGAGTGGTAGCTATTATTGATTTCGCACGGAGGGGAAAACTAAACGGAAAGAAATATCGATCGATATGTAAAATGTAATTATTCATTCCTGCGGCTTGCGGCAATATTATTAATAAATAATAAATTGTAATTTTGTTTTATGCTTTCAATAGCAAAATATCTGTTCAACTAAGATTTACTTTAAAATTTTCTTTTTATTTTTGAAAACGGTAATTTTTTTTTAAATAAATTTAATTTACAGTGGTTTCCGAGTTTTACTTAGAGTGACTGTATGCTTCCTCACAAAACATTTATTTCCCTAATCGCGGAACGGAATTAATAATTCGACACATTATAAATGTTATACAAAGCGATTCAATGTAAGTATAAAATATGTACAATTTCATTCATTCTCAACCAATTTAGAAAGTAATGCAAGTACAACGTAATATTTTTCTATGTAATTGCGTTGTTCTATTAAATATTTTTAATATTAAAACGATAAATAATATATCTAAAATTCGATTGATCCTCCACTATTTAACAAAACTGCAGCGGAAAATCTTAAGGTAATTATGTTGTTCAGTTATATATTATAAAAGTAATACAAAATAACGCAACTAAACCATAATATCTTACTACGTAAAAACAAGATAACGCAACTGCAACTCATCATCTTACCATGTAATTATATGTTACAGATGATATGCAAAACGTTGAAAATATTTACAAATTAATAGATTCTCAAGTATTTTACAAAATAACGCAACTGTAGCATAATGAAAAATTTCCTCAAAAATTATTACACAGTACTCAATCTACTTGCACCTTCAAGTGATTACCCTTATTAATTTTGCGCCTTTATTTATTTATCTATCACATGCATTTGTGTATTTTGTAAATATTAAAGAAATTCACATACTCATAATGCATTTAAATGATAAAGGAAAATGTAAATATATATGTATGTTTATATATTTATATGTATGTATATTGTACAATAAACAAGTTACATGTATATTTATGCTATTTTTGTAACAATCTGCAATAGAAATTGTGAAAACAAAACACAATCTCTTTGTGATTATCACAAAATAATAAATTACGTGATGTAAGTATAATTTTTATACGAAGTTCAACGATGAATAATAAACACAAATAATTTATAAAGTTACAAGTAATATTTTGTAATTATTTTTTATAAAACAAACATATAAAACTGATTGATTGCTAACCAATGCATTAAAGCATAAAATGTTAAATTAAAAAAAAATTGTAAGATTTTAAAATGCAATTATGGGATTATTTAGACATTTACAATGAAAAGTATAAATAAAATTTATTTTAAATGCTGCAAATTGTAATTAGTTCCTGCAAATTATTGGTAAAATAAACAAATATTGCAAAATAAACTTGTTTAACATTTTACGGCTATGTACATATGTACCCAGCAAAGCATATGAGTCCGAAAAGAGTCTTTTCTGACTCCTTTTTCGGAGCGCTCCTAGAATGGTATGCTGGGTATGTTTTAATAACGAACGTAGAAATTAAGAAAAATCTTTGATTTGCTGAAAACACTTTTATGTTTATTTCAATTTGTTTTTTGTCATACCATGACATGCAAAAGTGCTAAGTCCAAATACTTCGTTCTATACGAGTATTTAGTTAAATATTGCAAATTTATATGCTCATTTAAATCGAATTGGATATTTTCCTCTGATATCAACAGTATCTTTTGTAGGCCACTAAAAACATGGGAGGTATATCCATTTTGTCATTCCGTTTGTAACAGTGCGAACTATTGGCCGTAGATCCACAAACGTATAAATATACAGTTGGTTTGATGGCCAGAAAACTGGCTCTAAGTACTGCCATAAGGCTGAATACATTAGGCGCTTGCAAGCATCATCGAAGATGTAAATTGTCTGCCTGATAATATTGATTACTGCACTCCTAGACAATTCTTCTCGAGAAGCTTTGGATAATGCGGAATCAGAAGAAGGTCTACCCCTAAACCCTACGAGCTTATCTGGGTTATCTGGATAACCCAAAAAAAAGAAGAGAGAGTTGGCGGCGGTGTCTATATTCAAAAATTTGGAATCGGCTATAAAAAGAGCAGCTAACTGCATCAGTTATAACATAATATCAGGCAGGGATATTCGTATATATACGAGTACTGACAACCAGGCTGCAATAAAGTCTCTAACTGGTGTATACACTACATCGACCTTGGTCCAGGAATGCCGCACATCCTTAAATATAGACCTTATTAAATTCTAAGGCGATGTGTTTACATGTCTCATTTTTTCTAAATATTCTCTATTGATCAGAAATGTTTGGTATTAAAAATGGGCAAAATCGGTCCAATCGATTATGTTTCTAATAACCTTTAAATGCATAAATCCTGAATGTGAAATTTACCAATGATATTTTCTAGTGATATAAAATTAATAAAATCAGGTGAACCTGATAAATATTTTAAATGCATAAAATTGGCATCCGTGAATAAAAATTTCACATGATTTTTGTTCTCTTTTATTTTTTTAACATTGAATTTTAATAGGAAAAATGTGAAAAGGGAACGAATTTCATGTGGAATTTTTATTCCAAATTTTATTTATTTATTTCGATCTATTATTAGATTTGAAGCCCCGCCACCAATATTCACCCCTATCGTGAATAAAAATTCCACATGATTTTTGTTCCCTTTTATTTTATTAACATTGAATTTTAATATGAAAAATGTGAAAAGGGAACAAATTTCATGTGGAATTTTTATTCACGATAGGGGTGAATATTGGTGGCGGGGCTTCAAATCTAATAATAGATCTAAATCAAAGAAATTAGTGATGGAGTAAAAAAGTTCACTGAAATATATTCAAAATATAAACAAGTTATATATAATATAATACAAATTGCAGAGAATACGAAAATGTTGGTACAATATCGACATTTATTTTATATTTATACATATAGGTTAATGTGTTTGTCGCAAGTGATCTTATGTGGGAGCTATGACCAACTATGAACAGATCTTCAAAAAATTCGGTGATGATGATTTGTATATATATTTATGAGGATAGTCAAATTTCAACCTGAAAGTGATGATTTTAAGAGATTAATAAATATATAGATTATAAAATATGGGCCGTTATTAAAACACTATCATCTTATCATTTCTTTTAATACAAAACTCATTTGTGCTGAATTTTGTAAAGTTATCGCAATTCTATTTGACGATTTTACTTTTGATTTTCAATTACAATAAGACAAGACGATAAGATAAAGGATAAACGATTCTATAAACAATTTGTAGACTTTAGTTTTGTAATTTTGACAGACGGACGGAAGCTCTTGATCATAGGAAAAATAGTTGGGTCTCAGATGAATATTTCTTTCCAGTTTTGGTGGTGGAGGGTATAAAAAAGGAATTAAAAGTATGTTAAGCATAAAAAATAGCTTAAACAAAGACTACAATCATTTTTAAACTAAAATAGAACTTTTGTTGAAAATTTTCATTTTCATTTTCCAACTATTGGTAGATTTATCACACGTTATTTATAACGTTTCGTTTATTGCAGCCTTCGTACATGCCTTTGATTTTAGTTTTATAAAGAGAATAGTCGATAACATATTCCGGCAGAATTTCAAATATATACACAATGTATTGCATCAATTGGAGTCAATATTTTTTCTTTCAAATTTGTTGTCTCTGTATCTTCACTATACTACAGTCGGGCCTCGATTATTCGTGATTCGGTTAACCGGTAACCCCGATTAACCTTGATGGAAAAATATCAGTCTTTTGATTTTTGTTTGCAATGTTTTCAATTTGTTTGCTGCGATTATCCGTGATGCCCTCTATTATCGGTGATGGCAGAATTTTTTTTTATTAACTTCAACTTTATACATACAATGTAATAAACATAAAAACGGGGAATTCCCTTGTTTGCATACGATGAGTCAGAAGCATTTAAAAGTGATTAGTTTAATTTTGAAATTTGGGAAGTACGGGTAAATAGATCTATGTAAATATATTTAGTATGGCATCGTTACCAGTGTTAAAAAGATAAAGAAACATTTTAAATATTGTAGATAAAGTTAAAATAATTACCGAGCATTCAAAAATTATGTGAGTTTTAAAATGTTAGCTCAAAAATACGAAATTTTAAAAAGAATTAATTTTTTTTAATATAAATATGTAGTATGTACACCAAAGTTCACTTGTTAAATAATAAAAATACTTAAAAACTGTATAATCAAAATTGTAATTCGATTAACGGTGAAAATCGATTATCCGTAATGCTTCTGGTCCCGTTCATCACGGACAATCGTGGCCCGACTGTACCTAAAATTATTTAAATATTAAATTTTTATTGATACAATGTTCAAAACTGGTTGAGTTCTCAGCAGATGTATTTTTTATATTTTATTTTTCTAAAATATGACTCAGGAAAATCACAAATTTCAGAGTTACATTAATTATCTCCTTCCTGAGTAAATTTAACAATGTCCATTTGGCTGACTCTTCACGTAAACCTTGTGCTCAAAGTACAATTCGCAATTTTGAAGATACCCAATGATTGAGCCTATTGAAATTTGTTGAAATCGGCTTATTATTTTTTCTATATACAAAACGCATGTCACCTAATACGATAACAGTCTCTCCATAATTAGTTAGTCGTACTTTACATAAAATTTATTATCAAAAAACAGGTAATATGTAACTTTTCAATTTTTAAATTTCCCTCCATACTCTTTTACTTTTCTATTAAAGAAACTTAAATTAAAACTAAAATAAATCCATGTAAACTTATTTTAGGTGAGAGTCTTATTTAAAAATAAAAAAAAACGTCAAGCTGCCATTGTATTTTTAGTTCATTATTTTAATGGTAAGTTTTACTGAAATATAAAAAAACGCCCCGCTGTCATTCTGTTTGTACTTCATTAAATTAATAGTTTGTTTCATTGATTAGTTACAAAAGCCATATCAGCCACAATATCTTATTTTATTTATATTTGAATGTTCAATTTCAAATTAATAAGAAACACATGTCATACATACCGAAAACTAAATAATTTTTCGAAAAAATTACGTCCCAGACTGGTGGTCGTCGTCATTATTTTATAAAATTCCATATAAAATACTGCCGCAAATTTCAAATTTAAACACTCTAAATAAATTTCTCGTTTTGTATATTTATTTCGATTTAATCACTCAAATTGATAAACATTTCTTGAAAAAAAAACACACACATTCATTATTAATCAAATAAATACAAATACTGCTTGTGTTTTATTAATCCTTAATTATTGTGTTTGTGATAAAACTGCAAAAATGTGTACGTACATACATACATATGTATGTACATATGTACATTTTTCGTAACAATTAAAACACTTAAGAATGCATGTATACATTTGAAATTGATTTTAGATGAAAAATATGGGTCTTTTTAATTAAAAAAATAAAACAAAATTTAAATGAATTCCAATAAAGAGTGATAAATAAACTAGCAAAGTTTGTGGTAAATATTTTTTTGATTAAATTAAAAGTTTAGTTTCAAAAATGCCACTTGTTCATGGTATCAGCAAACATTTTGCTGGGTTTCAAAGTGACACCAAAAAAATAAATTAATAACACAGTTAAACAATAAACACTACAAAAAATGTATGTTTATGAATATGCAAACAACATTTTTATTTAATATTTTTTTATTGTGTATGTATGTATGTATGTATTTTTAAAGGCACTTTTGTGTTTTAATAAAAAATATCCAAGTAGGTTGTGGCCAATTTTCTTTCATGGTTTTAAGCTTAATTAAAAAAACATTATTAAGTTGATTTGTTTCATTAAAATATTTTGTTACAAAATTATCATTTTTGCTTATTAATAAATCTTTATTTTACTGATTATTTTTTATGACTTTCTGTGCAAAATTTATTGCTTCTTTTTTAGCTTATAAACACCTTTTCTTCAATTCATCAGCATATTTTTTGCTATTAACATAAATTTACATACATACATATGTATATAATATTTTGTTGTTGTTTAATTAATAATAATTATTAACACTTTATTTGGACATTTAACACTTGAAAACTTAAGAAATATATACGAATATATATTTTTTCTGCAAATAAACTTTAATTTATCATTTATTTAGCTTGAATACTGGTTGTTTAGCAGATTCTTTGGTTAATTTTATTTTTTGTTTTGTTTTCGTATCACATTTCGTTGAGTACCGTTGCAAGAATCAAAACAATCGGATATTTCATTTGTTTGTGTTTGTTTGTGTGTGCATTAATCACTGAGAGTGAATAATGAGAGAGCAATCGAAATACCTAAATTCCCGAATAAATTTACAATGAATCACAGGAGTGAGCTGTTTAACTGTTTGTTGCTGTTTATTCCCAGCAAGCCATATGAGTCCGAAAAGAGTCTTTTCTGACGCCTTTTCCGGAGCGTTTATGAGCCCAAAAAACAATCATTATTGCTCCCAAAACCTTCAGAAAAGAGGGTCATTACATTTGAAAATGAGCCGTTCGAAAGAGCTCTTAGATAATGTAAGAAAAGAGTCTTTTATGGGCTCAGAAAGAGCTCTTACATCATGTCAAAAAAGACTCATTGCAACTTTAAATACAACAAATTTAAATAAAATATATAAAAATGGAAAAAAAAATTATTTTTTAAGCAAATTTTTCTCTCGCTCCGAAAATGCTTTTTAGTTGGACTCTTTTCTGACTCCTAGAATGGTATGCTGGGTTTGTTTTGCATTTTAGTGTCTTTGTGGTTGTCATATTTTAATGATTTGGTCAGAGATGGACAAGTGGTAGGGAATTGCAAATGTGTAAAATATTAATAGATTTATAGATATGACTTCTATAATATTGCATGTTATTCTTAAGACTTAATTAATTAGTCTTATTAAATTGTTTATTTTTATTTTCCATTTTGGGGTCTTTAAAAATTTCAAGATCTTGACTTGATAAATTTATTTTGGCCAAACAATGCCATTAACTTGTAAACCGCAAGTGTTTACGATGATTTGTTATTGTTTTTTTTATGTGAATTAGCGAAGAATACGTTTTGGCTTTCGCAGGCTTTTCTGATGTCAGTCGGAAGTAACCTACCCTCTGAGTCGAATATTGTCCTGGAAATGATATAATTAAGGTGTGCGTCGTAAAAATTGTAACACATATTATATTTTAAAATACTAAAGTAAAAACAATTTCAATCCAATTTAATTAAAATCAGTCGAATTGGAATATATATTGGTTGTATAACTTAAAAATTCAGGATTCGTAATATACGATGTGTCTTACTAACTTATATGTAATTTTTTAAGTTACAGATCTGCCATTTATTCTCATTTCATTATTATAGTGTAAATAACAAAAGCTAACAAAACGTCATATGAGTGAAATGAGCTTTACTTTTTTAATTTCAAAAAAATTACCGCTGAAGCCCACCGATTGCTCACGGAAGTTTATGGTAAATAGGTTTCAAAGTGTGAGATATGGTTTGTGCGGTTCAGAATTAATAATTTCAACACGCAAAACAGAGACCGCCCATTACCAGATAACAAAATCTGAAGACCAAGAATTGGAGGCACTATTCCATGAATATTGTTGTCAAACTTTACAAGAACTTCCATAATCAATTTCAAAACGTTTGCGAGCTGCAGCATTCATGGCGCTAAGGCAATGCTCTCTATTTGGTACTATTATGAGCTGTTATTAACTGCTGAAATGTGACCAGACCATTACTGGGAACCATTATCGAATGCAACTGATTCGTTTGAAGCGATTTTTGGACGAAAAATACCCAGTATATGCGGCCAGACATGAAAGCCTAATATTATATTTTGACACCTGTTGCAGTATCTACCTGTTAAAAACTATTTAGAAAGAATTGGTTGGGGAGTTTTGGCTCATCTGCATTACATTATGTTTCAATCGATACATTACGCTCTCTCTGGGATACGCTTCACTTTAGAGCAGGATATCCAAAATTGTCAAAAGATGAGTATTTTGTTGAATGGAGTTTATATGTTGTTAAAAAAATAGTAGAGGGTCATAGCTAACAATGACCAATACTTTTAATTTATGCTGTACACATGTTTCAAAATTAAAGCTAAAAACTTTAGAAATCTACAAAGTTGAATGCTTTAAAAAAAAACTAAACTTGAGAAGACTTTATGATAAGCAATTATTGTTGATCTCTTATGAGATAAATATTAGTGGTATTCGATGTTCGATGCATTTTGTATTGCAAAAGTTTGCACTTGCAAATGTTTTGACATTGATTGTGAGCACTCCAGTTATTTCGTACTTCGCGATACTAATGCAATTTATGCACTAAAACAGCTGATCTAAACAACAAAACGTATTTTAAAAATGACACGAAAAAGTGCCAAAGAAAAATTTTTCAATTTTTAGAAGAAGAAGTTGCTGAAGAAACAATTTGGAATGGTTGTACATACACATTTAAAATTTCAGAGTTTTACCAGGAATTTTTTAATTTTTTAATGTTTTACTGCCGTATTCATAAAAAATAAAGTGCTTTTGGACAAACATTTTTGAAAGTACATTTGAAGTCTACTTTTATTTTTTATTAGTATTTACTTCTTCAGGCGTCCACTTTTTGTTTGGGTTTTCCTTTTTAATTTTCTTCTGTGGAATTGTTTGCTCCATTGTTTTAATTTTATTTCTTTTATTAGTGTTTACATCTGTCAGCTGTTTAAATGTCACAGTTGCAAACGTAATACACGTAACGAAAAAATTATACCATTTTAGTATTGCATGAACGCAATGTTTTGAGAAATGCAATTGCGTGTATTTTGTTGTTGGATTGTAATAAAAAGCTACGATGTTTTGCATTTGCACTTTTACAATGCCATTTGCACTGAACACTGAACGCCGCTATTATAATATTTATAAACCTGTGGCATTTTTTTGACAGTTATACCAATAGTTGAAAATTTATCAATGAATAGTAAACAGTATCAATTAATTTATAGCTAATTTTTTATCAGTATAAATTTTTCAAACTGAACATGTTTGTTTGAAATGCTTGGATTCAAAAACGTGTAAAGTTGAATAATTAGCTTAAAAATTAATCTCATAAAAATATCCT
Source organism: Bellardia bayeri (assembly GCA_950370525.1). NCBI lineage: Eukaryota > Metazoa > Arthropoda > Insecta > Diptera > Calliphoridae > Bellardia > Bellardia bayeri. The sequence goes on along the minus strand of OX493266.1, from coordinate 68,285,871 downwards.
CAAAATAATATATAAGGTTGAGTGAGATATTTCAAGAGATTTTTGAAAGATGGAAAGGCAATGAAAACTGGTCTTCAGTTTCTATATTCTATGTTATATAACATATTGGCACCCCGCTCGTAGAGTAAATTAGAACATTTAATTTGAAAATGCTATACTACATTTTTTTTAAATCCGGCACAAATATATAAAAACTGTCTGCATATTTCCTCATAATCCACTTTAATAAATACCATCACGTTTAACACTAACATATTTGCTAGTTTTTCCAATTATTATGGTCACTTGTCCATCTCTCCAGCCATAGTGCAAAAAAAAAACGATCTTTTATCTCATAACGAACACAATAAACTACAAAATTCTTGTTGAAAATGAGTAAAACAACTTTTAACTACCGTTTAAGAACTTTTCGCGTTTGTTTGTTAGAAAATCTATTTAATTATGTTTTATTTTTCTTTTCTTTTTCCACAGTTTATATGTAATTTTACTTCTTTTTTTGTTATAGCTCGCTTGTAAATATATATAATTCTAAAGAATAATACAATTGCACTATTTTTCTTTTTTATTATTATTATTATAATTCTTCTATATGTGTGTATGTATTTTTTTTTTTTAATATTTATAATAAAACTTTAAATACGACAGCAACGACGGCGACGCATTCGTTCGGTTTGAAAGTAATTCGGCGACTAAATCTTTAAAATGATCCAGCTGAATTGTGTATACGAGTAGTCGTCAGTCGTTAGTAGTAGGTTCCATTGGATACCATTATACACACATACTTGGGCAATTGCTTAAGATTGTGGTGGTAGTGTAAACTTGTGCATTTGCCAGCCATGACTGGATTTGGCGGCCGTTTTCGTAAAAATATTCACTTACACTTTAGTATTTTCTTTAGTGTAGCTTTGAACAGTGGTATGGATGGATTTCGTTTTTTCAGTGTTTTTTCGATCATAATTGGCGTTATATTCTCAAAATAATTTAATAAGCCTCAATTGAGAATGAAATGAAAGTTCCTTAAAAATCCTACTTTTTAGGATTCAATGATTGCGAATATATCAAGAGCTTCCAAAAAGCACTGATAAAACCTATAAAAATAATGCTTTAATTTTATTATTAAAATAAACCAGTGCCTATGTTCTGTAACTTCCGCGTCGAGAAACTTTTCGATTAAAATGTTAAAATTTAAACAAACAGCTGTTTTTCTCGCAAAATTATGCCTGTAACTTTTTTTGGCGAGTAATCGCTGTCACGCAAGAAAATTATTCGTCAGTTTTCCGAAAAAGTGTGTCTGTAAAATTTTTGGCAGGAAAAGTTCCCGCTTTGAACTGACTATATACTCACAAATAAAAACGCGGCGAGATATAATTTTAAAAATAAAAAATATTCAAATCAAATTTTTAAATTTTAGTAAGTTTTGTTGGCCGTCAATGATGTCTGTGATTAGCGGTTTCAAACATCGGCTTTGAGTTGTATTTTTTGACATTTCTAACGTAACGATGTAATCGCATTTAATAGTTTTCGACATGTTTTTCTCAATTTTCTAGAAACGATGGAATATTTTGTTTTACATCTTTTCGACGCGAGAAGTTCTCTCTGAAGTTACAGAACATGGCCACAGCAATTTACAAAGAAAATAACTATGATCAATAAAACAAAATCCGGCCATCACCTACAATGACCGTGCAAAAAAGTGCAAAACCAGTTTAATCCCAGAAGAATACGCTTGGAGGCTGATTTTCGAAATTATCAATACTTGGTATTTAACGTCAGAAGCACAAATAAAACTATATTTGCTGAAATTGATTTTCTGTCAGTGTGGCACCAAAATGATCGGTGTATGTGAGTATACATTTAAAATTTTACGAAGTTTAATTAGTTTCGAAACCAATTCTTTATATAACAAGTAAGAGTGCTATATTTGGCTATGCCGAATCTTACATACCCTTCAGCTTTGTTGTGGATGCATAATTATATTATGCATAATTATGTCGATAAACACGCCATCTGTTGATGAATTTGTTCGTAACAATATTAATACACGCCATCTGTTGATGAAATTATTCGTTTTTTTGATGAAATTTTCAGAGGTTGTCTCGGATTTGTTCTCGTATCTCCGATATTTATGGACGGATTTTGCTGATTTTCAATAGCAAACTTCTCGAAAGCATGTCTGACAGAATTATTGAAGATTTGGATCCCGAAGATATCTGCGGACTTCAGAAAATTGATTTCAAGAGACAGACAGACAGACGGATCCAGAATATATATACTTGATAGAAAAGTTATATTGTGTAAATTACAAACGGAATGACAAACTTATATATAGCCTTCTCATGAAGGTGAAGGGTATAAAAACAGTTAAGGTGTGTTTTCAAATTGAAGCCGGCTGATATAATCCATGCTGCAGAGATTATACTTTATATTTAAAATGCAAATGCTTTGGATAGAAGTGAAAAACTACGAGAATGATGCTGCTATAAGTTGACGTCATGTTCGGTATAAATTTCAGATATTAGGAAAATTTAATAATGTCAAAATTGTTTTCTCATTAAAGGTGATCGAATTAATCGATGCAAAAATATTAAGAATTTTATAAATTTTGACTTTTTTTTATAAAAAAAAAACCATTTTCAGATAGAAATATAAATCACAGATTAAGGCCTTTTTCTCATTCAAAAGCATATTTACAAAGATATTAAGGATTTAAGACTTTTTAGTTTTTATATGCAATATTGAAATATTTTAACAAATATATAACAAATATGAGTGATTACATATTTTTTTCTTCAACGCATATTTACAGAGATATTAGATTTTAGAATTTTTTTTATATGAAAAATTGATTTTAAGATAGAAATATGAGTAATCACAGATGGAGGGTTTCCCCCCATTAAATGCATATTTACAAAAATATTACTGATTTAAAAATTTGAGTTTTTTTTATGAAAAATCGATTTTAAATCAATAAAAAATTAAGGCCCTTTTATAATTTTTTTAGCGTTCGCTTCATTAATAGCTGCACCACTGTGCAAATATCTTCAGCAAACTTCGTCTTCGTTGTGTTTGTCGTCGTCGTTAGTTTTCTTCGCCCATAATATGGTCGAGAGAGTTTTTCGCTTATTTACAATGTTTTTCTTGTTTTTATCATCCGTCCATTGTTTGGTTTTTATGTTGTTATTGTTTGTTTGATTCATTTGTTTTTTTATTTTTTTATTTCGTTTTGTTTACTGGTCGTTTTTATTCACATGTATTGGCCATTAGTGTGCGTATGACAGTGTGAGCTTTTATTTTGCATTTATATGGATGGATTTTTCTTGAAAAGTTGTATTATTGTTGCTGATAGTTTTCTTACATGATTCATGTTGCTGTTTTATTACGATGATCGCGTTTATTATGCCCTACAACACCATAGTGGGAAGGGTATATTGGATTTGAGCTGATGTTTGTAACGCCCAGAAATATTGGTTCAGCACCCACCTTAAAGTATACCAATCGACTCAGAATCACTTTCTGAGTCAATTTAACGATGTCCGTCTGTTCGTCCGTCTGGCTGGCTGTACATGTAAAGCTTGTGCGCAGAGTACATTGTCGCAGTTTTGAAGATATTTCGATGAACTTTGGTACGTGAAATTTCTTCGGCCCAAGGACGGATGGAATTGAAACTGGTGGAAATCGGTCCATTATTTCACCTTTCCTCCCGAAATTGGGGTTTACTGATCCTAAATATTTGAATTATGCAAGTATTTAAAGAAATTTCAGCACAAATGAGTGGTAATGAAGCCAATGCAGATCGGCCTATAATTTATCATAGCTCCCATATAAGGCCCACTCCCGAAAATCACTTTTAAGAGCATAACGGTCTCAAAAATGTTGGTATCTAAATAATTTTGAACACAAATTTATTTCTTATATATACAACTAATACGATACAATTTTATTATTATCGGCCCATAATGATTCGTATCTCCCATATAAGGCCCACTTCCGAAAATCACTTTAAAGAGCATAAATTTCTTAAAAATGTTGGCATCCAAATAAAATTTGACACAAATAAGTTTCTTATATACAGAAATAATGACACCTAATTTTACTATGGTCGGTCCATAATTAGTCGAAACTCCCATATAAGGCCCACTTCCGAAAATCACTTTAACGATCATAAGTTTTTTAAAAATGTTGGCATCCAAATAAAATTTGACACAAATAAGTTTCTTATATACAGAAATAATGGCACCTTATTTTATAATGGTCGGTCCATAATTATTCGAAACTCCCATATAAGACCCTCTCCGTAATTCAATTTAAGCTCCATAAATCTTTAAAAAGTATGTATATCGAGATAAAGTTTAACACATATAATATTTATATTCACAGACATCATGACTCTAAATTTTTGGATGATCGGTCCACAATTGGTTATATATCCCATATAAAGCCCATTTCTGAAAAACTGTTTTATTTATATAGTGGGTGTAGGGTATTATATGGTCAGGCTTGACCGACTATACTTTCTTACTTGTATTTTGTTGTGATTTGTTGTTATTGTTGTTTTTATTATTATAAAATGCGTATTTGATTGCTTGTAATTTTCTTTTGCTGCTTTTGTGCGTTTTAGCATGAAAAACTCTTTTTCATTTGCCCAAAGCCGGTTTGCCTGTTGCTTTTGAAAAGTGGTTGAAAGAAATATTTTGCGTTGCATTTTATGAATTTTTAGTATTTGACTTTAAACGTCTCAATGTTTTGTTTTGTACTTTTCGAGTATTTGCTATTTTTGTAAACAGTTTTTTTTTCGTCAGTTGTAATTCACAAATATGCTAATTTATTAATGTTTATTAAAATTTTTTCTTTTGCAACAACAGATGAGTGGTATTCTTAAAGGACAAAGACACTAGATATTATATGGGCATGTACATACATATGTATATATGTAGATACCAATGTATGTATGTATATTCTTGAAAGTTTTGGTATTGAAAACGAGGACTATTTAGATTATTTTTTTTTATATTTTCGTCTATTCTTAGGACAGTCCGTCCGTGTGTTGGTTGAAAGATGATTTTCAAAACCATCATTGAAAATCTGCAAAATCGGTACACAAATGACTAAGATATAAACAAAAAGGGACATTTTTGCTAAATCTTGTGTACTTAGTTCTGTACATGACTACATGCACATCATATGAAAGGTATACACAAAACGTGTTCCATGAATATTAAATGAAGATAAAATCAAAACGGATGATGGATTCCGTTTAGCCAATCTAAGATATCCGTCAATGTTTAGGGAAGACGTCTGTCAACACAAATCTGCGAATAACGGAAGTTTGTTCAACTAAAATATCTTATGTCCCTGCCTACAAAGGATTTGCTTTTGCCAGAACAAAATCTACTGCTAGAGATAGGAAACTTTGAAGAAGATTTGGAGTTTCCAAGATACAAATTTCTTTGCTCGTGAAGGTACTGGAAACAATATTTCTGATTTCCCAGTTATACCAACACGAAAAATGTACCGAACGGTCGTAAACAAAGCCTTTAATGATTTATGTATCTTCTTTGAACTGAGATAAACTTGTTTTAAATAAAGTTTTGAGGCACAAATATAAGCTTCAAATCTCCAAAGATGATACTTCGGCCAAGTTGATGTTATAGGTCGAAATGATTCTGGTACAAAGGAAAGCTGATAAAATGTTCCTTGGATTTCTCAAGTAATATCCAAGGCAAGCACGGTGGATGTGTAATATATATTGTCTATGGCAACAAATCTGCTGAACGGCCTGTAAGGTTAATTTGTAGTAGATGTGGCATCTATACAGGACAAACCATCCAAATTGGGGAAAATATTGAAAATCTAAATATTCCAAGGCATGATTGGATGGATGGTTGCTAGATTCTCAGAATCCAAAGGCCGGAGTTCTTCACAGAACTTTAGAAACGATTTTTAAAAGCATACTTCACCTTCAGGTCAAAAGTCACTACGACTATTAAACATATAAAAATTCGAGATGGTACAAAGAAAACGGATGAGATTGTTCCCGAGAGTTTATAATGAGAACTAAGAAATCTCTCCTCAACTCGATGATGGTGAATGATATCGTGGTTATGTAGAAGTTATTGACTGTCCTTTAAAACAATCAATAAATAAATGCCTGCTTAAGCTACCTTACGTAAACGCCACATCTACATAGCTTACGCTACGTTGCTTAAGCAGGCATTCACTTTGTTGAGTGGTTTGTTGGATAAGAAAGAATGCAAACAAACCCTACAAACAGGAGGAAATATGGGAAATCTTTACATTCAAACACAAGACTGGATGCGTGCATCATAAACCAAAGGATAATCTCAAACGATTACGTTCAAAATGAATCTAGATTCATTGAAGAGAAATAAGGTGAATAAAGTCGACATATGTTTATCAATATCAATACATGAAAATATTTACCCTTATTGTGTAAGACGTCGGCGTAAACCAGAACTTGCATTGTGAACGCCAAATTTTTCATACGTTAACGCCTTACACAATAAGGGTGATTATTAAGGTGGTTTGATGATTGTGAAAGTATAATTCTGAATGATAACGATCAAAAAAACCAGAAGTTTATGGCGTCTCTTAGGAAAAGATGTTGAAAGAACTACTATGGCTTCGAGTCGAAGATATCAAATGAGGATTAAAAAGGATAAACATAATCAAGATGACAACAATCTGATATTAGTATGCAACAAATTTATTAGTTTAGCTTTTGCTATTATTCCATTGCGTATGCGTTTTTTTTTATTTAAAAATAAAGAGAATAAAATGTCTTTTTTTAAAAATTTCATTTGTATTGTCGTTTTACACAAATTATGCTAAAACAATAAACAAACAATTTTATTATTATGCTGCTAAATTTTATTATTTTAAGTGTTCAACTATCAAAATTCCAGCACGTTAAACTCTTGCCAGTATCTTTATAATGAACCACAATAACATACAAATTTTTCTTTTTCCAAAAAAAAAAAAAAAATTTTTTGGCAAACACAACAATGCGGAAATTTGGTCAAATTGAAAAGAAAGCAAGAACTAAAATATATGTATGTATGTATGTATATTAATGGAAGATGTAAGAATGTACGTCCGTCCAGCTGTATGTGTGTACAACCAAGTAATAACCAAATAGCAGTTGATCAGACTTCTGCTTATTTCTGTAGGAGTAGTTTTCATTGTAGGCCGACAAAACTAATGGCAACATTAACAAAGAAAAATGTAGGGAAAATTTTAAAGAATAAGAAAACAAAATCATACTAAATTTAAACATTGCCACCGTGTGCATGTTTTAAGAAAATGCTTCAGTAAACACTAATTTTAGTACCAGGGAATATTTATATGGTGTAGCTACAGCCATAGCAACTTTACTATGAAAAGTTATAGTTTTTTGAATGTAAAATTTTGAAAAAAAAAATCCAACAGATTCTTTCTTAGTTAATGTTTTGTAAATAACTGCCAGAGTATTTGCAGTTAATATGTGAGTAGTTTTAGTATTTTATGGAATTGTGGGTTAATGGGTCTGCTTGCCTCTTGTTACTTTGTTTTGTTGTTTTCCATTCATTTAATTATTCTTCCTTCCGTCTTTTTGAATTGGCTGTCTGTCTGTCTGTCTGTCTGTCTGTCTTTCAGTCTATGTCTTAGTATAATTTAGTAGTTTGTGTAGATCTTGTTAAGATTTAATGGCTTGATGGTGCTTGATGGTAAATAAACTCAAATATCTCAAAATAATTGCAATTACTTTTATTCAAAGCAAAACAAGTTAAGATAAAAAGTTGTATTTTCTTTTAAGACTTTTATTAGCTTGATTGATTTAATTACAGATAATTATCAGGAAATTAGAGGTAATATAATTTATAAATTGTGTGTAAAATGCACGCTACTATCGGCATCATAATTTAATTGTTAATAATGGTAGTGAATTAGAGATCAATTTAGAAAGCTATATTCGAAAGTAACAATTGACTACTCCATAGCCCCATGCATAGAAAGCATAGACAGCTAATAGGAGTGCTCCCTAACGTTATCAAAGAGAACGCACTGTCCTATCCTCAACGCGATTATGGCGGATGATATCGAACCAGTACTGAATTTGTTGCCTGTTCAAACGAGCATTTTGCTGCGATTCTTAATCAAGCAATATCTTTCTATATGGTCTATTGCATAATGCTTCCTAAAGTTCTCTGTAGTTATCTGTAAATAGTGCACAAAGACTTATTATGATTATAACCAATTACTTGCTGCAATTAACAATATTTTCTTGCGGTTATTTTGGTAAATATGATTTATTATGACCGAAATCGTCAGCCCGTCCTTTGGATTTCGATGATCTTTCATTAAACCTTCGGTGGTATAGCATTCAAATTCCACCGAAGTAAAATAATTAAATAAAGGCTATAAAATCAAGCTTTAACATTAATGCGCCTACTCAACACCAGAGGCGCTGCAATTCTGCACTAAAAACAAATATAATGCGCAATTGCAGAGATGTGATATAAAAAGCTTTCTTCTTTCACCACCTTTACTTCTTCAACTATCCCCTTTCTAAAGAAAGTAATGCAATTATATATATATAATTGCCTGAGTGCTACTTCTCTTTAAAAAAAAAAGAAAAAAAAAACCAATTGTAACTATGAAAACCAGTGGAAATATTGAGAAAAATGTGCCCAGATTTCAATTATTCTAATGCCCAATAATTTCTAGATAAATGAATTTAATAATCAATAACAAATACAAGAAATCGTCTAACAGAACATGTGTGTGTGACTTAGCTAGACAACGATAAACTCTGATGATCAATTGTTCTACATTCATGTCGTTACCAAAAATTTGCTAAAATTTAATTCAGTTGTGTTCGGCATTTCCTACATACTGTGAGCGTCAATATAAAGTAAACACCTAATATTGTTTAAAAAAATCTTTTATTACATGATATTTTAATTGTTGACAAATTACTAGTAGAGGCTTTGATAATTGTTACAATAAATTCAATTTCGTTTGAAAATTCACTATGAAAATAATGGATTTGTAAAAGATCCTTCAGTGAACGCTTTTAGGAATGTGGTGCATAAAATTGTTTCATTTAGAGCAATTGTTAAGAAGCCATAGCAAGAAAGATAAAGTCTATGCAGAGCCAAATATTAATGAGATAAGTTTTAATTGTGATCGCTCATATTTCAGGCGCAAAATCGATTTTTCATATAAAAAACTTAAAAATCTTAAACCCTTAATATATATATAAATATGCGTCTAAATGAGGATCTATCAAAAAATCGAATTTTCATACATATATCGCACCCTAATTACAAAAGTGGCACAATTCAAAATTTTCCAAAATTGACTTTTTTCCATAAATTAATTCAGAGTGCACATTTCTAACTACTGCAAAAATGTCTTTCACATCACTATCTTCTTTAACTGGAAAAATACAAATTTGTCTATTTTTATGTTAAGTGTGTTGCTTGGGCACGATGAACTTTTTTTTGTCTCCTGAAAATTTTAGTATTTTGAGTTGTGCCACTTTTGTAATTAGGGTGCGATATATGCTTTCACAGATGGCGTATCCTTTGAATCCGCTTTTTACCTATATTAACTTATACTGTGAGCATCAATATAAAGTAAACATTGTTTAAAAAATTGTTTTATTATACTACAAGTACAAATTTAAAACAAAATCTATTGCATAAAACTAGAAAAATAAGGAACGTAAAAAAACAATTCTATTTTAACGGAAAAGTACGGCAGCTTTTATTAAAATTATGTAAAACATTGTATTTAATATTTTGTTTATAGACATTTTACCTTTATCAAGTGACGAGTTTTTTAATTATATATGGCGATATTTTTTTCCATTCTTCCTGTAAAACTGTCTTCAAGTTATCCTTGCAAGAAATATAAATTTTTTTTGCTTTAGTTTTTTGTCCAGATATTCCCATTGATGCTCAATTGGATTGAGGTCTGAGGACTGCGGAGGATGAGCCAAAGTTTTTGGCAACCAATATTTCACAATTTTGGAGGTATGTTGTCCTGTGGAAAATTCAGATCTGCGCTAGTTTTAATTTTACTACACTAGGGGCTACATTGTTTTTTTTAATAGCGAGATAATCTTCCTTTTTCATTGTGGATTCTATAAATGTAAGATTACCGAGCACTGATGTCGCCATACATGAGCTGCCATCATGTTTTACCGTCTTGGTATCATATTTATTACTAAAGGCTTCGTTCTTGGTTGCCAAAATTTGTATGGTGTTTTTGACGCCAAATATCTCAAACTTACTCTAATCGTTGTGTTGGTTGTTCTTTAATATAAAAGGCTTCTTACATGGCACTCTACCATATAGGATATTTTACACTTTTCAGCAAAGAAAAATTAAAAGAATTGCCACTATTTTTGGAATGACATGAGTTTTTTTTTGCAATAGGTTGATGCTACTGATTGCTTTATTTTGACGCGTTAAAATTGGCATATTTTAACGATAAATCAATTTGATTGGTATACGCTTTTGTTTTTGCTTCTGAACTTGAACTCAATTCTACTTAAATAAGTATATAAAAATGCAATTCTTTAATATCTATGGTATTATTTGTATTAATATAATTAAGATTTTCTTTTAATAATATGTGGTGTTGACTTTATTTTGCCGCTGACAGTATGTCATGGTAAGCGTGTTTGAAATCCACGGCACGACTTGACAATGTTTGCTGTAACCCAGCAGAATGCAATATGTATTTAGACTTTTTCTTATAATATTCCTTCAAGAGATTTGAGTTGTTTTAAAGCATGAAATTTTGCTTTAAATCATGTGTGGAGCTCATGAAATATTAATTTGTTTCAGTTGCGTCAGGATATACTTATACTTCTCGTTAAAAAAAAAACTATTTTAAAAATACCTTTTAAAAAATATTACTTTTATTCTAAAAACCCACTAAAATTTCTAAAAATACCAGTGGAGCTGAAAACAAAAATTAAACAACCTCAACATGACAGTACAGTATCCGGCGAAATATACATACATACGTGTATGTATGTATGTAGCAAATCTATAGTACGACAACAACAATTGTTATTAACTATGTGGTGCAAGTACAACAATCTGACAAGACTCTAGACAAATGCGTAGATGTAAAAACAACAAAAACAACTTAAATGTAGCAAGACCAAACTAAACAAAAAAAAACTAAAATATTTTACTTTTTTGCTATAAATAAAAACAAATTAAAACTAAAAACGTTGTTTTTTTTTAAACCCATGGTAAGGAATGAACAAATTCACAGCAGAGTGCGACCATAAAAGAGGTGGACATTTTTATCAACGACAATGAAATCAACGGAAAAGAAACTGCAACAACATAAAAATTATAAAGTCAGATAAGCAGCAACATTTTCAAAAACAACAATGACAATAAGAAGATTTTGTTCTTCACTTTTACAAAAATGTTAAACTTGCCAACAAAAACAAAACATATTACAAAAGGTAGGGGGACATATTTATATTTGGTCATGGAAGACTTAGCAAAACTTAAACAATTGCAAATAAAACATGACATGATAACAATGCAACAATATTTTACAACAGGTCAGGTATGAAAAACACACAAGTTACAAATATTTATCAAAGTTGTTTTTTTTTGTTTGTTTGTTTTATAAATAAATTTCTTTAAATATTTATTTATGACGAATTTATTTGTGTAGTTTTTGCGGGATTAAATTGTGTATGAAGTGAAGCAAAAGTTAATGGTTGGTTGACAGTGGCCAATGTTAACTTACGATTAAATGACACCAACAGAAATTTGTTAACGGGCAGCCATAAAGTTTTGTTGACGAAATTAATGTGAACAATGCTTTATTGCTAAGTTTTACCGGCTGTTCATTATACCCTACACTTCCTTAGTGAAGAAGGTATATTGGATTTGTTCTGATTATTGTAACGCCCATAAATATTAGTAAAACACACACCTTAAAATCTACTAATCAACTCAGAATCACTTTCTTTTCTGTTCGTCTGTTCATCTGGCTGGCTGACTTGCTGTCCATGTGAACCTTGTGCGCAAAGTACAGGTCACAATTTTAAGGATTTTTCGATACAATTTGATACATTTTTTTTCGCCCCAAGGACGTTTATGGTTAAAATTGGTTGAAATCAGTTCATTATTTCTGCCAGCCGCCATACAAATGTCCTCCCGAAATGAAGGCTTATCGGTAATAAATTTTTGATTTATCCATCTGGGATGTAGTAGGGTATAATATGTTCTGGCTTGATGGAATGTACTTTCTTTATTGTTTTTAATAATATTTGTTATTGATTGTGGCCACTATTATAGTCTCGTTTGTAAGCCGAATAATATATTTATTTAATCCGGGATCTGACACGCAAAGAAAAAACATGGTTGGACATGGTTACAACAACCACACTGTGTTTTTGGCAACAATGTGGTACACAAAAATTTGTTATTTTAATTTGATTTTAACGATAATTTAGTTACTATAAACATTTTTATGTTTATCGCAATTACTAAACATAATTCTTTTTAAAAAATGTTTACCATAACTATTAAATAATAACTATTCAAACATATTACATTATTTACAATGATTTCAACTTACAAATAACCATTATATGATAAGTTTCTATATTTGTACTCATATTATGTTAAAAATGCAAACAAAATAGTTAAATTTTAATAGTATTTTGTTTTTACCATTTGTAGAAAAAATGCTTGTGCATCAGTTCAGTTGTTTGTCTTAGCGATATCGGATTATATATTTGGATTTAAATATTTCAATAATTGAAAAAAAAAACAATTCGTATTTAAAATATTACTACAAAATACAAAAATGTCAAAGAAGTTTATAAAACTCAAATAAAGTGGACATAAAAGAAATAATCTTAAATATCACAAAATAAAAATCTATTAAACATAACTAAAAATAATTGTGAATTTTTTATATACGGTGAAAGTGCATAAATATTTATTTCTATTTAAAGAAAATATCATAATATGATTACTTCAGATCATAATATGATTAATTTAGATCATAATATGATTACTTTAGATCATATTATGATTATTTTAAACTATAATATGGTTACATTTGGTCATAATATGATCATGTATGACAATTTTATGAATTTATTAAGTTGTAATATGATGTTATAATGTCAAATTATGATTAACTAGAAAATATTATGATGAAATATTACGATGATAGTTGATCATAATATGATATTTCATGGCACTTGTATACGCGTATGTTCTCATAATTTGTTTTGACTACAATCATAAATCTTATCATAATATGTTGCTATTAGATTATGTTTACCACAACCATGTTTTTTCCTTGCGTGTGGGCCAGATTTTATGTAAACAATGCTTCAACTACTTTATAATGAAAATAAGAGCTAATATGAATATATTATGGACAAATAGATATTTTTAACAAACTATGGCTAAATGTAAAATTACAAAGTTCGGGAAAAAATAACATATGAAAGCAACTAAATCATATTGTACGCAAATATTGTATGCTAAGTTATGTTATATTACAACGACTGACTGTGACAACCTAAACTCAGTTGTTTTCTCATACAATTTTACAAATGATTTATTGCCCCTATTCAAATTTCCCCTACTATATTACATTTTAAATTAACAATCTTCTGCTTTCTTAGGCTCTTTCTTTCATATTCAATATTCGTTGTTGTTTGTTATTATTATAAAATTTTTAATTTATATACAAGTTTCATTTCATTGCATTTCAATACCAAGTACTAGCTGACTGACCACCACTCGCTAAAAGTTGATTCACCTAAATCAAACTTAACTAAATAGTTTCGTCACCCAAGCAGGCAGGCGGCAGGCAGCCACAAGTGGCGTCGTTTTTCTTGTCCACTTATTTTCACTGCTTCGGTAAATTGTGGTTATTGAACCAAGGAAAGCTTAACTTAGTGGCTGGTCACAGTAAATTCAGACCAATGGACAAACACATGACGGCAACAATTTCTTATGGTCATTAAGTAGTTTTACGACACTAATAACAACAATTTACTTATAAATGAAATATGTACGTACATAAATATGCACTTGTAAAATATTGAAAGCGAAATGATGGTAGGATGGGTTTGTTTCTTTGTTGCAAAAAACTGACAAGATATAAAAAATTAAAGAAAAAATTTATTTAAAAAAAAACAAACAAATTTTTATTGTCTTGATTTGTAAGGTTTTAATTAGTTATGGCATGAAAAATTAACACAAAACATGTCTAGTAGGGACCCAACAGTGGGGAGTAGAAAAGTAGTTGTGAAAGTAAGCTCAGAGGGGTTTTTTAATAATTCGATTCAGATGAAAACATTTTCAAAGTACTATACTTTTATAGATTCGAATCGTAAGATGGATTCAGCCATTTGTTCTGAACAAAATATTTGTTCGGGTAAAGTTTTTTTCATATGAAGTTTGACGATTCTCTTTTTAAATGTGAGAAAATATTTTTTTACCTACAACTCTCAGCTTGAATTTGTTTAGTTTTATATACTGTCTGGACAAAAATCAACTGAGTTACCAATATGTATTTCCATGGCCATCAGTAAAATTAACTTTCTTTTTTCATTAATTTTGAATACACAATCACCCCTATCGTGAATAAAAATGCCCCATGAAATTTGTTCCCTTTTCACATTTTCCTATTAAAATTCAATATTAAAAAAATAAAAGGGAACAAATTTCATGTGGAATATTTATTCACGATAGGGGTGAATATTTTGAAATAATTTAATTTTTGTTTTTTGACACTTAAAAACCAAAGCAAAATAAATCAATAACCGCACTTACAGATATTGTTTACATATGTATGTCAGCTTCGATTTTCCAGAAAACTCGTTCAAAATGACTGAATCGTGCTGCAAAAAACTCTCAGTAACACAAATTTTCTCCGGACAAAATTTTTGTTCGCAACAAATAGGTCAATCCACCTTTGTGCTGTTCAAAATTGATATTCCACAATCTGTTTTAAGGAAAATATTAATAGACAAGACCTTGAACTCACTTAGTTATTTTTTTGGTTTTTTTTTATTTTTAAAGTGGTCTTACCATAACTCCCACTTAATGGGCATGGCATTGTAGTTTTGTATTTTTCTTATTTTCGTATTATTTTCGCATGCTTTGAAACAGGTTTTTTCTGTGTGAAACATACCTACATATATAAAATTTGTCTGTATAAATTTAAGTGAACTCCTACTATGATTTCTTTATATGACTTTATTTTGGAAAGACGCATATTTTTCTATATAATTTTATCAATATCTCTTTAAATAAAAGCTAGAACCTCTTTTTACAATTTAGAAATTTGTTTTAAATATTTATTTATTAATTGTTTTTTAATAAGGACGAAAATGGATAAATACTGGAACTGTGCCAATAATAATAGTAAATTGTAACATAAATTGTATTTATAACACAAAGTAGTGCTGGCAAAGTATTGAGTAATGGGTACCGAGTATCGAGTATTTGCCTTTTTTTTGATACTCAATACTCAAAAGTAGTTACTCGATACTTTCTGAGTTGTATTTTTAAGCAAGTTGAGTGGGTAAAATAGTGCATAAAAATACATCACTGTATAAAAAGACAACAATGTGTAAGCTACAAATTTTTTTTAAATGATTTCTTAAGTTGTTGTTAACGTTGAATTAAAAGTTATCTTTACATTTATTTTTGATTTAATAATAAAAGACATACAAAACCAATAATAGTTGAAGGTCTATTTTTATTTTTAAAATAAAAATTAAAAGTATGAAGTAGTATTGAGTACCCAAATGAAAAGTATTGAATATTATTGAGTAATGAAAAGTAGTAGAAATTGCCAGCACTATTATACAGACAACACTGTAAAGTATGTTGTCTGGCCCTCATATTATCATTACATGCAATGAGTGGTTTTAAAGCCAGTCCACATATCCCGCCTCGTGTAATGTAGAACCCTGCACACAACCACAAATACCAGAAAATCCACCCATCGTAAAAAACAACTTTTCAGCAATGCCACTGATCACTGTTTTAAAATGAAACGTCTATTATAAATGTGCCAATTGTTGATTTTGCAACGCACCATGCATAGCTACAACTTCATGGTACTGGCAACGATTTCCGAGCCAATGCAATCCAGTGGCGGGCGACAAAACTGGACTACGCTGATTTAATATTTCTCTATATCTTTCTCTATTATATTTCTTTGATCATATTTCAAATAAAATCTACTTGGTTTTGATTTAAACAATAGCACTCTTTAAAATTAAAGTTTTGTAGTCCGAAAAAAATTATTCGCTCTCTACAATTTCTTCCTATAACCGCATCTTCACTATTGTCGAACAATAACAATGTTACAATACACTAGAGCCCCGATTTGCGTCTATCCTATTTGTGTCGCCTTTCTAAATATGGTTTAATCCGCTTTGCGTCGTTTCGATTCCTATTTGCGTCGGCTTTGAAATTATGTATCAATCTGCTTTGCGTCGTTTTGCTTTCGATTGGCGTCGCTATATACCATACCATGTGAATATTTTGCCTACTTGTGTGTAAAAAAGGGAATTCCCATTTTATTCATACTTACCATAAGAAGTTACGTGCTATTAAATTAGTTTTGGTTAAGCTTTTATGTATGTATGTACATTTGTAAATTGATTTTTTTCTGCTTAAATATTTTTTTTTTATTTCAGACCTACTGAAATAAATATAATCAGACGTACCATAACACGGTTTTGAATAAAAATGTGATTTTGCTTGCTAAATTTTTAAATTTTGGACCCATTCAACAAGAAGTCAGTAAATTTGTATAGAAAAAATTGATTCAATTTGCGTCGTTTCGGTTTGCGTCGCATTTCCCCGGTCCATATTAACGACGCAAATCGGGTCTCAAGTGTATATTAAATTTCTTTAAAAGCGATTTATATTCTAACTAGTTATTACAAAATTTTTTTGGTCCCACAGTTGGTAAAAAGGACTCTATTTTAATTACTTTTAGTTTTCTTTTTTTTACAATTTAATGTACATTTTAGTTCTTACATCAAATCCCGCGAAGCCATTTGGCTTGTCTGCAGGATACTAATTTATAATTAATTATAATCGCTGCTAGTTTTACTCCTCTAACTGTTAATCTTCATTGCTAGTTTAACAAACCCATTGTGTGTGGGCTTCTTTCTGCATAACGCAGATATTGACAACTAAATGTATAAATCTTGTTTAAAGTTCATCTATTTAATTCCTTAATATCACACATGAATCATAATCTGAAATAATGTTAAAAGCTTTTATTTTATTTTTTTATTTTTTATAAAAACTAAAAAAATGTTCGCATTTTTGCCCCAAAAAAAAATGTTGGTATTCATTTTAAAATGAAAATGTTTGTGTACAAGCCAACCCCTCCAGTTTTTCATCAAATAAAAACCAACATTAAAATTTATGTTTAAATAACAAACACGCTTTAGAGTAGCAATTTTGCTAATTCACCATTGAATATTTAGTTGTTTGTATACAAAAGTAAAGAAGTAGTAAAATATATATGTATGTAATTCTCCCACTTCGGGATAAAAAACAGTAATGTAAAAGAATGAATTTATTAATTAATAAATGTAAATTGTAATAAAATAAATAAATGTTTGCTATTTTTTTTATTTTGGTTGAAAATATTAGTGATGTAAAAAAATATAAAAAAAAAATTGTTTTATCAAATTTAACTTCCAAGATTTTGTCTGGAAAGTAGTGAAACACACTCGAGAAAACACTGTTGGTTTAGGTAATCTAGAAATTCATACCAAAATACACAAATAATGAAAGCAAATAGTGAACAAACACAGTTGGGTTTTGAATTGAGCTACCATTACTGTATGAATTACGCAGAAGTTGTGATAGCATTACAAGCAACCCAGCGCTCCGAAAAAGGAGTCTGAAATGAGTCCAACTAAAGAGCATTTTCGGAGCGAAAGAAAAATTTGCTTGTTACTGTCCTGAGTCGGCACGCAGTATGACTCAGAAATTCCACTTAATTACATGTGTACTAAAGCGTTCCTGTTATTTGTGATTTGAACAAAAAATAATAATAAAAAAATAATAAATGTGAACTTTTAATTTTTTGTATATAAAATTGCAATGACACTTTTCTGACATGATGTAAGAGCTCTTTCTGAGCCCAAAAAAAAAACCCCCTCAAAAAATACTCTTTTCTGACATTATGTAAGAGCTCTTTCTGAGCCCAAAAAAAAAACCCCCTCTTTTCTGACATTATCTAAGAGCTCTTTCTGACGGACCATTTTCGAATGTAATGACCCTCTTTTCTGAAGGTTTTCGGATAAATAATGATTGTTTTTTGGGCTCATGTCAGAAAGTCGTTGCAATTTTAAATACAAACAAACGCTCCGGAAAAGGTGTCAGAAAATACTCTTTTCGGACTCATATTGCTTGCTGGGAAAGAGCCGAACAGAGGTTAAGCATTAAGCATTAAATACATTCTTCACAGCAGGCTATACGACTACACGACTACAAATACCGCCCTGTAGCTAGCTACTTAATTTAATTCTGAATATATTAGCAAACAGTTTTAATAAAGAATAAATTTGTTGTTTCAACTATTAAAATAACATAATGGCTGAAGAAAAATTTGTTGACTTTATAGAAGCTATTACTAAAAGAAACAACAAGAAAGTAAATGAAAAAATTAAAAATAATAAATCTTAAACAATATTTGCCGAAAAAGCCATAAACACTAAATAACATATATTTGAACGCGTTTATTTATTAAAAAACTTTTTCTTATTTAGGCCAAAGCACAACAAATATTTAGCTTTAATTTGATGCTGTTCGATCTTGCAAAACTCTTGTAAGAGGAAACAACATCAAACAAATTTGTGCTAAAACAAGTGGTTACGCTTTTTTTGAGTAAATATTTGCCAAATATGACCGTACCTTTACAAACTTTAATCAAACAACACAATGAAAATATAAGCAGCAATCCAATTATCAGTGGTGCTAATTCAGGTTTTTATTTTTTCAAAGTAGCGTTTTTTTCCACGGAAAACTAAAAACATACATATATTTTTTCAGACATGCTAATGAACATCCGTTTTAATTTTATAAAAATATAATCACCCCTATCGTGAATAAAAATTCCACCTGAAATTTGTTCCCTTTTATTTTTTTAACATTGAATTTTAATAGGAAAAATGTGAAAAGGGAACAAATTTCATGTGGAATTTTTATTCACGATAGGGGTGAATATTTGAAAACATTTCTAACAATAAACAAATTTATTTATTTGACAACTCTTGATGCATAACTGATCATAACATTTTAATTTTATATTTTTCTTTTTTATTTTACAATGAAAAATATTTCTAAGCACTAATTTGCTTTACATACTGTTTTTGTTTTGCAGCCAACAAACATAGAAATTAGTTTAGCATGGACAACAACCTGCAGTCGTGTTGCCTGCTGTTGTCAACATAATCATTTTCATATAAACGTGTGTATTTTATTTTTGACATATTGTAGTCAGTATCCTGCCGTGTTGAATGTGTTTAATGCTTTACACCTATTATTGTAACCAATATCTATTATGGCTAGATGTAGTCATTCTTTGACATTCTGTTAAACATTGCAATTTGTGAGAAGAAAATAAATATATTCCCCATTTTGCCAAACACTCTGCCACTCACACATCTCCTCATAGAGTCTGCATGTGTATCAGTGTGTCTACATGTATGTGGATTAAAACACATAAATTCCATTAGAGTTTTCTAAGAGGATTAAATTTTTATTTTATGTTTAGCATGGTTTTTAGCGCCAGTTACTTTTCAAAAACTTTTATTTAATTCACACACAGCATCAAACACACACCCAACCATGCTCATTTCAATTTATGTACGTATGTATTTGTAGATGTGGGTGAATGGATGTACATATGTAGGTATTTGTGTTTGAAATTATAACATGTGGTTAATGCAAAATGAAAAAAGAAAACGTTTTCGAAAAAATCATAAATTTCTGTAGTCTTAAAAATTAAGAAAAATATGTATATGAATTTGTTGCTTGAAATTTTAGTGTTGGAATCATAATTTGTAATTCAGAAATTTTATATATGTACGTATATAAAACAGGATGTTTTTATTGTGTAAAAAGCAAAAGTTTTATTATTAATGATAGCTTGTTTGCTTAAGCCTAAAAGTAGACAATATAATGAATAGGTATTTTATTTTGTTGTAATGTTGATCAGGTGATTGGGAAGTAATTACAAAAGTAATTCAGGAAATAAAAAATCAACATTGCAAAATGATCATTATACTCTTTTCCTTAGTTTGCACATTAAAATTGCAAACAATTTTAAAATATGCCTAAACAAATACTTTTTGGTGGCCCATGGTATGCAGAGATGAGCAGACTTTGTAATTTATAATAAGCATTTCTGAATTATAATTTGGTATTAGAAAATATTACAGGAAAAATTATAAAAACAATTTTTCAATAATGCGAAAAAGAACAACTTCAAAACTTAAAACTTTGTTAAATCTTTGTGTCACACTATCTTATGGTGATTTCATACTGATAAACTTTCTATGACGATATTTAATGCTTTCAAGTTAATTGCCAAAATACTAAAAATGATATTTTTAACTTTGTATTTAAGATCTCATTGAATTGAATGGGCTTTGTAAAGAAAAATATTTTAAACAAAATTATGAAAACAAAATTATTTTAAAGCTCCGGAAACAACTAAAAAGTATAAGGTTTTTAAAGCAATTCACAGAAAAGTGAAACCAGAGACTAGAGACTAAAACGTAACTTCAAAGAAACCTATTATGGTAATGTGAAGTTGATCTATTTACTCACCGCACAATTACAAATAGGCTTCAGGAAGCTGGATTAAAAGTCCATAGTCCGAGTAGCAAACCTTTGTTGAGCAAACAGAATGTTAAAAATAGGTTGTGTTTTGCTAAGAAACATCTACACCGGGAAAATTGGCGAAAAGTGCTTTGCTCAGATGAAGCAAAAATGAATTTGTTTGATTCTGCTGACAAAACTGTCGTTCAACGGCCACAAAATAAAGAATTTTACTTCAAAAACCGTGAAGCATACAAGAGGTTCGTTACTGATATGGGGCAGTTTCTCTTCATCTGTTCTCGTTGCAATTTAATAGATAGATGAGATTTTCCCTGCACTGAGGATTACGTAAAAAATAGTGCAAAATCAAAAGCTCACATCCGAACTAGTTTAGTCTAGATTTAAGTTGAACATAGTTCATGTTAAGTAGTGGCTATAACAATTCCTGGACCTATAATCTATGGAACACCTTTGGGGAGTCCTAAAAAAGGATAATAGCAGAATATAAACCTAAAATCAACGAATAAGAGTTTAAGTGCCGAATCTTAGATACCCACCACAAAATCACCTATTATGGCGAACTTTATAAACTATTGTGCCGTAATTTCTATTTATTTTAGGTTTGTTGTAGTTGAATCTCATCTCAATAACGACATTTATAAGAATTTTATGCTTATTCCAGTTATATTCAATAATTTACACTTTCTTAATATTTTTGCAGCATGTAATATAAAGATATTTACTTTAATAAACTACATATGTATTAAGTACCAAAAAGCCCTAGGCAACTGATTTTGGCTTCAAAAAACGTGGTTCTTCCCGGAAGTGGAACTTGTACGGGAGCTATGCTCAATTGTGGACCAACTTTGACAAAAGTCAATTGTATTATTTTTACATACTTATAACTGATTTGTGTAAAATTTCGGTTCGAAATGGCTGTTTATATAGTTTTTCGGGAATAGTCCCCATTAGGGAACTATGACCTATTACGGGCCAATCGTCATGAAATTCTGTACGACGAATTACATATATGTACATGCGAATTAATTTTGCTGAATTTCAACGTAATAATGATTTTTATAAGAGATTTTTGGCCATTTAAGTGATTTTTCAAACTGAACTTTATATGACGACTAGGGTCCGATATGGACCGATCATCATTAAATTGGGTGTGAATATTTCTATATATGTATGGACTATTTGTGTCGAATTTAAGCTTGCTGCTGATGCTTATAAGATATATATGCGTATTTAAGTGTTTTCCGGAAGTGGATTTTATGTGGGGACTATGGTCAAATATGGACCGATGCAAACAAAATATCGTTTTGAGATTTAACTTTGCATGAAACTTATTATTGCAGAATTTTATATGGATACGGCTTTTCTATAGATGTTTATGTCCCATAAAGCCATATTCATGGAAGACATGGTGGTTATGAGAAATCGTGAACAGATTCCTATCATTTTCAATTGAACTTGTGGTTCTATAATAAAAATAAAGTGCGCAGAAAATCATGGTATTATGTGCATTATATTTGCAGATCTAAAAAATTTCGAGGTAGTCTGAAACTTTGATGGGACCGATTTTGCCCATTTTCAATACCAAACATTTCGGTAGATCGAAGAATGTTATTATTCTATCGTGATTTCAACAGACAGACAGACGGACGGACATGGCTAGATCGTCTTAGAATCTTATAAGGACCTAGAGTATACAGACTACGACCATTATTTCAATGTGTTACAAATGAAATGACAAACGTAATATACGCTCCATCTTTTTGGTGGTGGGTACAAAAACGATATGTGGGACAAATTAAGAAGGAATGGAATTCCTTATCTCCTGAAAAGTGTTCAAAACTTTGGGGATCTGTGAGTAAAAATATTTACATACGCGTATATATATTTTGTTTTTATTCTGACGAGTTAAATTTGAGCTTGTAACTTGTCTTGGAAGGAACATTAATATCATGTGAAGATAACGTATTCAGAGACGAGGAAGGGAAAGAGACAAAATTGTCAGCAGCGTTACAAACAGTTGGAATTGATGAAAGTTTTATTGCCGGAATTACAGGAGATTTATCAGACTTTTTCTTTCTCTTTGGTGATGAAATATCTTGTACATCAATAGAATTATCTAAATTCGGAAATTTTCCAAATAGTTCACCGAACTTAGATAGTTTACCCTTAACTGATAGAAATTCTTTATTAAGTTAATCAAGTTCATCCTTGTAGCTTTTGAAAAATTTATAAAAATCCAAATTTATTTGCTTGCAACGACTGCACGTCCGTTAAAGAGACTTATCTGGTTTTGAAAGCGCATCTGCATCACGAGCCTTAAGAGTCGTACATTTTACGTGATAACATTCTAGGCACAGCCAACATGAGATCATACAATCATTACCAGATATGTTGCAATTAGAATTTAAGCAATCCATGATCAAGTGTTTATATCTAATATGAATAAAATTGTTTAATGTGATATGTAATTAAATTCGACAAATAGATGGCGCTGTTTATATAATTTATCTAATGACAAATTATCAGGGATGATTTTTTGAGTACTTCTATATTACAAGGAAGTGTTGTACATATTTATTTTCATTAATTAACTCAGCTGTTTTCACAATTGATGTTTTTGGTAATTATTGCAAAAAAGGAGTTTTTGGTAAATATGTCACATCAAATCAATATAAATGAATTAAATATGCCAGTTTTTTAAAGCAATAATGATCACTGTGGACTATATTTCATGTAATTGGCAAATATAAAGCTTCCCAGCAAACCATATGAGTCCGAAAAGAAACCTTCAGAAAAGAGGGTCATTACGTTCGAAAATGGTCCGTCAGAAAGAGCTCCTAGATAATGTCAGAAAAGAGCCTTTTATGAGGGTTTTTTTGGGCTCTTAAAGAGCTCTTAGATAATGTCAGAAAAGAGTCTTTTATGAGGGTCTTTTTGGGCGCTGTGTAATCTTGTTTTTATCATTCTTGTGTGGTACAGCTACATATGTTTATTTTTGTTTAAAGCACAAATAACAGGACAACAACGCTTTGGTACACACATAATTAAGTGGAATTTCTGAGTCATACTGCGTGCCGACACAGGACAGTAACAATTTCGCTCCGAAAATGCTCTTTAGTTGGACTCTTTTCTGACTCCGTTTTTCGGAGCGCTCCGAAAATACTTTTTTGTTGGACTCTTTTCTGACTCCTTTTTCGAAGCCCTCCTAGAATGGTATGCTGGGTTTTATTTAAAGTTTAAAAATGTTTATGCAGTTGTTTTGATATTGAAAGCACTCAAATTTAAAAAAAAGAATTACAGATCGATAGCAAAACACATTTACACACTTAGAAAGCACAGCACAGTATATATGTATGTATGTATATTATATGTATATATATATTGTATAATATTACTTAGCAAAAATTAAACCTTTATGTAACCTGGGCCATATTCCATTATATACGACCATTTCTAGCTGGGTCGTTGTACTAGTTATGCTTGTTTTAAATTCTAAATTTACTTGTCCAATATTTTTTTTCTTCACCACTAAGTTTTCAAATATTTATTTATGTATGTTGAAAAAAAGCGAACAAAAAATAAACATTTACCTAAAACGTGAGTTGAAATTTATAGAATGAATAAAAAAAAAAAAAAAAAACTAAATACAGTTTCTTTAAGACACCCCTAAACTCCAACGCACAGACACATTACAAACTCTGCCTTAAACAGTTGGGTAAAACATGCAATGGTGAATGTTAAAAAACGATAAATTGTTTGCGAAATTGAATAGATTAGCACTCCAGGGATATTAAATATTAAATAAAAGGAATAAAGAAAGATAAAAACAAACATCAAACACTAAAATGATATAAATAAATTAAAAGCCAACAAATAATTTAAAAATAAAAGAATCATAAATGATTAAAGGTAAAATTGTTAAATGAAATACAATTATTTAAATATTTCAAAATGTGGAATTAAGCATCAACTGTTTTTACCAGATTAACAAAAAAATATTTTATTGTTTGGAATCGGAATTCTAAAATAGACTCTAGATCTTTTAATAGTTGTCTAAAATTGTCTAAAAGTCTGTGATCATTTATGTTTCTAATCAAATAACGATTTTTTATATGAAATTGTAAAAATGGAAATAGAGTTTTTAATAGTAATTTAATTTAAAAAAAATCAATTTTTTATAAGGAATTATAAAACTGTCTCTAGAGACTTTAAAGCTAATCTGTGATCACTTATATTTCTTTTCAATTAGCGATTTTGTAAATGGAATTATAAAATAGGCTGTAGATCCTTTAATATTGTTCTAAATTGAAAAAAGAAAAATAATCTGCGATTTGAAGAAAAAAAATATTGTTCCGCTTTTTTTTTTATTGTCATTTCTCAAGCTTTTGATAATGTGTGGCATGATGGTCTAATACACAAGTTGAAACTAATTTTTCCCCTAAACACACATAAGGTATTGGAAAGCTATTTAACTGGTCAAACATTTAGAAGGAGAATTCTTAAGCTCCACACCAATCTATTGAAGCAGGAGTGCCTCATGGAAACATCCTGGGACACTTCTTATACTTAATATACACATCTGATATGCCAACAAACAATCTTATTTACACATCTACATTTGCTGATGATACTGCTATTCTATGCATTCATGAAAACCCTCAAGAAGCATCATGCTACCTACAATACCATATACGAGGTCTGATCAAAAAATAACCGTTATTTTAAATTTTTTCAAAAAGTATTTATTTATTCATCAATAACTATCTTGTCCTCTTCAAAGTAATCCCCCTTTAAGATAATACACTTATGCCAGAGTTTTTTTCCAATCCTCGAAACACTTCTGAAACGCGCTTTTTGGTATCGCACTATGAAAAATCGTGGACCGATATTTACCATTCTCAACAGGACTTGTTCTTTAATAATACAAATAAAGTGTGTAAAATTTCATGATATTATTTAATGAAAATAGCAAGAAATATTTGAAAAATAACGCGGTAGCAACTCCTCCGGTTTTGCCCATTTGCAATACAAAACATGTCCGTGATATAGAGAATGTTTGGGATAACTTTCATTGTTCTTTATTAGCCACTAGCCCCCCTTCATTAAAAAATAAAATAAAACGTATTTATATATTTACAAAAATTTATTTATTTAATTTTAATGTATTTATTGCAATGCTTTAGGTTTAGTTTGCCCATCAGGAGCTAAACGAACAGGAAAAAATTGTTTAAAATCGAATGGTAAATCTGTTGGTAGCATTGGAATGCGTTGCAAAAGTACATCTGTACCTTTATATTTTCTTGTCTACTAAATTATTTTTTTTTTACTGCAAGTCGAGTGCCATTGCAAAACCGTGGTGATCGATATTACGCAGTAAAATAATTGGCACTCCAATTTTAAGTTGTAGCACATGTGGTGGAAAGCCTGGCACATCGAGTGCATTTAAGAACTCAACAGGATAATTAACGGCCTTACGGGTTGCTTGATTGATTTGACGCATTTCAAAGTGATATCCATCTTCTCTATATGGAAAAATAATAGGATACTGAAGCGCGTCATATGAGCGAGGCATTTCAGTGGGCGAGGCCATGCCCCTTTGTCCACTTACATAGTCAAGAATTTATTATTTCGTAAGAATATCCTATTGTGAAAATTTAATGACAATCGGTCCAGTAGTTAAGACTATATTACGATTTTTAAATTTCCTAAAAAGGGGGCGTGGTCGCACCCACTTTTCTCTTGGTACGTATTTCTAATTATGCCAATACCATATGTACCACAATATCATTGACGTAGGTCAAAAAATGGCCAAAATATGGCGATTTAAATTTTTTGGGTTATATGGGCGGTCCACCCCCGTTTGTACAATCAAAACTTCATATAGTCCAGAGTCACAGTAACATGCTGTGAAAATTTCATCAATATCGGCTCAGCCGTTTTGGAGTCTATACGTTACATACATAGATACATACATCCTATTTTATATATATAGATTATTCCGAAGCTGTATCGTGCCTTCAACAGACGGACAGACATGGCTAACTCAATCGTCTTAGAAACTTATATGTACCCTTTTTGGTTCTACGACATATATTTCGATATATTATTATTATTATTATATAATTGTTGGTGGTGGCTATAAAAACTCTAATTAAAATTTATCAAATATTGGATGTAGAGCAAAGAGAATGACGAAATATTGGAAATATTTGGCAAACAGTACCTTATTTCCTTTTATTTATTTTGTATTTTTTTTTATAACATGTAAGTTGAATATGGTTTTTAAACTTACCCTTTTGAAGGGTTCATTATGCTCAAGTCCATTATAAAAAACAGTTTATAATTTGGCAATTTTCCACATATTAAACTTTAAATAAAAAATAAACCCTTTTCTGTAACAATTTCTTTTGTTAAGCAAATAAACTTATAAAGGAAATTCTTTAAATACATGAACAACAACAAATCACATTGTTCAAGTGATTTTTGTCCATTTTATTTAGCAACTCAATGATGTCAAGTGTCCATCTTAAGTTAGAAAAAAAAAATTCTAATAAATACAAACATGAATTCTGTTCCCCCCCCCAAATTCAACTGTTGGGATAACTATTCTGCTACATTTGGAAACTTATCAAAATAACGATAACTGTTTATTTAGTTTAACAATTCACCCCATTAAAAGTTGGCTGGGGTTTCTTATGGATTCAATGATGTCTTTATACGAAAAAATTGTAAATATCAAAAAAGACAGCAACTCTCTTTCAATCTGCTAATTAAGTAATTGGTTTATCTCATTTTTGCTGGTCATGTAATTTAAAGCAATAGATACAAATACTTTTTGTATAATTACTTGTATTAAATATTAGATAAAACTTTAGCTTTAAGTATGGTTGTCTTTATTGTTTTAATCGTTATTTATGCCACAACCCCCCCCCCACACTCCATCTGTTTGTCTGCTTTAGTAATTAACTTTAGGCCTTATTTGATTAGAAAAAGTTTTGCTTAAGAGTCGTTAAATATTGATAAGATTTCTGGCTGTTAAGCTTGTGCTAAACGTTTCTCATTATGGATAATTAGATTGAAATAAAGTTATTGTATAATTTTACAGTCAATATAGATTCTTAAATGTTGAGTTAGAATGGAATGTTGTCATGTAGATACATTTAAATGAAGAGATCTTTGCATTGTCTATACCATTCACAGGTTCTTTCTTTATGTAGGAAATGTTTTAGTCGCAGACAATCACAAAAGTGTCATACACAGATAGTTTCTTATAGGAAAAGTGTCTTTAACAGACAGTTTTCTATAGGAAAAGTGTCTCTTTCACAGACAGTTTCTATAGGAAAAGTGTCTTTAACAGACAGTTTTCTATAGGAAAAGTGTCTTTAACAGACAGTTTTCTATAGGAAAAGTGTCTCTTTCACAGACAGTTTCTATAGGAAAAGTGTCTCTTTCACAGACAGTTTTCTACAGGAAAAGTGTCTTTCGCAGATAGCTTTCTATAGGAAAAGTGTGTTTTGTAGACACAGACAGTTTCCTATAGGACAGTTTTCTATAGAAAAAGAATCATACACAGACAGTTTCTATAGGAAAAGAAACTCACATAGACAGTTTTTTTTTATAAAAACTATGTCTTTCACAGACAGTTCTCTATACGAAAAGAGTGTCACATAGACAGATTTCTATAGAAAATGTGTCTTTCAGAGACAATTTTCTATAGGAAAAGAGACTCACACAGAAAGTTTTTTATAAAAAAGTGTCTTTTACAGAGAACATTTTCTGTAGGAAGAGAGTCTCATACAAACAGTTTTCTATCGAAAAGTCTCTTTCACAGATAATTTTCTATAGGAAAAGAGTCTCACACAGACAGTTTTCTATAAGAAGTGTGTCTTTCAGAGGCAATTTTCTGTAGGAAGAGAGTCTCATACAAACAGTTTTCTATAGAAAAGTGTCTTTCACAGATAATTTTCTATAGGAAAAGAGTCTCACACAGACAGTTTTCTATAAGAAGTGTGTCTTTCAGAGACAATTTTCTGTAGGAAGAGAGTCTCATACAAACAGTTTTCTATAGAAAAGTGTCTTTCACAGATAATTTTCTATAGGAAAAGAGTCTCACACAGACAGTTTTCTATAAGAAGTGTGTCTTTCAGAGACAATTTTCTGTAGGAAGAGAGTCTCATACAAACAGTTTTCTATAGAAAAGTGTCTTTCACAGATAATTTTCTATAGGAAAAAAGTCTCACACAGACAGTTTTCTATAGAAAAAGTGTCTTACACACACAGTTTTCTATATAAAAGTGTCTTTTAAAGACAGTTAAAGAGCATTTACTAAGCAGCAGTATAATAAGCTCTTTAAAAACTCTCTATTAAAATAATTCATAAATTCAACTTACATTTAAACGAGTTTTAAAGACACTCACCTAAAAAGAAAAGAAAAATACAATTGTTATATTTATAAATTTTATTTAAAAATTTTTAGATGAATAGCAGAACAACAAGAAAGAAAAATCCAGTCGTAAAACTGTTTTAATATTTATAAACATATTTTTTTACATAAAATCTACATAAATATCTATGTGTATTTACATTTATCCTCTTAAAAAAACACAGAAAAGAAAATTTTTTTATGACAATGATTTGAAATGGTGTTGAATGGCCAATTTTCTTGCTTAAAATACATAAATTCGGACAGTTTATCAGATGCTAAACGAGCAATCGTCACACACACTTTAAACAAAAAACATTCGTTTGCTTATTAAAGCATAAAAAACGAAACTTTTTTTATGGAAATGAAAAATATAGTTTTTTTTTCTTGATATACACAAACACTTAAAAAAACAGTAGGACGCCTGGTTAGCAGATCCTTTGTTTACATTTTCCTTTCTTCAGTTAAATGTGACATTTTGTGGGTTTTTTCTTATTTTTGAATTTTGGCTAGTTGTAGACATTTTTCTCATTTCAATGGCTGCTTTGGCCCACAAAGTATTTAGAAATATATTTATTTATTTATATTTTATGTGTAACTATGTAAATAGCTAAATTATACTACTATTCTCTTATATTTATGTATGTATATTTTGGGACAAATAAAACAAACAAAAAGAAATTTAGACAAAATAAACAGCAATACAAACAAAAATCAAGAAAAAAATATGCAAGAAATAACAGAAAATAAAATCTGTTGGAATTGTCACCAACTCAGACTAATAAAAAAGCAAGAAAATATAAAACAAAAAAATTAAAATCAGCATAATAAAGTCATTGAATATTTAAAAAAGGAAATCATATAAAAATGTATTTGTGTGAATGTTGAAAGCATTTTGTACCGAGAGCATTAAATAATATTATTTCTATAGCATATTTTAAGGAGTGTATAGAATAAAATATTTTCTTAGTTGGCTTACTAAGTGGATGATGTTGTCATAATGTGGATAATGTGTTTTATGAATTTTAAATTTAAAGT
Organism: Bellardia bayeri; assembly: GCA_950370525.1. Classification (NCBI taxonomy): domain Eukaryota; kingdom Metazoa; phylum Arthropoda; class Insecta; order Diptera; family Calliphoridae; genus Bellardia; species Bellardia bayeri. Next base: position 68,255,511 of record OX493266.1, on the reverse strand, counting down.
CATACTTTTAGGCGTCAAATTATTGATTTCAAATGGTGAATCACACTAATTATAATAATGGTTAATTTTAAAATAAAACTGCTCTAATATAAAATAAATATATTTTTAAATTCCTAACAACAAAATAACAAAATAAATAACCCATTGGTTTTATTAAAAGATTTAAAAGAAATTTTTCTAAAGTCAATTTATGTACGTACAGTATATGAGGAAATGGTTTTTATATACACATCAAATAATTTATGAAATTTAAAAATTAAACAATTGTTTCTCTTTTTTTCTTTTGCTTGATTTAAAAAAGTTTCTTTTATTAGAAACTTTACTTTAAATTACATTTAAAAAATTTGCATTTTAAAACGTATTTACTTTAAATTTTTTTTTTATATTTTAGCTGTCTTAATAAACTGTTGATTCTTATTTCTCTCTCACTATATGAAATAAAAGTGAAACTTCTTCTACTGACACGTGCTACCAGTAAAAACTAATTTATACATTTGATTTCCACAGCAGGAACAAACAATTTATACGAGTTAAATAAAAATAATTCCCCATCCGTTGCCAATTTTTTAAGTTTTTTACTATCTACTTTTGCAATATTTAAAGCATTTGTGTGGTCTTAAAAATGGTTTTCCAATAACATTTTACTTGCTTATTAACAACAAAAGTGACTGAAAAATAGACTGAGATAATAGAGAAGAGAAAATATAACAGCAGGTAGTGGTAGTATTGGGTCAAGACGAATACTGTGTATCCTTTAGTAATATGTGTTTCAAGCAAAAAAGTAAAAAAAAAATGTTTTCCTTTTGAAAATTTTCAATATTTATATATAATTTTAATGAAGGACAATATACTGAAATTAGAATAGGAATAGTTACGAATTAGCGAAAATTAAACTTAAACTGAGGCATATATTAAATACATCCAAAATATCCAAAAGCAATTTTATGTCAAATTAACAAAAAGGGATGTTAAAATAGATATACAGTGGGGAGCAAAAATGGTTACATTTTTGTATTTTGTGCACTTGTTATTGTATAAAAATTTAATTAGTAAAGCAAATTGAAAAATGCTTTATTTTATTTTATTTTATAAATATATAAATCAAAACTAAAGACATCAAGCTCTAAGAAAAAAAAATCAAACTAAACTAAACAACTCGCATGTTCTCAATTGTGCATAAAGCCTAGTACTCTGTTCAAAATTTCTAGTGGAATGCTGTCAAAATACATGTACATGCTGTAAAATACATGTAAAATTCACATGAAATGTTCATGAAAAACTGTTGCAGAAGTAGTACTCTGTTCATTTTGTGAAAAATATGTGAAATGTATCTGGCAACATTATTTTTTCACAGCGAAATAATTAAAGTAGCAATTGTTTCACGTGGAATTTTCATCCAAAAGCTCATCTGTCGCAACAACAATATCTATTACTTGTTGTGCTGCTGCACAAGCGGCCAGTAATATTTGTTTATTCATTCTTATTTAACGATTTCGATTCCACACAAATTTTTAAATATTTTAACTTTTATTTAGTTTCGATTTAAATTCACAAAAAAACAAAACATATGTATGTATGTGTTTTGATTACATAAGTAAAACAATGTGGCGTACTTTCAATAAAAAAACGTCAAATTATGTAAATTCGCGTGATAGGCAACATTGGCTACACGTCAAATTTTCCGTATGAAATAATTAATGTTGCCCAACATTTTGCCCAAATTTGAACAGAGTACTAGTCTTAATAAAAAAACTTTAGGGAGTGATAGCTAGTATTCTTAATATTTAATTCAAAGCCCGTTATTTTGTAATATACTTTTTACACGTTTTGGCGTACTCTACACCAATTTTCCAATTAACTCATTTGGAATATTTTCCCATTCGTGCAGAACCCACTGCCAAAGCTCGTCCAAATGGGTTGAAGTGAATCGTTTTTATCCCAACTGTCTCTTTATGATTGGCCACAAATTATCAATTGGATTGAGGTCGGCACTTTTTGCTGGCCTCTGCATTTAAAGAAAATTCTGCTTGCTTAGCCATTCTTTAGTCATTCTTTTCTTCCGCTTTGAGTCAGCATCCACCTGAAAAGGAACTTCATCCACATGATAGACTTATAGACACTTATCTACAAAATTAGGAAAATGAGTTTTCAAAATACGCAGATAGCGTTCTTTCCTCATTAGTCTTTCGATTCTTTGGAATGGTCCGAGGTGACACCATTTAAAGTAACACCATATCATGACGTTCCTTGAAATGGTGTATTCGAATTCTCGAATATTGTTAACCGTCGGATTGAAAACAGTTAAATTTGGATAATTCTGATCAGATTACATGTTTGTTTTCTGTCATCTTCAGTCCAATTTCTATGCTCTCTGGCAAACTTTACGTGTCTTGAAAATTTGTAATCGACAATGTAGGTTTTAATTTTTTTACTGCTACAGGGTTCCTCTACAGGGTTCGCCTAAAAGCATCTTTCAGTGTTAAACATTTGTCTCTTTTCATTTGTGTTATCATGAGAGGTGCATGCGCATAAGTTAATAGGTTTTTGTGATCTCTGATCTGTAATTGGGAAACAATTGAATGCCTTTTTCTGAATTCTTATGCCCACTGATTGACTTACTTCGAGCAGTTTAATGCTTGAATTTTATCCTCAATGGGAGTTTTTGACAGTTTCTTCATTATTTATTATAATTTGCATTAAATTTTAATTTAATTTGGATAATTTGCAAAAAGTGTTTACCACATGCAGTTTTTTTTGCTTTTTAAAGCCACAAACAAAGCAGACACTTACAAATCTAATAGTAAACTTTGATATTTTTGTGCAAATATTTCAAAAGACAGACTTATGCAAGTTTCTTTGGTACTAGTTGTTTATTTTCCAAAAGCTATTATTTTCCATTTTGTATGGTAAATTATTTTATTTAGAAATAAACCTAAATTAAATGATAAAATAAGTTTTTAATTTTCCTTATTAGTTTTATTTTTATGCAGTAAAAATTGCACAAGGCACAAATATGTTCTCATTTGTGTGCCCCCACTGTACATTATAGAATAAAGGTGGAAAACCTGCCTGTCATATTCGCCCACTTTGTTTCAGAAACTCCAGTCGAGAAACTCACAAATACACTTTGAAGCATTTACGATCAGATATAGACGTGGAAAAACACAAGAACAAGTTTCACTGAAGTTTATAAAATTTATATAAAAATATGTAGGGAAGTGCTACGAGTATATTTTGTATTTTAATTTTATAAATACTTTCTTTAGTAACCCTGTATAGGGCATTTGGAAAATAGTTCATTCACACATTAAACAAATCTTTGTCACACAAACAACTCTGGATGGGGGATAAAAATGTTCAAGCAATTTGTTTTCCTCAGTTCGCCTTTGGAATTGCAATTTTCCTTCCGTTTCCGAGCCGATCTTTTTTTTTGTTAACAGCTTTAAATAAAACTCCGCTATTACAGGAAACACACATGTAAACGATTTAAGCTGTTAGACTAGTGTTAGTGTTGTTTTTGTTGTTGTTGTTGTTGTTGTGTTTGTTGACGTTGGTGAGCTTGTTTTTTGTTGTTGTAGTAGACTGTAGTATGTAGTTGTTTTGGGGTTGAGTAATGGATTAGATTTCTTTTATTTAGTTACACATTTTTTGTGTTCTTGTCTCTACGTTCAGCTTTTTTTTTTTTTTTGTTGTAATAGTGATTTTTCGTTTTTTTTTTATTGTTGTTTTGTTACAACAAAATTTAATGGTGGAAAGTTTTCTATTGTCACGATTGCAGTTTTCCGGTAGCCTTTTGTGTATTTATGTATGTATTGGTATGTTAGAGTAAGTGAGGGGTAGAGAGTTGTGTGTTTGTGGTGATGAGAGCGAATCTTTTACAAATTGTACCTGTTGTTAGTTGAGTTCCTTTAACAGTTTTTCTTTTCCTTTTATTTATTTTTTTTTTATGTCTAAACATTGACTTCTAATGTGACCCTTGTGGGCTCATAAAATGTCTTGTTAAAGGCCAGAAAACCAACAGCAGTTGAACAAGCACATGCTTGTCAAGGAGGTGGTTTTTTATTAAGGCTTAAATGTATTAAATTTAATATCCCTAAAGATTGGGTTGGTGTTTGTCTCTTGCTTTTCAATTCTTTTTTGTTTAAATATTGATATTCGTTATATGAAGGCAGAGGGTGGGTTTACAAATTGATTTTATGGCTTTTTTTTAAGATTATATTGTGTTTTGTTACCTTATTGCTTATTGATTGAATAAGGGACTGACTGAATGGCTGGCTACTTTTTTATATGTTCTTACATTTTCAGTAAACAATATTTATGTTAAAATAAATAATAATTTAAAGTTTAAATTTGTTTTGCCGTGATGCAAACAATATTTAGGAATGCTTTTAAAAGTTGGTGGTAATTTTATTTGAAATTATAAATATTTTACATAACATTTATATTGGGTGTCATTTTTTTTTAATAAATACGAGTATATATAAAAAAAAGAAATAAAAATAAAACATAAAACGTAAAAAATCAACTAAACTATTTACATTTGATTTTAAAATTTTATTTTTAATTCATACTGTGCTGCTCATACTATATACCCCTTCCTACTGTGTCCAACCATCTCTAAGTCTATCTCTAAAACTATCTGTCTGTCTGTCTGTCTGTGTGTCTCCTTTAAAGTTTCGTTTGTTTGGTTCTTGTATCATTTTAAATTGTTGCACTCGCCTGGGATTATCATTAATCAAATCGACATTGCTGTGACAACCTACATGAACATTTTTAATATAGAAAACCATATAAACCATATACATATCTACATAGCAAGACTGGCGACTGAATTGCCAAAATCTAGCCACAAATCTGCAATATGTAAAAAAAAAACCCACTTCACTCTAAGTATCTGTTGTATTCAAACTGTGCGAAAGTCTCAAGTTAGTTTGAAAAACTATTTTGCACTTGTTTTAATTATGAATTTATATTTTGTTTAATATTTTCTGTCACACATTATTGTTGTGTTAATAATTTTACGTAATTAAAAAATTTGTAGTTTTTCTTTTTTTTTACTTTACAGCATATTTGAAAATGCAAAAAATCTTGTCTTTAAAATTTTTAATCAGTTTTAATGCTGTAAATCAAATAAACAGCTTAGATATGGCTTTAAATATAAAGCTGGGAATGTAAATAAGTAAAATTAAATTATATTTAAAGTGGTTGTTTTTGAAAATAATATTAAATTATTTGTTATTGCGTTTAAGCAAATATTTGCCAATAGAAAAGTTTCCACTATTAAAGAATTATTCAGAGGAAATACATACGTTGACCTGTTTTAATATTTATGTAACCAAAAAGCTTGAATGCTTTTCAACTACAAATTGCTAGTTATTTGTTTATATTCAGAAAATGTCTAACAACCGTGTGAACTTAAAATTTTTAGCCTTCCAACGTTGTAAGAAAAAGCATTTTCAGTACATTGGAAGAAAAAAAAATATTGTCAGACATCTAACAATCGTGTAAACACACAATTTTGTCATTGTCATTGTTTTAAGACAATTGTCAAACACTTTGCATTGTCATATGTATGAGCAAAGTTTATGCATCTGCCAATGGCAGCATGGTCATAGAAATAATAAATAAACAAACAAGTGTGCATTAATAACATTTTGGAAAAACAATTTCGGTTGACCGATAAATTCACTGTGTGACAATTGTGTGCCAATAAAATTGTTAGTTTTCTTACAGTCGTCTGAACTGACAATTTACCTTTTGCGAACAATTTTTTAATGTCAGTACATTGCTAGCACATTGCTAGATCTGACAAAGTTGTAATATCTGACGACCGTCTATACATAGCTTAAGAACAGCTATTTGTTGTGGCTTTAAAATTCCTTTGACAAATAGCCACATATTGTTAAATTAATCGAAGCTATAGACAAAGATGGTTTAAATATGTTGCTACTACGTTGACCTGATTCCTTCGATAGCCTATTTACTGCCGCTTTTCAATAATTGAAGATTGATGATTACTTAATATATATACAGTCATGTCACAGAACTCAATTCAGTTCGAAAGTGGCTTTGATTCCGTAAATTGAGTCTTCAGAAAACGAAAAACAATTTTTTTTCGCCATGAAACCACTTAATTTTTCTAAAGTGGAATTGTTAGCTTTTACAAATTTAAACTGAAAAAAAACTCATACTACTAATTTATAATGACAAATGCCTAAATAATTAATTTTATTATTTTATTGTTTTTGATATTTAAATAAAATGTAAAAAAATTTCAAAGTTGGTGTCAGCAACTAGAAAAATTTTGTCAAAAAAATTACAAAAATTAAACATATTTAGACTGCACTGGAATATAACAGAGGTTCAGATGCATCCCTTAAATTTCTTCTGTGTAGCTTTTCAACTGCCTTTTGATGTCTTGGTTTATTCAAAACAGCAACAATTGAAATTTCGGGCATCTTTAAAAAATTTTGTTCACTAAAGCCAAATTATTGCTAGAGACCTGTGCAACAATTAGCAATAATTTGGCTTTTATAGATTTAAAAAATATCAATTAGTCGAGTTATAGCCAAAAAAAAACATATAAACAATATGCTGAAAATCGGCATATGAATGCAAAGTTCGAAGGTCGATTAAAACAAAATTCAAACTATAATAAACAAACGCCGCGATATGGTTCTTCTAATTTAGCCTCCATTTTCACCCCTCACTCTCAGAATCGACCTAATTTTTGCTAATCTGAATTTGTTCCACAGTGTTATGTGACACGCCTGATAGCTTTTCTTTACATAAATTTATTTAAGTTTCGTAAACGTCCTGAAAACTTTTCTTAAAGATCTCCTTATTATTTTCTACCCCTATATGCGATCGTAAATGCTTCAAAGTGTATTTGTTAGTTTCTCGACAAAAGTTTCTAACACAAAGAGGACGAATATGACAGGCGGATCTTCCACCTCTATTCTGTAAAGCACAGTGGCGAGCACAAATAAGTACTGGTATGTGCTTGTGTTTTGTGAACTTTTGATTGCATAGAAATAAAACAGACATAATTTTACTAAAAAAACAAAAAACAATCTAACAATTAGTTTAATAATCAAATATAGAAAACTTAGAAGTGTTTTTATTTTCATTTATTTAAAGTTTAATGGCAATCAAAACATTTTTGGGAAATAAAGAATTAGTACCAAAGAAACATGCACCAAAATATGAAAGTTTACCTAGAGATTTGTATGTGTTTGATTTGTTTATGGCTTTAGATTAATTCTAATTTAATTGCAAACGCTAAACACTTTTTGCAAATTATCCAACACAAATAAAATTAGAAAACAAATTATAATAAATAATAAAAAAAACTGTCAAGAGCCATTGAGGACAATATTCTAGCAATGACAAAAAGTGACTCTTCTACACAAGTAATAGCTAAACTGCTTCAAGTAAGTCATTCAGTGGTCATAAGAATTCAAAAAAGGCATTCCATTGATTCCAAAATGCAATTCAGAGGCCGCAAATAGCTATTAACTTATGCGGACGCACGTCTAATGTTAATACAAATGAAAAGAGACAAGTGTTTAACATGAACAAATGCTTCTATAGCAATAGGCAATAACCCTTTAGACGATGGCCAACAAGACGTTATTGACAACATTTCAGCAGTAAAAAAATTTAAACCTACATTGTCCATTAAAAATGTTAAGATGCTGCTATAGCAATGGGCAAATCCGTTAGTCGATAGACAGCAAGACGAGACACTCGCGATATTGATTACATCTCAGTAGCAAAACTATTAAACCCTGCATTGTCGGTAAAAAAGGCAGGATTAAAATTTGCCAGAAAATTTGCCAGAGAGCACGGAAATTGAATAGTAGATGACTAGAAATATGTTAACTGATCAGAAGAGTCTAAATCCACTCCAAAGAATCGAGAGAATAATGAGAAAAGAAGTCTACCAGCATATTTTGAAAACTCATAGTCCCGATTTTGTAGATAAAAGCATCTATCAAGTGGATGAAGTTACTTTTCAGCTAAATGTGGAACCAAGGCACACTTTCAAAATTGTGAAAGAATAACTTAGCAAGAAGAATTTTCTTTTGATGCAGTGGCCAGCAAAAAGTGCCACCATCAATCCAATTAAGAATTTGTGGTTAATCGTGAAGAGACAGTTGGGATAATAACGATGAACTTTAACCCATTTGGATGAGCTTTACTTTGCAAAAATCTGTGGAGTACATGGTACATTGTAGCTAATATGTAGTGACTACATCATGGTCCCATGTAATGCACTCATGGACCATTTCATTTTCAAAGCAGAACTTTTTGTTACACGACAATTATTCGTGCTTTAACGAACGTAATCGTTGTTGTAAAACAACAAGGAGTTGTTTTGGCAATAGTCCCGTGTTATGCAAAGCTGGATTATATGGTCCAGTAGTAAAACATCGTAATGTTAAATGAACTGGGTTTGTTTCATACAACTGGTTTATGTTTGGAGTACTCTTGTTCCATTGTGGAGTAATTCAGACATGCGTGTGTGGACCACTCGCGTTTTTTTGCAGGTTAGCAGTGGGTTCTGCTCGACTGGGAAATTATTCCAAATGAATTAATTAAAAGCACAAAATAAAAAGTTGTGGACTAAATATTAAAAATACTATGGTGCAAAATTGACTATATGCTGTTTATTTTCATTTCGTTTTGTCTTTTTCTTAGAGCTTGATATTTTAGTTTTGAGTTACAAATTAGTTTTGTTAAATAATAAATAACAAAAAGATATTTTCTGATTTTCTGGCTGAGGGAAGAACAGCGAAATTGTGAACAGAATAGTACTTTTTTTTTTAATATAGTACTTTTTGATTTATCTTTGCACCCAAGTGCAGCAACTAAGAACTCTAAAAGAGTTTTGATTATTATTATAATGGTAATTCTTCCATATTTAATGATACCTTTGGAATCTAGCAACATAAATTAAATTATCTTTGAAGAATGGCGTAGTAATATATTTCCACTTCTGATGGTACATTCCACTAAATATATGTAAACAGAAATGGGCAACAGGGATAAATGTTCTTGAGTGAAGTTGGCATTCTCGAGAGAGACTAGTGACACTTTATGATGTTTATGATACAAGTTAAATATTAAATTATCATTTAAAAACAAGTAAGAGTGCTATATTCGGCTATGCCGAATCTTATATTGTCTGATGTTCATAATAATCTTGAGTGTAATTTAACAAACAGAGTATAAACAAGTTCGAGTGCTATATTCGGCTATGCCGAATTTTAAATACCCTCCACCTAAACGTACTAAGAAATAGAAAAACTACACAGTTTATAGGACTAGAATATTCTTATTCTGTGTTTTCTATTCAGTGTTAGTGAAAATTTCATTAGTATTTGATATAATGTATGCAAGACAATATTACAACCAACATAATTTATGTTAAATATTTTGAAATTTTGTCTAATTTCGACCATTTGTAATTGATGTAATTACCAATTCTTACTGTAATTTACAGAGTTTGTTTGATTTTCATAATAATCTTGATTGTAATTTAACAATTTATAAAATTAAAAGAACATTTTTCCATATTCACAACAAGTTAAGAAACAGAATATAAAAAAGGATAAGAAGTAAGATGAGGTTTTTTTGTTTGAATTTGATCTCAATAACATTATTTACAAAATATTTATGGGTGGCATAGAAGAAATGTACCAATTATGGACTGATAGCTTCTAAATCCAATATCCACTAATGTGATTTCTATGTATTTTAGGATTATATTGGTTGAATTTCATCTCAATAGCGTTATTTACAAGAGTTGTATGGTTGGTTGTTATGCTCGGCAGTGGACTTAATTCAGGAGCTATTATTGACTGACAGCTACAAAATCCAGTAGCTTAATTGTCGTATAACCGATACTAATGAGATTTCTGGATTAGAATTTCTGATCCATATAAAAGTTGGTTCGATATCGATATTTTTTAGACATTTTTGTGGGTTTATTTGTTTTTTGGAAATGGTTCTTATATGGCAGATATGACAAATTATGGGCCGATCTTCTTAAATTTTGGAACAGTGATTTTCATGCATATGACTATATTTCACGTCGAATTTCAACATAATAACGGTATAGTGTTAAAGATATATATTAGTATTAACGTGGATTTCGGGAGTGGACCTTATGTGGGGGATATTGACAAATATGGACCGATATTCTCAAAATCTAGCAGTTTGATTTAGGCATGTATGTAAATGAACCGTGTAAAATTTTGGATTGGTACCCTTATTTATAAGAGATTTATGAGTACTAAAGTGATTTTCGGAAGAGGGCTTTATATGGGGCATATGGTTAAAAATAGACCAAAATTTATAAAATTTTGTGGGATGATTTTTGTATAAATGTAAATGATCTGTGCACAGTTTTGAGTCGGTACCGATATTTATACAATATATATAGGGATAAATGTCTTTTTCAGATGTGGTCCTTGTATGGGAGCTATGACCAATTCTGGGCCGACCACCATAAAATTTAGTGCAACAGTTTATTTGCCTATAAAGATTATTCATGTCAAATTTTAGCCGTTTAACATTATTTATATATGTTTTATACGTATTTACGGGGTCTATAGTCAAACATGGACCGAACTAAAAAAAATTTCGTTTTGCGATTTATTTTTGCATAAAACTTATTTTTGCTGAATTTTGTCTTGATATTCCAATTTTATAGGCATTTATGTATAATTGAGCAATATTTCGGGAAGATTTTTGTATGGAGGCTATGAGAAATCATGGACCGATTCATACTATTTTCCGCATACTTGCTTCTTTTATCATAAAAACAACGTATACAAAATTGCATCGTATTATCTGCAATATATTTCAAAATATTGCAATAAAATGCACAAAAAATATCAAATTTTTATGGAGGTTGTCTTACATATTGGTCCATAACTCTGGTTGGCCTAAACCGATTTTGCTGATTTTAAATAGCAAACTGCTCGAAAGCAATTTTGAAGATTTGGATCCCGAAGATATCTGGGGACTTCAGAAAACTGATTTCAACATCCAGACAGACAAACAGACAGACGGATATGGCTTAATAGACTCCGCTATCTATAAGGATCCAGAATATATATACTTTATAGGATCGGAAAATTATATTGTGGAAATTACAAACGGAATGACAAACTTATATATACCCTTCTCATGAAGGTGAAGGGTAAAATAATAAAGTACTGTTTGTCTGCCTGTTTCTAGATTTTAAACCCCTTTTCTTTAATTTCCACCCACATCATTCTGCCAATACAACTTTTCGCATATTTATTTTTATGGAAATTTAAATATTTATTATTTCATAAATATTTTGCACATATTTTTTCCTTGATCCCACAATAAAATGACACGTACACACTTAACAAATGTTTGTTGTGCGACCGTACGAACGAACGAATATGCACCATTAAATGTGTCCAAACATAAATAATTAAAATATTTAATTATATTTTCATCGTAAATAATTTACTCGGGCCTTAAATTACCTTTAAATTGTGCTCATAAATGATTATTTTCAATGTGTGTTGTGAGTTTGTGCAACACGAAAGTCGTCTACTGCCACAGCCAACAGATGCCCACATGGTTGGTTATAAAAATTCTTGGTTTTAATACAACATAAAGAAGTGAACAGAAGTGGGGAACAAAATGTTGTTGAAAACATTTAATAAATGCAATATAAATCATTACCAACATTTTAACACTCACAGACACATACACACACACGAACACTTGACGCTGCTACAGCCACTAACACCACCATCACTAACTACTACTACTTGCAGCAAATGCTACTGTTGTCCCCGTATTCAGAATAGGACACATACACTCAGCGGAAACCAAACAGGCTGAGGCTTTATTTTCCCTCAGTCATTAGTAGTGTGTGGTCCCAGAGCAAATAGTACCGCAATGTGCACCATTACGTTCACATGGAAACACACTCATGCTGATACATGTATTTAATACATACATAACGTGTGTGTTTCTTTTTCTACCAATTTTTTTGTTGTTACAACTAAAGCGGAACTAAAAATCCTGAACGCATAAAGCCACAAAACAATGTGGCAATGACAACAACAGGACTTGCTTTCATAGACTTTTCACAGACAAACATAAATATACTCACGAACCTTTAAAGGTACCATGGTTACCGTTCGGCCAACACAAGATAACACAAAAATTCCAAAACACAGACACAAAGCAACCAGAAAAAAATGCTTAATAGAAACAAAACATTTCAGCACAGTGTTACGCATTATGAGTTTATGGTTGCCTCTAGCAAACAATTTTGTTTATGTATGAAAGGCCAATATGTTTGTATTATTTTGTTTCTTTTAAAACTTTCTTGCTTTCACTTTCACAAATCATCTCAAATATTTTATTGAAATATTCTTATGACACCATAAATTGAATAAATATTTAGGAGTAGGAGAAACTACTTTTCAGTCTTTTGATTTATGAAGAGCAATTAAAGTGTTTTGTTTTACAAAACCCCTTCCCCCAAACAAAAACATAAACGAACTCATCAAGTCCAAGATATGCAGCAGCCAACAACAGCAACTGCAAGCATGAACTCCAAGTGACATGTTCAACAAAAACTACACTGTGAATTTTGTTAAAGGACAATTTATGGCTTTGAATGTTGATAATGCTGATGATATGACCCACACTACCTGCCCAGAGCCAAACAATACAAACCACTAGCACAAACATGCAAAGGACACTTTCAGTGTGAAAATAAAAATAAAAACATAAAACACTATAATGTTATGAAAGTTGCGTGCTTCATTGTTTTTGTAAGAGTTTAGGCTACTCGTCCTTTATGTATTTTTGTTTCTTTCTTATCAACTATACAGGTTTTTTTTTTTTCATTGTGATTGTAAATGAAATGTGTTAACATTCATTATTCTTGTTGTGGCACTGCAATGCATTGAGCAAAAAGTCCTGCAAATGTTGAAAAGTTTAAAATGCAGCAACTGTCGCAACAAACATTGTCAAGTAATGCCGTGCCCTTTAAAATGACCGTCATGACATATTAGCAGTAACCAATTATGTACAATTTTGTATGTATATGTTATATTTGGAGATGTTACTATACAATAGGAACAGCAGCTACTATTCTAAATAATCCAACATATGGTTGCTTTGCAAAAACTGGAATGTGTGTTTGAGTTGATACAGCATTAGATTGGTAACAACATAAGGGCGGTTCAGAAACTTCTTAGCCTAGCTCAAAAAGAGCATAGTTAGTTTTTCAAAAATATATTTATTTTTCAGTACAATCTCCTGAAACTTCAACATGCTTATCAAGCAATTCTATCCTTTGAATAATTTTCCTCAAGGCCTTCAAAATAGTGGTTTACAACTGTAATTGCATCTTCATTTGAGGTAAAACGCTTGTCAGCTAGGAATTTATTTAGATTTGGCAACAGGTAAAAGTCACTGGGAGCTAAATCAGGAGAATAAGGATCGTACTTTAATTCGTTGACTTTAGCCATTGTTAAAACACTCTTGTACGCTGGTGCTTGGTGTCTTGATGAAAAGCCAGGATGTTTTTGTCGAATTTTTACATTTATTTGATCCAAAATGTTGCAATAGTACTAAAATACCTTTGAAGTCCCAAAAATCCGTTGCCTTAACCTTACCAGCCGAATGAATTGTTTTTGCCTTCTTTGGGGCACTTTCTCCAGCTTTAGTCCATTGCTTGGATCGTTCTTTTGTCTCTGGAGTATAGTCTCATCTGTCTCATCTACTGTTAAAATCCATTTTATTTTTCTTAAAACGATCCAAACAAGCTTGAGAAATTTTCATTCTTATGCGTTTTTGATCGACTGTTAACAAATGCGGCACCCATCTTGCAGAAATCTTTTTCATCTGTAGTTCTTCATGAAAAATGAAATGGACTTGATCATTTGAAATGCCCATGATATTAGCTATTTCACGCTCTTTTATTCGTCGATCATTTAATACCATATCATGCACTTTGGCTACAGTTCCTGTTGTTATTGCTGTTTTTGGACGTCCACTACGTGGGTCATCCTCACTGCTTGTACGACCGGGTTTAAATTCAGCAATCCAATTTTTTTACTGTTGCATATAAAGGAGCACTTTCACCTAACACATTATCCATATCATTATGAATTTCTTGTCCCGATAAAGCTTTTTTATTTAAATATTTAATGACACCACGAATTTCTAATTGTTCCATTGTAAAATAACCGCGGATGCGTCTTTTTTGAACACCTGTTTCTATATGAAGGAGTTGCCAAATCGAAAAGAAAATTTAACATGTGTTCATAGCAGAGATGGAAGTTTCCAAAATACTTAACATTTTTCTGTTTATACCGCGCTTTCTGTTCTAGGCTAAGAAGAAGAAGGGCGGCTCGGAGCCCTCGTAGAAGAGGGTGATTTTGTGTAAGCAGAACTAGCGCTGTGGGATGAACCAAACGTAATGTTACGGTGCCCAATGACCTTTAATGGAAAAAATACCCAAGATACTGGAGCAGTAGTAGTTGGAGCAACAGCTCCAAATCGGAGCCGTATTTATAAATTCGATTCAGTGCTTATTTTGAAAAAAAACGACAAACATTTTAATATAAAAACCTATTCCACAAAATTGTGATCTAGATCATAAAAACCGAAAGAGTCAATGCAAAGCTCTTCGTAAAAATATTTTCTACTGTTAGTAGCAGATTTTTTATTGTTTTGTTGTTCCCAATATAGAAACAAAAAAAATGGTATCCAGAACGCGACAAAAAATAGAAATCGCTTATGACGGCATCTGGAGGAGATTTTTTTAAACTTTTAAAGTACAAGACATTTTGATGATAGCTGTAATATTGAAATATCTACATTCGCCTACGTTCTATATTCCACTACGAAGTGATCCTTTCCAATTCAACATAGAAAATTTCTCGGCATTCTAGAAAACGCGTGATACTTTTATTCTACAATGAACCAAACTGAAAGATATATTTTACTTTTCAAATCATTTTCACTAAAATTAGAACACAAACTTAACATATCACTTTCACTTCATTTTACAAATGTAGAACCCAGGTGATAATTGTTTCAAGCTGAATTCGGTTTTATCATTCTATTGTTTTCAATATATTAGACATAAGCTTTAAATAACCCAACTCGTAGATGTAACTAAAAATTTTTTAGACCGATAAGTGTTTTAAATGCTAGTTTTAAGATCCGGGAAGTGTTACTTAGAAAGCAAATAGAATATTATCTTAGCACAAAGGACATGATAAGTCCATTTCTGGTATTGGATATTTCTGAAAGCATAAGGTGGAATATCGACAGCTTTTATAGCTCTTGTGATACTTGATTTAAGTAAAGCGTTTATTTTATGCCAAATACTGCAAAGAGATTTTGATTTTGGTACCCCTTCTGGTAAGTTAGTGTGGAGTTTCATTACAAACAGATTTCAATATGTGGACTATGGAAAAAGATCATCGCCTCTAAAAATGTTTAGAGGTGTTCCACAGGGATCTATTTTAGAAGCACTCTTGTTCATAATGTACATGAATGATTTGTATCCTGAAATTACTTCATGCAGGTGTTATACGTATGCAGATGATATTCAACTTTTAGTGGATTAGGAGTAACACATCTGGAAAATACTATCAACAACAATCTAAAATATATTGAGCAATGGTGTCAGTCAAATGACATGACTTTAAACTCATCAAAAAACCTCATGTTGCCTAATATATCAGTAATGAAAGATACGTATCGCATTATAAGTCTTTGGGTATATACTTAGATTCTAAAATTGATTTTAATTTTTATATATTTATATTTAGTACATAAGTTATATAATATCAAAAATTTATTTTATCTTCAAAAAGCTTTAATGCCTTGGATATTTTTTGCTATTTGAAGTCAAAAAGAGAGTTGCGCTGTCTTTGTGCCTACCTTCTGCATGGGATAGAAATATTTTCCGGAACGTCTCAACAAAATATGATTAAATTACGATTGTGTTTTAACCGTATAGTTTGATTTATTTGTAATCTTCGGTATAATGAACATAGTTCTGCTCATGTTATTGGGATTTTAGGTTCTGATTTTTATACTTTTGTTAATCAACGTTTATTACTACAATTTTTTAAGATCATGAAGTATGGCAAACCTCCATATCTGATTACGAAAATTTGTTTTTGACAGGTCTACCACAACTAATACTACTGTTTGCATTAGGCACTCTTCCTAGATTATTTGTGGTAAGAGTATCCGGAATTTGAAACCACTATATTCCTTATGAAGAACGTAATTTTAGGAGATCAGTTGCAAGTTTTAACATTATTTCTAAGAAATATTTCTAAAAAGAAAAATGTGCTGTTACTTAAAAAAAATTACTAACATAGTTATGTAACGTAATACAAAAATATATTTAACTTTAATGTTTATGCCGAAGGGAGGGGGGCGGGGGTATTTATAGTATTTTTTATATGAATAATTCTTATCATCATTAGATGTACATTTTGGAATTTTTCTTTCGCCATAAGATCTCTAGATTAAGTAGGCCTTTAGCCTTGTAATTTCTAAATTAATTAAATAAATAAAAATAAAATAATTATGTTTCTGTTTCCGTTTCCGTTTCCTACAAGTATGTAGATATGTCAGTTTTAAATATCAGTAATAGCAAAAATGTTCCAACTGTTTGTCAAACTTAAAAGTAACACCCAACATCTAAAACCAACATCAAACAGCCTTATAAAATTTGCCACAATTTTCTTTAACTTTACTTTATTAATTGAACTCAATTGATCAATTAAAGCAAGTTTGCCAAACACACTTTACAGTTACGCATTAAATAATTTGTACGATCGTCTACAAAACATACACAAAATTGCAAGATTTTTTGATTGATCGTATCGCTAAATGTATGAATTCAAAACACACAACACAATCCTCCAATTTCCAGCCTCCAACCAACCAAAATGGGAATGACATACAATTTCGCCAATAAATGAATGTATCAATGAATTTTGTAAGTGAATGTGAATGTGAATGTGAATGCGAATGACTGAAATAAATCGAATAATTTTAAATGAATAAATTTTGAACAATTAAACGCGTGTTCGGATGACGATCACAATTCAGTGGCTGTGTTAATAAATTGTAAATGAATGACAATATTATGAATACAATTTATTAATTTCGAATACAAAAAAATTTACAAAAAACGAAATTATTTTTAAATTTTTTTTTATAAACATGTTGTTTGTTTTAAAATAAATTGCTTTGTTAATGACAAAATGTAGTGGTTGAATTAATGAGTTTAAAAAGAAAAAAAGTAGTAAAAGCGGCGATATTTTACGTAATTTCTTTACAATTTAAATACTTATTACACCGCGTGTTGATAGACCATTGTTTTGTTCGCACAAGAACAAATCGTTGGCAGAATTACAGACAAAAATTTGTTCATCGTGTTCTTTCGTGTGGGAAAAAAGTATTAATGTTCATTTCTATAGTTTTCTTTGTAATATTTTAAAATATCAGACATTTTATATGAAAATTACAGTTGCTGGCAGACATAGTTGTGCAAACAAATGTTTTCACAAAGTTGTTCCAGCAAAAACATAACATTGACACGAGTGGTCCACACGAGACAAATTCATGTGCGAACAAGAAATTGTTGCCTGTGTCAACAAATTGATGGCGTGTCAAGACTGGCAGACATAGTTGAGCAAACAAAAAAATGTTTTGGCAACGCTGTTTCAACAAAAACATAACATTGACACGAGTGGTCCACACGAGACAAATTCATGTGCGAACAAGAAATTGTTGCCTGTGTCAACAAATTGATGGCGTGTCAAGACTGGCAGACATAGTTGTGCAAACAAATGTTTTGGCAACGCTGTTTCAACAAAAACATAACATTGACACGAGTGGTCTACACGAGACAAATTTATGTGCGAACAAGATATTGTTGCCTGTGTAAACAAATTGATGGCATGTCAAGACTGGTAATTAAGACTATGAGTATAAATTACGGTTAAGCTTAAGTTTATTTATTTGTAGGAGTTCTAAGAATACATTGAAAAATAATTTAGTCACTTCGAAGACTTGAATGTTTCTTTTGCCCATTACAAGCTTCATCAGCCATCTTATAATAAATAATAAACATCAGCTGTTTATTAGACAACTGGGAAATAATTTGGGATTTATAATATGCATATATAAGGCATTAAATATCATCTTCTATGCTTTTTATAGAAAGAAGTGTTCATCTTTAGATATCTGGACTAATTAAAACAAACCCGTGAAATAAACCAGTTTCTGATGTCAAACCTACAAACCATTGATTGATGAAATAATACCATACTGTCAATCTATCAGAAAGCATTAAACAATTAATACTAGAAGTATATATGTATGTATAAAAAGCTTAGTACACTTTTGTTCACAATTTCCAGTTGGGTGTTTAATCAGAAATAGATAAATTTCTTCTAACAATCATAACTTATTTGTTCACATTTAATTTCCTTCTCATTTTTGTACAGTTACTAGTTTCATATCTGTCGTTTTTGTTTTGTTTTTTGTTTGCTTCAATACTTATTATTGACAGTTTCCTGCCACATGTGACAGATTTAGGTGGAGTTTAAAAAGTGACACTCAAGCTTGTGTTGTGATGTGTGATGCAGACAATTGGTGTTGTTGCTGTTGCTGCCGCTACAGCGTTATTGCTAGACTGCAATTTGCTGCAATTGTTGCTCATTTATATTTGTATAAATTATTTATTTTATTATGGTTTCTATTTGTTATTTGTTGCAAATTTTTGTTTGCAACTAATTTTATTTTTTTTATTCATCTACTTCTACTTTTATTTTTTGAATTTGCTCTCGTTGGCAGCAATAAAACGCCTGTTTAATGACGGAAAAAAATAATATGAAACAAGAATGAAAAAAGTATTCACATATATACATACATATGTATGTATGTATGTATATCCAACACCTCCATGCAATGAACTTTTGTGAAAAAGTGTAGAGAAAAAATTGCTGTGGAAAATTGAAAATAATAGAATTGAAAATGTTGTAGGTATTAAATGAATAATTGTTGCCCTACATGTTTAAATAACAAATGTTTTAAATAAGCAACAATTTTTAAGAGCATAATATTATGATTGATAATCATTTTGGTAATCCTGATTATTAGTTCTAGTGATAATCGCCTTGTTTACCTGTAAACAGGAGATTCTATGGGACGGCTTAACCCTGCTACTACGTTTAGGGTCTTTTGATGACCCAAATCGTATTTAACATTGCATAACTTGCAAAAAAACGTGTCACACCGACACACAATCACTCTAACGACGATATATTACATTGATCACAAGCCTTAAAAATATTTTTGAAATGTACAAATTTGAATTTTCTCAATAAAAAAATGTGGGGTCAAAATATGACCCGAACATAACATGTGTATTTTTTTTCTATCATAGTAGCAGGGTTAATGAAACTAAAAAAATTAAATTCGTAAATTCTTTAATTAACTTAGGCAGATCTTTAGATACGAATAACTTGTTTAGAGGAACAAAATATTAATGTTTTAATATGGCCAGCACTGTCCACTGATCTCAATCCAAATGAGAACTTGTGGAACGAAATTGAGAAAAGTTTCGAAGGGGAAAAAATGCATAAATATAACTGAATTGTGGATAAACATTCAGGCGGCCTGAAAATCTATACCCATTTCATTCTGCAGGCATTTGGTCGAAAGTATGCCAAATAGATATCTTCATGTGAAAACAAATAAGTAATATCCGACAAAATATTAAAGGTAAATTTATAAATTTTTGACGTAAATTGGAAAATTATTAGAAATAGTTAAACACTGGTGAATTTTGTAATTATTTTCATTATTTTTTATTTTCATAAATTTATGATCGATGCCATTTTGAGGGGCGCAAAAAAAAAGCAGCCGAGCTTAGAATTAAGTAGTAAAAAATGTTTTGTTATCTTTTTATTAATAGAAAATAAATTTCATAAGGCACTGTCCTGATGAATGTTTTAATTATATGACCACCACTGTATGTACATTGAAATCGATTCTGGCTATGATGGTAAACAGTTTAGCTACAATATTATTATTACAATTAATTGCAAGCTGTAGAGTGACTGGTAAGTGGAAGAATTACAAAAATACTGCTAGTAGGCTCGTTAACACCAGCATACACTACATATAACTTGTTAAATTAAAGCAAAGTTAATAAAGCAGTTGAATTTATTAACAAAAAAAAATAAATTATAAAAATAAGTAGAGATGCCAAATTCAGAAATTATATGAAAAAAATCAATGAAAACGGGAACATTTTTAGAACTTGTGTCAAATCACTACTTTTTGATAACATTCATAGAACTAGTGATATGGCAATTTCTTCTAAAGTAGCTTTGATCTCAGTAACAACATTGTGATTATTAAAAAATTCTATAGTGTTTTGTAAGAACTAGTAACACATTGGTTATAGACTAATACCCTTATTCATAAAAAATTAAACTAGACTTCAAATGTACTTTAAGAAAATTTTGTATGAAAATTTTGTCTAAAAGCACACTTCGAATCTACTTTATTTTTTATGAATACGGCAGTAAATCTTGAAAACACAAACCAGTTCCTAAAGATCTTTATTAAATCATTAGAATAGAATTTAAAGAAAATTTTGTCATATGAATATTAACAAATAAAAAGTGATTTATGAAACTATATTTATAATAAGTTCCCAGGAAAATTTTTAAAATATAAACTAAAATAACTATTTCTAGAACGATTGCATTCAGAAACAATTTACATACTTTAATTATAGCCTTGCAACTGATTGATGTCTCAATGACTTCTGGAACCAGTTCTATAGTTTTTCGTATACATTTTTGTTTTTATAAAAATACACAAATGGAATTACATATTACCAAGGATTTAGAGAATATGACAAGAATTTTTATACTGACAAAATTTCAATAAATCAGTTCTAAAGTATTATGACCCAGATATAAAATAACATATACAGTGGGGAGCAAAAGTAAGTACATGTTTGTGTCTTGTGCACTTTTTATTGCATAAAAATGAAAATAATAAAGATAATTGAAAGATGTTGTCATTTATTTTAGGTTAAATGCGAAACAAAATAATTTACAATACAAAATGCAAAATAACTAAATAGCAAAGAAACTTGCTCAATACTCAATTTTGCACAAGTTGCTCTTTTGAAATATTTGCAAAAAAACATCAAAGTTTTACTATTCGATTTGTATAAGTTTGATTTGTTTATGGCTTTAAAAAGAAAACATTAATTTGATATTAATTTAATTGCAAGCGCTAAACACTTTTTGCAAATTATCCAACACAAAAAAAAAATTATTATAAATAATGCAGAAACTGTCAAGAGCCATTGAGGATAAAATTCTAGCAATGACAAAAAGTGGCTATGCAATGCGAGTAAAAGCTAAATAGCATAATGTAAGCCCCAATTTACACGAAGCAATTTTTATTAAAAAGATTGATACAATTTTCCCTAAAATCTCTTCAGTATTTAAACAGCACTATATAATTGCTTAAATCGCTCGTATTATTATTTGAGAGTATAGACACATTTGTATACATACTTATAAAAGGGTAACACGAATTGCTAGTACATCCAAGTTTGTACTCGTCTTATGTTCTCCTCACCCCCATGTCTAAAAGGTAATCAGTTTAGCTTAAAGAATTGCTTCGTGGAATTTAGTGACCATAGGCCAAATCGGTGTGCATGCAGGAGTTTAAATCTTTCATATAATGACTTCTGTTGAAGTTATTATGATTAATGAGTAGATGAGAAGCACTTTATCTGCCACTAACCCGGCCAGACTGATCAATATCTGGGCGAATTCATCTATCAGGGACAGACAAAAAAGCTGTATGCCTTCAAAGTATATCTGGATGGTTTGATTAAGCATTTGAACTGGTGAGTCATGGGGAATGATTTGCCCATCTCTCAGGAGTCGCTACCTGTTTAACCTAAAGTAAAATTTCCCTAAAAAAAGGTTTTAAAAAATACATATTCTGCATTCACACTCTTCAATTCTGACACGTCAAGGCAAGTATTTTTGGATGAGAAGGGAAAAGAGAATAAAATTGATCATCAGATTTTAAAAAAGGCATTCTATTGTTTCCAAACCACATATCAGAGGTCGCAAAAAGCTTTTAGCGAATGCAGGTTCAAGTCCCAGGATAACCCAAATCAAAAAAGACACGTGCTTAACACTAAAGGATGCTTCTATAGCAGTGTTCCTCGGTAGCATTGTTCAGAATACGAAGATTTTCGGCTATTTACATGTACACAACACGATCGCAAACAATACTCACAACAAGAGCGTAAAAATACAAATATTTCATTCATGTTGTTTTCTTTTTCAGCTCATTTTTGTTATTGTTTTCAGTACACATAAATGTATACATTACATACAAATGTATACAAAATAACAACCGAATTTTTAATTGAGGTTTATTTAAACATTACATGTTATTTCTTTCTGTATAGTGTCACCTACTATATACATATGCAATTACCAAATCCTCCCTTTCTGCAGGACACTGTTCTATAGCAATCGACAAATCCATTAGTCGCTGGACAAAAAGACGAGACCTCCGCGATATTAGTTACATATCAATAGTAAAACTATTAAATCCTGCATTGTCGGTAAAAGGGTAAAAGGTGGATAGTAGATGACTAGAAACGTGTAATCTGATCAGAAGAATTCAAATTTAATCGTTCTCAATCCGACGCTAAACAAAATTGCTGGCGCCGAACAGCCCAGAGAATTCAAATACTCGTACACCATTTCAAGGAAACAATGAAGCACCGTGGGAGAAACTTCATGATATGGGAATAATGAGGAAAGAAGTTTATCTGCGTATTTTGCAAACTCATAATCCAGATTTTGTAGATAAGATCATGTATCATATGGTTACTTACCAGCTGGAGGGGGAACCAAAGCACACTATCAAAATCGTAAAAGAATGGCCTAGCGAGCAGAAGTTTTGCTTGATGCAGTGGCCAGCAAAAAG
Organism: Bellardia bayeri; assembly: GCA_950370525.1. Classification (NCBI taxonomy): domain Eukaryota; kingdom Metazoa; phylum Arthropoda; class Insecta; order Diptera; family Calliphoridae; genus Bellardia; species Bellardia bayeri. The sequence continues at coordinate 68,232,411 of OX493266.1, read as the reverse complement.
TTTCGACCTCAATCCAATTGAGAATTTGTGGTTAATCATGAAGAGAGAGTTGAAACAATACCGATTACCTCCAATCCATTTGGGCGGCAGTATATTTTTGAAAAAAGTGCTAATTTAAAAATTGTAACTACTTCGGGCACAATTGAAATAAATTCCATTTTGGTATCATTTTGATAATAAATATTCATTTTCAATTCAGTACATTTAATAAGCCATAGGTAGTTTATATTTCTATAGCAATGGGAAAGTAGACATCTAAATGAGATTTGATTTTTAACATAATTAGGCAACTCTTTAAAATTAGGTATTTTTATAACTAAACTTTAAGTTGTTTATTTGTAATTATTGTTTGTTAAATCATTGGCATTGCGACATTTTGTAAATCTACAATGCAGAGTGATGCCAACGCATTTTATTACAAATCAAAATAGCAATTGCCAACATAAAAGGTCATAGAACTTTAAATACATGACACCTTATAAAGACTCTATAAGTCGTTAAATAATTAATTGTAGAAACAGCAATATAATATGGCTACAAATTGTTAATAAAAAAAACCATAATAATTAATTGCAACTATTTAAAAATGATTTTAAATAAAAGGAAATCATTTATTAGCGAGTAAGGCATAATAACAAAAATTTGTTAACAACTTGTGAATTGGTTGGGTGTTTAACAGGTTGTTTTTGTTTTATTTTAATTTATTATTTATTTGGCACATAATTACAAGTATTGTTGTAGTTGCTGATGCCTTTTAGTTTCTTTCTTTAGTTAGTGGCATAACAAATATTTTACCACTCACTTTCAGGCCTTAAATGAGAAGCAATGAATGAAAGAGAAAAAAAAACAAAAGCTACAAACATAAACATTTTGTTTCCATTATTATTATTATTATTACTACGAGTGACTATTACACTTGTCAAACATGCAATGACAATAAAATTGGTAGTTTGACACTAATTGACAGTTGCAAGTGACACAAATAAGCAAATTTTTCGTTTTGTTTAACAATAATAAACAAACAAAACAATTTATAGAAACAGCAACAACCACTATGACATTTTTGTTGTTGTTGTTTTCGTTTAGCAACAGTTGTTGGTTGCTGTTGTCTATTTGTTGTTATTAACTAGCTGTAGAAGTAGAAAATGTAAAAACTAAAATCAATTCTATAGTACATAAATATTTTGTAATATTGTGGAGCATGCAATAAAAATAGTCAAGGAACTCAATACCATCCAACCATAAACAAAATGACACACTCTCAGGCGGACAGACGGAAGTCTGAACGGAGGAACCGTGGATCGCTAACCGAACCGGCGAATGTGTATTTTTAACATTTTGTCTGAAAAATAATAATAAAAATGAAACTAAAAATACAAATATACAAATATACAATTGCCACATTAAAGGTAAAACTGCTGCAACTGCTTAAACATTTGTCATATTCATTTGTTTGCGCATGTGCAACAGCACACAACAACTCTTACACTATTTATTTGTTAATGCTATTGCTATTGTTGCTGTTGCAGCTATTTCCACTGCGTTTGGTTCAATGTGCCACTGACACCAACAACAGCCAGCCAGTCAGCCTTTCAACCAACAAATACTTAGTTGAGTAATAGTCGCAGTTGTTGTTTCTGTTGTTTTGTTTCCACTTTGAATTTCTTTCATGCTGCTTGTTGTTGCTGCCTATTTTTACACTCCTGAGACATTGTCAGAAGTCAAATGTCGTAATGTTGCAATTAAATTTAAATTTCTGTTGCCAGGTTTTTATTCTTTTTCTTTTTTTTTTGTAACATGGCATATACAAAATGTTGACTGTCATGAGACACATTATACACAAATTTGAAAATTCTGGTTAAAACTGAAAGCGTTGCGAGTGAATTGTGGAGAATCTTGAAATTGTTTATAGTATATGTACGTATATGTATTTGTTACAGAAAATAAAGAAGGCCTAAACAACATGTTGATGACAGTTCTCATGGATCTAACTAAATACCAGCAAGACAATATCATTAGTTCTGATAAACCACACTTCAATGATGTGAAAAACTTGGTTGATTATATTCGGCTGACATTTGTAAGAATTTATATTTTCATAGCGACAAATTTAAGCTACTAGCTTGTCAGCCGGTAGACTATAGGTACTATAGGACCGATATTCAGAAAATTTTGAATTTTGTTAGTTTCTGCAAAAACTTTGTTATTAACTATTAAAAAGAATGTGAGAAAATTCCGTACCACCGTACTAACATGTAAATAAATTTGATTTATGGCTATGAAAACATGATCGCATTCTATTTTTCAACAATTGAGGAAATTGGCAAAAATTCAAAAATTAAAAATGCAATTTTGACAAGAACTTATCATCAGAAAGGCAACACTTTATATATATATATATATATATTAGTTACAGGTTTCTCCTAAGGACAGTTAAAAGTGAGGCAAATAATTTAAAAAATAATTAATTAAATTATGCATACGCTCATCTCAAAAAAGTTAGCAATCAATTAAATAATTTTAAATTTTAATTTACTATTATAGAAAATTTTACATGGCTTGAGTTAATTTTTATTAATAACAAACAAAGCATGTCTCAGGAGTACTTGCATATGTGTACCTCTCTATCTCACAAGGCAAGAATTTTAGTGACAAACATTTTATAATATAAACGGGGACTTACTTGAAATCGCAATAATCGAATAAAATGAAAATGTTTAACAATATTCTTAACAACTTTAATTTTTTTTTGCGAATTCAGATTTTGTTAAACAAATATTTTGTTTCAAATGTTTGGTTTATTGAGCTTACAAGCCATAAGTATTGGCTTTAATTTAAGACCTAATGCGTTAAAATCGTTTAAAAACTGTAGCAAATATAAGCAATCGACCAAAAAATTTCATTATTAATATTAATCATACGCAGTGTGAAACAAAAAATTAAAATTTTTAAATATCTTTTTTAGTTTTTAATTCAAATACCAAAACTATTGCATATGTAGAGAAATTAAAAATTGCAATAAAAATATGTTGGCCATCATGTTAAAATTTAATTTTGACAAAGGAAAAACACAAATTTTCAGTTGAATTATATGCAAGTTCCGCAAGAAAAATATTTTTAAAAAATTTCTAGAAAAATAAACGAATCTCCATTTCTAATATTATTATATACTTATAACAAGTGTAGGGTATCATATGACTATTTACTCTTACTTATTTTATGTTTTTGTAAAATTGGTCATAATTCTGAAGTAAAAATTCAACTTGTGTAAAGCATGTTTACTTAAATATCATTTTCTCCTGTCTTTGTAAATGGGTCACCGCTATGCCAATACTTTAATAAAAAAAATCCATTAAGAGCATTTAACGATTAATTTCAAAAATCGCAAGCGCAATTAAATATTTTAATTTGTGTCATAATTAAAACAGCAAAAGAAAATAAAGAAAACAAACCAATAATGAATAAATAATATGAGAAATGCACCATTAATTAGTAATGTGGTCATAACAACAATTAATAATAATTTATTGACCTAATTTCTGTTAATATACCAGAGTAATATTGCTGAATCTACAAGTATCATATGACATGTTGATAAACAGACAATCCAATTCATATACATGCATTTAAAAATGCATATTCTACAATCATATAAATATACGTTTTTTATTTTATTTTATTTTCATTAGACATTGTGCAGACCAGGCAGCCAGCCAGCACTAAAGCAAATTTATTGATGCATGCAGCAACAGACTGCTGCAAACAACATTTATTTGTTGTTCATAAAAGCGAATATGACTGCACTTATTGGGCCAAAGTATCAATTACTCGGACGCCGCAACAACTTTTTATACAAGTATTAATCTAGGAAAATGGATAAATTACAATAACAACACAAAATTACTATGTAAAAAAATATGTGTAAAAATATACTTTACATACGTGTTTAACTAGATACCAGTCAACATTTTATGCAAGTTCTGTTTGGTATCTATTGTTTGTAAAATTATGACCAGATGCTCTGTATATTCACGTACGCGTTTTAGTTTTTCTATGTTTGTTTGTAGTTGTGAGGATTTCCGGTTTAATTATAAAATCTAACCAGATATTACTCATTATTGTTGATATATTTTGAATAATGGTGTTAACAGATTTCTGTTTGCAATTAGAGAGGTTCAATGATTTACTTATTAGGTGGCAGGTTAATGATCAATACAATTCTGCAAAGCCTGTACGGAAGAAGCAAATTTAAGATATGGCTTGTAATCTCTCCAGAATTCGTGCTTTCACTGAAAAAGAACTAAACAATTCTACAATTCCATTATGTTTTCATAGGTTTTGCTATAAAATACCCAATTTCTAGTTTTTTTTTTCAATTTTAAATGTGTTAATTATTAATATCTATTTATGAAGCCGCCTTTGTGTTATTATATTACTTTTTTACTTTGCACAGTGGGACAGAATGAACATACATATTTTGAAAAAAAAGTTTACATTTCTAACTGGCTAATCCAATTGATGTGACATTTTATATAGCTGAAGCAGAAGAATATTCGAGTCTTAGTGATAAACCAATGAGATTATTAAAATTTTCAATAAAAATAATAAACAAACATTTTAAAACGGTTTTATTTGAAATAACTGTTAAGCACTGGCTTTAATTTCACATTTTTAATTGCAATTGCTTTAGAACTGTAGCACTTATAAGCAATTTATGAAAAATAGTCATTATTAATATTAATCATACGCAGTGTGAACAAAAAGGTCCAATTTAAAAATATATTGGTTATTTTTAAACTCAAGGTTGAAATTTTGCAAGTGGATAAATTGCAAAAGCTCTAATAAAAATAGACTACGTTAAAACTTAATTTAAAAAACGTAAAACCTAGTTTCTAGGGAGAAATAATCTAAACAATATTTGATTCAATTAAGTGAATTTTACTCCACAAATTCAGCGTAAAAATCAATACAAAATTAGAAATTTTAACTAACTTTAAATTGTTGAAAGACATGTTAAAATTGCGATAATTAAAGAAGGAAAATGTAAAAAAAATTCTAAAATAATTTTATTTCCTCATTTAAATTTAGATATTGTTAAACTAATTTATTGTTTTAAATGGCTGTTTTGGGAGGTTAAAGGCCTTAAGTATTGTCTTTAAATTAAAAACTCAGACTTTGAAATCGTTTAAAAACTTTAGTAATCATGAGCAATTTATTATAAAGAGCCATTATTAATATTAATCAGTGTGATACAATAATTTTTATTTTGAAATATGTTGGCTATTTTTAAAGTCAAACTTATGAAATTTTGCACGCTGTAAAATAATAAAAACCTTAGTAAAACTAATGATAAAAACTCTAATCAAAATAGACCAGAAATTATGCTAAAGCTTAATTTTTAAAAAGGTTTCTAAAAAAAAAGATAATCTAAACTATATTTGATTCATTTTGGTATATTTTAATCCATAAATTCAGTACGTTTTTGATATACAAATAAAGGCCAAATTAAACATGTTAACTTATTTGCAATTTGTAAAATAGTTGTTAAAATAAAAATGTAAAAAATTTCTATACAAATTGAATTTTTAGATTTTGTTAATACAAAAAAATATGTTGTAAATGGCTGTTTTAGTGAGGTTAAAAGCCCTAGGTCTTGACTTGTATTTAATACCTCAGTCATTGAAATCGTTTAAAAGTTGTAGTAAACATGAGCAATTTACCAAAAAAAACGTTATTAATATTAATCATACGCAGTGGGAAACAAAAAATATGCATTTTTAAATATCTTGATAATTTGAAAACAATTTTGGCTTAAATTTAGCATATAGATAGAAGATAAAAACAGCCAAAATTTCATCATACCTTGCCTCGGTTTTCATCCAATATTGGACAATAAATAAAAAAAGTTTAAAGCCTTAGTTCAAAATGTATCAAACTAAAATTTTCGTTTTCTTTTCTTTTGAAGAAAATTATTATTTTCTTACTGGACAAAAGTTTCATAACGAACTTATATTGATTAAAATGTACAAATAGGTTTCCCCGGAATCTTCCGAATATAATATAATTTAAAAAAAAATGCAATTTAATTCTCCACATAAATTTGCATCATTCTAATAGTCACACTACTGCTCTACTTTTCATTGAAGCATAACAAATGCAAATAATTTATTTTACCTAATTAATTTAAGCTAAAACACCAAAAAAGCCTGGAAATTTTTCCGTTTCAAACAAAAAATTGTATAAAATAAATTGTATTTACAACACCATTTCAAGCGTACATAAATATTAATTTACAAAATAATTAAAATAAATTATATTTTAATTTAATTTAAGACCCACGCTCAAACTAAAAAACACACTTCGACAGCCAGTAAGCAGCAAAAGAAAAATCACTCTAAATAACCCAGCAACAAAGTCCAACTGGGAAATTTTATTATTAATTTAAAATAGTTTACAATAATATGCAAGTATGTAGTAGTAGGACAAAAAAAATAAACGTAAGTACGTAGTTTTAAATTTGATTATTTAACAGTCATTTAGTGAATATTTTGCATGCCACCATGTAATTACGTTTAAGTGAAAAATTATACGTTGTCTACCATTTGCTACGAGTACTTGCAACACTAAACACAGCAACACCATCGATCTTGTCTTTATAGTTTTCTGGTGAATGTTGGGTGACCAATGCTAACACACACACACACACACAGCCACACACACCAGATATTTCAATACTTTGTACAATATTATGGAAAAAAGGCAATTGTACGAGTTGTACATTGAGTGAGTGAGTGAGTGAATGGGGTGTCTGAGGCACATAGAAGCGTGCATAGTTGTGCCTATGTAGAATTATTAATGCTGCACATGCGCCCCATTTAGCCATACAACAAATAATAAGCCACAAAAAAAAACAGTCATTCAACTGGCAGCAATGCGTTGAATTTGTTGCATTTATATAAAGTACAATAACAACATTAGTGGCAACAACAAAAACAACAGCAAATAATAGCCAGTATAAGAGTATTATGTGGTATTTCCTCGATTTTTATCAATCAATTAAATACGATTTATTGACACTCACTTGTGCTCATGTCATGTAAATGAATACCATGAATATGTTGTACTGGTTGCAAGTGCCACAAAATCCATGAGTATATATTTGCAACTGCTGCAACTTGATAGGTTTGCAAAAAAAATTTTGGGTTATTTTCACTTAACCATATTGGTTTTTGGACTTTTAATCAGGTTTTTAGGTTTGAATTTTATTTTTTTTTTGTTAATTGTAATATGGCCATAAACCCAATTGTTAGGTATCGATTTATTATTGAATTTGAGTGCTCAATGTTTTATTGGGTTAATAGTTCAAATTTAAATAGATAATTTTTGTAAGACAAGCTTTTAAAGCAAACGAATTTTAATTGTAAGTAATAAAATAAAATTAAAAATAAAAAGTAAAAGGAGTTTTATTAGCACATGCGCATATTACACTCAGACTTTCATAAAGATTATGAATAAATTGTAATAAACAAAATTAATATCAGTTATGAATATTACAAATAGAAAACAGTTTCGTTTTAACTGCCAAGTTTAGTTTCGAAACCAATGATTTAGTGTCTTTAGTGACCGGATTTTCAAGTTGTGGCTGAAAATTGTCAGATGGGGTTACAAACATCTTTTGTTGATAAAATAGTACTTACACAATCGAATTATAGTGATTGACTTAATGATTTACATTTTCTATGTAAGTCTTTTATGATTTGCCGAGTCTCAATTGATGTTTGTCTTCCCATTATAAATTTTTTGACTACTTAACGTCACAAGTTAATCTCTTTTAATGATAAATTATAAAACCTGCAATTATTTTGAATGTCACTTTACTGCTTTACTTTCACACAATGAAAATTAGAAGAATTGGCTCTACTTTTGGAATGACAGGGTTTTTTTGCACACGGAAGATGCCAAACTATTTACTTTATTTTGTCGCATAAAAATGTATCTATTTATACCCTACAGCACCATAAAGGGGAAGGCGTATATTGGATTTATGCTGATGTTTGTAACGCACATAAATATTGGTTCAACACCCACCTTAAAAAATACAGTATCACTTTCTGAGTCGACTAAACGATGTCCGTCTGTATGTCTGGCTGGCCTTCCATGTAAAGATTCTGCGCAAATTACAGGTCGTAAGTTTGAAGATATTTCGATAAAATTTGGTACATGATATTTTTTCGGCCCAAGGACAAATGGGATTAAAACTGGTAGAAATCGGTTCATTATTTCACCTGGACCCCATTACTAATGTCCCTCCGAAATAGGAGTTTAACGATCATAAATGATTGAATTATGCAAGTATCCAAACAAATTTCATCTACAAATTTTGTGCAAATTAGTTCATAATTGATCATAGATCCCATATAAGGTCCTCTTCCGAAAATCACTATAAAGAGCATAACTCTTTTAAAAATGTTGGTATCCAAACAATATTGAACACAAATATGTTTCATATACATATATAAAAATAATAAGGTAGAATTGTATGATGATCGGTTCATAATTAGTCGTAGCTGCCATATAAGTTCCACTTCTGAAAATCACTACAAAATGTCGGTATCCAAATAATGTTGAACACAAATATGTATTAAATATACAGAAATAATGACACATAATTGTATAATGGTCGGTCCATAATTAGTCGAAACTCCCATATAAGACCTCCATGACCCATAAATATTTTTAAATTATTTACATCGAGATAAAGTTTAACATAAATAATATTTATATTCACAGAAGTCATTGCACTAAATTTGTGAACGATCGGTCCATAATAGGTCAAAGGGTGATATGCGGGAAGTTTTGTTTTACATTTCTAATTTAATAAATGCCGCTGATGTACTCCGATTGCTCGTCGAAACTTATGGTTAATGTGTTACATCGGTTTCAACGTGCGTGAGATGGTTTGTGCAGTACAAAAGTGGTGATTTGACAAAGCAGACAAAGCTCGCCAGGACAACCACCTAAAAGACCGAAAATTGCAGGCTTTACACCATAAAGATTGTTGTCAAACTCAACAAGAGCTTTCAGAATCATTGGAAGATACTCAAGCAGCAGTTACAGAATGCGAGCAGCAGAATTCATCCAATAGCTGGGAAATTGGGTACCATATTAATTGAAGCTAAGAGTCCTTGAAAGACGATTTTGTATTACTAAACGCTATAAAAGGAAATCATTTTTGCACTGAATCCTTACTTTTGATGAAGAATGCATCCATTACGATAACCCAAAGCATAAGAGATCTTATGTGAAATCCGGACAACCATCCTAATCAACACCAAAGCCAAATATTCAAGGCGCTAAGATAATGCTCTGTATTTGGTGTATCATAGGACTCTAGATATTATATGCTGCTGAAATCTGACCAGTTTGTCACAGTAAACATGTGCCGATTGCAAATGATTCGTTTGAAGCGAACATTTACCGAAAATCTCCCAAAATATGCGACCAGACACGAAGACGTTATATTCCCACATGACAACGCTCAGCTTCATGTTGCAATCCACTGTTAAAAACTATTCAGAAAAAAGTGGTTTTGAAGTTTTTCCTTGCCCGCTTTATAGTGCAGACCGAGCTCATCCATCCGACTATTATTTTTTTTCGATGGGTTGAGAACAGGGTATCTGAAATTGCCTTGATTCGTTTTTGGCTTGAAAAGATGAGCGGTTTTTTTGACGCAGAATCCATATGTTGCCAGAAGGATGGGTAAAAATCATAGCCAACACTGGCCAATAATTGTACAAATGTATAAAAGCTAGAAAGAAGCTTGAAAAAGTCAACCATTTTTTAGTTATACACCTTAAATCCTCAATATCTTTTTTAAATACGCATTTAAATGAGAAAAGATCCTCGTTTGTGTGATCACAGATTAGGTTTATTTTCTACGAGTTTTAAACATTTCTTTAGGAAATGTGCCAAAAATATTGTACAAAATATTTTATTAATTATTAAACTTTGTTATAATTCCCCAAGAAATACTTGCACAAAAGAATATTTTCATTTTAATTGAACAAATCACTTAATATTTCTTGAAATACAACTAAGCAGTTAAAGCTTTATTTCCGTTTCCTGTTGCTTAAGCAAATTTTCTTCTATTAAACTCTCTCTCATCCCATAATCATAGACTAAGGCTAATTATATTGGCTGCTTGTTATACATTTACATTCTCTACGTTCCCTCCACAAGCTGCTAATATTGTTGATATAATCATGTCATTTGATCCAAGACAAACTAGACAAAATTATATGAATGAAACCCACACTTAGCATGACATACTTGATGGTGTTATAAGTCCCAAATTATACTTACAATGTTTAACATGTAAATTATAAGATTACTTAGTGCCAAAAAACATACAACAAAACAAAATAAACATATTTCATCTATAGTTTTTTTTTTATAATTTAGTTTCGCTTATTTTTCTTTTCACTCATTTTTATTTGTTGTTGGTAGCGTCAAGTTGACGCATTAAATTTAGCTGGTGATACTCGTAAATTTTCCCAAAAAAAAAAAATAGTAGTAGTAGGAAAAATGACAAACGTGACAAATGTAAAACGTATAGAGACAGACTAACGGACGGACGGACACAACAAATTTAGATTTATACCAGTTGTTTCAAATGTTGGTGTAACTGTCTGTCTGCCTGTTTTTTTGTTTGTATTATGAAAGCCATGTCTCATGAAATACTGTCAGCCTATATTTTATTATCCGACGTACGACTATTGCTTGCTTTGTCAGTTTATCAACACGAAACGGACGCTTATAGGAACAGTTGAAGTGTTGAGTGTTAAAGTTCTTCACCAAAAAAATATAAAAAAAAAACTTTAAAACCAGCAAACTACATATACACAATATTTTGCGTGACATTAATAAATGGCGCCATATACAAATGTTCCCTCCCAACACATTCAACTTATTTACAAAAAAGCCTTTCACCATCATCATTTGTAAAATGTTGCGGGTTATATGATACTCTTCCAAACACACAGCTATAACGAGTGAGTTAAGTTAAACTGGTGCACACAAAAATTCTTTAAACCTGATAAAGATTAGAGAAAAATATTACTTAATTACTATATACAACTTTAAGCTGATTTCCTTTACAATATTTTTAAGAAGTGCATACGTTTTGTAGTCCTGGAAAGTAGTTTAATAATGACTAAATCATACTTTGATATACTATGTATATGTACCTACTAATTTATTAAATATATATACTGCTATATAACCAACTTTCAATAAAAAAAAAACTGTTTTACAAAAAATCTTTTATAGAGATAACTATTATATAAAAAAGCTGTTATACACAATGTTTTTCATAGAAAATATGTTATATACAAGATTTTCTGAAGAAAAACTATTATACAGAAGAAGGAAAAACTCTAATACGCAATATTTTATGTAGAAAAAAAAAACTGAAATACCCAAAATGAATTCTGAAGAATCAATTGTTATACAGAAGATTTTCTGAAGAAAGAACATTTATACAGAATATTTTCTGAAGAAAGAACTGTTATTCGCAATATTTTCAATAAAAAAAAGCTGTTATACGCAGTATTTTCTGAAGAAAGATCTGTTACATGGACTAAAAATCACATCGATCTTGCGACTGCTGCTGTTGTTGTGTTTTGTTTATTTTCATGTTACTTTTTTCTATTTATTTGTGCTCTTTTTTTCAGTATATTAATGATGTTATTTTTGTTTCTTTTAATAATATTCTTTGTTGCAATAATATTTTGTTTTTGTTTATTTTAATAATACATACACCCCTATCGTGAATAAAAATTCCACATGAAATTTGTTCCCTTTTCACATTTGTCCTATTAAAATTCAATGTTAAAAAATAAAAGGGAACAAATTTCATGTGGAATTTTTATTCACGATAGGGGTGTTATTCTTTGTTTTGACAAATAGTGATCGTGAAAAATTTAAAATATATGCACACAATACAGGACGACATTTTGTTGAAAAGTATTCTTGGTACAATAAGCCTTCCACTTTGCACAAGTATTTTATTCACGGACCCGAAATTGTGTCAAATGCCATTTTACCTATTGGGCAGTTATCAGAAGAAGCGCAAGAAGCTCGAAATAAAGATTTTTAAAAAAATATAGGAAGTTTCATTCACGAAAGTGCAGTCGCAAAAAATCAAACCAAGGCATTTTTAATATGTTTTTGAGAACCTCTGACCCAATTATTTCAAGCATGCGAAAATTGCCTACAAAGAAGGTTCAAAGCTTGCCAGAGGAGGTAATTGATTTAATTGTACCTGCAGCTCCGAACAAGAACTATTTCAGTGATGTTGGAGTTGCTGATGATGATGATAATAACGATGATGTTGATAATTAACTTTAAGATGTATAAAATGTAATCTTTAAGTTATCATACTGCACTCCTTGCACTTTATACCTATACTGATATTTGGTTTTATTTAATAAAACTATACTCAAATATACTTAGAAAACATTTTTTTTTACTTATTTTAATGGTATTAACTGAAAAATAAAGAAAAATTATCCGAACATAGCTTCCCTGATTTGATCCAAGAAAACATGCTATTCTAACCCACAGTGCGACGTGTGAAAGCAAATATTATAAACTGCCTGTAAATTGTCAAATTTGACAGACATGCACAATTACATATGTATCGTACAACTGACAAGTACACTGCAAAATACATACCGTCTAAAGCTACCTGAAGTAAGCGATAACAAAAGAAAATATGAGTAATACAACATGAGCGGACATGCTTACATATTTACTTATACATACATATACATATTAAAAAGGAATTCATTCTCAGTCCATAGAGAGGTAAATTAAAACATATAATATTATCAACCGGATTTTATGTGAACAATGCTTTACTAAAATTTAATGCAATGAGAAAATCTTCAAATTAATTTAACTGATGTCTTTCCTCAGATACAAACATGTACATACATACTCGTACATCGTACATATGTATGTGTGCTTTTTTTATGGTTGGATGGGTTGTGGTGGTGTGTATTTTTTACTTTACTACTCGTATACAAGCACCATTACAAAATTAATATTTATATTGTTCTGAAGGTCGCATTAAAAAAATTAAGAACTTTTCTTGTTTCTTTCACTTTGGTGTTTGAGTGGGTTAAAAAGGGTTTTGTTTTTGGTGTTGATTTAAAGAGTTGGGGCTTTAGACTTTAGCTGGGGAGGTTATAAACTAAGGGGATTTGCTGTTTTACGTTTGGAGTGTGTATTCTATATGTTTGTGATTATGTTACAGTTATTTCTAACTGGATCAGTTTGTAAATTAGTTTATATCAAGTTGCTTAAATTTTTATACAGTTTTGGAGCATGAGTGTGTGGTGAAAGTTGGTCTGCTGGTGTTGTTAATACCCTATATTGGGGCACTAAAGACAAAACTTTACATTAAATAAAATGTTATTTATCATTTTTTAAAATTTATCAAAGGTTTATGAACAATTTGTTTTATCAAATATTGATAAATTTAAACAAATTTAAAATGACTGCGGATAAGTAAAGTTGCATTCAACCAAAGGAACTATGGAACTTACCAACATGGTTTAGCAACTTAAAAGTAGTAAAAAGCTCTCCTATTCTATTCTACTTTGCGCCAAGGTGTTGAGATGCAGAACTCTTTATCAAATTAATTGTAGCATGGCAAAGGGTTTCCTTAATTCACTGCTGCCAAATCTTGCAAACACTCTTACTTTATCCCATTATCCTGTACAGCATTATGACAGTCATTAGTTGTAATTCTTGCCTTGTCTACGCTTTTGTTTTTTGTATTATTTACAAAAATATAAAAATAACCAAAAAGTACATGGGTCTTTACTGTTGCTTACATTATTAACACAAAGTATGTTTGCCCCAGGATTAATTAGGATTTCTACAGGTGTTGTTTGGCTTGTGGTTGTCGTCGACATTGTTGTCATTATTTTTATAATAACATCATCAGCACCAACGTCATCTTTAGCAAACATACTCATAATCATCATCTACTATATGTTGAACATGTTGGGGTAGATTTAAACAAATCTATCTAATTAATTTATTTGTTGGCGTAAGTATACAAAATTTAGTTGAAATGATGCTAAGATGGTGGTTTATTTTTGTTAAGGCTTGAGCTGTAAACCTCATTTACTGGCAGAGCATTGTGAATAACTTTATATTATTTTTGTATCCTTGTGATAATTATTTTAAATCCTACATGATTTCTAGAATGGTTTAAGTACTTGAAGTCTAAGTAAATGAGCTTAGTTTGTGTATTAGGGAGATTTAGTTAGTTTGTTAGAAGTTAAGAAAAATTTAAAAAAAATGTCAAAAAATTAAAAAAAGTTCTTGAACTTAGAATTTAAAAAGTACGGACCAGACCAAACCAGATCGTTTAGGAATGACAGATTTTTTCTAAAAAATTTTGATTGAGCCGCATTGTGCCGTGATAGCACTGTGCTCGATTTTGACACTTTTTTTAGCTTTACCCACCCAGTGGTGCTAACTGTTTTGTTAAGTTAGCTGTAGTTTTCCAGATATAGTGTTAATAAAAAAATTAAGGAGGTGGCGCAATAAATATTCGCGTAACTCGAAAACTGTTTAAGTTATGATAAGAGTAAGCACACTAATTATGCTGGCTTTGACCAATTTGTTAAAAATTTTGTATTTTCTATAAAAACGTTTGTGTATAACAGTTTTTTTTTCTTCAGAAAATTTTCGATGTAACAGCTATTTCTTCAGAAAATCTTTTGTATAACAGTTCTTTCTACAGAAAATCTTCTGTATAAGAGTTTTTTCTTTAGAAAATGTTCTATATAACAGTTTTTTGTATGAGAAATATTTCGTATAACAGTTTTTTTTATGAAAAATAATGCGTATAACTAGATTCAGCATACTCGTTTTAGCTTTACCAATTGGATGCCCCTCTTGTCGGTTTTTTCAACTACCACAGTGTAATTTATGAATATAAGTTTTCTATTAGATAAAATAGTAACTGAATTAAAAATCTAAACTATAATTTATAACTATTACAAAATAATAAATACTTGTTTTAATATAAAAAAAAACAGGAAATATTTGAACCGCACTTTATTTTGTCCAACAGTGTACATTAGAACCAATCTAATAGCGTATATCTTTGAAACGAAAATTAGTTACAAATTTCGTCCTAATAGCATCATAAACAGACCACATAAACTAAAAAAAAATCATACAATTCCGACTAAACTATGGATTTGCTGGATACAAGGATAATGTCAGGAAATGGTTAATTTATCTTCTCACTAGGGATGCCAATCCCGAAATCCCGACTTCGGTTAGAGTCGCTGAAGTGTCAAAATTGGACGATTATACAATTGTGTTCGCGCGTAAAATTTAATTACAACTTTATTGAAAAAGACAAGTACAAAATGAATATTTCAATAAAAAAAAAAACGTAAGTATACATTGATATCATAGTTTATTTCGTTTTGTTAAATTTTCAGCATTAAAATAACTACAGCAATGCAGTTTAGGCAATTGGTGGATTGCATGGAGGAATGTCCAAACTTGGCCACAGGAGCTCCTCAGTTTGGTAGCAGCAAATCTACTATGGAATGTACTATGAATATATTCATACTTCAAACAATTTACACTTGTTTAAAAAGTTACGAAAGAATCCTTGTTTTCTAATAGAAAACGTTTTAAAATACTTTTTTTATCAAAAAATTTTAAAATTTCTTTAAATTTTATTTTACTTTTTTGTTTGTTTATGTTTATTTGATATTTTTCAAAATAGTAGGGTTGCCATCTTGTAAGGTTTTGTATTAAATTTTGTATGAAGAAATATAAACAAAAAATATTTTTTAACACGTTGGCAATAGTAGGGTTTCAAACAATTTTGACATATGCGCGAATTAACATAATGCTTGGTTTTCACTATGTCATTTTTGTTGTTAAATTGTCCAAATTGTTGGCAATTGTATGAAAACGGGTTGTCATATGGCGTCATCTATGTTTGCAATCATGATTGCAATCTCATTAGACGCCATAGACAACCCGTTTTCATACAATTGCCAACAATTTGGACAATTTAACAACAAAAATGACATAGTGAAAACCAAGCATAAGTTTCGGTCGTCGGAGTCGCGAGTTGGGCGAGTCGCGTTCTATAAACAGGCTGTAAGTTTTACAAAAGCAATTAGAAATTCCTATAAAAAAGCTGTAATTGATTTAAAAGCTCCAGTGATAAAGAATTTTACTTTTACTTAAGCAAATAGTTGTCATTTGAAATCCGATTAAAATAAAACATAACCTGCAATGTCTCACTCTCTTGTTTGGAGACACTTGGCATACTATGGTTTTACAAGATATCAAAAATATATCCACTAATGCTTTGATAGGCAGGGTAAATATTCATATTCGATACCTACCTAGGCCAGATAATGCTGGCTCAATACATTATTTCTGTCCCCTATCAACTCTCTTCTCTTGAAGCCCAACATTGATGGCACAGAATTAGTAGAAATTTGAATCAAGTAGGATTTTTGTATAATTTCGTTTCTTTCTTTAGGAAATCATTGCAAATTTTCCTTAAATTCTTACTAAATTAATGAACTAACAACCAATAAGTATTTCTTAAATTAAGTTTCATGTCAAACCATACTTTTTTATTTGCAGCTTCTTTGCTACCAACCCCGCCCAAAATGCTATAAAGGAAGTGTTTTATTACTTGTAGTTTGAAATGAATTTTTTATGAACTGTTTTTTTTCTGAATATGAAAAACTATAGAGCAGACATGTTACAAAAAAAAAAAAAAAAAACAAACACACACATAAACTCAAATAACTAAATACACAGATAAAGATACAAAAATATGGTTAAAAGTCCTGCTGTTTAGAAGGTGAGATACATGTAAACATTTTTCCAATTGAACATGTTTTCAAAAACAAAAAAAAAAAAATAAATTTGAAAAACTACAGGTTCATGGCCAAATTACAGCAGAGACCATCCACATAAGTTAACGATGGAGGAGAAAAGTTGGGAGTAAAAGAAGAGTTACAAAATAATGATGTTGCTGTGGTTGTTGGGGTCAGCATCAATTACTTGTTGGTCATGTGTGTAGTGTGTAAATTTATGTCTGTCTCTCTGTATGTCCGAGAGCTGCTGCTGGTAAAACAAGGTAAAAGTCTCGCCAAAAAACAAGGATATTTGAACATTAAACATGTGTTTGTATTAGAAATTTAATAGACATACACAGCTACATAAACAACTGAATACTCATAAAGAGACAATAAAATTGGAGAAAAACATCACAAATGAATTGTTCAGTTGAAAACTTGGTTTATTGATTGAATTCTGTGGTTATACGTTTTAAAAATATAGACAACTACACACACATCCTTTACATCTTTTGCCAATTTTAATCAAAAAAAAAAAAAACGACGAAGCAATTGTCAATTTTATTTGAAACAAAAGTTTATTTAAAAAGTTCATGTTGTGTCAACATTGTTACGCCGTGTTCAAGAGCCAAGGGTCACGGTACGGCAAACATTAATTACAAAAATTCTGTTCTCTATGTTAGATTGTACGAAAATATTTATTTTATAAAGATGAAATGGTCATTTCTTTATACCAGGTGGCGCAAAAGTAATCCTCCAATCGGAAAATGCTATAAATTTGAAGGATGCATTTCCCGGGCGCCTAATCTCCCGTTTTGGCGATTTGCACTGGCCAGCAAGATCGCCTGATTGGAAGTTTACTTTTGCGCCACCTTGTATTATAAAATAAATAAATATAGAGAAATATTTTTATAACTGAAATGAATTGATTGTTGATTTTTATTGTTTGTTTTTTAAAGATAATATTGACAGTTAAATAGATTAATTGTTTTGCCAAAATTCTTTTTGTGATCAGGCTTTAATTATAGCAGAACCATGGTGCAACTATACAAGGTGAGTGCAGTAGCCCAGCTAACTGACTTTATTTACAATTTACTTATGTCAAAAGTAATACTTTTTCAAGTATTTTTTACAGTAGTACATTATTTTACACAAACAAAATGTCTGTTGTTTCTGTTTTGTGTTGTATTTGTTGTCGATTTGCACACACCTTGTATAGTTGCACCATGAGCAGAACATTACAAATTATATGGGAGAATACATGTATCGAGAAGTTTAATATGACTTAAACTGCTTGTGCTATTTTTTTTTTAAGGAACATAACTAAATGATGTCCTAATAAAAAGGCAAGATTTTAATTATGTTTTATATTGAATCAACAACTACACAGCAGAGCTGATTTGCACATTATTACAATTTGCCAACAACATAAATTGAATAGAAATTTAAAGAACTCATCATGAATTGAAAACGAAAACAATGAAAAGTTCAATGATTTCATTATTAAAATAAAATTATTAGAGTTTTCTGTTTTTTTCTAAATCAAAAATTGTTGAACTTTTGATATTTGTTATTTGAGGGCAGTGCAGAAAATGCATTCCAATGTGTTTATTGTCTCAAAATATTACTTTACAATGGTATTATCTGAATTATTAAATTAATAAATTCAGCCAAATAAAATTTCGCTCATAATAATTAAAAAAAATATTATTAAATTGATTATGAATTAAAAATGCTTTAATGCATTTGTTTAATACCAAAAATGAACTGAATTAACATTAAAATTAACTAATTTTATTATTCAAGCAATATCATTTCATTTAAGTAGAAATAACTCTGTCGCGATATGGAGCTCCAGTAACAGTTTGGGCTTGGCTAGCCTGGTTTTCAAAATAGTATGGTCAACTGATGCCTCCATACCCACATTTCGTTAAATCGCAAGATTGTTTTGTGAACACATGATTAACAAAATCTATCAAGGTGAAAATCGAAAATGTGGTCGCCAAACTTCGTTCCTCTAAAATCCTGTGTATTTCCCTAATTTTTCTAAACTGTAACCGTCAAAATGTTTTTTGTTAGCAACACTGCACTTGAGATGTATTCTTGATAGCGCTTCCAATCATTAAAGTTATGAGGATCATTTGATTTTTCTTATTGTGAAAGCTTCCTACAACTGTCATTACACAGAAAAAAATAAAAATGAGTTTCAATTAAATAATTTGTGGAATCAATTAAAAATTTAATTGAAATCGGACCTGTAAACAAAATCATAGTATCAAAAAAAAATTTGAGATTAATTGAAAATATCAAAAAAATCAGAAAAAGTAATTGAATCAATTAAAATTTCAATTGAAAATTATTTTAAAATCAATTAAAGGTTAATTGAAAAAAACATGATTTTTTTTTCTGTGTATCTCATGTTCCAAAAAACGTGACGCAAAGTGAATTATGATTTTCTATAACAAACTATGTAAAGATCCTAACTTCGATCTATCTCTTTCTAGGGTTACGAAAATACTAAGTCGTCGGCTTTCTTTTACAAAAAATTGGTCCAATGTTTGCTGAAACAATTCTTTAACGTTAATTAAATTTCCTTGTAGCAATTGTCTGCATTACTAGCACTAGCATTATCGTTGGATAATGCTTTATTTTTTATGACATCAAATAAGTTTTTGGTTTTTGTCTGCAATACCATTTTACTTAAAGGTGTTCTCTGAGCAAGCTGATTTTCAATCCAAATAGAAATCAAGGACTCCATTTTGATCATCAAAGCACTTGTTGTAAAAATTAAAAAAAAAAAATTAAAGACTCGAACCCAAAACAATGCAAACTCGAAAATCTAACGACGTACAATGAAAATTAACTTTGAAAAACGCAAAGCGAGGTATTGGTGTATACAATGGGCGGTAATAGTAAGTACTATTATTCTTAACTGCTCACTACAAACTCCAATTTGAAATTTCGTCCTAATAACATAGGGCTATATGGACTGAACACGACGATGTTGTTCAGATTGAACTAGCTATCAGTTTCGAAGATACAAGAGTAATGTAAGGAAATGATTCCTGCATCTCCTCACCCATCATTGTTCTTTGCATTATTCACTTTGATAGAAATTCATTTGTTATTTCCCTTTTCGTTTTAGATAAAAATAGCAAACATTTAACTCTCAATCTCAAACGATGTAAAAATTATTTTAGACATTTGAATTTTTCCTTCAAATCATTCAAATTCTTTATCAATTCTTTTTTTTTTTTTGATGATACGTATGCATTGAATAATTTTTATTTCACTGTGAATTCATTCAAAATTTAAATCATTTACCATTTTTGTCAAACAGGTATGAAAAGCTAGCAACAAAGGCGCACTCTCTTGTTGGACAGTGCGGAGCATTAGCAGAATATGTGAGACTATCACCTGGGTTCAACATTTGTAAAATAAAGTGGAAGTGAAATTTTAATTAATTTTGTGAAAATGATTTGAAAAGTAACATATCACTTTTAGTTTCACTCATCGTAGTTAAAAGTTTCATCTCATTTTCTAGATCGCCGTGAAATTGTCCATTTGGAATTGAAAAGGGTTTAGTTTCACTTCCTAGTGGAATATAGAACATAGGCGTATGTCTAATTGGCTGCATGCTTTATTTCAGTGAATAAATAATCCAATACCAACCGTTTTGAAGCCATCATGACACCTTCAGGAGATAGAGGCTGTCCAACCACATATTAGAAAAACATTTAAAAAGGTTTCGCTACGCAGTAGACAACATTACTATTTAGAAAGACATAGTAGTTCAATATCTTACGATTTCTCACGGCTGTATAAACAGCAAGATCTTTCGCCTTTAAGTTTTGTACAGACGGTTGTCAGATCTTACAATGTTATCCGAAAAATGTTTAGGAAATATCTAACAACCGTGTGCACTGAAAATGTTTGTCTTACAACGTCGTAAGAAAATGCATTGACAATTTACCTTTTGCTAACAATTTTTCAATGTCAGTACATTGCTAGCAGATTGTTAGATCTGACAATATTGTATGATCTGACAACCGTCAATACATAGCTTTAGATCCACCGGCAACCGTTTCAACGTAGTGCATAGCACTTTATATGGCATAGGTCTTAGCGCTCCTGTTATCAGAATGGTTACATTCCTTCGTACACGTTTAACAGTTTTTCGGTGGAAAGCATTCTTTAAAGCAAGCTCAATAAAATATAATGGGCTTGTAGAATTATTGGATCAGACCTTTGACTGTAAATAACCCAATGAATAATCAAGACTATGGCCATCAAACAATCATTATTTTTGTAATACATACATATTATTTAACATTATTAAAACGCGTTATTTGCCCCACTATTACGAGCCATTGCCTCTGCCCCGCCTTGACAAGCCATCAATTTGTTCACTCGGTGAAAAATTTCTTGCTCAAATAGGAATTTGTTTGGTGGGGACAACTCTTGTCTATGTTAAGTTCTTGTTAAAACAACGTTGTCAGAATATTTATTTGCACAATTATGTCTGCCATTTCCTCACATACATATAAGTACAAAAACGTACAAAGAAAGCTATGAATATCAACATCAAAACGTTTACAGAAGAACATGAAGAACATTTGTGTTCGTATTTCTGCCAACGTTTTTTTTTTTGCCAATCCCACGCCAACTCTTTTTGGAAGGCAGAACTTTCAATCACAAAACGAGGCGAAATCAAATAATTAGTATATTTTAGGACAGCCAGTTGTTTATAAAAGGATGTAAAATATTCGTAAAGATGGATTCACCCATTTGTTCCTAACAAACATTTTTTCCAGAGAAACATTTTTTTACTGAGAGTTTTTTGCAGCACGATTCGCCCATTTCGAACGATTTTTCTGAAAAATCAAAGCTGCCATATGTAAACAAAATCTATTAGTTTTACAAGTGCGGCCATTGATTTATTTTGCTTTGGGTTTTAAGTGTCAAAATACAAATATTAAATTATTTTAAAGCACTGTGTATTGAACATCACAGATAATCACAGAAATTTAAAATGAATGAAAAAAGAAAGTTGCGTTTGCTGATGGCCATGGAAATACATAAAGCATTGTTATTTGTATGAAAAAAATGCAACCTTTGGCAACTCAAGTAATTTTTGTCCAGACAAAATATAAAATTAAACCAATTCAAGTTCGTAAAAAATATTTTCTCTCTCTCTCAAAAAGAGAGATATCAAACTTCATATAAAAAAAAATTGTTCGAACTAATTTTTTGTTAAGAACGAATGGGTGAATCCACCTTAACTAAATCAGAATATGATTGATTGACAATTATTCATTTTTAAATTTATGCGTTCAGGCAGATATCAAATATACTCTTCTACATATATTTGATTATTATGATGTCATTACCAAACTATTTCTAAGTAATACGTTAAGTAATATTAAATGAAAAGTATAATAATCAGTAATGAAATCTCATTACAAAATGTTTAATGATTACAAATGAAATTTTCTTATAAAATCAATTTTCTCCTAATAAAACTTATCACGACTCCAAATCAAAGTCCATTAGTTTTAATTTCAGACATATTTGCACTAAATCTATACGAAATATTTAACTGTGATCAACATTAGAATTCAGACTGCACAACATCCAGCTACATTCAATTCTATTAATTCTATGTCAAGTGTAATATTTTGTTAAGTGTTTCTCACATTGATGAAAAAACTGTAAAAGAGAAGCAACTACGGGTGTTGCTGCCACAAGTTAAGAAAGTAAATTATAAAAACCACAACCGACATATTGCAAATTATACGTTACGGCACTTTAATGACAATTTTCTAAAGTCTACAGCAGGAGCTTTTAAAAATAGACTGAATCAAACATCATATAATTATGTATTGATAAAAGTGCCAAGAAATGATGCGCATGAAATTAACCCAATTACTGGATTGTATGTACAGCAACAGCACAAAATCAATTCAACTATTTGTAGCAATCAACAGTCATATAATGATTGCATGTGCAGCATAAAAATTATGGCAAATGTGCCGCGAGACGGGAGGATGGCTGAGAGGATGACAAACAGAAATGAAACGCACTTACAGTTAATGCTGTGGCTCTGTTACTTACCTGAGAAAACTTGATGATGAAGCAGCCGTTGCTGATGACTTTAAGGCTGATGATGATGATTGCAACCAACTTGTGCTACTACTGGTATTTCTGCTGCTGCTGCTGTTGCCGTTGCTGGCTGATGATGATGAATTGATTTTATAAATATGAGTTGAATTACCAGTTGCTGTCGTAGCCGTTGAAGTTGCTGAGGATGCTGATGTTGATGATGATGTTGATGTTGATGTTGATGTTATTGATTTTATTCTAAAATCTAGAGATGAAGATGAAGTGGTTGTTAATGGATTTGTTGTGGTGGTTCTAGTGTATGCGGCTTTAGATGTGGCATTTCTACAAATAATTTTTTTCTTGCCACAGCCGCTGTTGTTCTTGCCATAGTTATTGTAGCTGTTATTATTAGTGCTAGCAACGCTACCGCCATCATTCATCTTGCCAGTTGTGCGTTTATTGACCACATTTTGTTGTATATCTGGCTTAGTCACCGCCATCGTTGAGGCCGCCACCGACGTTGTGCTGTTGATTTGTGAGGCTATTGCTTTTGTGGCCCGTTGTTGTTGCAGCAACTTGATGTGCAACGTTTGCGGTTGTTGCAATTGTTTGTGCTGATACGTATACAATGGTAGTTTGGAAATTCGTGTAACATCTGTTGAAAATCCCTGGAATGAACAAGACGATGATGGTGTGCAAGTACTAGTTGTTGTTTTTGTTTTTATATCCGTGCTATTGGCAAGGCTTCCGGTTGTTGTAATATTGTTCCCCACACTTGTGCTGGCAATACAATTGCTGTTGTTATTGGTATTGTTACTATCACTATATCTGTGTTGTTGCTGCTGGCATTTGTTATAGTTGCCATTGTCTGTTAGATTTTGATTGAAATGTTGTTGTCGCTGTTGATTGCAATTTGCACTTAAAGTTTGATTAAGTTTTTCTTGTTTTACTGTCACCAATAATGATGCTGATGTTTGATTATCTTTATTTTGCTGTTGCTGCTGTGTCTCCTGCTGTTGTTGCCTGTGATTTGTTCGATACTCATTGTAGTCATTGTAATCATTGTTGCTGCATTCACTGCCTCCAAATTCATCTCTATTGATTTTTTGTTCATTGCTCCCTGGATAATTACTGGTGGCACTATTATGTATTGCAGCATTTTGCAAATAGTTGTTGCTTTGATTTGTTGTATTGTGACTGCTACTGCTACTGCTGCTGTTGCTATTGCTGTTGCCAATATTCAATGAAAATGGTGTATAGCCGGCTGTGGAACGTGTATGCAAATGGTGTGAGTTTGAACTCAGACGTGAACTCGGCGATGACCTTAGGTCATTTAGCATAATATCCAAATCAGTTGCCAAAGAGCTTAACAGCTGTAATGAAAACAAATTAAAACGATGATAATGAAAATTTAAGTTTGATAAACACGTTTAATAAACAAAAATTACTTAATTTTATAAATTATAGTGACAATAGTGAGTTTATGCTACATTACCTGGAAAGTATAAAGTAAACAATTAACTTTTATTTGCATTACAAATATAATAACAGAGTGACACAAAATCGAACTTTCCGAATGGGAATGGTATGTGACAAATTTTAATTGAAAGTTGACATATACATAGCAATACCTTCAATGGTTTGTTTTAGTTCAGTGAGAGATTTATTTTTATACACATTTGAAGTTGGTGATTTTGGAACGCTGTCTAACAAGGAATGATGATTGCAAATTTGAGAAAATAATGCTTTACAATTGGTCTTATCACATTCCCATTTTGTTTGTTGCACAGTGTAATAAATCAAGTCAAGTAATTAGATATTCTTTTGATTCAGGCCTTCAGCCTGATTTTACAAATTGAAAGCGAAATAAATTTGTTTTAAAAATACTGGGAAAGTGTTGGAGATTTAAATTTTTAAAAGCTATTTCTTTTCTACATAGTTACAAAATGAGGCCCTTAATGTTCATTTCCTACAACGAATCTATGCTTAACCTTATTTCAATTCTCTCATATTTATTATCAGTTTCAAAATCATATCGAAAATGATGTCAATGCAGGTATGTAAACAAGCAGTTATCTAACATGTTATCAATCAATAAAGACGTCATTGTTCTTTTTTTTTAGTAACAAATGATTAATTGTTAAATTCATAAGTGATGTTGTATGTTGTATGTTGTATGATACAACTATCGGATTGTGAACACAATTTTGAGCAAAGTCGTATGCTGTTTATGTTGTCCAAATTTTAAAATTACAAAAGAAAAATATTTTAAAAACAAATATACAAAAAATAAAATAGGAATATTTTTCAAAATTAAAACAAACCGTAGTTTTTTCAACAATTTAATTATTAAATTATAAAAATTTTCTGCTTATTTATTTTATTTTCTTGTTTTTAATTTGTCAATCAGTTTATGATTTGAGTGTGTTACCATTTTTTTTACACTAAAATGAGTAATTTTTATGTTGAAATACATATTTTAACTTTTGGTAACACTTAAACTTTCATACAACATTCGAAAAACATACAGTGGAAAGCAAAACTGTCCGGATGTTTTGCATTAAGGATAGTGCTTTTGGATGCGCTCATGCGGCCTATGTCAATAGTATTATTTTCCATCAGACTGGTATCGGTTGACTTCATCTACTGTGGATTTTACAGAAATGAAGGCGTTTTTTCACATTTCTCTCGGAAAGTGCTGGCTTTTTCTCTTTCACACTGGCTACTAAACCAATTCTATTTAATGCGCGTCTAACCGTACAGGAACTGACATCCTTGCCAATACTTTTTTCAGTATTTTTCGGCGTCTTGATGTCCTTATTATGTAGCAAACGTTCAATCTGTCGGGCATCACCATCAGAAAGCAGTCTTGGTCGATCCCCTTGGTTATTATTGCAAGCTACATTACGCCGTTTTTTTAAATCATTTACCGTGGATTTACTTATAATTATAATAATTATAATTATTTTGCAACAAATTTATCACATTGTTTTCAATATCAGTTGGTCTTTTCTCATTTTTAAAGATCCTTGAATTTTTTATTTAAAACGCAAGTTAATCACTTCACAGGTCAAACTAGTATGCACAAATAGAGCAATAAAAGCTTGATAACGAGATCGCAACAAACAAAAAAAAAATCAACGGGTCAAAAGGTTATGGTAGATTTTAACAGAGCAATATCGTGATAATGTTTATTTCCTGTACTGTGCAAAAGTGTACGAATAGTGAATTATTTGTGTATGTCTTTTTTTAATTTACTTATTTAGATAGATATATTATCATTTGTATTATTTTCATTACCTTACTTCCTTAATGCAAAACATCCGGACAGTTTTGCTTCCCACTGTATTTATGTAAAAATGTCGTAGGTATTGTACAAAATATTAATATAGAAATTAACAACAACATTTGTACAACTATTGTAAATTCAGACGACGTACAACTCTTACGACACTACAACATCACTTGTGAACTCACAAATATTTTAGAAAAATACTGAAGAAATACACACTTAAAACACAACAAAATGCTTTTAAAATAATTACAAATGCTTTAAAAACAAAAAACCTAAAACAATAGTTATGTACAAGAAACTGAAACAATTTAAGTAAAACATTTCAACATAACAGTCTGAAAGTACACGTCTCTTTTGAAACAACCAAAGAAATAAAACGAATATTAAACAAAAATCAATCGAAAATGAAAATGAAAAAACGCGTGGCCAAACGTCCTTCCCTTAAACCCATACTTTATGCAATCGCTGCATTATTTGTTGCTTTAACTGCAGTTGTAGTAATGGACTGGAGAAAACCAACACTGACTGGTGAAGAAAATTTAGATCAGAATGGCGATAACAAAACAGAACCATTTATAAATGCTTTTAAAGCGACAACAGATCATCCGCCTAAGCCACCTCAGCCTCATCCTAAGAGATTTCCTATACCCAAAAACTGGACTCATTTGGATTTGAATCGTATGCGTGAGGAACACAAGATACAAATCAATAAAACTTATTTTGAGTTGCCCAAAGCTGAGGGACCATTCAGAGACTGGGAAGATTTTGAGTCGATGATGGAGGATTTGCAACGTGTCGGTTTGGGAGAACAAGGTGAAGCGGCTTATTTACGCAACGATTCGTTGAAAGAATTAGAAAATAAATTGTCTATGGAGAATGGTTTCAATGCCTTGCTGTCCGATTATATATCGGTTAATCGTTCGGTGGCGGATGTTAGAGATGAGAGGTGAGTGTAAAAATACTTTCTTTTTTTTTAAGTTTTAGTGTTATTTTTAGCTTGCCTCCCACATTGTTATTTATCAGTAACCTTAATGTATGAACTACTAATGTTGTACCATGTTATTCTTATCATACAGCTGCTTATCAAAATCATATTTGGCCCAATTGCCCACCGTCAGCGTCGTCATACCATTTTACAATGAATACTTTTCCGTATTGCTGCGAACGATCTACAGCATCGTTAGAAGTTCTCCTGAGGAATTATTAAAGGAAATAATCATTGTGGATGACTGTAGTGATCGTGAGTACTTGAAACAAGAACTAGAGCAGTACATCTCACAACACTTTGAGAATTTGGTGAAAATTAAACGTTTAGAAGAACGCACGGGTCTTATTGGAGCCCGCTTGGCGGGAGCCCGTGAAGCAAGTGGTGATGTTTTGGTATTCTTTGATTCCCACATAGAATGTGGCTACAATTGGCTACCTCCTTTACTACAGCCAATTGCCCTCAATCCCAAAATAGCCACCTCACCCATAGTGGATGTTATTAGTCATTCCACATTTGCCTATACGGAAGCTGTAAAGACTGCCTTAAGAGGAGCTTTTGATTGGAACATGATTTATAAGTTAATGCCCCAGTTGCCTGAGTTTTCTGCCGATGCCACAGAACCTTATCCGAATCCCATTATGATGGGTGGCCTGTTTGCCATAAATAGAGATTTCTTCTGGCATTTAGGAGGCTATGATGAGGGTTTGGATATTTGGGGAGCCGAACAATATGAATTGAGTTTTAAGATTTGGATGTGTAGCGGTTTGTTGTTTGATGTGCCCTGCTCCAGAGTGGGTCATGTCTTTCGGGGACCCATGGAGACTAGGCCCAGTGCAAGGGATTATAATTTTGTGGCAAAGGTGAGTAATTTCTAAAGATTTTAAAAATGTTTCATAAAATAAATGTTTTCCATGTCTTGCAGAATCATAAACGTGTTGCTGAGGTCTGGATGGATGATTACAAACACCGTTTCTATGAACGCAATCCTACACTCTATGATAATTTAGATGCTGGGGATTTATCCAAACAAACAGCCTTAAGAGACTCTTTGCAATGCAAATCATTTCAATGGTTTCTTGATGAAATTGCTCCGGATTTACTCATCAACTATCCAGCTACAGAAAAGGAAAATTATGCTTCGGGAGCCATACAGAGTCTGGCTTTTCCCTCTTACTGTCTTGACACGCTCAATGGTGACAGCAATAGTAAAGTGGGTCTATTCTATTGTGCCGAAAATAAAACCCATCCACAGAGTAATCAATTTTGGCTGTTAAGCCTAAATCGTGAGATACGTTTGCGTGACAATGCTCTCTGTTTAGATGTCCAGAGTATTAAACCAAATGTCAAAGTCTTGATTTGGGAGTGCCATCAATTGGGTGGTAATCAATTCTGGGCTTATGACGTGAAGCATCAATGGCTGGTTCATGGTCAGGCGGGTGTTAATTGTTTGGAGGCCGTGGAAAATAATGGCAAAATGTCGGTGCGTGGTAATGCTTGCGACAATTCTAATCCACGCATGAAATGGCAGTTTGGTCATGTCAATCATGAGCTAATGGAAAATTTTTATGAGGGTGTGGATCTCTGAAGTGAATAAAGTTTGCTATGGATATGGGAAAAGAAAGTGAAAGGTTTTATTATAGTTCAACACATTGTAATCTTAGTATCAAATGTTGTTTCACAAAGAAATTCTGGCGGCTTATTAAATTTCCAGTATTTCCTTTGCAAACCTCGTTACTTAATTCATAAAATACAATTAATTTTCTTAATTGTATTTAAAT
The DNA here is from genome assembly GCA_950370525.1 of Bellardia bayeri. Classification (NCBI taxonomy): domain Eukaryota; kingdom Metazoa; phylum Arthropoda; class Insecta; order Diptera; family Calliphoridae; genus Bellardia; species Bellardia bayeri. The sequence continues at coordinate 68,203,320 of OX493266.1, read as the reverse complement.
ATTTTCAAGTTTCTTATTTTCTTTAACAATCAATCATTGAATAAATTTCTTATATTAATGCATTATGCCAGCACCATTAGCCATTTGACCTTGTTTTAATCAATCATTTTCGTTTGAATTAACTGTTTATTTATTAGATTTGAAAAACTCAAAAATATCTGCAACAAAAACTACAAAATCATGCCCCAAAATATTGAACATTAATACACAAAAAAAAACGTGAATAAGTTTCTTTTTAAATACAGGCCAATAAAAAGCTTTATCTTTAACGACCCATCATTGCCGTTGGATGTTGCACAAACTAACAGTTTAATTTTCAACACACACACACCCAACCCACAAACTTTGTTAAGATTTTATAAATATTGAGTGGTGTTTGTGCAGCAACAGCAGCATCATAACAGCAACAATAAGATGTTGTTATCAGTGTCTATATAATAATACTTCACACTTATGTTGCTGCATGCAACATATGCAAGAATATAACTAAATTATTTGTGCCTCTTCACAATCATTGTCAGCATCATCATCTTCGTCATCCGCCTCATCAGCTGCAGCATCAACATTACTGTCAGTCATGTGTTTTTCTCTTGTCTGTCTGTATGTCTGTCCATCTGTCTTAAGAAGCAACAACTTTAATGTTGTTGCAACTATTGTTTGAAACTTTACTGTCATGCAATATTTACTTTTGTGGTTTGTTGCAAGTTATATTGTTATATTATTGGGTTTGGTTGTATTGTGTTTTGTTTTGTTGTGCCTCACCTTACTATGAAATTTGATATAGTTTTAATGTTGCTGCTGCAGTTTATTATTGTGGCATGTTTATGTTTATTACCTAAACGACGACTAATTTCCATATTTAAATGTTGCCATTAATTACAAACATGCATGTCAGTCATGTTTCGCTACGTTCAGTATTTTTTCCCACTTGCTACTTTGTTTTTGTTTCATTTTGCTGATTTGTTGAAGATCAATCTTTGTAGCCGTTTTGTTTTAAAGTGGAAACTGGAAGTGTATTTAAGAGTGAGTGGCTGTGTGAATATTTAATGCAAACTAACGGTTTTAGTTGTGGTCTGTTAGAAAATTTTAATGATTGTATCCTTTGGGCCTGCAGGCGCAATGTTCTAGTTTTATTTTAAACATGAATACAACTAAACAAATTAAGTACTTTGTTTGTTGGAAGTGGCATTAAAAAGGTTTTTATTAAGAGTTGCCAGCAGTGTTGCCACATTTAGAAGATTTCATAAGAAAACTGCACAAAACTGAAAACTATTTCTAGATACCCATTCATTAACTCCACAGGTCGCTCTGAACAAACAGAACTTGTCACATTATAAAATGCTTTGTTATATTGCATAAACGAATTTTCTGTTTGTTTTCTTTAAAGCGCAATTTGGAATTCGTTTCCGTTTTGATAATTTTAAGGAGTTTCACTCACATTAAATTGTTTGCATCTGAATAGTTGATGGCATCCTGCCCCTAGTGGATATGAGCGGCGACCAATGATCTACATACATCCAAAGGTTTTGAGTGGCGAAGTAAAAGCTTATTCATTATTCTCTCTGTATTAATGTTACTAAAGGTGCTATCAGACGGGATGTATTTCACATATGTACTGTCACTTTTCTTACCCATATGTAATACCGTATGTATGTCATGTATGTTTCTTTAATTTTATTTTTCACACAATTTTGTTTCAAAACAAACCAGCTGTTTTGTTTATGTTTGTCACAGAAAAATAGAGCGTGTTCTAATCGAAAAAAAAATACATATGTATTTCCACATGTATTTTACACATGCAACGTTTCATATGTATCACACGATGTGTACAACTTTTACAGATGGAAAATTTGACAGTACATATGTAAAATACATCCCGTCTGATAGCACCATAATTACTATTAATTATATTCAAAACTAGTATCTCCTATCCTTTATAAATGTTTCACTATACAATGGGGAACACAAATGAGTACATGTTTGTGCTTTGTGCATTTTTGATTGCATAAAAATTAAACTAATAAAAAAAATTTTTAAATGTTTTTTGTCATTTATTTTAGGTTTAATGCTAAACAAAAAAATTTGCAATACAAAATGAAAAATAATAATTTTCGACAGATAAACAATTAGTACTAAAAAAAACTTGCATTTACTCAATTTTGAACAAGAGTGGCTTTAGTTTGATATTAATTTAATTGCAAGCGGTAAACACTTTTTGCAAATTATCAAACACAAATCAAATTATCAGCCATGTAACAGAGTTTAATTCCGTTCGGAAGTGGAATGAAACCAATTTTAATTTGCTATGTGGAATAGTAATTTTAAGCTTGTTTAGGTTTTATTCCGAAAAAATTGTTAGTTTTATTTTTTATATGGAAGCAAAATACGGAACTAATTCCACTTTAGAACGAAATGAAATTCTGTGACATGGCTGTATAATAAATAAGAAAGAAAGTGTCAAAAACCATTGAGGACAATATCTAGCAGTTACATTCAGTAGCTATTCTATGCGAGTAATAGTAAAACAGCTTTAAGTAAGTCAACCAGTAGTCTAAGGCATTCAAGAAAAACGTTTAATTGTTCCCAAACAACAAATCAGAGGTCGCAAAAAGCTATTTAAGAATGCGGCCGCACGTCTCATGATGTCTCATGATAATGAACATGAAAAAAGACAAGTATTTAGCACCAAAAGATGCAATAGCAAACTGGTTACTCGATGGAAAGCAAGGCATTGTCGATAAAAAAAATTTAAGGCACGGTTAAAGTTTGCCAGAGAGCACAGAAATGCATCAATAGATGATTGGAAACGTGTAATCTGGTCAGACGAATCAAAATGTAATTGTTTTTAATCCGACGGCAAACAATATTGCTGGCACAAAACAGTCCAGAGATGTCGAAGACATCAGTGAAGCACAATAGGAGAAAAGGGTTGCTGCTTTACATGGTGGCACCTCGGAGCACTGCACAGAATGTAAAGAATAATGAGGAACGAAGACTATCTCGGTATTTTGCAAACAAGAGCATCTAACTATCATGTGGATGCAGTTACTTTTCAGCTGGATGATGACCTAAAGCACATTTTAAAAATCGCGAGAGATTGACTTAGCGAGCAGAATTTTTTTTAATGCAGTGGCCAGCAAAACATCCCGACTTCAAACCGTTTAACAATTTGTGGTCAATCGTAAAGAGGTAGTTGGGACAATTCGAATAATTTCAAGCCATTTGGACGAGCTTTGGCAGCAGGTTCAGTGCGAATGAGAAAGTATTTCAAATGAGTTAATTGAAAAATTGTTGCAGATTACTAAATATTAAATATAACATCATTTCCTAAAGTTGTTGTATGCTGCGCACAGAAAAAAATCAGTTTTTTTTTCAATTAAACCTTTAATTGATTTTAAAATAGTTTTCAATTAAAATTTTAATTGATTCAAGTACTTTTTCTGATTTTTCTGATATTTTCAATTAAATCTCACATTTCCGATTTCAATTAAATTTTTAATTGATTTCAAAAAAATTTTAATTGAAACTCATTTTTATTTTGTTTTTGGCAATATTGATAGTTGAGAATTGCGGGTTGGTTTTCGTTTCAATTAATAAATCACATTGTTAAATATTTAAACTAAAAAACATATTCCAATCTTTTTTATTAGTTTTATAACAAGTGCACAAAATACTGACATTTGTGCTCCGCACTGTAAATAGAAATGAATAAATTTGCTAAATAAGAAAGCAATTTGTATTTCTGGTCTGATGAACACCTTTTTTGTCAGCTCTTCAACTATGACTTCCGATTTTTATATAAAAGTAATATTTATCAGGTATGTGATGAAAATCGATTTCGTTCCAAAGCGAAAGCAGGTGTGATGGTTTAAAAAACGAATTCGATTTCATGTTCCATTTGTTTCTATAAAAATGTAAGCTAAAAAGAATTTGATGAAAAACGAAAATTTACTGTTTAAACTGTTTTTTAAACCGAGAAGATAATTGTGTACGTTTTGAAGAAAAAAAAAAAAAGGAAATTTAAGCTAAAATATTTACAGGAAAATGTAAGTAAACACTGTAAAATACGTACATACATACATATGAATATTTAAATAATCTTAAAAAAAAAAAAAATTCATAGGAAGTTCATGGAAAAGTTCAAGGTGACTTTTATTGAAAAACACCTACAATTGGCAAAATACTTTTTTAAAGGTGTTAGAGTTGAAGTAGAAAGATTTTGGCAAACTTTCGCTCAGGAGTTAAATATTGGAGAATCCAAATAAAACCGACCTTGTTTATACAAAAACATTCTTTGAACTTGGTTTCCTGCATATTCATGGGTCTGATCTATTTCGTTGTATATTTTCAACGCAATTCGAATTATTTATTATTAATAAAGACGTTGATAAAATGATGGCCATTTTTTTCTATTTAAAAACAACTTTAATTTTTTAACAAAAGTTGTTATTTTCACTTGAAACAATTTGAAAAGAAACACAAGTGGGATATAAAACCGTTCGATTTTGATCACATCTTACAATAAAACGTTTGTTTTTAATTTTCGATTTTATTTGAAAACAGATTTCATCACAAGTTTTTTTCTTTCGATTTAGCTCCCAGACACTATTCAAAAGCTGCAATGGACAAACACGGATTTTTAAAAAAATAACATTAATATTGGTATTTAACAATAAGCATCAATTCGTAGTTCAAAAATATTTAAAGCACTTTTTTGGTTACATAAATATGAAAACCTCAATGCGGCCGAGTTTTACATGATTAATACTTTAGCTCAAGTCACACCTGGTCTTTAACTTTCAAAATTGCAAAAATCTGTAACTTAAATAAATAAATTTACTTTTTCTTCGTTTGTTATTTTTAAATAGCAATATTACCTCATTTTTATTAATGTTGTATTATTAGTATTTTAGCACATTTAACTAAAAACGCTTAGTGCTATTGTTTATGAATAAAAGTAAAACAAAAACATTTGAACTAAAAATGTTACAAAATAATTTATTGCAATGACTACGAGGGACTACAACATTTATTTTATTGTTTTAAAACATGATCACGTTTTAGTTTTATTTCTTTTTTTTCTAGAAAAATTTAACATTATTTGTTAAAGTTTACATTAAACATGATCATAATTTTACCCTTTAATGTTTTCTTTTCTGGCCTTGTTAACTTCATATTTTACACTCTCGCCATTAGGATTTGAAATAGTAAATTTTTGTGAAAAGATTTGGTAAAGAATTTTAGAAATTAGCAATTTAACACTTTGCCAATCACTGCTACGTCAGAATTCCGATCAATAGGGCACTATTGGTCGATAATAAAAATAACTTTAAAGGAGACAAGAATGACAGTGTCAACTATAGAAGAGAGAAAGAGAGAAAGAGAGAGAGAGAGAGAGGAAAAGCAAGTATGTATATCTATATAGTTTTCTTCAGAATATCTATACTTTTTTTTAAATTTGTGTATTACAAATCTGTAAAAAGTCTGCTTTCACATTCTGACTCGTCAAGGCAAGTATTTTTGAGTGAGAAGAGAAAATAACATAAAGAGGGTACACACTTGACGGTACTAGTAAATTTTCTAAATTTCCTTTTGTTTTTTCTTTCATGCATGTTGATTTGTATGTAAGAGTACGAAAATTCAATTGCCATGTGTGAATGAAATGGCAAGTTCAAAAGAGAATTGAACAAAAACTCGTCAGCTAATACAAAAGAGTGTGAAACAGCAGAAATTAAAAAACAAAACATACTTACTAAAGAATTCAACAAGTTATTTTAAAATTTCTGATACTTTGTAATACAACTGGACATAAAATGTTGCTTTAAATTCTCAAAATGTTGCTCGAATCCATGAAATTTCTTCTGATTTATATCGTTTAAGATTTTGCGCTGCCCCAAGATAGACTTAATAGTTTCCAAAATGTTATGCACATTTTGATTGCTGGCTAATTTCATTTTATCAATCTTCTCCAACAACTGCTGTCTCTGTTCCATATTTGCTTTGTCTAATTCTTGAAGACTTAGAAATTGAGATTGTAGTATGTGTTCAAATTGTGAAGATTTTAAACAGAGTGATATTTTTTCTATAGTTTTCTGCTGTCTGACCGCTTTAGTTTTCACTTGAGCCAAACAATTTAGATTGTTGGCCTCAATTTTGTTAATTTGTTCAACACAACTTTGCAGATCAGTGTAAAATTTCTCAGCGTTTTCTTGACAGTTAGAAACCATCTTATTTTTTATATAATTGTTGCGTTTGAAAATAACAAAATATTAAATGACAAGAATTTCTCTAAAATATTGTATTTAATAAATTTGTATAGAAACACAGAAGGCGACAAAAGTATGGTAGAAAAATATTCGCTATAAATGTTAAACAATTTTGTCTGTTAATTTCACATTTTTGGATATATAATTAAATAATTATACAACATTACAATATTTAAATTTAGTAAATACTTTTGAACAAATTAGTAACTAACTTAAATTAGTAATCCACATAAAGTTTATATTCTTAGACCCAATTTACACGCAGCAATTCTTATTAAAAAGATTAATATAATTTTTTTCTTAAAAATTCTTTGGTGTTCACACAGCACAATTCATTTTGCTTAATTCGCTCGTATTTTTTTTCGAGAGTATACACAAATCTTTTCAACATATTTTGTGTTGCTACAAATGTGTTGCAACACAATGGATTAACATTTATATACGAGGCCTGATCAAAAAATAACCGTTATTTTCAAATTTCGTGAGTTACGTATGTTCAATTTTTCCATTTTTTCTGTTGTGTTGGTACATGTGTCTGTTATATATGTTGATAATATCAGCCATTTTGGATTGTCAGTTTGTTTTTGACAGATTGAAAGGTTAGTGTGCTCTTCGATTTTTTACTATTCGAAAAAATTGATCAAAGAAACTGTATTAAGTTTTGTGTAAAAAATGAAATTAAATGCGCAAGGACATTTGAAATGTTGACTGTGGCGTTTGGCGAGTCTACTATGAGCAGAACACAAGTTCAATTGTGGTATAACCGGTTTAAGGAAGGACGAGGAGATGTCAATGAACATGTTCGTCCTTGTCGCCCGAGCACGTCAACAACCGATGAAAACATTGAAGCAGTGAAGAAAATGATTTTGGATAATCGTCGAATCGCTATCAGAGAGGTTGCTGATGATGTTGGGACATCGTTCGGCTCATGCCAAGCAATTTTTACGGATGTTTTAGGCATCAAACGTGCGGCAGCGAAGATTGTTCCAAAATTTTTAGCAAAACAACGTGACATGGACATCGCTCAGGAATTGTTGAACATCGTCAACGACGCTCCAGATTTCCTTAAAAAGGTCATAACTGGTGACGAATCATGGGTGTATGGCTAAAACATTAAAATCAAAGCCCAATCATCCCAATGGAAACGTCCAGAAGAGCCAAGACCGAAAAAAGCACGCCAAGTTCGGTCAAATGTGAAGGTTTTGCTCACTGTTTTCTTCGACTGGCGTGGTGCATCATAAATTCTTTCCACAATGTCGTACGGTCAATAAGGAATACTACCTTGAAGTTATGCGCCGTTTGCGCGAAGAAATTCGTCAGAAACTCACAGAATTGTGAAAAACCAATTATGGATTTTGCACCATGATAACGCACCATCGATGTTTGTGCGTAAGTTTATGGCCAAAAACAAAATCGTTATCATGCCTCCACCACCGTATTCACCGGACTTGGCCCCCGCTGACTTCTTCCTCTTCCCAAAACTGAAGACACCGATGAAAGGAGAGTGTTCTGCTACGATTGAGGGGATAAAAAAAATCGAAACAGGAGCTATTGGCGATACCAAAAAGCGCGTTTCAGAAGTGTTTCGAGGATTTGAAAAAATGCTGGCATAAGTGTATTATATTTGAGGGGGCCTACTTTGAAGGGAAGAAGATAGTTATTGAAGAATAAATACTTTTTGAAAAAATTTAAAATAACGGTTATTTTTTGATCACACCTCGTAGTTAATAATTATAAGTAAGGCATGCAAAAGTTAATATTAAATTTAATTGCGCAAACGAGTTTTAGTACAATTCATAATTGAAAACAGCCTTTCCACGACCAGTAACGCTAGAATAGTTGGAACGGTCAACTTTTAAGAACGGCCAAATATTTTTAAAATAAAATGTTTCAGTTGCATCGCTGTAGGCCAGAAGTCTAGTAAGTTTGTTGGCATTTCTACTTTAAAATAATTTTTCCAATTAATTTAAGCCAATACTCGCCTAAAGACACTTTTGGATCTTGAAAAAGTTTTTAAGAATTTTTTATCAATGAAAATTTAGCCTGTATCAACGGATTCCCATATTTTAATATTAAAAATTCTCCATATATTTCAAAGAGTCTCATATTTTTCGGCAAATGATTCAACTTTTCTTTTAAAAGTATCTTGAGATATATGTATAAAACAATTTTGTTTTAAAATGTTTACTTGGTCCATTTCCATATCTATTTTGTTTAATACAGTTTCAAACTCAGCTACACAATCAATTATTTTAATGTGCACAAAAAGTCATCAATATTTTCAATGTCATTTACAATTGTTGGTTTAACGATTGTTGATGAAAAAATAATTATGTAATACAGAAACAATTTATTCGTACATGCTTCCTGCATACATGTAATCCGATTAAAAATCTAAAATGAAATGATTCATTTTATTTATAATCGGGTTGATGAATACTTGAAACAGTCACATAACTCGTTACACATATGTATTTTGGGCACTTCTGTCATTTTTAACAGTCGATATTAATGAAAAAAGACGTTTTAGCTCTATCCAATGCTTCAAAATTCTTTTGGCGGCAGCTTCATATGAAAATTTAATCTCATTTAAAAACCGCAAAGAAATCGAAATTTATGTCGCCATAATCACTACAAAATCGCCACGTTTGGGGAAAAATCGCTATATCTGACAGCCCTGATTGCAAGTACAATCAAGTGGGTATTCGTCTTATCTGCTTTGTGTAAAATGAGACCGTTATAGCCACAACCAGCGCTGACAACTTTGACGATTTATCGTCATTTTGACAATTTTTTACGTCAAATTTATTAAAATGACGATTGACGATTTTTCATTTTTCCCGCGAACAAAAATAACGATTTTTTAAAAGCAAAACATATGGTAAGTTTTTTCCTAAAATTAAAATTTTGTAAGTCCCCATTTTGCAATGTAGAAATTGAAAAGCAGACAGACGAAGTTTGTTGGCGAGGGGTTAAAGAGATAGAGTGTGTAGTACACGTACACAAAGTTTTAATAACGCAGACATATTTTTAAATAAAGATGAAGTGTATCTTGGCATTTACGTGGAGGAGAACCCATCTAGTTTGAATATAGAATATAGTCAATATAATATGTTTGTTGAATTCTGCGTCCAATTTTATATTAAATTGGTTTCATAAATTTTAAAACGTTTTGATTTTGGCGATAAACTTTTAGAAGGATTAAACTCCATTGAACCAAGCGTAGCTTTAAAAAAAAAAAAATTATTCAATTTTACAATTGGACAAACTTTTTCCAAATTTATTAAATGGAAAAGAATATCAAGAACTTGATAATGAAGTTCGAGAATTACGTAATATAAAATTCACCGAACTCGAAACATTGGCGTTTTGGAAAAATGTTTCTAATTTAAAGAGAGTCAATAATGCAAAGGCCTTCCAAATTGTAACACAATTTGCTTCGAGTTTAATGGCACTACCACATTCGTCGGCCAACGTTGAAAGAATTTTTAATATTGTAAATTTAAATAAAACAAAAACCAGAAATGCTTTGGATTCTTCAACATTACAAGGAATATTGTTTTCAAAAGATTATCTTAAGTTAAATAATTCTCAGTGTTTTAACATAGCAATTAAAAATGACTTATTCAAAAATGTCACACAAAAATGTACCAGAGTAAACTCACATAATACCAAAATTAAATCAATTATTTTTTTTTATTATTTAATAACTTTATTTGCATGTAAATAAAATAAAAATATTTAAAAAGTTAATAAAGAATGTTTTTTAGTATTTTTAACGCATTTTTTGTCTTGACGATTTCTTGACGACTTTTTTCTTTTTATCTTGACGATTTTTTTTTAAATTGACGATTTCTCAAAAAAAAAAAGTTGGCAGCACTGATGGTGGTGTCGACTACGAATGTGGGTTTGCTGGAGACGTTGTCGTTGCAAACACAATAATTTTGTGTGTTTCATATAATTTGGATTAATTGACAAAATTCGTTAAATAGAGGTAAATAATTCTTTCTATTTCGTTGGACTGCAGTGAATGAAAATTCGTTATAACGAGGCTATTGATAAATGTATTCGTAATAGAGAGGTTTGTTTTGTATTAAATCTTATGGAGCGTTGTAGGGGATTTCAAAAAATTCATTATATCGAGGAATTCGTTATAGTGAGGGTCGTTATATCGAGGTTTGACTGTACTAATCTAAAAACAAGATTTATGATTTCTCGAATAGACCTGAATATTAGTATAATTTTTAAAACTCAACACTATAGTTGCAATTCGAAAGAGAAGTTGCCCTGTTAAATTATATTGCTGAACGCTTCAATTGTGTTTAGATTCTTAGTAGAAATAAAGAAATTTAGTGTATGAATGCAACTTTGTATTAATCTTTTATTGAGTTAATAACCCATTTTGGCAAATCTCATAAATAAACAAATGACAACACAAATCAAATACAATACCCAATTGACCATTACACGTAGTAGTCACTGTCGACGCCTTCATCATGTTAAACGCTGCAGTTGTCGCCGGCAACATTATTAATGAACATAATGCCAGCCAAACAATGACTGAGACGCAGCAACCAACACATCCAGCACATCACCTCAACTGCCAACCAACAACCGTTCATCTAATACAGTTTCTCACAAATAAACTCGCACTTTGTAAAATGTAATAATAAAAATTTTGTAATTCAACGAATGCCCTGACAGTCATAAAATAATCAATTTTAAACGGGCACTTAAATTATTCATAAACGATTTGACAAGCGTCTTTCTTTTTTTGTTAAATACAATTTTTTTTTTATTTTTTTTAACGTTTTTTTTTATTGTTTACACAAACAAGTAATGCAATTGACAGTTTCGTTTGAAATGTTTATGTCTGTCTGTCTTTCCGTCCATCAAAATATTTGTATGTACGTATAATATTTTTTTTTTAATATTTTGCTTCAATTTTTACGCTTTGCTTTAAAAATTTCTCAGCTTAACGAAAATTTATTTAAATTTTATGTTAATCGAAAGAAATATTTATTTATACATTGTATGTACGTATGTATGTATGTATGTATGTATGTATGTATGTATGTATGTATTTGTTTATATTATTAATGCAAATGACCACAGTGATGAATTTCACTGGCGCTTAGTTGCATTTTAGAGTTTTATGGAAACTTGTAGCCGCCGTTTTTGGAGTGTGCGTGTGGCCGTTATCATTTATGGTTTCACACTACAACACACACTTTCACATAATTTTTCAAAATAAATGAATTTTGATTTGACTTTTCAATGTCGTCGCTTAATCAATATTTAATTGTAATATTTTTTTTTTTTTTTTGAAATATGTAAATGTTTAATATTGGAAAGGTTTTGTTGGCTGGTTAGAAAGACAGACGGACGGATGTATAAAAACAAAAAGTATTGTGTTTAAATTTGTTACACGGTAATTGTAGCGTTTTGTAACAATTATCTAAAATTAAATTTATTAAATGTGCATGGTGTAATTATACAAGGTGAGTGCAAATCGGCAACAAATACAACACAGAAACAACAGACATTCTGTTTGTATAAAATAATGTACTACTGTCAAAAACACTTGAAAAAGTATTACTTTTGACATAAGTAAATTGTAAACAAAGTCAGTCAGCTGTGCTACTGCAGTCACCTTGTATAGTTACACCATGATAGAGTGGTTCGAAAAAAAAGTTGTGCCATTTACCCCCTAGGATTAAAGATAATGTAAAAACAATTCCAGAAATATTTTTAATTTATTTATTTGCCACGCCTACAAATACCGTATTTTGTTCACTGTGTCGCTATTTTTAGTCTGATCATAACATTTTGTATACCGCTGCTAATGGCTGTGTAAGGGCTACATTTCTGTCCTTAATCATTTTTTACTACCACGTCAATTTCTAGTTCCGAGTTTGACAAACCAAAATTAATTTTTATTTTTTCACTTTTATTTCTTTAACATACTCATGTAAATTTTAAAATTTTGTTGATGACTCTGCAAATAATTTTGAAATGTTTCTGACCTTTTCAATTAGTAGTTTAATGTGAAATCTGTCAGTGGTTCTCTTTAATTTTCTTTTATTGAAAATTCTAAAGAAGCATTGATTTACTATATGTTAAGTGAAGATGTTTTGTATTTGTGTATGCCAAAAAAGCAGATAAAAACAATTATGCTTCTCTGGATCTTTTTCACTATAATACTAATTGTTGGGATTTATTAATTCCGAAAAATCCTGGGGTTTTTTTAAAACTTATCCTGGGAACCAGGATTTGTAAAATCCGGGATTGGCATCCCTACTTTTCGCCATCTGAAACTCGACTGTCATGCAATGCACATATACATATTTTCAATGAAGTTTTAATATAAGATTAGAAGTTTATAAATATTAAGTCAAAAAAAAAAACAAGTAAGTATAGTCGTAGTATATGTATAAAACATTTTTCAGAAATGGGTGTTATATGGGAGATATAACCTATTGTGGACCGATCATACAAATATTTAGTGCCATGACTTCTGTAAATATAAATATTTAGGTCAATATAAATACTTTTAAGAGATGTATGGAGCTTAAATTGAATTACGGCAAAGGAGTTTCGACTAATTGTGGACCGACCATTATAAAATTAGGTGTTATTATTTCTGTATATAAGAAACTTATTTGTGTCAAATTTTATTTGGATACCAACATTTTAAAGAAATTTATGATCGTTAAATTGAATTTCGAGAGTGGGCCTTATATGGGAGCTACGACTAATTATGGACCGATCATAATAATATTGTACCGTATTATTTGTACACCTATGAAATATATTTCATATTTCTTTGGGCCTACTATGTGAGTCAGCCAGCCACCTAGACGGACGGACATCGTTAAATCGACTCAGAAAGTGATTCTGATTCTAGGCGTTAAAAACATCAGCACAAATCCAATATAACAAATTTATGATTTCAAGAGAGTACATTACAGCGATAATTTGTGGAAATTTTTGTGTAAATAATTTGTACTGATGACGCCCTTGGTAGGGTAGGAAATGCACACTGAGAGTTTTTGCAACGCAATTCACCCATTCAAAACGATTTGTCTGAAAAATAAAAGCTGCCAAATATCAACAAAATCTATTAGTTTTACAAGTGGTAATACTGTGGCCACTGATTTGTTTTGCTTGGGTTTTCAAGAGTCAAAAAATGAATATTAAATTACAGTACAACCTCCCTAATCCGGACACTCGCTAATTCGGACTATCCAGTAATCCGGACATTTAAATTTCTCGGACAGTTTAGACATTTTTCCTCTGTAATTCGGACAAGTGTTCTTTTTTCTCAGTAGAATTTGTTCGCTACTTTACCGCTAGACGAAATAAGTGAGCAAGAATTAAAGAATGTGTAAACTATTTTAGTTTACTTGAGTTTGCGTGCAAAATATTGAATGCAATTGGTAGTGGAAAATCAGTCAGACAAGTGGCTGAACAATACAGTGTCTCAAAGTCGACAATATTTGATATAAAATCAAGAAAAGACAAAAGAAGAAAATATGTGTCTCAAACTTTAAAGGGATCAGATATGTTTCAACACAAATTTTATAATTTGTTTATAGAATATTTAAATTAAAATAAAAACACTAAACAGGTAAACGAAAAACCTTGAAGCAAGGTGAAAATCCTCAATTGGATGAAGTGGTGATTACACATGTGTATTCCAACAATAATAAATTCTTATTTTTCTAAATGAATATTTTCGGTCACCTTCAGTATGTTTCTTTATGTTTTCTGTAAATCAATTAAATACAAATGAATTCTTATTAGTATAGACTTATTTTCTTTTCGGTAATAAAAATAAATTATATACATATATGTACATATGTATATTTATTTCAACTATAGTCCGGACGATCCACTAATCCGGACAGTAGCTGAAACTATATCTGTTCGGATTAGGGAGGTTGTACTGTATTTTAAAATAGATATTGTATACATATGTTTTTCAAAAACATTTTACAAAATTTTTAATGCATAAATTTAATGAATAATTTAATTATACAAACACTACAAGTAGAAATGTAACATATTAATTTTTGTCCAAACAAAATATAAAATTAAACTAATTCAAGCTGAGAGTTGTTCGTAAAAAATATTTTCTCGCTATCGATAACTTTACAATTTTCTCTAGAACATTTTCACAAAGTTACAGAATGTTTGGTAACTAAAAAAGTATTATATGATAATTATATAAATTATAGCTCATTTTAAAATTGTATAGCTGAAATAATTGTAGTCAACATAAAAACTCACAATAATTTTAGCTGATTTTTTAAGATAAAAACCATCATTAAAATAATAAACAGTCAAGTTTCAAAGAAACTTAAAAACACATCCAGCCGTTTTCTGTAACAAAAAAAACTTTGACATAAAGACACTTTTGAAAGTCAATACTCTAGAGTGCATATTTGCAATATCATCCTTGACTATAATCAATTCATAACAATTCAACACGAAATAGGAGGCACATATAAATTAATTTGTTATTTAATATTTCAAAGACAACCAACCAACCCACCATTAAGTAGTTTGCAATCAAAGACTCAGGAAAGAGGTTACTCATAAAATTTAAATTAATAAATCATAAATCAATATTCAAATCTAAAATACTAAACATTTTTATATACAAATTAAGCTTCAACAAAAATCACTTTTGTGTTGAACAAGACAAAAAAAAAGAAACAAAATTAAAAATATTTCAAAAAAAAATTAAATATTTTTCAAAAATATAAAAAAATTTCGGTTCAGGGCTTGTTTTAATGCATGTTGAATGTCAGAAGCGTTAAAATTGTAACAAAAACAAGAAACAAACATTACGCTGCACCATCAAGACATTAACAGACATGCAACAAGAACAAGTGTTTAAAAGTTGAAGTTTATGTTTAATGCGCTGCTGCCGTTTATTACGCCGCTTCTAGCTTATTATATTTATGCAAATTCAAGAAAAACATACTGAAACATTTTCAAAATAATGTGCCACAATTTTGTTGTTTTGAAAACAACACTTGTCTTAAAATGCGTTGCAGCAACATGTTTTTCTTTTCAGAAATCTGAAATCTTTTAATTTTTTTGCTCTAATACAGCTCTTGTGTAGACGTATTTTACACCAATTTAATTTTTTGTGTATTTAAAAGACTATGTTGACATTAAACCAGCCAAAAACTACAAAACAAAATATATTATAAAAAGCAGTCAAAATCAACTGCTGCCACATATTGCTACATGAAAGAGACCTTCTGAGGTAGCACTCACTCATAAACGTTGAAAAATTCATGTAGCAAATTTTATTTTGTTTCTAGTTTTTTTTTGGGTTGTTTACCAACATAAAATTAAAACTATAAAATGAAACGAATGTATAGAAAATAAAATCTATTACTTCTTAACCATGACAAGAGATTTTTTTTTTGCAAAAAAAAACCAAATAAGAAAGTATAGTCGGTCAAGCCCGACCAAATAATACTCTACACCAGTATATGTGTAAAACCAGTTTTGCAGAAATGGGCGCTACATGGGAGCTATCCATACATTTAGTGGTGCGATTTCTGTTTAATAGATATCTTTTGTGTTAAATTTTATCTTGATATAAACACTTTTAAAAGAAAAAGAGACAAAATTAAAGTGATTTTCCAAGTGGAATCTTATATGAGAGCTTTCATGAATATTTATTGCGCAACCTCTTCCATTTGTTAAAAACGCTATATCTCGAAAACTAGAGCTAATCTAAAAAATCAGTTAGCAGCACTTGATTCAGCGTACTGGATGGGCCGCTCTTGGGTTTTTTTTTTAACTAGCACAGTGTAATTTATTGGCGTAACAAACATCAAACATCGGTCCCCACTATGATGGTGTAGGGTATAAAAATAGCAATATAAAACTCACATACACTCACGTACAAGGCAACATATTTATAACTGAAATGGCCAAAAAATAGCACGTGTAGTAAAAAATTAATGATTTTAAAATATTTGCTATGAAATAGAAATAGAGCATAAAACATCTAAAGTTATCAACAATAGAAATTGGTAGGCAGATAGATAGAAAATTACAATTTTCTATAGAAAATAATACATATTATAGATATTATTAAACTATGCCAGATATCGATAATATAGAAATTTTCTCTAGAAAGATATTTTCTAGAAAATTATATATGAATATTTATCATTACATTTGTCAAATCGTTAAGAAAAATTTTAATTTACCATCTTGGCCCCCCTCTTTACAACAGTGGAACAACTCAGCAATTAGTTTTTTTTACATTAATAATTTGGTAAAAGTCAACTTTATTTTCTATAAACTCTAACTAAATAAAACATTAAAAAAATCCAACAACTTGAACAAAAAATATAATGTATCATTTTTATTTTACACAAAAAAAAAACACAACGTTTTTTCCTATACAGCAGCTGCTTGCTAGTTATAGACCAGATAAAGTTAATATTGCATTAAAAAGACACCCAGAGCCAACCGAACCACCAACCACAATCTACTACCAAACTATACAAACAAACAAACAAACAAAAAAAAAAAAATTCGAAATAAAGAAAAAAAAAAGTGTAGAGGCTCCCACGCCTTGTGCTAATTTTACAGTACTTTATAAAGGCGTTTAATGCTAAATTTGAAGGCAGTGACATAATAACATAAACATGATCACGAAATGATATCTGACGATTTTTATTTCGTTTTTCTTCTCTTGTGGTTGGTTTTTTCTATTTGAATAGAAAGAAACAAATTTATGGAACCACAACAAAGGAGACAACACCGCATTAAAACAAACAATAAAGAACGTTGCAACGCGTTGTTGCAGTGTGGCCACAATGACAAAACGATGATGTAAATTTTAGCAAGTAAAGGAGGAGACTGACTTGGCAAAACTCCATAATTGAAAATGTTGAGTTGTGGACAAGATTTCCCATAAAAGATTCTAAAGTTGTCAATACTTCAAAAATTATCTAAAGGACAGTTTTTTTTCTGGGAAAAAATTTCTTTAGAAAATACAGTTGCTCACAGCTTAATTTATGCAGTGCATTTTTTTTTTTGTTCTCAAATCTCCTTAAAAGGAAATTAACAGGAACTTATAAAAATAAAATTAGTGTCATTTAAAAGAAAATAAATTATAGTCTAAACATTATTGGAAAATTAGTGCGCACAAATGTACATTTCAATGTCCCCACACCATCACCCAGAGACCAATGCGGTCCATTTCAATGTATATTAAGCTGTTTTTCACGTCACAGCTTATTCTCTGCTGACACGTATGAATTTCGTAAACTGGAAATTAAAACTGGCAATTACACAATTTAATATTTGCATACATAAATACAACATATTTAAGGCGGATTGGCATATATGCGACCAGTTTTTGGGCAATACTTGGCGAAATATTCCACCACTCTGTCAATATCGTTTTTTTTAAATCGTTTTTGTTATAGATTTTTTGTTTCTGGAATTCACCATAAATATTCTTTAATATTAAGAAGGTCGGGCGACTGTGGTGACATCAAATCTAGGCAGTTATATACATATTAGCCACGTTTGCACAATACCCAATTTTTGCTGTGAATCGTTATACTGGTAAAATCGAAAATCGATTCCTATACCCGGGCTCTCTGCGATTTCCAACAAGTTGTCCTTCAGAATCTGAAAGAACCTCAACTGGTCCATGGTTGTTTCAACAAATGTTAAATGTCTAATGACAGCAGCTGTCATACAGGCCCACACCATGACACTGCCACCACCATGCCCTTGCCCTTTAGGGTTTCTTTGTGTAGTTCTGTATTTGGTTTCCGCCAATCATGCGACACGCCATCTTAACCGAATATGTTAAACTTAGATTTATTGCTGAAGATGACAGAATTGCAAAATGCAGATTCCTTGCAAATATGTTGTTTGTTGTCTGTTTTTTGCAAAACACGTTGAAACTGTTTGCAACCCAACATTATTTGCCCAAGTCAGCTTCAACTTCAACTTTGGAGGCCAGTTGTGTTTTGAAACCAATTCGCTTTGTTCTATAACTGTAGGCAGACTTATTTGAACTATTTTAAATTGACACTTGACGTTACAAAATCGTACTCCAATTCTACAGAAAATATTGAAACGAAAAACTAACAATGCTGCAATGAGCTATCTGTAGAAACTGACTGCATATAATAAGCTGTGACGTAAATAACGAGCATTTTTTGTTTTTTTAGTTTTAATATATTTAAATGTACGTTTGTACAATAAATTATTTTTTTTTAAATTATATTTTCTTTAAGCTTAAGGTCAAAGTTTATCTTTATTTATTTCTTATTTATTCCAATATTTCGGTACAACAATATGTAGCACAAATAAAAATAAAATTTATTAAAAAATGTTTATAAAATTTTTAAAAATTGTTTATTTTCAAAACAAAAAAAGTATAAAAAATTTTTAAAAAATTTTATTTCCCTCAAGATGCTACACAATGTTGTAGCGAAATATTGTAATAAATAAGAAATAAATACAAATAAATATTAAAGAAAGAAATGGTAATAAAGATACGAATAGAAAAATCAAACAATTATAAATTAATTTTGCTTGTGAGACTATATATTTTTTTTAACAAACCAATTTCTCTTTTATGTTCCTGTTAGTTTTGTTTTAAACAAAAGAAAAAAATGCTCTGCTTAAAATAAGCTGTAAGCCACTGTAGTTATCGATTCTGAAGAAAACGAAAATTCTCCAGTTATCGAATAATTTGGAAAATGATTCACTGTTTGTAAATTCAAAAAAGGGATTCACTATTTGTGTGAATCCTTTTCTAGAACTCACACAATAACAAAAACTAATTTAAATATATTAGCGCAATTCACAATCTTGTGCAAATGGTGTTGTATCATTGCATTTGCGAAAAGGTTTAGCATATTTTAGCTCTTGCTGTGTATTTTGCTAGAGTAGAGCAAATATATGCTAAACCTTTTTGCAAATGCAATGATACAACACCATTTGCACAAGATTGTGAATTGCATTATTGATTAAAAGCTAAATTTAAATTTATTTAACATACCGCTATAGCATCCATAACAGCATTCACCATTTTGTGGCGGTTTGTATAGTCACTTGCTTGCCAGAAATTTTATTGAATATTTTTTAGGACTTTTTCCAGTTTCACTTTTCTTTAGCGCCAACCCGACGAAAGTAGAAAACTTCAGAGTGAGAATAAGCAAACTTTAGCACTCGCCACTCGCCGACAACAACCACAACAATTCCAACAAATGTTATTAATAATGACCAGATGATATCTTGTTGACATTTAATTTAGCCACCGTTTTTGAATGTTCCATACCATGCCACAAACATTCACTTTATTTCAATTTCATTGCAGCAGCAGCAGCAGCAGCAGCACAAGTGTATGATGGTGTATTTTAAGTACTTGTTCAACATGCATCATATGAATATGAATATGGGAGTATGGAGTATATTTTCCGGCTACTGTCAGTTTTATTACAAGTTAATCCATAAAGATGATTGAATTTCACATTCAAATAAGCTGATGTGAAACAAGCTGGTTTCTTTTTTGAATTTGTTTTTCTGTAACGTTTCTGTTGAATTTCAAGGATTAATGTTTAGGAAACTGTCTGTTTGGTTACTTTTTTTATGATTTAAAGATTACAAATTGAAATCATTTTTCTTTCTAAGTGTCTGTAGTGAAATGTTGTTAGTTGTTGTTGTTGTTGTTGTTCACAATCTCTTGTATTACTTTCATTTCAATTTGTTTTTAACATGTAACTACATCATACGTAGAGTTAAAACTCACTCAGTTTGCATTTCATTTAATTTCAAATTTGAAATCTTTTCACAAGGATTTATTTCAATTTTCTTTTGCTGTTTTTGTATTTTGTTGTTGTTTTTGTGGATATTTTTTTTATAACAATTTTGTTTTTATTTTTAATTTTAATTGAATAGACAATTTGGTTTTTTAAAAATTATTTACACTGAATTATTTTTTAATTGATTTTTGCTAAAAATTTTTCTTTCATTCAGTTAATGAATTTTTTGTTTTACTGTTTTATTTAATTTATCACAATTTTGTTTAAATCACATTTGGGTTTATTTATTATTAAGTTTTTTATTTGTTTTATTTTACAAGTTTCTTTTCATCTATAATTAAGGAAAAATATATGAATAAATATAACGTGTTCTTCTTAAAATATTTATTCAAGCGGAAGAAGATCTTTAAAGTGCAAAAAATTTTCATTCAAACAAATTTTATAAAAAAAGAACAGAGTAGGTAAAATTTCATTTTTTTTCCTCCTTATAAAATTTAAAAATAAAAATCACGAAAACAATTTTTATATCAATTCTTTGATTTATTTATTTCTTTCACGAAAGAAATACACAACTTGCAAAAATGAAATAAAAAGAAACATGTAAGGCCATTTAATACCCTACAATCAGTATACGTATAAAACAGTTTTTCAGAAATAGCCGTTATATGGGAGATATAACCTATTGTGGACCGATCATCCAAAAATTTAGTGTCATGATGTCTATGAATATAAATATTATGTGTGTTAAACTTTTTTTTCGATATAAATACTTTTAAACGATTTATGATCTTTAAAGTGATTTTCGGAAGTGGGCCTTATATGGGAGCTTCGACTAATTATATAATAATTATATAATAAAATTGTACCGTATTATTTGTATATATATGGAATATATTTGCGTTCCATATTATTTGGATACCAACATTTTTGAGAGCGTTATGCTCTTTAAAGTGATTTTCAGAAGTGGGCCTTATATGGGAGCTACGAGTAATTATGGACCGATCATCATAAAATTAGACCATATTATTTGTACACATATGAAATATATGTTCAAACAATATTATTTGGATACCAACATTTTTGAGAGAGTTATGTTCTTTAAAGTGATTTTCGGAAGTGGGCCTTATATGGGAGCTACGAGTAATTATGGACCGATCTGCACAAAAGTTGCAGATGTAATTTGGTTTCATTTACCACTCATTTGTGATGAAATTTGTTTGGATACTTGCATAGTTCAAACATTTATAATCGGTAAACCCCAATTTCGGGAGGACATTTGTATTGGGACCAGGTGAAATAATAGACCAATCCACCAGTTTCAATCCCATCCATCCTTGGGCCGAAAAAATAGCACGTACCAAATTTTATCGAAAAATCTTCAAAATTGCGACCTGTACTCTGCGCACAAGCTTTACATGGACAGCCAGCCAGACGGACGGACCGACGGACATCATTAAATTGACTCTAATTCTGAGTCGATCGGTGTACTTTAAGGTGGGTGTTGGACCAATATTTCTGGGCGTTACAAACATCAGCACAAATCCTTCCCCACTATGGTGGTGTAGGGTAGAAAAATAATTTTAATTTTGCTTCACATGCATTATGTAGAAAAATAAAATTCGCGATTAATTCTTTTTAATTCAATTCGCGAAAAAAAACTTTGCATTATTATATTTAAATTTCTTTTGCGAATTTTATTTATAAATTTCGCGAATCGAAAAATAAAATTCGAATGAAATTCGGAAACTAAATTCGATCCAATTAATTTCTTTCGCGAAAGAAATCAATTCGAGCATTCGCGGTACTCTAAAAAAAACAATTATTAAATGATAAAATTAAAACCCCCAACCGCGAAATACTGCAGATAAACCTATTATTTCTTTAGGTTTTGCCGCAACTTTCAGGAAGTTACTTTGAATTCTATTTGAATTTTACACTTTGCTATCAAAACACTTTGTTAACACGCAAAACCCCCTTTCTAGGTGAAGGTCATAGAATTATAGGCACATTTGCGAATTTCGTTTGCATGATAACAAACCTACCTCAACTCATAATTTAATATTCATAAAAATTTCTTTAAAAAAAATAACAAAAAAAAATCGTATACATAAAATTGACCTTAAACCATATTTAATTCTTTTATGATTATTTTTCTGTTTTTGTACGCATTCATCTCACATTTGTTTTGCTGGTCTTATCTCAAGAAATTTATATACTACTTGCGACTGAGTGACTGACTGCCTGTATTTATGTGGTAAATAAATACAAATGTTGTATCTCAGTATAAGTATTTTTTTTTTATTTATGTTTATTTGTCCACAAATCTGGTAAATAAATACAATACAAAACAGTAAATATTATCGATTTCATTTGAGACTCTTTGTTTGTTTTCGTTTTTTGTTCTTTAGTTTTTTAAGCTGCTTAAGAAAAGACTTTGCAAAGATAACTGTGGAAGAGCAAAATGAAAGAAGAAGTAACAATAATAAAGTAACTGGCAGACAAATGGACACTTAAGTGAACATAACAAAAAAGATAGATATAAATAAATAAAACTATTTGTAAGGATGAGCAGCAGATAAAAGAATTATTCCAACTTAATTGTCTATTTACGATTTACCTTTTTTTGAAAAAATAATTAAAATTAAAACAATAAAGAAACAAAATGCAATTAAAAGCAACAACAGATATAACATAAGTTTACAAATTACAAGAAATTCCTTAGGTTTTTATGCAATTAAGTTCAATCTTGGAAAGAAAAGCTCAAAAGAGAAACAAATTTTCTCTTAGCTGACCAGGCTTGAGTTTTTCCCACAACAAATAACTTTGCGCATATGATGGCATCTAACCTTCTGATGATCCGTGCAGGAAAAATTCGCCCAAACTCTTCAGTTTCTGGTTGACAGGGCCGGGCATGAACAAAGAAAACAAAGTCGTTATAAGAGAGATACAATCTCCTAGTATGTATACCAATCAGTCACTGAAATTGTAGAGTTTATCATAGACCCGGTATTTCAACAATCGGTCAGTCTCCTTATCCAATTGTGAATGTGCCAATGAATATGCATAACAGTTTCCTGGGATATTTTGTATTCCACAAGTGTCTAACTAAAGAGTACGCATAGCAGCATCATGTACTTGACAAGACTTCAGCCAGTTCACAGCCCTACTCATGGCTTAAACAGCAGCCTGAAGAACACTGCCTTAATTGGTATGGTAGTTCGAAAGACTCATGCGTCTGATTTAAAAGCCACCCCCCACACCCATATCCGATTTCTAATCAATAGTGAAGATCTTGAATGGATCCTCGCTCTCCGCGAGGAGATCGACATGTCGAAGAAATGTGTAAGACTGCAATAGTCAATATTGTCTTTGAGACTTCCCAGATAGACTGTCTAATGATCTTATTGAGAGCGTTGCTCCTGGTCAGAAGATCACTCTAGAAACTCCAGGCGGAGAGTATGCTATGTCTAATTATCGTAATTTGCAAGACAGTGTTTAGATTTCCGAAATTTCTTATTGCATTTTTTTTATTGCCAAATTTCTATATACATTTTGTTTAAATTTACTTTATACAGTGGGGAGCACCAATTAGTACATGCAAAAATAAATCTAATAAAGAACTAATAAAGGTTTAAAGCTAAACAAACTACTTTACAAAAGAAACTACAAAATAGTACATTAAAAAGAATAAAATTAAAAGAATTTTGCACATGTATGTCTTTGGAAATATTTGCAAAAAAAATATCAAAGTTTACCGTTGGATTTGTATGTGCTTGCTTTGCTTATAACTTTACAAAGAAAACATTAGTTTGTTTTTAATTTAATTGCTTGTGGTAAACACTTTTTGCAAATTATCCATAACATATCAAATCATAATACAAATTATAATAAATAATGAAAAAACTGTCAAGAGCCATTGAGAGGTCAGACCAATCCAAACCTAAACGTTTTCAATCCAACGGCTCCGCACAACCCAGACAATTTAAAGACACCATGTAAAAATGAAGAACGGTGGAAGGAACGTTATATGATGATTTTATATTATGGCAGCTTCTATCACTGCAAAGATTAAAAGGAATAATGAGGAGAGTAGCCTATTTTCATATTTTGCAAACTCATCTTCCCGATTTTGTAGATAAGACCAGCTATCATGTGAATGAAGTTACTTTTCGGTTGGATGGTGAACCAAATACTTTCAAAATCGTGCAAATATGGCTTAGCGAGCAGAATTTCCTTTCGATGCAGTCAGCTAAAAGTTCTGACCTCAATCCAATTCAGAATTTGTAGTCAATCGTGAAGAGAGTTCGAAGAAGAGAGTAATTGAAAAATTGTTGGAGACTATGCCAAAACGTGTACATATTGTTTTAATAAATAACGAGCTTTGTGCTAATTATTAAAAATACTATCCTAAAGATTTTGTACAGTGCAAAATTGAGTAACAATAGAAGTTGATATTTTTAGTTTCGAATTATAAAAAATATTAAACATAAAATAAATAACAAAAAACATTTCCTAATTTTCTTTATTAGTTTTATTCTAAGTGCATAAAGTACTCATTTGTGCTCCCCATAGTATATTCATCTAATTATTTGATATTTTATAGACAAATATTGTTTGCTTAGTGAACAAACGTGCCATTTGTTAGAAAACGTTAGGCAAAGCGAAAATATAATATTTGAATTAAAATGTTTTTAATTATTTAGCTTTTTCCTTATCGTTCTACTATGAAAGGCTATAAGTTTTTTTTTAATTGCAAACTAAAGATACGGTCAAAAAAGACGTAACTACTAAATAAAATATATTTAAACTCGTTTCTTAATTTAAAAAAACTTCGTTTGTTTAGGACAAGACACAACAAATATATAATTTTAATTTATTTGATGCTGTTTGATCTTGCAAAACTCTTGTAAGATTAAACAATGTCAAACAAATTCGTGCTGAAACAAGTGGTTACGCTTTTTTTAAGTAAATATTTGCCAAGTGTGAGCGTAACTTAAGCTTTATAAACTTGGCTTTAGAATTTATTTAATGATAAATATTATGTGTCTCTGTTAAATACGAGTATGTGCTATAATTCATTGGAGTTTTAGTCGCCATTACCTTGGAGTAAAGTGTCGAGCATATTTTAAGAACATGGCAGGACTTGACTTGATGGTTGGTGTGAGAATAGTCGATGAGTTGGACAACTCAGCATTTGCTGTTTAACTGTTTTAAAATTTAATTATAATTGTCGAATATGGGTACTTTTGCATTCAAAGTGGCCCACTTTGTTACACTTTAGAACTTTTGCATGCATTCTGTAGAGTAATAACCAGTAGTTTAAAAGTTGTACATTTATGATCTCTTTGCGATCGATCTACTTGCGGCTAAGGTTAAATATGCGGCTATTCTCTGCAGGTGAGCAGTGATTGAAAATTCCATAAATTTTTGAATTAATTCAACATTTAGCTTCAATCCCACCTACCATATTAACATATATTAATTGATCAAGTCCATCCACACCAATTAATCAATTTAATTTAAATTGCTCTTCAAAATGTTTCAAACTCGTGTAAACAGCAAAATTTCTTCAACATTTATTTATTTACTAACTAATAATAACTATTAAATAAAGAAATTTTGAAGAGTTTTTGCCTTTTACAAGAGTTTGAAGCATTTTTAAGAGCAATTTTGAAGAAAATTTCAATCGTGTAAATGTAGCATTAATAATTAGTAATTAAGCAAATTATCATTTATTAATTTGAAAAACATCTTGCCAACAATCAAACTACTTAAAGAATTTCCAGAGATTTTCTCACAGATAAACAAAGAAATTCTTGCAAAGACAGTAAAAAAAATTGTGGTTAAAGAACTAAAGAAATTAAACTATGAATTCAACCTAAAATATATGACATTATATGGCTTTAGGGTCATATTTTTTGCAGTGTAACTAAATATTAGTGTAAAGTATTTACGATTATTACTTTTTATTTAATGATTATAGGAAATACATTAAATATTCTTAAACCTATAAAACTGAAAAAAAAACATAAATAACTAAAAGACTAAACAAAAGACTCGTATACCTTTCCAATCTATAAGTATATGCGTGTAGCTGTCAGTAGCCGATAAATATGAAGATGATGATGATTTGCAGTAGTGTCCACTTGAAGCCATCAACAAACTAGGAGTAGATACAATAAAATCATAATGTTGACAATTGTCAAGATTACAAAAAAAAAAAAATAAAATACCTGCGTGTCTGTCTGCTGTCTAAATAGCCATAAAAATCCAACAAAATGTTTAAAAACTTTCTGGCTTTTTCAACAGAATTAAAACATGCAAAGGCGACAGACACAGCCAGCGATAATGAGTATTAAAACCGGTATACAAACTAAATAGCACATTTAGTTAGAATGAACCGTCATATTAAACAAGACAACAAAATTCCCGAATAGCATTATGGCATTAAGTGAAGAAAAAGAAACAAAAACATCTTGGTTATAAATTCCGTGAGAGGGGGCTATTAAGATATGAATGTGGCATCATGCCATCATTGTGGCGCTGATGATGACTACTATCGGCTGCAATTGTGTGTAAAATGATGTTGCATGTAAATAAATAAGAAAGCAAAAAAACCAACGACAACATACAACTTGTTGTCTACGAAATGCCAGCAACTACAGCAGCAATACAAATATGCAGCAGTTTTATTGATTGCATACCAACGCAGCTTATAGTTCAATAAATCAATTAATATTTATGAAGGCGATAACATTTTTCAATATATGTACATATTTATTTATTTATTTATTTACTTGCGTACGAAATGATTGTGTGTAGTTTAATACTTATACTTATTTATGAGTTTTGTATGGATGTTTTTTAAAAGTCCAGTGCTGTAAAAGAGTAATTACAATGTGATCAAGTAGGAACTTTAAATAAACTGAAGATTTTAGAGAACTCTAAAATGTTGGTTGAAAGTATCATAAATTTAATTATTTACATTCGCTAGTTGTTGCCTTGCCAAGTATGCAAGACAGAATTTTCTTTATTTTCTTCGAGGGACCAAATTTAAAATACATAGATTTGTGAGTTGCTCAGTAATCAACAATAAATAATGGCATCAGTTGACTACTAAGCAAAGCACAAATCTATTTGCTTTAATTTTGGTCCTTCGCAGCAACGCACATTAACTGATGAATCTATTTACTGTAATTTTGGTCTTTCGCTACAAGGCACAGTGGTAAGATCCCGAAAATAGTGGTAATATATCTGTTGCTTCTAAACTGCTACAACGCATGTAAAATATTCACAGACTAAGGCGGAATAAATGAATTTTTTATTCAGTTTTAAATATATGGCCACATGGATTTTAGTTGTTTTCGAATCAAATTTAAGATTTTGTAGAGAAGTCCCTATTTTTAAATCATTTAACAATAAAAAATGTTTTTGAAAACTTAAACAACATTTTAATAATTTTATATAATTTTTTACATTTATAGTAATTTAAATTACAGTATTTTCCTACTCTGTATTTAAAACTTAAATGCAACCAAGCAGCTGTCCAAAACAACTTAAAACAAATCGATTTTATTCATACAAGAAAAAAAACTACTCCCCTGTTTTTTTTATGAATTAATCTTTTTACTGAATTTGAGCTTTTCCTCAATAATTTTAATCGTCTTAAACGGAATTATTTATTGAAAGTAATAATTTAATTTTTTTGTTCTCTTTTAAAGAAATAATTATTGTTGTTGTTTTTTAATACTCACCACCAAAAAGTTGGGGGGTATATTAAGTTTGTCACTCCTTTTATAACACATCGAAATATTGGTCGTAGAATCAAAAAATCTGTAAGATTCTAAGACGTTTTAGCCATGTCGGTCCATTAAATGAGCATTATTTGTTTCAACGAAATGTTTGGTATTGAAAATGAGCAAAATTGGTCCAGTAGGACCCAAGTTACAGACCAAAGAGTCAGACTACCTCGATATTTTTTAGATATTTTTTACTATTTGCTTCAAATATAATGCAGATTTTTATTATAGAGGGAAAAGTTCTGTTAAAAATGGTAAGAGAGCCGTTTCAAGATTTCTCATAGCCCCCATATAAATGTCTTGCCGGAATATGGCTCTATGGTACATAAATGCTTTTAGAAAAGTAGTTTCCATACAAAAGTCAACAAAAATTAGTTTCACGTAAAAATAAATAACAAAGCGGTATTTTGTTTGAATCAGTCCATATTTGACCATAGCCCCCAAATGCCACTTCCAAAAACAACTTAAATGCTCACCATACCGAATTTTATGATGATCGGTTCATATTTAACCATAGAGCCCCTATATAAACAATACATCTGAAAAGTTGAGTGCACATAAATCCTAACACATCATTATCAAATTGAAAGTCGACATAAATAATCCACATACATTTGTATATAAATCATAGTAACCAACTTTATGATCATCGGCCCATAAACTTCCGAAAACACACATTAATTACCTTCGTAAATATCTTATAAATATCAATATGGAACTAAATTTTTTCACCAAGCAGTTACATGTAAGTAAAAATTTTACTATTGCATTTTGTGAGGGTCAATCCATAATTGACTAAGGTTCTCATATAAGCTCAATTTCCGAGAATAACTGGAATATCAAAAAAAAAAAAAAACACTAAAATACATCGTTATTGAGTCATATAAGGGATCCGAAAAATAAAATAACTCTGTTTATCCGAGATAGACGTTAACGATGTACAAAATGTAACACAAATTTGCTTCAAGTATGCATAGATCACACTACTGATATACATATGTATGTATATCTAGTGGGTATATAGGATTCGCAACAGCCGAATATAAACTCTTACTTGTTTGTTTTGTTCTTATATGAGTCAATTTCAAAAAAAAAACGTACACAACGAGTTTTTTTTGGTTATTTTTAAAGTTTTTTCAATTCGCCTATAAGAGTGGCCAATTTATGTAGAAATTGATGAAGAATCCGGCGGTACTATTAGGCTCTCAAAAAAATCAATATTTTTGGATTGTTTTTAGGTTTTCTATGATTTCTATCTTGAGCGACACACACCAAATATGTATAAAAAATCGCTAAAAATGCGAAAATATTTGAAATTCAAGCTTACTACGATGTTCTTTTGTTTCTCAAGATTGACTTTTGCTAAAACAAGCTTTTCGATTATAAACAAAAAATCACGATTCAACTTGATTTTTAATTTTTTTTAAAAAGTGACTAGTTATTTTAAAATTTTAAGATGAAAATATGTAAATTTTTATAAAAAAAGACTTGAACTTAGAGGTTACTTGCAAAGTAATAGGCTTGTAACAATGTATTTAAAAAAAACTGCAATTATAAGCGAAATTATAAGGGAAAAAAACTAGGTGTGACGCTCAAGATATTTTGTGACGATCAGGAGATTTTGTTGCACGTAAACAAGAAATAATGCCAAATCTAAAGTTTAACGGAAAAAAGTTTATTCTTTTACAAAAAGTAAATAAAAAAAAACAAAAATTCTTCAAAAAACAAAAATTTTCATACAAAACTAAACATGTACATATTCTTTGATGTCTTTAAGAAAAATAGAAAAAAGGAAGTAATTCGTGAAGAAACTTATACACATATGTAAATATTTGACACAAAACCATAACTTAACTTAATTTATAAATTTTTATTCGAATTCTTATTCTGAATCTGTATAAACTTCATGAAATGACAAGCGGCTTTGTTTGTTTTTCATGTTCAGTCATTTTTACCACTTTCGAATTAAGTTTGTGGCAAAAACAGAATCAGTCAGTAACAATAAAAATTAAACTCAAATATACCACGATTAAACCTTTCTTTCTTCTTTCTTTTATATTCGTCATTACGCGTTTTATTGAGCTTTATTTTCTCTCGATATCTCCGTGCTCTTTCAGCCGCCCTTCAATTTTGTTGTTTTACTCATGCTAATTAAACAATAAAATCAAAATTAAGCATTTTAAGCTATGAAGCAATATATTTTAAAAGTGATGCTCATGAAATATTTGCCTATTTTGGTTGTTTTCGTAGGCAATTTATTTCTCAAATTCACAAATTATAAAAAAATGAGTTGAAACCATGTAAACAATGACAATCAATTTTAATTTTTTACATGTAATATATTCACTTTTAAAAAAATTAGCGTGACGCTCAAGAAATTTTATTGCGCTCTTACCATGGTGTTCACAAAAACTACGCAAATGCACACTTTTTTTAATAATTTTTTTTCGCTTTTTCACTTTTGTAATAATTAAAGTTTGTACTTTCCTTACCTTATTTACTTTATTTAAACTTGAAATTGAAAACTATTAATATTACTTGATTTATAAAAAAGTGACACTCAATGCAAATTGTGGGGACAACCTTTCTTTGCAACGCCAAATTCGCACTAATTAAGTTTTGACGACTATAAAAAATCAAAACACAAGAAAGAAACACAATTATTCGAAAACTTTTATTAAATGTTGCATATTTACTTTTTTCTTGATTTTATTTTATTTTGTTTACTAAAAATTCTAACGGGGGACACATGCTTTTGTATGGAAGCAGTCAGTAGGAGAAACAACACACCATTCTGAATAAACAAAAAAACAAACATACAAATTTGAGAATTACGTTTTTTCGTTACATATTCCTCGCTGATGACTCTCACATTTTTGTTTTTTTTTACCTAAAATAGTAGTGTAAAGTGCGGGGACACAAAAATTGCGTTTATTTTGAAATTGACCCATATATAGTACATATATATCTTAAACAAAAGGAAATTTGTACAAATGTGTTTAATTAAAATGATAATTAAATTTTCATTTAATATATTATCATATTTTTTCTACCAAAAAATATATTTTTTTAACAAAAAGTTGTTACCAACAAACCAGTATCCCACAGAGAAGTTAAGTTAACTCTTTTGAAGTTAGAAACATTTTTATGTTTAGAAATCTTATATTTTATGCTTTATGTGTGAGTTCTGAAAAAAAACTCCTAAATTGATTTTAATCAAAGTAAACTATAATTAGTCGGTTTATCTGTTTAATCTTTTTGTTAACAGTAATACAAAAAAGATGTTTTATTTTAAAATTTCTAACCGTTTCTCGTTTATAAATATGCCTGCCTGCTGTAGTTTTACTCGCGCTCTTGTTGATTTAAGATTTCAGGGTCGTTTCATTTTTTTATTTTACTTATGAATGATTTATGATGATTGTGAAAATTATTTGTGTAAATAATTAAAGGAATAGTTTTTGGCAAATTGTTTATTGTTGAATTATTTGCAGATAAAAAACTAACACCTTATCTAATTTGCGAAATAACTTGAACATTTTTGTTTAGATAATAAAAGCTTGTCTGCTTGTATTTATATTATTTAATTAAACTTCCAATTTTTTAAATGTAAAGATATAACCCACCATTATAAGCAGAAAAGTAGATGCTATTGCGATCACTTAAGATCTCTCATGTCAAGTTTAATCAAATACTTAATATTACAAGTTTCCAGATAATCGATAATAACTGTTTCCATTGCACAGTGGGACAGCAAGAACATATGTTGGTAATAAATCTGCAATTTATTACCAACGTAGATTAAATCATGTGCGTGAAGTTAAATTTGAAATTTAACTCCCTAGAAACAAACCATTTACGTTAACAGAGTCATGTTAACTATTTAACAGAGACAATGTTAAAGTTTCAAAATTCGATATATAACTTTATTAATGATATTTTAACACAAAAAACAGTCCGAAAAAATCGAAAAAATCAGAATCTATAAAAAAAATGTCTCAGAAAATTTAAATAAGTAAAAATATTACACTAAAAAAAAATTATAAAGATTTTTCGAAAAACTAACTCTTACAATTCCTTGAGAGTGAGCAGAAAAAAGTATTGGGAGCGATTCCTGGTATGGTCTAGATAAATGCCCTATACTCAGAAGTTCTAATAGTTTTTTTTTTCGAAAAACCGTTATAAATTAAAAAAAAAAATCTGTTAGAATTTCTGAGTATATATGTTAATGAGAGACAAACTGGAGAAAGTTTGCCGGGAACAGCAGAAACTTATTAAATCGGTTAAAAATTAGATTATGCAGAAAATACACGAACAACACAAAGAAAGCCAGTCCAGATTCCAGTCATCCTTGAATGAAATCAATCAGTCTTTGAGTAATAATAAGGACGAGAATAACAAATTACGTGATCATAATATTCAGATGACCAACATTTTAACAGAAAACTTAAATTCTTGGCCGAACAAATAGTAGCACTAATTTAGGCAATAAAATATGACTCCAACAAGGTTTAAAGTATTCAAATGATGGCCAATTGCTTTTTTCACTTTTTGATCAAATTTTTATTAAAATTTTCTTGTTGATTTTTGAAGTATGTACGTGTATAAATATAAACAAAAAAAATTGACATAACAAACATGACCTTGTAAAGTAATTATTTTTAAGAACGGTTTGAATTTTTCTTTATAGATTTTCCACGAATTTATTTTTTTCATTCAACTACATATAAAATTTCCCATCATATATAAAATTATAATATAATATAATTATAATATAAAATAAATTCATTGGAAATCTTAAAAACCATAACACTTCCTAACTACGTCTACCAAACTGTGGTATTGCAAGAAGAGTACATATGTGTGGAGGCTGGTCATTCAACCTAAGGTAAGGTATACAGCCTGCATGCACTCAATTTTGCACCATAATATTTAGTCTAAAGCCCGTTAATTCCCAAAACACTTTTTTGCAAAAACGTTTTGACAATCTCTACTAATTTTTTACTTTTTTTACTTCTTCGTTATTTTTGTTTTTTAATTTAATTTTTTTTAAATAAGTATAGAAATATTGTGCAATATTTAAGCTACTTATGTACAGGCAGTTGTTGGATCACACAATGTTGTTAGATCTGGCAATATGCTAGCAATGGACTGACATTGAAAAATTATTAGCAAAAGGTAGATTGTCAGTTCAGAAGACTGTAAGAAAACCTTACAATTTCCTTGGCACACAATTGTCACACAATTTATCTGTCAACAGAAATTGTCAGTTCACACGGTTGTCAGATTGTTGTATGCCAAAAATTGTCAGAACTATGTGTGTGTTTAAAAATGTTAAATACTGTAATGGAACAAAGAAGAGCAATTGTAAAAATTTTAGCTGCATCTATGTATATGTACTAGAAAGTAGCGAGAATGAAGACAAAATAACAAAAAATGCTGCAAAGTTTGGGTGAACGAACTGTATGAAATCTGTGATCTCTTGCCATAAAATATCTTTGGAGAGTTTTTACTCAAAACGCAACCAGCATCCCATAAACTTTGCTGTGCTTCAACTTCTTTGTTAAGTTTGATAATACATTCATGTGACCACACGGATACTAACTTTTTGGGGTAGAATTTTTGTTTCGGCCTTGACATTTTGTCATCTTCAGAGCCTGTTGGCGCCTCAATAGAAAAATTCAATTCAATTGGCTCATGGCTGCTCTCTATGACGCATGATACACTAATTGTAATCTCGCTATCCATTTATGATTTTAGTCTTTTTTTAAATATTATTAAAACATGTACATATGTATATACAGAGTTTAACTGACAATGCTACAATTGTCAGATGCATAAAATTTGCACATTTGACAATAAAAAAACAACACGAAATGCTTTTACTGACAACGCTGGAAGATAAAAATTGTAAGTTCACATGGTTGTTTGAAATTTTGTGAACATTTTTCTGACAATATTGTAAGATCTGACAACCGTTTGCATATAGCTTTAATCCGATTCAACACGGATTTGCACAAGTGGAAACTAGTTTTCAGTTCCTTCTTTTAGCTTTTCTTATGTATTAGTAACAATTTGTGGTTCAAAAGTATTCATTCACTTGTTTGTTACACAAATAATAAATCAATAATGCGACATGATTTTATATGAACAATGCTTTTGCTTTTAGATAATATTCTTATAATTATAATTGTCATAATTACTAAAACTGTCAAAATATATGTTTGATTGTTTATTTGCTTTTATTATTAGACTGTTTGTCGTTAATTTTGCATGAAATATATTCAATGGTTGGTTACAATTGTTAACTAACTATTTATTATATCAACAAATATTTATGATATTTATGAATCTTTTTACACAATAGAATGCAAATAAAGAAAGGGTGTTTTTTTACATGTATTGAACTTTAAGTTGGCTTAACTGGCGGGCATTTTGTCAGCTGTTAATTTATTCATGCTTAGTTCGGTTTTACATTTCAATATGAATTGACTGATGCCTAACGCTTCCAAATTGTTGAAATTTATTTTGAAAATCATGGTTCTGTGTTTTTTTTAGATGTATAGATCTGAAATTGAATAAAATAAAGATAATTTTTTTTGAATTGACATGAAATTTAGTTTATTCGAAAGATAATCTTCTGGCATTATAATCTAAATATGACTGGCCCGGATGTAGTATAATCTGGAGGCACAATATTCGATGAGTTTTTCTAACATTTGCGGCCGTATATCGGCAATAATGCAGCGAATGTTGTCCTCTAAGTGGTCAATCGTTTCGGTCTTATAGGCGTAAACTAGCGACTTCGAACTTGACAGCTGACAAAATGGCCGCCAGTTAAAAAAGTGTTGCCAACTTGAAGTTCTATACATCAAAAAAAAAAAAACACCCTATATTACGGATATAAAGGTACGGTCACACTAGACAAATATGTGACGTAACCATTAAATAAAATATATTTGAACTCGTTTATTTATTCAAAAAAAAACTTCATTTATTTAGGACATGACACAACAAATATTTAGTTTTATTTTAGTTGATGCTGTTTGATCTTGCAAATCTCTTGTAAAAGTAAACACCGTCAAACAAATTTGAGCTGAAATAAATGGTTACGGTTTTTTGAGTAAATATTTACCCAGTGTGACTGTACCTTACGATGTAAGATAAGAAACAATTTGAATAAGTTGTATAAATTTAACACATATTTAAACCAATTTTCGGTTAGTTTTACAACATATTAAATAGATTTTAAATTATGCCATTATCAAATAAATAAATAAAAAACAACGAAAATATTTTAAATACCTATTTACATATAAATATGTTTATGTTTATCTTGTTACAAACAAATAGCACAAACATCTTATAGATAAATAAACACAAATAATAACAAGTAAGAAAGTATAGTCGGTCAAGCCCGACCATATAATACCCTACATCCCAGTATATGTATAAAACAGTTTTTCAGAAATGGGCGTTATATGGGATATATAAGCAATTGTGGACCGATCATACAAAAATTTAGTGTCATGATGTCTGTGAATATAAGTATTATATGTGTTAAACTTTATCTCGATACTTTTAAATACTTTTAAAAGATTTATGAAGCTTAAATTGAATTACGTAGAGGGTTTTATATGGGAGTTTCGACTAATTATGGACCGGCCATTATAAGATTAGGCGTCATTATTTCTGTAAACATATAATACCAACATTTTTAAGAAATTTATGATCGTTAAACTGAATTTCGAAGGTGGGCCTTATATGGGAGCTACGACTAATTATGGACCGATCTGCACAAAATTTGTAGATGTCATTTGGCTTCATTTACCACTCATTTGTGATGAAATTTGTTTGGATACATGCATAATTCAAACATTTATGATCGGTAAACCCCAATTTCGGGAGGACAGGTTAAATAATGGAAATAATCCATCCTTGGGCCAAAAAAGTATCACGTACAAAATTTTATCGAAATATCTTCAAAATTGCGCACAAGCTTTACATGGGCAGCCACCCAGCCACCCAGACGGACGGACATCGTTAAATCGACTCAGAAAGTGATTCTGAGTCGATCGGTATACTTTAAGGTTTCTGGGCGTTACAAACATCAGCACAAATCCACTATGGTGGTGTAAGGTATAAAAAATAAAAAAAAATTACAAATTACGAAATACATAAACCCCCACATTTTGTTAATTTCTCACTAAATAGCAAAAGAGTTACAGAGAAGTATGTACGTGCACGAGTATAAAGTTGTAGATCGTATGTCGTTTTTGTAGAGAAAAAAATTAAAAATGTGTGAAAATCAACTTTATGTATTTTTTCTATTTTAAAGATAAAAATAACAAGTTTTAAATGATCATTTTATGTTGTTTTATACAAGTATTGATAGACAATCAAATAATTTATGGAAATTCAGTAGATTTAAAAAAAAAAACTTTGTGTAGGTGTAAAGTGGATTTCTTTTAATTATGCCAAATACAGCATGTTTGCTTTATTAGTAACGGTTTTAATATAATTCATTAGAAAAATATTTTAGTTTCAAAAACAATTTCTACTTTTGATTTTTTTTTTTTTTTTGCAGTTTAATAAAAAAACGAAAATGTTAAAGTTAATTTCATAGTTCGCTGAATGTGTTGATTTCAGTCAAAAGAATTTTTCACGCTTTACTGGTTAAATTATTTAGTTTTATTTGCCATTTTAAATGCAATATTTTATATTTTCCATTTTAACTCTGTTCTGAATTTGCCATTGTAGCTGGTTGGCTTTTTTGTATGGATATTAAATGAAATTAGCAACATCTTGCTTTAAATAGAAACTCAGGGTCATAACTAAAATAATTTTGTTTCATTTTGCTTTTTTGTCTGCTTTGATTTTGTTATATACATAAAAACTATTTTTAACGGCCATTAAATTTGTGAAAATTTTAATTTGAATTTTTTTTGGACGTACAAGTTCAAGTCACTGCTAATTATTTATTTTGAATAGATTTTTAAATGTTGTAGTAAAGAAAAATGTATGTTAATAATGAGAGCAATATAGCGGCTTACAGGAAACTGTGTTAAACATTTTTAGTTTCAAGTATTGGATACTTTGCTAAGAGTTTAACATCTGGAAAGAGTTTAACAACTGATCGAATTCTTAAATTCTTTGGCATAAAAGAAAGATTTGTAAGGTTACTGAGCAATGGAAATGAAAAATAAAAGAAAATTATGACAAATTTCAAATTCATACTGACCGTAAAAAAAAGTTAAAGCTTCCACAAAGTACAGTAACTTAGTACATATGCACGTAGTTATCAAACTAAGCCAATCATAGGCACAGATCACAAACCAAAGAAGAAAGCAAAACTGTTGTTAAAAGAAATTAGAAACTTGCAATAAAGCAAAGTAGCGATAATGATATCTAAATATTAGAACATATGTGCGATCGGATTTCATGTCAACAATGCTTAGAGGTGTTCAGTAAAAAAATCTTTTGCTTTTGGTAATAACTAGGGATACCAATTCCGAAATCCCGAACCCAAAAATTCCGGAATTAACAAATCCCGAATACTAGTATTTATTTACAAAGTTATCAATAAAAATTTAAATTTTAAAACGTTTGTCGAAGATATTAGATGTGAAATTAAAATTAATTTTGTATTGCCAAACTCGAACCCACTATTTGATGTGTCTACGGTTTTTGGAATTTGGAAATTCCTATATAAAAAGCTTTAATTGATTAAACCCTTCCTTGCAGGATTTTTTCTTTATTGGTGAAATAAATCAAGGTGATATAGATAATTCATGTTCAAAACTAAAGGAAAAATGGTTAAAAAAATCTAAGTATAAATTTAGCAAAAAAAAAAAAAACAATATTATAGAAATTTCCATCATCATGCAATGTGTGATCGTTATGATGGAAATTTCCACCATTATGCAAAGAAGGGTTAAAACCTCAAGAGATGAAGCATTTGTTTTACTTAAATAAATACCAGTTGTCATTTTAAATCTGGTTAAAGTGAAATACAAAACTCTTTGTCGCCGTGATATGAATCTCGCTAATGTTTCCCCTTTATTTATGCTCAAAGAGATATCAAAAAGTGATCTGGTGAAATCTCTCCTTAAAAGAAACCAAAAAAAAAGAAGGATGATTTACTCAACACTTTTAAATTTTTGAAGAAAAAAAAAAAACTCAAAATCGAAGAGTGAATTTGATTATGAGATAGATGATTGCAAAACTTAATAATGTCTGTAATAATAATATGGAATAAAATATTGATTAAAAATATAATTACATATTTGTTTCAGAGGATGAGAAATGCAATTAGCATGCAACAATTTGCTAACAATTTTGCCCACAAGAGTTGATTGTAAACGATGTTCTTCGTCAGCTTCATATATTGGTAACAAAATTAAATCAAAATTGCCTTTACCTTAATATTTTTAAGAAGCTTTATCGATCGATAATATTCTTTCGCTTTTAAATTACTATAGAAATAAAAGGTGAAATGACGTATTATTTTTGTTCAATCTAACATTTTAATAGACATGTTATTATGTGTTTTATTTATTATTTATTTATTATTAATATGCAATTAATTTGTGAAATCCCGAATCCCAGAATTTGAAAAACCAGTATATGTAAACCAATATGACATCCCTAGTAATAAAACATGATCAATTCTATCAGTCTGTTCAAATAGGTGGTGAAACTCAGTGTTGCCTTAAATCGTTTGACTGTTTTGAACTACACAGAGATCAATCTTATCATTCTGTACATATAGTCTATTGAAATATAAACTGAACAAGTGAGGAATTCGAAGATTCTTTTAAGAAGGCTAATAACTTTGCGTAACCAAGACCTGTAGCACTGTGCTGATGTCTGTAATAACTGGACACAGCGCAATGTTTTAGCAACATTGTATACGTAAATTTAACACAGTAAATTAAATTTAAATAGTGTAAAATTCTAACAATTATTCAAGATCCGAAAAATGTAATTTTTCAAAATTGTGCCTGGGTCCACATTTATTGCAAAATTTTGATTTAGGCTCCAAATTTATTTCGGTGCTAATTAAACACTTTAATGATATATGAAGAATAGATGAAGATTTTTGAAATTGCTTTCCGTTTTGTAATCATCAAACATACGAGGTCTGATCAAAAAATAACCGTTATTTTAAAATTTCGTGAGTTACGTATGTATGTTCGATTTTCGCATTTTTTTTTCTATTATGTTAGTACACATGTCTGTTATATATGTTGGTAATATCAGACATTTTGGATTGTCAGTTTGTTTTTGTCTGATAAAAAGGTTAAGCTAGATTTACACGATTGAAATTTTCTTCAAAATTGCTCTTCAAAATACTTCAAACTCGTGTAAACAGAAAAAATTCTTCCAAATGTATTTATTTAATAGATATTAATAGTTATTATATAAATAAATTTTAAAGAAATTTTGCTGTTTACACGAGTTTGAAGCATTTTTAAGAGCAATTTTGAAGAAAATTTCAATCGTGTAAATCTAACTTTAATCGTGTTTTTGCTCTTTGATTTTTACTATTCGAAAAAATGGACCAAAGAAACTGTATTAAGTTTTGTGTAAAAAATGAGATTAAATGCGCAAAGACATTTGAAATGTTGACTGTGGCTTTTGGCGAGTCTACTATGAGCAGAACACAAGTTCAATTGTGGTATAACCAGTTTAAGGAAGACCGAGAAGATTGTTCCAAAAATGCTAAATTTTGACCAAAAACAACGTCACATGGACATTGCTCAGGAGCTGTTGAACATCGTCAACGACGATCCAGATTTCCTCAAAAAGGTCATAACTGGTGACGAATCATGGGTGTATGTATGGCTATGACATTGAAAACAAAGCCCAACCATCCCAATGAAAACGTCCAGAAGAGCCAAGAGCGAAAAAACACGTCAAATTCGGTCAAATGTGAAGGTTTTGCTCACTGTTTTCTTC
This sequence comes from Bellardia bayeri, assembly GCA_950370525.1. Lineage (NCBI taxonomy): Eukaryota > Metazoa > Arthropoda > Insecta > Diptera > Calliphoridae > Bellardia > Bellardia bayeri. The sequence continues at coordinate 68,163,468 of OX493266.1, read as the reverse complement.
GACTGCAATGGCGTGGTGCATCATAAATTCTTTTCACAAGGTCGTACGGTCAATACCTTGAAGTTATGCGCCGTTTTCGCGAAGCAATTCGTCAGAAACGCACAGAATTGTGGAAGAAGCAATCATGGATTTTCCATCATAATAACACATCGATGATTGTGCGTGAGTTTTTGGCCAAAAACAAAACCGTTATCATGCCTCAGCCACCGTATTCATCGGAATTGGCCCCCGATGACTTTTTCCTCATCCTAAAACTGAAGACGCCGATGAATGGAAAGCGTTTTGCTACATTACATTCCAAAATGGTCCTTCAGAAAGAGCTCTTAGATAATGTCAGAAAAGAGTCTTTTTTGAGGGGTTTTTGGGCTCAGAAAGAGCTCTTACATCATGTCAGAAAAGAGTCATTGCAAATTTAAATGCAAAAAATTAAAAGTTCAGATTTTTGTTTAATGTTTTTACTTAAACAAAAAGGGAATTCGTTTACAAATAAACTAAATTAAAAATTAAAAAAAAATAATAAATTGTATTTACAGTAAAAAAATAAAATGGAATTCATTTAAATAAAATACATATATAAAAATGTAAAAAAATAAAAATGTTTTTTAGTTGGACTCTTTTCTGACTCCTTTTTCGGAGCGCTTTTAGAATTGTATGCTGGGAGGTACCTATGTATATAAGTACATACATATATACAACAATTTTGGAATGTTTGTAGATTCAGTTTGAATACATGCATACATACATACCGAATATTAACTAAATATAAATAAATTTCAAACCATAATTATGTTTAGCACATAATTTCATTTCAAACTCCGTTCCAGTGCTTACTGTACATTGCTACACAGAAAAAAAATCATGTTTTTTTTTAATTAAACCTTTAATTGATTTTAAAATAATTTTCAATTAAAATTTTAATTGATTCAATTACTTTTTCTGATTTTTCTGATATTTTCAATTAAATCTCACATTTTTTTTTAATTGATAATATCATTTTCAATTAAATTTTTAATTGATTCCACAAATATTTTAATTGAAACTCAATTTTATTTTTTTCTGTGTATAGTAGCGAAATACTTTGAATACAAAGTACATATTATTTATTTGCATTAAACAAACCATCTGCAAAACCAAACCCTAAAAACAAATCAATTGTGACACAATGTTATTGAACTTTTGGCAAACAAACACACACATACATACAGACAGCCATTCATTTTATTCACACATGCTTGATCTCACAAACATACACTTCTTTTTGATATTTAATCCGCGCACTCGAAATATTGTAATCTTCCCTTTTTCCTTTTTTTTTTTTGAATAATAAAATATTAAAAGAAACATGTTGCCTTAACTTAAAGGTAGTTAGTTGGTGGTGATGCCCAGGGATACAAATCAAAATGCAACAACACCTTTGTAAATGAAAAGAAATAAATGAATGACTGAATGGATAAAAGAAATTAGCAAGCTGTCAAACAGAGCTAAAGAAAACACTACAGTAGAGGTTACAGCACTCGTTAGGTCTTTCGTTATGATTGGACCGCTGTTTAACAGTAATGTGCACAAAAAGCTGAAGCAAAGTAATTTGTAGTGGTATGCATTGGTAATTTACTGCCCCTAATTTAAATAAAGGTACTGGCGAAACACCTACACCTGAGTTATCTTAGATAAGGTCACTTAACAACTTTATTGTCCACAACTTATCAATTGTTTGATAAAGTGACTAAAATCACATGTTTAAGTATCTGGGTTAGCTGTAGCTAGTGAAATCACCAGTGACTCCTCAGCAGAATTATTCACTAATCGTTCCCTGAACTTCAAGTTATTATAAACTAGTTCTGAAGAAAATCCCTTAAAGAATATTCAATATTAACTATAAATTAATTCAAAATTAGTTTCCTTACAGTTACAGATATGTTTCCCTGGGTACTCTAATGGTCTGTAGGGCACAAACGCAGCATGTGATTTTTTCCAGATATATATTTTTTTTTTATTTTTTTTTTTTTTTGTTGTCTTAATACTACAACAAAGTGATTTTATAAGCCTTACAGCCTATTGCATACATTTATTTGCTTAAATGTGGAGAAACGCATGTTTCACTTGTTGAAGCTGCAACAATGTTTAGGCAAGAGAATGGGGCAAACGGGAATACATGTCCGTTGGTGTTGTGTATATGTGTAGGTATATTATAGTCGTACATGTTGCCGTATGATAATTTAGCATAAACATTTTGACAATCGCCGCTGTTGGGCCGCAGCAAAGATAGCGCAAACAACAGAAATGGCGTAATAGTTTTATTGGCTGGAATGAATAAAATCAAATTGGTACGTTTTATAGGACAGAGGCGAATTTGGTAGGCCCTTTATTTATGGTAGCTAGAGAGTTACTATATAAAATAATCTATATATTTGGCCAGGTCATTTTAAAATTATGAGCGTAAACCCTCGATTCCGGGAGATCACAATCCATTAGAAAATGTAGTCGACTCATCGAACTTACTTTGGTTCGATGAGAGAGCTGAATAATTAAATACCCGCATAAACACAAAATCTCCATAAAATCAAATCTTTCAATATATAATTCATTTAACAACATCACGTGAACCCATAATTAAACTACTTCCTTGTCATGTCATTTTTTGTATATGTGTTTTATTTGACTTTGACTCAATCTAATCTTTGTTGAGATAACTGAAAAATAAAAGTAATTTCTAAATTTCATTTGAACACTCCAGTTAACTGAATCAGGACGGGGTAATGCACGGAAGTGCAAGTGTTTTACATGCGGTATCGTTTTTGAGGGCAGCTGTGCTTCACACCGGGTTGACTAACGCGGGCAAAAGGTTAAAGCACACTGGGGCATAATCGATATTTTTTGAAAATGAATCTGGGAATTCTAAACGGCTGGTTAGATATGATGATAAAGTGTTAAAGTTTAGCATAGAGTCTTCTTGTTTATATTTTGAAGATGGACTTCACAAACCATCCAGTATAGGAGCTATGGCGGCTGAAAATAGGACACCTTTACATATACATATGTAATTTTTTTTTTAAATTTCTTAGTTTAGTTTTTGTAGTATTTTCTCAGATTAATGTTTTTTTTAAGTCCTGGGCTAGATCTTTAAAAAAAACATGTTGATGTGTGTAACATTTTGATAAGTTGGGAAATATCGGTAACAATTTGTCCCACATTTTTTCTGGACTAAATTGTTTTGTTAAGTTAAACTAGAACCTTACAATCAATATTTCTAATCAATATCTCTAATACATTTGTTACAAACCCAACAAAGAAATACCTATTACCTCCTGTACCTTTTATGCTGAATTTATAAAAGAACAAACCTTTAAACATTTATGCAACAAGGAAGCATCAAAGCATGATGCAATAAGTACTCGTACAGAAAAAAAAGAACAATTCTTTTACTTGATATTGCCAAACAAATGTTGCATGTTGTTGATTTTCTTATTGTTTTAGAATTGTGCACTTTTTAGCTGGTCACTCACTCAATATACTTAAAAAAAAACTTTACTTTTCAATTGTGTGTGGCTGTGTTTGGAGCTACTTTTGCGGCTAAAGATGTCAAAACGAAGTCAATGCCCTTGCTGAAGAAGACGAAACGGTTCTTTTTTTTAGCAGAATTTAAAAATTTTTTAAGGTTGTCTTTTTTGGCAAACCAAAAACTGCAAAAAAAGGTTTCTTTAAACCGGGATTTTATTTTGTTTGTCAAGTCTTTTGAACAGCCTGTTTATTTTGTTTGTGGGGGGGGGGGGGGGGGGCTTTCTTTAAATTGAATGTATCTGTTGAATTTTAAATATGTTTCTGTTTAACATTTCAATTGTTGTTACTGCTGTTATTGTTGTTGTTTTTCCATTAAGTGTTGACAATTATTTTGCATTTTTATGCATGTTTTGCTGCAGTTTGTTGCTTTTTTATTATTTTGTTCTCTGTAGTTGTTTTTTTTTTTATTAATGCCAACACAAAACGTTTTGGTGTTTTCAAGTCAATGACCTGATTTTTATTGCAGTGTAGTGTTGTTTTAATTGTAAAGCGTTTATTTTAATGTAATTGTAAAATGTTGTTAAATGTTTTATTTATGACGCTTCTTATTTAGTTTCCTTTTAATATGGGGCGTTTCATGTTTATTTTATTCTTAATATTATTTTTTAGTATGTACAAATAAAGTTAAGTGTTTTCTGCCAACCCACAGATTTGAATTCTTTCAATTTGTTATGCGCACCAATAAGTGCATTGATCGCATTTTCATTCACACACCTAAGCAGCGATAACGAATATTAATCAGTTGTCTTGAACTTGAAATTTGTTAGATGGAAGTACGTTGCAAAATATATTTATATTTCTTATATGCAAACAGTTTTTGCATAATTATATGGGGGCTTCTAACAATTTGTGTGTAATCTTTCGTTTGAGGGCGAGCTTTTAGCGTAAGCAATTAAACTTAGTTGAAAGTCGTGTTGGTAATATTAAAATAAATTCTTTGAAAATAACACACAAAGGGAATGATTAGGTAAATTATTAATGAAAAGCTATAGTACTAAAGAAAATAAAATTTCCAACTAATATTGGAAATTTTTAACAGTCTCCTTAGAATTGTTTATTTTTGTGCTAAAAAAAAATACGGACGATCGCATAGTATTTGACCTGCTACATAAAATAGCGATAATAGTTTGAAAGTGTAAAATGAGTGGCGGATGTAAGTCCCAATTTACACGTAGCAATTCTGTAAGCTTAGCTGATTATCTTTTAGATATCGGGGTGAGGGGAAGATAAGACGAGTACACATTAGAATGTACTAGCAATTCTTATACTTGTTATATACGCATGAGAGAGTAACACATATGTATGTGTAAACAAATGTGTGTAAACTGTAATATAAAATACGATTGATTCAAGCAATTATGTATATTGTGCTGTGTAAACACCGAAGAAATTTGAATCAAATAATTGCATAAATTTTTTTGGGACTACCTACAGTACTTTTGAATATGACCTAGTTTGAATGAAAGTAATATCTTAGCAACTTTTCCATCTCTGGTTACAACTGTTGTTAAAATCTTCAATAAAACCTACCCCGAGAACTGGAGGAGAAATAATTTTAGAAAATGATAATTCTTTTTAAGCAAAATTGCTACAAAAAAAAAAAAAAAACCAAACAAGATCAATTTATATATGTGTACCTATAAATAATACGAATAACATGAGATGATATACGAGGTCTGGTCAAAAAATAACCGTTATTTTAAATTTTTTTCAAAAAGTATTTATTTATTAATCAATAACTCTCGTGTCTCCTTCAAAGTAATTCCCCTCAGATATAATACACTTATGCCAGCGTTTTTTTTTCAATCCTCGAAACACTTCTGAAACACGCTTTTTGGTATCGCCAACAGCTTCTGTTTCGATTTTTCTTTTATCTCCTCAATCGTAGCAAAACGCTTTCCTTTCATCGGTGTCTTTAGTTTTGGGAAGAGGAAAAAGTCAGCGGGGCCCAAGTTCGGCCCCAGGCCCGGTGTGGGCTCAAAATGGGCCACCTTTGACTGTAATTTGTTAAAACGCATAAAATTTTTTTAATAGTCATTGGCAAGATCTTTAAAAAATATGCTTGCGCGTGATATATAAGCATTTTTCCTAATGCTGGTCATGTTTTATTAAACTATTGGACAGAATTTTCAACGATTTTTTTCAAATTTATTTTGTTCGTTAACTAATAAAATTTCCCATCACAGACAAAATCTTTGCATTTTTTTGCACAACAAAAATTTCTTTAAGAATATTTAACAAAGATTAAGAAAAAAATTTCCTATGTTTTTTTAGAGGTACAGATCTTTAAGTTCGCATTAATAATAAAATTTCCTGTTTTTTTAGAGGTAAAGATCTTTAAGTTCGTATAACTGGCGGCCAATTTGTCAGCTGTTAAGTATGTTTAGTTTGGTTTGGCATGTCGTCATGAATAGACTGATGCCTGAATCATGCTTCTTGTGTTTTTTTTATTATCTATAGAACTTTGAAATGGAATAAAATAAAGATGCTTTTTTTGAATTGATATGAAATTTATTTTATTTGAATGATAATCCTCTGCCATTATAATTTAAATATGACTTCTGTCGTATGACGGCTGGCTCGGACGTAGTTTATTCTGGATGTCCAATTTTCGATTTGTGGCCGTATAACGGCAATAACGCAGCGAATGTTGTCCTCCAGGTGGTCAATCGTTTCGGCGTAGACAAGCGACTTCAAACATAAATCACTTGAAAGCTTACAAAATGGCCGCCAGTTAAGAAAGTGTTGCCAACTTAAATTTCTATACATCTAAAAAACCGCCTTATATATATCTTATTTCCTAGAGTTCAGATTAGCTTTTGATTGAGATTATTGTTTTTTATTTAATAATATATATGTATAAACTTCGTAAATAACTAACTATGAACGTGCCCTGGCGGCTACTAGTGGAATTTTGCAGTATCTTTTTATGACATTATATCAAATATATCAAATACCAGTTTTATCATATTAACCTTATTAACACACCCACTGGCTAATTATTGCTTTTTTTCGGCCACTTAACAAAAACAAAACAATTTTTCAATCAATTTTATACTTTTAACTATTTCAAGCAATAAACAATTATATAATTTACAAATTATCTCAGCTTTTGTGTTAGAAAAACAAAACAAAAAGAAAACAACAAAATTTCAAGTGAAACACAAAACAAACACTGTTTTGTAAAGCACGTCATTTTCATGTCTTAACATGAAACAAGACATGAATTATAAGCAATTATTTTAATTATTTAAGCGATTTTCAACACAAAAAGATAATAATATTTTTCATAAACAAAATGAACTTGAACAATTCTTCAACTGAGTTACGAGCACTCGAAACATGTGTTTTAGCACAATTTACTTTGGCACTCTAAAGTTTGTAAAAATGGTTATTAGTTGTATGTACCAGTATGTAGTTTTCAATTGAAACAACTGACCAGACAGGTAGTCACCAAATACCATATTTGTAAAATTAATCAATATATTTTTTAAGAAAAGCAAAAACTGTTAAAATCAACTGAAGTTTTTTTTTTGCAAACAACTACTTAAAAGTATGTAATTGCTTAAATATCTTTTAAAACAAAGTGGAGCAACAGAATTTACTTTTTTTTATTCATGTCTGCCACTAAATTAAGCAACAACAATTTTAACGTTAAATTAAATTGTTTAAACAATAAAGCATTTAAATCGTTTTAACAATAAAATACAAAACAAGTCATTTAATTTTAACGAATTAAATTGGAATGATGATGTTTTCAAAATGAATGTTTTCAACTCTTATCGATTTTAATCATATTCGCACAATTAACAAAAAAAACATTGTTAATTTCTTTAAATAATAGTTTATGGTTTTTTAGCTTTAAATTATTTATGAAAAATAATCATTACGTCATTTTGTAAAAAAAGCAAAACACAACAAAAATAATATTGAATTGAGTTGAAAGGAAGTGTTATTAGATCAGTTAGTAATTGGCATTAACCGAGCTAAGGCCAGCGGCCGAGAGTAATGTACAATAGGGGCAGAATTTTCGGTTCATTTACCTTTTCTATTAAAAAATTGTTAATGTCCAATTTTCAAAATTTATTGCATTATATGTTAAATTAGACCTACACGCAGAGAAAAAATATAGTTATGCATGTTTACCACAACTATTTCAACAGTTTATAACATTGTTTTAAAATATTATGGTCACTGCAATTGTTTATATGATTTCTGCAACCATAATATGGTTAAGTTTACCATTCACATGATTATAGCAATCATATATATGATTATATAATGTTTATGGTAATAAGTTTTATTTTGAAAAGTTATACCATATTATTTTGTTCTCTATCACAATCAAAAAGCAACAAATTATGATAAATGGGTTCATCATAAACATGATTGCAACAAAAATATATATAGCTAGTACAATCGTATATACGATTCTAGTAATCATCTGAATCGTAAACATATTATGGTTATCGAAATCATAAAAATAATTACAGTGACCATAATATTGTTGAAAAACTTGTCAAAATGTTGACATTGTTGTAGTAAACATGTACAACTACATTTTTTCTCTGTGTGTATTTTTTATGTTCTAAAATATTTTTTAGGCCTTATGTTCTAAAATACCAAAGCTGGGCTTACAAAACGGAAAGCTTTTCCGGAAAACTTAATTTACTCCCTACTTGTCCTTAAAGTATTTTTCCAATCTCGATAGAAATGTGGAGCTTCTAAATTAAATTTAAAAAACTTTAACTCACGACACGTAAAAAGAAAATACGATAATTCTCGAATTCTATTTCTCAAAAAACGGTGAGTTAAATGGATGATATTTACAGATGGATCGTGGACAATGAAAATTGCTGATGACGCCCTTGGCAAGGTAGAAAATGCATTCCAGTTTGTCATTTGCCTAAAAAAATATAACTTTACAATGGTATTCTTCGAGTTATTAATTAAAAATGAACTCAAGCCAAAAATAATAAGAAATTTTCTCTAATATTAAAAAAAAAACTAAAATTGTGAATTTTTTAATGGAATTTTTTATGATATTTATTGAATTTTCGTTTATTTTTTTTGGCAATTGTGGGATGCCTTTTGTACTTTTGTTACATTTTACTATTTTTAATAATGACGAATTTAGTATAAATTTAACATTTAGTAAATTTCTGTTAACTAATAATTATTTTATTACACATTTGTTAATTCTTTAGAAAACAACATTAACATGATTGAATTCATGTCTCGAGATTTATTAAAGAATATTAAAAAAAGTACCATTAGTAGCAAAAAGATACTATAAAATTCATCATTCATGATGTTCATTTTCAATTGTCATTGTCATAAAAAATTAAAAAAAAAAATGTAAGAAAAAGTAAATAATTTAAAATATTAAAAAAGTACTATCCAAGAAAAAGTACCATTAAGTTTACCTTTCATTCAGGCTCATCTAATGTATTTAGTTTTATTTTTCTACCATCATTATGGTATAAAATTAAAAGAACGAACTACTAGCCGTTTTTAGTGCTTCAACACCATTAACCCATTTTTGTCCGAATAAATTTTTTTCTCAAATTTGAAAACTAATTTTTTCCTCCTCCTTTATGTATGTACGTCAAATTAACAGCCTTTGAAAGAATTAAAAAAATTATAAAAAAAATGATTTTGTGCACGTTCCAACACCGGGCTCACAGAAACATTGAAGTGAACAAAATGAAACACCGAACATTCCAATACCAAGCTGTTCCAATATTGGAACACCGGGAAAAATGAGTTAAGCCTTCGTATACTTAATTCTTACTTCAAACAGAAGCATACCAGCTAACATTTATGTGGATAAGTTAAATAATTTAAAATATTATAAAAGTATAGGTACTTGCAAAAAAGTACCAATTTCATTTTCCCTTAAATACCACTCATGCTTGAAATTTAAAAATATTCCACTTTAGCGAAAGTTTTTGTGATATATACAGCTGTTAATAAATACGAGTATGTATGCATGTGCTTTGAAGCAATGAAACAAAAATTAATCGCAATGGACCTGATGGTCGACGGTCATCCAATTTCAATAAGATCTGTCAAATTCTATATGACGTTTTCTTTTAACATTAGTTAGAAGAGGCTTCTTGGACGTTGCTCTTCCATGAAGCCACCAAACGGTGCGAAATAGGTCACTTAGACAACCTTACATTTAATATTTGTTGAATTTCCATATAATACCCTACACCCAGTATATGAATATGGGAAATATTACTTATTCTGGACCGATCATCCAAAAATTTTGTGCCATCACTGAAGATAAATATTATGTATGTTATACTTTATCTCGATATAAATACTTTTAAAAGATTTATGGGAGTTTTAACTAATTATGGACCGACCATTATAAAATTAGATATCATTATTTCTGTATATATGAAACTTATTTTTGTTGAATTTTATTTGGATGCCAACATTTTTAAGAGATTTATGGTCGTTAAAGTGAATTTCGGAAGTGGGGCTTATATGGGAGCTATGATCAATTATGGATCTTCATAAAATTTGTAGATGTGATTTGACTTCATTTACTACTCATTTGTGGGGGAAATTGTTATACTTGCATAATTCAAACATTTATGATCGTTAAACTCCTATTTCGGGAGGACATTTGTATGGGGGCAAGGAAAAATAATGGAGCGATTTCCACCAGTTTCAATTCCATCCGTCCGTGGGCCGAAAAAATATTACGTACCAAATTTTATTGAAATATCTTCAAAATTGCGACCTGTACTCTGCGCACAAGCTTTACATGGACAGCCAGACGGACGGACGGACGGACATCGTTATCGACTCAGGGAATGATTCTGAGTGGGTGTTGGCCCAATATTTACAATATATACAAAGTTTTTTTTATTAACCCTGATTAACTTAGCTTCATTAATAGCATTCAGTTTAAACTAAAGTTTAAAGCTTTTTAAAGGAAACTATAGAAGGGTTTAGCTAAAAAATTTAAATTATTCCACTTTTCTAGTGTATAAAACTAAATCTTTAAGAAAGTGACAGCAAATGTCAGTTTTGTTTTGATAATATTTTTTACTAATAATTTCTGTTGAGTGTCTTCTTTAAACACAAAATCATCTAAACTAAAAAAAAAATGTTTAAAATTCAATAGAATTTCGATGTTAAAGAATATTTTTATTTTGATTTTCTTTTTTGCCATGTTTAATTTCGTATATAAACAATACTTTTAATTAATTGTTTATTCCCTCTTGCAGTTTTTAATATCTTATCTTATACACGTAAGTATTTGTGTTTTTAATACGTTGCTCTTTTTATTTCAACTTAATAATAGGAACACAACTGGGACGAACGTCGAATTTCGCCCAACACTAATAATTAGTCGGTGACAATTCGCAGTGTTAATTCGTCGTATGAAGCACAATAACGTCAAAATAATAATGCTTTTTTTCGTATAACAGCTGATAGATAGTGTGACGATCTTTAAAAAAATATATAAAGTAAAAAATAAAACAATACTCAAAATCAAATTTAACAATATTTACTAAAAACTAAAACGAAAGTTGGTCACCCCGTATTGTTCGTTCGTCGTTCGCCGGCGTAAGAAATAGAAATAGAATCTATTTCAAAATCCGCCGCATATGACGAATTCAGCCGACACCGCATTTTTGTGTAATTTAATATAAACAAATGTTTTGGATTTTTAGAGACGAAAATTTGCGACGAAAAATTCGTTCTTAGTCCCAGTTGTGTTCCTAGCTTAAACGTTTTATTTTTGACTGTTTTCTCTTTAGTTTTACAAAACAAAATAAAACAAACAAAAAACGTGTAAAACAAACGAATTTAGTTGGTAAAATTTATATTTGTAGTCGTAGCAATCAATATATTATCAAGCGATATGAAGCCACCAATAATTTTGCGGGAGTTCATTTTTATTTATTCAGCTTTGAGTCACTGTTTTTCTGATTTAGAATTGTAGTTTTCTTTAGTCATTTTTATTATTTAAGAATTTGTAATGAATCCATTTAGTCAATCAGTCATTTTATTAATACATATTTATTTACGGGCAACTATATTTTTAATGCTGTTTGTACCTGCAACGTACTTGACCGAATTTTTATCTATTATTGTGTTGTGTTTTTGTTTGCAACATGTGAAACTGCTAGAATATAATTTGTTATTTCTTTTGTGCACAAATCATGCAAAAAAAAGTACCTACTACAATTTGCATTTTTTTGTATTCTTATCTGGGAAATTAATACTGTGTACATAATAAATACGAGTATATACATATGTATATTGTATTGTATGTTTTTTGTGATAAAATACCTTTGTTTAATTTTAAAATAAAATTGCGTCACCAAAAATTTTAATGTTGTTTAGAGTAGATCTTGAAATAATGAATGAATTTCTAAAGTGAAATTTATATGTCAAATGTTGGATAAATATTTTATGTATTTAGTTGAAAGTTGTTTCTGTTCTTTTCTATTAGACTTTTTGAAAATATTAGAAAATAAGTGTCATAGTTTTTTTTTAACGAAAAAGCCAAAATAAGACACAAATTCCATCGTATCTAGCCAGTGAAAAACTAATAGTGCAAAACTACTTGCAGTAGAGTGTCACTTTAAAAAGTAACTCACCATTTGTTCAAAAATATTTTATTTAGTGGTTACGTCTTTTTCGGCTAATATTTGCCAAGTGTGACCGTAATTTAAGTAACAAAGCTTATATCAAGTACAAATTTAAATATTTTCCCTGCATTCAAATTCAAATACAAAACTAATAGTGCAAAACTACTTGCAGTAGAGTGTCACTTTAAAAAGTAACTCACCATTTGTTCAAAAATATTTTATTTAGTGGTTACGTCTTTTTCGGCAAATATTTGCCAAGTGTGACCGTAATTTAAGTAACAAAGCTTATATCAAGTACAAATTTAAATATTTTCCCTGCATTCAAATTCAAATACAAAACTAATAGTGCAAAACTACTTGCAGTAGAGTGTCACTTTAAAAAGTAACTCACCATTTGTTCAAAAATATTTTGTTTAGAGGTTACGTCTTTTTCGGCAAATATTTGCCAAGTGTGACCGTAATTTAAGTAACAAAGCTTATATCATGTACAAATTTAAATATTTTCCCTGCATTCAAATTCAAATACAAAACTAATAGTGCAAAACTACTTGCAGTAGAGTGTCACTTTAAAAAGTAACTCACCATTTGTTCAAAAATATTTTATTTAGTGGTTACGTCTTTTTCGGCAAATATTTGCCAAGTGTGACCGTAATTTAAGTAACAAAGCTTATATCATGTACAAATTTAAATATTTTCCCTGCATTCAAATTCAAATACAAAACTAATAGTGCAAAACTACTTGCAGTAGAGTGTCACTTTAAAAAGTAACTCAGCATTTGTTATTTCCTTATTTGTTTATTTACATTTATATTTAAACATATTTTTTATCTATTATGTATGAATATATATAAACTGTATAAAAAAAAACTATTGAATTCAATTACTACACTTATTTTCCAGCTGAATAAATATTTAAATTTCAAATGCAAACTAATTTTTTTTTTAAGTTTAAAAAATAAAATATTAATAAATGTAAATAAATTGAATTTATTAAATAAATCATTAATTAAAGTCTTTTTTGCACAAAGTTTATTTGCAAATTAATTAAGTAACACACAGATTTTTGTTTTTAATAAATTTATTATAAAAATTTTTTCTCTTTAGAATTTATGAGAACTGAACTGTAGCCAGTTTCATTCAGTCTTTTAAATCCTTTGTTTGATTTATAATTGTGTTTTAATTTTCTTGCCATATTTTTATGATTTTATGTCAGCTTTTATTTTATTTTGTTATTATTTTTTTTTTTAATTTGTTTATTTTGTTTTTGTTTTTTTTTATTACTTTTATTCCTACACACATGATCATGTTGTTGATGATCTTTTTTGCACTTTTTATTCAATTCATATTCTTGGTCGTTAAATAAATTGATAATGATCATTATTATGTTTATTAATCTAATAATGAAGTTATTTTGTCTTTGTAGTAAGACTCTGGATTCAGGCAAGAAGAGACTCAACGTGTTTTGTATGATCATCATATGATCATCATCTTCTTTATAATGATAATAAAATGTTGATTTTATTTTTCTTTCTTAATTTTCTGTTGTTCAGCTCATTTTCTATGCCGGTGTTGTATTTAAAAAAGTTTTATATATGTAGGTACACAAAGCTACTCACAATAATAGTTTTTGTTTTATTTTTGCGTTGGATGCGCTTTTTTCATAAAAAATTTTACTTCGTTTATTTTTCTGCTGTTTAAATGTTTTATTTCTTTTTATTATTTAACTAAATAATAATTCGTGTTTATCATAATTTTAGTTTATTTAAAGCGTTGGCGTTCTTTTTTCATTTTCAACTTTGTCTTTTTTATTTTAAATAAACTCTTTGATGTGTGTTGGCAACTGGCAGGGATTTCCTTACTAGCTTTAAAATATATTAAAGTTTTGTTTTTTTTTAGAAATTGTTTGTTATTACTTGTTAATTAAGTGTTTGTTTGGCAATGACATCACTGTTTAGCAAATAAAATGATATCAGCAACAACTGTGTAAATGTCCAAGCAACTTTTTGGTATTAATGTTCAAAAGCGTTAAAAATTTAAAATAATGTTGGGAATCCAAATTATATCTACATAATTAACGAGTCTAATGTATTTTTGTTAATGATACAAATTTACTGTCTACGATTAGTGCTAAATTTACTAAAATTGACACTGTTGAACATATTACGGGCCCGCAGCTATAAAGTTTAAAAAAAAAATTTTAAAAACAAGTTTCTTTTATAAATTAAATAAAGATCTATTGTTATATTAGTTGTGGTCCTGAATAGCATACAGAACTACTGACATTAGCAGTTACAAAGGATAGATTGTTTTTTTAATTACAAATCTTCATGAGGAAGGGATCTGCTACTTTTAGATACTTGTCAGTGGCTGTAAAATCCTGACACTTTTCAACAGCAAAATTCAGTTTGTTTTTATACCCTGCACAACAATAGTGGGTTGCTGATGTTTGTAGCGCCCATAAATATTAGTCCAACACCTTAAAGTATACCGATCGACTCAGAATCACTTCTTGAGTCGATTTAACGATGTCCGTCCGTCTGGCAGGCTGGATGTCCATGCAAAGATTTTCCGTAGAATACAGGTCGCAATTTTGAATATATTTCAATAAAATTTGGTACTTGATATTTTTCGACCCAAACACGGTAGGGATTGAAACTAGTGTAAATCGGTCCATTCTTTCACCTGGGCCCCCCCCCCCCCCCCCATATATATGTGTTCCCGAAATAGGAGTTTAATGATCATAAATGTTTTTGTCATTTTGTCCACAAATGAGTAGTAAATGAAGTCAAATAACGTTCACAAATTTTGGTAGATGGGTTCATAATTGGTCATTGCTCCCATATAAGGCCCACTTTCGAAAATCACTTTAAAGAGCATAAATCTATTAAAAATGTTGGTATCCAAATAATATTTAACGCAAATATATTTCATATGTATACAAATAATACAGTACAATATTATTGTGATCGTTCCATAATTAGTCGTAGCTCCCATATAAAGCCCACTTTCGAAATTCACTTTAACATCATAAATTTCTTAAAAATGTTGGCATCCAAATAAATTTTGACACAAATAAGTTTCTTATATACAAAAATAATGGCACCTAATTTTATAATGGTCGGTCCATAATTAGTCGAATCTCCCATATAAACCCTCCGTAATTCACTTTAACCTCCATAAATCTTTTAAAAGTATTTATATCGATATATAGTATAACATACATAATATTTATATACACGGAAGTCATGACACTAAATTTTGGGATGATCGGACCATATAGCGCCCATTTCTGAAAAACTTTTTTATACATATATTGGGTGTAGAGTACTATATGGTCGGGCTTGATCGACTATACTTTATTACTTGTTTAAATTTTTAAAATGCAATCTTTACTTGAACTTTATTTGCTGCTTTTGATCAGTTAACTGACAGTTTAAGTGGTCAAAAGTTCATAAATTGGCACAAATTTTCAGCAGGTTAGTTCGTTTAGAATTAATTCAAAATTTTTAGATTTCGGTTTTTTTTTAGAGAAAAATTGTTGAACTTTTGATATTTATTATTAGAGAATATTTATTTGGCTTGACTTTTTTTTTAATTAGTAATTAATTAAATTAAATTTATTAAGGTGGATTAACCCATTCATTCCGAACAAAATATATCTCTTAAAAAGAGAAGCTTCAAACTTCATATGAAGAAACCTTTGTTCGAACAAATATTTTGTTCGGGACGAATGGGTTAATCCACCTTTAGTTTTACAAGTGGTAATACTGCGGCCATTGATATATTTTGCTTTGCGTTTAAAGTGTTAAAAAAAAATATTTAATTATTTTAAAATATTGTGTATGTTTTTTGTTTACATAGAATTTACAACATTTTTAATGCATAAATTTAATGAATAATTCAATTTCACAAACACCACAGATAGAAATATAACCTATTGACAACTCAGTTCATTTTTGTTCAGACAAAATATAAAATTAGACCAATTCAAGCTGAGAGTTCTTCGTGAGCACAATTTCTCTCTCTTAAAAAGAACGGCGTCAAAATTCATATGAAAAAAACTTTGTCCGAACAAACATTTTGTTCGGAACAAATTGGTGAATCCAACTTTCGGAAAAAATTCTCTAATAATTAATTCAAAATTAATAATTTACAATTTGAGTAAAATCCAAATAGCAATTTTCGGTTTTAGTGAATTTTTTCAAATCACTTCCAAAATTTTATCACTAATAGAGTTTTAAATTCTGACTAAAATAAAAGAAAATTGTTTGTAATATATTTAGCCATATCTTGAAAACTACATTTCTTTATTAGACGATATATATTTTAAAACCCTTCTAACGATATACAACATGACCTATTTATATGGAACACCTATAGGTCAATTGAGGAAAATTATTTTTTTAACCGATATTTTTTAAAAAACCTAAAACATCCTGCAAAAATTGGTATATGAGTATGTATATAAATTACATGATTTTAAAGCCAAGAAATTAAGCTATAATTTAAAGTTTAATATGACCATGTAAATTATATAGATCCGATGTAATATAGAAGAGATTAGAGGAACATTATGACATTTCACCATAAAAAATACAATCTGTACTATGCGAAGCCGGTGTTCTGTATTCCATAAAAGAGAAACTTCTTCCGCCCGGCCGTAGGCCGACAATAAAGGAAATTTGTACTATGCGAAGCCGGTGTTCTGTATTCCATAAAGGAGAAAATTCTTCCGCCCGGCCGTAGGCCGACAATAAAGGAAATTTGTACTATGCGAATCCGGTGTTCTGTGTCCAGGAAAGGAGAAAATCCTTTGCAAATATTTCAAAAGACACACTTTTGTGTGTTTTGCGTGAGCACATGCAAGTTTTTGTGGTACCAATTGTTGATTTCCCGCATATTATTATTTTCCACTTTGCATTGTAAATTATTTTGTTTAGCATTATAACCTAAAGTAAGTGACATAAAACAATTTTCAATTTTCTTTATTAGTTTCAGTTTTATGCTTCCCACTGTATGTATGTATATAGAAAACTCAGAACAAATCTTCATTTAAACACACTGTATTTATTACCCGTTTAAATATAATAAAACATTTCTTACGATAAAACTTTTTTTAATTTGCTGCAGCAAATATAAATTCATAGACAATTTCATGAATATTTTTAGCTCAACGATTTTCTAGCATTATTTAACATCAAACGAACATCTTTTATATTATTTTGCTTACAAAGAGATCGTTATAATTATAGCAATTATTTCTAAGAAATTATTAAACAGATCTGTAAGAACTACAATTAAAAAAATGCCTAGAACTGCTCCACAAATATTATAAAATAAATTATCCTTTCAATTCACTATCAAACATTTAAAAAAAAAAGAAAAACTAAAATTGCGAAATAACTAAAAAATAAAAACAAATAAGAATTTATATTGAGCAGTGCTGAATCTTATATACCCTTCACCAAATACTAATAGTGTGATATACTCGTATGAATACTTGAGTCTAAGTTTTGTTAGACCGCTTTCACGCTCTTCAATTCTGAATCGTCAAGGCAAGTATTTTTGAACGAGAAGGGGAAAGAGAATTAAATTGGTGCAAACTTGACGGTACTAGTCAGTTTTCTTATTTTCTTTTGTTTTTTTCTTTCATGTTGATTTGTATGAAAAAATACGAAAATTGAATTGACGTGTGTGAATGAAATGGCAAGTTCAAAAGAGAACTGAACAAAAACTGGTCAGCTAAAACTGAATAGTGTGAAACAACATTTAAAAGCATTTTATGCAGTTATTTCACAAAGTGCACGGAGGTGTCACATTTTATATTTATCTCTTTCTTTCAGAACTAACCTTCTCGAAAGTGGACGTTGTATGGGAGTCCAAGGCCAATTAGGGACTAATTTTTACAAAAGCCAATAGTTTAATATTTATATACACCTAATTCTGTTTTTACGCGATAGGTACGTTCCTCGAAAACTTGCGTAAAAACAGAATTAGGTGTACTGATCTGTGTAAAATTTCGGTTCGATATGTATGCATGTTTATGTAGGTTAATGAGTTAATGACAATTTATTCGGAAGTGGACTTTGTATGACGCTATTTCGAAACAAAATATTGTTTTGAGATTTTTCGTTGCATGAAAATTATTTTTGCTGAATTTTATATGGATCCTGCTTTTTTTACACATTTGTGTACCATAAAACCATATTCCAAGAAGACATTTGTATGGGGGCTATTAGAAGTTGTGGACCGATTCTTCCATTTTCAACATTTTGATGGAACAAAAAATGTTTGGTAAAGTTTTGATTGTTCTAATTTTTCTTTTTTTTTTTTTTTTGAAGCTCTAACGTGTCAACAATAGACGGACGGGCATGACTAAATCGTCTTAGAATCATATAAGGACCCAGAATATATAAACTTTTTATTTCTCTGACAAATATTTCGATATATTACAAACTAAATGACAAACTTAATATATACCCCATATTTTTGATGTTGGATATAAAAGTATAGAATGAAGCTATAAATGACACCGGCATTGAAAACGAATTGAAGCGTTGAACTTGAACTTGAGTATCAGGAATCGCGCAAATGAAAAGACACAAAGGAAATGAAAGACACAACGATGTTTAACACAAAACGGGCCTGGCAGGCAGCCAGTCAGCCAACAGCAGACCGACCGACAGACGCTGGCTAGAAACTAAGGAAACTTTTTTCTTATTTTGTATTTTTTTTTTTTGACCGAGGCTTTAGATTATTCCACCATAAATGGTTAGATCATGGTACATGACCATGTTTTGTTTTTTTTTTGTTGTTTCTCTTCTTGTATTTAGTTATTTTTGTATTATTTTGTCGTTTTACTTTTATTTTTTATAATTTCCTACAACTTTTGTTTGAGCCATGCATTGAATACGAAAATTGCAAAACAATAAACACACAATGACAATGACATTAACAACAACGACAAACTTGTACTGGCCATTTAAGGATTTTTATACATAAAACTATTTTTTTTCCAATAAAGAATTCTAAACAAGATTCTCTTTTTAAACACTTTTCTTTATATACATATTTATTTGTTGCTATAAAAATTACTTTTCAATTTATTTATAGATGTTGGTTGTTTTTTTTTTAAACTTTTCTCATATATCTAAAAATTATGCATTCCAATTACATCATGTTGCAGAAATTCCCATGCATACATGTTTTTTTTATTTTTTTTTTTTAATATGTACTCTTAAAAATATATGTATGTTTTTCATTTAGTAACACACACTTTAGTTTTTGCTTAAAACGCGTATCCGTAAGATGCGAAAATTACCGCGAGTTGAGTTGAAAATAAAACAATTAATCATTCGCCAAAATATCTTTAAAGCAAAGTAAGTAATAACAACCAAAAAAAAAATATGTTTAAAAGCGATCGTTGTTGTCGTTTAAAACACGCGCGCATTCGTTACGTTTCATGAGCTAAAGTCGCGATCGACTGACTTAGCAGACCCAAACAATTCGCGGAGTTGCGAGAGACCCCTTCAGAAAAACACAATCAAGCAAAAAAAAATCAACAAACCCAACCACCAGCCAGACGTCCAAAACATACAACAACAGCAATAACATAAACAACAACAACACAATCTTCATTTAACGCCGGCTGTGTTGAATTCGTTTTTACGGTTCGGTTTTAGTATCTGTGTGTGGTGAATTCGGTTTCGGTTTCTCTTGTGTGTTTGCTGTGTTGAGTTTGAAAACCTCACTCACAGATAAGAACGCAAAGAAATTTACACAAATACATACTAGAAATAAAATTTGTTTATTTTTTGACTCAAGTTTTATGTTCGAATTGATATTGCTTGTCGTTACCCTATAATAGGACAAATGAATTCAAGGAGCTTGAGATTACATACATATGTATGTAGCTATAGGTCCGCGATAATATGAGTGATATTTTGGAAAACTTTAGTAAGATGGAATCTTACAATAATAAAAAAATATAACATAATAAAGTGTTTTTCAACAAGAACTTAGTTTTTCAAATAAAAATAAGGCAAACAAATTAATACGACAGTTAATCAAATTTTCACTGTATTGTAGAGAATATTTGACTATTTTAAATTATTATTAAATTATAATAAAAGTTTGAAATATTCGACCTTTTCTTTGTAGGAACCCAAATTTATAAATAATCAAGCTCGAGGTCATAAGTTTTAAATGTTTTTTATAATTTATTTATTTAAATATTTCCAATATTTCGATATTCTTTGAATATCTTCATCAGGGGTAGTCTAATGTTTCACAAATTATAAATAAGAAAAACACCAAAAAAGTAAGTAAAAAATATCAATAACAATACAAAGCTCACAAATTTGGGATTAAATTATGAAAAAAATTAACCGGACAGGTGTCCACCACAATAAGGCAACGTGCATCACATTTTAGTAAAATGGCGGTTATATTCCGTTAATCACGTCAAGAATTTTTCATTTTAAGTCTGTAATTGATTCGACTGGTTTTGTATACCTATATACTGTATTTTTAACAAAGCTTTACAAAAAGTGATCCAGTGGTGTCAATCGCATGATTGTGGCGGCTATCTAACAGAAAAAAACAAAGGAATGTTCTTGAATGATTTCACCAAATCTATGTAAATTGAATTGATTGCAACAATTGTCAAAGCTTCTAAAATGCCAACAGGCAAAATGGCAAAACTTTCATGTACTATGCGTATGTCCATGTGGAAACACCCATTCTTACCAGAATATTGGTGTCTTATAATAAAGCCTGATCAATTGTGTAACTGGTGTCATACTGTTATCTTATTTTTTTATTTACTATTGTTTGACAATTCATCATGGAATTACAAAAATCAGCGTTCTGTACCTTATTGAGGAGTCATTTTGGTGAGCATTGAATTTTACGTTCCGTACCTTAATCTGGTCGTCTAGATTGTGTGATATTTCATCTCTATGTTTGTTCTTCGGAGTTATGTTCAGTCAAAGTAGTAGCAATACTGAAAGGAATCCTAAATCGCAAGAACGGAAGATTGCAATGCTAAAAAGAGTGACCGATAATTTAATCTTCAGAATGGATAACCAACAGCGTGGTGGTGACCAACGTGTTTTTAATAAGAATCAAAACACTTTTTAGAACCAATAGATTAAGGGAAATAACAAGGTTACCGGGCTGATAAATATTCCAGATAATAAAGAAAATCTTATCATAACTCCATCAAAAATTCAGTTTCTTTTAGAAGCACATAAGAAAAAAGTTGCTTTTGAGGAGCTGTAGAGTAAGGGAAGGACAACGGGCCCTTGCTCATATTATTTTTGAATATGAGGTTATATACATATGTAAATTTTAATTAAATAAAATGTATATTAACTCTTTGTAATGGAGAGTTACATCATAGAAATTTTGAAACATATGAAATACCAAAATCCACAATATTATTCATGTACAGATCCAAAGTACGAAAGAAACTATTTCTATTTGAGGATTGCAAAAAATAAGAAACATCCACCCTTTTGAAGAAAAATTCCAACCTCTTAAACATAAGTAAAAAAGGCAAAGAAACCCAAGAATGATCGTAGGTAGTAATCTACTAAATTGTGTAGAATCTTAAATGTAAAGTTTGAGCTAACGCGCAACACCTCCTGTCTCCAAAAAGGAGACATGTTTTAGTCAGTCACATTGTAATGACACTTGGGCGACTTTGTGCGGTTTTTATGACGAAATAGTTAATTTTCTTTCAAGCTAGTTCCAATTTTCTATTACAGGAAATTATTTACAAATTTCTAAATATTTTTAAAATCTAGGAAATAATAGAGAAATCTCTAATTATACTTAAAATATTTCATTCATCAATGATTACGTTGGAAGTGTTATTTTTCTTGTTCAAATGATACTGAGCCAAATAGTATGGAGAAAATGTAGATCTTTTTCTTCGAAATTTTTGCTAAGCGACAACTTTGTTAAATATGTATTTTTGGACTGATTTGTCTTTTAGAACTATTCTCAGATCAATCTTCCAACACTACCTATAATAAGGCATTTAACAACCGCGATATTTGCGATTTTGTTGCACGTCCACATAACCGACATGGATTGCAATATTCATAAATTTCACAAAGAGACAGTAGAATATCTGTGCTAGTTTCGGATCATCCTGAAATAAACATGATGTCGACAATTATTGTGTTAAACTATTCTTAAAAGTTGCGGCCCTTTGTTCCTACTAGGAACCACAGGACATAATATATATATATTCTTATGAGTAAACTCTTCCGACTGATTATAAACTCTCTATTAGTTTTTTAAATTCTTTAGGAATTTTTAAATTTACTCTAAGTACTTTATTCTGCGATTTTCTCTTGTTGGATTGGGATCAGCTCATTTCAATAGATAATGTAAATTGTCATCGCATCGGATACAGTGGATTCAATGGTTTCAGTTATTATAAAAAAAAACAGTCAAACTTACAATTGATTTGTGCGTGAACCAATTTTTTGTTATTTGTCTCGTTTAGGACTCAGTTCCATAAATAGGGAATTTCATAAAATCTGGAATAATTGAGTCTTTCAAAACACCGCTTACCTATTTGTGCACTATTGAACGTGAACAACTTTGGTTGATATCATATTGTCGATCAAATCATAACTATTCATCATATAAAATGATATATTGATGTGCTTGAATTGTCTAATCCCAGTAAAAAAATTCGTGTTTTTTGAAGCACTTAAGAGAAAAGCGCATAATCGAGGGTTTCAATAAAAGCGCTCTTTTGAAGCAGTAAATGCTTACGAATAAAATATATAAAAAATAGGGTTTTAAAGCGAAAAAGCAAAAATGAAATTATAACCTACAGATTTACGTATGACGAAGAAAGTCAATTACAAAATGAATATCGTGCTTCTCAGTTACTATGAATTTTTCTCAAGCAAAAACCTTCAGATAGAATTTGTTCTTTGATTGGTGTGCGCAAAGTGACGTAAAACATTTTAGAAAAGTGCTTTATTTGCTTGTTTGATTAGATTAAAAGAAGAGCTTATTATCAGCAGAAAGTAGTCCTCCAAACCGGGAACACCTCACACAAAAATTATGCATCCCATCAGCAGGTTTGAAGCGATTTGTGGTATGAATTCATACATGAAACCTGTTCCTTTAGGAGCACATTTTTTACTGGGATGTTTCTTTGAATCAATCGATAACAGGAATCAAATTAACGATTTCGTCATAGAATGAAGATTCGTCATGTCAAGTTTTTACCAAGAAACAGTCAAGTATTATCTACGAATATCAGTATAATACAAGAAACATTGTTACATATACATATGTAGATTATAATCCATACTCAGTTTGCTTAAAACTTATTTTGATCCTTGTTGGATGCGTTTCGACTTACTTGTTTAGCGAGAAGTTCATATTTAAGTATTCACGGATAATGAGATCTTTGTCAAAAAATGTTTCACGGAACTAGTTTTTTGGGACATAAAATTAATGACATGTATTTTGGTCCAAATTTTTAAGCAAGTATGGCAAGAGTTTAACCCATGACATGCAAATATAATTTGGATAACTCATCGCATAGTCGACCTCGTTCGTCCCTACCAAAACTCACTCATTTTCCTGCAAATTGTTGTAGCAAAACTTTTCAATACAACAAACCGGTTGAGCACTTCTAGACAGTGTATGAATCTTAACAAAACAACAACAATAATATACGCATCGATCTTGTATTGCTCTACTAATATTACGATACAATCAACAATAACAAAAAATATACGACAATTGTCGTCGTTGTCGTCTTCTTATCCAAATGGTTTTTATGTTGAGGTAGATTCTGGTTTGTTTATTTGATTCTTTGTGAAAGAATGGTTCTTACCGACCCAAGAGTAAGTGAGTAAATTAGTAAGTAAGTGACTCCATGTGTAAGAGCATGATCTTGAGTGCTAATGAAGGTTTGAAAATTGGATTTTATCTTCAGTTTTCGAGGCATTAATTACATTGCAATGCTGAAATTTATTGGTTGTTAAATGAAATTAGTTTAACTGGCATTTGAGGATGTAATTGTTGCCATATGTCTGCGTATGTATGTGTGTGTGTGTGTTTGAATAGGAAAAGGAATAATTTAGAGAAAGAAGCAAAGTATGTGGCAGAGACCAAACAATAAAGTCAATTAGAGAGTTCAAGGCTTAGTTTAAAGTAAAGAAATTGGAGACTTCTTTTATTTGTTTTATTTTTTGATTGTTGCATAGACAGTCTTTTTTTAAAGATAGAAAACTGCATTTTTAACATCAATTATTAGGTAGTTATCACATGATACTTAAGTTTTAGAATAGTGTTGATTTTTAATATTGATTTCAGTTCAGTTTCTAGTTTAAGTATAAGTTTGGGTTTGATTATAAATATCAGTTAAAAGTTTAATTTATTACATTATTAGAATTAATTTTCTTCAAAATTGCTTTTCAGAATGCTTCAAAATATTAATAATATTTGTCATGTGGACCGTACGCTTAGAATCATTTTTTGAGTCGATTTAACCATGCCCGTCCGTCCGTCTACCTGGCTGTCCATGTAAACCTTGTGTGCAGGTTGCAATTGTAAAAATATTTCGACAAAATTTGGTTCATGACATTTGTCCCTGGGGCTTGCTATTGAAACTGGTTGAAATCGTTCGATTATTTCACCTAGCCTCCATACATATGTCCTCCCGAAAAGATGTTTATCGGTCATAAATGTTTGATTTATGCACGTATCGCAACGAATTTCTATAGAAATAAGTTTTACCTGAAGCCTAAGCTAATTAACAAACTTTGTGCAAATCGGTTCATAATTGACCAGAGCTCCCATATAAGACACGCTGACAAAAATCTTTTTAAAGGGTATAACTCTCTTAAAAATGTTTATATCCAAATCATATTCAACATAAACCTGTTTATACCCTACACCACTATGGTGGGGAGGGTATATTGGATTTGTGCTGATGTTTATAACGCCCAGAAATATTGGTCCAACACCCACCTTAAAGTATACCGATTCGATTCAGAATCAGAATCACTTCCTGAGTCGCTTTAACGATGTCCGTCCGTCCGCCCGTCTGGCTGGCTGACTGTCCATGTAAAGCTTGTAGGCAGAGTACAGGACGCAATTTTAAAGATATTTGGATAAAATTCGGTACTTGCTATTTTTTCGGCCCAAGGATAGATGGGATTGAAACTGGTGGAAATCCGTTCATTATTTCTCCTGGCCCCCATACAAATGTCCTCCAGAAATTGGGGATTATCGATCATAAATGTTTGAATTATACAAGTATCCAAACAAATTTCATCACAAATGAGTGGTAAATGAAGCCAAATCACATCTATAAATTTTGTGCAGATCGGTCCATAATTACTTGTAGCTCCCATATAAGGCCCACTTCCGAAAATCACTTTAAAGAGAATAACTCTCTTAAAAATGTTGGTATACAAATAATATTAAACGAAAATATATTTCATATGTATACAAATAATACAGTACAATTTTGTGATGATCGGTCCATAGTCATTGCTCCCATATAAGGCCCACTTCCCAAAATCAATTTAGCAACCATAAATCATATCTTATTAATGTTAGTATCCAAATAAAATTCAACACAATTAAGTTTTATATGTACAGAAATCATGACAACTATTTTTATAAAGGCCGGTCCATAACTAATCAAAGCTCCCATATAAGATCCCCTAAGAAAATCACTTTAACATTTATAAATCTTTCATGAGTGTTTCTATCGAGATAAAATTTAACACAAAGAATATCTATATGCACAGAAGTCATGCCACTTACTACATTCGGTCCATAATAGGTCATAGTTCTATATTCCTGAAAATCTGTTTTTACACATATACTGGGTATAGGGTATTATATGGTCGGGCTGAATCGACTATACTTTCTTTCTTGTTTTCTATAAATAAAAAACCCAATCATTCTTAAAAAAAAGTTATTTCTAACTAAAAGCTCTTTTAAGCTTTTCATACAAAAATATAATTTTCATTAACGAAAGCTTTCTCACAAAAATTCAAAGTTTTTTTAAATATGTTTTTTTAAAATGCCTTTTCATGGTTTTACTTTTATTAACTAAATGCTGCCAAATAGATTGAACTGGTGCAACACGTTCCTCAATTTGTAGCACAAAGTATTTAATTTTCTCTCACATAAAAAATCTTATTTTGTTCTCTTTGCACCATTAGAAATTATCTTACATTAGACAAAAAAAAAAAAAACTATAGATTACAGACCACTTAAAATATGTTTTGTTTATAAAAATATTAAAATGCCACTCTTAACAAGAAGCGTTGAAATCTGTCTGTGATCCCACTGTTTACCAACAGGCTGTGAATATATTGATTTTAGATATCGTTTTGTTTTTATAGGTTTATTGTTTATTATAACACTGTAAGAAGACTGCTGTGAATGTTGCAACACAGCTACTGATAACTACTGAAACTGATAAGAAGTAACATTTTCAACCCTAAAAAAAATATCTGGAAAACTGTTAAAATTTAAAATTTTCAAGACGATTTTATGAACAAATATATAAAAATAAGTTTGGTAAAATTATTATGCTACATGCTTCTCTATATGAGTAACACAATTGCCAAATAGCTTAACTCACATAAAGCATACAATTAAGCAAATTCTTAAAATTAATTGATTTTTAGTTAATGCTTATTTATCTTTAAACAAAAACAATTAGCTGTCAATCAAAAAGAATAAAAAAAAAACTGAAAGTGAAGTTAATCATTTTACCACATAAGCCATGAATATTTACTCTACAATAAATAATATATATTTGTTTTAGAGACTTCAAACTCCAATTGCTACTTATACGTTTGTAATGACTGCAAATGCAAATCGTTTAAGGAGATCAAAAGGTGATAATTTATGGTTTAACCTAAAACGCACCTTGATTGCCAGTCTTTAGTATAGACTGGAGAGCTCGTAATTGCATTTAAACCTAAACGTTCGATTTAAATTCAAATTCAATATTACACTAACAAAATGCGATAAAACGAGTACAATATTTTTTATTTAAATTCAAAAGCACTAAACTGAACTGCAACTATTTATACAAATGAACTAAGAAATAATAGTAAAACGCAAATGCATGAAAGTCTGTCTGACAAACTTTAAAAAGCGTCTGATTTTTTTTTTTTTTTTGAACATTTGTTAAGTAACGCTGTAACCATAAAATAACCATTAGGATTTCAACACTTCAATTGAACGTTTTTGTATATTTTTCTTAAATTTGCTTCTTCGCTTTTAGGTTTTTATATAAAAAAAAAGAAAAGTTTGGCCAAAATAAACGTAGAAAAAGAAGCACAAACACACTTACACACAAAAAAAAAAAAAACATTATGATGATAAATGGCCATTTAAAGAGTTTTTATCTTTTATATTGAACTAAAGATTCATAAATTTCAAGGAGTTAAATAATGAACTGCAAACCCACAACTTAACAGCTACAAACAACGAAAAAAAAAAACAAGAGATTGTAATGTGAGAATTAGGTCTACGAGATTTAAGATTAATATAATTAAATGCAGCTTTTCTTGAACAGAAAAATGATCAAAGCAGTTGTGAGTTTTTTATTATTTGCATTTAAACTAGATTAAATGAGGAAATTTATAATCAAGATTTATAAAGGACTAGCTTGTTGAACCCGGCGTTGCTCGGTGATTTCTTATCTTTTATTCCTGACCACGAATCATTTTAAATCATTGATTGGTATTCCAAAAAATTGTTGTATTATCAAACACCCTCGCGTAATCAAACAATTTAAAATTTACCGAACAGTATATTTAAATATTTAAAACGTAGATTGTTAATCAGATTCCTTGACAGTTTGTAAACTTTTGAAATCTTTTAAAATGTAATAGTTTAAGGGCTGTTTTCTCATTAGGCGATTATCTTTTTTCCCAACGAATAACTGCCGATTAAAGAAATTTGGTTTTCTCAATCTCTCATTTGCTTCTACACATTTTCAATTAAACCTTTAATTGATTTTAAAATAATTTTCAATTAAAATTTTAATTGATTCAATTACTTTTTCTGATATTTTCAATTAAATCTCACATTTTTTTTTTTAATTGATACTATAATTTTGTTTACAGGTCCGATTTCAATTAAATTTTTAATTGATTCCACAAATATTTTAATTGAAACTCATTTTTATTTTTTCTGTGTATGCTGTCGCAAAACTAACCAGCCCTCATCTGCCGATTATTTATTTGTTGTACAGATAAATTCAATCAGCTGACTGCTGTTCATATTTTTTATGTAGCAATACCTTGAGTTTCTGTGAAAAAATTAAATAGATTTTAGAAAAAATATGTAATAGAGGAATAAACATTAATTTGATGGAGGATGAACTCGAAGAACACAAATTCCACGTGAATGTTGGAAGAGTTTATCATGCCATACTTAACTACCTGGCAGACATGGATATTATTTATTTTTTAATATATTTGATTTTTTGGTTTTATTTTTTGTTATTTTTTCACATTTGGAAAACAGCTGATTTATGTCCATAACTTGTCACTTGAAGACAGAGTTCCCAATTTTCATACAAATTTTGAGAGGTATTGCCAAATGAAAATAATGTTTCTGTCGGTATATTGAGAAAACCAAAATTTGTAACGGACATATTATCAGTCTAATAAATTTATGTCGACATTTAGTAACAGTCAGTTTGTCGACACATTGAGAAAACGGGCCTAAATGGTTTAATATGAACTTCCTTCCTATCATGTGTAAGATCCTAATTGTCACTGAAAATTTTGTGCTAATAAAGAAATCGATTAAATTAAAAGCTGTCTATACATAAATATGACCAACATAAAAAAAATTATTATTTTTAGGGCTTACCAAATTTAAGAGATCAGAATTTGTCAATAAAAAGTTTTTAGTTATCTGTGAAAACTGTACTTTTATATTTGTTTCAGATTGGTTTCCTATACAGTTCATAAATATGCATTGTCGAGTGGCATTTATATATTAAAGTTAATCTCTATTGTAAGCAGAATAAATACTTATATAATACATTTTTTTTTTGATCGCACAAAGCTAAAAATCCAATTCTATCTCTTTAAAGAAATTTTCGCTATTTTTTTTTGAATTTCCAAAACCCATGTAACATGCTATTAAACTTTGATCCCTTAAATAAATCTGTACTTTTAAGCTAAAGCACTTCATAATCCTCGAAGGTTGACTATCGCAAAAGTACTTTCCTAATAAATATTTTTCTGATTGCATAAAGCAAGAACACAAATAATGAATTAAAAAAAATATACAAATTAAAAATTTTACGTTAGTTCATTATTTTTTTTACCCGATATAGAAGATATAGCCAACCATAGATATATTTACATTTCAAATTTCAATAAAATCGGTTCAGCCGTTTGTTCTTGCCGGTTTTTGCCCTTTATGTCCCGACCTGAACCAAGTCTTGAAAAATAATATAGCCTATTGACGCTTCCCAGAATAGATCTATTTACGTGCCGTGGCGTGAGGAATTTCATACATACATATGTACATATGTTGGTTAATGAGGTTCACAATTACAGCTGCTGACAACTAATAGTGGAAGGCCAATGTAAGCGGCATGCGGCCGTGGACGGCAAAGGTAGAATTTTTTTAACTTTGCCGCTTAAAACGATGTGGCCATACACATGTATATAATATGTGACATATGAGTTTAGTTAAAAATTAAAAATTATTTCCATTTTCCTAATTCTTTTAACATAATGTACTCACTAATAAACGTTTATTTAAGCAGATTGCCGCCCGCGGCCGCATGCCGCTTACATTGGCCTTCCACTATAATTGGAAACGCTTTGCAATCGTTAAAGGTAATGTTCAAAACATTTTTGTTTTAAACAGTTTTCCATTTATTTTATCATATTACTTAAGTATTTAAAAAAGTTAATAAAGGTATAAAAGTGCCTTAAATTTCTTCAATTTGACTGCGACACCTAATTAGAAATGATTACAATTCTATTAAAATTTTAATTAATATTTTATTGCAAACCTTTTTTTCCTTTTTGTCGATTGCGCTTGATGATATGACACGTCGACATCGTGGGTATAGACTCCCAAACCCCCTTCACTTCCTTAAAGAGTGTATTCATATTGTTTATATTTGTAAGACTTCTTGCCGTTTTTACGTCACCCCACAAATATTCGTTAGGGCTTTGGTCTGGACTGCATGGAATTGTTCTCAAAAAATTTTTGGTAAGCTTCACTCTGTCAAATTCTCCTCAGCTTAGCATTACATCATTTAGTACTTCGTTATATAAAATAGCATAAACTTTGTAAATTGGGCCAACACTATTCCAGGAAAAACACACAGACCTTCACTACCCGTAAAACATAGCGTAGGTTAAATTCTTGATTAATAGGTCTTCTAACATAACTTCGATCATCAGGTCCAATGCGATTAATCTTAGTTTTGTCGCTGCAAAGCACATACTTCCACTTCTAACAAATTCTACACGACTTTGGTTAGAACAGGCGCCAAATAGATTCCGTTTAATTTTTTAATTTGTCTTGAATTTCGCGTTGGATGTCAGTGGATGATTTTTTTTTTTTTTGGTCGGCTTATCATGCGGTCTGTATGGGCTTGCATTTTTTTGAAGCTACGCTGGTTAGGAGGACAGCTTTGGCCAGTTCCCATTATCAATCTTAAAAATAATGATTTAAAATTTCTTATACATTAAATTAAAATTAATATTTACATACACGTTTCCAATTAGTTGGCTTGTTTGCTTTGATTTCAGCTTTGCAAAAATTTAACGAAATTTAAAACTGAAAAGGGAATAAGAAATGCACAACAAAAAAACGTATTGCATACAAGGAATTGACGGAAATTTCGAATTTTAGGTAAGTTTTACTATAACTCTCCGTATATTGTTTATTTTGTTGTATAAACTAGTTCTCGAATTTCAAAATGTATTACCCCATCGGACTTTATGAAATACCGGAACTGTTAGTTTTAAGCAGTAAGTAATGATTGCAGAATGCCTCCCTTTATGAATTTCACAAACGAAATATAATATTTTCGAGACCCAGTGTCATTTGAACGATTTCACATAAAATTGCGGCATGAGGAAAATTCGAATTTAAATTTCATGAGCCACGGAAGCGGAACTTTGAGGTCTTAGAGTCGGATATCTCGCATATGTAAAATGTTTATAAAATTTCACAGAAGCATAGAAAATGGCAAACTAAAAATAAAAACGCATATGAAAACGAATGCCTTCAAAATAAGACCTTCTAAGAATGCTTTCGTCATCATTTGGAAATTTATGAACGATTTATTAAGCGTCCAAGTCTAAAAGTACGGTCAGACTTGGCAAATATTTGCCGAAAAAAACGTGACCACTAAATAAAATATTTTGAATTCGTTTATTTAGGACAAGACACAACAAATATTTATTCTTATTTTTTTTTTGATGCTCTTTGATCTTGCAAAACTCTTGTAAGAGTAAACAAAGTCAAATAAATTTGTACTAAAACAAGTGCTAAAACAAGTGGTTACTTTTTTTTTTTTGAGTAAATATTTGCCATGTGTGACCATAACTTTCAATTCAATTCAATTCAATTATTAGAGCAATTTTATTTGGCTTGCGTTTATTTCAATGTACTAATTCAAAAACTACTATTGAAAAGTAATTTTTAGACAATTGGAAATTGGCATACATTTTCTACCCTGCCAAGGGCGTCATCAGCAATGTTCATTGTCCAAGATCCACTTGTAAACATCATCTATTCAACTCACCATATTGAGAAATAGAATTCGGGAATTATTAATCATATTTTATTTCACATGTTATGAGTTAGAATGAAATTTACATTTACAAATTTAATTCAATATTTTCTTCGTATTTTCAAAGAAAAATTGTTTTGAATTAATATTTATATTGGAATGAGAACAAGCAAACCATGTTAGTATTCGTTATAAATACTTTTACGTCCCGCTTTGTAGAACAATATTAAAGAAAAAGTACAATTGGTTAAAGCAATGATGATTAAAATGAAAAGACTCTTAAATGAATTCAAGCATTTTAAATGGAATTCAATTTAAAACAAAGTATAATTCAAGCCTTGAGTCCAGTGTCAGGCAATTGAAATATCATTTTATTATACTTTATATTAAATGTATTCTCTAGTAAGTTGGTTCTAAATTTTAGAAACTTAAAAAATATACCTTCTTACAATATTCTACTTGCTGCCCATAAATTTGCTTCAATATCTTCCTCTCACTCTCGTCATCAGCAAATCATGGTGGTATGTCTCTATTTAAGCAAATAAACTTCAAGCATATATTCTTTTAAAATTCCATACCTCATGCCACCTGTCATTGTCATTTCATAAAGTTTGGTACCAAAGTGCATTAAAACAAACAAAACAAAAATATAAGTACGAGTATCTGGGATTAAATTGGAATATGAAAATGCATACAACTCGCGACATAAACGTTCAGTTAAAGAATAAATAAAATACTTTGACAAATTTTTGCATTGAGCATAAAAAAAAGAAGAACCGCCAACAGCCAGCCAAAGAGGAGGGGTTTTTTTAATTGAAATATTTATTATTTTGGCAGAATCGAGCAGACGACAAGACACAAGGCATGTTGCAAGCAACAAGCCGCAAACAAACAACAGCCACAGAAATTGTCTAAATTTAACCATGAAACGTAATAAAATTAAACGAAATAATGCAATGAAAATTTATCAAGATTTGGAAGACACCTTTGAAAATGGCCACACGATAAACAACAACTAAAACATAGAAAACAGCGCCAACATAAAGAATGATGAATTGAAGGAGACAACAAAGCTCAGGCAATAAATAGACATTGTGTTAAATAAATTATCGTTTGTTTGTGGGGAGTTTGGCAGTGGGTATGTGTTATGGGAGTAGCATCTTTGCAGCTTAAAGAAGCCACGTACACTGTTTATGGATGTTATAGTGGGATGTGTTTTTGTAACATGAAATAGTTGTCAAATGTTTTATGGAGTTATTATAAGTTTTCAGCTTTAAATGATCGGTAGGATCATGGGAATATGAAATTTATGATCTGCGATTACAAACGTGAATAAACTTTAAGTGAATGTTTGGATTTGTTTAACATTAAGCTGTGCTACATATATATATATTGAAGGCAATTAGGGCGCTTTCACACGTTTCAATTCTGACTCTTCAAAGCAAGTTTTTTGGTTGAGAAGGAAAAGCGAATAAAAGTGCAAAGTACAAACTCGACGATACTAGTCAATTTGCTTATTTCCTTTGTTTTCTTCTTTTATTTTCTCCGTCTTATGCTACGCGCAGTTGTTTGCATGTTGATTTGCAACGAAATTAGATACTTGATGGTAAAGTGCCTGAAAATTGAAGATATGCGTGTGCACGAAATGGCAAGTTTAAAAGACAATTGAACAAAAACTGGTCAGCTAAAACTGAAGCGTGTGAAACAAGCCTTAGCTCTCTAAAATATTTTAAATAAGGACTAGTTTATGTAAGGTATCGGGAAAAGTCAATAATGACAATGGTTTATTCGGTTTCAGCACTTGGATTTGTTTAACATCAATGATTTAAACAAAGAAATTATCTATTATCGTCAAGACTATCATACTAGTTTATTTGGCTACATCATTCCAAGATTTCTGCTCCTACAAATATAAAAAACATTAACATATAGATTCCAACTATGAATCAAATAATAAAGATTGCGCAAATAATGTTAACAAAATTGCCTCTCTCTGCGCATGACGTCACAGGTTATTTTTTTCCGTATAATTAACATGTTAAATATAACGTTATATATTTGAAAAAACATTTTCGATCGAAAACAAAGTGTTTAGCTTTAATGTCGGCATTAATAGTACTTGACTCATTTATATGCTTTTTTAAATACTTGTTGCAAATCAAGAGATTTCCACCGCTCAAAGATTTGAATACAGCTTCCAGATTTTTAATTTGACACAAAAATTCGTCAGTAGGCATAGCTAACATAAAGTATCTTAAGCGCAAAACGTTTCAGTTGCCCATTTTTAATTCCATATCTCCTTTTATATCAACGGCCTTAAAGTGTTCAGTACAAACTCTATGAGGCACTTGTTATTTTTTTCAATTTAATTTATTTTCTTTTGGAAATCGAAAAAAATTTAAATTTATGTTATTTTTTTAATATTTCCACAATTAAGAACGCTACACTTAATTTTAAAACTTAATTAAAAAAATTAAAATTGTTATAGAAGTTAAGCAAACATAAAAATATTTTTGACTTGTGACGTCACAAGAAGAAATTTTGGTCTTAATTTTAGTCTCACAGTTTTTGTAAACTATAACGGACCTGCGCAATGCGTAATCTATATTATTTGATTCATGGATTCCAACTTTTTGCAAACGATCTTATTAAGACTTAAAACAAACTGATCACATTCAGATTTTATTTTTGTGAACTAAATGAAATATGAAAGTTGCCTTAACAACTAGAGGAAACAGTGTAAAAATATACATATATAATTTAAATTGTTAAATTTAATTTTATTTATTGAATAATGATGGCAGTAGAGTATATTTCTTCTCTACTTCATTTCAATTTATAATCTACAATAAAATCATCAACAAGTAGATGTTTAAATTGGTTGCAAGAAGGAAAAAAAAACAACACCAACAAACCTATTTTAAACTACATATAGTTGATTGGCTTATTTTCCAAGTGAGTAACGACGACAGTTAAATGTTTAGAAAAAGAAGACGAAGACAAACAAACTAAAAAAAACTAAAAAAAAATTTAAACTTAAATTGTGATCACAGACTTCCTGTAAAAACGTTTAAGCTCATGATCAGCAATATCAACATCATCATCATGATGATGATGATGAATAATCTTATAATTGCCTTATACATATTTCTTTATATGTATGTATGTATTTAGAAAATGAACATTAATGGTAAAAATGTCATGGCAGTCACTCTCTGTCAAAAAAATTAAATAAATAAACAAAAAACATTGTTTAACTTTTTTTTATTTAATTTAATTTTGATTTATGGCCCTAAAGGTTTGAAAATTTCAAAAAAATACAAACAAATATATTTGCAATTAAATAAAGTTGTTGCATTGTATTTATTTCGACATCTTTATAATCTTTAAATCAACAAAATGCAAAGAAATCAACTGGGAATGTGTTCTTCAGAGTTAAATTGTTCAATTTTGTTTAACCATAATTTATGTAGCTTTAAGTTTATAAATCATTTACAGTAATTATTGTGTAATGAAGATGTCAATTTCAAAACCTTATCATATTACAAGTCATGGGTTAAAATGTTAAGACAATGTGGACTAAAAATACTTTCATTTGATTTTACTTGTTGGCAGAAGCTTTAACAATTGTTACAATAAAGAATTCAAGTTTGCTCGAAAATTCATTATGAAAATGTTGAATGTGTTCAAGCCACTAATATCGTTCAACTGAGACCGCTATTAGGAACTTGGTCGAAAAAATTTCCAGCATGTAGGCTGAATGCGTCACTGTAAGCTCTATGTGGTCTGGAAGCGTGATTGGGTCATATTTGTTTGAAAATTCGACTGGAAATTCTGTTACAGTAAATGCATTAGGATACCGAGAGATGTTAACAAAAAAATATTGGCATATTATTGAAGATATGGATACCAGTCCCATGTGGCTTTAACAAAATGGTTCCAAATGGCACACAGGCAACAAAACAATAACCACCAAATTTTCTGATTTTCTGATCGTATAATTTCACCTGTTAATTGACAGCTTTTATCAATATGCAATTTAACACCACTGTATTACTTTTAGTGGGGCTATGGCAGAGATAGACTCTATACAGAGCCAATCGAATAGATTACAGCCTTACAGGGTATAACGAAATAGACTCAGAACTTTGCAAAAGTTCAAAACTTATTTTTTTCTAATACAATACAAATTTTAATTAATTTCATATGAACTATTTGTTTTATATAATTTTTAAGAACAAAGTTCTCGTTGAGAAACCTTCTTCATGCAATAAAGTTTCCACAGGTTTTAGATGTTAAATGAAATCGTTCAAATAACCCTGCTCGCATGGTGGAACAGATCCGTAAGATACAATTTTCAGTGAGACTGCAGC
This sequence comes from Bellardia bayeri, assembly GCA_950370525.1. Classification (NCBI taxonomy): domain Eukaryota; kingdom Metazoa; phylum Arthropoda; class Insecta; order Diptera; family Calliphoridae; genus Bellardia; species Bellardia bayeri. The sequence continues at coordinate 68,127,118 of OX493266.1, read as the reverse complement.
ACAGATCCGGCTGAATTTCGTTGATGGCTGGGATTATGTTGCTTTTGATATATTGATTCCTATGGTTCCAAGTTGGAACAAAGGCCCGTGTTGCTTTTGATGGCATCGGGATATTGCGGCTACCATATCATCTTTCATCGATATGGCCCCAGCAACGGCCTTTTCGAAGAAATACAGGCCAATAATGCCGCCGGCCTAAAATTCAAACAAAACTTTAGTGGCTGCATTGGCAAATAATAGATAACCATAACCCAATTCGTTCATCGAGATGGCCTCACCAACGTCCTTTTTGAAAAAGTACGTTGGTCTAGGATGCCGTCGTTCTAAAATTTAAACCAAACTTTTATGAATGCATTGTCACCTGGTTAACCAATGATTGTTTAACGAACAATCCGTCACAATGTTGACCACCAAACGTTGGAGAGTCATCTCGGAAGATTCACCACGTCTGCCGTAAAATGACAGGGTGAACTGTTTGCATGAACACCAATAATTACCAATAAGTTTTATCATTTGAAACATCAATCATGTGACTTGCCCTGATAATTTGGCATGGGTGACTTAATATATTTGACAACTTCTAACCGCCCTTATTGGATTTCCCTTTATAATTTTCAACAAACTTTGGAGAAAGTTATCAGAAGCTTCTCAAACTGCTAAACAAGTTGAAATTTGGCATACCCAAAATACTAATCGTACTTTAAATTATATCAAAGCCAGAATACTTAATTATAGGGCGAAGAGTTTGTCAGGCCCTGCAAATTTGTATCTATACCTTTTTAAAGATTATATTCCCAAAAGGGCACCAACATTGTCAATGACCATGTGGACTCTTTATAGCAATTTCAGTCTTTTAGTCTACACCTTTAGACAATAAAACAACTATCAAAGCCCGTAGCTTCTTTATATAGCACCATATCTTAAAACGTATCAGTAGATCCAAAGATAAATCGGTTACAGATATTCATATACAAATGAGCCCAAAACATGGCATTTAGTACAGTACGGTTATTTCAAGGCAAGCCAAATCTGAGGCACGAGCAAATTATCAGAAATCCTTGGAGAAAAATATAGATAGCGAAAGCGAAACATATTCTCCATCACGACATCAAGCCTTCTCTGATGTAAAGTAAAGGCTAATCTGATTGATATAACTATATAGTTTCTGGATTCTATGGTGACTTCAAACTCGGAAGAGAACTCACGTAGTGTACATACAGACAAGATAAGTGACCTGAGATGGACTCAGACATTTTTTATACCATTTAAAGTCATTTTTAGTTGACAATTTTAATTTCTCTGTTGGCTAAAGTAAATGATTTCAATGCATACAAGGCAAACCAGTTTTAAATTAGTCAAAGTTAAAATTATTTTAATAGATCATTCAACTTTATCACTAGTTCTTAAATACATACTCAATACAACGACATCAGAAAATCTGAATGTGAAACAACAAACACTCATCCAAGTACACTCAAAAAATATTCTGAATAATTATTAAAAAAAAACCAAATCAGCAAAAATATAGACTTCAAATAGAAAGCATGCACGAATTACCAGAGGTCGATTAATTATGAGGTAAGAAACACAAATCTAAAATAGCCAGTCGAGAATGAAAGTGCATAAAATTAGTTAGTTAGTAAATAATTTATATTTTATGTCCTCTTTTTATATCGACCACTGCTTTTTACGCATGTCACTGGTCCTTGCATTTTCTTATATCATATATAAAACGTGATCCATTTCGAGGTTTCCTACTTTTTTAAAGAAAAAAATACAAAAATTCAAATGGGGAATGTTTAATATCATTTGAAAGAACATTGTTTGAACTGGTCTTTGCATGTTCTATCATATATAAAACGTGATCCATTTCGAGGTTTCCTACTTTTTTAAGGAAAAAAATACAGAAAATTCAAATGGGGAATGTTTATTATCATTTGAAAGAACATTGTTTGGCATTTAGTTTTTGAAGATTACTCGTATGTCTATCAAATGGTGGCCGTTGCTACTTCGCAGATGGTCTATCCGTTGAATCCAACTGTCGATGACTCTTTCGAGCATTTGGACTGGTAACAAGCGAATGACAAGGCCTAAATCGAAGTGAGTTTGTCCGTATGAACTTTAGACTTTACGGATCCACACAGGAAAAAGTCTGATGGTGTGATATCATATGATCTTGGTGGCTAATCGACCGGCCCAAAACGTGACCTTATGTTCTCACCGAAGTCTTCTCTCAATAAATCCATTGATTGATGTAATGTGTGGGAAGTGACGACGTTTTGCTGAAAGCAAATGTCGCCAAGATCACGAGCTTCAATTTCATAGCCGGTTATCATGGCACGATAACGGTCGCCATTGACGAATAATTTTTAAAGAAATATGGACCGATGATTTTACTGGTGGTGGAATCAATAGACGTGGTGTATTCGGTCGAATATTATCCAATAATGAATGCTGCGTCTCAAAATGGTTGATGGTGTTGTTGCGAATAGTACGCTCAGTAGTCCGTTGACCATTCCTCACAGAACGTGAAGTTTTCGTAATAAAGTTTAAACAATTTGTAAACGTTGTTCAGGCGTAAGTCTTGCCATTATGAAATGCCAAACAATACTAAACAAAAATAACATGACAGCATGACACGACTCACACGTGATCTGTCAAAAAAGGCTATTGAAAAACGTATTTCTACTTGAAAACCCCATTACTAGTCTATGTAAATTATTGTGATGTCCTTCTGTATGTCCAAATTGGCATATAAAACTGTTTTGGAACTTTCAAAAGTTTATTCAAATTGATAACCATACTTAACCTACACCTTAAATGTTTGCCGGAATTGCCCTTTATGAATCATAATAACGAGACTTTCCTTACCTCTGCTTCAATTGGACTGCATTTTTAATTGCTTCTCAATGTTGTTCAAACGTTTCTGCCAAATGCTTTTAGGCACTTCAATGTTCGTTCGAAATCGGAAGTTTTTCCACACTATTATAACAAATACCGCTTGTAGAGTTCAATGCCTCTTAAAATTTTACTGTTGCCACCCAAAAACTTAGGTAACATTGTATATCATTTGAAGTTACCTAAGTTACATTGTTTTGGGTATAGTGGCAACTACACTTTCTTTCAAATCTTTGATCTTTGATTACAATTTATTGAAAAAGAAATGTTTATTTCTATGGCGATCATTAATGGTTTTATGGAATTACTCATTATAACAGACAAGAACTTTAATTTCAAATGGGGCATATCATTAGTAGAAGCTTTGAGAAATGTTGCAATGAATTCAACTTCGCTGATTTGTTCGAAATGACCATAAATTTTAGCGACTGTGGTAGCATCAAATGTGGGCAGTTATTTATTAGTCAAGTTTGCACAATACCCGAGTTGTGCTTTGGATCGTTATGCTGGTAAAATTGAAAATCTGATCTTATACCCAGGTACTCTGTGCTTTCCAACAAGTTGTCCTTCAGAATCTGAAGGTACTTAAACTTGTCCATGGTTGTTTCAACAAATGTTAAATTTCCACTATCAGCAGCAGGCCTTAAACAAACCAACATGCTTCATTGTTGCCTTTAGGTTTTCTTTGTTGAGTTTTATATTTGATTTCCGCCAAACATACGACATGCCATCTGAAACGAATATGTTAGACTTAGATTTATTGGCGAAGATGACCGAATTCCAAAATGCAGATTCCTTGCCAACATGGTTTTTGACGATATTCAGCTTGCACAGTCTGTTTTTTGGATTTATTAACGGTTTCTTGCGTGCAACTCGGCCATTGGAATCATGTTGACGGCAGACACCACAAACAGTTTCAACGCATCATTGTTTGCCCAGGTCAGCTTCAACTTTGGACCCCAGAAGCTGATAGACTGTGGATTTGCCCTTATTTTTCATACAAATGTGTCGCTCATCAGGCTCATTGAAAAATTTATTTGGTGCCTTTCTGCCTTCGTTTGAAAACCGATTTTAATGGATGAACAGTGCAATGATTTTTTCTGCTACTTTGCGCTGTGTGTGACCATTTTGAGAATGGCTTAAAACCAACTCTCATTGTTCTATCGTTAAACGCGGACTTATTTGAACTATTTTAATTTGACACTTGACGTTAACATCATTCAACAGAATTGTACATTTTCCTACTAAATGTTTAACTGCGTTAGTTTTTCGAGTGTAATGTGTATGTATTTACTTGTATTTATAACGTTATGGCTGCAATAATTTTACAAGTTCATGATCGACAATAAAATTATCAAAAACATATGACAATAAAGAGATGAGAAAACTGCACATGGAATAGCTGCAATAGTGAAAATAGACAAAAAAAAAATTAATAAAAATACTAGATTTTAGATTTAGAGACGCTGAGATGCTGAGATGCTGAGACAGAGTCTCACAAACATCACGCAACTGCAGATAAAAACAAATCACATGAACTTTTGAATAGTGGCACCACTAACAATAACAACAACACATGCATGCAGCATATATTGACAATAACATGTATACACTATATGCCTAATAAAGTACATTTATGCCACAAAATTTGCCACGCATTTGCAATGTGCAACACTCGACATCTCGAGTATTCTCAAGTCGGTAGCATCGGCGTTTGTTGTATTCGTCGTCGTCGTCGTGCTCTCTTTTATCTCGCAGTAGTGCGGTGAATGCTGCATAACAACGAACGTTGCACATGCATTTTAATGAACAGAACGAGCTGAACACTGAGCTGTGGATTTTTTTTATATCTATCTATCTAGTTTGGGCGAATTCTTAAAGTTGTTGTTGTTGTTGCTGCGGCTGCATGCTTCACTTGATTTTGATCTGTTTGATGGCATCAATGTTGTTTGTTGTGTGCTGTCAAGTCTTTAGTTTAAACTTACATATAAACACACACGTTTGACATACATGCAACAGCTATGTACATATATACACTACACTCATGCAATGGAATAATTGTTGATGTTGCGTTTGTTTATTTTTTCTTTTTTTCACTGTCTGTAGATTGTGGCAGCATGTGCAACAACTGCAAAAACATTACCACCAATGTCTTGGTGTTGCAATGATTTTTTATTTGTTTTTTTTTTGGTTTTTTGGATTTTCTGTTTTATTTCTCGTCATGTTCCTTCAGAGGGTGTAGGCTTTTCCTCAACGAAATACAGAGGAGTTGCAAGGCAATGGTTTTGCAATTTAGACACAAAATACACGTATTATACATATTAAAGTGCTGGAGCATATTATACTGACACTACTTCATAGCAGGGATGGGAAATGGATTTTAAGGGCAATACAGTGTGAAGAAGGATCTGGTTTAAAGACTTAAAAGCAGATTCCAATTTATTCTAATGCAGGTTATTTTAGCGATTTAAAACATGATTTTAAATTTATATTCAGCATGACTAGGCATGTTCCTTTGAGTCTGAAAATTTACGAAATTATCTTTATGGATCACAAGTCCCTTAAAAATGAAAACATTGCACATGCCAGCCTCAAACAAAAAGAGGAACATCAAACTATTGTGCTGTGATGTACGCATGAAACTCTATTTGAATGTCTGTCAGTTTAATCGCCAAACGGATGAACTGTGAGACAGGGAGAGTGAGTGAACAGAAAACAAAATAGGCAGCCTGTAAGTCATCTGGCTGTAACTATTTTATGAATACCGGCAGTTATTAACTTAAGAGCCACATAGATGATGATGGGCTATTTTTAGACAATTGCTGTTGCTGTTGTATATTTCTTGTTGCCATAGCTGTTGCAGTTATTGATGTAAAATGGTGCATTTATGCATGTATCATTGCCATTGTTGTGGCAAGTTGCATTAACACAAAACACACATTCGCATAAATGTGTTGATGCGTTTTGTGAATTCACATGTTCCTGTTCGTTGTTTGTACGTAAGGATTGCAAATAATGCGATAAAAGTGGATTTAAATTGAGTGTGTAGGGAGCAAGAACAATCATTGAGAAAAACATATAAGTTTTCCAAAGTTCGTACATACGTACATACATATGTATGTGTACTTTTCATGCTGTGGATTAGTGTAATGCAAGTTGTCTTGTGGCACTTAGATGTGGCGTGGTAAACACTGAACATTTGAAATAAATTTATACTGATTCAACAAGTATTTATTGCTAGTAATTTCCACGTATCAATTGTTTCTTCGATTTGAGTACGATGGTCGGTTATGAAATCTGATTGAGTATTTTGGAATTAATCGAACATTTTTTAAACATATATTAAACTATTAGAAAGATATTCATAAGGAACAAAATAATAAATGACTGGCTGGTTTCGTGCTTTGCATTAATGCAGTATATTACATTCTTAAACTGAGCGGCCTTCTTTAACGAAATGATCACTACTTATACGTAAAATATCTTAACCTAATAATAATTGTATTGATTCTTGTTTTTCGTGCAGCATTATAGGACCATGTTCGGCTCTAATGGCCACCAGGGGCCGAGAATGATCGGTTATTTACCTTTAAACAACACGAGTATCACAACAGTTCTTTCAAATTATGAAATATTAAACTAAAATCACTATAAATGAATGATCAGATTAAAACTGAGAAATAAAATGTTGTGATAATCCATGTTCTCTTAATGCCAGCCACTGAGAAAAGAAAACAGTAATACAGTGAAAGCAGAATCTAACAAATAAGTAGATGAAGAGATATTAGCATACATTACATGTTCCAGTAATATGTTTCCGCCAGGTCTTTTGTGGGTTGTCACAGGTACGAGTGGTCATTGAAATTTATAATTTTCAAATGGTACGTAAAACTCAACTCTTTATTCAAGTAAAACAGTCACCCTCGCATAATTGAACTCCCAGCTAATTAATCGCTTTTTTATTTTTTGAGCGTCTATTATTAAGCTACAATCATAAATGACATTTTCAAGAACTTAAATACAAAAAAAAAAAAAAAACAAACTTTTGTTTCTTTTTAGCGATACGATCAATTATTTTTACATTTGTATTAAAGTTGCAAAGATCAATTAATATATGTACGAGTATATGTATGACTGTTAATCGTTTGGTCGGATTAATTACACTTTAATAATATGACATTTAAAGGGAATTATTGACAATTTATCAAAGACAACAATAACTTCATTTGTTTTGCTGCCACTATCAATTTGCAAAGTTCAATATAATGTGTAAGGTTCAATAAGTGTTTGGGATAAAGCAATTATAGCATTTAATTTCTCATCAATTACACTAAAAGTTGTTGTATATCAAAAGTTTTTGTACTTAATGGGATGAATGAGCTTTACAATCTCTAAATAAGTAGTATGATTAATTGCAAGAAGGATATTACAATACTGTTAATATAAAATTAGAACTTTTTAAGAAATTATATACCTTCACAACATTGGAAAACCAATAAGACAATAATTAATTAAAAATATTGTACAATAAAGAATAACAAGAATATAGAAAAAAGAAAAACAAAATCCGAATTGTTGTAAAATATTTGGAAAACCATAATCTTTCAGTTGTGGAAGACATGTTCCAAAATATAAATGTTTATTTTACACAAAAATTCAAGAGATATCCAACTTTGGAGGTGTATAAAATATGAACAATCCAGCAGAGATGATTTTTTGCTTTGAATTTCAATGAATCAAAAGGATTCTAAAGCCAAAGACGAAATGCTATGATGGAATGACACCAGTTTATCTGCCTTAGTCTGGATTTTATGGCGATGACAAAAAAATAACAAAAAAAATAAAAATTTTAAATTGGAAAGTTGTATAAAAGCACAACACAACATCACATATTTGGTAAACAATATGTTGTGGTCATTGTGGTGATCAGTACAAATTAAGGTTGCAATTCCTTTGTAAACTGAAATTGCCAATATTTGATAAATGCTTAATTAGTTGAAACCAATCTACATCTACAGACAAATTAATGTCTGTCTGTGTGTTTGTGTTTTAAAGCAGACCTTAGACTGAAGTGGGCCTTATATGGGAGCTACGACTAATTATGGACTGCTCAAAATAAAATTGTACTGTATTGTTTGTATACATATGAGACATATTTGTGTTAAATATTATTTGGATACAAAAATTTTTGAGAGAGTTATGCTCTTTAAAGTGATTTTCGAAAGTGGGATTTATATGGGAGCTACGACTAATTATGGACCGATCTGCACGAAATTTTTAGATGTGATTTGGCTTCATTTACTACTCACTTGTGATGAAATTTGTTGGGTTCCTTGCATAATTCAAATATTTATGATCGGTAAACCCCAATTTCGGGAGCACATTTGTATAAGGGCCAGGTGAAATAATGGACCGATTTCCACTAGTTTCAATCCCATCCATCATTGGGCCGAAACAATATCTCGTACCAAATTTTATCGAAATATCTTCAAAAGTGCGACCTGTACTCTGCGCACAAGCTTTACATGGACAGCCAGGTGAACGGACGGACGAACATTGTTAAATTGGCTCAGAAAGTGTTTCTGAGTCGATCGGCATACTTTAAGGGGGTGTTGAACCAATATTTTTGGGCGTTACAAACATCAGCACAAAACCAATATACCCTCCCCACTATGGTGGTGTAGGGTATAAAAAAAACTAAGTCGTTAATAGATCGATATATAATATTAGAATAAAAAAATTAAGTTGCTAGAAAAATTAAATATAATTTTAATAGACAATAAATAAGGCTGAAATGGTGAAATAAAAATTCCAACTAAACTATGCAAAACTTTCTTGAAGATTCATGTATATAAAGATTTATAAAAAAGAAAGCTGGAGTTTTTGTCTTTCAATGTTAAAGTATGCCAAAAATTTAGCTCAATAAGTTTCGAATCGCTCTTCTAGAATTTCACTAGTAAGACAATCTCATTCGTTAAATTCTCGTAGTTATTGAAGTTTTTATTAACTGTTTTAAATACATTTCGTAAACCAAAGCGCTTTCTACAACCTATAAAGACCTTTTGCTGATATGTAAACTATGTACTACAAAATATTATTGTATTTCTTACATTTTAATCTAATTTGATCTAAGTGCACAGATTACGGGAACAGCTTCGGAAATACATTGCTGTTATCTACCAATATCTCTCATTTTTGAAGAAATTTGTTTTTGCAGCGCAAACTTCAGTGTTTCTACTACCGAAGTTTTCTAAAATTCCAGGATTTCGTTGTTAGATTATAATAAATTAAGATACTTTTAATAAAACTGTATTTACATGTAAACATTTAAATCAATAGTTCATTCGAAAAGAAGCTGAAGTCTGAGTTAATACCCCGGCTAAAAAAAGAAAACTTATTTTGGTATGGAAAAACAACAATACCTCTACATAAGTTGCTGCAGAAACCATCTCATGTAAATACTGGTACATAATATTTTCCTTCCCCAATCTAACAATAAAGTATTTACTTAAGTATTTACCTTTAAAGCACCTCTAAAAACATTGTTAATATAGGTACATACACATATACTATAAATACAATATGCAAGTATTTATTTAACAAATGTCTACACTAAACAGCTGCTAATATTTAGTCTCTACAAATATTAAAAGAAAAACTTGTCTATCCATCATTCTTTTTTCTTCTGCCGAATTGTCTTGTCTGCTAAGGAATGTAACACTTTTACCAACATTGCAATATTTATATTGTAGTTGCAACAAACTAACTTGCCAGTACAATTGAAACATTACAACGCAACAAATAGCAGCCTGTTTAAAGTTTATAATTAAACAAATGTATAGTAAAGCCCAGTTTACAGTGTCCTACAAGTAATTTGATGTGTTAAATTTTTTCACTGATCATTAAATGGCAAAAAGCAACAAAGAAACTTTTTTTCTTTGGAATAAATTTTCATTTTATTTTCTGTGCATCAAGTCATACATAAAGTCAAATCGTCTAAAGTCACCTTATGTTGGTTTTAGACGGTATGTATTTTGCAGTGTACTTGTCAGTTATACGATACATACGATACATATGTAATTGTGCATGTATGTCAAAATTGGCAATTTACAGGCAGTTTATAATTCTTGCTTTCACACGTCGGTAGAACACAACAGCTGTCTTTGTTATGACTATTTTCGCGGGTACACAAAGCAAATATAGTTTGAAAAAATGGATTAAGAAATAAAATAATTTTAACTTGCAGCATTATTGCAATAATAGTTTCTATAAAAAAAAAAAAATTAAGCAAAAATTAAAGAGAAAATGTGCCATGTGGAGCCAACAATTGTTGTATTTAAGTTAAATGAAAATTAATATGTATAAATACGTTTTTGCAATAAATAATTTTAATACAAATTTATTGTTTTGTTTATTACAATTTTTTTTAATATAAATTTGCTAAATCACAAACACATTAGCACAATTCACAATCTTGTGCAAATGGTATTGCATCATTGCATTTGCAAAAAGGTTTAGCATATATTTGCTCTACACTAACAAAATACACAGCAAGAGCAAAAATATGCTAAACCTTTTTGCAAATGCAATGATGCAATACCATTTGCACAATAATTGTGAATTGCGCATATGTTCTTGACGCCATAAACAATTTACTTGCAAAACAGCTGGTTGCAGTTGCTTTGCCAGATACAAAATAGAACATGTTCTAATTGAAAATTTTACATTGTAAATGCAGGCTGACATTTGCAGAAGCTTTTTTGTTTTGCTTTTACACGACGTGTATGCATTTTGCAGTGGAAAATTTAACAAGCACACTGCAAAATACATACCGTCTAAAGGGAGCTTTAGGTAAGCAGATATCATGTACTATTATATTCCCTTTTCCCTTGTTATACCCACCACCAAACAGATGGGGGTATATTGCCTTTGTCATTCCGTTTGTAACACATCGAAATAATGGTCCAAAAGAACCAAAAAGTCTATATATTCTGGGTCCTTATAAGATTCTAAGACGATTTAGCCATGTCCGTCCGTCTGCCCGTCTATTGTTGGCACGATAGAGCGTCGAAAAACAGACAAAACAATGAAATTTTTACCAAACATTCTTTGATCCACCGAAATGTTTGGTATTGCAAATGGGCAAAATCGGTTTACTAGGATCTGAGTTATAGATCAAAGTTTCAGACTACCTCGATATTTTTTTTCCTGTGTTCTTCAAATATAATGTAGATAAGATCATGAAATTTAGCACACTTTATTTTTATTATAGAGGTATAAGCCATGTTGAAAATGGTCGGCATAGGTTAACGATTTCTCATAGCCCCCATACAAATGTCTTTCCGGAATATGTCTATAGAAAAGCCGTATCTAAACAAAATTCTGCAATAATAAGTTTCATGCAAAGTGAAATCTTAAAACAATATTTTGTTTACATCGGTCCATAATTTTGACATAGCCCTATGCAAAGACCACTTCCGAAAAGCACTTAAATGAACATAAATCTTTTTTTAATTGAATTTCGACAAGCATAATCAAAATATACATTTAACTCGTCGTACCATATGCCATGATGATCAGTCCATCTTTGACCATAGCCCCCATATAAAGTCAAGTTCCGCAAATCTCTTAAATGCACAAACCCTTATAAAGAATTAAACACAAATAGTCCATACATATATAAAAATCGTCGATCTCAGATTTATGATGACCAGTTTATATTTGACCGTAGCCCCTATATAAAGTCAACTTCTAGAAATCTCTTATAAATCTCCATAATAGGTAATTTGGTGGTGGGTATATAAGATTCGGTACAGCCGAATATAAATTCTTACTTGTTTTCACTTGTAAATGTCTCTGTCTTGACTTTTCTAAAGACTGTAAAGTCAGAAAGAAGTGTTTTGAAAAAAAACACAAAGTTATTGGCCTTTTACTTTTAGTTAAATTTGTTTTTATTATTTTATTTTAACATTAATGCAAAGCAAATATTGAACACTAAGTAGTAGATACTAAATACATTGAAATGGCAAGGAAAAATAAACTGTGACTGAGTCGTTATTTATGGAATAAATTAGCACGTTTATAGCAAATTACAAAGGAATTGTAGAAATGAAGAAATGAAGATTGTTAAAATGTTAAGAACTTGATGGTATAAAGAAAATCAGGGCTTAAAATTTGAATCGGCATTTGCAACACTAGATCACAATTTAGTTGTTCCTCGGATGTTCTTATTATGAAGATATATATTTGTACTTGCGATCATTGAAGAAATTATTATGACTTATTTAAGTCTTAATATGTAAGCGTTAGTAGTGGACTCCAATGACATATACAGACTGAAATATAGGGTGTTTTTTTAGATGTATAGAACCTTAAGTTTTCAAGATTTTTTAACTGGCGGCCATTTTGACAGCTGCAAGTGATTTATGTTTAGTTTGGTTTGGCATTTCAACATGAATAGACTGACGCCTAAACAACGCTTCCAAATTGTGCAAATTTATTTTGCTTCAAACAATTTTCGTCGGGCATTGGCTGGACTAATAATTAAAATTGTTTAGATATAAGAATTGATATATTGGTAGTTCATTTTTAATGAAGATCTATATTTTTGAATCTGACCGGGACTTGAAAAAATCGATATTTTTTTTTTTTTTTTTTAAATTAAATTTTTAGCTGAAATTTCTATGTGTTTGATTGCAAACAAACAAACAAACAAAAATCGATCGAAATCGGCCGAATTTCTGGCCTAAATTTTGAAAATTTAATTCTTAAATACGTAAAATTCAAAAACGATAAGAAATAAAGACTAAAAATGGCAAGCGTTTAAAAGCGTGCATTTCAAAGCGCCCAAATTCATACCCCTACGGCGTAACGCCTAGAGGGTTTTGTAATTTTATTCCAATTGGATCTGCTGAGAGCGGAGAGGATTTTGTAGACGATGGATAAGAGACCAATACCTCGGTATTTGAAATAGTTAAAACCTGCTTTGTGTATATTCAGTAGTAAGAGCATCTTAAGCTATTACTTGGTAATGATTAATTGGCTGCTGTTTAATTAAAAAAAAAAAACGTAGCAAATTCAACTGAACTTGATAATTGATTGTCAGTTAATGTCATTTTGGTTTTTTTGAGAGCACTTAAAATTGTACAAGTTTCATCTCAATTGGAAATCAATAACAATAACCAACCAACAAATTTTTCTCTATGTAAAAGTATTAGAATGTTTTTCAGATTTATTTAGAATTGATTTTAGTTATTTTTTAAATTAAAATCATTTATCGGACAATTAAGCGTTTTTAACGATGGCGATAAGAAAGGCAACGAACAAACAACCGTATGGAACAATGAATGAATGAATGAATAAATATTGAATTCAATTTTACATTTTCAATACAACAAACAACAAATTGTTAAGAAAAATTGCTTTTTCATGCTGCTGAACATAGTAAACCCCAATGACCGGCAACTCAACAGGCCTCCAACTAATTTTCGTTCAGTTTTTTAGACGTTTCGACTGTTTTTTTTTTTTCTTCATACTACATTCAGTTTTTGATCATTTGTTGTTGTTCATTAATTTGCTGCTGCTATAAAACTTAAAATTTTTTTTTTTATTTTTAAGTTTGACTAAAGTAACATATCGACGTTATTTCTTTGCAATTGGCAATCACACGTTTTTTCTGTATGTTAGTTTTGAAGTTAGTTTTTCTTTATTATTATTATTTTTTGTTAATAATAAAAATGTAGATTTGCATAAAACATAATTTTCAAATTAAACTGGGTTTGGTGTAAAATACTGTACTCAAGTATGTACGAGTATGTATTCAGTTTTATATTTACATACTTAGTATGTATTTTTGTTTGGAAGAGAAAAAAATGCATTTTTATCTTGTATTTCTTATTGAAAATAACGCAAATATACAATATTTGAACTATCAATATAATCGAAATAAAATAATAAAACACCTGAGACTTAGAGTCTCTCGTGTACCCTACACTACATGAAGTGGTGATAGTGAATTAAGCAACGAGGAACAAAATTAAGTGGATACACTTTACAGTTTTATCAGCACCATAATAATCATACCTATATATGGAATATAGGTATAACGCAAGGAAATCCTAAATTTATTTAACTAGACTTGTGTGTGTAAATCACCCTCAGTTTCTAAATTTGAAACCGAATTAATTGTAATTCCTCTAAAATGTTTATAATTGCCTTAAATAGTTTGTTATTGAAAATTAACCAAATTCGTTAATTAACCAAAACGAGAGACAACTTCGAAAAACGCTTTAAACGAAAACTGTCAACATATTTTTTTTGGAAATAAAAGTTGAATTTCTAACCGACTGGTCCGATAGATATAGAATTTTGCATGGGTGTGGTTAAGGAGCATTCGAGTTTATATTTTAAAGATCTAGTCCGAAAATCCACCAAGGGCAGAGCTGTGGGTGCTCAAAATAGAGCTCTTTTGATTAGAAATGCCAGATTTATTTTCAAAAAATTTCGATTCTACCTTTACTATGCGTTTCATGTTTATAAATTGCTTTATTTTTAGTTCTAAAGAAACGACCTTAATCTTTGCTGTTCTCAATATATGTCCAAACATTAGCGAAATTATAATATTAAAATGTTAATTAGCAGAAAAAATAATAATTCAATCAGTAGCTTGTTTCTGTGTTTCTCGCATTGTAAAATTTCTCACATGAAATGTGAAACAAAAAATTCCATCGTTTCTCGATTTGTGAGAAAAAAGTGTTTCTGTAGTTGAATGCGAAAACAGACAACGCTGATTCTGTTTATCTTGGAATATTTCCAGTAAGTAAGTGTCAAATGCAAGATAAATGTATACGATGAAAAAAATCAAAATAAAACAAGTAAGAAAGTATAGTCGGTCAAGCCCGACCATATATTACCCTACATCCAGTATATGTGTAAAACAGTTTTGCAGAAATAGGCGTTATATGGGAGATATAACCTATTGTGGACCGATCATCCAAATATTTAGTGTCATGATGTCTGTGAATATAAATATTATATGTGTTAAACTTCATCTCGATATAAATACTTTTAAAAGATTTATTGAGCTTAAACTGAAAAAAACAAATTTAATCGAAATATCATTCAAATTGCGACATGTACTCTGCGCACAAGCTTTACATGGACAGCCAGCCAGTCAAACGGACGGACGGACGGACATCGTTAAATCGACTCAGAAAGTGATTCTGAGTCGATCGGTATACTTTATGGGCGTTATAAACATCAGCACAAATCCAATATACCCTCCCATTATGGTGGTATAACTATAACTTAAATTTTAATGATATTTCAGTATTTACAGAACAAATATGTTAAGTTATCGACAGTTATATTTCTTTAGAACTTTAAAACATTACCGCGGGTCTTTTGGTCTGGAAATTGGTCTTAATTTCGACGGCTTTTTTAAAACAGTGGTCATTTCTTAAAGAAAACTGTGATTGAGGCATGATAACGATTTCGTTTTTGGCCAAAAACTCACGCACATTGATGCTGTGTGAGCTGGTGCGTTATCATGGTGCAAAATCCATGATTGGTTTTTCCACAATTCTGTGCGTTTCTGACGAATTGCTTCGCGCAAACGGCTTCAAGGTAGTATATTCATGATGAGATAATTCATGATGCCCCACGCCATTGCAGTCGAAGAAAACAGTGAGCAAAACCTTCACATTTGACCGAATTTGACGTGTTTTTTCGCTCTTGGCTCTTCTGGACGTTTCCATTGGGATGGTTAAGCTTTGGTTTCAATGACATAGCCATACACCCATGATTCGTCACCAGTTATGACCTTTTTGAGGAAATCTGGATCGTCGTTGACGATGTTCAACAGCTCCTGAGCGATGTCCATGTGACGTTGTTTTTGCTCAAAATTTAGCAACTTTGGAACAATCTTCGCTGCCGCACGTTTCATGCCTAAAACATCCGTAAAAATTGCTTGGCATAAGCCGAACGATATTCCAACATCATCAGCAACCTTTTTGATAGTGATTCGACGATTATCCAAAATCATTTTCTTCACTACTTCAATGTTTTTATCGGTTGTTGACGTGCTCGGGCGACCAGGACGAGCATCGTCATTGACATCTTTACCACAATTGATCTTGTATTCTGCTCATAGTAGACTCGCCAAACGCCACAGTCAACATTTCAAATGTCCTTGCGAATCTAATTTAATTGGTTACACAAAACTTAATATAGTTTTTTTGATCCATTTTTTCGAATAGTAAAAAATCAAAGAGCACACCAAAACACGACTAACCTTTTTAACTGACAAAACAAAATAGCTGATATTATCAACATATAGAACAGACATGTGTACCAACATAACAAAAAAAAAATGCGAAAATCGAAAATACGGAACTCACGAAATTTGAAAATAACGATTATTTTTTGATCAGACCTCGTATACAATATTTTTGGTAAAACATGTAGTTTATTAAAAATTGGCTGATTATCGGATTATATCATATCCTTATGAATAAAAATATTATATTGAGTAAAAATATGATAACAAAGCCTGATAACCAATCAACGTAATAAACTAAAATTTTGAATTATTAAATTAAATTTTGATTTCTTTTTATTTTGAATTTTTTACAAATAAAAACTAAAAATTTAAAAAGTGATGATTTTTTTCCAAAATCTGATTTTTTTTTCGTAAAATAATGATTTTTCACTAAAATTTTCTGGCAAGCAGTGCAAGTCATACAATACGTTGCTTGGCCGTTGATCAAGCCGGTGTGAAGAACACCATGTGGTCATGTCTTTACGAGCGATACCGTGGTACAATATCAATAGAACGTAGACCAAACCAAAGTAATTGAAAGCATCGTGAATTTATTTATGTACGTACATATGGAATTCAGATTGTGAATTCAAAACTTTACGTCAAAATCTAGTTAAACTCAGACTTATGTAGACTAAAATGATTGATATTTTATATGTTGTATATTGATTAACAGGAGATGTTGTTGTAACAGCAGTGGTTGCAGAGTTGACAGCCCTTGTCCGAGTGATCTCGGGTCATTTCGTTTGTCGTGAGAATGATTAACAGGAGATTAAACATGGTGATTAACTTAACCAATGGACGTGTGTTTTGAACTTATCAATCAAATAAAGTATATGACTCCTTCCTTAATCATACATAGTTTAAATTCAAGAGTATTGATATTCTTAAAAGATTAAAAGATCGATTTTTATTATGTTTGCATTAAAAAATTATATTTAAAAAACTTTTAAAATCAAATACAGCCATTCATACTCCACCATTGCATTCCATTTTGTTTATAGTACAGTCTAGCTAAAACTCATGACTTTAAACAAATACAAGGTGGCTCAAAAGTAAACTTCCAATCAGGCGATCTTGCTGGCCAATGCAAATCGCCAAAACGGGAGATTAGGCGCCCGGGAAATGCATCATTCAGCATATCGGTTGTGGCACGCGCAGTGTGTGCCGTTGCACCGTCCTGTTGGAACCACATGTTTTTCAATCCCAATTCATCAAGTTGCGCAAAATTTATAGCATTTTCTGATAAGAGGATTACTTTTGCGCCACCTTGTATAAAACTGACCTTTTTTTAAACATTTGAAGCAAACAGAGCAAACTATAGATGTTTGCTGAATAAAGTTTTGCATTTGTTTCGTTTGCTGATTCCAAGCACATTTGTGTTAAATAATTGTAAAATTTTCTGTTGGCTGTTTGTTAGTTCTGTTAAATGTTAAACATAAATGTAAAATAAATAATAAAAAAAACTTAAAACTTATTCAAAAAACATATTTATGAATTACGAAATCTTTGTATGAATACGTATGTACGAGTACGTGTATAAATGTACGAGTCTTGCTAAATTACTGAAACATTTACAAGTATACAATATTATTTCTTCTTAAATGTTATGTTAAAAAAAAATTAAGAAATTATTTTTCATGTGTCATTTATTTAGTTGTAGAAACTGTAGTTAAAAATCTTTTGTAAATGACAAGCCGACTACAGAGATGCAAAATTATATTTGCAGTTGATGGATGTGGTCATTAGGCTACAAAAACTAAGAAAAATAACTTGGACTTTTTAAAAATAGATTTTGTTTTGTAGATCATTTAAACACCCATTTAACTTGAACTTAAATTAAATCTACAAACCGGTTTTAAGGATGTTCAGATGTACAACAAACAGTCAGAGTTAAATACGTCCCACTGTCAAAAAAAAAAAAAAACTTACAGAATTTCAAAAATTCCCACTTGGACTTGTTAATCAAAAACAAGCAAACAAAAAAAAAATGTTCTTATTGTTGTAATACATCTAAATACAACTTATTTGACAGTCTGAAATTGACCGAACGAATGTCATACAAAATGCAAAAGATGAATGAGACTTGAAATGCAAAAAAAAAACACACTGACACTTGTACACAGTTTGCAAAAACCCAGCACACCATTCTAGGAGCGCTCCGAAAACAAGTCAGAAAAGAGTCCAACTAAAGAGCATTTTCGGAGCGCTCCGAAAAAGGAGTCAATAAAGAGTCCAACTAAAAAGCAGTTTCGGAGCAAAAGAAAAATTTCCTTAAAAAATTAATTTTTTTTCCATTTTTATATATTTTATTTAATGAATTCCATTTTATTTTTTTACTGTAAATACAATTTATTTAATTTTTTTTTTGATTTATAATTTAGTTTCTTTGTAAATGAATTCCCTTTTTATTTAAGTAAAAACAATTAAAAAAAAATGTGAACTTTTAATTTTTTGTATTTAAAATTGCCATGACTCTTTTCTGACATGATGTAAGAGATCTTTCTGAGCCCAAAAAACCCCTCAGAAAAAACTCTTTTCTGACATTATCTAAGTGCTCTTTCTGATGGCCCATTTTCGAATGTAATGACCCTCTTTCCTGAAGGTTTTCGAAGCAATAATGATTGATTTGGGCTCATAAAGAGCATAAACGCTCCGGAAAAGGTGCCCGATAAGACTCTTTTCGGACTCATATGGCTTGCTGGGAAAACAAAAAGATAAAAATGATCATAACGGCAACACAACACTTGCCTCGTTGCAGCGGTAAATACATCACTGCCATATAAAGGCAAAATAACAAAAAAAAAAAAAAAACAAAAAACTAAAGACAATATTTAAGATAATGACAATCTTTAAAAATTTAAATGCAAAATAATTTAAATTCTCACATCAAATGAATCAAGTATATTTTCAGCAAAAAAATGCATTTGCAACATTGCATGTGGTAATAAATTTATTAGCGTGTTTACAGCTCACCATACAAGACTATGTATGCAACAACGCAAAGTACGGGCAGTAACTGCAACGTCAGCGTTACTAGCAACAGCTGAAAACTAAAACAACTGCAAACAAAACAATTTTTATATAAATCTTAAAGATGAGATAAATACTGTAAACAATTTAGAGTTGAAGGTATAAAAACACAATGCAAGCGTTAAGCAACAAGTGGGAAATTGGAATTGGAAGAAATCTAAATCCCAATTTACTTGAAGCAATTTTTATTGAAAAGATTCATACAATTTTTTCCTTGAAATATCTTCGGTGTTTACACAGCACAATTCTTGTTGCTTAAATCGCTCCTATTTTTATATGATAGTATACACACATTTGTATATACATACATATGTACATATGTACGGATAAGAGAGTAACAAAAATTGCCGTTAAAATCAAGTATTTACACCGATGTCTAAAAGATAATCCAGCTTAGCTTAAAGAATTGCTTCGTGTAAATTGGAACTAAACGAAATAATAAAATACATATAACCAGCAAATACTTTTGTATATCAGTATTGGGATGGGATTGAGGTGTGTAGCTAAGCCCAGTATTCATAGATTTAGTAGCTATAGATCCAATATCCATAGAGACCTTTATGATGTATTGTGATTCCTCCGCATAGCCGAATTTTTCGATGTTAGGTTAGGAATTAAGCAGTCAGGCTTCTATTATTCGAAATCGGATGTAGTATAGAGTAATTTAAAAGTGAATACCCGAATGTGCATTCAATTTTAAAGAATCAAAGCAAAGCATGTCTCTGGGTCCCAGTTTGAGAGTTTGGGAATCAAAACATTGCTCACATGTTAGTTCTTAAACTTGAGTTGAAGACTAAGCAATTTTTGTGTGTATATTGAGAACAGTGAAGATTAAGGTGCATGTTTTTAGGGCCAAGAATAGTTTAATTCATAATCATCAAGCAAAAATACAATACGAATATAATTACCACAAAAAGAATACGTTTGAATGCAGATTTTCAAACCTATCGTTGTGAAAAGCAAAAAGTTTTTTGAAAACATCGTGGATATGTTTAACCTAGATAGTGATTTAAGGACTTAGTTGTACTAAGAAAATCGGTCTTTCATGAGTCGAATGTTGGTTTATAGGAAGCATTTCCATTTCTTAAATCAAAGGACGTGTGTTCAGAACTAACGAATTAAACAAATTGGCTGTCTCTTTCCTTGATCATAGTTGAAATACAAAGCATATTGAGTGTCTCAATAGATTGATACATCTTGATGAGCGATCTATATAGCTGTTTTGAGGTTTGGGTTTGCTACCAACTAGAATGACAAACCAAAGACTTCACAATGTTGTCAAAGTTTAATTATTTACCCAACTTCATACTCAGATTAAGATAATTAGTTTTTCATGAGTCGACATTACATAGATTTTTATTATTTCATAATAAAATTGATTTGAGAGTTTTTAACAAGACACCATGCTTTGGTAATTTCCTTTATTAGTGGATCTTCAAAATGCTTCATTAATAGTTATTAATAGTTATTAAATAAATAAATTTTAAAGAGTTTTTGTTGTTATACGAGTTCGAAGCATTTTGAAGATCAATTTTGAAGAAAATTGCAATCGTGTAAATCTAGCTTAAGTTCTAAAGTTCTTCTTTGAGATCTATGAAACAATAGTATAATAAATATTCCAGATTTTGGAGTCCGGTATTCCGAAGATAGGGATTATCTCCATCTTCTGCACAAGAAAGTAAAATTATATCGAATCTATTCAATTTTAAGTCGGACTTGTAACCAAAAGCAGCACAGCCTGCTTTGGATATACTGGAGTATATTTTATGACTCAATCAATCCTAGAAGTTGAGAACTGAGTAATAAAGCCGTATTGGTAAGAACTATGAAGTCTAAAGATATTTCTTTCTTCTATTTCCAACTATATCATGCAAAATGGATAGTTTATGCTGTAAGAAGTCAAAGCAGTTTTTGGATGTGGGTATGTCAAATAAATATGGTTTTTAAATCATTCATTTGAGGTATAATAGCTGTTAATAATGAAGAAGCCAACACTCAAAGCTTGATCGCTGTCCATAATTTGAAGTCAAAGCATGTAAAGAAAGTCCAAACAAACGAGTTTATTTAAAATTAATTCCTCAATCTTTTAACATATTCTAAGTTCTAGGAAGCACACTATTTTTTTTAGGAGTGGCAAAGCTAAATCATAGTGAATCTCCATATCTAACCTAAAAACCAGTTGAGTAATCTGAGATGTGGAGTGCTCAAAAATCAGTATGATGTATCTTTCAATACTTGGACATAGAAAGAGAAGTATAAAGTCAAAGGATACTGATACCCTAAATTCTTGATTAGATTTGGTAGGTTAGTTAACTAGGAAAATACTAATACATCTTTACTTTAACGATTTTGTCTCTTGAAGATAAAGAAGATTCAGAGATTTATTGATAACTAAGATGCATCTACTTTGTCTTGAGACCTCGGGTATATTGTGAGAACAAAGGTACCAAATAAGATGAGTAATTAGAATTTAGAAATCAAAGAATAGAGGAATTTGAAATCCTCGATTACAGTAACAGCGAAATAGTCAAAGAATATTAGTTCGTTTAATCTTAATTAACTTGTTTGAAGGATAAGGAGTCAAACTTGTGTAAAATAAGTTTCTTAAACTTCTGATAAGAATTAAGGAATAAGAACACAAAGTTAAATGAGAACTAATCACTGTGACTACAGAGTCCAAACATAATGGCTGTTTTTCACAAACTAAAGCAGTCTGTAATTGCTATCGATTTAATATTAAAACTCAATACTCAATATAAGTGATACACAGAAAAAAAGAAAAATGAGTTTCAATTAAAATATTTGTGGAATCAATTAAAAATTTAATTGAAATCGGGCCTGTAAACAAAATGATAGTATCAATTAAAAAAAAATGTGAGATTTAATTGAAAATATCAGAAAAAGTAATTGAATCAATTAAAATTTTAATTGAAAATTATTTTAAAATCAATTAAAGGTTTAATTGAAAAAAAAACATGATTTTTTTTCTGTGTATTGTGCAAGCAACGGCAGCTGATCTGATGCATATTCTTGTGTGATGAAAGTACTCAGGACTCTCTAAGTTATTTCTATGATTTTAGAAGTTTCATGGTGTTGGTTGTTTCATGCTTTAATAGCAGAATTTAATAAAATTGAAAATACTGAATGAAGCACCGAAGCTTAAATTGATTAAAATAAATGTACATTATATGAAGCTGATCATACTTCCAGGTAGCTTTTGAGATTATAGTAATATTACGCAAATTTCTCGTAGAAAAATAATTCAAATAAGTCTACATAATTGTAAAAATCAAGTACAGGAATTTTTCCTAATTATATTGACATCACAGACGTATTGCACCCAGAAATAGACAAATCAAATTATTAAGATTTGAACCACAAAGTGTTTTTGTTAAAGTATTTCAGTCTTCCCACAAGTCCTAATAAGTTATCCTAAACAGATGTCGCTTGCAGTTTTTATTCCAACATTACCGCAATTTATATCACCAGATCTAAAGAATAACTAGTTCATAAACTCTCCTCCAACCGCTCTTCGTTTTTTGTTTTCTTCATCTAATCCGTGGAGGCCGAATAGCTATAAAACATGTGTGCTTTATTATGAAATTCTCTTTAATTCTTGACCAATCAAAATGTAACTTTAGCATACAAAACAGCAAAAGCATGTGGCACGTACGTATGGAAACAATGTTTAAATTGTCTGACAAGAGTCAAGTGTCAGTTAAATTCTCGCATACAAAATACTAACAAAGATAACAACAATATGAAACGTTGGTAAATAGAAGATCATTGGACCCCCTAAGGTAATTTTGCAAATTAATATGAAAAATTATGAAAATAAATGACAGTTTTCGTTGTTTCTTTTTATATTTTTTTCTACCAGCTCGCGCAACATTATTGCTCAATTGCCAAGTTATGTTGTGTTGTTGGACAGTAACAAACATAACATTTTTGTTTGAAATAATGTCCATTCCATGGCTGTGACTTAGGCCGAGCCATCATAAATTGTTGGTTGGTTGCTCTTCTTAAATAAACAATCATCATCAGTTGGAAAATTAACTATGCCCAGAGGTATTTTTAATATTTATTTTTCTATATTTATTTTGTGAAGTTTCTTTTTCTGTCTTCTTTTGTTGCATTTAGCTCTCATTAGTTTCTAATGTAATCACATGGAATGGATGGGTTTCTTCCTACCGAAATGCTAATAAAATGTTAAATTAAGAAATGTAAAAGATGAACTATGTATTCCTTTAGGAGGCTTTTTAATATGGTTGCTTTTTTTTTTTTTTTTATTTTGCTTGCAGTTATTCTTACAATCATTTGTTTTCTGATGCTTACAATATCTTTGCTTTGTTGTTGCGTCGTGGTCTTATGTCAGGGTCGGATCTTTTTGTTAAATATGAATTATTAGTTTATGCGTTATTTACGTGCTCTGGTTTTTCCTTTGGTTTGTTTAAGTTTAAACGGAAAATTAAAATGAATTTTCAGTGTTGGTCAATAAGGGGCACGAGCCAATTACAACCTAATGAATTGTCAGTCGTTATTCTAAATTCAGCACTATAGTCGAGACTATAGTTAGTACATGATTATACTGACAATGATCTCGACTGTAGTGCTGACAACACTAGTCAAAACTATTGTGAAGACTACAGTCGATACTATAATATACAATCATGGTGTAACTATTCAAGGTGAGTGCACAGAGTAGCACAGCTGACTGACTTTGTTTACAAAAGTCAAAAGTAATACATTTTCAAGTGTTTTTGACAGTAGTACATTATTTTACACAAACAAAATGCCTGTTGTTTCTGTATTGTGTTGTTGTAGTTTTGCACTCACCTTGTATAATTACACCATGTCGAAATTATTGACAATGACCTTCGGTACAGTGCCTACTTTTTGCAAACCGATTTCTGGCCCTCTATTCCTACATAATATTGCTCACATCTGCTATATTAGCATAATTTCTTTATTGCTAAAAACAGCACAAATATTTCTCACATCTTAATCAAGTTAAAATTTTTTAAATTATATTGCAACAAAAAAGCAACGAACGCATAAAGAAGACAAATGTACACACTGTTGCCAGATAAATTTTGCGTAAAATCGCCAAAACTAGAAATAAAAAAACTGAAAAACCGGTTTGATTTTCAATTCAAATAGAAAGCAAGAACTCCATTTCGATCATCAAAGCAGTTCTTGCAAAAAGTTCAACAAAAAAAATTAAAGACTCGAACCCAAAACAACGCAACCTCGAAAATCTAACGATGCACAGTGAAAATTATTTCTAATTAAGCAGCAACGCAACTTCGTAAAAAACGCAAAACGAAACGACACAAAGCGAGGTATTGGTATATATATAAGTAATATACATACATCTGATGTTGTATGTTGTATTGTATGATACAACTATGTGATTTTGAACATATGTTTGCCTTTAAAATGCAAAAGTAAAGTATCAATAAATATATAAAATGAATAAGACAAGCGAAAAAAAACTAAACAATTTCAGCAGGGTTTGAATAATCTCTCTTATTTATCAGCTGTTTGATTAAGAAGGTTAAAATTCAGAACCATTTTCGAATAAGTATGCTGGACTTGTTGTTAAACCGCCGAAATGTTCATCAAGGATTACCAAAATTGGCGAAATATAATAAAAATAATTTTAAAAAATTTAGATGATCAATTTTTTTAATATAATTAACAAACACAAACTGCTTAGCTTTTTGGCTTGTCTGCAGAAAACACCCAGAGTCTTTGGCGGGAATCGAATCCGCAACCCTCTGACTGATAGTCCGTCACACTATCGCCAAGTCTATCGGGCACAAATGGTACAATTACATCTATTACAATGCATCTATATCGTGTACATAAAACATGAGGAAGCGTTTGAAAATAGCTGTAATTGAAAATAGTCCATTTCCGCATCAGGCGGTATAATTTTGGTTTAATATACAGATATAAACTTTTTCGCAAAACTTAAACTTTCATACAACTTTTGAAAAACAAATGTAAAAATTTCGTAGGTGAAAATACCTACAGCAACATTTGTACAATTATTGTAAATTCAGACGACTTACAACTCCTACGACACTACAACACCAGTTGTGAATAATAGTATAAATAGGTGTTAAATAATATACCTACAGCAACATTTGTACAATTATTGTAAATTCAGACGACTTACAACTCCTACGACACTACAACACCAGTGGTGAATAATAGTATAAATAGGTGTTAAATAATTAAAATTATATAACAATTTTGTACAAACGTTAAAAATTAATATTGACGTGATTTAATAAATTATATTTATTCATACATATCGAAATTTATAATTGGGTTTTATTAAGCTATGAAAGCAATTTGATGTGTATATTTAATTGTAAATAGTACAACTTTTACTTTTTTTTTTTTAAATCGATAGTTTCACTTAAACAAATTTAAACCATCCAACAGATAGTAGTAGTTTTAGGTGTAATGTATTTGACAGTGTACTTGTCAGTTGTACGATACATACATACGTATGTAATTGTGCATGTCTGTCAAAATTGGCAATTTACAGGCAGGTTATAATTTTTGCTTTCACACTTCGGTTTTTAGTTTTATGTGACATAATCTACAATAAAAGACAACAGCTGTTTTTATTATGTGTGTTTTCGTGGTAGTTTGAAAAAATGAATTAACTAAATAAAATAATTGTAACTTGCAGCATTATTGCTTCTATAAAATATAAAAATCAAAAAATTTAGCAAAAGTTAAAAAGAAAATATGCCATGTGGAGCCAAAAATTGTTGTATTTAAGTTAAATAAAAATTAATATGTATAAATACGTTTTTGCAATAAATATTTTAATACCAATTTATTGTTTTGTTTAATACAAGTTTTTTTTAAATATAAATTTGCTAAATCACAAACACATTAGCGCAATTCACAATCTTGTGCAAATGGTATTGCATCATTGCATTTGCAAAAAGGTTTAGCATATATTTGCTCTACACTAACAAAATACACAGCAAGGGCAAAAATATGCTAAACCTTTTCGCAAATGCAATTATGCAATACCATTTGCACAATAATTGTGAATTGCGCATATGTTCTTGACGCCATAAACAGTTGACTTGCGTAACAGCTGGTTGCAGTTGCTTTGTCAAATGAAACTAGAACATGTTCTAATTAAAAATTTTACACTGCAAATGCTCTCTGACATTTGCAGAAGCATTTTTTCTTTTTTTTTTTTTGCTTTTACACGACGTGTATGCATTTTGCAGTAGAAAATTTGACAAGCACACTGCAAAATACATACCGTCTAAAACCGCCTTTAACAAAGTGACATTGACATATCGTTATATGAAAACAGTGGTGTAAACACATAATTTTACAAAAATTGTCACTTTTAGCGTAAAAGTCAGCAAATTGCACTTTGTCAAATTTTTAAATAAAAATCGGCAAAATGCCAACGAATCGGCAAATTTGGCAACACTGCATGTGCGTAATCAAAGTACTAAAAAAAATAACGTCAGAAATAAAAGTAAAGCGAATATTCCACCGCCGCCCCTACAGTCACACAAGATTAATTTCAAACATGCAAAATTCTTAATAGCTTCGGCGAGTGACTCTTTAGCAAACATGACAGCAAGCAATGTACAGTTTCTGTTTACTACTTCATGTACAGTGATGGCCAATTTCGAACACAACATATGCTTAACGTTGTCGCTGCTAGAGATACACTTATTGCTGTTCACATTAAGTTAGCGTACCTCAAGAAACTGGCTAACATCTATATATATGTATGTATGTCTCTCTATTATGTCTATTAAACCTGCGAGTCAATAAATCTACTTAAACGATTTTGTTTATTTATATAAAAATTTCAAGCAATGGACAAGCAGGCAGGCTGCTTTAATATGATTATTATGTAGTTGTATATGTACATATCTTTAATGTCTTTAGAAAATATTTTATTTTTTTTTTTAAGATAATAATGAGATGTAATAAAAGTAAGTTTAAATAAACTTACCGCCAGATATGTACTTTGGCCGCGTATTCGAGGAGGTGGTTCAAGAAACTCTTCTCCATTCTCAGCGGCTTTGTCGCGCCTGAAAATGAAAAAGAAATAATATTAAAACTAATTTAAATGAATTAAAAGAATTCATAAATTTAATAAACTCTGTTCAAAACAACCAAAAATCAGCTTCAGTTTCTTAAAACGAGATCCAATCGAGAAAAGGACGTTCATCTGTGATCACTCATATTTCCTACCAAAAATCAATTTTTATATTAAAAACCTAAAATCCGTTGCAGTTTCTTGAAACGAGATCCAATCGAGAAAAGGACGTTCATCTGTGATCACTTATATTTCCTACCAAAAATCAATTTTTATATTAAAAACCTAAAATCCGTTGCAGTTTCTTGAAACGAATTCCAATCCAGAAAAGGAGGTTCATCTGTGATCACTTATATTTCTTACCAAAAATCAATTTTTAAATTAAAAACCTAAAATCCGTTGCAGTTTCTTAAAACGAGCTCCAATCCAGAAAAGGAGGTTCATCTGTGATCACTTATATTTCCTACCAAAACTCAATTTTTATATTAAAAACCTAAAATCCGTTGCAGTTTCTTGAAACGAATTCCAATCGAGAAAAGGACGTTCATCTGTGATCACTCATATTTCCTACCAAAAATCAATTTTTATATTAAAAACCTAAAATCCGTTGCAGTTTCTTGAAACGAATTCCAATCCAGAAAAGGAGGTTCATCTGTGATCACTTATATTTCCTACCAAAAATCAATTTTTATATTAAAAACCTAAAATCCGTTGCAGTTTCTTGAAACGAATTCCAATCGAGAAAAGGACGTTCATCTGTGGTCACTTATATTTCTTACCAAAAATCAATTTTTAAATTAAAAACCTAAAATCCGTTGCAGTTTCTTGAAACGAGATCCAATCGAGAAAAGGACGTTCATCTGTGATCACTTATATTTCCTACCAAAAATCAATTTTTATATTAAAAACCTAAGATCCGTTGCAGTTTCTTAAAACGAGCTCCAATCCAGAAAAGGAGGTTCATCTGTGATCACTTATATTTCCTACCAAAAATCAATTTTTATATTAAAAACCTAAAATCCGTTGCAGTTTCTTAAAACGAGCTCCAATCCAGAAAAGGAGGTTCATCTGTGATCACTTATATTTCCTACAAAAAATTTATTTTTATATTAAAAACCTAAAATCGGCTGCAGTTTCTTGAAACGAGATCCAATACAGAAAACGATCACTTATATTTCCTACCAAAAATCAATTTTTATATGAAAAACCTAAAATCGACTGTAGTTTCTTCAAAGTTCCAATCAAAAGGAGGTTTATCTGTGATCACTTAAATTTTCTATCTAAAATAGTCTTCGATACCTACATCTTCTATAAACCTAAAATCACTTACATATGTATATTTCCAATCAAAATTCATTTTATAAATAAAATAAGTTGAATAAAGTGCTCTAAATTCACAACATAATACAATAACATAAATGGTCATATTTCAAACATAGAGCTGTGTTGACTCCATGTTCAACTAACCATCTTATAATTAATAACTTGTTGGCTTATAAAAACAAACCACGTAACAACATTTACAACTGAATCCTGATTTTAATCATGTCATTTATGTATTAAATCTCAACACTTTAAACCTCTACACAATAAAACAAACTCTTGTGAAGACAAACAACAAACAAACTAAAATCGCAACAAAAAGGAATTCAAGTGAAAATTTGTCATCACGAGCAATGTTGTCAGTTTAATGTCAGCAAATTAAATGTATTTTGTATGCAACACGCCCCAATTGACGCATTGTTTAAATAAGTACAAGAATTAGCAGTAGCAGCAAGCAACGCAAGAACATCTTGGCGTACTGACACCACAACAACAGCAACAACTAAGACAAGTTGAATACAGCATAGTTCCTACAACAAAGGATGGCGTAGAAAAACAAAACTTGGCTGTAACTAAAGTAAAATGAAAGAAACACAAGTTAAAACTGCCTTAAAAGCGGGTAAGCAGAAAGTGGTAAAAACATCCTGCCACTAAACAATAGAACAATACAACTACAAGTGCAAGTATCGACGACGACAATGATGATGTCAGGTTAACAAATTGTTGCAATTTAGCAAATAAGAAGAAGAACAACAACAAAAACTTTAACAAGCAAAAGATCAGCAGTATTTGGTTACACTCAGCAGCTGCAAGAAGGAAAGGAAACAATTGTTTGCTTTTGTATTAGTTCAGTGTTTCAATGTTTGCAAAAGCCAGAAGAGAAAGTGCAGAAAAGCAAAGTAAAGAAAACATGTTTCAGAATGCTTATAAAACATGTGGTTGCAATTGAAAATGATGAGATTTTTTTTGTAATACTCCTCCTCATTTAGTGTTCTTACATACATACATATTTGTGGTTTGCCAAGGATAATGTCAGCCAAATAAATAAAACAGAGTTACAACGTTTTCAATTTGTTGCAGAAGATTCATGTTGTTGAAAAGAATCTTTAATTTGCCTGCTTCTTGGCTTCAATAATCAAGTAATACAATGCATACTAAAGTAGCAGACTTATTTGTTGTATTTTACCTAAATTATAAAAGAGAAGGAGATAAACTCCTTTCTTAAGACAGTCAAAATCATTTGACTACAACAGACAGTATTCCAAACAATCTGCATTAAAGGGCAAAAAAAGTTTTCATTCAAGTCTGTTACTTAAATATTTAATGTTTCTTTTTTCGTAGAACTTTATGTGGTTGCTCGAGCATTTATTTCAGTTTTTTGTATTTATTGAAATTTTCATTTGTTAGTTTTCAATTGTTAATTTTTATATATGTATGTACATAAAAAAATAAACTGTGCATACACCACTGCCTGTGCGTGTGCTTATGTATTAGTGTGTTTTATGGCAACTCACCTCAATATAACTTCGTCTGTTGTCATGATGACGACATTTATTGTTGCATACTTTAAGGATCAAATAAAAACACTACTTCACAGTCTTGGTGAATTTGATGGGGATGGTGGTTATTTAAGCTGTAAGTAAAAGAAAGTAAAATATAAAAAAAAACATATGTATATGTATGTATATAAAATGATACTGTAGTTTTATATAGGGTGTTGTTTTTAGATGTATAGAGCTTTAACTTGGCAGCACTTGTTTAACTGGCGGCCTTTTTGTCAGCTGTCAAGTGATATATGTATGTACGTTTGAAGTCGTTATTCTACGCCGTTAAGCCCGAAACGCTACGGCCAAAAATGTTGGAAAAGTCAACGCAAACTGGATCTCCAGACTAGAATACGTTCGAGCCAGAAGTCATATTTAAATTATAATACCAAAATATTAGCAGCGTTATGCATAATACAAAATTGGCATGAAGTTAGCATAGAGTTTAACTATAATGTGCAAACAAACTACGGTTAACAAACTGCTAAACACTTGTTAGCGTGTTGCCAAATACTGACCATCTTTTTATAAACAGCGTTTAGCTGTTTTCATCCTGTCGCCAATTTACCGATCTTTTTGTTTTTTTTTTTTTTCTATTTTTATTTTATTTAATACCGGCACTTCCATTTTAAACTATAAAATATTTGTAACGCTTTGCAAATTTTTATATTGTTTTGGAGGGAAGACAAACAAACTTTAAATGTCAAATTCAGGGATGTATATCATAAACAAAAATAGTAATTATAGTAGTGGCATCATTCATTTTCAGAGTTGATTTTTTTTAAGTTAGCAGACGTTTGCAAATTGTTTATGAATAAACATTTTGCCTAAAAAGTGCTAAGTCAAATCTGTATTCTAGTTAGCAGCTAGTTGACCGCAGTTTATAAACAGTTACCAACTTTTTATTATGCATAACTCTGTAGATTAAAAAAAAATCATCTTTATTTTATTCCATTATAAAGCTTTATACATCTAAAAAAAAACAGACTTAATAATTTTCAAACTAAATGTGCACAATTTGGAAGCGTTGTTCAGGCCACAAAGTATACAGAGGTGTCGTCATAACTGTCTTTTGGTTATATTTTTGCAGCGATTTAATTTAACATGCAATAAATTAGGTACCAAAAAATAATATACCTTTCCTTTTCCATGGGAACTGGCCTTGAAAGCTGATTTTAACTTTTTGAAACATCAAAATTGTCACCTTTGTATACTTTGTGGTACAGGCGTCAGTCTATTTATGTTACAATATATATATATACAAAGTGAGTGCAAATCGGCAACAAATACAACACAAAACAGAAACAACAGGCATTTTGTTTGTGTAAAATAATGTACTACTGTCAAAAATAGTTGAAAATGTATTACTTTTGACATAAGTAAATTGTAAACAAAGTCAGTCAGCTGAGCTACTGCACTCACTTTGTATAGTTGCACCATGAGTGCAAGTCGACAACAAATACAACACAAAACAGAAACAACAGGCATTTTGTTTGTGTAAAATAATGTACTACTGTCAAAAATAGTTGAAAATGTATTACTTTTGACATAAGTAAATTGTAAACAAATTCAGTCAGCTGTGCTACTCTGTGCTCACCTTGTATAGTTACACCATGTATCAAACCAAACTAAACAGAAATCACTTGACAGCTGACAAAATAGCCGACAGCAGGGTTACCATTGAGAAAAAAACGGTATTTTAAAGAAAAAAATTACATTTACTTCAGTTTCAGTAAAAAAAAAACAATATTTTAACAATTGTTTAAATAATATTTAATTTAAATAAGAGTATAACTATTAACACTAATAAAAAAGTTCACAGTTCTTGCTCTTGGGGTTTTCACAATTTTAAAATTCTGTAAATATTATTAATTAATCAAGAACTGTTGAGTTTGTGCTATTTAAATTACGGTTTAACCTTCGCACTCATAGTATCTACCCGGGTAGTTTTTTCGGTTTTGATGTGTTAATAACTTTTCGAGTTTTTAATGAATTTAAAAATGGTCTCAGCTTTGTTATCAACTTTTTATTGTTTTTTTGGGAAATAACATCATAAATATGTTAAAAGTAGTTTTTCACAGCCTTTTTTCAAAATTTGTTTTTTTGTATACATAGTCTCATTAATATCTACCGTGGTAGATACATAGGAACTTTTTTGAACACCTGTTACCTTTCTTAATTTTTATAAAAAAATAGTTTAGGGCAACAAAAGAAAATATTATCTTTTTTTGAAGTTGTACCCTGATAACAATCTTGACACTTGGTATTGAGCGCATATTGACGAGTAGCTCTTTTCTTTTTGGAGTCCCTATAACACATATAGCAACCTCCCTTTTGCTTGATTCTTCCTGTTGAATCTCTATCTGGCTCACAGTTGGCGACAAAATCATCACCACAGTCGAGGGCAGTGATCGATTCACCTTAAATGTGAAAGAAATATTAGTTTAAGCAAAATATTGGCAAAAGTGTTCATACCTAAAACGCATTCAATTGCTGCCTTGATAAAGAATTCTGGGCTCGATTTGTTCCCAAAAAGTTTATGAATAGTCTACGTCGCGAGTTCTTTACGGTACGTTGGCACGGCTGCAATGCCCAACAAATTGAAAAACATGGCCAGGGGCCAACGTGTTGTCGCTCCTTTTGTCGAGTATTCCGTCACCATTTTATCCAATGTGTCCACGCCGCCTTTTGTCGCATTGTAATATAAAATAATTTCAGGTTTCTTTTTTATGTCAGACACAACCAAATCACGATGCATCGATGAAAGCAACACAACTGCTTTGCCTTTTGCTGGGACGTAAGACGTCATCTTTGCGCTTGGACCAAACCCAAATTTGCTGGACAAAACTTTTATATTTTTGAAGGCTTTGAACTCTTCGTGCACGTACCGCTTATTTTTCTTTAAGGTTCCGACAATAGACATATTCCATTTGAAGAGTTCTTCTAGCAACGGCACATTAGTGAAAAAATTATCTACCGTAACATTTAGGCCAGAGTTTTTGTAAGGTCTTTCACTACTCGCTCACCTTGGTTCAAGTCTCTGGAATTGCCTTCTTTTCGGTTATAAATGTTCCCATTTAAGGGGTAAAACGTTTTTGTATCGTAAGCCCACCAAAATTTGTATTTCATATTTTGCGGGTTTTGATGGTATGTACTGGGTAAACTAGGTGCGACCTCGATATCCATACAACTGCTCATCTGCAGTTGTGCGCTCATAAGGCTTGAAGTGAGCTTTCAAATTTGAGTTTACCATTTCGAATATATCTCTTATTGGTGAGCCTTTATCTCCTAACTGGCGAGCAGCTCTTGTAACATGATTGTCAAAACGAATAAAACGTAAACGATTGATAGGCATAGTCGGCGTTTTGCTTCCAAAGCTCGCTCAGCTCTTCCTGCGACGATTTTTGTGTCCCCATCACAAGTACATAATAAAACATTTTCTTGCTCAAGCATAAAAAGTCCCATATAATTCTATGACTATGTTTTTTATCTACCCGGGTAGATACTATGAGCCCGTGCACAAAAAAATCTTCATGAGAGCGAAGGTTAAAAAATATGTACAGATTTAAGGATTTATTTACTAATTACAAAACGTTTATGTTACACGAAAACCCGTCTAATATAGGATTTAGTTAAAAACTAAGTTTTGATAAAGAAGTATAGAGCTCTCTAACAATACTTAACTGATTTTTTACTGAATTCTTAACAGAAAAACTTAAAACCAAAATATTCTAAACAAAAGCTGAAAGTGTAGTTAATCAATTTAGCTAATGAATACAACATACACATATAACATTATAGTTATCTGCTTTAATTTAATATTCTTTAAACCTTATTCTATTACCAAATATGAACAAAAGATCTTGGACTTCTTTATCTGCTTTATCTCATCAGCTGGCTAAGAATTTGCTGGTATAGACAAACAGTAACAGTTCTATTAAACAGAGTCTAAACACTTCAGTTATTAAGAATTTCTTGAATAAAAGTCTGCACATTAAGTCTGACACTTGATGGTCTATCACTGACAGTTTTGCCTGTTTTAATGAAAACAGTTTAAAGTAGAATGCAGTATGTGGGTACTTACAAACATACGAGTATGTATGTAACTACGCTTATCTCTACGCTTATATCTGATTATATGTTTGTGTACGAGTATGTTAACAGTCTGAAGACCAAATAAAGCTTTAGAAATGCAATAAAAGATCTAAATGTCTGTTTGCCTGTTTTTTTTTTTTTTTTTGTTTTATTGTTGTTGCTAAAAATTAAGTATAAATTGTTATTGTGCGGATCTTTAGTTTAGTTTCATGGTCAATGCTTCTCTAAAGAAATAATATGAATCACTACTTCTGCTAAATAGGTACTTATTTGCAAGTTGAGAATTCACACAATAATGAACATAAAATGCCAGCGAAGCACTGTGGCCCATGTAGTCCTATTTTTGTGAATATTTAAATTTGTTACCAAAGAACTAAAAAATTAGTCAGCTTACGACTTCAGATAGAGATGAAATCTTTAAGATTTTTTATACAATATCTTCACCTTAATTGCACCACTGTGCCATGTACATTAGTGCAACAGCACAAAGGAAGGTAAACATGAAAGGAGTTTAAAGCTACACTATAATTACTGTAGCGACAGACAAACTCGCAAACAGTAAAAGGAAACTGAATACCAACTAAATAAAATTTAAAAGTAAATTAGAATTAAAATACAAAAATATGCAGGGGAACAACCTCTGAATAAACAAATGAACAAACGAAATAAACAAATAAATATCACACATGTAAAATCACCATTAACTAAATCAACACCTGAACGCAATGATCTCTGGTACGAGGTGGGTAGGAAAAGCATAACAAACCAACCATTCTGTAAATGTCTGCATATTTAATACATATTTGTAGCTGGCAAAAGCCAAAGTGAAAGAAATGATACCAATTTGCCACGCATTTAAAATATAAATATCAAGCCAATATATTGCTTTTAAGAGCAAATAAATATTTTTCTCACCTTTTTCTTTTGATTTTTATTAAAATTCTGTTATTGTATCGTATGATATGCCGAAAATGTACAAAGTTGCTTGTAATATGCATAAACTTGCCCCTTCTCTCTCAATCACATATCTATACATACACACACACACACACACACACAGCTACTTCATGCAATCCACCCAGAGCCAAAAAGTCGCAATAAGAACAACATGTAATGCATATAAAACAACTTCTCAACAACTAAACAACATGCAAAATTTAAAAGTTGTAACCGAAATTTATTTCAACACTGGCTACAACGTACATTTGAAATTATTCTTGGGTTTTACTATTGCTGTTGCGGATTTCTTGTTTTTCTGTTTGTACATATATTTTTGCCACAAGACATTTCCAAGCCAAAATTCATGGTGGGAGTCCAATATGAAGACAATTTCAAAGACGCAACCAAGAAGACGGCGACACATATTAAACAGATGACTTTGGTATGGTTTGCTTTATTTTACACTCATCGATGCCAATACCCGAAGTATCTACATACATAACAACCCCAACAGGTTACACGAAATTAGATTTCTAATTTAAAGGAATTAATTCATATGTATTGTGTATAAATATTTTTTAAGAAAAATAATTGCAAGGTATTAAGAAAATATGTATCTCAATGTACGAGTATTGTTGCTGAAATAGAGTATATTAATAAAAGCTAGATCAATATTGTTTAATAGTCTGAAGCTGGCGACAATTAGTTGATAAATATATGTTACAGACCAGATTTCTGCGAAAGCGGAATAAAACCTTCCTTCGATATGTTGTGCAAGTTTTGATAATAGAACACATTTTAATCATCGACATCGTCGTCAATTTTGAGTCAACGTCACTTTAACACGACACCAATACAAAGTTGGTATTCCCTAACAGTCTTATTATCGATATATACAACACACATATCTAACATTTGAGTCAGCTGATTCATGTTTTTTTTTTTTTTTTTTTTTTTTTTTTTTTTTTTTTTTTAGTACATGAAAAACAAAACTTTTTGAATATGTATATTATTAATTTTTTTTTATTCGGATTCCAGCGAAGAATACCTCTATGGTATACAAAACACCGGCTTTGGACAATAAAAATTTCTTGTATTTTTATGTAGAAATGTCATAATCTTTCTTAATAATTTTGGATGTTATACCTTCAATTAAGCCTTAATTTCTTGACTTTTCAATTTTGTGATTTATTTACTTACTCATATAGACGTTTTTCCCGGATTTTTTAGATTTTTTTTAAAAAAAATATCGGATCAAAAAATTATTTTCCGAAATTGACCTATAGATGGTCCACATAAGTAGGTCATGTTATATATCATTGGAAAGATGTATATATGTATCGTCTAATAAATAAATGTAGTTTTCAAGATATAGCTAAATATATTATAAACTTTGGAGCCCCGCCCACTCGAAAATAGGCATGGCCGACCAAAAAAATTGTTTATTGAATTTAAATTTAAAACTCTATTATTGATAAAATTTTGGAAATGATTTGAAAAATGTCACTAAAACCGACTTAAACCAGATTTATGTATTTCAGTTCATCCACATGCTTTTCAAATTAATTTG
Source organism: Bellardia bayeri (assembly GCA_950370525.1). Classification (NCBI taxonomy): domain Eukaryota; kingdom Metazoa; phylum Arthropoda; class Insecta; order Diptera; family Calliphoridae; genus Bellardia; species Bellardia bayeri. The sequence continues at coordinate 68,090,294 of OX493266.1, read as the reverse complement.
TGTTTGTAATTTAAATTTTTTCCCATATTTTTTTAAATAATAATTGTTTTCTTTTTATTTTTACTATTTTATTTTTTTTTTCAAATTCGTCTTTGTACACAAAAGAATACAACACAACACGATACTAAAAAGAACGTCGTCGACGAAATGAAAGGCAACATCGACGTCAATTCAAGTTACAGAATACCAAACAATGTCGACAGTCATCAATAAATGGCAATATTGACAAGGAGAATACGAATTTACAACAAACGATGTCGTCGTGTGTCGACGAAGCCAAACAGAATAAGGGTGATTATGAATCATTCGCCTATGTTCTATATTCCACTACGAAGTGAAACTAAATCGTTTTCAATTCACATGAACAATTTCGCGGCGTTCTAGAAAACGAGGTGAAACTTTTTAAACTACGATGAACGAAACTAAAAGTGATATTTTACTTTTCAAATCATTTTCACAAAATTTAGAACACAAAATTTATGAAAATTAGACTTCCACTTCATTTCACAAATGTAGAACCCAGGCGATTAACATCATATTTGAATTTTAATAAATAAATATTTAAATAGATCATTAAATTCACAATTTGTTAGACTCTTCAGAACAGGTATGATATGATATCCCAATCCCTTACTCATTCCTGCAAAACCCACTTTTATAAATTCGGATATTTTGACACGTTGGGTAGGACAACGAATTAATACCTTTAAACATACAGCAATCAAAGCAACAACACATGTGCGTTGCAAATGTATCGAGAATATTTGCAACTCATTGCAACAATAAACAACAATTCTAATAAATATTTTTATAAAGTAGAAATTTTTATTGAACTTTCATATATGCTCTCCTCAAGCAAAAAGTCAGAAGATAAAATGGAAATTTTTCTAAAAAAAAAAAAAAATAATAAACTAAATACAACAAGAATTGTAAAATTTTATAACAATTCAAAACTCTCGAATAAAATGGGGTTGAAGTTGAAGAAACTCATTTATTTATGCAGCCGGCATGTGTGGAACGGAACATTTTTGCCGCATGCTTATTAGCAACACATGTTGTATGTAGCAACTAGCTGGCTGGCCACAGCCAAATAACTCCATTGAATTCTCTTGCTTGGTGTAGAAGTTATCAACTTAAAACAAAAACAAGAAAAAGAAAGAAATGAAATATTGTTGAAAAACAATTAACATACTAATGCCAATTGTATTGAGTTAGAAAGTGTTTATAATTTTCGGATGGTTTTCAAATGCGGGATATACATACATACATACATATGTACTCGTATGTAAGTAGCTCCATGTGCAAGAAAAGAAAACAAGTAGTGGAATGGAAACAGCGTTGTCAGTTTAGGGGATTTATCCCCAAATTGAGGATTTTTTTTCATGATTTGGGATAAAAATTTCCTCTTGGGGATCCGGGGATTTGTTGGGGATGACAACACAATTTTAGGGTATTTTTTGGGGATTTTATTTATAACTGGCAAGTCTAAAAATGTGTGTTATTATTTATAGAAGAAGTATGTAAATATTTAAAAAGTATATTTTTTACCGTTTAAAATGGCTGCAAATACTAATTTTATTAAAAAAAAATCATAATGCTTCTTGTGAACGCGAAGATTCGGCAAAAGGTTTGAAAAAAACATATTTATTTGAAAATTCACCATAAAATACACAATTCATTTTACTAAAATTTTAAAAAACAAAAACAATTCGCAATAATTATATTTTGAAGAAATACAAGTATATTTTTAAAGTGTAATAGTGGAATGTAAGCGGCATGCGGCCGCGGACGGCAGAAGTAGAATTTTTTCAACTTTGCTGCTTAAAATGATGTTGCCATACACATGTATATAATATGTGACATATGAGTTTAGTTCAAAATTAAAATTTATTACCATTTTCCTAATTCTTTTTACACAATATACTCACTAATAAATGTTTATTTAAGCTGATTGCCGCCCGCGGCCGCATGCCGCTTACATTGGCCTTTTACTATAACGCTTGCGTTGAACGCGTTTTTTCAATAATGAAAAATACGTAACAATATGCAATATGAATACTTTAAAAATAATTCAATAAGCAATATGTACAACAAAATTTCTGAGGCTGCTGAATCAGAAGATTTTTATTCTGAAGTTTTAGAAATGCTAAACTCTGGTAAATAATTTTTTATACTTCTATATATAAAATTATGTGTAATTTTTTCTTTACAAGATTTATAATTACAAATCGAATTAGTTTGAATATTAATATACATATGTCGCTATCGATAAAAATGAATTTTATTAAAGAAATATGTTATTTTTTAAATAAAATAAAAAGTTTACAAAAAAAAAAATAAATCAAAAAAAATCAGTTTGGGGATTTTTGCGGATGACAAATCCAAAATTAGGAATAAGCTCAAAAAAAATACTGGCAGCACTGAATGGAAAGCTAGTTTTAGCATTATAGAACAATTAGTTTTGTCATTTAATGAAATAAAGAATTCACTGCTGGCGGCTTAAGTCAATTTCAAATCTCTAATATCAAGTGATTGCGACATTTATGCTGAGGAATTGAAATTGTTTTATAATGAAAAGGAATTGCAATTATTGTAATTATTAAATTAAGAAAACATGTACGAGTATATCATAGAATTCTTTAAGTGAAGTGTCTTAAATTGTTTTTACCTTTTTATTGAGATTGTATGAAAAAATTGAGTACATACTTAAAACATTCTTCCTGTCATTGTTATTTAGCCCACACTCAGAAACTAGCTTTCCAACACACAAATGGACATACACAACACAAAATGATTAGCCAGAGATGATCATTATGGTGTAATTGTACTTTTTTTTGGTGCAATTGTATTTGGTATTGTTTGGTACAATTGATGGTGAAATTCTGAAATTTACAGATGATTTTACAAAGGAAATTTTTTTACATTTCATTGAACAAAGGTCACATTTTATAAAAATGTTAACTTTATATGCCGCACTTGGAAAAGTACCTTTTCCATTATCGTTGCTTCAATTTCAATTTTATCCTATCGTAATTCTACCAATTTACGTGGTAATATTTGAATTAAAGTACAAAAACACAGACACATACGAGCACTTGCATTCATTCCAATAATTTGTAAATTAATTATGCCATAATTAAGCTCAAAGAACTGGGACAACCGACAAAATGTTGTGTGCATATAATTGAAAGACAGACACTCAGAAGAAAAAAAAAAAAACAAAGACAAAGACGTACAATTCATGAAACCAACAAAAAAATTTAAAAAAACAGTATAAATCAAGAAACACTTTAAAAACACATCAAAAAGATATGAAGCAGGTTTATGTCTGCTTAAAAAGTGCAACATAAATTAAAGAGTAGACATATATTTAAAACAAAGAGACAATTATCTTAAGAGAGTGTTGAATGAAAACAAAACAAATAAGAAAAAGAGACAATTACAGTTATGAGCAATGATGCCAGATAGTTTTGTTCGCAGGTTCAATAAAGTGGTTCGTTTTCATGTGATGATTCTGCCATGGTTATCGATGAAGATTAATGTTACAGTACTGTGATGCAATTCACGATTAAATTACTTTGAATTTTGGCAATGAAGCTTTCACAGTGTTTCTCTGGTTTCAAGAATTCAATAGCGATCTCACTTCCTACTGAGTGAAAATAAACAAAAATTCCAAAATTGAAAAAATTAAATCGCAGAAATGCACATTGTTCAGGCGTATGCATATTAGCACTAACGAGATAACTCAATTTTTTCTTACACGAACCATTTTCGAAGCATATTATTCCTCAGCTCAAATTGTTGATCTTAATTGGGTATACCAAGAGACAAGCTGATAGTTGGACTATCTGACTGAGGGTTGCGGAATCGTTAACCGCTAAAGACTGTAGGTGTCTTTAGAGCAGTGATGTTCAGCCCATACTATAATTTTTGCACAAAAATACACAGATTAGTTATGCTCTTCTAAAAAACTATCATTCACTCGTCGTTGAGCAAGCGATACGAACACAAGCATTGTCGTTGCTTCTCATTGGAGGAAGCATACATAAACACACGCGATTCAATTACAATTATACACGAAAAATAAAAACCTGTTTTAGAATCTAAAATTTAGATGGATTTTCTCAAAATAACTATTCTAAAATTATTTTTTGATATTGATAATTGTTATTTACGATCCCTGATATTTATTCTTAAGGTGTATATAACTGGAAAAAACTGTTTCTGTTCTATATTATTTTAAGCGTTTGACAATATGTTTGCTGGACAAAATCTCTCACCAATACATCTTCATTGAACACCACTGCTTTAGAGTAAAAATGAATCTAGTTATCTGCACGAATAAAAGTATTAAACCTTCTTACATCTTTAAACTAATTATCGCAGATTCCCTACCGGACTTTCACTTTACTTATTCAGACAACTTTAGCAGATATCTTTGATTGTATGGAAGATTTAATCTTCTTACTAAACTCCTTGAATTGCTTCAACACTCAGAAGAATTCCTCGCCACCTACACATCTATCATTTGCCTAACTTTGAGGTATATTTAGGATCGATTTAAAAAATATTCTGGCCAAGAAACCTTATTTTCATCAGGGTGATCAAATAACAACTCTGAATGCCATATCCAAGATCTTTTAGACAAAGTAAAGATTATCTACTTTCAGGGATGGGATCATGTACGGCTATCATCCACCTTGAAAACTGGCATGACAGAAATTGACAAAACTCAAATTTAATATTCTGACATGTGATCCAAATCATCGCCACTAAACTTTATAATAAATTACATCGATTTTGTAAATTATGATTTGCCACTTAGAACGAAAGAAATTGGACGATTGGTAAATATGCAAGCAGACTCGGACTGCCGCAGTTGCCAGGATCGTGAGAAGGAAAAAACAGTATTTAATTTTCTGTGTGAATACCTGGCTCTTTACTTACATATATACTAAACAATCTAACAGAAACTTTAGATATCAAATGGTATTATTTTATCTGATAACTGGCAGTTAGGACTAACATCTGGAGCTGATCTATGGGTCGATTATGTATAGCAACCAAACTGGAGTTGGGTTGCCAATAGGCAACGCAACTGACATGATGACATGAAAGTTGTTATTATAAAAGGCAACTTTCGTTTCTAGTCTTTTTTTCGATTTTTCGAGTAGAAAACAAAATTACTTACATTTTAAATTTACCACTTAAAATAATATCAAAGGAACAGCTGATAGTTTCTAGTTGCCAACTGTAATATGTTTTTGGCAATTGTCAACTCCATTGCGGTTCGGTTGCCATCCGTAATCGAACCACTAGTCTTATCCACTATCTTATGGCCGAATTCTCGGTCATTAGTTAACCATTGGTAAACTAAAATACTAACTATTGTTTAACTATTACTTGTTATTCTTATGACAAACTAAGCATTGCGAATAAAGTATCATTAGTTAAGCCTTTGTCATTAGCTAACTAAAGACTGTGAATTCGGGCATTAGTGGTGCGGTTTTTTTCAAAACGGAATCAAGAGATTCTAATTGAATGCTTGCATGTAGCGAGCAAATACGTAAACCACCCAACCAACCAGGACCAGGTGAGATTAAGTTTTGGTAATGCCACATACAACTATAAATGTCTTGCATATGAGCTTGTCAATAAAACAAATATAGTTTTCTTATTTAAATTTGGTAGCTTATTTTTTCTCTGTTCCTTACATCTAAAGCCGAACATTGAGTAATTGGTAGATCTACTAAAATTTCAGACATCAGAGAGAGCTGCATTTATAAAGAATCCATTATTCAGATTAGAAAACATGACATGATTTCAATGAATGATTTCATTTGTTGCTTTTCAATTGCTCGAACTCATGAGTTTAGTTGAAATTTTTGTTGTCTTTGTTTAAATTACTGATTTTCTTAATAATCTAGAATATATAAACATCTACCACTAATGTATTTTTATTTATTGGCTTCTATCCAGATATTTATTGGAAACCAGTGTATAATAATGTAAAGGCTTCTTGAAGTTTTACAGAATACATTTTAAATAATGCTTCGATTTGACCAATTATTAAAACCTGTAGCACAGAACTCGCTTTGAAGCTTTTCTATACTGCAGTGGTATAAATGAAGAATTTAAAAATTGTCTCAAATTTTTACTTTTAGGTCATACAAAAAAAAAAAAAAACAATACTTTAAGTTTTAATTTATCTATTATTAGAGAATATTTTATTTGGCTTGAGTTCATTTTTATTAATAATTCAAAGAATACCATTGCAAAGTAATATTTTTAGACAATTGGCACATTGAAATGCATTTTCTGCCCTGTCAAGGGTGTCATCAGCAATGTTTGTTGTCCAATATCTACTTGTAAACATCATCTATTTAACTCACCATTCATTGAGAAATATGTTTCGGTAATTAATCATATTTCTTTTTGCATGTTAAAAGTTAGATCCAAATTTAGTTTAAATTTATGGTTGAAAACGAAGATCAGGGTTCTAAGAATCTTTGGCACAAACCCCTTTCATATTTATTTGTCTACTTTCAAAATTAATGTTAATTTCATAACGATCACTGTTTATACCCTACACCACCGTAGTAGGTAGGGTATATTGGATTTGTGCATATGTTTGTAACGCCCAGAAATATTGGTCCAACATCCACCTTAAAGTATACGGATCGGCTCAGAATCACTTTCTGAGTCGATCTAACGATGTCCGTCCGTCCGTCCGTCTGGCTGTCCATGTAAAGCTTGTATGCAGAGTACAGGTCGCAATTTGGAAGATATTTCGACAAAATTTGGTACGTGATATTTTTACGGCCCAAGGACGGTAAATTATTTCACCTGGCCCCCATACAAAAGTCCTTTCGAAATTGGTGTTTAACGATCATAAATGTTTGAATTATAAAAGGAGCCAAATAAATTTCATCACAAATGAATGGTAAATGAAGCCAAATCACATATGCAAATATTGTGCAGATTGGTCCATAATTATTCGAAGCTCCCATATAAGGCCCACTTCCGAAATCACTTTAAAGAGCATAACTCTCTGAAAAATGCTGGTATCCAAACAATATTGAACGCAAATATATTTCTTATGTATACAAGAAATACGATAGAATTTTTTTGTGATCGGTCCATAATTAGTCGAAACTCCCATATAAGACCCTCCCCGTAATCAACTTTAACCACCATAAATCTTTTAAAAGTATTTATATCGAGATAAAGTTTAACATACACAATATTTGTATTCACAGATATCATGACACTAAATTTTTGAATGATCGGTCCATAATAGGCCATATCTCCCATATAGCGCACGTATGTATCTGAAAAACTGTTGTATACATATACTGGGTGTAGGGTATTATATGGTCGGGCTTGACCGACTATACTTTGTTACTTGTTTCTAATTAACGAACTGGCCATGAATTGTTTTGTTTCACAACTTTTCACACCATCAAATTAAAAAAAAACTTAAATTTCTAGTGAAATGTATTTTTCAATAATTTTGCTTATTTCCACTGATGTTATTCAATATTTTGATATTATCTCTTCTAAATATCTTCTAAACACAATATTAATTGATAATAATCATTGAAATTCTTCATTATCATCATTATTAAGTTCATATCAAGTGATTTGGAATTTAATTTCTTTTTTTTTTTTCTTAACACAACACTCCCAAGTAAAATTGTTTTTGAAAATTTTCAATGTCTAGGCATAAAGAGCAAACAAACACATCAACACTTTAGAATTTATTTTAATAAAAAAAAAAAACATAAATGAAATTAAATCTCCAACATCTTTTCATCTTTTGAAAGCAGATCAGAAAAAAAACAACATCACACGAAGAGACCCAGCAAGCCATATGAGTCCGAAAAGAGTCTTTTCTGATACCTTTTCCGAAGCGAGCCAAAAAACAATTATTATTGCTTCGAAAACCTTCAGAAAAGAGGGTCATTACATTCGAAAATGGTCCGTCAGAAAGAGCTCTTAGATAATGTCAGAAAAGAGTCTTTAATGAGGGTTTTTTGGGCTCAGAAAGAGCTCTTACATCATGTCAGAAAAGAGTCAATGCAATTTTAAATACAAAAAATTAAAAGTTCACATTTATTATTTTTTTTATTGTTTTTACTTAAACAAAAAGAGAATTCATTTACAAATAAACTAAATTAGAAATAAAAAAAAATTAAATAAATTGTATTGACAGTAAAAAAAATAAAATGGAATTCATTTAAATAAAATATATAAAAATGGAAAAAAAAATTAATTTTTTAAGCAAATTTTTCTTTCGCTCTTTTTTCTGACTTCTTTTTTCGGAGCGCTCCGAAAATGCTCTTTTGTTGGACTTTTTTCTGACTGCTTTTTCGGAGCACTCCGAAAATGCTCTTTTGTTGGACTTTTTTCTGACTCCTTTTTTCGGAGCGCTCCGAAAATGCTCTTTTGTTAGACTCTTTTCTGACTCGTTTTTCGGAGCGCTCCTAGAATGGTATGCTGGGGAGTTGAATTGAGTTTAGAATGTAATCATAATTATTTAGTCCAGTGTAAAGTGCTTCTGTGCGTATGGTTGCATGCAACCAACAAAGCACTTACAAGGCAGAGCATACATACATATTTTCAAGTACATATGTACATTCTATAGTATAGTAAAGTATGTATATGAATATTCTGTGGCACACACATGAACTCTTATGGATTATTAAACAACATCAACATCATCATTTGAGAAAATCATCATGATAATAATGATGATTATTATGATGACTATGATGTGGAAGTGAATCTGGATAACTAGTATTATAATGATAATAATAACGATGATGCTGGCTACGACGTTTATAGTTCCATAATGAACCTCTGCACTATTTTTACAGTATGTGTGTTATATACATCCATATACGAGTATGTATTCATGTGTGTGTGTGCGTGTGTGTTATTTGTATTATTTGTTGCATTGTAACAGTCTTCTTATTGCACAGCACTTGTAATGTCGGAGTTGAGGCACATACTCGAAAGCGCACTTGTATCATGCCACTGCACACAGCTGGTGTGTAGGGGTGCATTGACTTTAGATTTACAAAATTATTCAAAACTCTCTACGTTATTTGAATAATAAATAATTTGCCACTTAATTAGTTTGAACTGTTTTTTGTGTTTCTTTTCTTCTGTCTTTCATTGTTTCATTAGTTTTTGTTGTTGTTGTTGTTTTAACCATAAACAAGTGTATTTAAGTGCAGTAATTACCAATGGATACTTACTTGTTGTTAATTTGTTTAGTGAGATGGAAAATTCATATTGAATTTATTCAAACTAATTGTTTTGTTGAGCAAGCAATTCAATGTGTATGAAACGAGAAGTTTTCGGAAATGAAACAGATAAAGCTTTTCACACCCAGGGCCCTTATCATACATATAACTGATTCAATAAATATGATATACTCGTGCATAGCTGTTATTAGTTATTAATTGACAAGTAAGAAAGTGTAGTCGGTCAAGCCAGACCATATAATACCCTACACCCAGTATATGTATGAAACAGTTTTTCAGAAATGGGCGTTATATGGAAGATATAACCTATTTTGGACCGATCATCCAAATATTTAGTGTCATGATGTCTGTGAATATAAATATTATACATATGTGTTAAACTTTTTCTCGATATAAATACTCTTAAACGATTTATGGAGCATAAAGTGAATTACGGAGTTTCGACTAATTATGGACCGATCATAATAAAATTGTACCGTATTATTTTTAAACATATGAAATATATTTGCGTTAAATATTATTTGGATACCAACATTTTTGAGAGAGATATTCTCTTTAAAGTGATTTTCGGAAGTGAGCCATCTGGGAGCTACGAGTAATTATTGACGGATCTGCACAAAATTCGTAGATTTGACTTTATTTACCACTCATTTGTGATAATATTTGTTTGGATACTTGCAAAATTCAAATATTTATGATCAGTAAACCCCAATTTCTAAAGGACATTTGTAATGGGGGCCAGGTGAAACAATAGACCGATTTCCACCCGTTTCAATCCCACCCATGCTTGGGCCGAAAAAATATCACGTACCAAATTTTATAGAAACATCTTCAAAATTGCGACCTGTACTCTGCGCACAAGCTTTACATGGACAGCCAGCCAGACGGACGGACGGACGGACGGACATCGTTAAATCGATTCAGAAAGTGATTCTGAGTCGATCGGTATACTTTAAGCAAATGCCAAAAATTGCCTAATATACTCACAACAGGAAGTTTTTATATCCTACACCACCATAGTGGGGAGGATACTTTGGATTTGTGCTGATGTTTGTAACGTCCATAAATATTAGTCCAACATCCACCTTAAGGTATACCGATCACTTTCTGAGTCGATTTAACGATGTCCGTTCTTGCGCCTGGCTGTCCCTGTAAAGCTTGCGCGCAAAGTCCAAGGACGATTGGAATTGAAATTGGTTGAAATCGGTCAATTATTTCACCTAGCCCCCATACAAAATCTTCGCGAAAATAGGGATTTGTTTTATGCACATATCTAAACAAATAAGTAGTACATGAAACCTAATCACACATACAACCTACACCATTGCAGATCGGTTTATAATTGAAGCTCCCATATAAGGCCCACTTTCAAAGATCACTTTATCGACCATAAATATACACAAATAAGTTTAATATATATATGTATGTATACACTAGTATACACTAGTTTTATAACGGTCTGTCCATAATTAGTCAGAACTTTGACTTTTTAAGATTCCCTTTGAAAATCACTTTAATTAAATTTAATACACCACTAAATGTTTTGATAATCGATTTATAATAGGTCATAGCGCCCATTTCTGAGAAAATTTTTTCACTTATATATTGGGTGTAGGGTATTATATGGTAGGGCTTGACCATCTTTACTTTCGTACTTGTTTAAATTATCCTTCGCAATAGTGCGTACCGATGATATGATTTTATTAAATATCAAAAATATTTGAAAGCTAAATCCAAAAACGCAGCAAAAGCAGTTTTTTCTGAAAGGGGAATTTAAACATTTATGATCGATAAAGTTCTAAATCGGGAGTACATTTGTATGGAAACTAGAAGAAATACTATTATTATTCGAAAAGACAAATTAGCAGAACTTCACAGTCGGCAGAATGACCCATATCCTATAAGGAAATCCAAATTTGAGAAGAACAATAAAAAGAGAAAAGAATAAAAATTCTAAACTCAGATGACTAGCTAATGTGATAATTGAAAAAGATGTCCAATGTCCATTTAGAAGTTTAATGGTTGCCAAAATTCCAGTTTGCGATGATCTAAAGTATCAACATGGCCAGTTACAGTGTAAAGGAAATGTGCAGGGTGATATATGGTCATGGTAACCGCTGTCTGTACAAGCCATCAATTTGTTGAAAAATTTATTGTCCGAGTATGAATTTGTCTCGTGAGGACAACTCCTGTCAATGTTATGTTCTTGTTAAAACAACAACAGCAGAATATTTGTTAGCACAACAATGTCTACCATAAAATGATAATTTTTACACTACGAACATGACATGATTTCCCCACACCAAAGAGCATGAACAAATTTGTATCAGTAATTCGGCCGACGTTTTATTCTAGTGGTCACAAAAGGATGACTGGTGAAGATGTGTAAAATCCGACATTTTTCATATATTTGTAGGAAAGTAGATATTAACAATTATGTGGTCTTTGTATGAGGATATATTAACAAAATTGTGGACAATGCCCTGCAAAATATGACATTGCCGGGTTCAATGAATGCAAAACCTAATGCTTCCAAAAGTAGAGTCAAATAAGTGATAAATTTGTGTAGATACTGGATTCGTGTGAATGATCAGGTCGACGTAATTGAAAAATATATGAACCGTTTAATTTTTCCCAACTTCGGTTATTGTCAAAGGCAAGTTAAAGCGGAGTTGTAGTGTAGTTGTTGACAATAAAAAACTTTAGAGATTTTGAATAGGAAATTCGAGCAGGTGGATCGAAATGTTAGGCAACAGTTAATACGATTCAATAAAACAGAAACACGGATTTTTATAAAAGGTCAATAATTTGAATTTCCTTCCATTAGCTTTTCTTAAATATTTTCAAACGTTGCATAAGTATTGAAACATTTATGCGATCGCATTTAGTTATTAGCGAGGGAGACTAAGATTTTTCGTTTAGCTGTCAAGTGCGTTCATACTGGTAGACTACTTTATAAGACTAATAAACTAGTTATAGCCACCACCAATAAGATGGGGGGTATATTGCGTTTTTCATTCCGTTTGTAAGACATCGAAATAATGGCCATAGAACCAAAAAGTCTATATATTCTAGATCCTTATAAGATTCTAAGACGATCTAGCCATGTCCGTCCGTCTGTTGTTGGCATGAAAAAAAAAGACATAGAACAAATCTTAACCAAACATTTTTTGATCCACCGAAATGTTTGGTATTGCAAATGGGCAATATCGGTCCAGTAGGATCTGAGTTGTAGATCAAAGTTTCAGACTACCTCGGTATTTTTCATATATTTTTTGCTGTTTTATTTCAAATATAATGCAGATAATATTACGAAATTTTCCAGAATTTATTTTTATTATAGAAGGTCAAGTCCTGTAGAAACTGGTAGGAATCGGTTCACGATTTTCCGTAGCCCCAATACAAAATTCTGCAATAATAAGTTTCATGCAAAGTGCAATTTTAAAACAATATTTTGTTAGCATCGGTCCATAATTTTGACATATCCTCATACAAAGACCACTTCGAAAATTCACTTAAATGAACATAAATCTTTTGTAAAAATGACTATCAAGTTGAAATTTGACAAGCAGAATTAAAATAAAAAAATTAAATTAAATCGTCGTACCAAATTTCATGATGATCGATCCATATAAGACCGTAGCGGAAAGACCAGTTGCGGAAATGACTTAAATGGGCATAAATCCCTTATAAAAACCACTATCAAGTTAAAATTCGACACAAATAGTTAATGCATATGTATGCACATACATATATATAATTCGTCACTCGTAATATGATGATGATCGGTCCATATTTAAGCGTAGCCCCAGAAATAACTTAAATGCGCATATATCTCCATAATACACAGAAAAAAAATCATGTTTTTTTTTCAATTAAACCTTTAATTGATTTTAAAATAATTTTCAATTAAAATTTTAATTGATTCAATTACTTTTTCTGATATTTTCAATTAAATCTCACATTTTTTTTTAATTGATACTATCATTTTGTTTACAAATATTCCACAATATTTTAATTGAAACTCATTTTTATTTTTTTCTGTGTAGGCACAGCCGAATATAAACTCTTACTTGTTTCATCTTAATTTATAAAAGAAAATCATTTAAAAGAAATCGATCGCGTTTCGGAGAGTATCTGCAGTCGTGGTTGCTGTAAAAGTTACTTGAATAAGCAGTCAAGCGAACTTTTCTCGACCGCTGACTTAAGGTACGGTCACATTTGGCAAATATTTACTCAAAAAAGCGTAACCACTAGTTTTAGCACAAATTTGTTTGACATTGTTTATCCTTACAAGAGTTTTGCAAGATCAAACAGCATCAACAAAATTAAAACTAAATATTTGTTGTGCTTTGGCCTAAATAAGAAAAGTTTTTTTTTTTTTTAAATAAATAAACGTGTTCAAACATACATGTTATTATTTTCGTCTTTTTCGGCAAATATTTGACAAATGTGACCGTACCTTTAGGCAACTGGCAGACGTTTTTCTTTTTTCAAAACTTTGCTACTGTCAGAACCAATTATGTTTAACAATGTATGTATTTAATTTTTTCATTCCTTCCAATTATCAATAAGTAGGCGCACATATTACTATTAAAATTATGTATATATGTATGTATGTACGAGTATGTATTTATTATCACTGCTACTACCAGGTCCCTTCATTTAGGTCAGTTTAACAAACAGGGGCCAAATTACCGCATTTGATATCGAGTAAAATTGATCGTAATTTTCTTATTTGAGATTATGGCATTCGATATCGAGCAAGAAATTTAGTACAATTTATTATAATTTCAATATCGAAATCATATTTCGATACGATAGCTCATTCGATCACGAATGCGGTAATTTGGCCCCTGAACTGAATTTTATAAGAATCTTGAATATACAAGTTATACCTATTTAATTTATTTCATTTCTTTACATTACAAACGAAATGACTAATACAGTAACTAAATCAGGAGATTAATTTTAGAAAACCTCAGACAGTAGCAGCTTATTTATTTATTTATTAAGTACTTTAATACACAACAATAATTTCTCGTATACGAGTATGATGAAGAAAAGCTTACCAAATTTACATACATATGTATATATGTATGTTTATCTGTATTATAATCCAATTATCCAAATGTTCAGCTTCCAAATACTATTGTTACTTGTGGCAAAAATACTTTTGATTTCTTTTTAATTGAATTAAATAATAAACACACTTTATATGTACTTACATATGTACATACATACATATGTACATATGTATGTAAGTTGATGCAGTAACTGAATTAAAGTCTACTTGTATTACTTTTTATTATTTATTTATTTTTTTATACCTACAAAATATTCTTGTTTAATAATGAAAATGCACTTGTTAATTGAATTAAACGCTCACTTTTCCACTTGGTTTCATGTATTGTATAGATCACAGCAACAACAATAAGAATAATAAGATTCAAGATCGACTCTCTGGTGTTTTTGCTGATTTTGAAAATATGAAATATGCCAGTATCCACATACAGTAGATAACAAACATTTAATTCACGGTTAATAAACAAACATACATACATACATACATACGCTTTGTAAAAAGCCTAATAAAAGAACAAGATCGGAAACAATGATCTTCTTTTGAAAACTTCACTTAAATTCGCGTTTTTATTTTTTTAAACAATTTTAAAATTTTTTCTTTTAATTTTATACTTTTAGTAGGTACCTAGGTATTATGTGTTTTGTATTATTTGTTTTCTCCAGCCACCGCTTGTATTGCTTCATATCCGCCGTTAGATTTCATGCAAAAATTATACACCCACTATTAATTTTGTAAGAAAAAGACAAAACCAACCGAAAAACACTCACAAAATTTTTTCATTTATTTGTGGTCCGTTTACACTTGATGCTGCAAATGATCTCGTTTAATATCGAGAAAAGAAACAGATAAAATTAGTACGACTAATAAATTTACCGATCGCAAAACAACCGTAATTCGTGTAATCACACCGCAAAAGTTGTTTACAAACTAAACACGAATACCCAGTAAGTATTTTTGTTGTAATTTGCCTTCTTATTTATTCGTTGCTGTTGCTTTAGAAATTTTCTTTTATTGCATTTAATGAGCTTTTTTGTTTGTTGTTCTTGTTGTTGGTGTGGATAAGAGCAAGAAAATGTAAACAAATTATATGAGAAGAGCGTAACTTTTTAGATCTTGTGTATGCTTGCCAGCGTCAGCGTTGCCATTTCAGCGGTTTTTCGGCCAGATATGGTGTTTTTATTTTGTCAATTACGGGAAAGCTGAACTATTTTTTTTAGCTACTTTTTTTTATTTCTGCGTTTTTCTAGTGGGCAGCACTCTAATTTTGCGATGTATTTTTACTAATACAGCCCAATCATGAAAAAAAATTCCGCGGGAGTTTTTCCCTTTTTATTTTTTTAATATTGAATTTGAATAGGAAAAATGGGAAAAGGGGAAAAAAACTCTTAATCTTAAAAAAGAACATCTTGTTATATTAGCGTACTAAATATATGTAAGTTTTAATCAAATGCCACTCATTTGTACATAGAATTAATGCTCAAAAGTTTAGACAGGAGTGGAAGACTAAGCCAATGCTTAAAGACTGGATTCAAGAAACTGATGATTTTAATTAACTAATTATGGACCGACCATCATCATCATTTCTGTATATATGAAACTTATTTGTGTTGAATTTTATATATGTAGATACCAACATTTTTAAGAAATTTATGATTTATGATTAAAGTAATTTTCGGAAGTGGGCCTTATATGGGAGCTATGACTAATTATGGTTCGATCATCATACAATTGTACCATATTATTCGTATATATATGAAATATATTTGCGTTCAATATTATTTAGATACCAACATTTTTGAGGGAGTTATGCTATTTAAAGTGATTTTCGGGAGTGGGCCTTATATGGGATTTATGATAAATTATGGACCGATCTGCACAAAATTTGTAGATATGAATTGGCTTTATTTACCATTCATTTGTGCTGAAATCTGTTTGCTACTTTCATAATTCAAGCATTTATAAAAAATTTCACGTACCAAATTTTATAGAAATATCTTCAAAATTGCGACCTGCACTCTGCGCACAAGCTTTACATGGACCAGCCAGACGGCCAGCCAGGCGGACGGACATCGTTAAAAAGACTCAGGAAGTGATTATGAGTCGATCGGTATAATTTAAGGTGGGTGTTGGACCAATATTTCTGGGCGTTACAAACATCAACACAAATCCAATATACCCTCCTTACTATGGTGGTGTAGGGTATAAAAACCGCATGTAATTAAAGCATTTAAATCATACATGTAAGAGTTAGGGTTTATACATGGTAGTAATTAGCCGAATTTCAGCTGGTTCATTTTGAACGTTTAGCGGTTTCTGGTGTTTGTTTTTATCCATTCTGGCTATTTTTTGCTGGCATGTTTTGGCAACACTGGCTAGCGTTGTCAACTTGGTGCGTTTCGCACCATTTTTTATGCTTTTTAAATTTTTGGTGCGAAAAATTTCTTAGTTGGTGCTTTTTTTTTAAATTTTAGTGCGTTTTTTAATTTTTCCAAAAATGTGATGAAATCTTTATTTTTACTAATTTTTAATTGCAATTTTTTAATAATTCATTATCATCAAATAGATGAAAAAGGACCTTAGAAATTGTTTTTTAAATACGAATGCATGATAAATAAATACATACTATCAAATTCGTCACATGAAGGTTAATGCTAAAGGTGAATAGGGAGAAAATCTTTGTTTGAAAATGAAATTAAACATTTTAAACATGGAAATAAAAATTCTTGTGTAGCCTGATGGAATATAAAAATATTTAAAAAATATGTACTGATATTAGCCCTTCTTTACCAATTAGTACTTTAGTTCCGAATAGCATATTCTGAGCAAAATTTTGAGTGGTTATATGCTTATTTTATCTTTATTAGTTCGTTTATTAAAAAAAGGCTTTTACTATTAAAGTTACAAAAAGGAAAAAAATAATCAGGCATGTGATGAAAATCGAAAACTGAAACGAATGAGTTTTTGAAGTCAATTTTTTCGTAATATTTCTGTATTGAAAAACTTTTATCACATAAAATATAAAGATATTTAGGTACTAAAGAGAATCTTTAAACAAAAATTTTAAAAATTAGATTATAAATGCCTTAAAATGTACTTCCAAAACTGATTCGTTTTCGACTTCGATTTCCATCATATGCCTGAATATCATATCAAGTACAATGGAATACAAACAAATTTGTTTAGTTTATTTTTTATGTTTAAGTTTTATTTTTTTTTAACACTGAACTGTTGAAAACTGTTTTTTTTTTTTTTGTTGTTATTTATAATACAAAAATATTATACTTTTTATGTTAAATTCAATTCAATAAACATTTTAAATAAAAAAGAAAATCTAAACTTGGTGCAATTTTTTTCAAATTGTGCGTTTTTTTCTCCATTTTGGTGCGTTTTGAAATTTTAAAGTTGACAACGCTAATGCTTGCATGTGAATGTGTGTGATAAAATTTTAAACAAATCGATAAATTGGAGTATACGAGTACAGATGATGGTTTAAGAGATTAAAACATTTAAAGAGATTATGTTGCACCTACATATAGAGAGTGTATTCATATTAGAAAAGCTACCAGATCAACAATTTTAATGTGTTTTAAATAGGAGTGATAGTTTATTAAAATGCTAAGCACAATGTTAGTCAAATGGGTATTACTGCTTTGAAATTTAAGAAAGATTAAAATTTACAAAAAATACTCAATACTTAAGGTACGGTCAGTCACACTTGGCAAATATTTGACGAAACTACTAAATAAAATATTTTTTAACTCGTTTCGTTATTAAAAATAATTTTGTTTATTTCGGACAAGACACCACAAATATTTAGTCTTATTTTATTTGATCTTGCAAAACTCTTGTAAGACTAAACAACGTCCAACATATTTGTTCTAAAACAATTTGTTACGCTTTTTTGAGTAAATATTTGCCGTGTGTGACCATACCTTTAAAAATGGAATGCAATAGTTCTCAACAGTATCAATTTATATGGAGTGATTTTGGACGAGTTACACCATTTTATAGTGTGAAAGGTTTTCAAATGGAGTGTTTTAGATCGTCTAAATAGTTTAACAGATTTCATATTTTATTATATTTTATTTTCTAACAAAGAGCTTAATAAATAAATAATAAAACATATGGATGTGACTGAAAAGCTAATATGAAGAAAATAGTATATTGAAAATTAAGAACAGCAATTGGAGGAATCGAAGTTGTGGCGAAGATTTAGACGCTATTATCTTTCACATAACTATTTTTTTTTTTTGATCAAGTACGAATATTATGTCCTCAATAAGTGTTTAAACTACTGACTAATTGTAAAGTTTAGCGAAACTCTAATGCAAATAAAGTTGATGGTGGTTAAATTCCTTAGCCACCTAATTGTTATCCACTCGATGTCGATTGGAATTATACTCTGGCTTTTAAAGCTAACTAGATCAAAACTAAGTAAGCATTAAACGATTGATTCAGAGTAATTATAAATGTGTTTTCCAAACCACATTGAAGGCAATACGAAGGTGTTAATAACCAAAGATCAAATTAAATTCAAATTTCACGTCAGTTATCATCCCTTGATTGAACGTACCTAAAGGTAGGCATTATCAATACATATTGAGGATGCTGTAGCTTAATTGGTTAGCGCATTTCATCATTAAGCATGTGTTGGTAATTGTAGCCCGGGTTCGATTCCCAGCCGTTGCCACTCAAACAACATCAGTTTCTGATAATTATTAGTTTTCTATCTATCATAACTAATATTTATCATAGCGCCCTCCTTCGGTGATATAGCATTGAAATGCTTTCTTCTTTCACCACCTTTACTTCTTCAACCTATCCCCTTTTCAAAGAAAGTAACGCAATTATATATGTTATACTAAAAAAAAATTCCATGTGCTTCGAGAAATACGCTTCTTAGATACTAAGTCAGTATAAGGGAATAAACGATCAGTTGTAAGAGCCACAAAACTGTTTCCAAATGGAAACTCGTCACACAAAAATCACGTCTTCAGTAGGTTCAAACGTTTGCTTTTCAGATTTCGAAAGTTTTTTAAGGCTTGCCTCTTTCTTTTCTCAGAAACAAGTTTGAATACTCTTAATTCCATTTTAATCATAGTTTTTATTTTATTCCATTTTTCCAAGTTACTTACAAAAATGTGTAAAATTCCTAGTGGGGTTTTCCTATGGAATATTTTATTGGCTTTTAAAGTGTCTGAAGTGTTTTAAAATATGCTGGGGCATTGTTATAAATTTATGATTATCATCATTATTGAAATTAATATTTAACGATTTACTTCCCAGCAAGCCATATGAGTCAGAAAAGAGTCTTCATGCTCTTAATGAGCACAAAAAACAATCATTATTGCTCCAAAAACCTTCAGAAAAGAGGGTCATTACATTCGAAAATGGTCCGTCAGACAGAGCTCTTAGATAATGTCAGAAAAGAGTCTTTTATGAGGGTTTTTTGGGCTCAGAAAGTGCTCGTACATCATGTCAGAAAAGAGTCATCGCAATTTTAAATACAAAAAAAAGTTCACATTTATTATTTTTTTTTATTGTTTTTACTTAAACAAAAAGGAATTCATTTACAAATAAACTAAATTAGAAATAAAAAAAATTAAATAAATTGTATTTGAGGAGGTCCATAACAAAACGCAATAATTACACCATCACATTTTTTTGGATAAACGACAAAATGTAATTTAAGTTAGTAGCACATAATAATGTAATTATTGCATTTTGCTCTGAACCATTATATTTGATATTGAATTGCAGTGTAGGTATTGAGTTTTGGAATGCTTTATAATAAAGGTAATACAGATTTCTGTGTAAAATAGGATTCAATCAAAAAATCAAAAAACTTGAAAAATGTAATTATTGCGTTTTGTTATGGACCTCCTCATTTACAGTAAAAAAAATAAAATGGAATTCATTTAAATAAAATATATAAAAATGGAACAAAAAATAATTTTTAAAGCAAATTTTTCTTTCGCTCCGAAAATGCTTTTTAGTTGGACTCTTTTCTGACTACTTTTTCGGAGCGCTCCTAGAATGGTATGCTGGGTTGTTATTCTGTAGCATTTTGCCAATAGATCAATTATAAATAACTAGGAACTTTGGTCGACTTCGAAATTCCACTTTGGTTTAAAAATGCTCCACTGGAAATTGTTGCCCGGGAACAGCTCAATTTCTGCCATATATTCGTAAAGTCCACACTGCTTTAAAATCTTTAAAAGTGGTCTACAATAAAATATGTAATTTTTTAGCAATGCTGTACATATCTAGCTAACGAGCAAATTAACAAATATCTAAACGCAATACCCAAATATTTAAAAATTCAATAATGTAGTTTAATCAAAGTTGAGCACCAAAATGTAGCTCTTGTTTAAATGCTTACTTTTTTTATTTCATACTTTTAGTTACACAACAACATGGACCTAACTTGCTACAAACTCCAACACGCAGTCCCCCATCCCCAAAATAGTTTATCGAGCATGAGGGTTAAAATTGCAATTTAAATGCTCCAGCTGCGACAAATAGCACAAACAAAATAAAGAAAAATAGCAACACATCCTTTCATACACAAATAGCATCACACCAATCTTGTCTGTTTACAAATATTTATGTACACATGCATATGTAGATATAAACGTTTAGTTGTATGTGTTATCCTGGTCATTGAACAAAATGTCGATTTGGTATTTTTATGATTTTAATTGAAAAACTGTTAAGATTTAATGCACTTTCTCCTATAAACTCTTTTCCACTAGCGGCTATTTTGTATTACGTTCTGGTTTGGTAATGCCGGGAAATGCAAAAGTGTTTTGTTTGTTTGTTTCCTTGAATGCTGCAGCCAATGTTGTTTGTTCGAGTGGGAGTCCAGTAATTTCCGTTATTTGGTCGGCCATATTGATAATGGCGCACATTTGTTGTATTTCCGTTTGATAATGTGGTTGTTATTCAATATTGTGTTTCATGTTTTGCTTTGGTTTTATATTTATGCTTGCGTGGATAAGGGTGAACGTATTTAATGGTTGTTTTCGGGGTTTGTGAATATTTGTTCACAGCTGTGCTCGGGCTGTCTGAGTGGCCAAAGGCTAACGATGTTAATGGTGAGAAAATTTGTTGTGAAAACAAATTTATATAAATAAGTAGATGATAAGCGTCTTTTGTAAATAAGTGGTAAATGCAGTTAATTATTTTTATTTTTATAATTTAAAAATAATTAACATGAAACAAATATGGTTTTATTTTTTGTAAATATAAAATAATTTGCAGATGAGAGGGTTTGGATGCCCCGGTTGACTAGAAGAGAGTGTGCTGGACTATCAGTTGGAGGGTTGCGTGTTCGATTCCCGCCAAACACTCTAGCTGTTTTCTGCTGGCAAGACAAAAGGCTTCGCCGTTTGTGTTTGTTTTGTATAAAAATATACCTTTATTTGTAAAATTTAAATTATAGTATGTATTAGTACCTATATAATAATATGACACTGTCCGGTAAATTTGAAACTATTCAGGAATGTAAGTTCGAATTTTACACCCTTAACCAATATCTTGCAAAAGCTAGATAATTCCATTTATATATTTACTAATAAATCAAGAGCTACAAGCCACCGAAATCAGATCAGTAAACTTCTTAATTGATTGGTTTACTTTAAGACGCGACAACTGACTATTTAGAATTGTTGATGAATTAATTTTGGAATCAATTATGTGCTTTAATTGTTCCCAATTAGCCTTAGAGGAGTCTGGGAAGAGTTTTAAATTCTTACAGGCAGGTTAGTTTATGTAGAAAGTAATTGGTACGTGGTCAGAGTATAATTTACTTGGATGGGTTTCTAAGCCCGAAAACGATAGTGTAGAGTTGGAAAGCAAAAGGTCAATAGTCGACTTGTTTCTAAGTTTCTAAGCTCTGTTAGATGTACGACAATCCCAACTAACATGATGAGCATTAAAGTCTCCAAGAATGGAATAGTCACAATTTGCAGACGTTAAAAGATTTAGATCAGACACAAAATCATTATTATAATGTGAACAGTAGGCAGATACCTATAAACATTAATTTTCTGTTGCAAATGTTCTCAGTTGTTTTTGTATTAAATTGTACTTCTATCAATATTATTTTCTCTTAAAAATAAATAAAGTTGAATTGATTGAGAGATATTTGTAATGCCTTGACAATTCCAGTGTATTACATGAAGGCTGTCATTAATGTTGTTAGATGGCATGTTTAAGCATTTGCATTTAGCATTAAGCTGTTCAATTTTTGATGAACACTTCTGTAGATCAGACACAGCCCTAGTAAATATGTTGAACAATTCATCATCAATAAACCATCTCCTGAGTTGGGTAGATTTATCATAATATGTTAAATTAATTTATTTTTACTATTTATCATATTATGATTTTATAAGAATCATAATATGAATGCAAAATTATGCAGTGGTACCAGTTGAAACATTATTTCTAATGAAGACACAATTACTTTAGTATTTTTTATTGCTTATTATTTATATTTTATATAAAAATACATTAAAACTTAATTTAGAAAGATAATATTCTCTTTTGTAACACAAATATAACCAATAAAATTTGATTGTAACGATTTGACGTCAATAAAAAAATAATTCTTTTTTATCTTCACCTTCATCTTTATATGAGTAGTAAATAATTTATCGTTAAAATCAAATTAAAATAACAATTATTTGTGTACCGCAACAATATATTGTTAACAAAAACACAGTGTAGTTGTCGTAACTATGTCTAACCATGTTTTTTCTCTGCGTGTAGACAATTTTGAAATTTGAATTTTTCATATATAAAATAGACTCTCGAAAAGAGTGATCACAAATTAAGCATAATTACTTAATCAAAAATTATGTATAATTTAATAATTTTGTATACATACATGATCATTGGATTGGATAGAAATATGAGTGATCACAGTTTGAGTATGTTTTCTTAAATAAACGCCAATTTACAATAATTTAGCTTTTTGAATGGAAATATCAGTAATTATTTATTTGTCCCATATAACCATGAAGCCGCATTCTATGCCAATGACAGCACGGTTATATGTTGTGGCAAAGTCTCGAATGCAATAATCAAGAGAATGCAAGATAGCATTAACTTGATCCAAACATATTTTGATAATTGGAAAATAAAAGTTAATAATAGTAAAACATTATTAACTTTAATAAATCGCACAAAACGTATTCTCACGATGAATATATTCTATGGAGGGATAGTTATTCCTTTAAAACACGAAATAAAGTATCTAAGTGTGCTACTGGATAAAATGCTTACGTTTAAACAACATATTGAAATCATTTGTAAGAAAGCCCTTTATCCCTTGTTAAACAGAAAGTCGAAGCTTAGTTTGAAAAACAAAATACTTATTTATAAAATGTGTATTAGACCGATAATGACATGCATATGCATGCCAAGTTTGGTTTCATAAAGCCGCTAAAACGTACTAGAAGAAATAGCAGATTATATTAAATAAAAATTTGGAAATAATTCATAACCTACCACCAAGATTTTCCACGGACCGGTTACATAGGAATTTTGAGCATAAGTTACTCAGTACACACGCAGAGAAAAAACATGGTTGGACATGATTAGGACAACTACACAGTGTTTTTGGTAATAAAATATTGTTGTAGTACACAAATGTTTATCGCAATTATAAGATTGCATATGGTTCACTAAAACATAATTAATTTGAAAAAATGTTTACCACAACTATTGAATGATAACTATTCAAACATATTATGTTATTTACAACTATTTAAACTTACAAATAACCATTAAATGACGACAAGTTTCTATATTTGGGCTCGTACTGCATTTAAAATTCAAACAAAATATGTTTAATTTTAATAATATTTTGTTTTTACCATTTGTAGAAAGAATGCTTTTGCATCAGTTCAGTAGTTTTCCTACGTAATATCGGATTATTTATTTGGATTTAAATGTTTCAATAATTGGAAAAAAAACAATACGCATTAAAAATATACTAAATATTACTACAAGGTACTAAAATTGCAAAGAAGTGTAAAAGACCTAAATAAAGTGTACATAAAAGAAATAATCTTAAATTTCACAAAATAAAAATCTATTAAACATAACAAAAAAAAATGTAAATTTTATAAATAATATGATTAATTTAGATTATTCTACCTTTAGATCATAATATGATTACTTTAAACTATAATATGGTTACAGTGGGTCATAATATGATCATGTATGACAATTTTATGATTATATTAGGCTATAATATGAAATTATGATTAACAAGAAAATATTATGATTACCATATTACGATGATAATTGATCATAATATGATATTTGATGGCACTTATATTCATCATAATATGTTTTGACTACAATCATAAATCTCATCATAATATGTTGCTCTTAGATTAGGTTTACCACAACCATATTTTTTCTCTGCGTGCATACACCAAATAACTGACGCTGTCATTTAATGAAAAATGCAGAGTATCTGACTTTGAATTGATAAGAATTTTGTTTAACAATCACTAGTGAATCTTTCGTAAAGAACGATTTCGATAGTGCTTGTTGTTAGAAATTCTTATGACTTATTTTGATTGTTACTGGGTTTTTTGTTGAAATATTTTCCCTATTTTCTGTGATATTAATACCTACATATTAGTTTCCTTATTGAATTACTTAGCTGTTAAATGTTGTAATACTTATGAGTAAAATCTCATGATATCTACATATTACGTAATGAAACAAGATTCAATAAAACATTTATTTCTAAAAAAAAAAAAAAACAAAAAAAAAAAATGTTTGTATTGAAATAAAAGTGATTACATATTAGCGCAATTAACAATCTTTTGCAAATGGTAATGCATCATTGCATTTGCAAAAAGTTTGAGAATATTTTTGCTCTACATTAACAAAATACACAGCATGAGCAAAAATATATTTGCACAATATTGTGAATTGCGCTATTGATATTCATTGAAGTAATAGATGCTTTAAGTGATCAATATTTTCATATATAAACAGAATCAGTGTGATCACAGATTGAGCTAATTTTCTCAATTTCTAAAAGCCATGAACGATTTAAAATTTTGTGAGCTTTTCATATAAAACATCGATTTTGAGTTGGAAATATTAGTGATCAATCAAACTAATACGCTGAAATTAACTAAATCCACTAAATTATATAAGAGTTGTTTCCCACTCCAATGACAAAATGTTTTACTTAAAATTCATCGAATTCAATTTACAGTTTATAAACACCAAACAACCCTTTAGTTTTTTAACATTTATCTGCCTAGTTTATATAATTTATAGCCTTATCAAGTATTAGTAACAACCATAAGCCATAAAAACCATCAAATAAATAAAGTGTTAATAGTTTTAAAGGCCATTAACACTAAAACAGATTGGGGTTTCTAAAAAAGCAACCAATAGATTTAGGCAATAAAATATTTAGTATTTAAACGAACATTTATGGTTCCACGCATAAAATAACCATAAATGAATATCTATTTTTGTTTTACAAAAAAAAACGTTAAATATGTTTTAGAAAAATAAATCAAAATGTATCAAAACACCCACACCCACACCCAAACAAATGACAATTAAAACAATTAATGTCCTTTCAAACACACATTTACATTCATATGATACAAATTTACGAATAAATAACCAACTAAATTATAATTAAATTCTAGTTCAATAAGGATTAGTCAGGGATATTTTGTGCGTTAATGTGTGTTGTTGTGTGATTTATATAAATAAATCTTAATGTGCGACTGAAGGCTTAAGTATTACAAGTGCCACTGAAAAATAAAAATATTGGGGGATGCAGAATATTAATATCAAACAGCCACTTCCGCTTCCGTTTGCCATATAAACCACATATTATTATATAAGTATAAATTTATGCATGTGTTGAGTAAAAACTATTTTCCATAATATTGTGGCATTATTATCACATTAATAATAGTTGTATACACGCTACATAGCTTAGAGTGCTCTAAGAAAAGCAATTAATTAAAAAAGGAATTATTTAATGAAACACGTGAAAGAATTTCTTACGATAATATTGCAAAGGAAATCAAAAACTTACAGACAAATTTATTGCAAAGTACTCTTAATGTCCTTAATGGTTTTTCAAAAACGTTGACAATAACTCAAAGTATTTAATAGAAAATCGAACACAGATTTAAAAAGTTTTTGATATACAAAGTTGTTTTTAATATTTGAAGATTGATTTTTATTATAGAAATATTTGTGATCATAATATAAGCTAGATTTCTCAATTAAACTACAGTGGCAAGCAAAACTGTCCGAATGTTTTGTATTAAGGAAGTAAGGTAATGAAAATAATACAAATATAACCTTATTCTAAATTATAAAGCACAAAAACTGACATAAATTACTTAAAAAAAAAAAACAAAAAAAATTCACTATTCGGACAATTTTACACACTACAAGAAATAAACACTATCACGATATTGCTCTGTTAAAAAGTTTTTTGTGATCTCGTTATCAAGCTTTTATTGCTTTATGTGTGCATTATTGTTCGACCCGTGAAGTGATTAACTTGATTTTTAAATAAAAAAATTAAAAGATCTTTAAAAATGAAAAAAAAAAACGCCAACTGATATTGAAAACAATGTGATAAATTTGTTACAAAATAATTATTCATGCCGTAATATTGCTGAAAAAATAAATTTGAGTAAATCCACGGTAAATGAAATAAAAAACGGCGTAATAAAGCTTGCAATAATCACCAAGGGGGTCGACCAAGACAGCTTTCTGATGGTGATGCCGGCAGATTGAATGTTTGCTACATAATAAGGACTCAAGAGCCTGAAAAATGCTGCAAAAAGTATTAGTAAGGATGGCAGTTTCTGGACGGTTAGACGCGCGTTAAACAGAAATGGTTTATAAGCCAGTGTGAAAAAAAAGCCAGCACTTTCCAAAAGAAATGTGAAAAAACGCCTTCATTTCTGTAAAACCCATAAAAATTGGACAGTATACGACTGGAAACGGGTTATTTGAAGCTTCGAAATAGAATACTATTGGCATAGGCCGCATTAGCGCATCCAAAAGCACTATCCTTAATGCAAAACTATCGGACTGTTTTGCTTTCACTGTATATTTAACAAGCTATGAATGATTTAAGAATTTTTGTGATATTCTTATGAAAATTAAGTTTTTGAATGAAAATATGAGTAATCACAGATTAAGTTTGTCTTATCAAGTAAACGCATATTTATCAAGTTGCAAAAGATTTAAGATTTTGAGAATTTTTAATATGAGTGGTGGAGTTTTGGTTAGAAATATAAATGATCACAGTTTAAGCTAAGTTGGTTTTTTCCATTAAACGCATATTTACACAGTTAAAACAGTTTAAGGGTTTTTAAGTTTTTAATATAAAACATAGATTTTTGCTCCCACAGATTCAGCTAGTTTTCCTCACTAAACGATTGATAATGTTTTGACATTTTTCATATAAATCATAGATTTTTGAGTTAAAATACGAGTGATCACAGCTTATTTAATTAATTAATTTAGTCCACTATTAGAGGATCCACAGCCTATTTTAGAATTCCATATAAAAAATAGATTTTTATCGAGAAATTTTAATTAAGATTTAAAGTCTTAGTCTCAGTTTATTGGTAACAAACACTTTTATTTACATATAGAAAACACAGCAAACACAGCTCTTGATACTTAAATGTCACATGCAAATCTTAAGGCAATTAATGTTGATGCAAACAAAGTAACATTTTGTTAACAAATCGAAAATTCTAACAAAGAAAATCGGAAATTACAGTCAACGGAAATACGAGTACTTTGCAAAACCGGAAATAAATTTCACAAGTTAACAAAGGTAAAACGCGATATGGAATTGACAATAAAATATGATGTCTTACAACTAGATTAAAGGATTGAACACTTTTCTTAAACAAAATACAAGGCAGACAAGGAAACTTTTAGCATAAAGCTTAAAAAAAAAATCATGAATTTTGTAACGGAAATACACATAATTCAAAGATGTCAGCCATAATAGAGGCAGGCAAATGGAAGGAGACAGCTAAAATGAAATATATTATTGAATTTTTAATATACACATTTAAGAATATATAAAATGTATGCCACACATTATATGCTACAACAACTGCCTGGTGGCATACACAGGGGAACAAAATAGGAAAAGTCTCAGGTGTGAATAACAACGCAACAACCAAATACATTTGCACAAAATTCTCCAAAAACATTTTTCCACACAGAATATAAAATATAAATATGTTACTGCTTGCCAGACAACAACGCCTAGGAAAATCTAAACGTGTAAGGACTGTTTTAACCGAAAAAACCGCAGCTCATAAAAACTCAACAAGAAAAAGACTCCATAAATCTAGGAAAAAAAAAAACATAAAAAAAAACTTTTTACTGTCAAGTTGAAGATGATAAAAATAAGTAAGAGGAAAAAAACGCACATAAAATCAAGCGACAAAAGTTTTTAAGGCTTTAAATCTAACAAGGATATAAAATTGTATAATGAAGCAAGAAAAAAAAACAAACAGTTTTATATTTCTGACACGAAATTTACACTACAAACACTTGTTTGTGACAGTTTATTTCATAAATGAGCGTTAAAACACCTGAACATGTTGTTGTTGAAGAAGCAAAGGAGTAGTAAGGGGCGCAGGCAGGCAGCTGTGTGGCACGGCTACAATATGCTTGCAACAAACTTTGCATAAAGACACCACCCTGTCTGCTTTTGCTTCAACCTAGAAATTTATTGTTGAATGAGACAAAGGATAATATGAAATAGTAAAAGTTTCATGAGAATATTAGAATTCAAAAACGAATAACTACTGTTAGGGGTTGTGTGCTTTTTGTTGTTGTTGCCTGCCTGTAAGTGTTTTAAAAGTACTAGAATTGTTAAGTGTTTTTAGTTGTCACTTTTTTTCTTAGTCTTGAAAATTCTTTATCAGTGTAATATGCGACTGGTAGGGGGAGCTACGTACATATGTAAGTATATAAGGAAGCTACAATTTACTAAATAATTTTCTTTTATTTTATTATTCCAAAATGTAATTCTTTTACTTCATTTCTTTGTATATCATTTCGTTCACTCTACAAAGTTAGGGAGAAGGATAAACTTCTTCAGAATTAAAAAGACTGACAGGAGATCAATTGATTGGTGATATGGTATGTTGGCTCAAAAATATAACCTTTTTACTATAAAATCTTCTGGAAAAATAATACGCTTTCTTAACCCTTAAATACCTGAAATTGAAAATACGTTCAAATTGCAGAAATAAATTTTTGTTCTAGCATGTATTTCATCTGAAAATTACGAATTTCAGTTCCAATTCAGAAAAAAAATACTCCTGGAAAGCTCCAGGACAAAAATAAGGAAGACAGTCTGTAGACGGTCTTAGTAGCTAGACGGAAAAAACGGGTTTTTTTTTAATACTCAACTGATGACCGTCTATAGACGGTCTTAGGCGTTAAAGGGTTAAGAATTATTAAGTTATTTTCATAAAGTTTTTGTTTGGAAATATGTATAATTATTTATTTATTTATTTATTAAGTGAATGGATTAAATCCTCACAGACTTTTTAAAAATTAATTAACAACTAGTATAAAAGACTAACCCCCTTATTCATAAAACTTACAACAGGTTTATAAACCTGAATAAGGCCATAATTATTTATTAAACTAATTATTTTATGTTTAATTACATTTATTGTAACAGCAAAATCAATTATTTCATATAGATTGTTAAATTTAAAATATAATCTTCTTAATGGGTCAGCTTGAGCATAATTAGTTCTAACATGTTTGACAAACAGTGGCTTAAAATGGCGTGAGAATCGTTGAGGAACATTAAAAGTAACATTAATTACAAGGAACTCGGAGCAGACTTCACCATTAATTATATTGATCATAAATGTTACATTAAGCATAGTTCTTCTACTTTATAGAGTTGGTCATTTTATGTAAGTCTATGGAAGGTTAATATCCGGATTCCTAGGTAAACCACGTATACAAAAGACTAACCCCCTTATTCAAAAACGATTATTAAATTTAACAAACGTTTATTAAGCAAATTTGTATATGCAAATCTATCTTAATAAACGTTTGTTAAATTTAGTAATCGTTTTTGAATAAGGGGGTAAAAATTGTTTTTGTACAGACTCTATACGTTGAATGAGAATATTATAATAAGGATCCCAGATAATAGAGCCATATTCCAATATAGGTCTTACTAAGGAAATGTAAAGTTGTTTTCTTAGCCCATCGCTTTATAAATGCGATTACACCTCTAGCTTTATTTATCGTCATGGTAATGTGCGAAATAAAGTTTAATTTGTTGTCTAGTAAAATTTCCAGATCAAGAAAATTTTCAACAAATTTAAGCCGGTAATCACCCAAAGTATAATTGACAGGAATATAATTACTTCTTGAAAAATGCATAAGTTTACATTTTTTTTAAATTTAATTCCATTAAGTTGAAACTGCACCACAAAAAGAAATTGTTGAGATCGGATTGGAGATAAATATGATCCAAAAATTTAGAGAAGCTAAAAAATATTTTAACATCAACAACATAAATGTAACACATGTGGAAGATCGTTGAGGAACAAAGAGAAAAGAACTGGACCAAGTTGGCTGCCTTGAGGAACACCAGAAGTAACCAAAATATTTTTAGAGTATTTATTATTAAATAGTTCTATCCAAAATATCAGATTTTCTCCAGTTTCGACTGCGAAATGTTAAAACAAGAAGATCCAGTTTAATAAGAAGAAGTCTGTGATTCACTTTATCAAAAGCTTTACTAAAGTCAGTATATACGGCATCAGTTTGTTTTCCTTGTACAAAGCCTTGGTTAACATGTTTACCACACATGAAGGACATTTGTTATGGTAGAGCAACCTTTCCGAAATATATGTACAAATAAAACACTTAACTTTATAAGCCCCCTTTTCCAGTATAGAGTGCAGCAACCATATTAAAATATTTTAAAGGAAAACTTGGTCAATTAAGATCAACCTAAAACAGTTCACAGTATTAATATTTAAATAGTTGTAATGTCTTCAATTTGTTGCTGACAAAAGGTTTTTAATGGGATAAAATCAATTTGAAGTGAAGTGAAAATTTAAAACTACAGTAACTTAAATAAAAGTTATAAATGAAACGAACTTCTTGGAAGTTGTTGATACTACTATTTATTACTATTTATTAGTTAGTCTATTAGTTCAGTTCATTTATTTCCTTTTTTTGCTAATCTCGATTTAATACTTTTTAGTTTTATAAATCTATATATATAAAATACAATGTTTGTATGTTTGTCTTCTATAGACTCTAAAACTATCCAACCGATTTGGCCCAAACTGGTTTCACTTGAAAGGTTATAGTCCAAATTAAGTTTTCGGCTATATAAATTGCAAGTGGGCGTGGCCCCTCCCACATAAATTGAATAACATCATATATCTTGACTATTGTGATAGCAAGAGTATTGAAACATTTTACTCTTCCATATGTTACTGATTTGAATAAACAGAAAAAAATTGGCGGGATCATACCAGTGGGCGTGGCAGCTCCCATACAAAGTGAATATTTAGCTCACATACAAAATTAATATTAATCTATATAAAATAAAAAGTTTTTTTTGAGCTCGAGGCCAATTATTTGTAAAAAATGTATATATTATTTATTAAATATTTCGATATTTATTTGTGGTGAAATTTTATTTTGTATGGGGGCTAGATGAAATAATGTACCGATTTCCGCCAATTTCAATCCCAACTGTCCTTGGGCCAAGAAAATATCATGTACTAAATTTTATCGAATTGAGACCTTTACTTTGCACACAAACTTTTTATGAACAGTCAGCCAGGCGGACGGGCAGACATCGTTAAATCGACTCAGGAAATGATTCAGAGTCTATCGGTATACTTTGAAGTGTGTGTTGAACTACAAACATCAGCACAAGTCCGCCCACACAATGGTGGTGTAGGGAATAAATAGTGGATCTATAAAAGCTGCATTTCGTAAAATCCATCATATTTTCGATCAACATTATTATCCTACTGAGACCGCTATTTAGAATTTGGTAGATAAAATTGCTTTATTTAGGCTTCTGAAAATCCAGGAACTATTTCTGAGAATCGTTTGTATGCTGAATGTGTTACTGTATGTTGAACTAAGTGGTTTGGAGCCGTGATTGTGCCATTTTGTATTCGTAACAGTAACTTGATCAGTAGATAATATCATCGATTACATCCTTCAAACTCAAAATCCGTGATGCGGTTAATGAAATTGACCCGAAATTTTGCCACAATGAGATTAGGAAATTTTAATAAAAAAAATAGATATTTTATTGAGCTGTCATGGTTCCGTTAGTGGAATTAACTCCAGGAATGAAAAGCAAACTGCTTCGCCTGTCTAGACCCAGATAAAACTTCATCGATGAGCGAATTCCGATTCCAAACTAGAATAAACCCTCTCTTTAGCACATCATCTAGCTAGGGATGCCAATTAAAAGTTATATTGACCCAACAAAAGATCCATTCAAATAAGTTATACATAAATTGCAGCATGAACCCAGCACAGTACGCTACGAATTCGTTTTCTGATGTAAAGCCATCCCTGACGACACCTGACTATTGAAAATAATGCAACAAGGTTGTTTTACTTTATGTATTTAGACTACCAAAACATATATAAAAGACAATATAAGCTTCAATATTTTCAACATTTTCTTATCAGATCTATCAATACCACAATTATGACGTGTAAAAACAAAAAACTACTTAAGTAAATTAAAAAAAAAAATAGAAACACAAAGATAACACAAAACGTGTAAAAACTTTTCTTCTCGATTTCTAACAATCAGTAAAGAATCAATCAGTTAATTTTAGTCCATAAGAAAGTCAACTTGTGTGTAGCTGCCGGAGAAATCTTACCAAATACAATATGAAGACCCGCTATCTTAAACGTATAGTGAAAAAAGTCATAATATTTGTCATAACACTTGTAGTCCTATCGATAATTACCATAAAAGTAGTTGAGAAACGTTTAGCCAAAGAAGATGAAGAGGCTTCAGCAATGCTGCGTAGAGCTAGACCGGCCAATGTGAGGACTGTGCCACGTGGTGTTTTGGATCTAACGAAATTTTACGATATCAATGTACCCTTTCAACTGCCCGAGCTGAAAGGCCCTAAACGAGATTGGCATAATTGGGCAGCCATTAACAGAGATCAACATCGTACAGGGTTGGGTGAACGTGGCATGCCCGCATATATTACAGATGACACGCAGAAAGATTTGGAACATGAATTGTCCATGGATAATGGCTTTAATGCTTTGCTGTCCGATTATATATCCGTTAATCGTTCGGTACCGGATGTGCGACGAGATGAGTGAGTTATTAGTTAATTCTTGAAATTGTGTCTGCTGTTAGAAGGTTGTGCATTATAGGAAGCCGGAAGATGTAGTATTATTAAGATATCTGGGTGTGTTTCTTATCATTAAGTTGTATCGTTAAGTGATAAGTGATGTAGAATATTGTAAAATGATAACAAACATAATGTGTCATACATATATTTGTTTTACATACAGTGTTTTTTTAGTTTTATATGAAAAAATGAGTAAATAGTATGTCAAATAACCAAACAAAGTACATATATCATAAACAAACTTTTGATAATATTAAGTAATAAATTAACGTGCAGTTCTATGCAAAAATTTATGTAGTAGAGTGCGTTTTAAGCGATAGTTAGACTAAAATAGTCTTTCAGCACAATTAACCATTTAGCTGAATTATTTAAACTTACCGGAAAGCCATCAACCACTATCCGAACTCGAAAGAGTATCACTAACTATGACAAAAAGGTTCTAACAGATTTTTTTTTAAAGAGAAGTAACACTCAGGCAATTAATATGCCACTATATTAATTAATTAATTGTGTTACTTTCTTTGGAAAGGGATAGGCAGAAGAAGAATAGATGGTGAAAGTAGAGAAAAACTTTTCATATGACAACACTGTAATTACGCGTTATGTTTGTTAAAAGTACAATATTGCAGCGCCTCTGGTGGTGAGTAGGTGCATTAATCAAAGCTTGATTTATAGCTATTCAGTCTTATTAAGAGTGTCGTTTTCTTTTTACGACAACGACTCTTTCATACGAGATTAAAGATAAAATTAAGTTTGTTTCTTTAATCTATTACGAAACAGTCGTTGTCGTAAAAAGAAAACGACACTCATAATAAGGCTGATTATTTTAATTATTTTACTTTAGTGGCGTTTAAATGCTATACCACCGAAGGAGGGCGCTGTAATAAATATTAGTAATGGTATGATAAAAAAAAACTAATAATTATCAGAAACTGATGTTGTTTTGAGTGGCAGTGGCTGGGATTTGAACCCAGGCCACAAATACCAACTCATGCTTAATGATCAAACGCGCTAATCAATTAAGCTACAGCAACCTCAAATTTCAACCTAAATAAGTCTCCTGGTTATACCAGTATTGGTCTTGAACCAGTGTTCTTGCACGTTAGATCGTTCTATCTTTTTTAGTAATTTATACCGTGTAGTAGAATTTCCTATGTGTTAGAAGCTTGCTAAATTCTAAAAAGGTAGAGGCTACCAATTTGCTATGTACTTTCTCAAATAATTTCTAAAGTTATTGATAAATATCTGAAGTCCAACAATTTATTTAGTGTCCACCAGTACGACTAGCATAGGAGACGCTATACGGTAGACTTACTATTCTTCTTATCGGAAAGATAAAATTTCCCCCACTTTGTTTATGATTTTTATAAATACCTCCTACGTAAAACATTCATTTCTCTATCAATTATATAACATTTGATAGGCACATTTTATTCAATTATAGACCTAAACTGTTGGAGGTTGGGGCAATGAGGCAAAATGTGAATGATACCCTTAACCAAGATCTTGTGTTAATATCTAAATGGGGTTGTGCGAATTGTTTGAATAGATTGAAATATTAAAAAAACTTAGACATAAGAATTCAGTGTGATGTCCGCTGGACTAAAAACATTTTTCATGCATCGAAAGCAGCACTCAGGCATTGGTTTTTTAAAATGGTGTTGGAAATATTTCACGCCATCTTATTGCCTTACTATTCACACCACCTATATGCGACCGAAAATCGAAACAACACTCATATACTCGTATGGCCTACGGTGCTTCAAAGTCTATTTTGAAGTTACTCGGCCACGA
Organism: Bellardia bayeri; assembly: GCA_950370525.1. Lineage (NCBI taxonomy): Eukaryota > Metazoa > Arthropoda > Insecta > Diptera > Calliphoridae > Bellardia > Bellardia bayeri. Next base: position 68,054,688 of record OX493266.1, on the reverse strand, counting down.
AATTGATTATCGAGAGTTAGGTATCCAATTCTATTCATTCACTGAAGCATCGCCTCAATGTGTCTTTGATAATACAATAGAATGTGCACTGGAAGTATCTTAAGAAGCCCGTAAATTTTTACACAATACACGGTCTTCAATAAATACTCAACCGTTCGTAGTCGACTGGACAATATTGCCGTACAAACATTATTTTCAAATGGCCACAAACACTACTCCCTCTATCATACCTTAACTTGATTTGATTTCCGAGTTCCAGCGCAAAACAAATTATAAATAGGGAGCATCCGCTGAGTGTTGGTGCAAGCAAAAACAAATAGAACTTTGGTAGATTTTTTTAGACTGAAACCTTTAGAACTCTCTTTTTAATACAGAAAATGATAAATTTTCGTATATCTATGTATATACATTTAACATTTTATAAAACTCCTTTTTGTTTCAGATGCCACAAAAAGCTATACTCCATGTATTTACCCACCACAAGTGTGGTCATACCATTTTACAACGAATACTTCAGCGTACTTTTACGAACTCTGCACAGCATACGGAATCGCACACCACCCGAGCTGTTGCATGAAATCATCATAGTAGATGACTTTAGTGATCGTGAATATTTGAAACAGCAATTGGAAGATTATGTGGCCAATTATTTTAAGAATTTGGTGAAAATGATTAGACTCAAGGAGAGAACTGGCTTGATAGGAGCCCGTTTGGCTGGAGCCCGCAAAGCCACCGGAGATGTCTTGGTATTCTTTGACTCTCACATAGAATGCAACTACAATTGGTTGCCACCTTTGCTGGAGCCTATTGCCTTGAATAAACGTATATCCACCTGTCCCATAGTAGATGGTATTGATCATGCAACTTTCGCTTATAACGGTGGTTACCAGGAGGGATCGAGAGGAGCATTTGATTGGAATTTGATCTATAAACAAATGCCCATATTGGAGATAGATGTAGGAGATCGTACAGAACCCTACCGTAATCCCATAATGATGGGAGGTTTATTTGCCATTAGCAGAGAGTTCTTCTGGGAGCTGGGAGGCTATGATGAGGGTCTGGATATTTGGGGAGCTGAGCAATATGAGTTGAGTTTTAAAATATGGATGTGTGGTGGTTTGCTGTGTGATGTACCCTGCTCTAGAGTGGCACATGTATTTCGGGGACCCATGAATGGTAAACCAAGTCCCAGGAATTATAGTTTTGTGGCCCGAGTAAGTTTATTTAACACTATTCTATTTAAAAAACTAATTGTTTAGATTTTTGCAGAACCATAAACGTTTGGCTGAAGTATGGATGGATGAATATGCCCAATACGTTTATGATCGTGAACCTGAGACTTATGTGGGCTTGGATGCTGGAGATTTAACGAAACAAATCGCCTTGCGCCATAAACTGCAATGTAAACCATTTAAATGGTTTTTAGAAGTCATAGCTCCTGATATACTCAAAACCTATCCGCCCGTTCTACCACCCGACTATGCTTCGGGTGTCATACAAAGTATGGCCTTTCCCCAATACTGTATCGATTCTATGGGAGGTGGCAGCAATGCGGCCATTGGTCTTTACCAGTGTGCCCATAATAAAACTCATCCTCAGCTAACTCAATTTTGGAGTCTCAGCTATATAAGAGATATACGCAAGAAATCGCAAGATATCTGTTTGGATGTCCACGAAAGTCCCAACAATGCCTCAATATGGATGTGGTCTTGTCACAATTTTGGCGGCAATCAATTTTGGTCTTATGATCTTAAGGAACAAATGATTGTTCATGGCACCAGAAAAGCTTCCTGTATGGAGGCTTTTGTAGAAGATGACAAGTTAGCAATTTATGTGAATCCTTGCGATAAAACAAATCCCCGAATGAAATGGTTGTTTGGTAATGTAAATGCTACAGCTTTGGAAAGTTTTTGGGAGGGAGTGAAATTGGAGCAGGATGACTAATATTTCTCATATTTTAATATAATTTAACATATTTTTGTAAAAGTTCGGTAAATGGCCATAAAACACTTACTTGCATCACATTAAGGGAATTATTATAATTGTCTGGAATTTTTATTATACTGAACCTTGAAAGCATTAACGAGCTCATCGCTGACATTCTTTTGGCGTATAATAAAATCATAAAAACTGAATATAAAACTCATTTTATAACCTTTAAATAGCTTTGCTCGTGTTTCGTTTTTCTTTATATTTCTTTCACTTCCTGCGCTAATTATTTCTTATGTCTACTTGCCATTGTTAAATGTTGGGGCACATTACGCGTATGTTACTGCTTGGCAGTTAATGTGAACCGTGTCTCATTAGTGCAATTAAACAGGTGCTCAAAATGTTAAATTTTTCCTGCGCCAGATTAAATACTCTTACATCAGACAGGATGATATTTATATAAAAAAAACGACTCATCTTTCTCATCTCATTCTCGTTTCTACTAAACAACTTCATGGGTGTTGATGTGTTTTTTAATCTTTGTACAATTCTCTGTTATACTAATGTAACGGAAATGTTATAAGAAATTGAAATTGGCATCGTGTTCTGTGGCAGGGGGTTGATTGCAAGTTAATGTTTTGCCATTTCCACTTTCATTGAGTTGGCTGACTACTTGCTTAAGGTCAAAATTCCATTAGTATGTATTTTTGTAAATACATTACAGTTGGTCTGATCCCTGCAAGGCAGCAAGCAACAGAAATAATGCCATCATCGTCATCGTCATCATCATCATTAAAAGTGCTAATCCCTTAAATAATACTCTTGTACTTGTTTATGTCAAAATTTTATGAAATTCTTTACACGTGTTCATCCGGAAAATGTTAATTTTTCTTGTTCAATTTGTTGGCGTTGATGTTTTGATGGAAATAGGATTTTGTTTAATATTAAATCGGTTAATTGCTGAGCAGGATAATTAGTAGAAATAATTGTTTTGAATGAAACTAACTGAAAGTGCATTAAATGATTTTTTAAGCGAATATTATTTTTGACATAAAAGTATTCTTCTTAAGCAATCTTTTGGATTCTGAAAATAAATGTTGGTGTGAAGGGTTCAAGTTTAAGACTTAAATTGCAGCTTCTTTCTGATATTTGATTTTTGTGATATATTACAATTCTTAAAAGAATGAATGGCGCAACACGTATACCCTAAACTTCAACCGTAACAAGAAGTTTGGACTTGGAGGTAAAACCTTTAGAGGTGTGCCTCAAGGCTCTATTTTCTGGCCTCTTTTATTTCTGATTTATTTGAACGACTTGTACCGGCAGATACAATTTTGTAAATGTTATATATATGCTGATGACATTGCAGATTAGTGGCAGATAATAAAGGACTTGGTCTAGATTTTTGGGCACGGAACGTTAAGGATTTAATGCTTATTAAAAAGTGGTCTGATATGAATTGTTTACGTTTGAATCCTTCCAAAACGCGAAGCATGTGTTGGTTTCGCAAATTATTAGTAAATCATTTTAGACACTGACACCATTGAATTTGTTTCAAATAACAAGACTTTAGGTTAATACATTGATAACAACTTGAATCATGTTACTTCTAGAATTAATTTTCTTCTCCAACGTTTATATAATATTGTATTGTATTTGCCTGCTGAAGTAAAAAGGCGAGTAGCTATGGCATTGTGTTCAATAAATTTTAAGGAACTCTTAGGCACTAGTACAATAGTGTAACCATGAACCCAATCGGCCTCTAAAATTAGATATCAATAATATAATATTTCAGAGTTTATTGTGGTGTACATACATATACTTAAGTTTAGGGCTCAAGTCCTTTTGATGGGCAAAGTTCACAGTCCCTTAACCACAGTTGTGGAATTCCCAAGGTATAGTTGATCATCAAGTTGGGATATTCCACATCAAACTTGTTTTAATTTCTCGCTGTTCCCAGTGCTAATTCACTAATCAGCTGCTGATGTAAATCTCAATACCAATTTACTCAAAGCCAGCTGAATTATAATAGTTAGTTACGTTATCGAGAACTCCTTCTATATCTAGAAACGCTGTCATTGTATATTGTTTAAATTCAAGTGATCTCTCAATGAACATTACAACTTAATTCAAAGAAGTCTCCCTTAAACGACCCTTGTTGACAGAACGAGAATCGTGGGTAGAACTCATGCAGATGACCACTACCAACACCACCATTTTCAATAAGAATTTGGCAAAATACATACATATTTCGTTAATCGCAGCACGAATTTTAAGTGGTGTGGCTCTGTATAGACTCGTATGATCCAATCTCCAGTAAATCGTATGATGCAATTAACATAATGTGAGTGACTTTATGGCATATGACACTGCTCTTTTAGAAACACAGGTTAGTATATTGATATTATATGGACCAAATTCATAATAGCAGACTCAGAATAATGATTTGTTGACCTAAAATATCACGAATTTTACTTTTACAGATCCATCATTGTCATACTGAATTTTCTAGTAAAATTGAATTTATTGTAAAAATTTTGCAATAAATAAAATCCCAGACAGTTACAACAACTTCTCGTAATAGCTTTAATTGAAATTTATGAAAATTATTTCGCATCTCAAACAATTAAAATAATAAATCCTTATACAACATATTTGTATAAACATATAAATATTTATGTACAATTATGAGTTCATACCTCCCACATTAAATTAAAACATAATAATACAATAACTCTCAACAAATTAACGCATTAATTAAAATTTATAAAAGCTTAAATCCATAACAATGTAACGCCATGTCATGTCAACATGTAAGACACATAAAAACAATGACACAGAAGTATGAAAAATGGGTCTTAAGTTATTAAAACGAGACTGCAAGGGTATTGGATGCTCATTAATTTAATGTTGCAAAAAGAAAATAAGTTGGTCCTTTTCATCGTTCCTAAAACACAAACTAAGACTTTGTGTTAAAAACTTTTCTCAAAATATTGTCATAGAATGTCAAACAATGTCGTGAAAATAACTTTTCAAATCAAATGCAGTAGAGAGGAAGTTTCTTAAACACACATGTTTATTTGTGTTGAAGAAATGTTTGTAAATTGTGAATTTGTTATTTGTCAATATGTTTTCATGATGCTGTCTTCAATTATTTTGAAAAGCTTCTTGTGTTTAGATTGTATGGGAGTTTCCTTTTCCTGATAATGTCTTTATTATGTATGTGTGTTCCAGCTTCAATAGTTGTGTTGTATAGTATTTACTTTTGTGATATTCTTTGTTTGCTTCGTTCGTTTTATTATTTTATTGTGGCTGGTAAAGTTTAATAATAAATGTTGACTAAGTATTTGTTGTATTTAAGTAGTTTATAGTTAAATAACTAGTTGGGTAGGAGTGCTAGACATCAGGAACGCAGGTTGTATTTTTTCAAGAGTAGGCAAAGTCTTTATGCTAGATAACCTAAATTTGTTTATTTGAAAATATGTTTTCCTTACTTTACTGTTTGTCCCTGGTTTCTCGTCAATATTTTAATACTTTTTATTTGTTTGCTCTTATTATCATACTTTTCCATCTTCAACGTTGTCTCCAACTGGCATTAAGTAATAATCACGTTAACCTCCTTTGAGAATTTATGGAATTATGAAATATGTACGAGTATATATGTATGTATGTATATGCACGTGCGTTTGTATATTTTGTACATATTCTTATGTATGTAGTTATTTAACTACCCCACAGTTTTAAACGTAACTTTCAACAAGAGCAACTTTGAAGCCACCAACCACTAATCTTCAACTTTTAACTCGGGGAAGTTTTATGTTTAACTTGTCTTGACTAACCGCCGTTTTCTAACTTTCAACATTGTTACAATTCAGTTGATGATATAAATCTCCTCACCTACATCCTTTAAAGCCTGTTGAATTGCCACAGTTGTAATTTTTTTTTTTTTTTTGAGATCCTTTTGTATACTTAGAAAAGCTGGCTTCATATATTGCTTCAATCTCATTCGAAGCAGCCTTCGTTCAACAGTTCTTTGGATAGGCAAGTTGACAGCACGGCAGTCGCTTTGATTCCTGGCTTCTGCCGGTTCATTCGTTTCTAATTCTTAGTCTTCCGTGAGTTTGATCATGCGAAGATCTTTCTACATGCGAAGATCTTTCTACAAAATTCGTCACAAAATAAACTGACAGATTCCAAACATCTGTGAAACTTTCTTTATACCTTCCACTCTGCCGCAATAATAGCCGTGTTCTACACTACTCTATTCCAACTGTTTCTAGTTTGTCCCAAGCGTATGCAAAAAAAAAAGTAGTTCATATCCAGTTTGTTATATAATGGGTTCTTCAATAAGAACTTGGTTTTCGAAAAGGAGCATATTGAAATAACAGGGAAACTTTAACATTTTACTTGTTGAAATGTGAATAGTAAAAGCTTTAATAATTATTACAATGAATTCAATTTCTCCGGAAAATTCACTGTAAAAGTAGTGGATTTGTAAAAAGCTACATTTTGTAAAATTCTTAATATTTTCGTCCTTTTAAGAGAGTTATTAAAAATTTGGTTAATAAAATTGCCAAATTTGGACTTCTAAAAATCCAAAAAATTGTACGGAAGCTTCTTCCTGCTTAACGTGCACTATATCATCTGGAGGCATGATTTGGCATATACGGAAATGGAAATGCGGTTACTGAAGGAATGGTGAATACATCACGTTATCGCATGATGTTAACAACTAAATTCGGACCTGTTGTTGATGTTATGAATATGACTAACATGTGGAGGTGACAGTGCGGTGCCACATGTCAGATAGCCACTATCGCATAATTTCAGAAAATTCATCAGTTAATTGGCCGTCTCGAACATGTGATTCTTTGTGTAACTGTTGACTTTACACAGCCAATAGACTGGCTATTTTGCCATAATGTAATTAAAAAAGTTGATAAAATAATCGACATCTGTATCAGTGGTTGTGATGGACAATTGTCCATTATCATTTATCGTTTTTACTTGTTAAACTTTACCCTTTCCAATAAAATAAACATTTAAATGGAAATACTAAGTTTTTGTTGAAAACCCCGTTACCTTCGACTGTTCACCTAGAGTTATGTTATGTATTAATTTAATCGTATTGCTTTCATTGGGATATTATCACCTCTATTTATTATTTAAATTATTACATTCGTCCGTGTTTGATGCCGCACAATAGACGTCCCAAACAGCGGTTTATAAAACTTTACAGTCGTTTAGTTCAGTGGTCGACACTCAAAGCCACCAAGGGCTGAAGACAATCGGTTATTTACTTTTAAACTCAGCGAATATTCAAGTAAATTGTAAAATTTAAGTTTTGGTTATCCCTGATTAGTGTCTACATCCTAAGTCCTGCTTCTTTTTTTTCTCTACATTACTATCCATTTATTCATCCTTTGAATCCATGGTACTTCTATGTCCTAAGGAATATAAATTTGAATGGCAAGTCCATTCTTCTTTGTTGAGTTTATTTTGTAGCAGTTCGCCTGCAGTTTTGCAATGTAGTACTTTGAGTCACTCACCCTGTGCGATGTTAGCAATATGTCCTCTATGTACGCGAACTTCTTGGAGCTGCTATAAAAACGAGGTCCTTGATATAATGTCCTAACTAACAGGCAAGAACAGTAGTGAAAGAGAACATATCTTGGGCTTACTCAAGGAACAAATTTGGCACAATTGCCTATGAAGTATATTTTAAACCACCACACTTTTCTTATACATAATTAGTTTAAGAAAATAAAAGTTTAGGAAAATTAAAACATATTTTTTTTAAATTTATAATTTACAAGCACAAACTGTGAAGCTTTTTGGCTTATCTGTAGAAAACACTGGGAGTCTTTGGCGGGAATCGAACTCGCAACTCTCAAACTAGAGAACTAGTTCATTTTACCGAAAATAGAGAGTGACAAAATGAAAATGATCATGTTTCATGGGGTCATGAAGTCAATATCATTAAATTTAATGGGAAGAGCTTGTTGTCATGTTTTCATATTGAGCGCCATCAACAGTCAATTCTTGACCAGCCTAATTTTTCAAGACGTATGGTTCAATGATGACTACAGCCCAGAATCTCCACCAAACTGTAAAACATTGCGGATTTATTTGTTTTTCGATAATCACATGTGGGTTCTCTGATCTCCAAGTTCGGTAAGGTTTTATGATCAATAAAACTATCAAAGTTCAAACGTGATTTATTGTTCAGGATGGTTTTACCTGAACTTTTTTTATAGTCCTTTAATTCCAAATGAAAGATACATATGTATGTATGTAAGTGTAATTCATAATTCATAAGAGTTCCAGATATTTTAACTCATTCAAAGATATACTGTTTAATAGGAATTCTTTCTCTAGTTGGCGCCTGCACGTGTAAGCGGGCCTTACGATACGCCTTGATTAATATACACCTAATTCTGTTTTTACGCGGTATTTGCTTCAAGGAACCCCATGTAAAAAACCCGTGTAAAAAACATATTGATCGTATGCGAAATAGGTGATTGGTTCCTTATCTTTAAAACCGCGTATTAAAATTAGTGAAAAACAAGGATTTTTTTAAGAACAATCGTGCTGAATGGAATGAATGGTGTATTCCAAAATACATGCATGTTAAAAATAACAGTTAATGATCATGTGAGTATGTTGCTGAATAACTAATGCTGACAACATAACAAATTTATCAACGATAATCTAGTTCCCGAACTGCAGGGTAGTTATTTGTTTATTTATTTTTTCACATTATTTGCCAGTTTAGTTGTCAATGTTGATCACGTACATTACGCGGTTTTCTTTTACCCTTTTTACCACCCACCCTCGCCTACCAGTATCTCTTTCTTACATTTCCGCTTGCTTTCATTACTCAAACCAAATAACTTCTGTAGCAAGGATTGTGGTTGTTGTTGTTTTTTTTTTTATATTATGTCGCCCAATTTATAAATTGATTGCATTAAATTAATATGTATGTATGTGTAAAGTACTACAATTTTGTTTAACAGTCAGTCAGTCTTAGAATTTGGTCCTTAGCCTCAAGCAATACATGCTTATTTTCTAAACAAATTCGTTAATGGCAAATAATGAATGGGTTAAAGGATGACTAAAGTGAGAAAGTGAGTGTTAATATTAAATTGTTTATTTTTTTTATCGTAGCATTGTTTCTTAAAAAGAATTTCTCAAAATGTATTCAAACCAATTTATTTAAACTCATAATCATAACAATCATAATATGCAACTACAACATAATCAATTTAGAGAATTTTTAAATAAATCATAACAAATGAAATATTGTAGGCAAAAACACACTTAAGCAAATAAATAACCACCAATATAAACAAACAAGTAGAATAAACAATATGGCTGTCTGCTGTGTTAAATATACCGGAACTAACTTTAATATCCTTTTATAAAGAAAAGCAACAGCCATTCATTGAAAAACGGGTTGTAAATTTAATTTTATAATGTATTATAATTCGTTTGTTTGTCAAGTTATTGTATCGTTTTGCCAGTAGGTTGTTAGCCTTAAATATTTAATATTCATTTTTCAAAACGCTCAAAAACCTCCTGGTTTTATTACGAAATTGTATACGCATTTTTAAATCAACCAACAAAAATGGGAACGTTACGTCTGTTTCTAGCAGGCACATTGGCTTTGATGATGATGTTGTATTTTACAAGTTAAAACGTTTAAACATATATATAGTACATACGAGGGCGATTGGGAAACTTCTTAGCCTAGAACAGAAAGCGCGGTATAAACAGAAAAGTGTTTTAGAAACTTCCATCTCTGCTATGAACAAATGTTAAATTTCTTTTCGATCTGACAACTCCTTCATATAAAAACAGGTGTTCAAAAAAAAAAAAAAAACATCAGCGATTTGTTTACAATGGAACAAAAGCTTTAAAGGGACAAGAAATTCATAACGATATGTAGAATGTGTTTGGTGAAAGTGCTCCTTTATATGCAACAGTAAAAAATTGGGTTGCTGAATTTAAACGTGGATGAACAGAACAGAAATTGTAGCCAAAGTGCATGATATGGTATTAAATGATCGACGAATAAAAGTGCGTAAAATAGTTAATATAATGGGCATCTCAAATAATCGAGGCCATTTAATTTTGCATGAAGAACTACAAATGAAAAAGGTTTTTGCAAGATGGGTGATAACAGTCGACCAAAAATGCATAATAATGAAAATTTCTCAAGCATGTTTGGATCGTTTAACCCATTCATACCCACTGTTACATATACGTAACGTTACTGTCGCTTATATTTAATATAGATATGAAAAAAGAAGGGGAAGAACACAAACTTAATAGTTTTTTATTTATTGAGTAACTAAATATGTGTTTAAAAAACACAAGTAGTATTTTAGCTATTTTAAGTGTCAGTGTTGTGGTGTGTGGTTGTAGTGTGAAGTGTTGAATTTGAAAGCCTCAAAAAAAATTGAATATGACGACACGTAGTAGGTAAAAAAGTTAATTATTTATATATTAATTGTCTCAAAAAAAAATTCTATTAACAAACAAATAAAAAACACATCAAGTTTTAATTGTACAAGTGTAAAAACAATGTTCGAGGTTTATAGTGTAAGGTAGGAAGAAAAAAAAAGATTCTCCTGAATCTTCAACAGACTGATAATGTTGTCCACTGGGAGGTGCATCACCAACTGTTGAACAAAATTATCTTGGCTGTCGTCTGATGTCAGTTCATCAAGAAAATGAGTAGCTTCCTCTAATGTCATGTACCCGTATCTGTAATAAAATTTAGTTTTACCATAGAATCAACTGAAAAAACTACTGCAAAGTCAACAACGGCTTTCAAATTGTAATATATGCAAATTGACGTACCGGCTTCAAAAGTCCAATGAGAGCAAGGTAGACACTTTTTTTTATATTTTTTTTGGTATATGAGTCCACTAGAACCATCGTCTCAAAATTTCAGACTTCTATCTCTTCTACATCGCTGTGGGCATTAATGGGTTAAGGAAAAATAAAATAGATTTTAAGCGTTGTTTCTTAACTGCGGAAGAGACTTGGATCCACTACTATACTCCAGAGACAAAAGAACAATCGAAGCAATGGACTGAAGCTGGAGGAAGGTAAAACCAATTCAATGGGCTGGTAAGGTTATAGTTTTTTGGGACTCAAATGTAAAACAATAAATTCAGAGTACTATTGCAACATTTTGGATCAATTAAATGTAAAAATTCGACAAAATCGTCCTGGCTTACAACACAAAAAAAAATATTTTTTTTTATCAAGACAACGCACCAGCGCACAAGAGTGTTTTAATAATGGCTAAAATCAACGAAAGTACGAGTTGCTTGACCAACCACCTTATTCTCCTGATTTAGCTCCCAGTGACTTTTACCTGTTCCCAAATCTAAAAAAATTCCTAGCTGGCAAGCGTTTTACCTCAAATGAAGATGCAATTACAGTTGTAAACCACTGTTGAAGGTCTTGAGGAGATTATATTGAAAAATAAAAATGTTTTTGAAAAACTAACTATTCTCTTTCTTAGGCTAAAAAGTTTCCGAACCACCCTCGTATGTATTTCCTTTGAATTTTATTTTTATAATTTTAAATTATATTTTAAACAAAGAAATGTCACAGTTTTATCTTACATGTTTAAGGGAAGTCTGGCAATTGCTACACAAAGCTGACAGTAGATTAATGAGATAGTAAATTTATTAAAAGCCGGTACAATATATTTAAGTTTGATGTGGACACTTTTATATTTCTACTTATTTTTCAAAAGAGCCAACAGTTCCTTTAAAATTCTTTCAAAATTTACTTATACAACTTATTTTAGATCTAAATAACAAATTCCATAAATAGTCACTAGTTAGCTGCCTATCTAATGCTATCTGCTCCTCCTTAACAATAGTTGTGGTTTTATGATCAAAACAACAACTTGTTTATAGTTGCAATCATTACATGGTCCATTGGAAAACAAATATTACAATATAGTAATTTTCATTATTATCATTACCATTATTACCATGGCAATGTCCATCAGGCATTGAGGCGCAAAAAAAACAGAAAAAACTTACATTACAATTTTAACCATAAAAAGCCAATCATCATACAACAAAACAGCAATAACAAAAAATAATAGTAATAATCATAATAATGAAAGAGAGGGAAGAGAAATCCTTTGAAATGAAACAATCACCATCGAAGGATTACAAAATGTTCTGACTGCTGTCGTTGTAGCCAATTGTCGCCTTCGTAATGTTTCTTAAACACATTTCATATTTCATGGTTGAGAGATAAGGGCTCCTGCCAAACCTTCCAACCAACCCCCCATCCCCCACCCAAATACAAATATGTATTTTATTTATGTAATTTTTTGTTTGTTTATTTTTCCTAAAAGCCGTAAAATGTGAGTTTTTTTTTTTGGCTAAAAGTATGAAAAGAAATCAGGAAATCAGTTCATAAGAAGAAAGTGAAGCGTAAAAAAAGAACAATTCTTTTGATGTCTATTACTTGTGATGATTGTTATGATTATTGTGATTATTGTTTGTTTTTTATAACAATAATTATTATTATTTTAGAAGATTTTGGTATTCAAAAGAATGAGGAATAAAGTGTTTTGAAATTAAAAATGAGGAAGTTATAAAAATTTACGTTAAAATAAATTGTGTCCACAAAAATATTTAATTTACAAAATTAAGCCAAAAATTGTGTAAACAGCAAGGAAATCATTTTTAAGCAACTTTATTTTGTTAAAACCCCAACGATTTTTTATTGTTAATGATTTTTTATTATATTGAGTGGAATATGTAAAAAAAAAACTAATTCTGTCATCACAATAAAACCAATTCTTTGAACAAATGAAATTGAAAAACAAGTAAGAGTGTATGAGCCGAATCTAAATGACCACCACCAAATCACCTATTATAGGACGAACGTCATAAAATATTGTACTGTCAATTCTATTTATTATATCCTCCACCGCCACAAGCGGTGAAACTTTCATCTCTTCATCTGAGACCCAGCAAAGTATATATTTTCTTGATCCTTAAAAAATTCTAAGTCGAATGAGTTATGTCCGTCTGTGCAAAATACTCTCACTCCAAAATACTCAACTTAACTTAACGAAATTTCCAGAAAAATATTTCTTATTTTGTAGTTAACTTTGGTATTGAAAATCAGCAAAATCGGTATAGTAGAACCAGAGTTATGGACCAAAATGTGAAGCAACCTTCATAAAAATATTTGTTCGGACAAAGTTTTTTTTTTTTCTTTTTAAGAAAAAATATTAAAAACTTTGCCCGAACAAATATTTTGTTTAGAATAAATGGGTGAATCCACCTTAACCGAAATATGACTCAATGATACATAAAGCGTGAAAAATTATAATATCAATACAAAATTAAGCAAAAATAAGTTTTCATGTAATCGCAAACGAAATTTTGTTTAGTTCGGTTTGTCATTGACCCCATATAAAGTCCACTTATATACGTATAAAACTGGTAACGATATTGATAGCAGGTTAAAATTCGACAAAAATAATCCATATTGATATATAAATTATTGGGCTAAATTTTATGGTGGCTGGCCCAAAATTGTTCATAGCTTCCATATACGAAAAAATCATTAATCTTAATATATATCTTACAAATAGCGGTTCTAAGCCAAAACTTTACGCAGATCATTTACATATATATCAAAATCATACTGCAGAAGTTTATTAATTTCGATCCATATTGAACCATATCCCCCATATAAAGCCCTCTTCCGAAAATCACTTTAGTACTCATAAATCTTTTATAAATCACGGTGCCAATCCAAAATTTTATTCGTTTTTATACATTTACAAATTTGATAAAATCAAACTGCTGGATTTTTAGAATATTGGTACATTTTTGATTATATCTGTCATATAAATTCCACTTCCGAAATTATCTTTAAGACTAATATGTATCTTAATAATGTGTCTTGATCTTATGTTGAAATTCGACGTGAGATGTCCACATATGCCTAAAATTCTTTGTTCCAAAATTTAAGAAGATCGCCCCATAATTTGTCATAGCTGTCATATAAGAACCATTTCCGAAAAACAATTTAACCATCAAAAATGTCTAATAAATATCGAGTTTGAATCAACTTTTATACAGATCACAAATTTTAATCCAGAAATCATACTAATATCGGTTATACGGCAATTATGCTACTGGATTTTGTAGCTGTCAGTCAATAATTGGCAATAACTCCCGAATTAAGTCCACTTTCGAACATAATAAACAACCATACACCTCTTGTTAATAACGTAGATATTGGATTTAGAAGCTATCAGTACATAATTGGTCTACTTCTACTATGCCACCCATAAATCTTTTGTAAATTAATGTTATTGAGATCAAATTCAACCAAAAGAAGCCTCTTCTTAAAATTTGACCTTTACCTATAAACTTTTTCTTAATTTGTGGTGAATATGGAAAAATGTTCTTTTAATTTTATAAATTGTTAAATTACATTCAAGATTATTATCAAAATCAGACAAACTTATAAATGGTCAAAATTAGATAAAATTTAAAAACTTTTGAAATAAATTATGTTGTTCGTAAAATTGTCTTTTCTTTTTTGATTTCACTCACTAATTCAGCTTGTTGTGAAAACACTTACAACACATAAAAATAAAAACTATATTTAAAATAAAAAATTCTTAAGTTTAAACAGAAAATCGCCTTAATGTTCCGAGAAAAGTTAAAAAGTTAGTTCCAGCGTACAAACTCAACATAAATAAAGTGCATTCATGCTAATAAGTTATGACAGCATCCTTTTCACTTTAATACAAGAGTTTATAACTAAAGGACTCTTTACACACATCCATCCATCCATGCACACATACACTTTCGTACACAAAAACAAAACCATTATACTACTTAACACAAATTTGCTTTAGGAAGGAGTTGGTCTGAATGTGTTTCATTGCCAGAGTTTGTGCCTTAATGTGTGCAAGTGTTTAAGAAACTAAAAGGAAGAAAGAAATTAAGAAGTCTAAAATAAAAAGGAACTTTAAATAACAAAATAAAATGAAATGAAATAAAATGAAAAAAAAATGAACATAATGGAGTATGAAAAATGACTGCAGGAAATTACTTTTGTCGCATGAATACAACGAACGAACGAATGAACGAATGACGACGGTGATGGTGATGGTGATGATAATGACGACGGTAACGCTTGCAATGTTGGTGTTGAAAACCAAGAATATGATGAGTACAATGCTGATGATGATGATGAGTTGTGGCAATATGTATTTATGAATGGACGTTTTAAAAATTACAAAAAAAAAATAAAAAAAATAAAAAAACTGAATGCTGGTTGTGGGGAAATATTTAATAAAAGCAACAAAAGAACAAGCAAGATGTTTCAATTGTTCCTGAATAGACAGATATTCACACTTACACACCAACAACTACTTGCTTCTTTTATTATTCGAGTGGTTGAAAAGCTTAATAGTGGTCTTGAAACGGTTTGTTTGGGTGGGGAGTGTGAGAACTTTTAATGGAAAATTGTAAATAATAAAAAGAAAAATTTTAATTTCTTTTTATAAATGGCGAGAACAATGAATTCATAATTCATACTCAACACTTATTTACATTTTTGGTGAATTTCTCAAAAGAGTTTGTTATGAAAAGGATTTTGAAATAATTGTGCAATTTTTCAATTGTTTGAAAACAAAAAACAATAAATTTGCATTTTAAAATTTAAATAAATGTTTCTTTCCTTTTTTTTTAATATAAAAGCGATTTCTTAGAACAGTGAGACCGAATACCCATTGCCATCAGGGACCGAATGCGATGTACTTTATGTTAATAAAGTTCCTAAAAATTATCAAATATAAAATGAAACGAGCTATGTATGTATTTTAAGCACTCGTATCAATCTTAAACATCAAATAAGAAAATTAATTTATAATAGGGTACTTCCTCTAAGGAGATCTATAGCTCTATAAGGAATTAAAATTCGAGTTGATCGAGAGAATGGTCGTAATGGTTCTTATTGAAGACTTGTTGAACATTTTTCTCTAACCTTCATCTCTAAGAATAACCATGAAGAACTAATCGATAAAAATTATAACGCCTAAACTCTAGATTGATGTACACATTTACTTCATAATAGTGGTGATGTGAAAATGAATAACAACAGTAGAGGGAAGGGAAGGTAAGTAAAACAAATCTAATCTCGTGACTGGTTCTTAGTATGTGAAAACCGTTTTTAGTTGAAGGAAAGGAGGTTTAAATGTTACCATTTAAAGACTCTTAGGCCGGTCTCGGATCTAATCTGTACAAACTTTTTGTTATGTAATACAATAAATCATAGAAATGCAAATGACAATGTACCAGAATGTACGGAAAGACTTAAAATTAAGAAGCAAATTGTGCCAGGAAGCAACTGAAACAATTCTCCTGACAGGTTCTTAGTAGTTGAGACCTGTTTCTAGTTCTAACATTTTGATTTAAAATTTTATGCTACAGATTCTATGACATTTTAAATTTATTGTTGTTGCCAAATATTTCGTTATTTGTTTTCAAATAAAAGCTTGTTAGTGATGAGCACTTGAAGTTAAAACTAAGCGGTTTAGTTGAGACGAGAGTTTGTTAATTGTTATCATTATCTATCTTTGTACGATCTCATATTTAATCAAAATGAACTTTATATTATGTGATACAATCTCTGTAAGTTTTCGAAATAGAAATGGCAGAGTACAGGAAACAGCAATATGGCTTTAAATGCAATACCAATTTGTGGTTTTTCGAACTTTAATGGTGAAATTATGAAAGTCAATTAATCTCGCACAGATGGTAGCAGTCAATGACATTGAAAATTGTGTAATCTCAACTTGTCATTGATTTTATGATGGCGATAAACAGTTTTATTGAGATTATTAATGGACATATAAAAGACGTCAAACTATATTAAATGACACCTAAAACTCTGATACTAGATGTTATCTGTCACTAATATAAAAAAACGTGAAACTCAATCTACTAGCCGCGATATTTGTATGATTATTGGGATTCCGGAGCATTATGTGAAATAAGAAGAATGATAAACTATGCAAAATTGGCACCTTCAACTTTGTTAACATAATATCCTTTCAGAAATTCAAAATTTTAGTTACGGATATGGCAAACTGTCCAAAATTTAACTTACGGAGTGGGCTGGAACTAAACTAGCAGCACAATTCAAAAAGAAAATGAAACACTGGAATTCACAAATAAGCAAAATTGAGTAATACTTTACGCCTTCAATTTAATAACACAACTCCGTTACAGGAGTTTAAAAACGAACCTCAGGAATTAAATGTAACTGAAAATGTCATATATTAAAGTGTAATATGGAAGTACATTTTAAAATTGAATAGAACAAATCCTTGGATACAGTGATTATAATTGATTTGATTGAATTGGCTAATAAAGGACACGCTTGGTTTGAACCAGAGGTGGGTAAAACACATCTTATGATGTTTGTATTAGTGTTGGCAAACATGATACAATTGTACTTTTTTTTTTTTTGATACATTTTAGCCAAAATTTGTACCATAGTACTAGCACGAGTCATATGGTACAATTTGAAAATACTGTTGCAGCAAAATTTCATATTTCAGATGAAATATGTAGATAAATATATCATTTAAGTTACTATTTGTGTAATAGTGCAATGTAATAATGCCAAGAGATTTTATTAAATTGAATGAACATTTTGGTACTGATATCAATTTGATCTTTAAATCTGCATCTATAAGATGATTATTACGACAAGAAATTGTTGGTTGAATTATCGAACATTGGGAGTCTCTGACATATTAATTTGCATTAAATGATTTTGAGGCTGTTAGTTAATCAGGATTTCGAAATCTTTAGAAGTTAACCCTACTACATATTTCTTCTATTCTTGAAAAAATAAATTTAGTAATTTTGGAAATATAATCGAAGAATGCATGAATATCTATACAAATATATTTAACAAGGTTAACTTTTCGCAAATAAGCCGATACTTTATTAAAAAGAATATTTTAGATAATCGCGATAATAAACGCAAGTAATATTCTTAAAGATTTAAAAGTAGCCGTTTAATTAACTGTAAACAAATACAAACTAATCCCAAATCAAGATAATTACAGGAAACATTTTATTACGAAACGATACGAGCTCTGTTTCTTTGCATTAAAATAAAATTGTTAGAGTATCCTGTGGTAACTTTTTTCGTGGAACACTTGTGGCATATCGTTAACAAACCCTACATCTGGTAGTGTTTTTCAATAGAGACAAGTTTTGTAGCATTTATAATATCACCAGAAGTTAGATACTGATTCTTTGAAGAAGTCCTACGCCGTATACTTTTTTTGTCAGTTGCAATAAATCAATACCAAACGAGTATGACATTCCTTATATAAGGTAATGTTAAAAATGTTGCCATAAGATATATCGATTTTTCGCTAAAGTTTGTGCCTAAGCTTAATTATTATATAAAAAATATTAAAAATGGTACCGTGGAGGTCTAAAAAGTACATATTATTTATATAGTTGGTACGAAATCCAAAAACCCATTTTCCATCACTATTTTGTATGTGTGTTGGTTAAGCAAGAGCGCTTTGTGTATGAAGATAGAAATCATAAACAGCGTTGTCAACTTTGAAATTTCAAAACGCACCAAAATGGAGAAAAAACGCGCCATTAACAAAAAACGCATCTTTTTCCTTTCAAATGTTTATTGAATTAATTTGACATTTTTTTTTTTTTTAATTTCATAAATTCTATATAAAACTTTTTATCAACGATTATTATTAAAAGTAATAATAGTAAAAGCCTTTTTTTAAAATAAACGTGATAATTAATAAGCATTTAACCACTCACTCATTTAACTCACAATATGATATTCGGAACTGAAGTACTAATTGGTAAAAAGGGTTAATTTCAGTACATGTTTGTTACTTTTTTAATTTATTTTGTTTTCTACTTTAAGTACTTCTATTTGAATTTTTTCAATAAGTTTTTTTAGAGCTCAACTGGGACTCTAACCCTGGTTGTTCGTATAAAGTTTAGAAGACCAGACCATTAGGGTGTACAAGAATTTGTAATTCCATGTTTAAAATGTTAATTTTATTTTCAAACCTTTCACCTTTTTCAATAACCTTTATGTGACGAATTTGATAGTATGTATTCATTTATCATTTTCATCGTCTGAATTTCATGATAATGAATTATTAACAAAAAAAACTATATAAAAATATAGATTTCATCACAAAATCGACGAAATTAAAAAAACGCTCCATAAATTAACAAAAAAGCGCACCGCGCATCAACTAAGAAATTTTTGGCACAAAAAATTTCAAAAAGCACCAAAAATGGTGCGAAACGCACCAAGTTGACAACACTGATCATAAACGTTGCTTGCACAAATGCTAACCAGCAACTGATTTAAGTTTGATCTCTGAGATCGCAACAAAGCAAGAAACAAATGGTCATTTAAACGTCAGCAGAGTTTTTTGGCCAAGCACATGGGCTAGGAAATTTCAATTTTGGCCATGACTGGTTCAAATTTTCGGTCAAAAGAGGAAAAAATACTGTAACTTTATCAGTTCATTGAATTTAGTTCCGTTATATACGTATTGAGTTGTGCTGAAGGTTTTATAGATAATTAAGATTTCAAAGCATTATTGTCTATAGTAATTTCGAATGTTGACAAAGCGTACAATACGAAACTCTGTTGGCGGGAGACAACTGTTGATGGCAATACGCAAAAAAAAAACACTCTACGATTGCCCATGACACACTCTAATAATATCGGTAATAAATTACCGATATACATATGTATACTTATATGGAATTTCCTCTCACTGTGGTATGCAAGACATGCGAATAAGGAGAAAAAACATTGCAGCATTATATATATCTTGTACTTGGTTCTAGAGGTGAGACCAAAGGAGACTTCAGTTTTTAAACCAGATGGCAATAGAGTGATGTTTGAGAAGGAATACGAACATTTCTTTTCTACAATCTTCTTTTTTCGTTTACAATACAATAAATTTCAATACTTTCTGCAAATCCAAGGAAAATTAATAAAAACTTTTTGCAAATACTAAAAATTGTAACACATTTTGCCTCACGAAACTAGTTTAAAACCTATTTCACCATTTGTTTTCCAAATTCAATACAAATTGGCATTAAACTAATTATCTTGCTAGTAAACTTTTACCATAAATAATGTCGGCCAACAAAAAAAAAAAAAAACTGCTAAAAAGGGCTGAAAACAGAACTCTCTCATACCCATTTATAAGGGAAATTAACAAATTTTAGTTTTAGTTAAAGTATGGAAAATATTTGTGGTTTTCGTCAACAAGAATTTTAACGAGATTGAAATGAATTTATGGACTTAATGGAGCAACTATGGAAATCGAGGAAATTAAGGGATTTTTAGCTTTGCATTTTTAGTTTAACAAACAACATTACGTGTGGTTTCACATAAAAACCACAAAAACTCATTATGGATGAATTAAAGCAAAAAAGTAAAATGAAAATCAAACAGCAACAATGCTCATGGCAAACAAAAATGTTAAAATATTCTACATAAAAACCATTTATGAAGAATGTTGCCAAATAATGGAAAAGGAAAGAGGGTGACAAATGAAAAAAATAAACAGAAACAGGAAAAGAACCAGCATCAACACAGCAACACCCTGACCTTTTGCAAAAGCACAATACACGCAGACATTCTTGAACATACATACGTACTACATGCCGCTGCTCTGAAAAAGGAAACGGAAACATACACATACACACACACACACACACTCCAATTATGTAAAAACTATTTTTATGACCATTTTGCGTCACAACCACAGAACAAACAGGAAAATAAAATATTTGTTTCATTATTTTTATTCTCATATAAGATGCTTATTTGCTCACTCCGGGTATTTGTTTTATTTACATTTTCGGTTCTCGGCTTATCGTCATCAAATTAAATACCAAATCATTTTCTTATTGTTTCGTAATTTGGCTGGGGATTTGGAGACAATATTATTTACGTTGATTACATTTTACATGTTTTATAAACGTCGTATAGTGGTCTTATTATCTTATATGATAAAATCATAAAAATTGTTTATATATTTATGTGATACCTTGACATTGAAGCTAAAGTAAGTTCCGCCTAAAATAAATTTGTTGAAAAACATAAAGTTTTTTTTTTAGCTTAAGCTTAATTTAGGAATTTATATTTTAATGTTCCGCCTTTTAAGCAGATTTTCTATAATAATTTAATTGAATCATATTTTGCACAACTTATCGAAATTAACAATAGTTACATAACACTATAAAATTATGTTTATATCAAATGGAAGCCAATTATCAGAAAAGTTAATTGAAAAAACTTTTCATATTTTATTTAGGGAAAATCAACATTATGTAATTTTTTTAAGTTTTTCAAATGTTCAACTGTAAAAATGTATTATACATATATGTATGTATACTCGTATATAAGGCGATTGGGGGATTGTTGAAGTAGATAGGGCGACGAAAGACGGGCATAAGGGACTGTGAAAATGCGAATTGGATTCATCACAGTTATGGATGGGAAAAGGGCGATTGGGGGTCAACATCAACCTCCCTATTCGATGATATGGCCGAAATGTAAGTGTTTTTTGTTGTGTTAAAATTCCCTTGAAGAAATTTTTTTCGTGTTGCGATCCGGCCAAAGGGTTGAGAACTCTTCCCACGAGGTGATGCCGTTGAGCTGGCAGGGTAATCATTGGCCAGAGGACAAAACAGGATCGTAACAGAAATATAATTGTCTGTGGGAATCTTTATTTTTGCCTGAAAGAACAATCTTTGAGATTTACTTTTTAAAAATAATTGCATGCAAATGTTGGCAGCGACTACGCTGTCCATTTCACTAATCGTTGCAGCATTGCTACCGTTGTCTCAAGTAATGCTTATTTCTATGTCTTGGAAGTTGATAAAGATTGGATGTGATCTATTCGGTCGCGTCATATGCGTAAAGTTTTGCTTTATTTCTTTATATTGAAAAGCACACCAAAGCTTGTGGTGATTGTGTACCATCGGTTTCAATGTGCGATAGATGGTTTGTGCGATTCAGAAGTGTTAATTGTAACACGAGAAGACCAAAAATCCATGGAATTTGATTACTCCATGAAGATTGTTGTCAAATTTAACAGGAGCTTTTAAAATCATTGAGTTCTACTCAAGCAATAATTTCAAAGCATTTGCGATCAGTAGGGTTTGTTCAAACGTAAGTAAACATGAATTAAACCGAAGAGACCTTGAAATAATATTTAACATGTCCATCATTACTTAAGATGAGAAATATGTAGTTCTTTTATTACAATCCGAAGCGTATGTAACGCCCGGCCAACCAGACGAATCAACATCAAAGCTAAGGTAATGCTCTGTATTTGGTGCTGCTGAAATTTGGTCAGACCATTAAAGGAAACCTGTACCGAATGTAACTGATTCGTTGGAAGCGAACATTGGCCTGGTATCCGAAATTGGAAATGAGCAAATCTTCTGCTTCGGAATCCATATATTGCCAGAAAAATGGGAAGAGCTCATAGCTAACCCTGGCCAATACTAAATTTATACTGTACAAATATTTTAAAATAAAAACTAAAAAAATCCTGCATTTTTATAATATACATAATACTTTTTCGACCCAAGGATGGATGGAATTGAAACTGATGGAAATCGGTCCATTATTTCACCTGGCCCCTATACAAATGTCCTCCCGAAATTGGAGTTTACCAATCATAAATCTTTGAATTATGCAAACAAATTTCACCACAAATGAGTAATAAATTAAGCTAAATCACATCTACAAAGTTTGTCAAGATCGGTCCATAATTTTTCGTAGTTCCCATATAAGGCCTACTTGCGAAAATCACTTTAACGACCATAAATTTCTTAAAAAGATTGCTATCCAAATAAAATTCAACACAAATAAGTTTCATATATACAGAAATGATGACACCTAATTTGATATCGGTCCATAATTAGTCGAAACTCCCATATAAGACCCTCTACGTAATTCACTTTAACCTCCATAAATCTTTAAAAATTATTTATATCGAGATAAATTATAACATACACAATATTTATCTTCACGGAAGTGATGGGGTATAAAATTTTTGGATGAGCGGTCTATAATATTTAATATCTCCCATATAGCGCTCGTTTTTGAAAAACTGTTTTATATATATACTAGGTGTAGGGTATTATATGATCGGGCTTGACCGACTATACTTTTTTACTTATTTTAAGGAGAAGTAATACACAGGAAATTAATATGCGGTATAATTGCGTTACTTTCTTTGGAAAGGGAATAGGTTGAAGAAGTAAAGGTGGTGACAGAAGAAAGTGGCAGCGGCTGGGAATTGAACCTGGGCTACAAATACCAACTTATGCTTAATGATCAAATGCGCTAACTAATTAAGCTACAGCATGCTCGCCACGATGGTGAAGATTGCGCTAGTCGTCAAGTGGTTTTGTGGATTGAGAAATTTTAATATGATCACTAACAATGACGAAGATACACCTAGAATTAGCGACAAGATTCAAGCTAAGTAATTGTAGATATTTAATTATATGCTGTGACGCCAATAAATACCACACAATATGCAGTAGTACTGATATGAGTCAATATGTTGACCTTAAACATTTTTCATGGATTATACCTATATTCATGGTTTTTAGCTCTCAAAGGACAATGAATAGATCTGCGAAAGGATTGGATCGAGAACTACTGACTACCATCAGCATTCTCCTTTCCCGGTCATATATGCATTAAATTTACTCTTACTGAAGATAATTTTTAGAAAATCTGTCCGACAAAATTTAATTCTGTATGAATATTAAAGAAGTATATGGATTTAGCTAATCAGATTTGAAGCTCCTGAAGTCTTTATGCTTGTTGATCTGCAGAGAGTATCGAATCTCATAATTCCTAGTCTACTAAGATTTACTCGCATATTGTTTCTATTTTAAAAGTGGATTCTATGATTTTAGGACACGCAGTACATTATCTTTTCCCTATGAATATAACAACGAAAGAGAAGCTTAGCTTGAAAACCAGCTTATACTTAGGAGAATCTACTCAGTTTGTGGTTTATGATCAGTCTTGCCGTTTTTGGTTAATTTTATTTTCAGTGTATAAATGTGTAATTTTTTTTCATTTTGGTTATTTTTATTGATAATAAAAAATGTAAGAATATTTTATTTAGTAAATATCAAATTTTTTAACGTATTTGTATATATAAAAGAAGTTTTTTGTAATAAATTTCAAAAATATTTGTAACAATTTTTACAAATTTGTAAAAGTTTTTAGTCACTAAACAAACCTATTGTTTTTAGCAATTTTTATATGTTTCTTTTTTTATTAAAACTTGAATTTGTTATAAATGAAAGAATAAAAAAAATTTGCTTAATTTTTCTCCAATTTGGTTATTTTTTATTTCAATGTTGGTTACAAATTGTTTTTGGTTGTGACAACGCTGTTTATGATGTATTACACGCTCTCATCTTTTCTATGGAACATAGAATTGAATTCATGGCTGCAATTTCTGAAAAATTTTGACTGTAAAGTTGTTGGCTGTAACGATGTTTTTTCCTACTATTATGGAATTCAAAATTTGTCCAAAGTTTTAAACTACAATGAAACTAAACTATCGAGATCAACCAAAAAAAGGCAAGTGCGATTTTAAAATGAGTTTTTTGCAAATTCCTAATACTAATACTAAGAATGATTCGTAAATGGACTATAGTATAATTCAGGGATCTTATTTTCACGTAATCAGGATATCCAGGCAGTAATTCTGGGAGGAACGATATTACTTTCAATATACATATACGTTGGTTGTTTATTACATGATTGGTTGTTTATTTTAATGGATATGATTCCACACAACTCGAAGAGTTTAAGAAACTAAATCAAAACTAGATGCTATTGAGTTCACATGTATCGAATAGGTTTAAAAGGTTCTCCTCTTTGGTTCATAAAATCTAAACTGCTGTAGCTTAATTGGTTAGCGCATTTGATCATTAAGCATGAGTTGGTATTTGTGGCCCGGGTTCAATTCCTAGCCGCTCAAACAACATCAGTTTCTGATAATTATTAGTTTTCTTTCTATCCATCATAACTAATATTTATCACAGCGCCCTCCTTCGGTGGTATAGCTAGCATTCAAACGCCACCGAAGTAAAATAATTAAATAAAGGCTATAAAATCAAACTTTAAAAATAATGCGCCTACTCACCACCAGAGGCGCTGCAATGCTGCACTAAAACAAACATAATGCGCAATTGCAGAGTTGTGATATAAAGCTTTCTTCTACTTTCACCACCTTTACTTCTTCAATCTATCCTCTTTTCAAAGAAAGTAACGCAATTATATATAGGCGTATTATTTGCTTGAGTGTTACTTCTCCTTTAAAAAAAAAAAAAAAAAACTATGACTTGATGACTAAAGAGCTGGACACTCTTTAAGATGATTTAAAACTGTTTCCTACTTTCGATGTTTCCGTAAATCTATGACAAAAACTGCTGAAAATAAGATAAGCTTGACATTATCCTTGAAATACACTTCCTGTTTCTATTCAAGAGTTGTATAATATCTGAACTGTAGTTTAATCACAATTACTTAATTGTATTTTAATGAAACGGTTTAAAGCATATAAGAAATTTGTCTTTTTATTGTCTTCCACTGTAGTTTTAATTTAAATAAAGAACATAAAATTATGCACAATTTAAATAAGCGTTATAACATTTTAATAAGTCGATAAAAAAAAAAATCTTCAAAAAACCCAGACATGAAACATAAACAATTATCACAAACAAAAAAACAAACAGTGGCAATCATAAATACACATATTAAGCGCAGGTAAGAGTTATTAAATTATCAAATTAAATTTAAGTTAAATGACATTTTGCGGCAGAAAAATAAAACTAAGTGGAAATAAGCTGTGGCAACTTCTTACAAAGGTAAATGGATGATTATGAAAAACTAAAACTAGAGGGAACAAAAAAAAAGCCAAAACTTTTCCCAACAACAAATACATACTGATGACTTTAAAAAAAATGTAAAATGATTTAATTTTTCAAATAATTTGCTAGCAACATGTGTGTATTTGTCTATTTATGTATTTATTTATTTAAGTGTGTGTATGAGTAAATGTATGAATGTTATTTGTAAGTATGTATGTAGTTTACAACTGGCGTTACTAATTGTTTTGCTTAATTCAAATACCAACGATATGATTACTAACTGAAATTGTGTCTTAAACTTAAAACAATTTTTAATTTCAAATATAATTGTTTTAATATTTTTTTTTTTGGGTTTTCTTTTTAACTTAAACTTCAGTTACAAACAAATTCCCCCTGCAATTTTAGGCTTAAATTGTGTATGTCCTACTTTGTTGCTACAAAATACAAGCATGTAGTTCGTAATATGCTTTTATGAATTTACTTACATTTTCATAATTTTAAAATAGTTTTTGTTCGAAAACATTTGCAACACAAGTCTGTTAAGTTTATATAAGTTTAGGTTTTCTAGGGTGACAACTTTAGTTGATTTTCTTAACGCGTGCGGTAAAGTTGAATGAAAAGATAAAACGATAAACGAAACCGTTTCACAATTCACAATTTTGAAAAGCAAATAAAAATTTACTTAATTTTGTAATGAATTCTTTAGTTATTAATACAAACGTGTTGCTATTATTAATATTTTATCTATTTTTAATAACAATTAATGCTAAAGATTTAAAAAATGAAGTTACAACATCAGCTACACCCATCTCTACACTGCAGCGTTCAACTGTGGCTCGTGTAATTGTGGAGTCCGAAGGATTAACTAAGCGAGATGTAAAAACAACGGATTTCTCATCAGCAAATACGGTTGACGTTACAGCCAAAAGTTATGATCCACCACCAGAGTTTTATAGGTGGGTGGCAAATAAATTAATGAAAAATTATACATATTATAAGGATTAATACAAAAGTTCTTTGGTGTAAAGTAAAATTATTAAGCGAAAAAATTATTTTTTATGGTTTTTACAAAAACATGTTACGAGCAAAGTGTGATAACAACCATTTTGTAATCAGTCCGACTTTATACGACATGTTATTGTTATTTACTCAATATATTATATATCCTTGGGTCCTATAACAACTTTCTCTCAGTCAGTCAAATTTGCTGCGAGTTGCTTTATTTTCCTCCAGTGATCTAATATTGCCATGGTGGTTCCTGGTAATAACCTCCTGGTGGCGTATTGTGGTCTTATGAAACTTCGTAAGCATTGTTTGATGAACACGCATTGTTGCTGAGGTTTGAAATGTTCCTGGTTACAGAAAGACCTATTTGACAAAAGCGTTTAAGATCTTGATTTTGTATGTTTTAACAAGGAATTAGATGTCCATATGATACGAAAGATAACAAAGGATGGGTTCGCTTTTGAGATTCATAATAACGCATCTACACTACAGCTGCCTGTGTGTAGAAAAATACTTTCCAAGTAACACAGTGAATCAAATTCTCAAAAACCTTTCAAACACTTGCAGCATGTTGATGTCGCAAGCTCGCATGTTTCAACGTTGATTTGACAAAAGAGTTTAAGATTCTAATCTTGTTGTGTCTTTCCACGCTTTCCCAAGTAACACAGTTCCTAAAATTTTCAAAAATCTTTAAAGCATTGTGATGTCATATGTTGCAGTGTTGCAACATTCAAAGGCAAAGAGATTTGACTGGTAC
Organism: Bellardia bayeri; assembly: GCA_950370525.1. Classification (NCBI taxonomy): domain Eukaryota; kingdom Metazoa; phylum Arthropoda; class Insecta; order Diptera; family Calliphoridae; genus Bellardia; species Bellardia bayeri. The sequence goes on along the minus strand of OX493266.1, from coordinate 68,026,968 downwards.
AAAAATATTGTGTATTGTAGGCAAGATGCTGAAGCATTAATTAGCATTTGATATTAGGGATACCACATTCCCGTCGTCGTCGGGAATTTTGCAGGATCTTAGAACGATTTATTTTTCTTTTATCTACAAATACTTTAAGACCTTCTCTTATTTTTCTCGAATTGCTGAAGTTTAGCGGATATATGACGTAACTGTTAAGGTACGGTCACATTTGGCAAATATTTGCCGAAAAAGACGTTACCACGAAATAACATATATTCGAACTCGTTTATTTATTTAAAAAAAACTTTTCTTATTTAGGCCAAAGCACAACAAATATTTAATGTTAATTAATTTGATAATGTTTAATCTTGCAAAACTCTTTTAAGGGCACTAATACTAGAAATATCACGATATTTATTGAACGTGTAGCATGCAATATTGATGGATCGCGATCCATATCGCGGAATGGCCTAAAATATGAAATCCAGATCGCGGATCGTGGATCTCGTGATAAATATTGAACTTGTAGCATTTTCAGTCAGTAAAAAGTGACAAATAATAATAATTGTGTCCATTAAACTTAAGTGCGTATATTTTTTCCGATCCTGCAACCACTTTTTGCTGCAAATTTTTCTTTCCACTTTTTTCTTCAATGAAACAGCAAGCAAAATAGCTAAACAGGCTGTCTTTTGGTTTTCTCGCGACATTGATAAACGACCCGCACAGCATAAAATAACATAAATACTGACACGATAAATATTGAACATGTAGCATACGCTCGTAATCCATCAATACTTTAGAATGGATCGCAATCCAAATATCGCGATATTTATTGAACGTGTAGCAGTGCGCTAAGAGTAAACAACGTCAAACAAATTTGTGCTAAAAGTGGTTAAGCTTCTTTGAATAAATATTTGCCAAGTTTACGGTCACACTTTTTTAGAAAGTAGACATACAGCATCAGCGTATTCCAAACTATGGAATTTGTTGGTCAACTCACCATATTTGTCCTCTATTTTGTCGAGTAACATTGGATAATATGGCATCAAGGATGTAATAAACAAGCGGTGGTAGCAAACATCCCCATCGGGAATGTGAATAGACGTGAAGTTGGACCCATAAATGAAGACGCGACATCAGAAACCGAAAACATGGTAGAATTAACTATTACCTAACACAAATAATGATAGGACATGGACAGGAATAAACCTGTACTAGATGTGTACGTTGATGTTGTTCAACTGAAGTTTACACCAAACAAATGGTCCTTCAATCCTCCAAATGCGAAGAAATTATTTAATATTAAAAATAGACTATTGGAATTACACTGACTCCTGTAAACAGTGCCAGAAATGATAATATTCCAAAGTTTATAAAAGAAATGCCATCGAAAGTCCGAACCCCTAATCAAATGTGAGGAGGAGGAATGGGACCATTAAAAATAAATCGCGCATTGCAATAGTGGAGGCGTCTGCGATGCCTAACATATATAAATCGTACATTTCGATGATGTACTGGAAAGTGTTGCCAGAAAATTAATTTCAAAATATGCTAAAATTTTTATTTCAAATGTTACAAATATAAATTATAGTTTTTTCTAATTTTGTTCATAACAATTGTTGACTTGTTTTAATAGATTGCATTTCATATATTAATTCAAAAATTTCCGTGTTCATTTACTTACCACACCGAAAGAAATTTACTTGAAATATTAATAAAAGTTATTTTTTATTTCTACAAAAGTATTTTTTAGAGTAAAATAGTAAAACATTTTTCGAGAAAAATTTTTTTTTTTTATCAAGCAAAATATGCTAAAAAGCATTTAGCATAATTTTTGAAAATGTCAATGCATTTTCGAGAAACAAAATGCTAAATCTAGCACTGAAAGTGCTAAAATGGCAACACTGACCTAGAATGCAATTTACAGATTATTTAGTAAAGTATTTCATTTAATTTGAAAAGAGTGGTATGGGGTGGAATGGGGAAGTAATCGTAGAGCCACTAGTCTATGGCGCGCTATTACTACGTTTTATACTAATAAAGGATATTGCCTAAAAGTATATTGCCTATACTGGAGTAGAGCCCTAATAGGTATAACAATCTATGTTAGGGTATTTTAACAAGGACGACTGTCTTAAGACTTAATTTCTGTAGATTTAAATAATAGCAAGCTTATTTAAAATTCTGTGAAAAAAACATCATCTTCGTCTAACACATCCAGTCTCGCCAGACCTTTTTCAATTGGAAATGTTATTATAATATATTTAAGACTTATTTAGTGACTTGAAATTACCGGTACCCTTCCACAATTTAGTTCGCCTAAAATATTCAAAAAAGCAATCCTGGAAAGGATATCGAAGGACAATTACTCGAATATTTTACTGCACACATCACATTTGTAACACCTGGGTCTGGTCATACCCATATATACTCGTATTTGGTATTGTAGATGCTGTTTTTTATTTTTTCTTGCTGGTTTTAATTGTTTTTTGTCCAGTTATCTATTATTATTTATCTATATCTATTAAACAAGGTTGGGTTAATTCAAAAAAAAAAAAACCCAATAAACATATGAACAAGTAAGTCTATCTAGTTAATTTATATGCTTGGTTGTCACAATGTCAGTTTTGTTGTCAAATTGTCCAAATTGTTGGCAATTGTATGAAAACGGGTTGTGATATGGCGTCATCTATGTTTGCAATCTCATTAGACGCCATAGACAACCCGTTTTCATACAATTGCCAACAATTTGGAGAATTTGACAACAAAAATGACATAGTGAAAACCAAGCAATAAGGTACAAGTTTTATTTGAAACTGACGTTACACTTATGCTTTATGTTTGTGTTGATGACGCCCCTTTTATAATATGAATATTTATTTATAATTTATTTAAAAATTATAATACGTATATAATATTCATGTTTTTTGGAATTAAGTACATGAAAAAACAAGTGCGTTACGAATTTGAAAATCAAAACATCTGTCAGGCGGAGGGCTAAAGGAGTTTGACAATTGGATAATTTTTCTATTATTAAATTGTTTACGTTATCTACGTGCAAATCAACCTCTTCACTTCCCTAAAACTTTCAGTATTGTAATCAAAAGCCTTTTATGATTATCAACTTTAAAAACCAGAGTAATCCTTTATTTTCATTACATTCATATTTATTAAAATTTTAATTTAAAATATATCACAGATAGATTTAAACCATAATCCACAATAATTCAGATGATATATTAAATACCATATTCCCCATTGTTTGCCAATTTTACAGAAATCCTTTATCAATATCACAGTTTTTTTTTTTTTCTTCCAAAAATCACAATATTTGCGGTCAATACACACACAGAAAATCCAAAAATATTTTTTTTCTAAAACTTATTTCCCCAGTTATAAGTTAAATAAATTTATGACTATATGAAATAATAGCAGACAACCAAACAAATAATCGAAATAAACCTAAAATACAAGCAATATTTTCATTGTCGATAAAATGTTAGGAATTTGCAGTGAGTTTTAACTAATAAAAATATAAAACAAACTAAAGCTACAACTCCTTCTACTCCCAAAAAATAAAATAACACAATAAAAATATAAAACATGAATTGAACATTCTTTGCTGCATGTTTACTGCAGGCAAAAACAAAATAACCAAAACAACATTCCTAAAAACATATAAAACAGATTATTAAAAGTGCAAAGTTTAAACGTTACACAAAATGAAAACTTTCACTAAAACTACTCCATAAAGGGAGGAAAGGCAGCAAGGGGTTTCCTCCATCTTTAACAATAATTTTAAAAAGTTATAAAATCCTGAAATATTTTTACAACCTCCTGAACAAACAACTCAACCGCTTGGAAACATTTTACAAACAAAACCAAACTGTGCAAAAAAACAAAACAACACGGCAAGAGTCAAAAGCATAAAAACATTTTTGAGCAAATTCTATTTTGGCGATAGAAATCTAGGGAAATGTTAAAAGTAAAAATGGCTAAAAAGGACTAAAAGCAACAAATTATGAACAGAATGTTTTTTTTTTTTTATTTTGCAAATCCATTGACTTTTGCCAGTGCATGAGTGAGTAGGTGACAATACAAAATTAATGTTTAAAGGTATGAATTCTTATGATTAGAATTGCTGGAAATTTAGCCCCATTATTTTGTAAACGTTTTCTTATATCTCTATATTAATTCGATCGGTTTGGAAAAAAAACTGAACGTGGTCTTTTTTAACAATATAGAAAAAGTTTTTGAATATCTCACCTAAATTCGAATGATATGTCTTACCACTCTTTGTTCATTTGGAAAATTCTCTTAATCATACTTGACACTAATTTTTCAATCTACATGTGTCAAGCTTATTCACTGATCACTATAAATAAAAGTATGATGTGCTGTAATACTTAACTCCAACAATCAGCCACAATGATAGTCCTGGAGAAACTCCTGCAGTGTTCTTTAGAAACTCTTCAATGACCACAAACAGTCAAGCTATCCTTTGGTACTCTTTGAAATACTACAGACTGCCAGTAACTCGACTTTAGTTAAGGAACAATCAAATTCAATTCGAATTTAATATAATGAATAGTTCAATCATAAACTAGAATAGAATTTTCCACAATTTCTTTGAACTAAGCAACACAAAAATAACTTGTTTTATTCAATATGTAAAAATCAGTATAATGATCAAATTATGATCTTCAAGAAATTCATATCCAGCAAAAGATTTAAAAATAAAAAAAATATTGTTGATTTAATACAAAAAAGTCAAATTACTTTCGTAAATACCATAAACATATTTTTACATGGCAATGAATTCATCCATTTAGAGTCTTGTACCCAGTACAGGGACACATTTTCCACACAATGTCATCATGTGTTACTGGACTTTCATGTACTATATTCACATGTATTATCAGTAGATCCTTTTTACATGCGACAACAACTTTCTAGTGCTCCGGTAATTTACGTGACCATAAGGGAAATACCAAAAACAAATTTTTGCATGACTTAAAAAGCTGTCAAGGCAAATTGTTTTAGTTTAACCCTACGGTTTACTATGCACGTAGCCATTGGTTTGTACGAAAAATATTATGAGAGAAGTTTCTAACTCGAAAAGGAAACTACAGGAGGCATATAAGTGTTCCAGAGTTTCGACCTCCTATAGGCAGTGAAGTGCCTTGGAACTTCACGACATAGATTAAAGAGCATCTTACATTCATCATTCAATCTTTAGCACAATGATTCTTTATCATTAAAAATTGTTTTAAACTTTTTTTTTCAACCCCCCGAAAAAGAAATTTATTCGGAATATATCACACGTTTGTTTGTGCCGACAATAGCTCATCCAAAAAAGTAGGGTCTCTTATGTAGACAACAAATAAAACTAATAAAAATAAAAAAAAAAGTATTTTCATGACATTGCATTAAATTATAGCATTAAATAATAAGTTCTTTACTGAGAAATAACTTCAATAAAAAAAAGAGACAAATAATTTCCTTTTCATAATTATTCTTCTACTTATAGAGGTCCTGGTTCAACAGGTCATTTCATATCAACAGTAGCACCTCCACACCACTACAATAATAATAATTATAAACCTTCTAATGGTTTTATATCCAGGCCCGTAGCATTTCCAGACACTCACAATGCCAACTACAACAATAACAACAATCATAACAAATACAATGCAGCTGTAGGCGTTGGAGGTGGTGGGACACACGATAACAGCGATGTACATACGGCCAACAGTTACAATTCTTGGCAACATCTCAAAGGAAAAGTGGGAGTGCTGTTGAATAAAAAAGGCGCTCTGCAGGACAGAATCAGCGTGGGTAAGTGATATGAATGCGTAATCAAGGCAATATGCCAGCATACACATTCACTACACCTCCGACAAACTGCAGAATTTACATTCGGTTTATTTTCTTTTCTTTCTCTCACAATCGACCCCTTAGGACATTATGGTACATCAGAGCATGGCGGCAGTAGCAGCTCTAATGGTGGCTATGCATATGAAAGTCGTCCTTATGGTGGAAAAGAACATCATGTAGAATACATAGCAGCCAGTCCACACTATGGTGGCAGTTTACATTCTACTGCCCATACGGGTGGCTATTATGGCAGTAGTGCTGTAGCAGAAGGCATACCATTCGATGTTTATGGTAGTAAAAATCACTATTCAGGTTCAGATGGTGGCGACTATGCTACCTACTCCTACTCAGAAGGACATGAACCAGCTGTACACAAATCCCATCCAGACATATCCCCAAAAGTCCTTTTAGCCAAAAGCTTTCTCATACCTCTGGCCAGTGCTGCTGTTCTGGGTATAGCTGCTGCTTTGGTCAGTAATCCCCTGCTATTGCAATTGGGCACTGTGTCTGGTGCGGCGCCGGGTGCTACTATTTTGGGTAAACGTAAACGAAGAGACTTGACAACTTCCGCAGCTCCTAATGACAAAAGCACTGATAGTTTAGATTTAGCTTTAACTTCGGTGAAGGGCAGGGGCAAAAAGGATTCAACATTACTTCCTTATCGTGGCCGTCATCAACGACAACATCATTGACATTTTGTGCGTATGTACATAAGACCAACACTTTTACTACAATCTACTACAACAAATTCATTGAAAGGCCTAAGAAATATCTATAAATTGAAATTCTCATTACCAGTCACAATCATACAAACACACTACAATCCAATTTATAGAGATACACAAAACAAATCCTCTAAGAAGAAACACGCTAAGATGGGAATGATAACAATAGCAGCATTAGCGAATACACCATCAGTCAGTTTTATTGCTTGTGACTTTTACTTGTTGTAGGAAATTATTTAAATGTCCACTTGGATTAAATTGTAAATCTATTAATAAACTCATATAAAATTCATTTAGAATTGGTTTTACTCATAAGTAATGTTAAGGTATTAAAAAAAACAAGTAAGAAAGTATAGTCGGTCAAGCCCGACCATATAATACCCTACATCCCAGTATATGTATAAAACAGTTTTTCAGAAATAGGCGTTATATAAGAGATATAACCTATTATGGACCGATCATCCAAAAATTTAGTGTCATGATTTCTGTGAATATTAATATTGTGTATGTTAAACCTTATCTCGATATAAATACTTTTAAAAGATATATGGAGGTTAAAGTTGATTACGGGAATGGTTTATATGAGAGATTTGACTAATTATGGACCGACCATTATAAAATTAGGTGTCATTATTTCTGTATATAAGAAACTTATTTGTGTCGAATTTTATTTGATTACCAACATTCTTAAGAAATTTATGATCGTTAAAGTGATTTTCGGAAGTGCGCCATATATGGGAGCTACGACTAATTATGGACCGATCATAACAAAATTGTACCGTATTGTTTGTATACATATGAGATATATTTATGTTGAATTTTATTTAGATACCAACAACAGAAATTTATGATCGTTAAAGTGATTTTCGGAAGATGGTCTTACTATATGAGAGGTACAAATAATTATGGACCGATCATCATAAAATTGTACCATATTATTTCTATATATATGGAATATATTTGCGTTCAATATTATTTAGATACCGACATTTTTGTGGGAGTTATGCTCTTTAAAGTGATTTTCGAAAGTGGGCCTTATATGGGAGCTACAAGTAATTATGGACCGATCTTCACAAAAATTTTAGATGTGATTTAGCTCCATTTATTACTCATTTGTGGTGAAATTCAAACATTTATGATCAGTAAACCTCAATTTCGGGATGACATTTGTATGGGGGCCAGGTGAAATAATGGACCAATTTCCACCAGTTTCAATTCATTGCGACCTGTACTCTGTGCACAAGCTTTACATGGACAGCCAGCCAGATGGACGGACGGACGGACACATTCTAAGCTTAACCCGGGGTTTACACATGCAAGTAACAGTTCGAAAAACTCAATACACTCACATTTTTTACTAATACACTTACATTTTTTTTACTTGCAGAGCTAGTCAAGTTTTTCGAAAAAGTTTTCGTATATAATATGTACACAGCACTTGCTAGCAAGTACTTGCATGTGTAAAGGCAGGGTAAAAGTAATGTCAAAAAAATGTACCTAAAACCAGGGCTGGGCAGTATTTGAAATACGTATTTTGTATTTTGTATTTTAAATACATATCAAGCAAGTATTTTGGATTTTAAATACATATCCTCATAAAAAATGGGAGTATTTTGTATTTTAAAAACATAGTTTACAAAATATATTTTATCAGTTTATTGATGGTTGTTTGCATTTTGATCTACCAAAAACAAGAATCGCTAAATAACGTAACTATATGTACAAATTCTAAGAGTTGGCATCACCGCAATTCAATAAAAATAGTGTATTTCGTAATTTTAATACATATGTACATGTACATGACCTGAAAGTATTTTGTATTTTAAATATATAACCAGCAAGTATTTTGTATTTTAAATACCGCAAACTATGTATTTTGCCCAACACTGCCTATAACAAGTTAATTTGATTGTATGCACTAAAAGGGAGTTCCCCTAAATATGTGCTATTTACAACTGCTCTGACCCGTAATTTGCTTTTATCAACAAAAAGGGAATTCCCCTAAATTTGTGATAAAACATTATGTATGTTTAGATTTAAACAAAAAAAAATTTATGCCTAAAAGAATTTGAATCGTGCTGAATGGATTAAAATTGGGTAAAAAAATTAAACATTTGTTTATTTTCACACCGTGTTAAATCAAAATCGTGTAAATAAAGACCGTGTAAAAACAGAATTAGGTGTATATACATAGGTAAGGTCAAACGCAGCAAACATAAGTAAAAATGCATTACAACATAGAACGGCTTAGACAAAATATGCAAAACAATTCACAAAGAATTGTTAACCGAGAGTTGCCTTATGAAAAGGGAACGAACACAAAAAATGGGTTAATGATGAATTATTTAAAATACATTATGCAATTTAATAATATAGGGGAAAAAAATTTAAATAGTGCTAAATTAGTCATTGGGGTGCTATTGTACTTTTGACTCTCAAATAGTGGGAAATTGTACCAACTTTTGCATCCCCGGTCTGCTTCCTTTGAAATCCCTACAATATAAACCAACGAGATAAATGCTTTGCAATCCGGTGAGATAAGGAATATAATCCGAAGAGCAGTGCTGCCAGTATTTTTTTAGAGCTTATCCCCATATTTGGATTTGTCAACCCCAAAAACCCCCAAACTGATTTTTTTTTATTAAATTTTTTTGTAAAAATAACATATTTATTTAATAAAACTAATTTTTAGCAATAGCTATATATATTAATATTCAAACTAATTTCATTTGTAATTATAAATCTTGTAAAGAAAATATTACACATAATTTAATATACATAAATTTAGCAAAAAACAAAATTATAGAAATTTCCATCATCATGCAATGTTAGATCATTAGCTTAATACTAAATAGAAATAAAAGAATGCATTCAATGTTATGATGGAAATTTCTACTATTATGCAAAGAAGGGTTAAAACGTCAAGAGATGAAGAATTTGTTTTAGTTAAATAAATAGTTTTGTCATTTTAAATCTGGTTAAATAGACAAAGCTCTTTAACGCAGTGATATTAATCTCGCTAATGTTTCCCTTTTATTTATGCTCAAAGAGATATCAAGTGATCTGGTAAAATCTCTCCTTAAAAGAAACCAAAAAAGAAGGATGATTTCCTCAACACTTTGAAATTGTTAAAAAAAAAAACACAAAATTGAAGACTGGATTTGATAATGAGATCGAAATGAATTAAAAACGTTGATTGCAAAACGAATGAAAGAATGAATGTAATTTAAATATTTAAAATCCCCCCGCAACACCTAATAATGTCTGTCATAATAATATGGAATAAAATATTGATTAAAAATAGAATTATTTGTTTCAGAGATTTTTTAAGTAATCAGCATACAAGAATTTGCTAAAAATTTTGTCTACAAACGAGGTAAACGATGGTTTTCGTCAGCTTCATATATTGGTAACAAAATTAAATCAAGATTCCCTTTACTATAGATGCCTTAATATTTTTAAAAAGCTTTATCGATCGATAATATTCTTTTGCTTTTAAATTAATATAGAAATTAAAGGTGAAATGACATATTATTTTTGTCAATTTAACATTTCAAAATAATGTTATTATGTGTTTTATTTATTAATGGTTTATAAACTTTAAATCAATTTAAAATTTTTGTTTTCCAACATACATATTTATATTTAACATATGTAACTTTTTGAAATACTAAATTGTTATTATTTATCAAACAATTTGTTTTAATATGAAAAAAAAAATCCCAATCCTGGGATTCATTCAGTCCCGTTTGGCATCCCTAGTTTTTTTCCACACAGAAAAGCAAGACCAAATAGAAAATCAGAATACGTATCAGAACGTTTGTATGGAAGGAGAAGGAAAGTCAAAAAGTTTGGGAACATCAAAATTTATATGTACCAGTATGTATGATAAGTAGGTACTGAAAATGTTTTCAAATTCAATATTTTTCCCTAATTTTATTACGTCTTACTTTAGTTTCTCGAAATTAGCTGTATATGGAATATGGCTATGGATTTTATAAAAAGAAAAAAATAAATTCAAAATTTATTATTTAAAATTTTTAACAAAATTCCTACAAAAAAAAAAAGAATTTTTCCAAGCTTTGGCAACAATTTTTTGAAATAACAGTTTAATAAAAACTTCAACTTCAGTAAAGCAACTAAAACAACTTTTTTAGCTTTTTAACCAAAATATACATGATAATAAAACTTTAATGTAGTTGCCATATTCTTGTTAAAAAATCTAAAAAAAAAAATATCAAATTCACCAACCTTAGACAGCAACTGCAAAAATTCCTTCGTTAAAAAACTTCTCATTAAGCTTTCGTTGTTTGGCACCAACACAACTACAACTAAAAGAGGACGAAACACACACGACACTTTACAACGACGTCACTAGCGACTTTGCATAATTTTCTATAGACAAATACAACGCGAATATCATAGATTCGAAGAATTTAACACTTTTATTTAAAAAAACCAACATTTAATTATATTTTACAATAATTTTTATTTTAATTTAAGCACTTTTTACAATTATTTCTCTTAAGTAAACCGCGCACGAATTGTTGAAGCGACCGTTTTCGATTCGTATTCTCATTAAACTAAAAAAGTGTCAAAGAATGGGATGCAAAGCAACAAGTAGGAACAGAGTTGCATTTAAAGTGGGGAAAATGATTGTCAAGTATAAAATGTTAACAAGTAAATTGTTGTGGAATTAGTTAGGTTAAATAAGGTAACGGAAACTTTTTTACAATTAAACGAAAAATATCCAAGATCTTAAGTAAATGTGCCATGAAAATGTGTATAACAGTTGTTTAAATACATGTTAAATGTTAAAGGTGGTTTTAGACGGTGTGTATTTTGCAGTGTACTTGTTAGTTGTACGATACATACATATGTAATTGTGCATGTCTGTTGAAATTGGCAATTTTCAGGCAGTTTATAATTTTTGCTTTCACACGTCGGTTTTTAGTTTCATCTGTCATTAACCATCATAGAACACAACAGCTGTTTTTGTTATGATTATTTTCGCGGGAGTTTTGTGTTTTTGCAAATATATAAATGAAATAATTGTAACTTACAGCAATAATGCTTCTATAAATTATAAAAATCAAAAAATTAAGCAAGAGTTAAAAAGAAAATGTACCATATGGAGCCAAAAATTTTTATATTTAAATTAAATAAAAATTAATATGTATAAATACGTTTTCAATAAATATTTTAATGCAAATAATTGTTTTGTTTAATAATTTTTTTAAATATAAATTTGCTCAATCACAGCACTATGTTATTGGCGCCATAAACAATTGACTTGTATAACAGCTGGTTGCAGGTGATTTGCCATATGAAAATAGAGCATGCCCTAATTAAAAATTTTACATTGTAAATGCAGGCTGACATTTGCAGAAGCATTTTTTTTTTGCTTTTACGCGACGTGTATGCATTTTGCAGTAGAAAATTTGACAAGCACACTGTAAAATACATACCGTCTAAAACCACCTTAATTAATATCTATAGCTATATATAGACAATACATAAGTAAACTTTAAGCAAATTATAAATAAAAAAAATATATTCAAAATATGTCTTTTATGTCAAAATAGGGAATAAAAATTTGTCTCATAATTTTTAAATACTGCGAATATTCACTTAAACATCTTTAAAAATGCTAATTACAGCAAATTTCGAACCACCAGTACCACTGGTTAAAGATTGATGTTTGACTGTTGGCTAGCAGGTACCACAGTGGTGCAGAGGTTAGAACTTAAAGAATTCTGATGAAAGCATGTGGTGATTCTTGAAACATGTAAATTCAACCCAGGTTCGATCCCCAGCTCAGCCAAGAAAATTATCAATAAAGATTTTAATGAAATTTCATGTTGTGAAACAATTCCTACCTCCAGTTAATTTAATGAAATTTAACCACCTGCCCCACGATGTCGAACGATAACTTAAGACACAAACTTTATTGTGGAATAAACAAATTTGATTGAGTCAAAAATAGATACGATAAAAGGTTTGTGTCTTAAGTCTTATCTAAGCGAACGTTATCGTTCGACATCGTGGGCCAAGGGGTTAATTTAATGAACTCATGCCTAACTAAATAAATATATCATCTTTAAAAATTTTAAAAGATGTCCGTAAACATGTTTTATTACAATAAATCCTAATAGTTGTGGCCAATAAACTTTTTCCGAATTAAATTAATATTATCGAGCTTTGACAATAAACAAATTAAATTGTGCATAATTAGGCATAAAATCTTCATTGAAATCTTATAGTGCATTTACAACAAAACAGCAACTACAATATATTCATTGAAATTGAGAATTTAATTTTAAATTCGAAAATTTCCCATTGAAATTAAGAATATTAAATCGAAAAAAAAAAAAAAATCTCAATTTTATTTATAGTTCTCTCAATTTCATATTTCAATTGAATTTTTCTCAATTTCAGATTGCAATTCTGAATTTTTACCATTGAACTTAATTTTAATTAACTGGCTTGATTCGTACTTGGCCTTAAAAGTTAAGCAGTTCTTTTGGTTCGACAAATGCTATTAGTACGAAATTTGCTTCGTTGTTTCCAATTTTCTAAAATAATTGAACATTTTTCATTTTATACCAAAAAAAGTTTCCGTTTCCTTATTTATTTCAACTAATACCACAAGAAAATCTAAATTTTGTACTTGGCAACCTTTTTTTGTTTTTTAAATGCAACTCTGTTCCTACTTGTTGCTTTGCATCCCATTCCTTGACACTTCTTTAGTACAATGAGAATACGAATCGAAAACGGTCGCTTTAATAAGTCGTGCGCGGTTTACTTAAGAAAATAATTGGAGAAAGTGCTTAAATTGAAATAAAAATAAGTAGAAAATTTAAATAAGTGTTCGTTTTATACAATAAAAGTGTTTAATTCTTCGAATCTATGAAATTCGCGTTCTATTTGTCCAAAGAAAATTGTACAAGTGACGCCATTTTTAAAGTGTTGTGTGTTTTTAGCTACATATTTCATTTAGTCAGTAAAGTAGGTAAGTAAAGTTTTACATATGTATGATAATAAAGTTCTTTTTTAACGAAAATAAGAGTGAGTTGTATTTTTGAAGTTTAAGGTTGTTGAATTTGCTATTTTTTAGTGTTTTTAACTTAAATATGGCAACTACAGGGTTTCAATTCGTTATAATTTTCAAGTTAAGAATTAATTAAGATTTTGATAATTATTAAAGCTTTAGGTCTTTTTTTATAAAATATTTAAATTTTTTTCTTTGAGTAGCTTCTTCAGGATAAAAAAAAAAAAATTTATTTAAATAAAAATTTAAATATTTTATAAAAAAATGTTATCCGATATCTGACACCATTAGCGGAAACGGCGACCTCGTGTCCATTTTCAAAAAAATAAGGACCAATTATCCTTTCCGATGAAAACCGCACAAAACCGTACACTTAGATGGATGTAATTATCGCTTTTAAACTACTTTAGGATTTTACGTAGCCCATATCCAGCAGTTTTGCTTATTAACGAACCCACCCATGCACATTAAAATAATGACGATATGCACGATGAGATCGTTGATTTGAAAAATAAAGCTCAACAATTTGGGCACATTGTTCAATTGAGTACTGCTCCATTTTAAATTCCCCAAGTCTCCTTTGCAAAATACTGAAAGGAAAAGAAAAATATAATAAAAAAGTTATAAGCAATTCAAACCCCTTCGGTAATTTTGGTCCACCTTGTTCATATTTAAAGTTTTACTAAAAAGATAGATATCCATAGATAAAGATAGATTGGTCACAAAGCTTTATACGAAGTTGTAGATAGTTTCTTTATTGTATTGAAGTTTTATTACAAAATATTATTTCAATTGTAGGTCAAATAAATAAAATACCGGTAGCAAAAGAGCTTAAATTTTTTAATTTTCTTTTTGTTGAATTGTAAACATTTCATACCTTATTAATCGAAAACTTCTACAGAATCGTTCGCTTAAAAATCATGTCATTAATTCAATCTAATAAAATGTTTTTGTATAAAAAATGTTTAAAAATTAAAAAATAAAAATGTGAAAAATCTACTTGAGTCTCTACTTAAAAAAAGTTCTTTGAAGGAAATTAAAAAAGATATCGGCTGTTTTCATAAACGCAGTATGCAATGCAACATTTCATTGCATAGAGTTCATAATAGCATTTAGAAATATAATTAAAAAATTGTTGTTTTAAGATTATCTTTAATAGTCCAATATCTTTATATTTTATGTGATAAAAGTTTTTAAATTATATTCTAAATGCTATTATGAACTCTATGCTATGAAATGCTGCATTGCATACTGCGTTTATGAAAACAGACATCGTTTATTAAAATTTTACCCGTTTTTTACTCCCTAAAAATCCTTTTTAGTGGAAATATATAGGGAAAGAGAACGTACATTCATTCTGCAGGTGTTTGGGCTTTACGATAAATTTCTCTTAAAATACAACTAATACTTACTAATTGTTTTACTTTGACATCAATTGTTACGTTTTTACATTTTAAAATTAAAATTATTTTCTATAAATAAACCAAATTCCTTTTAATTGCAAAATAAAAGCGTCAAGTAGTTTAAAAAAATATAACAAGTCTTTCTTATTAATTCAAATGTACAAAATAATTCTAATACTTTTTTACAATTTACTTTGACACACACTTATATAATACGATTTAATATCATCATCTAAATGAGTAAATATGCATAAGTAATTGTATATTTTGCCTGCTAGTTTTTATTATAATTATAATTATGATAACAAACATTATTTTCAATACAAAAAATAAATATTGGAAAACAATAGTAACTCCAACAGACTGTCGTTTAGTCTAATAAATAAAATAAAAAAGATAAAAAGGGCTCAAATTTATAAAAATATATATACATACATATATAAACATTCATAAAAGATCTGTTAAAATTATAATTATAATAAGGAATGACATTTCTCCTCAAAAAAAGTTCCATTAAATTGGAAATAATATATGAAGCTGTTTTGAAAATAGATCACACGAATTAAGCTGTGAGCCACTGTAGCCCACCCACCACCTTACTTACACTCTTATATTGTATATGTATATGGAATTTAATAAAGAAAGCTTTTTTGTTGTTTGTGTTGAGAAACGACAAAACTTTCAATGACTTTCTTAATTTGATCGCTAATTCAGAAACCACGAAGTAAAACTGTAAAAAACACATAAAATAAGCGAAATCGGAAACGCAAATCGTTATGCATTTTTTTATCCTCTTTTCAATTTAGTTATATTACAAAGATGAAATAAAAAAAGACAGACAACTAATTGGAAGCGAGCGACTGCTATTAAACAAATATTTTAAGTTGTTTTTTTTTCAATAAAAATTTCTTTGATTTTTGGTATATATTATTTTTATTTTTGTTTAGAAAACCAGTAATTTGTAGTAAAGTTTAATATAAACATACGAAAGAAAATCACCCCTATCGTGAATAAAAATTCCACATGAAATTTGTTCCCTTGTATTTTTTTAGCATTGAATTTTAATAGGAAAATGTGAAAAGGGAACAAATTTCATGTGGAATTTTTATTCACGATAGGGGTGAATATTTCACTATGAGTTTTTAACTATTCCCTAATTAATTTGATACGTGGAAAAGAATGGATAGGAATTCTGTCAATTTTTTTAAACATGTACATATAAAAATTTTGACAAATAAGATATTCATGGAAGATTTTTTTTTTTTGGAAAACAAGGCAAACAAAAACATCTTATTTTGAGTTTTTTTTTTGCGAAAATTAAATAAAATGTTTATTAATTAATAAATATTTTTAAAGGAAATTTTGCATTTATTCAGAAATTTTTGTGTAAAACACTAACTGCCGTATTTATAAAAAATAAAGTAGGCTTGAAGTGTGCTTTAAGACAAAATTTTCATACAAAATTTTCTTAAAGTACACTTGAAGTCTACTTTATTTTTTTATAAATACGGCAGTAAAGCTAAAAGTCCATACCAAGCGTTTATGCGTTCTAAACAACTGGCCAAAAAATAGAATCAATGTAGTACGACAAGTTACACAAGTTATATAACGCTTTGCATAATTTTTTAAAACATATTAGCCAATATAAAATTGGTTAATATTTTTGAATGTCGACTATGCGATTTTAGAACATTTGCACTAAAGTTGAATTTTACATAAAAAAATAACTACATTTTGAATGAATCTGGAGGGTTTTTGATTCGAAAGCAAACATTTTCGAAATACAATGTATAAACGATTTTCTTTTCAAAACGACTTACAAAATAAGCCAACTGGTCGCCAAGTTTTTTAATGTTTTTTATTATATCTTTAAAGTTAGTTTTGTGAAAAATATAAATTCGTTATAAGACTTTTTGAAAATTTCTTAAATAATGTAAAAAGAATAGAAAAACCATTTTAGGGAAAAAAAAAATTCACATTTTTAGTAAACATGCATAGTTATTTTAAATTTAAATGTTTAAAACTTTTGACTCTATGATGATTTGTACACAATTCTTTTTTAATTGGGTTTATGAAACTGTTATTAATCTATAAAAAATATTTTAAAAATCGGGATATATTTGGATCCGCTATTATCAAAAATCCAGACTAGGGTGGCTACAAAAGTTAAAATTTTCATATGCCAACATTACATGTGGCTAGATTTCATATATAGTATAAAGATTTGAAATTGGATCACAAACGATGAGTTGGAGTAGTTTTTAATTTCTCACATACCTATGGTGCCCACTTGGGGGGTCACTGGTAACGACCCTGGTGGGTTGTATTGCAATTAAACTTACCGTTTAGAAATTACAGTTTTGTTTCCCTTTTTCAATTTTTTTTTTAATTAAACACATTTGAAATTTTTTATATAATTTATTTTCAGTATAATTGTTTTTTTTTTTTTTTTCTTTAATAATTATTACTTCACATATTACAATAACTAGATTATTTTCATTTTATGTTTATAATTTTTTGTTGTTTTAATTTTTTTTTGTTGTTTATTTATTAAAAATGTACATTTATAGAATAATAATAATAATAATATATTTAATAGTGGCATGTGGGTTGTTCATTAATATTAATATTTATAATTATCATTATTAATATTTATTATTATTATTAAAATTATTAAATATTTTTGTTTTTAATATTTAAAGGATAAACTATATTCTGTTTTCTTTTTTTTTTTTAATTTTATTAATAAAAAATATAAAAATATATTGTATGTATATTAAACTAATATTAACAACAAAAAAATAACAAGGGATTTTAAAAAAAAATTTTGAAAAAATTTCTTAGACAATTTTAGGCAAAAGTGGAAAAAATACAAAGTAAGAAATTTAATTTGAATTATATACAAAATAGTTTTGTTTGTTTTTTTTTTAAATTGTTTATATATAAGAAATAAAACTTTCTAATAAGGCGCAATTGATTTTGTTTCGTTTTAAATTAATAATTTTGTTGTGTGCTTTTAAACAAAAAGTGCTAAACAACATTTTTTCAATGTAAAATTTAAAGATTTTAAAACTAATTCATAATACAAATAATGAAAGTAAGAAAAAGGAAAACAAATATTATAAATTATGATACAAATGAAATAAATTAAAACTAAACAAAATAAAAATTATATATGTACATTTATATAAAAGGTTCTTTTTCTTTAATTAGTTTTCTAAAGTATGCCATTGGAATATTTTTATAAATTGTTGGGGGCTTTTGCTTTGGGTTTTTTGTAAAAAATGGAATGGATTTTAAGGTTGTTTTTTTAAAATAATTTTGAACTTGTTTTTATAGTTTTCGGGGATTTAAGTGGGTTTTCTTCGTTTGCATAGAAATAATTAAATATCACATTTAAGCAATTTTTAAAAAATTAATTTTAAATGGAATCTTTTTTCTTTATATTTTTTTTTTTTTTTTTTAGATAAAATTTGTGTTTTTTTGCGGTTGTTTTATATCGGTGTAAGTTATTGTTATATTTGTATTTAATAGTTGTCCAAAATTAGTTCTCTTTTGTAAAATTATTTTGTAAACTTTGTCAAAAGGGTTTGCAAAGGAATAATGTCAAGCTGCTAATTACAATATTTTTTTTACATGTAGTCATTTCAAGGACTACTCAATTTAATATTGCTACTTTTGGCACTAAATCGTGTTATTTAGTACTTAAAAAAAATGTAACAAATTCCATAAGAAATAATCAAGATGAAAATAATTGTGAGAAATAATATATTTTATATATTCAATATATAAAAAAAGTTAAATATACAAGGTTTGAAAATAAACACTATTAGACACAAAGAATGATGACGGCTTTAGCAGGCCAGAAAATGCATTACATTTTGCTAGTGTCTCTTTGTATAATTTTGTATGGTTTTACATTTATGTTTTCCAACGGAAAGCTATGTAAAACATATAAGAGAAGTATACAAAAATAAATTGTAGTGTATACAATTGTTTTCAAACAAATTGTATATTTAACTTGAAGTAAAACTTCGAATAAAATTGTTTAAAGAGAAATAATAACAAAATCCAACTGCTTGAGCCTGATTTCAATAGACTTAAAATCTAAAAATTTAAAACTCACTAAAGGAATGAGTGAATGAATAATTCCTATTGATTAGAAAAAATATCAAAATACATAATTTAAAAATTGCCGAATTTAAAAAATTTAACTCTAATAATAAATTAGATTTTTTTAATTTACAAAAAATTTGTTAAAAAAAAAAACAATATTTATTTAAAAAAAAAACAATATTTGTTAAAATAAAAACAATATTAAGATATATTATAAAAAAGTACCAAAGTACCGTTTTTTTAGAAACATAAAAGTACTTTCTTTTATAAAATACCAAAAGTACTTTAAAAAAAACGTATAAAAGTACCAAAGTAACTTTTGCAAAATAACAACTTATAAAAATTAATTTACGAAAAAGCATTATCTAAAAAAAAACTTTTAATAGTACAAAGAGAATTTACTTTTTCCAAAAAGCTTTTTTGGAATATTTTATTTACATTAATTGATTTATAATAAAGATGTGCCGAAGTGCTGTTTTTAAGAAACATATAAAAGTACCATCTCTTATAAAATACCAAAAGTACTTTAAAGGAAAAGCGTATAAAACCACATTTTTGAAACCAAACCAAAGTAACTTTTACAAAATAAGTACTTAAAAAAGTATATTACAAAAAAAAAAGATTAAAGTACCATTTAGAAAAAAAAAACGTTTAAATATTATCAAAGTAACTTTTTAACAAAGTAACTTTTACAAAATAAGTACTTAAAAAAGCATTTTACGAAAAATTACCAAAGTACTATTAAAAAAAAACTTTAGTAACTTTTAACAAAAATTACATATAAAAGCTTTCGAAAAAGTACCAAAGTATTAATTGTTATAAAACGTTTAAATAGTACCTTACCAAAAATTAAAGTGAAAATTGATTCTCAAACTTTGTAATGATTAAAAAAAGTTTTAAAATAATGTTTTTCTTTTATGGAAATTAGTAAAAATCAATACAGTTTGCCAACAATTTGGTACTTTTTGGGAAGAACAGCTACTTTACTGTGGCACTTTAAAACTTTTTAAAAGAGGCTTTTGATACTTTTTAGCAAAACACTTTTCATAATGTTAAATTCGAAACCAAAATGCAGATATTTTGTTCTGAACTTACAAAATCTTATAAATTGTTATTTAAGACCATTTAAATTTGGAAGTTGAAAATTTAAATGTTTAATTGCTTATAAAAATCGTTTGATACTTTTTTAAAAACTCAATTGGTACTTTTTAAATTAAGTTTAATTAATTAGAAAACGTATAATCAAGCAAAACTTAGTTAGAAACAATTATTGAAATAACTTTTTGAAATAAAAACATAAATGCTGACATTCAAAATTTACTTTTTCTTTAAAAGTTGACTAGTTTTCAAAAATTAGGTAAAAGTAAAATAGTAAAATGTTAGTTTTTAGTAAATTGTAAAAATATTTGAATGTGTAACTCTTAAAAATAAGCTGTTTTTATTGCAGTTATATTAAATTGTTAACTTATATTTGATTCTGAAATCAACATTGACATTATTCCATTGATGTGTTTGTTTCAAACAAATAAAATAATTAGGCAGTTCACAGTCCGCTTTTTTTTTTTTGATGGAATGGAATTTTTTATTGCTATTGAAAATGGTACCGTGAAGGTTTAAAACGTATATTTCAGTTATATATTTGGTACATACAAAATCCAATAAGCTATTTTTCATCTCTGGCACACACTTTGTACAAAAGTAAACAAAACAAGTGAGTCTCGCATTAGCTTTTTTCACACAAGAAGGTTGCTTGTTTCTTGATTACGTCAAACAAAATCAGCAGCGTAATTGACAGTCTGATGCTTGGTTTTCACTGTGTAATTTTTGTTGTCAAATTGTCCAAATTGTTGGCAATTGTATGAAAACAGGTTGTCATATCATGATTTTCATGATTGCAAACATACATGACGCCATATGACAACCCGTTTTCATACAATTGCCAACAATTTGGACAATTTGACAACAAAAATAACATAGTGAAAACGCGGCCTTATGCAAATGGTATTGCATCATTACATTTGCAAAAAGTTTTAGCATATTTTTGCTCTTGCTGTGTATTTTATTAGTGTAGAGCAAAAATATGCTAAACGTTTTTGCAAATGCAATGATGCAATAATATTTGCCCACGATTGGGAATTGCGCTAATGTTACCTAAGAAATATTACTATAAGAGCTTAGTATTAAATACAAACGCAAAATACAGTAGTATCAGTGAGCCGATGACAGCTTTAAAATGACAAATATTTCCTTGGAACCTCACACACAACTTGCAGCTTTCCAACTCAAACCCGTCCTTTTTGGAAAACCGTTCGTAAATAAAAACTTAATGCCCTTATTCATAAAAAATTAAAGTAGACTTCAAATGTACTTTTAGTCAATTTTATATGAAAATTTTGCCTAAAAGCATAATTCAAACCTACTTTATTTTTTATGACTACGGCAGTTAATTTTTTAACGTCTAAAACTGTGATCTGCCTTATTATTTAAATAATTTCATGTCCTCTGCTTAATAGTAATACACTATAAAAACAAAACCATTAATACAAAGAAAAAATTGTCAAATAAAACTAAAGGTATGGTCACACTTGGCAAATATTTACTAAAAAAAAAAGCGTAACCAAATGTTTTAGCATAAATTTGTTTGACATTGTTTACACTTACAAGAGTTTTGCAAGATCAAGCATCATCAAAGAAAATAAAACTAATTATTTGTTGTTTTTTTAAACAAATAAATGCATTCAAATATATTTTATTTAGTGGTTATGTCTTTTTCGACAAATATTTGCCAAGTGTGACCGTACCTTAACAATTACTAAAAATATTTTGTTGTTTTTAGTACAAATGTAATTGTACCCTACATATATATAAAAAGTAAGCGTTTCCAGGTTGATTTATATAAAATTTAAATTTCATAAAGTTCAAGAACAGTATTTTTCATATAAATTTATTAAATATATTAATAAAAATCAAATATATTTAAACAATTTACATACATATATGCAAAATACTCTGCCTGAAATTTCACAAAATTTTTATAGAGTTTTTTATAGCAAAAATATTTGTAATTTTAGGTTTTTTTTAAACATTAAATTTAATTTAAAAAGATACAACAATAATAAGTTTTGAAGCTTAGA
Source organism: Bellardia bayeri (assembly GCA_950370525.1). Taxonomy (NCBI): domain Eukaryota; kingdom Metazoa; phylum Arthropoda; class Insecta; order Diptera; family Calliphoridae; genus Bellardia; species Bellardia bayeri. The sequence goes on along the minus strand of OX493266.1, from coordinate 68,004,680 downwards.
TAGATAGAGATAGAGAGATTGGTATAGGGGGCTAAGGGATTTTCTTTTTTTTCATATTTAATATCAATATAATACACATAGAGCTTTAGCATTTAGTTGTTTGTTTAAAGAAAATTATATTATAAGTATACATACAAATAATATTTCTTAAATATTTCATAAATAAATAAACATTTCTTTTTACAAATTATAATTTAACATTTTTGTTTTTAAATTAAATAACATGTAAAATGTGCGTAAAAGCTTTTACGTTTAGTTAATAATTAGTTGTATTTTATAAATAATTGTTTTTAGTATCAAAAAAAAAAAGAAATACAAATAAACAAAAAAAATCTTATTCTTAATGTAAACTTCTGTTATTAAAGGAAATTTTAACAAAACCTGACACAAAAAAAAATGATTTGCTTTTCTTTGAAGAGAAATATGTCTGTCATTATAAAGTAAACTGGTTGAATTTATGTTTCTTTATTTATTGTTTAAAGGAATTGTATTCAGTTTTTTCCAAGTTCTGTTTTGAACAATTGAATAATTGGTTTTAATTTTTTAAGAATTATTTCACATTGAACATTTAGCTTTTTTTTAATTGAATTTCTAAACTAATAATTTTCTTTATTAAATTTTGTGCTTCTCTTTAGTTTTGCATAAATTACTTTCCTTTTTTTTATACAGTTTTATTATCCCATTTGAATTAAATAATTTTGGTTTAAATTTAATTGTTCAATTTGGTTACATTTTCAAACTTTTATTTGAATTAAATAATTTTGTTTGCAAAACATCACATTTGTTGTCTGTTTTTTTTTTTTATTTTGTTGTTTTGTTTTTTTTTTTCAACTACAATTCATTGTTTTTCGTTTAATATGTATGTTCTATACTTAAATTGTTTATAAATTAATTCAATTTATCACTAATTATGCATTTATGTATTGTATGTTTATTTATGTATTTATAATTAATTATAATGTAAATACTTATAAATTATTGTATTATATTTATTTATTATTTTTATATATGTTTAAATATATATAAATATAATTGATGATTAGACTTACATGACTAATGGTATGGTTTTAAGTGTTCAACATAGTTTTCTGGTATAAGTCCGGTTTTACCATTTAATGTGCCTTGCAACCAGCCAGGTTCATGGGAAAAACCAACTGAAAATAATAATTAGATAAAGAAAAAAAAAAAACGTTTTAGTATTTTTAAACATCATCAAAACATGAAAGTGTTTTTACAGACAACATTTGTCTGAAATCAAAATCACAATAATCACAAATATTATCAATTCTCGAACGATTTTTTACAATTGTCCAATAATTTTTGTAATTTCCCAGGAAAATTTTTAAAATTTGTTCCAAAATCACTGCACCTTTTCGAATTGAAATTGAAAAGTTTCAAACTAATATTGAGAAATAACAAATTGAAATTCTGAAATCCAAATTGAGATTGAGAAATAACAAATTTCATTTAATTTAATTTAATTAAGAAATGTAAATTGATATTGATAATATGCCAATTGGAATTGAGAAATCCAAATGGATATTGAGAAAACACAAATTGATATTTAGAAAATAAAAATTGTAATTGAGAAATTTTAATTTGTATAAAATTTTTCAAATATTTTTTGACTTTTAAAATACATAACCCGATTTTAAGTTACAAGTCATGACTATACAAGGTGTTTCGTTTGTTTTCAAATTAACTTATGTCAAAAAGAATACTGTTTCAAGTGTTTTTGACAGTAGTACATTATTGTACAGAAACAAAATGCCTGTTGTTTCTGTATTGTGTTGTATTTGTTGCCGATTTGCACTCACCTTGTATAGTTACACCATGTTACAAATCTAAAAAAAAAAACTTATTTCTCAATTTCAATTTGTGTTTTTTTTTCAATATAAATTTTGATTTCTCAATTTCAATTTGTATATTCTCAATATTAATTGTATTTTCATTTTTAATTTGTTATTTCTCAATATCAATTTGTTATTCTGAATTTAAATTTGTTTTTTCTCAATATAAACTTGGATTTCTAAATTTCAATTTCTTATTTCTCAACATTATTTGGATTTCTGAATTATAATTTGTTATTTTCCGATATCAATTTGGGTTTCTAAATTTCAAATTGTATTTTCTCAATTTCTACTTGAAAAGATGTAGTTCTAGAATGACTATAACCAGAAAGAAACCACTTCAGATTCCTTGATAACATACATGGAACTAATGATAGCGCAACTACTTCTTGGACCGGTTCTGAGAAATAATTTTGTGAATTTAAGAACTGGCTCCAGAACCGCTCGATTGAAACGATTCCGTAGAACTTGTTGCGAAAAAGAAAATTTCATTTGTCACAACCCAAATCAAAACGAGTACTAGCTCTGCATGCGTTCTAGAACTAGTTGTAAAACTAATACAGTTTTTTCTAGGTTAAGTTATTGTAGTTTTATCTATCCCAAGGAATAATATGTCATGGTGTAATCCCATCACCTTGACGCTGTTAGAATCCTTGGGAGAGATGGCGACACCGGCAACACCATGAGCGTGCACGGTCTTCAAACAGAGTCTAACTGATTACACCCAATGAAGTTCGAAGCTGACTAGAAGGTCTATATAGTGCCACGGGGTCGGTTAAAAGCCCGCGAATTTGTCAATAAATTAACCATTGGGGTGCAGGTCCCCTAACTGATAATTTGTTGTAGGTCCCTTCGGGGTACAAGTGGTGGCTGTGGTTGATACCCAAAGCGGGAAGAATGGCAGTTGGTTAAAAGACTGATGTTTGATTGAGCAACAAACTTTAGACCATCAAATTGTCTCTAGGTGCTTTTTGCTGAACAACAACAGAGCCACTGAAAGTAGTGGTGAGATTTAGCTTGGTGTTCAGGAAATGTACGAGAATTGTGTCTTTCGTGGTATTTGTGATGACGATCTGCCTTTGAACGGGGTTAGATAGCGGCATATGGCAACCGCAGTAAATTCTAATCACCGTCCGTGGAAGCGGTAGTCGGTCGGTGCGATGTTGTTATAGCTGCTTTTCTATGAATGGCACGGATTAGATACACCGTAAGCAAGGTGCTCGTTAATTTGTTCGTTGCAGTCATGTACGAGAAATTGCAAATTCTTTGTTACTGGCAAGTTCATATAAGTATGATCTTTGTAAGACACACATTAGTCACCCCTATCGTGAATAAAAATTTCACATGAAATTTGTTCCCTTTTCACATTTTTCCTATTAAAATTCAATGTTAAAAAAATGAAAGGGAACACATTTCATGTGAAATTTTTATTCACGATAGGGGTGAGTATATTCTTGCTGGTCATACAATGTTGATCGGCCTTATACCAATATGTATTCGGTATTCGGCCATATTTGAGATTTGAGAATAATGTCATACAAAATGATGGATGACCGGTTGTCTAAAACAATATATGCACTGACAAGTTTCGAGAGAAGTTTTGCTGACTTCTGGCATTACATCCCAAAAGATAATTTTGCCACCACCGAATTTTAGTTTATTTGCAGATAGTATTTAGAGGGTACAAAAAAAATAATCACTTGTTGCTGGTCAGAAATTTAAAGTATTTAAGTCTATTTAGCAATTTACACAAATAATTGGTATTAAATCAATTAGTTGATTCTGTGTTGTTTTTTGATGTATTTCCTAAAAATTACTATAAAGCTTTGATTATTGAATTATTAAACACTTATAAAAAGCAAATATCATAAATTCAATACTTTTGCAAATTATAAAAACAAATAATTTTATATGTATGTTTTATAATTGTACACAACACTTTATTTTGTTTAGTGTAACATAATACTTTTTGTTTAGTAAATAAAAGAATTTTGTTTATAACAAACATTAGTGCTGATCGCAACAAATAAGCAAAAGGAATGAATTGAATGAACTAGATAAAGATTTGTACAAAGAAATACAAAATAATTTTATGCTGACTAGTAATATAAATTAGTATGTATATAAGCTGAAGGTTTTTGTTCAATAAACTAGAATTAAACTGACTTTCAAATTACACAGTTGAATCTAATTAATTCTCAAATTCATTCATTCTTTGATGCTAATGCGGCAGGAGTGCTAAGATAATACTCAAACCTTAATGACTAGCTACTATGTACTAATTTTTCAGCACTTGCTATTACATCCTTTTGATATGACTATTATTTACAATCCTTGATTTTTCAAAGGACTTTTATTACATGTAATCCCCAGTTTTATTACAAGTATTTTTCCAATCGTCTGTCTCACCAATTCATTGCTAAATTAATAGTATTGCAAAACTTACCATTTGTTATAATTTGATTTGGTTCAAATGATAGTTCACCTTCGCTCTCTCCCAAACAGGCATATAAAGTACGCACTCGCCTAAAAATCATAAAAATGTATACAAATTAATTAAACCTTCAGTAACTGTTGTCCGAAACAAATTCCAAACTTACGCTGTACCCGCCTCCAAATCCCGTTTAATTTGGGTTACATCTTTGTTGCGATGCACCTTTTGTGGTGTCGTACCATATTCATTTGGTGAACTACCCGTACTGCCCACTATCATAGAAGGAGCAGCCGTTGCTGTAACCACATCGTCCACCTGAGATCCCAATAGAGTGGACAGCGATGTGGCTTGTGAGGAATGTGGCACATAATCAATGGAACCCCGGGCGGATAACAAACGACCGCCTCCCCCGTTCGTTGATGACAGCGAATCACAGACGCTTTCGTTGGAACTAGATGTTGAGGCAGCAGCACCCGAGGGATAGTGTTTATTAGAGGCATATGGCAGATGATTGCTGCGCTGCAGCTGGACTGGTGGATGTTGCTGTGGCCCACTACCCACACCGTACAGGGCTTCCTTGCGCATAGACAATGTGGGTGGTGAGACATTATTTAAACTAATGCGATTTCCGGAGGTATTCGTACTGTAGATAGACGTAGAGGCCGGTGTGGCCGTGGCCATTAGATAATCGTGTCTTAAATTAGTGGCATTAGCCGGTGTGGCATGATGAGCCGTTAGGCCACCATTTGTGTTGGCGGTTAAAATGCCATAAACGGCTTCGTTGGCATTATTGCGGCGCATACTGATGTCGCTCTGCGACATTGAATGCAAATTCTTAACACTGCCCATATTAACACTCATGCCCAGACTTTTGGGTCCACTGCCGCCATTAGTGGCATGGGCAGCTAAAAGACCACCATTAGTACCATTTGAGTTTATGACTCCGGAGTTACCACCACTGCTTCCGCCTCCACTACCGCCACCACCACTCGTGCCATATATCATGCCATTAGGAATGTTTTGTAAACTCGAAGACATGGGAGAATCGGTGAAATTAGATTTTGTCACCACGCGGTAGACTTGCTGTGGTGAATACATGGAATTGCGACCCACTGAGCCACCACCACCGCCCGCTGACAGCGATTTGTTGACTTGACTGGCACGAGGTACACGTACTGGAGGACTGCACGAATTCGACTGAACGTGAGCGCCCACCGCACTGGGATCATTTTTAAATATGCGTTCATAGTTTTCGATGAGAATATTAATAACAATATTGTTAAACTTAATATCCAATATGGCAGCTACTGTTTCCTCTTGAGGTCTCAAGAGAGTGGGACCAAATACCACGCCTAAATTGAAGACAGACATTTTGTTTTTCTCAAACTTACGAGAGACTCTAAAGAACAGAAAAACCCAATATAAATACTCCAAAAGTAAAAGTATACGAAAACAAATCCCACTTACTCAGTCAAATGTCTGATGACCATGTCAAGCATTTCGAAATTCGATTGAGGCAATTTATATACCAACTTATGGACTTCATGAACACGCTGATTCAGATTTTCTTGTTCTGGAACATGGAAATAAAGTTAATAATCAAGAAATAAACAAAATATAAACTCTACTTACTGGCTGCCTCTATAAAACCACTGTGATACCGATAGGTCATCAAGGGTTCATTCAGATTACGCAAATACGTTTTAAGAGCACTGGCTATAGTATTGCTCTCCATGAGATCACGATATTGTTCATCGTTGAAAACACTGTCAGACTTTTTGCGATCCATGCCTAAAGCCAAAAGTTTGCTTATTTTAGTGCCCACACCACTCTTACGATAAATGCCCTCATCTTCTAAACCACGATTTTCCAAAGTATCAATGCATTTGCGCACAAAAGCAAAACCGGTCTCATCCAATTGATACTCCTCACCGGCTTTTACCTTGCCGGGAGCTAAATAAGTCTGAGATACATATAGAAACAAAAATCAGTATTTTGTAGGTACATACATATATTTGTTTTGCACCCACAACTTACCGGCTCTGTACCATCCATGGCGTTTATCCACGCTCTACGATCCTCTTCACTCAAGGCCTGAAATGTATACACTATACCCGGTTTCTCTTTAAATGTCAAATCGAAACAAAATCTTTTCTCAAACTCTGACGCACGTCTTTGGCACGACACCAACGTTAGTTTCTCCTCCTCTCTTTGTTCGGGCCTAGTGAAACTGTGATTCATTTGATTGAACTGGAGCATTGTAAACTCCTTTTTCTGTTTCTTGTACGTGCAATAGTATTTCGTCCATGTTGCCTTAAATGGTTCTAAAAGAGAAATTTTCAAAAGAGAACCTAAATTATGGGTGTTAATATCAGTCTTTTAACACTCAGTATTATAAAATTAAATAAATAAATATGTTTATGATGTGTACGTATGTATGTATGTATGTATGTATGTATTCACAAAAGTATTAGTTGAGAGTTATTTACATCTATTACATTAATATGAGAGTTATTTGACAATGTCTGAAGGTTTTCAGAATTTTTATTTTTAATATACGAGTTGGCGATTACAATTGTAGTTACATACAAATTAGAAGGATTTGTGATTGTTAGAACTTACTTTTTTCCATTAAGAACAGATAGCCACGTTTGGTGTACTTTTCTTCTGGCTTCTAAAAAGACAGAGAGAGAGAGAATAGGGTTATATTAAAATTTATAAAGACTTGATTGAATTTTAAAGTCTCACTCTGCTAAAGTTCTACTATATTTATATTTCTAAAGAACCGAAGATTTTTTATTTTTTAAGAATTCTATTCATTATAACGAGGGCGCTTCGGAAACTTCTTAGCCTAAAACAGAAAGAGTGGTATAAACAGAAAAAGTTAAGTGTTTTGGAAACTTCCATCTGTGCTATGAACACATGTTAAATTTCTTTTCGATCTAGCAACTCCTTCATATAGAAACAGGTGGAAAAATTAGAAATTCGTGGTGTCATTAAATATTTAAATAAAAAGGGTTTATCAAGGCAAGAAATTCATAATGATATGGCGAATGTGTTTGGTGAAAGTGCTCCTTCATATGCAACAGTAAAAAATTGGATTGCTGAATTTAAACGTGGTGGTACAAGCTTTGAGGATGAACCACGTAGTGAACGTCAAAAAACAGCAAAAAACGAATAAAAGTGCGTAAAATAGCTAATATCATGGCCATCTCAAATAATCGAGTCCATTTAATTTTGCATGAAGAACTACAGATGAAAAAGCTTTCTGCGGCACCCGCATTTGATAACAGTCGACCAAAAACGCATAAGAATGAAAATTTCTCAAGCTTGTTTGGATCGTTTTAAGAAAAATTCAATGGATTTTAAGCGTCGTTTCATAATTGTTGAAGAGACATGGATCCACCACAATACTCCAGAAACAAAAGAACAATCCAAGCAATGGACTAAACCTGGAGGAAGTGCCTCAATCGGCTGGTAAGGTTATGGCAACGTTTTTTTGTGACTTTAAAGGTATTTATTGATTTACTATCTGCAAAAGGGTAAAACAATAAATTCAGAGTACTATTGCCACATTTTGAATCAATTAAATGTAAAAATTCAAGCAAACCGTCCTGGTTAACAACACAAAAAAATAATTTTTTATTAAGACAACGCACAAACTTGTTTTAACAATGGCTAAAATCAACGAAAGTACGAGTTGCTTAACCGCCCCCCTTGTTCTCCTCATTTAGCGCCCAGTGACTTTTACCTGTTCCCAAATCTAAAAAAAATTCCTAGCTGGCAAGCGTTTTACCTCAAATGATGCAATTACACTTGTAAACCACGATTTTGAAGGCCTTGAGGAAAACTATTTTAATCAAGGAATAGAATTGCTAGATAAGCTTTGGACTAAGTGTATTGAAGTTTAAGAAGATTATATTAAAAAACTAACTATTCTCTTTCTGTGCTAGGCTGAGAAGTTTCCGAACCGCCCTCGTATTTTACAGATTAAGAATGCAGACTAACGAGGGAAAGTTAAAATAAGAGATCAGAAAAATGTTCGAATGATAAAAATTCGCAGCTCGTACATGTCATGGAGAGAAAAACAATTATGAAATCGGAATATAGCATCTATTGTCGTATTTGGAATTTAATAGAATTCATAAAGAGCGAAAATAAATGATTGAAGAAACAAAATTTAACCAGTTATCATTTAATTGCCCAAATATGGGATAGGGATAGATCTTAGATAAGGCGGAAGTTCCCTAAGAAACCCTCTTTTCTCCCTAGCTTTTAATGAAAATTACATGGCAACATTAGTAGGCATGTGATATATGTCATGAATTGGAGTTTTCAATGATTAAATTACATTTTATTCTGGTTCTTATGAAAGGCCACGATTTGAATCACATCTATAACGATATGATGTACGCACCAGTATGAATTTATTGATCTATCCTCTTTAAAACGTTATGAAAACTTTGTTTATATGTTGATTGGCACTATTATGCAATATATAGGTCGATACTATTACAAAATCATCCCACATTGCGATGATTAACCATTATTAATCTCTCCTACACATGATCTAAAAGCTGCATAATATACTGGCCGAAGCACGAATGCATACATCAGCTTTAGATGACAATTTCTTTCAGATGCAGGCGATGTAAATAAGAAGAATGTAAATAATTAGGACGAAACTAACGAGAAGCCGAACAATTCCAAACTATGCTTGAAATAAAACGATTTCTTAGCTTTAGCCAAAAGCAAAAGCAATTAGATGCTGTATGTTCTTCTCGTATATAGTAGTAGTATCTGTCTGACATGCTCGGAAAAGCCTCCAACTGTGTAATGACAATTTTGAATGACACCTTGATCGGTACACTTTATTCTTCAAACGTTCATTCGAAGGCAGCCTGCGACAGTCCTTAAACTTGCACCTACGGTTTGAATATTTGTACACTGATCGGCCAATTCTTTTGTAGTAGCTACCTATAAGATTCATTTAACAATGCCCCCAATACTACCGACTAGCGCTATGAGAACTTTGTTCTAATTTCACTATTTGTTGTTCATGCTGCTATAATTGCTGTTATAGTGAATCGAGACGTTCCGGAGCAAAGATCCAACTTGCAGCTCTTATTTCTTTTCGATTTTTTTCAAGTCACTTGTTATGTGAATAATTGAAAGTTTTAAAAACTTTTAAATAGAACTTCAACCAAATTTCTTGACAGCATGATTGAATATGCGATAAAAGATCTAAAATGGCCTCCAACAATGGCGTCGCATATTTCACCGATATTATATTCAAAAAGTAAAAGTAATTAAAACAATTTTCAAATTTAAACATTTTAACCTTAAAATACCTATATATAATTCTTATTATATGAATGAATTCAATTTCTTAGACCTATTACTGTCTCTACATTTTTCTAAAACATATTGTAATTGTAAATATTGTTTAACTTACTGTTCGCTTTTCCATATATTTCAATTTAAGTTCGGTGACTTTCTCTCGTGTACCTTCAAAATTTTCACGGGTCTAATGAAAAAAAAAACAAAAATAAAGTATATTAATACTTCATCAATAACTTTATTCAATAATGTGATATTGAAATTTTAATAAATACCTTTTGCACTTTATGCCTTAAGTCTTGCAAATAATCTTTATTGTCCTCAGCCTGCTCATGTGCCGTATGATAAAAGACTAACCAGCTCGATATAAAGGCCAACAATATTTCAACAAATTCAAATTTAATACGTTCTTGGACTTCTTGTATACGCAGTACATAACTTAATGACTCCTGGACATATTCACGTTCATGCATGCCTAAACTGGCATCGGCCTGGAAGAGAAAGAGAGGAAATTTTTAATTTAAACTATTTTTGTTGTGCAAACAAATATTATTATTTTATTTATAAAGCTATATTATAAATTGCTTAAAATAATACGGTTTTTTTTTGGGAATTCTATTTTAACAGTTTGTTTAGTAAAATTTAATATAATTCATATAATACTTTTATTGAAGAGCATTAAAGTTATTAAATGTTAAAGTTAGTTTCAGTTTTTAATGAGTAAAAACTACACTGAAAAAAAGTATATAAATTATGAGATGTAAAGCATAACTAAGTATATATGATTTAAAAAATATTGTAATATGGTCCTTCGGACTAAGTAAGTAACAAAATGGAATTATCGTCGGGATACATTGTTATAAATTATTTTTTAATGTAAACTAACTTAGAATATGATCAGCAAATGGAGTAGTATCCCAGCAAGCCATATGAGTCCGAAAAGAGTCTTTTCTGACACCTTTTTCTGAGCGTTAACGCTCTTTATGAGCCCAAAAAACAATCATAATTGCTCCGAAAACCTTCAGAAAAGAAGATCATTACATTAAAAAATGGTACGTTAGAAAGAGCTCTTAGATAATGTCAGAAAATAGTCTTTTATGAGGTTTTTTGGGCTCTGTGTAATCTTGTTTTTATCATTTTTGTGTGGTAAAGCTATGTTTTTTTTTTGTTCAAAGCACAAATAACAGGACAACAACGCTTTGGTACACACATAATTAAGTGGAATTTCTGAGTCATACTGCGTGCCGACTCAGGACAGTAACAAACAAAATTTCTTTCGCTCCGAAAATAGTCTTTTGTTGGACTCTTTTCTGACTCCTTTTTTCGGAGCGCTCCGAAAGTGCTCTTTTGTTGGACTCTTTTCTGATTCCTTTTTCGGAGCGCTCCTAGAATGGTATGCTGGGATGTAATTTTTAAGTATATTTATACGAGAGGTAGGCAAACACATACTATGATGTTTATATTTGTGTTGGTTAAGCAGTATACTGCAAACAACACTTATGTATGGACTACTCCACACCAGGAGTACTGCAAACATATTCCATTTGTATGAAAAGAAATTAGTCCATTTAACATTACGATGTCCTAGTACTGGACCATATAATCCAGCTTTGCATAACACGGGACTAGTCCCAAAACCATTCCAACGATTACGGTCGTTTAAGCACGAATAATTGTCGTGTAATAAGAAGTTCTGCTTTGAAAATGAAATAGTCCATGAGTGCATTACATAGGACCATGATGTAGTCACTACATTTTACCTACAATGGAACACGTACTGCACAGATTTTTGTAGGGTGAGTTTTCTCTATTAAAACAGAAAATCATAAACATTTAAAAAATTGCGTATCGAGATCTTTCACAAGTGATAACCAGCTAGCTACTGATTTAAGTTTGATCTCTGGGATCACAACAAAGCAAGTAACAAATGCTAATTTTAGTAAAACACAAAAGTATGCTAGCTTAAAGTGTACGTCTGGCAACGTAGCGTAAGCAGAATTTTGTGACCAAGCACATGTGCTGGGAAATTTAATTTTCTCCCATGACTGGTTTAAATATTAAAAAGAACCTTTTCAGTTAAATAAAAAAAAACTATATAAACTACCTTAAATCTTTGACAAATTTACTTTGACAATTTCTCTTAGTGTATTTTCATGCTCCGAATTGTATGCTATTGTTTTTAATAATGACTATTATTTTCGTCATCATATGTATGTGCGAGTACATGAATGAATTACGCCAAAAAAAGAAACAATAAGAGTCTGTGGAGAAAAAAAGTGCCATAAAATGTTTGGAAAAAACAACATAACTGACCTTTGTTTTTATGACCATAATAATACATTGACATTTTAGTCTGACAAACTCTTACCAAACAACCAACCAGCCAGCCAGCACAAAAAAAACTAGGATAAAACGAAAGGAATGATCAGTAAATGGAATTTTTTTTTGTTTTTTCCTTTTGATGAACTGTAGAGCAGAACATGTAGATGACAAGTAAAAACAATGCTATTTACACAGCAACAAACAATAAAACAATATTACACAGCGTTTACAAAAGCGTTTGCCGTTAGCAAGTGTGTGGTGTGAGTGCCTACGTAAGTAATAGAGATGAAAAGAACAGATTGGTACTAAAGTACTTTTGTAGAAGTTTTAAAAGCTTGTTGCAATGAATTCAATTTCGCTCCAAAATTCACTATTGTGGATCTGTAAAAGCTGCATTTCGTATAATTCGTGATGTTGTCGGTCAACTTTATCGTTCTGGTAAGACCGCTATTAAGAAATGGAATTCTGGTAATCCAAGAGCAATTGTTGAGAAGTCCTGCGGTGGCGCTATGTGTTCTGGAGGTATTTTTGGGCCATTATTTTTTTCTCGAAAATTCGCCTGGCAACGTCACTAAGAGGGAATGGACTACCTTATCGAGAGATGTTCATAACTAAATTTTTGCTCATTATGTTGACGGTGCCATCCATATGTAGCACAGCTTCTAAAATAATGAATTTATTGGAAACCAAATTTCTCGTAATTCAGTTTTTAATTGGCCAATCAAATCGATTAAATCCTTGACACGATTAACGAGATAGACCCGCCATTTTGGAAAAATTTGAGTGAAATTTATGACAAAAGGATCAACATTCTGGTGGACAACAGTACGAAATCTTGTTTCGCTTATAATTGTCACGCATACTGCTTCGAATACAATAAATATTCGACTGATTTTCAAATAAATTCATTGTTTTTATACCCTTCACCTTCATGAGAAGGGTATATATAAGTTTGTCATTCCGTTTGTAATTTCCACAATATAATTTTCCGACCCTATAAAGTATATATATTCTGGATCCTTATAGATAGCGGAGTCTATTAAGCCATGTCCGTCTGTCTGTTGAAAACAATTTTCGGATTCCCCAAATATTTTCAGGATCCAAATCTTCAATAATTCTGTCAGACATGCTTTCGAGAAGTTTGCTATTTAAAATCAGCAAAAGCCTCCATAAATAACGGAGATATGAGCAAAAATCCGAGACAACCTCTGAAAATTTTATCGAAAAAAACTATCAAACAAAGTGTATTAATATAATATATATGTGTATGTATATACAGTCGGGCCTCGATTATCCGTGATTCGGTTAACCGGTAACCCCGATTAATCGTAATGAAAAAATATCAGTCTATTCTTTTTTGTTTGCAATGTTTTCAAATTGTTTGCTTCCATTAACCGTGATTACCTCTAGTATCCGTGATGGCAGACTTTTTTTTAACTTCAAATTCATAAGTACAATATAATAAACATGAAAACGGGGAATTCCCTTGTTTGCATACGATTAGTCGGAAGCATTTTAAAGTGATTAGTTTAATTTTGAAATTTGGGAAGTACATGTGATTAGATCTATGCAAATATATTTAGTATGGCATCGTTACCAGTGGTAAAAAGATAAAGAAACATTTTAAATATTAAAGATAAAGTTAAAATAATTAACGAGAATTCAAAAATAATGTGAGTTTTAAAATGCTAGCTCAAAATTACAAAGTTTTAAGAAGAATTAATTTGTTTTAATATAAATATGTACCATGTACACCAATGTTAAATAATAAAAATATTTAAAAACTGTATAATCAAAATTGTAATTCGATTAACCGTGAAAATCGATTATCCGTAATGCGTCTGGTCCCGTCCATCACGGATAATCGAGGCCCGACTGTAATATAATTATGCATCCACAACAAAGGTGAAGGGTATATAAGATTCGGCATAGCACTCTTACTTGTTTTATTTTATGCGACTGTTGAGAAATGACAAATCAATATAGAAAGAACATCGTCTAAAAATGCCTTGAAAATCCGAAGTTATCGAGATCAATGTTTGGAAAAAAGCTAAAGCTTAAAAAAACCACTGAAACTCGCAAAGGAAATCAAAATTTATATTAAAAGACACCACCAGGAAATTATAAAAAAAGAACTACGTTCAATAAAGCAAAATCCCGGACTCTCCCACAATGATCGACCGAAAACATGCATCATCAGTGTAAGTGGCGCAAAAATAATACGTGTGAAGAATGCTGGTGCTCGAAATTATCATTCCTTTAAATATCGAAATCGAAGTAAAAAGCTATAGGGGCATGTATTCTTTACGACAACTTGTTAACAAAAAGCAACTACTGTCATATTATGGATCATAAAATATATATAAAAATGGAGCTCAAACATCAAACAGGACCGGCATTTTATGTTGCAGCAAAATGACGACCCAAATATAAATAAAAAACCATAAATTTTAGGCAAACAATTTGCAGTAGTGGTGTGAACAGCACCCCTATTAACAACTCTTCAACTTTGTCCTCAGATATTTATATCTATAATTGCCCCCAGTTTCAAAATTTATATTTACTGAAATCTTAGCTTTAGTTATAAAAAATGAAACATAAATTTCCTCTTAATTTTCTTTAACAATTTCTCTCTTTCATTTGTATTAAAAATCATATTATTGCTGTTCAACATTTGTTAATAATTATTTATTAACATTTACAACAATTTTGTTGCTATTTATGCCTCTCTCTGTGTGTGTACTCTGTATTTTTACCCTTCCTTTATACAAAAAAAAAAAAAAAGCTGTTAATTTGGCGCGTCAATGTGCCGTCATATTTATGTCAAATTGTCGTCTGCCATTACTAACTTAATGTTGATGTTTTTCAAATGTTACACATAATAGTTTTTATAAATATTTTCCCTTAGACCCATGTCTGTTAATTGTTCTCCGCTTCCTATTTTAGCTTTATTATTTTCTTGTTTTCTATTTTGGTGTCTGGGGTTTCAGTGAAGGAAAAGGGTGTCCAGGTTTGTGTTGTCATTTATTATACTCGTATAATAATAGTTACATATACTTTTTGATGGAACATCAAACTACAGTTCAGTAATAATGATGGCGATGACGTTAAATGTTTAATGTATTAATATTGAACTGATTGATAAACAAGAGCAGTCTAGTAAATATGTTGAAAGAGAGAACGCCCTAAAATATGCATCATATATTATTAAATTGGTTGTTATTGATTGTCATAAGCTGAGAGAGTAGTAGTTTTCTCAGGGAGTTTTCGCACAGCTTAGTTTTTCAAAAACAATTTATTTATACCCTGTAAGTCCCCGTTTACACAGGGAAACATCTGGAATTCTCTTTTGTATTTTCCTTCGCGGTCATACAGGGAAACATTGTTGTCGGAAACATTCCAGTTTATATTTGTTTTTTTTTTTTTGACATTTGTCTAATTGCAGTATTGTTTTTTTTTAATTTTATTTAAACAAAGTCAAATACATATAAAACATAGAGAACAAAGCACGCCAAAAAGAAATAAAGCAAATGTCAAAAAGCATACCAAACAAAATGTTTCCCTACCAAATGTTTCCCTGTGTAAACGGGAACTAATCATATCATATCATAATCATAATTATTGGTAATTTTTTTGTTACCTTTATAAATATTTTGGCAATGCCTCAATACGTTTTATTAAATGTAAGTTCTATACAATTCAATTATTAAATTGTTTAAGTACAAAACTGGGTCGATTTACTGTATAGGGCTGATGTATGATCAAACAAAACCAAAAATGGCTACACAATATTGTCTAAATGATAGAAATAATCACCCCTATCGTGAATAAAAATTCCACGTAAAATTTGTTCTCTTTTCACATTTTTCCTATTAAAATTCAATGTTAAAAAAATAATAGGGAACAAATTTCATGTGGAATTTTAATTCACGATAGGGGTGAATATTTAACACTAATTAAATAATGGGTGGTATTATTGATTCCGCACGAAAAGGAAAACTAAGCGGAAAGAAATATCGATCGATATGTAAAATATAATTATTCGTTTTTGCAGCATGCCGCAATACTGTCTGTTTAGAGATGATACCGCAAAAAGGAGAAATACCGCAGCAACGGAATGAATAATTTCAAGTTATGATTCCACACAAAAAACTTCTTTCCGCAATCGCGAAACGGAATGAATAATTCGACCCAATATAAAAACTGATTTCAATTAAATTTGTGTACAACCAAATAAAAATCAGTAAAAACTATTTTGTAAGAAAGTTCACGCCACATTATATTTTTACTGCATGACTGATCTACATGAGCCTGAGTATATCAGAGAAATCTCTCTATTTTTAGTGATTACACTGTGGTAGCCATTGAGCTCAACAGTATCTATTCAGGCTTTAAAATTGACGTATAATAGAGTCCGGTTTGGAATGGGGAGGTATTTAAGCTATTGAGTTAGAAATATATAGTTGCACATACGTGGATAAGAATATCACAAAGCGAGGTATGTAAATTAATGAAATGTTACTCATGCTTTTACTGGCAATGGAAAACTTGTGTCTGCTATAGGGATATATTTCAGAGCTGTCTTGATCGTCCGACCAAACTACATTTGGTAATAATTTGCCAAAGCATAATGGAACACACCCTTTCGCAACAAAGTACAAGATAGATATTAATCTTACCGACAGGTCCGAATATTTTTGTATCATCCAAAATAGTAAGTTTAGCTTCAAACCGACTGTCGTGGCACCGATGAAGATGGCGACACCCTACTTATACTTACGCTAGAGTGTAGGTACGTCTCCAAAGATTGTTAACTTGATCTAAACGAGAATTGGTTTTCCGATTCCTTTGTATGAATTTATTTTGAAATTACCAGCTTTGGATAAAAGGATATATCTGGAAATGTGTTAGTATTAGTGTTTTTCGCACTTAGATTTTTCATTAACCAAGTTCTTCTGGCCAGTTCTTCTCGAGTTGACGAACAATATTTTACTTTCGATAACTCGAAATATTTTCTCTGTGACAATTGGAAGACATTCGCACATACTGCATGATTTATTATAAAAATTAGAACAAGGAAGATGTATCCTCAAACTTGATAATAAACTATCTGACATTTTGTTTAGTAAATTATGATTATAACGAATTTTGACTACACAGAAAAAAATAAAAATGAGTTTCAATTAAAATATTTGTGGAATCAATTAAAATTTAATTGAAATCGGACCTGTAAACAAAATGATAGTATCAATTAAAAAAAATGTGAGATTTAATTGAAAATATCAGAAAAATCAGAAAAAGTAATTGAATCAATTAAAATTTCAATTGAAAATTATTTTAAAATCAATTAAAGGTTTAATTGAAAAAAACATGATTTTTTTTCTGCTTGAGCAGTGTATTGTGATATCTGGTTTCAGTTTGATGAAAATCAAACACTCTTAAACTAAATAACCAGCCTGGTGTTCTAAACTTCTAGTTTTGCAGTCTAATTCTAGTAAAGGGTTGGTCAATTTGGGGTTATGAAGTAAATTGGCTCTTCAATGACTATACCATTTTTAATCAGTAATCAGTCTCCCATTTTTTGTGGCCACAATTGGCGCCACGTTGCATAACAAATTTCTTGATCAGGTAATTTTTCGATGTAGACCGGCTTTACGTGAAAAAAAAACTGATGCTCTGTAAGATGAAACTTGACGCTGCATTGACAAGATAAATGAAGCGTTGATTGAAATTGATATCAATAAAACCAAATTTCTCTATGTTTGCATGGGTATTTGCAATCGATTCTAAAATCACAGTTATGCGTCCACTCAAATTTGAAACGAGACAGAATCAATATAATTCTCAATTAGTTAAAAATATTTAACGCATACAAATTTCTGTTTTCGTCAAGAATGTATTTGACAAATGTTTATTTTTTCAAAGTACGAAAACAGCCAATGTTTAGAAATAAATGGGTGTAAGGCATGAACACTTTTACTTCTCAGTGGCTGATTTTGTGGAAGCCACTAATTGTTAATTAGTTAAGACTATTTTGCGTAGAAAAATTTATGTTGGGGTTGATGATTCTGAACAATGAAAGCAAATCATGAATATTTTAATTTTTCAATAACTGGTTTTATAAAAACTTGTAACGATCAATAAATTTGGATCAATATAATTCTCAATTAGTTAAAAATATTTAACGCATACGAATTTATGTTTTCGTCAAAGAATAGGTAGCAGTTGACGATATGCCTATCATTTGTATTTTGCAAAAAAAAAAATCCGAACAGCTGATTTTGTAAATATTTTCAAGTACAAGTACACATATTCGTCTACAAAAATAATTGCTTTAATTGATTATACATTATAAATGAAATATGTCTGAAGTTCTTTAATACCAAATTTCCTATTCTTTCATTTAACTAGGTTCTATATTTGTAAAATTAAGTGGAATTGAAATTTTCATTAAGTTTGTGTTCTAAATTTTGTGAAAACGATTTGAAAAGTAAAATATCACATCCAGTTCCAGTCATCCTAGAATAAAAGTTTTACTCGTTTTCTGGAATGCCGGAAAATTGTCTATGTGAACTGAAAACGATTTTATTTTCACTTTAGTTCTCGTGATTTATTTACTTACAAACTTCTTCATATCCAAATGTTATTCGGGGCCTGTTTTTGAAAAACTATTTTCTTTGCATCAAAAAAAAAAAAAAAAAACTCACTTGTTTCCATTAAAATATGTGAATAAAAATAATTTTGTATAATTTTAATAACTTTGCAGAAGTTTATTATTAGACATTAGTTTTAAAATAATATCAAATTAAAATTTGTTCCACCCAAAAAGTATGCCATCAAACACAACTGCACTTTACACAAAAACGCCTTAAACTTTGATTTTTCTAAAGAAATTTTTTATTTATTTTCTTTACCAGCTTTAAATTTACCTTATCTCATGGATAGTTTTAAAACTCCATATAAATTATATATATTTCAAATAAAGTAGGTACCTATATTGCTTTTGTTTTTATTCATTTACAATCCCAAAAAGTAGGCAACAAAATTTTAGTATGCACTAAATATTTAAGGTATGCTTTAAATTTGTTTCCTTTTTAATTTAAACAAACTACAAAATGTCTACCAAAGCCAAATACATACAAACCACTACCCCTGATCATAATTCATTCAAACAGCGAAAAGGGGTAAATGAAAATGTTAAAAATAAACATTTGCAATAGAAAAAGCAAACCAACAAATAAATAAATAAAAAAGTTAATATGTAGTTAAATTCAATTAATTAGACAAAAACAATAAAGGTTTCTTTGGTTTCTATATAGACACAACTAGAGAAAAAAAATGTTAAACGTACTTTTGTATAGATGACATAAGGTGATTAAATTGTTCACCATGACACAGAAACTAACTAGTTAACTAAGAAATTAAGAATTTTAAAACACAATTTAATTAAACATTTATTTAAGAAGTTGGCTTTGAGCTCAAAACTTTTGTTTAATTATAATTTTATGAAATTAATTTCACTTTTTTTCTATTTTAAATTTCAAAATAAATGCGTCACACAACAAGAAAACTTTCACTTTTCAGCAACCAATTTCATTAAAAAAACACTGGGAAAATTCTCTTCTTCTTTAAAGGTTGATTGGTTGGGTTTTTTTCTTTTAGAAAAAAAAACTGAAAATTTTTAAGATATTTTTGGAAGAGTTTTTTGTTAAAATTTTGTTATATTTTCAAAAAATTTATTTGTTTTTTATAACTCGTTGTTTATTTGTTTATATTTTAATATTTATTGTTTTAAGCCAAGCACCAACTAGAATAGCTTCGTGTTAAAACTCTAAATGTTTCTGACATTTACTCTAGAATGACAGCACAACACACACACACATACTCTCATTCCTTTATGCACACACATACGTTTATACATACCCAGTCATACAAACTGAAAGTAGATACACAGAGTTACGAATTGTTTCACCAAGTGCAAAACAAAAAGTACACGAGGAAATGACAAACAAAACAACGAAAATATACAACGTACCAACAACAACAGCAACACCAATAATGACAAAAACAAGAGCAACAACAAAAAATAATAATGAAGTAGAAAACGATGAAAACAAACAAAAATAATTGCTCCTTTTGGCACAAGTGTATCCACAAACATTGTACCATTTGCAATAACAACAAACTCTCTTCTGAAGTGCGGGAGGTTGAAATGTTAACAATACCCCAACTGCTTTCAAACCAGGGATGATAAAATTTAAATAAAGGCACCCTTTTTTTTGGTACCATTGTTGCAGTTTACAGTGGACACTGTTCAGTTCTCTTAAGTGGAATGGGTAGCGCTTTTTATAGGACGAAACTTTGGCCAAAAATTTGGCACAAACTTTTTGTTTTTAAACGTTTACATATTATAAAGGCTCATCCAACAATAACATTTTCAAAATACAGATGTCGATTCTTTTATCAACATTTTTAATCATGTTTTGCCAAAATAGCGGTTGAATTTCATTAGCCACTTCAAGGATTTTGAGTCTTAAAGCTTCGATTTGACCTTATCTTTGACATATCCCAAAAAAAAAAAAAACAAAATAATCCACATGATCGTGGCGGACAATTAACAGCTGAAATTCGTGAAATTTTGAGATTGTGAAATTTGGTTTAAAATAAATTCATTGTTTTTGGTGGCTGTGTGGTATGTGACACCGTCCTAGTGAAACCACATGTAAGTGAAATCAATAACAGCAATAATAGGCCAACATTTAAGTGTTAACTAGCCGCATTTGTCGATTACAAATGTCACACATTGGTAATGCAGATCACATAGCAGACCATACAGTGACACCTTCAGCATGCAGACATGTCTGAAGAAATGGCTCTTGGAGTTTCAGAAGCCCAAATAAGGCAATTATACTTGTTGACGTATCCAGACATTTGGTCAACGTTTTCTTGGAGCAAAATCAGGTCACTCCTCACAACTTGTTTTATACCATTTAAGCATCGGCCCGACCCTATTGAAAAACCTTAGAACCTGATACTTTATCAAACAGCTAGTGACTAGTCGTTTTTGGAATATTCCTTTCCTTAGGAATGGTATATGAATTAATTAATGTGACTCGGTATCCTTTACATTGAATTCTTCTAAACCTTATTGATCTTGCAGTCAGATTGAAATAAATAGTTCCAATTGCTGTACTTAGTCCTCTGTTTAGTACATTAAAGGAAGAAAAAGTACTTTTTTTCAATTTCATACAAAACACAGTTTATATTTTTGGTTCCTGTTTATACATGTACATTAGGGTGGCCCCGACTAATATGAAAATTTGATTCATTTTAAGACTACGTTTTTTTTGTCCTGGGGTCAATATTTGGTGAGCTCAATCAAAGGATAAAAAGGTTAGAGGTTTTTTGATTTTTTTTTTTCTTCCAAAGGAACCATATGTAAATTTGGTATCATATGAAAGGTCGTTGAGAGGCGCATTCAATGGGGTATCAAAAATTAAAAAAAAAACATTAAATTCAAAAATTTTGAAAATTTCAGACAAATTGTTTTTATTTTTTTTTTAATTTTTTAATAGAATTTACTTAAATAAATAGTTGGAATTTCTTGATTATAATCATCATGCAATTTAACCCAAATAGTTTTTCCCGTTTTTTAGCTTATAAAAGTTACGTTATTTTAATACCCATCGATATCTTATTTTTTTCTTCATACAAACGGGGTTACCCTAATGTACATACATAGATTTGTATTTATAAGTTTACTAGAAGACAACATTGACAAGTTTTTCTTTAGTATTGATGTGTGGCGGGCGCACTCTTCGTACATTGGGGTCGGTCGTATTATTAAATAATAACAAAAACAACAGCAACAACGAATACAACAATAACGCCTTTTAAAATAAAAACAATAACAAAACGTACAATAATTACAGTAACTACCGTAATACAACCCCCAATTTGCTGATTATAGAGAGCGACAATTCTCTTTCTCTCTCTTTAAAAATTATTAGAACAAATCGAAAAATCGTTTGTTGAATTAGAAAAATTATAAACTTCTTCTAGACAAAACGCTCAGATTTTATATTATTTAATTTTTAACCCTTTTACTGCAAATTACGCATTATTTTTTGTCGTTCCCTTTAGTTATTTCTGATTTTCCTGTTTTTATGGGTCATGCGTGCAAGTGGTCGTTTTAAGTGTAAACAATGTGTATGTTACGAATAGTAGCAAAACAAAATTGAAATATAGCATTAAGAGTAGAATAGTAGAATGACATAGAGTAAGGAAAATAAGCATACAACTTAATAAAACACTGGCAAACTTTATGTCATTCGTACAGGGTTGTTATAAGAAGGATGTAAGAAGCTTTTTGCAGCTCTTTTATTTTATTGCCAGATTTAAGCCATTTGTCGGGGTTACACGACGCAAATTGAAATGACGCAAAATAATTTAAGATTTTCTACAGCAACCCATGTAAAGATCGAAGATAGGTTCCAGAGTTACAAAAAATTGTTTCAATGTTAGCTAAACAGCGTAACAACGTAAAATAAATTTCATTGCAGCAATTGTTTGTATTACTACCTCTAGCATTATCGTTGGATAACACTTTATTTACTTTTTATGTCATCAAATAAGCTTTTTGCTTTTGTCTGAATTACCATTTTACTTAATGGTATTCTGGGTGCAACTTGATTTTCAATCCAAATAGAAAACAAGGACTCCATTTTGCTCATCAAAACACTCCTTGTAAGGATCATCGCTTTAGCAGCTAATAATGTTGCAGATTTTGTAAAGATTAAAAAAAAATTAAAGACTGAAACCCAAAGCAAGGCCACCTTGAAAATCTAACGACACGCAGTGCAAATTAGTACTAATTAAGCAGCGACGCAATTTCCAAAAAACGCAAAATAAAACGAAGCAAAGCGAGGTATTGGTGTACAATTAATAGAATACACTACAATACAATTTATATTTTATTGTAAAATATTTAAGAATATGGTAAAAACTGTTCCCTCAATAAAAATAAATTGTGAGTTCAAGATGAAAAAACTAGAATTATGAAGAAATTATCTAAACATGTTCACCCCTATCGTGAATAAAAATTCCACATGAAATTTGTTCCCTTTTATTTTTTTAACATCGAATTTTAATAGGAAAATGTGAAAAGGTAACAAATTTCATGTGGAATTTTTATTCACAATAGGGGTGGTTATAAAATTAAAAGAAATATTTTTTTGGGAAATATATATGTACCATTATATTTTAAAAATTTCGGTTTGCTTCAGTTTGCGTTTAAATCTGACAGTTCGTGAAACTATATTCGAAAAGCTGAACAGCATCGTTATTTTAAGTTTTATACTGATGAGTTTAATCTGTTTAATAAACAAGTACTGTTTATCTATTGAATAAACGTTTGAAATTAAACGAAACTGGACGAAACGTCAACGATAACGTTACAATGCGCGTTTATGTAACGCGCTTTCTATTGTTCGCCTTCATTTGTGTTATGGACGAATAAATTAATAATGTGTCAAATCACAGTATTGCCAATATATAATATTTTAATTTACTACGAGCAAAAAAATTAACAGCTCGATGTACATTATAAACAAACCAAATTATTGCATTTTCGAGTATTTTTGAAAAAGTTAAATTAAATTAGTAAAAAAAATATGTATGTATGTTTTCATCATCATTATACATTGCTTTTATATACATATATATATTTATTTTTTTATATTTATATTTATTTATTTTTTTAGTTTCAGTTTTCATTTTATATTGTTTTTAAAAAATTTTCCGCTTCTATATGTAAGTTAGCAACGCTATGAATACCCATGTTCTTTTGATGGCCGACATGAATGCCCATACTAATGATAATATGCTTGGTTGCAATTTTTGGTAAATTTGTTTTGTATTATGTATATTATTAAATTAAATTAAATTTCGATTATATTTCATAATTTCATTTGGTCAATGTTTCCGTTATTTGTGACAAATATTTGATCAGCTTTAAATATTATTGCATTGCTTTGATTGGCTAATTTATGGAAAGTTTTGTAAAGTTTTTATATGATTGGTCCAGCTATTGTTTTGTTATTGCAAATTTTAATTTTAAGTAATTTTATTCAATAAATCATTCTATGTCGAATCGCCTAATTGAGTAGTTTATTTTAAAGAGGTTCATAGAAGCTACGAAATGAAATCAAAGAAGTAACTTGTATGTATATTTTTTTTTTGAACGAATAAGTATTTTATTAGTCTTGCTTTCGTTTGTTTGATATTTAAAAACGCGATACACAAACCAAAAATATTGTTATTTGTCAAAAAAAAAATTGACTTTCGTGTTACATAGCCCAAAATAAGAAGAACGTCAATTATTTTTGGCGTTTGTTTAGTTATTCAGCTTACAATAAACAGGCTGTAATTCTCCAACAATTTACCCCAAACAATTTCAAATTTACCTACAGAATGTTGTTGTTCATAAACAAGTTTGCGAAGAACAACGCAACAAAACTTTAACTGCAATTGGCAATTGGACAAACTTAAAAAGTTTTCAACTTTTAGCAAAGACGCCAAACTATTCTAGACAATACAGCAAAACTTCCTTAAAGCTTTAAGTAAATATTCACACTTTTATGTAGATTATAGAGAAAGGTGCCTTAAAGCTTTCAAGTATTCACTTGCTATAATAAAATTAAAGCTTACAAAATAAAAAGCTTACTGGCCAACAAATTTCAAGAACATAAATACTTTAAGCTGTACAAATACATGTGCAAAGTATCTAAAGCATATAAAAAGGATAAAGGAACATATGGTTGAAGTATCAAACAAATCAAGAGGATTAAACAACCAATACAAATAAGCACATTACTAGTATGTGCAAAATTACACCCACAAGCGGCACAACATAAATTAACTGAATATAATATAAAAAAACACTTATTGCCAGGATAATAAAGATTTATATTTTCTCAACAAAACACACAACACTCTTCAATGTATACAGTGAATATATATGTAATCATGCACTATTGTACATAAGTATAAATTGCTTTGGGTTGGCAAGGAATTAGTCAGTTAAATAAATGTGGATGGATAGTCCGTCCGTCCGTCCGTCCGTCCATCTAACCCTGCAAACGTGTGTGAAAATATCGGTGGTTGAGTGTAATCAAAGTGAGTAAATTAATACAACTTAAATAAATAACTAAAGCGTGTTAATACGTATGTGGCAACACTAACTTGTCATTCACAAGTCTCTTCTTGAACAGGCAAATTCTGAACTACTAGAAAAGCCAACAATCATTTGTATAACAACCACTATTTACACTCGTCCTTTGAAATGATAGCCATAGATAATAATTAATCTAGTTAAATATTGTCATGGATGCTGGTACAGCCAATGTCCGCTTGCCTGCCCACCACATTGTATCAGTAGTTAGTGCCTCCTTAACTTGACCATTTCACATTTCAAATGTATTTTGACAACTTTGCAACAAAATAAAAATGTCATATAAATTAGTACAAAAAAAATATGTACGTATAAGATTTATTTGCTTGATTTTGTGCATATTCTCACTTATAAACGACGACAATTCGCAGAAAGCTATAATACATTATATTTAAGAATTCGAAATGATGCTGTTGCTACGCAAATGATTTTCCATGGCTTTTTGTAGGTTTGCAACAATGTTACTCACTCATAAAGTGACAATTTGACATTTTTGAGACAAGTTGACATACAACACAACTGAGTTGTAATATAAATTTAAAATTAGTTGATGTTTATCAACAATTTGTGGCACTTTGAAATGTAAACAAAAAGGTTGTGAAAAAGTTAGTGCAAAAAAAAACAGTTCTAAAAATAGAAGTACATATTTGTTATAATTTTCAAAGTAGAACAAAAAGAAAATACAGTAAAACAAAATAAAAAGCCTAGCTGTCAATCATAAACATGTTAAAATATACGTACATACATACATCCATAGTTACATAAGTTAGCAGGTCAAAATCTTACCTACACTTTTTAGGGTGATTATTTCCAATTAATTTTAATAATAGTGTGCAAATCTGGCACTCGATTTGTGCTGGTAAAATGCTTTGTTTAGATTATATTCCAAATTCAAATCATGATATCTGTTGGTAACAGAGAATATTTCTACAAAAAAAATCTACCAAAATCGTTGATCGTTGGGCTACAACGATCTTGTGCCGAAATCATGTAAAAAAATGATGAATGACTAAAGGTACGGTCACACTTGGCAAATATTTGCCGAAAAAAAAACGTAACCACTAAATAAATTATATTTGAACTCGTTTATTTATTTAAAACATCTTCTTTTATTTAACACAAGATACAGCAAATAATTAGTTTTATTTTCTTTGATGCTGTTTGATCTTGCAAAACTCATGTAAGAGTAAACAACGTCAAACAAATTTGGGCTAAAACGAGTGGTTACGCTTTTTTAAATAAATATTTGTCAAGTGTGACCGTACCTTAAGTAGTGAATTGCCGAAATTATTTAAACAATGGTCTTTTACTTGTTAGTTAAACAACAAAGAGCCACACAAGTGCCGAACTGGAGATCAACTATGGATCGCGAATATCAAATCAGTCGACTGTCTGTGTTTGGCAGACTACTTTCGACATTCGTTTAAATACAAAGGAATAATTTATATAGGCTCTGATTTGACAATAAGTGAAAATTTAACAATTTCTACATTTACAGACGACACTGCCAATCTTAGCTCGCATGTGGATTCAAGCGAGGCATCTAGAGAACTGGATAATTATCTCAGAAAAAACTGGAGGATAGGTGTAAATGAATCGAAAAGTAGACATGTTACGTTAACGCTTAGAAGAGGCAATTGTTCATCTGTTTCACTAAACAATGTGAATATCCCACAGTGTGAGCATGTCACATACCTTGGCATACATATGGATAGACGCCTTACCTGGCGTCGCCACATAGAACCCAAGAGGGTCCATATGAGTTTAAAATCTTCTAATTCGCACTGGCTAATTAACGAACAATCTATATCTAAAGCTTTGATAGTAAAGTCATCCTGCAGGATAAGACTGTGTTCAAATTAATTTGGATATATGGAATTTATTTATAGGGAACTGCAAGTAATATCAGTATTGATCTTATATCGAGGGCTCAATCGAAAATTCTTAGGCTTACTATAACTCAAGCAGATACAAGGCTTCGTAGAGCTGATTTACCACCCTACTAATTTAGGGTCCATTTGTCCATTATGGCTCTCTCAACTGAAAAAAATAGTTTTTAAGGTAAGGACTATGAAGTAAAGGCAGATTCGATTAATAAATAATAAAAAAAAATTAAAAAAACACGAAGCAATAAGAAGTAAACGGCCAATGTAGAGCTTTCAATTCGCTACGTTACACATAAGTAAAAGTATGAAGTGTTACTCAAGTTATTGCAAGCTTTTATAGGACATCTCAAACAAGTGAATTTTTAAGCATTTAAAACTTATAGATGTAAGAGGTTCTTTTTTTTAATTAATAGGCGGCACTCAATCATGACCCCCACCCCACTATGGTGGTGTAGGGTATAAAAAATAGTCCAGAAATAAAAAAAAATCATAAATTCGAATTGACTTTAAAACAAAGTGTTTCTAATTTGCGAGCGTCTACTGTACAACAACATTTTTTTTATTAATGATGCGAAACACTTTCAACTCATTACTAAATCGCGATGATACATGCGATCTCTCTGAGCCGTCCACTGACTTAAAATGATTTTTTGGAAATAACCAATGTTACTACTAAAAACAGTATAAAGAAAAAACATATTGCACAATAATTCAATAATTTCTCTAAACAAAATTATGTTTCCTTTTCAAGTGCATCTGGTTTATTGAAAACTAAACCAAATCTCCCTGAAAACCAAGTAATATGCAGAAATATTATTTCATTAATATTACAAAAATGAATCTACAATAATTACATAATTAAATAATTAAAAATAAAAAAACACACACGCAGTAAATAAGTACTGAGTAATAATAAGAGTAAATAATTTGTGTATGTAAATGTAATTACAATAATGAAAGTCATTCTCTATATAAATAATATTAAACACACACACACACACATGCAAGCAAACATTTATTAATAATAAAAACCAGAAAAAAAGCCAGCATAAATGTAAATAAAAGCAAGTATTTACATACATATGTATCTGTAACTGCCAGATACTCGTATACATACAAAAATAAAACATAAATTTCATAGCACATGTACGCCAACACACACATTCGAGATAAACATTGTCTACCTTGCAAAAATGAAAAAAAACCAGCATTAAAAAAGCTTGCAGCATTATGATGTACAGAAATTGTATTGATTTTTTGAAACATTGAAGTACTCGTGCAACTAAGGGAACATCCCTTTACAAAATTTGCTTACAACTGGGGCAACTGAAAGTTGTATGTTGGATTTACATACATATATACATAGTTATATACCAAGTTTATTCTAATTAAAAGTTTTCAAATTCCTTTGGTTTATTACAACTCCTTCTCGCTAATTGAAAACATTTTGAGTATTTTAGATTTTCTAATAAATTAAAAGAGATTTTCAAACAAAAGACATTAAAAATACATAAAAGTAATTTGAATAGCTCAACAATATCATTTACAAATAGGAGAAAACTGAAACGTCTAGTAGGGGAGAGCAGTATTAATGGGCATTTACAAAAAGCATGTAATCAGCATAATGTCAACTAATGTTTCAGACAACAGCCAAGACAAGACAATTCCTTGAAGCTAGACCAAGTTAAGCCAACCAATACAGAATGAATGAATGAATAAAAAATCGAAATGAGATTAACACATACAGACGCGTTATCTACACACACACACACACACACGCGCGCACACAGATACAAAGTCAATTGAAAGCAAAACATAAACAAAACTTCAAGTTAAATAATGATGATGATAATAAATGGTTGAAACATGTGGCGTGGCATCAACAACTAACTGCTGCAAAATAAGCAGCCAAAGAAAAACTTTAAACAAGTATTAACCTACAGCAAAATGTTATAAAGTCAGCAGTAAACAGATTGAAAAAATGTATCCATCAAGACATTTTGTTCTCAGGGAAACAGACAACAACAAAGTCTTAAGATAAAGGAACCATAAATTGTAGCTGCACCTTTTTACACATTCAAGGGGATGAAGAACATCCCCTTTTATACAGTGGGTCCCCTCTTTTATACATACAACTGAAAAATACAATAATATACCAAATTTACTTCCACTGTATGCAAGAACAAAAAATTGCTTTTCCAACAGTGGCAATTTTGGAATAACATAAAAGTTCTGATATTTTACTTGTTAAAATATCAGTTGGCAATTGTTACAATGAATGAAATTTTCCTCGTAAATTCACTGTGAAAATGTTAAAACTGTCGATATAGATAGCCAGCCATAATTTGCAACAAATCCATCATAATAAAGCCTTTTGGCTTTGGTTTCAGAGCAATTACATTTAATGGAATACATATGTGAGTTTTCCTCTTCAATCAGGGAATACTCACCATTGTATACAGATTGACGATTTTATCAAGCGATAACAAAATCTATAATTAACAACGTACTAAATCATGAATATATTAATTAAAGAAATCAATGAGTCTTTTCTGTAGCATAACCATTGATACATAAAAAAAGGGTTTTGCACAAATGTGTGGAGCCAAACAATCAATCCATTCATTCATCTTAGTAGAATTTGCAGCAGCAATATGTGTGAAGATCTGCCCACAATACATCATAGTTTTCATATAATAAATTAGTATATTTCGCTGTGGAGCATGAAATAGGTTCGGTCGTTGTTCTGAAGTTTGAAGTCTTTATCTGGTACTATGAGAATCAGTGAACCCAGGACTAGTCCTGACTAGTGTTGGTGAGGTCCTTTCGGAGAGCACATAGAGACTGTGGTTCATACTTAAAATCACAATCAGACAAGCAATTGAGCTGTGCTGTAATCAAAACAACAGAGCCATTGAAATTAGTGCTGGCAATTAGATTGGTGCTTGAAAAACGTTTTAGAGAAGGTGGTATTTGTGGCATGATTATTTTCGCGGTCAGAGGTCAAACAAACAGTTTGATAGGTGCCGCATTGACTTAATACTACGTAAGAGAAAAGTGGTCGATCAACGCCATGCTAGACCAGCTCAGCGATAATTGGCTGAGCTAATTAAATAAGCGCTCGATGTCATAGATTTTTAGATATTTTGCATGTTTTGATTAATGCAGTCATGTGTAAAGAATATTATAACATACTAAAGCGGTTGGAGACAGATACTCACGTGAAGTATGTAGATAGACTTACTCTATCGTCCCGATTGAGATTAAGCCGTTTAATTGCCATTGCCTTGGTTTGGATAAATAGAACTTATGAATTTTAATCGGATAGATAGTTCGATGATGTTTACCGATATTTGGCAGATAAGAATATTTAGAATCATAAAGACCAAAATTACCGTTTAATAACTATAAACACAGCTGCTGGGATTTGGAGAAAAGAGGAGTTAAATCGAGTAAAGTTTTTCACATACATATTTTGATGTTCTGTAAATGGCAAAATGTGGCAAATCGTGCAGAGCATACATTTTTTCATTATTCTTGTAAGAAATCACTCGATTTACAGAACAGGGGCTTATGAAATCAGGCATAAATTTATACGTAATCTACTAAACACGTTAACCAAACAACCAACTTTTCAACAATCGACATTTATTTAGAGGATTCCCTACAGTCTGAATCTGCAGGAAAGAAAAATTGGGATAGCCTTTATGTTCTAAATAAGGCGTCGAAAGTCACCATAAATAACTCCATTTATTGGTGTTCAAAGGTCACAGAAAACTGTTCTATTTAATTTACTTTATTAGAGAAAAAATTCCTACATTTTGATATAAATTTTCCCAACTTTTACAAACCTGAGAACCATTGTGTTGATACCTTAAAATCTGCAAACATACGTATCATACTGCAAACGCCATCATTATGATGGAACGAACATACCCCACAACCACTACCTTGAATATTCATTTCATCTGTTGTTTGTTTCTTTTAATTTTTTTTTTTTTGGTGTTTCCACTACTACTGCTACTAGACGCATCAATATTTTCATTTTCAATTTCCTTAAAAGTAACAATTTTTCATTGTCTACAGTGCTCGTAACGACTTCACTAACCCTCAGAGTCTTGACAAAGAACAAACAACCCCATTGTACAACCTGACATCAAGCAGAAGAAGGTGTTTTTGCAACATTAACGTTAAACTAAGAAAAACATTGAAATGTATGGTAGAAATAACAACAAAAGAAATACACAGCATCAACAAAAAAAAAAAAACAAAAAAACCGAAACATTTTATCACATTACACCTCGTGGATTTTTCATACATTTTTCCTTTGCAAAGACACTTATTTTTACAATGCGTAGTAGTGGATACGTCAACAAAAAAAAACCGGTAACTGGAAAAAAATATTGCATATAAAAATTTGCCGGGTAAATAGAAAAAACGTGCACGCACACACATATATACATATATACACAACAATGAAACTTTGCCAATAAAGCGGAAAACCTTTTGTTGGGATTGTGATAAAATATTAACTTTTTTTTTATATCAAATATTCGCCCATTTTTCTTTTTGGAAACTTTAGAGTGTCTGCACGTGTTGGTCGCTTGCCAGTGTGGCAAAATGTTAGTTAAGGATATAGGAGTTTATGTATAGAATAGAGCTACTGCCAATAAAACAGCAGTTTCACCCATAATAATGCTCTTTAATAATGTTTTATTCAGATAAATTGTTGTATCTTACGGTTGTATGAAGTACGTTTATCAGGAGCATAAAGGGTAATAAAGAGAAACAAAGTAGGCGGCTTTATGGGAGAAACACTTCTTCTAGCTAAAGTGTGCTCAAGAAAATAGTTTTACTATTTTGGGGTAATAGTACAGCAGGGTTCACATAAAATATGGCCACACTCTGGCAGCTGTTTATAAAAAACAGTTGGCAATATTTTAAAACATTAAATATAACTTCGAGTTTTTATAAACGGAAGCAAGAGCATTTTATTTAATCATGATACATTTCACTGCTTAACTTTAAAAATTCTATTACTTTTTTACTTCTATGGAAGTTATTATATTACTAAAGGTACGGCCACTCTTGACATATATTTGCCGAAATAGACGTAACTATTTCACTACTTAACTTTAAAAATTCTATTACTTTTTTACTTCTATGAAAGTTATTATATTACTAAAGGTACGGTCACTCTTGACATATATTTGCCGAAATAGACGTAACCGCTAAATAAAATATATTTGAACTCGTTTATTTATTTAAAAAACTCTTCGTATTTAGGCCAAATCACAACAAATATTTAATTTTAATTTATTTGATGCTGTTTGCTCTTGCAAAACTCTTGTAATAGTAAACAACGCCAAACAAATTTGTGCTAAAACAAGTGGTTGCGCTTTTTTGAGTAAATATTTGCCAAATGTGCCCATACCTTAAGAGTTTAATATTTTAAAGCATTAAATACTTTTTGAATCTTTACATATGTTCCACAAGAAATTTGTATTTAATAATTGCTACGCAGAAAAAAAAATCATGTTTTTTTTTCAATTAAATTTTTAATTGATTTTAAAATAATTTTCAATTAAAATTTTAATTGATTCAATTACTATTTCTGATTTTTGTGATATTTTCAATTAAATCTCACATTTTTTTTAATTGATACTATCCGATTTCAATTAAATTTTTAATTGATTCCACAAATATTTTAATTGAAACTCATTTTTATTTTTTTCTGTGTAATTTTTGCCTTAAAATTATGTCTTGTATTTCGTTTATTTTCTTTAAACTTTCTGTTTAAATCCTGATGACCTTTTGTATTATTAAAAATACAAATTTTAAATTAAAATCTATTTTAATAATATATCTTTGTATTCTGAAACAGCTTTCTTAAAATATTAAAACAAAATGATAATAAAAAACGTATTGTTTTAGAATTTCTTTATTTGACGTTGTTAAGATGAAGATTAAACATTTAAATTTAATAAATAACAAAAGTGCTTTGTATTATATATATTTCATTAAAAACGAGCTGACCTTTAAAATTTCTGGTTGAATATTTGGGCTTAACAAAAATAAAACTAAAATATCAATGATGTTCTAAAGTTGTTTTTTCAAAGAGAGTGTAGGAGGAAAGCACATTTATTGTTGGCGTAGTGTGCAAAGGTTTTAAAAGCAATTTTTTTATAAATGTTACGGTGGTATAAACCAATCTTTTTTTATATAATTTGTGGTTTTAAGTTTTGAAGCAGGATTTCCAAAAATACTTTCATTTAAATTAAGTGTGTTGTTGACACACGCACATTTTAACTTTTATTATTATATGACAGTGTAAGACATACATAAATTGAAGTTGACCTATTAATATTCCTTTAATTCATATATATATTTTTTATAGAAAATCTTGTGTATAAAAGTATTTTCTATAGCAAACCTTGTATAGTTTTTTCTACTGATGTGTACAGTGGCTCACAGCTTATTTTATACAGTGAAGTTTTTTGTTTTTAAAGCTTCATGAAAAGAAAACAAAAGGTGGATTCACCCATTCACCCAAAAATCAACTAAGTTGCCAATAGGTTACATTTTTTCATACAAATAATAATGCCTTATATACTTCCATGGCCATCAGCAAAAGCAACTTTCTTTTTTTTATTAATTTTGAATACACAATATTTTAAAATAATTTAATATTTGTTTTTTTGACACTTAAAACCCAAAGGCAAATAAATCAATGGCCGCAATATTTTGTTTACATATGGCAGCTTTGATTTTCCAGAAAAATCGTTCGAAATGGGCGAATCGTGTTGCAAAAAAATCTCAGTAAAAACATTTTTTTTTTCGAACAAAATATCTGGGGAACTTAATCGTCATTAAAAAAAATATAGTCTAACAAACAAAAATAATTTATTGCAAAAATGTAAATTTTTATGTATTAAAATTAAAAAAAAAATGCTCGTTTTTTCACGTCACAGCTTATTTTATCTGTTTCCAAAACTGGAAATTAAAACTGCCAATTACACGATTTAATATTTGGTACGATAGCTTTTATTATCTACAAAAGATTTAAAATGATTTGGCATAAATGTCCCCGTTTACACAGGGAAACATCTGGAATTCTCTTTTGTATTTTCCTTCGCGGTCATACAGGGAAACATTGTTATCGGAAACATTCCACTTTATATTTGTTTTTTGAC
The DNA here is from genome assembly GCA_950370525.1 of Bellardia bayeri. Lineage (NCBI taxonomy): Eukaryota > Metazoa > Arthropoda > Insecta > Diptera > Calliphoridae > Bellardia > Bellardia bayeri. The sequence goes on along the minus strand of OX493266.1, from coordinate 67,970,424 downwards.
ATTTGTCTAATTGCAGTGTTGTTTTTTTTTTTTTTAATTTCTACTGTTTTTGATTTGCTAATGTAAGTATGTATATTTGATTTGTGAAATAAATAAATAAATTATAAAAAATAAAAATTTTAAAAACATTTATTATATTATATTTTACATTATTAATTTTTTTATTTTTATTCAAACAAAGTCAAATATAAAACATACATAGATAACAAAGCACGCCGAAAAGAAATAAAGCAAATGTCAAAAAGCAAATCATATGCAAACAAAATGTTTCCCTGTGTAAACGGGGACACTGCAACCAATTTTTTAAATTGTTTTTGTTAGAAAATTTGTGTTTCTTATGCTGATTTCTAAAATTGACCATAAATTTTATTGATAACATTAATGACTGTAGTTGCGGTGTGGGCAGTTAATATTAGCCATGTTTGCACAAAAGCCGATTTGTGCTTTGAATCGTTATCCTAGTAAAATTTAAAATCTTATCTTATACCAAAGTTTTCTGCTCTTTCCAACAAGTTGTCCTTCAGAATCCTGAACTTGTGCATGGTTGTTTTAACAAATGTTAAATTTCCAGTATCAGCAGCTGACATACAGACCCAAACCATAACACTGCCACCATCATGCTTCACTCTTGCCCTTTAGGTTTTCTTTGCCGAGTTCTGTACATATTTAGTTTCCGCCAAACATACGACATGCCATCTGAACCGAATATGTTAAACTTAGATTTATTGCTAAAGATGACAGAATTCCAAAATGCATATTCCTTGCAAAGATGTTTTTTGGAGAAATTTGGCCTGCATAGTCTGTGCAACTCGGCACACAAATGAAGCTGTTCGCAAGGCAACATTGTTTGCCCAGGTTAGCTTCAACTTCAACTTCGGAGGCCAGTTGTGAAGCTGATAGCCTTGCATTTGCTCATCATGATAATTAAAAAGTTCTATTTGGTGCCTTTCTGCCTTTATTATGGAAGCGATTTTTATGGATGAAGTGAAGAAGTTCAATAATTTTTTCTGATATTTTTCGCTGTGAGTGGCCATTTTGGAATATGTTTAAAACCAGTTCCCGTTGTTCTATCGTTATAGGCGGACTCATTTAAACTTGAAGTTAAAAAATCGGACTTACAATTCAACAAAAAATATTGATAGAAATAGGAAAAAGAAAAACAAAAAACCAACAACGCTGCATTGAGCTATCGGTACAATAGAAATTTACTGCATAAAATAAGCTGTAACGTGAAAAAGGGCATTTATTATTTGCTATTTAGTTTTAATATACAGAATCTCGAAAAAGTTAACCAAAATGTTCCAAGGGCTGTTAACTTTTTCGAACTATTAACTTTTTCAAGCGTTTTTTTTATTGTAAGAGGAAATAAATAAAATAATAAACATCTTTTTTGTTTGATATAATATCTTAAGTTTTAATTTATTGACTTAGTTTTCATTACTAAAAAAAAATTATTTTTATATGTACTTTTTGGTTTAAAACTCACAAGCTTAACACCAACTACTAATACAATGTTGTTTGTTGTTGAAGATGTTCATAGTTTTTTGCAACTCGAAATAAAAAAGTAGTTTGGGGAATACCATAATCCAACAAACAAATTTAAAGCTTAGCGTTTCCAGTGAGAATATTTTAAAAGCGACCAATTTGCCACTATTGTTACTGAAAAAGCAATTGTTTTAAAAATAAATTATACACTCGGAAAAGTTAACTGAAAGGTTAACTTTTTAGAGTGGCACGTTGATGCTGAAACACTGTTAACTTATCCGAGCGTTTAACTTTTTCGCGAGTTAAATTTTTCGAGATTCTATATATATGTTCCTGTTGGTTTTCTTTTTATGGAGTTAAAAAAAAAAATGCGCTGCATTAAAAAAGCTGTAAGCCACTGTAAACTGACATGTATATTAATTAATATACATATATCAATAAACAAGCAACAACATCACCTGAGATTTGCTTAAGATGAAGGACCATAAATAAAGGACCTTAAATAAAAAATAAACAAACTTTTATATCCCATAAATTGATTAATTTTTGTCAACTTTAATTATGCCACAGATGTTTACATTTTGTTTTGTTCTCATACTAAAAAAGAAACAAACAATCTACGTGTTTTTTTGGTGTCCCCAAGTCTCTCTGTCAGAGTCAAGTCAATTTATGTCTAAAAAATTGGAACTTGTTTTTTAAGATTTTTTCTGAAATGACTTAAAAAACTGAATAAAAAACACATAAAGCTAAATGAAAAATATATGTATGTATATGTATGTACATACATACATACATATGTATAAACAAGTAGAGTAATAACAACAAAACTTGAACTTGATTGATTTGATGTTTGATTTTTGTTTCAGTTTGGATTGTTGTTGTTGTTGTTGTTGGATTGTTATGCACTGATTGCATGAGTAAGTTGTCATGCCAGCAGTACTTAATATTTGTAACGATTTTGCTGGTATATGGACAGTTTTTTTTTGTGTTTTTTATTTTAACTTTTTTCTAATCAAGCGCCACAACCAATACATGCCACACATACTATGTACATATATTTAGCTGTATATTTGAAGCCTCTACTTGTTGGGGTTGATGGAATAGAAGTTGCAGCACAAAAAAAAAACATAAATTAATACGAAAAAAAAACAAAACAATACAAATACGAGTTGTGAATGATTAAGTACAAGCAACCACAAATTACAAATACAACAACACATAAGAAATAATACATTCATGTGGCAGAGAAGAAAAAAAATAGCAACAAAACAATAACATATTGTTGTGGTTTTTGGATTAAAACATTGGAAAGTACCCTGCCTGCCTGCCTGGCTGCTGCTGCAACAACCAACCAGCCAGCCACCGCAATTCAAAGCAATTGCACTTCAACTCTGAGTTGTCGGGTTACCTATAGATTTATATTGAGTTTAACTAACTGGCGCAATACTTCAATTTTCGCTTTTTTCAATTTTTGCCTTAGACGAGTAAGTAGAGTAGCGAGACGCCAGCCGGCCACTCTACTCTTGCCCCACTTTAGTCTATTGTTTTAATAGTTTATTCGTTACCCGTCTTTGGCGGGGGACTCAAACGAAATGTACTGTAAATCGTTTTGCTTCAATTGATTTTTGATTACATTCATCAAATTACAAACAAATATGAAGTGTATGTATGTACGTTCAATGTACTTACATGAATCATATAAAATATTGAGAAACAAATTAAAAAAAAAATAAATAAAAAAACATTGCTGTAAATACTGTTGTACATAATAATTGTTGTAGCAAGAAACGGTCTCTTGTAGTTACATACATGCAACACTTTGTTTACTACCAACATAATGCAAACAACATGTACATCACTCAAGTTTTGAAAGAAATGGGAAATAGACTATGGCCCCTATTATGAGCTGCATTCGACAATCGATATTTGCTGGCTATCGAAAATCGACTATCGAATGTAAAATTTGTGTTATGAGTTGGCATCGCTGTTGAAAATTTCGTTGTTCAGCTTAATTCTATTCATTAGACGAATCATTAAACCATAATTCCGTGGTGGTCATTTCAAATTTAATTTATTTTTCTTTAAGAATTTTTAAACAAATATACCGCCAGCTGATAGAAATGTACTATTGTTAATAACCCAAAAATAGTGATTTTCACAATAGCGTTTTTTCATCGAATGTCCCACCATAATACCAAATGAAAAATTCGTTCGATAAGCATTTTCGACCACAGTCGAAAATCGAATTTTGCTCATAATAGGCACCTATCTTATATTATTTATTTTAAAAATGTTTATATGCAAAGTTGACTTCCTAGAAGTTCTTGGGAAGTGATGTAGATTTGGGGTTGTTTTTTGCATTCAAAGATAAACGTGTTGAAATAAGATGTAATTGGCAAACTGCTTATTGGACAAGATGACCGAATTCCAAAGTGCAGATTCCTTGCAAACATGTTCTTTGGAGAAATTTAGCCTGCACAGTCTGTTTTTCTGGTTTATAAACCCGTGCAACTCGGCCATGAAAATCATGTTGGCGCAAGACAAGTTGAAACTGTTCGCAACGCAACATTGTTTGCTCAAGTCTGCTTCAACTTCGGAGGCCAAAATTGGCAAACTGCAATGCTTAAATTTCAGAGAATGTATGAAGCATGACAGACAATTAGAAAAACTGCGTCTGAATTTAATTATACTTACAATTTTCCTAACCAAATGAGAATTATATTGTTTTTTTTTTTAAGACGCTGCTGAAACACAAGAGTTTTTGGTAGAAATGGAACCCACAACTCTCGGACTGATAGTCCACCATAATATCAGTTAATCTTGTTATTATAATGTTTTCATGCTAGAAAATGTATTTGCTTCACCAACGCGGTACCAAACTTCCGAGCGAATACTAAACCTTCAAAAGTTTCAAATTAATTTTATTTTTTCAAGCAGTCTAAACGTAAACCTACAGAAAACATCAGACGGATAATATCGTTTCACAAAATAATGCCAATGATCTTCATCAGCATATAAATTCAAACAGAAATAAGGCGGTCAAATAATTTAGCAAAGAATATGGCTACGTTATTCTTTAGCTTAAACCAAACACACAAACGCTTGCCATAGTGTCATAATGCCACATCTAGATAAGAGTTTCGAAAATATGCGAACAAAAATTCCATTATTATTAACCAAACTACCGACACAAAATCACAATTAGAAAATAAAACTCAATTGCAATGTTGGCCAGTTGCCTAACGCTTGCCTGTGATGCATTTATGAATCAGTCGGCCGACCACTCAATCTGCCAGCCATTAAGGCAGTCGCTCAATAATTTTACAGGTCAATCGAAACAAAATTAATCTTGTTTTTTTCACAATTTCTTTTTTTTTAGTTGAAACAATAAATGTAGAATCTGTGCAGTTGTTTTTCAAATTGTTGACCAGCGTTAGTATGAACAATAAAATGATGAAGTGCTGTGGGGATTTTTTTATGTCCAATTGAGTTTAACCAATCGTAAGTCAGTTAGTGCTGAATAAGAACTATATTGTAAAGATGACCAGGAGATTTACCTGCAAACTGTTTTTATTTACCTTTAGTTATATTTAAAGAGAAGAAATCCCTTTTTCTAATTAAATATTTCTGCTCGCCAAATAAATTTGTTTTAAATAACCTTTTAAAAATCATTTATAACAATTATGTGATAAACTAAATACAATCCATATGCTAAACATTTAAATATGCTACATACAACAGACATAAAATATTACAACATAAATTTGCCAAGTATCCAGTTATCATGCAAGGATAATGGCTAAAGGATACAAACTGTTCTCTCAAACTATTAAAAAATCTGTGATAAGTTTTCATTTATACAAAAAAAAAATAAATAAATAAATAAAAAACTACACAGACATGCAAAAATTACAAGTGCATTATTTGCCCTTATTCAAGTGTATTAAAGATGTATAAGGCAGATAGAAAGACAAACAGACAGACAGACAGACAATAAAAATATCTAGACTAAAAGTTGAACATATTTGCCATGTTACCAACAGACAGTTGTACCGTCGTACAAACAGACAGCCAAAGACTTTGGCTGTAATCTGTTTTGTGCAAACATTGCAGCATTTCAATATACATATATTCACAGTAGCTATTAAAATTGTATAACTCTTGCTACATATTGAAATTATAATACCTTGAAAGATATGGTGGCAAAAGGGACTAAGTAGATGATAGCAACATTTGCCATTCATACTCATTTAACCATAGACCAAAACCGTTTGGAGATTGGGGAAATGAGACACAATATGAATAATATGCTGAGCCGAGATCTTAAGATCGATTCTAACGCACGTAAGACACAATGTTGTATATTCGCACACAATCGCACGACAGATCATGTTGCTTCATCTGTTTTTATGAACGGTCTGGATGTTCTAGGCATGAGAATCCAGTGTAATGTCCACTGTACAAAACACATTTTTCAAGTATCAAAAGAATCGTCCAAGGCTCTTGGTTTGATCTCCATACTATTTACACCAGCTATATTCGACCGAATATGGAATTCAATTCTCATGTATGAACCGGTGCCTCGAAGTCTATTTTGGAGTTACTCGATCACGTACAGGAGAGGGCAAAGATGCTTATCGGTGACAGTAGGGTATCCAACTATTGGAGCATCGTTGCACCAGAACGTTGTTTTTCAAAACTAAATTAAACAAATAATTTATAAGGTAATCAATCATTCAATTGCTATAAGTAATGACAATTATATATATATATATGGCACCATCAGTTGAAATCACATGTCGGTGATATCCATATTATCAAAAATAGGCCAAAATATAGTTGTCCACTAATTGTAGCCACATTTCCAGCCGAATTTTTAAAACAAATGACCTAATCATACCTCCAGGCCACATGTAAATAACTGATTACGTTTGAATGCCAATGTGGAGAAGATTTGTGACAATTTTCGAAACTGGGTGAATGGTAACAAAACTAGATTATATACATAGATTAAGTATTGTAAGAAGCACTTGTTCGAAATGTTGTAGTGGGATATTTGGAATAATATTGGGAACTAAGTCCCAGTTTACACAGGGAAACATTTCGAAGGGAAACATTTTGTTTGGTAGAGAGGGACGAGTGGGGAAGAGAATATGAAATTTGTTTCCCGTTCTCGGATACACGCTTTGTGCTTTCATTCTTATTGTGTACATTAGCAAATAAAATATAGTAGAAACTAAAAAAAAATAACACTGCAATTAAACAAATGTCAAAAAAAGCAAATATAAACTGGAATGTTTCCGACAACAATGTTTCCCTGTATGACCGCAAAGGAAAATACAAAAGAGAATTCCAGATGTTTCCCTTCCAAATGTTTCCCTGTGTAAACGGGGACTAAGTAATTTTGACTTTTTTTTTTTTTTTAAAAAAAAAAAAAAAGAAAAAAACTAGAAGATTTGTGACAATTTTGGAAACTGAAAATTTTAATTTTTAAAGTCTGAAAAAGATTTTCGACAATTTTTGAAATCTTGAGAAATGTGGAATTGAAAATTGAGAAAAAAAAAACTGGAGAAATTTGTATTTAAAGTAGGGTAGGGTCATATACGACAAATATCTACTCAAAAAAGCGTAACCACACATTTTTAGTACAAAATTGTTTGATGCTCTTTGATCTTAGAAAAAAACTTGTCAAGTAGCATAAAATAAAACTATTCTTGTTGCTGGCTAAGAAAACGCAATTTTTGAAATAAGTAAAAAAAATCAAATATATTTTATTTTGTGGTTAATATTTGCCACGTGTGACCCTGCCGCCAAAAAACACTTAATTTTTGGGGGAATTTGTAACAACTGCCGGTTGATACAAACCGGTTTTATATCTTGTTACATACCAATTCAGTAGAAAATGATTATGCTGAGTTGCAATATTTTTCCGAGTGATATTTGTTTCAATTTCATGGGTAGATTAAATTGATTAATTTTTTTTTTTTTGGCGTCAAAATAACATTGGGATAAAAATTCGCGCCTTATTTGTTTAAGCAGTCAAGGGCAACATATCGAGCCGTAACAGCCAAAACATCATCTTAAGTGCTAAACACGAAACTTTACAAAAGAATCAATTTTGTAAATATACCCATTTCTTAGTTATTACAAAAAGTTTTTAATACATATAAAATCCTAATTGGTAGTTCTATCAAATTTGTATCCTTATTTATCGATTTACCGAAAATGGAGTAGCTTGTTAGTTAAGCTATTTTCGCTGTTAGGGCTCCATATGTAATAAAATGTTTTCAATTTATACTCAATTTTCAATATTTCACATTTATCAATGATGAATTTAAAACAAAAATTAGATAAGTCCTTTTACATCTCAGCTGCAGGAATAGTTCTAAGCAAAAGAGGAAATGGAAAACTATAACACTACAACTGTGGGAGTAGGAACAGGAGTACATATACCAAATGTATGCAGAATTTGCTACTATACATTTAATAGTAAATAAAAGATTTCAGGCGGCAGGCAGAAGAATTTCAGTGGTTGTTGCTACAAAGAGGAAGTTTAAGCTTTTTAAGGGGGCTACACACAATAATTGTAGGGGTGGTTAGAGGTGGCAATACAAAAAAGCTTTTTATGTATTTATACAAATATAAACTACATTTGTGGCATGTAGAACACAGATACACAGAAATACACATTGCCACGCAAGGTAAATGCGAATTACATACAATAGTAAATAGAGTTTTTCTTTTATATAAATGCATTTATTTACTAAATACTCCCACTCACAATGCTGCTGCTCTACTGCTGGAAATAGTATTGTCGGTGTTAAGCAGAAGCTTGGGAAAAAATATACAAGGAAGGATGTTTATCCTTTGGCGGTATAACGTTTTTTTTTTCTATTTGTGCTGATTTGTGTTGTTGTATACAAATATTGTATATATGTAGTTGAATTTCAACAACAAAAGCTTTCATACAAAATATAGTTAGTATAGAGTAGAGTATAGTTGGGCGTTTTACTCATACATACTTTGTTTGCAACTAGTTTTTCATGCAATTTAAAGTTTCTATTGTACAAAATAGTTTATATAAAGTATAAAGTATTTATTGTATGTATGCTTCCAGAGAAAGAGAGTATAGAGACTGGAATGAAATGTTTTCAAAATGTTAACTTAGGTCAAGGAACTCAACTCGCACAAGAATTGGGCTGCAGTTAGATGCTTGGAATGAGTAAAGAAGAATCTGTAGTATTAAAATATATAAAATTTTATTTTACGAAACTAAAATTATATTAAATATTGGCAGCTAAAAGGAAGATGAAAAAAACTTAAAAGCTGCTGCTGTTGCCAGTTGCACTTAACTGTTATTGAATTTCATAGCAGCACTTTTTTGCCTTTCATCTATCTTTGTACATTTCGTTTTTTTTTTCTACCACTTAATCTGGCAGCTGCAATTTAAGTTTTATTTAATTTTGGTTCAATTTTTTCTCCAAAAAAAAAAAGAAGAGCAAAACTTAGTTCTAGATTTATTTGTAACAAAATTGGTAAAAATTAAATTGAGACATATGTAAGGGAATTTGTCAATCTAAAATGGAATTTGTAGATAAAACAAAAATGTTTATCAACATTTAAATAATGCGAATGAATGATTGAAATTGAGTGAACTATAATGATAATATTTATATATTCCCTATAAATTATTAAACTTGTGAGAATTATAATGAAGACACTTTATAAAACTGTACTAAATAAAACAAAAATGAGATTGTCATACGTTTAATAATTAAAAGCGATCTTAAAACATGTTAGCCGCTTTTATCCGTAATTATCCGTTTTATCTGTACCCACAAAAATGGTCGCATTAACAATCTATCTATAAAAAAATATCTAGGCGGAGTGCGGTTTGAAAACTTCTTCTTTTAGAACAAAAAGCGCGGTATAAACAGAAAAAGTCAAGTGTTTTGGAAACTTCCATCTATGCTATGAAGACATGCTATTTATAATTTCCTTTCAATCTGACAAGATCTTCATATAGAAACAGGTGTTCAAAAAAGACGCCTCCGCAATTTTTTTTACAATAGAAAAATTAGAAATTTGTGGTGCCATTAAGTATATTTAAATAAAAAAGGTTTATCAAGGCAAGAAATTCATAATGATATGGTAAAAAATATAATTGCTGAATTTAAACGTGGTCGTACAAGCATTGAGGATGGACGTCCAAAAACAACAACAGAAATTATAGCCAAAGTGCATGATATGGTATTAAATGATCGAAGAATAAAAGTGCGTAAAATAGCTAATATCATGGACATCTCATATAATCGAGACCATTTATTTTGCATAAAGAACTACAGAACTACTGCAAGATTTAATATTTTAATATTTTAATTTGTTAATATTCGACCAAAAACGCTTAAGAATGAAAATTTCTCAAGCTTGTTTGGATCGTTTTAAGAAAAATAAAATGTTTCACAACTGTTGATGAGACATGGATCCACCACAATACTCCAGAGACAAAAGAACAATACAAGCAACGGACTGAAGCTGGAGGAAGTGCCCCAAAGAAGCCAAAAACATTTCAATGGGCTGGTAAGGTTATAGCAACGGTTTTTTGTGACTTGATTGATTGACTATCTGCAAAAGGTTAAAACAATAAATTCAGAGTACTTTTGCAACATTGTGGATCAATTAAATGTAAAAATTCGACAAAAAACATCCTGGCTTACAACACAAAAAAAATATTTTTTTTCTCGAAGACAACGCACCAGCGCACAAAAGTGTTTTAACAATGGCTAAAATCAACGCATTTAAGTACGAGTTGCTTGATCGGCCACCTTATTCTGCTGATTTAGTTCCCAGTGACTTTTACCTGTTCCCAAATCTAAAAAAAATTCATAGCTGGCAAGCGTTTTACCTCAAATGAAGATGCAATTACAGTTGTTTTGAAGACCTTGAGGAAAACTGTTTTAATCAAGGTATAGACTTGCTAGATAAGCAAGCGTTGGACTAAGTGTATTGAAATTTCAGAAGATTATATTGAAAAATAAAAATGTTTTTGAAAAACTAACTATTCTCTTTCTGTGCTAGCCTAAGAAGTTTCCGAACCGCCCTCGTATAAATAAAAATCAAATGTCGTCCGTTGGTAATTTCATCAATTGAGAACAGCCGCACCGATAATTTTTTTTTCTAATGTTCTTCATAACCCATCTTAGGTTTATACGGAAAGCAAAACTAACCACGCCCACTGTTAAGCCTACTTTTTAATTTATCTAAATTGACCACGCCCATTGAAAAATTATATTTCTTAAAGCCACAGAGAACTTTGCTTATATTGAGGATCGGTTATTTAAATGAAATTGACCAGACGGTTAGATGTCGGATGTCAGGAACGCCGTGTCTACGATTATGTGAATGACTTCGGTCTGGTAATAGTTGCACTCGTATATAGATGAAAGGAACTTTTGTTGAGACTTGACAAATACTACACCCGAATGAAATTGTTTTTGTAGACACAGTCGTCTAGTAGAAAGGTGAAAGATATCTAGGATATGTTGGAATCCTAAAAAAGAGAAGTATCGTGTTGCTAAATTCTTCAAATTCTACAATAAGCTTCGTTTAATACAAACTAGTGATCACAAACAACCTGCCCGATGGATTAGGGAAGAGATTAGATTTTTGTATGAAATCAATTTTGTAAATTTTATATCATTACCCATCAAAGTTCACAGGTGCCGTACTGGTAATGAGGCTTAATAATCTTTGCAACATAAAATACACTAGAGCTATAAAACTAAAAGGGACAGGTTTCTTAATGGTAGTAATCTATGGTAAATTAAGTGTCAGATCCAGTTTGTATAAAGTGTTACAATTAGAAACTATTCGTAACACCCAGAGTTTCTTTCCCCTTCAAGTGTATAGATTCAATAGTTTGTTTTCGATTGTAAGTATATTCAGAGTAAATGTTATAGAGAAGGAACTTTACATTAAATTTAAATTCAGATTGTTATTTAATTGTTTTGTAGCAAATCCCTTCCCATTTAGGTATGTATATATTTTTAATAATAAGCACTTTGAGTAAATGTTCTTGCAAAGGAATTTTCCATAAAATTCAATTACAATTTCAAATGCGTAGTACTATACGTCTCCGCCCATTGTCATCAAATTAAAGGCAATTTTATAATTGCAATGTTTGCACAGTCATTGCAATTGACTGTCAAATGGAGAACTTTTATTACAAATAACTTTTTTTATTTGCAGCATTTCTCTCTACTCGTATTATATCGTTTTTAGCTCCAAAACTATAATTTAAATATAAGTTTTCTTTAACACTTACCTCCTGTATTGTATTTTCTGGCTTTTTTGTCGACATATTTAGGAAACGTTCCTGGGATTGACAAAATTTTTCCGTTTTCTTGTCGAACTTTTTCTTATTCTCCTTGACGCCACCAATTTGTTTTTTGCGAAAATCCTCTAAAGGTTCTATGATATGTTCATCGGCTAAAGTTAACTACAAAATTTTATTTGAAAGAAGTTGTCATAAGTAATAATTCTAATTGCAAACTATTAAGTACACTTACCATTTTCTCTCTTTCATCTTCTATCATACTAATAATATCACCAAAATGTTTTAAACTCTCACAAATCACCAGCTCATCGTCTGTCTGGGCTGTGCCGATGCATTCAAAATTAAAATCTTTCAATGAATAGGCCAACTGTTTCATGCGGGTTGATAATACTGCAAGTAAACAAATATACAACATGTGGAAAATTACATAATTAATATTAAATACAAGAATTGTGTACAAAGCAAAATGTTTTTATATTAAGATAAAAATTTAAGAGAATGTATTTATCTCGAGAGCTTTTTTAATGTTTAATGACCTTTGGTGGCTTTTTTTTCTTGGTAATTTTGAAAGGTTTTTTTTTTCTTTTTTGTAATTATCATAATTAAACCTATAAATACTTGTAATAAATGGTTATAAATATTATTTATTATGTTTAATACTAGTATAACTTGAATTTAATTTATGCATTTTAGTTTATTTTAACTGCTTTTAATTGTTATTTATTTATGATGTTTAGGTATTTGAAGAAATAATTTGAATTTCTTGAATTTATTTTATATATTTAGCAGCAATATTAAATAGTTTTAGATTCAAATTTAGGAATTTTTGTTCGGTTAAAGTACATATATAATAAAAATAATAATAAATAATTACTGAAATATGAGAACGGGGTCCTTGCACCACTCTGAAGTTCTTGTTTATGTAATTTTAGGATTTTTAAACATTTCTGTGTTTAGCTGTGTTTGTATAAACATGGATAACTAAAGAACGTTTATCCATGTTTATACAAAAGGTTTTAAGTACCCATATTTTTTAGAGAGTAGTGTCCCCGTAATTCACGCAATATTTGAATTTGCCGCCATTGGTGCAGTAAAGTGAACTATAAGAAGGGGGCCCTTGCGCCACACTGTTTGAAGTTCTTGTTTATGTAAGTTTGGGATTTTTTGCTCTTAAACGTTCTTTGGTTATCTATCTACACTGTCGGACAAAATAATGTGAGGTTTCAAATATTTCCTATTTTTTGATTGAAACATATAAATACATTTTCTACTTATTATAAATTATAGTTTAATATTTAATTCAGTTACTATTTTATTTAATATTTATGTACTTCTCTGCAAAGTCTAACCGCTTTTTTTATATTTGCAGCACGTAGAAGAGGTTCTTTCTTAGCGTACGTACTTTTTAGACCGCTTTCGCTAAGTCTTCTTTGGACATTCGTGTCGAAATATTTTATTCTAGTTTCTCCTTTATATTTTTGACTGTCTTTTTGCTAGAATTGCAATATTATCCTCGTATTTTATACAAAGCAATTATGTTTCTGACCGCAGATTCCGATATCTTACTCAAAGCTTTCTGTTTCATCCCATTTTCACGATCTTTTTATACCCTTCACCATCATGAGAAGGGTATATATAAGTTTGTCATTCCGTTTGTAATTTCCACAATATAATTTTCCGACCCTATAAAGTATACATGTTCTGGATCATTATAGATAGCGGAGTCTATTAAGCCATGTCCGTCTGTTGAAATCAATTTTCTTAAGTTCCCAGATATCTTCGGAATCCAAATCTTCAATAATTCTGTCAGACATGCTTTCGAGAAGTTTGCTATTTAAAATCAGCAAAATCCGTCGGAGATATGAGCAAAAATCCTAGACAACCTCTGAAAATGTTATCAAAAAAACTATCAAACAAGTGTATCAGAAAAAAAAATCATGTTTTTTTTCAATTAAACCTTTAATTGAGTTTAAAATATTTTTCAATTAAAATTTTAATTGATTCAATTACTTTTTCTGATATTTTCAATTAAATCTCACATTTTTTTTAATTGATACTATCATTTTGTTTACAGGTCCGATTTCAATTAAATTTTTAATTGATTCCACAAATATTTTAATTGAAACTCATTTTTATTTTTTTCTGTGTATATGTATATATGTATGTACATACATATATAATATACATATACATATATATACATACATATATATACATACATATATATACATACATATATATATATATATGTATGTACAAACATATATAATATAATTATGCATCCACAACAAAGGTGAAGGGTATATAAGATTCGGCATAGGCGAATATAGCACTATTACTTGTTTCTTTTCAGTTAAAGTTCTCATTTCAAAAAAGTCTGGGTCTAGCCTTAATTTGTGTACATTTAAGTAATATTAAATTAAATAAATAAGTACCGCACTATAATTTATTAAAAAAAAAATCGGGAATACAACTCCGCACGTTATTATGTCGCGGAGAATTCTTGTAAAAACTCAATTTGCAAGTTTATGCTTAGAAAAATTCAAATACTTTCATATTTTTCTTCTACATATTATTACTTTATAAATAAATCTGAAGCTTACCTTCCTGCTGTCAAACACCAACAATATAAAAATATTTTATAAATATTAAAATCTTACTTGTAATTCATAAAAAAAATCTTGTGTATGCTTGCTTGACTATGAATCATTGCAATAAATAATTAATTTTCCCCATTAAATTGTTCACTATACACAATAAGAAATTGCTGCAGCCATAAAAAATAATTCAAACACTCGCGATAATTGCCCTTTAACACGGCCGCTTAGTTTGGAAACTTTTACGTAAATTTATATTTTTGGCACATTCAAAAATATGTATAAAAAAAATAGCAACTATCATCCAAAGTCAATGCCATAATAAAACTTACATTTTTATGAGATCTTTTTATGAGGCCATATAAGAAACTTTAAGCAAGAAACTAAAAAATAAAACTCAAACACAAACTTTAAACGTACATTCAACGTAATTTGGCAAAAACAAAAATTATCAAGATTTAAGTCAAACGAAAATAGAGCAGAGAGAAATATATCACAATAGTTTGTGTTCAAACTTTTAAACAGGGGAATGATGACCAACTAGTTTTAGAACTGAATAAAAATTGTTGAGAAAAATCATTAAATTTGCCTCTGATTTAAAAAAACTTAACATTACGTCACGTAGTATTATCATTACGTTACAAAATAAACTGCAAAATGTATTTTTCAACCAATTATTAATGAAAACAAAGCGACATTTGACCTTTTACGAATAAAAAATAATGTTTTGGATTTTTCAAACAAGAACTTTGTTTAAAAACAGAGACATATTGATATAACATGAAAGTTTTTATAGTTTACTTGTTGTCATAACAGTAGAGCAGCTTTGATAATTTTTACAATGAATTCAAACTCTCCCGAAAATGCTATCCATTCCCTCTCTACAATCCTCTGGCAGAAAGAATCAACATCTGTATTTTCATTGATAATAGTAAAACTTTTTCAAAAAAAAGTTTAATAAATTTCAATTATTTCCTTATTTTGAAAAATAAAGTTCTCATTGAAAAACCTTTTTAAAAAAATGTTTTTTTTTTTTTTTTTTTCAATAAATCGCCAATTTAACGCCCGCACTACTTAAAACTTTTCTTAAGAGCTATTAAACTGATTATTTCGTTTATAAATAAGGTTTTCTTGAAACTCCCCCCCATTAAAGCTTCGACATCCTTCCCCTCTCAACAATTCTCGTGCAAGGTGTGACATTACAACATTTAGTAGTTGTTCTGTAAATATGAGTTTCTAAACTTTTTAAAGCTGGAAAGCATGCGCAATTGATTTTTAAACTGTTTTGACTTTTACACAGTCTTCTTCTCTGTCGTACCCTCTCTGCACCCTCCTCTTTCTTTCACAGTTTAAAATTTTAAATGGCATGGAAATATAAAACTAAAACTTGATTTACTTTAAGTGATACACTCGTAATTCAGTGGTTATTACCACAGACAAAATACGAGTTTAGGATATTTTATAGCCCAGCTAAAGACGATGATGATGATGACGCTGACGATATTTTTAATCAGAATATTTTAGTACAATGTACTCCTAAAAAAAAGTAACAAAATACAAAGTAAACACAAAAAAATTTAAACACAAAAACTCTGAATTTAATGGAAGCTGTGTTTGTTTGCATCTGCTTTTGACTTATTTGACCCAATTTTATTTGTTTTTTTTTGTGTAGATTCTTGTCTTTTTCCGTTTCTTCTCTTGTACTGATGTGAGTGAGTGAGTTTTATGTGGCTTTTTCATGCTCCTAAAAATAGTGATTTAAACATCATTTGGATTTCATATACAGCTGCGTGCAACTAATCAAGCACACCATACTAACATATCAGCTTGAAGCATATTATTTGCAAAAGGTTTTATGATATTCGTAAAATTTTTCGTAGTTTAATTAATTTAGGTCTAACTCCTAGAAAATAACTGCATTGTGTCAAATGAATTAATATTGATGAATCTATGAGTCATAATTTCAAATAAGTTTGATATCAGTCGTGCGTATAATTTAGAATATACGACAAATTCTACAAAAAAGTATTTATTTAAAAATATTTTATTGCTTTACTCTTATTTGAAAATATGACACACAGATTCACAGATAATAATTAATTTCTAGGAATGAAAGTTAAATTAACTAAACTACGACAAATTTTGAGAATATCATAAACCCTTTCGGATTATTTGCTTCAATCTCACATGTTAGAATCGTGTCCGTAATTAGTATATATTTTTGCCTTTAGGTTTTAAGCCAATTTCTATATGTTGAATTTTCGAAATTATTTCAATTTCAATTCGATCACATCAAACACATCTACAGTGGGAAGCAAAACTGTGCGGATGTTTTAATTTAGTATTTTGTTCATCAGACTGGTATCGGTTGACTTTCGATTGCGATTATCCAAAATTATTTTCTTCATTTCGTCAATGTTTTCATCGGTTGTTGACGTGCTAAGGCGACCAGGACGAGCAACGTCATTGACATCTTCTCGGCCTTCCTTAAACCGCTTATACCACAATTGAACTTGTGTTCTGCTCATAGTAGACTCGCCAAACGCCACAGTCAACATTTCAAATGTCCTTGCGCATTTAATTTTTCACACAAAACTTAATACAGTTTCTTTGATCCTTTTTTTTCGAATAGTAAAACAAATCGAAGAGCACACCAAAACACGACTATTATATATATATTATATTATTAACATATATAATAAACATGTGTACCAAGATAACAGAAAAAAAATGCGAAAATCGAACATACGTAACTCACGAAATTTGTAAATAACAGTTATTTTTTGATCAGACCTCGTATATATGATAATATACATATATTTGTATTATTTTCATTACCTTACTTCCTTAATGCAAAACATCCGGACAGTTTTGCTTCCCACTGTATATTGCTTGCTGCTCTCCTTAGTTTCTTCTAATATGTACTAACTAATGCTGTTTGTTTTTCGTTGTCGATTTCTTCTAATTTAGTATTTTTCCATACGTAGTATTTTTTGTACCTTCAGTTCGTGTTTGAATTTTTTGTGAAGTATTTCAGTTGCTATCATGCATTTTCTATGGTCAAAATGTGTGTGTTTGTGTAATTCTGTTTGTCATATAAAATCTGTCTGCTAATTAATTGTGGACATTTTAAATGATTTCATTTGATTTGATTTTTTGTTTTTTTTTTTCGTCAACGTTGTACCAAAAAAGGTAAACCTAATGTGGGCATTTAGCGTTAGTTAATTGGTGGCGATTTTGTTGTTTTGTTTGAATGTGATTGATTAAATAAATGATTTTTAGAAACTAGAAGTTGTATTTAGAATAAATGTTAATTTGAGGAGAAATTAAGAATAAAAGTTTAAGAAAAAATATGTGTCATTAAGATTTGGCAAAATGTTCAAGGCAAGACCTATAATTTTTTGCTTTCAATAACTTTTAAATAATATTTCAAATCTTTGTACTAAATTCCCCCACTAACAACCCTACTAGTAGCTACTAAATTAACTTTTGGCATAGTTCAGAGTTCATGTGAGTAATGGTGGGTTGGTTGATTTACGTGGTTGCCTGCTGTCTGCAAGCATTCTTTTGATTCCGTTTGGAAAATGACCAAATTACAAGTTGAACAAATGATAGGACTAGATCTTTTCCAGATGCTAGTATATAATGGGTACTATATCCAGCCTGTTTCGTTCAGGTATCCGATGAAATCGCACCATCTGATATTTGATGTGTCCGTTAGGTTGTTTAGAATATGATTATTAAAAAATGTTAGTCTAGAGTTTTGAAGAACCGGGCATTCGCAGAGAAGATGAAACAATGTTTCTTCTTTTTCCCGGTCCTGGCAACTGCGGCAGTGGTTATTGAAGGGAAGTCCAAGTCTGCTTGCATGCTTACTAATCGTCCAGTGACCAGTTAGTACCGCTATGAATCTCGAGATGTCCTTTCGTTTTATATTCAGGAGCTGCAAACTGCGCTTCTCATTATATGCTGGCCACATATTTTTAGTGGTCCTGCAGGTGTTCAGATTGTGTCACCTAATTCGAACCTTTGAAAGTAATGTCAAGTGGTATTGCGACTGATACGCCAGTTAAGACGTTAAAAGTATATCCTTCTTTGGCCAGTTCGTCCGTAGTAGTGACAGCTCTTCTTTGCATTGCCTGACTAGAATAAATGTTGTAGTATGGGATTTGAGTGCCGCCAGACTGTCGATAAAAATGGCAGTGCTGCCGAGAATTTTTTTTACATAAAATTCCCCTAACCGCTAGTATCTCAGCCGTAGCTGAGAGTGTACACGAAGACCGTAACCGTCAATGGCGACCGTTATCGTGTCATGATAACCGACTATTTAATGCCTGTAATTGAAGCTCGTGATCTCGGCGACATTTGGTTTCAGCAAAACGGCACGGCACCACTTCCCACACATCGCATCAATCAATGGATTTATTGAGAGAACACTTCGGTGAGCACATAATTTCACGTTTTGGGCCGGTCGATTGGTCACCAAGATCGGACAAACCCGCTTCGATTCAGGCCTTGGAGGAAAACATCACGCGTGTCATTCGTCAATTATCTACCAGTCGAAATGCTCGAACGAGTCTTCGAAAATTGGACTCAACGGATAGACCCCAACGGCCAACATTTGATAGACATACCAAAAAAAATGTTCTTTCAAATGATAATAAACATTCCCCATTAAATATGATTTCTTTTTTTTTTTTTTTTTTTTTTTTTTAAAAGTAGGGAACCTTGAAATACATCGGCAATCGTGGTCCTCTAGCGAAAGCCCGCAAGCGTTCGACTATTCAGCTGCACACAACACAAATGTGAGGAAAAATTGTTAAAATTATCAAAAGCTAAACAAGTTTATGCTTTCAAAGAAGCGCCAAACCATTCTAGTATATTTACTATTAAGGCATGTTCTATTTGTGTCGACCACTGCTGTGGTATGCAACGTTTTCGCTTGCCGCTTTAAATGTAATTTCTCCTCCTTAATTAAATAGCAACAAAAATATAGACTAAAAATCATTGCCCCTGTAAAAGCATATAAAATATTGATATTTTAATGACGGCAGTGTAAACACAGAATTTTATAAACAGGTTTACAAGTTTACATTCTGTCAATGGAAATGGATGAAAACCAAAATTAGTTCACATGTCAAAATAATAAAAAAAAAAAAAAAATTGTGTATAAAACACAAATAAAACATTAAACATAATATTTGCAAGTGTTCTTTATTAAACAAATAATTAAATAAAATTTCTCAATAATGGAAAATAAAGTGGAGAGGAAGGGAAAATACAAACAAATTGAATAAAAAGTTTTAAAATTTTAAAACTTCTTTATCGAAATTCCGAAGGAAATAAATGAGCTGGATAAAACAAATTAATATTATTATTATTACTACAACAGCAAGAAAAGTCTACTTAAATAGTTGTTTTTAAAAGTCAATAATTTAGTCATTTGAAAATATAGAAGAATTATAGGGGTCATGTTTATTTGTTGCTGTTGTTGGTTTTATGATAATTATAACTGTTTATAATGACTTGAATTGAGAAAACTATCTGTCAAATTGACACACATAACTGTATAAAACACAAATAAAAACAAGCTTTCAATTTCAATGTAATGAATGTTGCCCCCCAAAACACTGCCACCAGTAGTTAGCTATTGCTTTTTCATTTGTTGACTGCCTCTTTTTTCCCCACTCCGCCTTTTGCCAGACATCATTATCAGTTGATTACTTTAGTGATTTTATAAATAATTAATTTGGTCAATTAGTAAGGGGCTTTAGAAAAATTTACGAAAATCATGTGAGAGATTTTGTTTCATTTTGTTGAAAGCACAGTGCAGCGCACACATAGAAAATACTCATTTACACGATCAACTTGCCGCGATTAGGGGATTTTTAAGGGGCTTTAAGAAAGGCATTTTTAATACAAACATTTTTGTGTACTTGGGTGAACGCTTTTTAAATTCAATTACAAAATCAATTTTGGGGGAAAGGTTTACTTGTTCTGTACATAAGTAGTGTATACATGTATACATGTGTGTATGTGTTCATTTCTTAGCTTTCTTTGTTTTTCTTACAATTTAGAGGATTTTTCTGATTGTTTTTTTTGGCATTGTTATGGCAACAATTACACACTTTAGGTAACCGTAGGTTT
The DNA here is from genome assembly GCA_950370525.1 of Bellardia bayeri. NCBI lineage: Eukaryota > Metazoa > Arthropoda > Insecta > Diptera > Calliphoridae > Bellardia > Bellardia bayeri. The sequence goes on along the minus strand of OX493266.1, from coordinate 67,949,859 downwards.
TCGATTTTATATTTCATTTATTTCGTTTAACAGATTTTAGCGCCCAATGAACTTTAAACATTTTTTTAATTTATTTTTTTTTTTTTTGTATCTGTTGTTTTTGGTTGGGTTTTTATGTTTTTGTTGTCTTTTATTTTTGTAGGGTCATCAACCCAAACAAAATATAATGACCACCTTTAAAGTTATAAAAGAAATATAAATGATATGACCTAATAATTATTTAAGGTACGATCACACTGGGCAAGTATTTTTTAAAATTTTAGCACAAATTTGTTTGACGTTGTTTACTCTTACAAGAGTTTTGCAAGATCAAAGAGCATCAAGTAAAATAAAACTAAATATTTGTTGTGTTCTGTCCTAAATAAACGAAGTTTCTTTTTTATAAATAAACAAGTTCATATATATTTTATTTAGTGGTCACGTCTTTTTCGTCATATATTTGCCAAGTGTGGCCGTACCTTTAGACTCATAATATTTAGCTTGGTTTTTGTACTTGTCACAGCGAAAATACAACACATTTTTGCATACACTGAGAAAAATTTGTCACAATAAAAAATTGTCTCTGAAATGCAATTCTTTTTCAACTAGTGCTTATTTCGTGAATGGTAACTCTTAGCTCATGTCTGATTTGACAGATAATTAGTTTTATCCTTCCGCTGAACGAATATGGTTCTGTACGTGTGCTTGAACAACGCTGGGAAATATTGCGACATTACTTCGAAAATCATGGTAATGTTGCCGAATGTGTGCGAAAATTGCGTACGGATTTTGGAAGAAGAGAAGCACCGTCAGCACCGTATGTTCGTTATCTTAAGAAAAAAGTGAAAGAAACTGGCATCCTTATCGATAAACCAAAGCGTGAAAAGCCAAAAACAGTGCGTACGCCCGAGAATATTGCTGCTGTGGCAGAAAGTGTGCGTGAAGCGACATCAACATCAATTCACCATCGTTCTCAACAATTGAACATTTCGGAGACATCATTGAGACGAATTTTGCATAAAGACGCCATACAAAGTCCAATTGGTTCAGGAGTTGAAGCCAACTGACCATCCAATGCGTTTTCGCTTCGCTAAGTGGGCCTGCTATCGACTTACAGAAGATGCCGATTTTGCCAAAAAAAAAAAAAATCATTTTTTCAGATGAAGCTCATTTTGATCTTGGCGGGTATGTAAACAAACAAAATTGTCGCATTTGGGGCACGCATAAATTGAAAAGCCGATGCACACAAAACGAGTCACGGTTTGGTGCGGATTTTGGTCCAGAGGCATAATTGGGCCATTTTTCTTCGAAAATTAGCAAGGAGTGGACGTTACAGTCAATGGCGATCGTTATGATGACATGTTGAAAGAATTTTTGTGCACAAAAATTGAAGAGGAGGATATTACCAACATTTGGTTTCAACAGGACGGCGCTATGTGCCACACAGCCAAAGCTACACTCGATGTTTTGCGCCCTGTTTTTGAAGATCGCATTATCAGATGCAGAGCTGATGTCGTTTGGCCACCTCGGAGCTGCGTTTTGACATCGTTGGACTATTATTTGTGGGGTGCCGTCAAAGATAAGTGTTACGCCGACAAGCCAGAGACAATTGACGCTTTAAAGGGCAATATTCGTGAAGCCATTGGTGAAATACAGCTGCACACAATCGACAATGTGCCGATCGGCACAGGCTACTGCATGGCCAGCCGAGGCAGCCATTTGAATGAAATTATTTTCCATTATTAACCGGAAGGATTGTACTATCAAATAAAAAAAAAAGAAATTTGAGAAAATATTCAGTATTTTTATTTGTAGCAATTTCAAAAAAAAAAAAAAGTTATTTGGCGGACCCTTTAGAACATTTTATTTGTTTTGAGTTCATTAATTTAATAATTCAAAGAATATCTGTCATTCATTGTAAGGTAATTTTTTTAGGCAATTGACACATTTCTGCCCTGTCAAGGGCGTCATCAGCAATGTTTATTGTCCAAGATCTACTTGTAAATATCATTTACTAAACTCACCATTATTGAGAAATTGATTTCGGGAATCTACACAATTTTCAAAGAGAAAATAAAGTTTTAAGTGTAAATTGTTTGATATTCGTAGCATAAATTATTTTCAAATTTAGTTATCTTTTCTGTCACTGCTTTATTAAGTCATGAAAACAGTTTATCACTGTAAATAAATAATGCCACACTTTAAGTTGTTATTATTACAAATAAATGTATCTATTTATTTTTAGTTCCATTTAGAATATTTTCCTCAAATTTTTTTTCTACTAAATAGCAAGCGTCTGTTACTTACGCCCATTATAAATAGAGAAAAAAAAACTAAATTATGTGAATACAAAACGTAAATAAAAACAAATTGTATAATTTTATTTTTTTAATGTTAGAAAATAAATAAATATCTAGACTAGCTAACAAAATGCAGTTACAAACTGATGACAATAAACTTTAAAGAGTCGACGTCTCAGAGACACAAAGCCAGCAGCAGTCTGTACAGTGTAACAACTGTTACTTTACGACAACGACAAACTTGTTGCATTAAAATTATATTCTGTATAAATAAAAACATTATTTATTTACTTTTCTTTTTTGTATGGTTTTATTATTATTATTAAACAGATTTTTATTGCAGTTGTTTGTGTTTCGAGTCTTCATAAGCTTTCAAAATGCTAAAAACTTCTACTACCTACTTAAAATTTCCAATTTTGTTGGAAATGAAGCTCAAGTTAAATCAGAAAAAATAAAACATGATGCTGTCTATAACAGATACACAATACACAGTGAAACCTGAGTAATGTAAACTATTTAAAATTAAAACCAGTGGTCGGCATTTAGGCTCCCCAGGGGCCGTATGCAATCCTCTATTCAAATGTTTTTCACGCGAATGTTAGCGAAACTCACAAGAAAATAAGTAAGAAAGCATAATCGGTCAAGCTCGACCATATAATATCCTACACTCTGTATATGTGCAAAAACAATTTTTAAGTTTTTCAAATGGTCGCTATATGGGATGTATGACAACTTATTTGTAGCGAAATTTGTTTCGAAACGTGCATTAATCAAAGATTTATGAGCGTTAAACCCCTATTTCGGGAGGATATTTTTATGGGAGCTAGATCAAATAATGGACCCATTTCAATCCCAAACGCCTAAAATATATCATGTAGCAAATTTTATCGAAATATCTTCAAAATTGCGATTTGTACTTTACGCACAAGCTTTAGATGAAAAACCCAGCCAGCTCAAAATTGTTACTCTCTACTTCAATAAATTTCTTCCTGGAGCACTAGTTTTTTAGCATGACAAATGCTTTATCTGGCAGTAGTATGATAATATCTCCTTATTCTATTAAAAGTCTTACGCCATATACTTTCTTGCAATAAATCCATCATTTAAAGATTCTAATGCATCTAAAAACGACAAAAGTTTTCTTATTGCTGACACTAACTTTGAGATTTTTAACATTTTATTTAAATATCAATGAGATAATTATAAAAAAAAACAATAAAATAATAAAATTAATTATTTAGTTGTCATGTCACAGAATTTAATTCTGTTCGGCAGTGAAATTAATTCCGTTTTTTTTTTGCTTCTATAGAAAAAGCAAAGTGGTTTCGGAATGAAGCCACTTTTAATTTGCTATGTGGAATTGTAATTTTAAGCATTTCTAGGTTTTATGCTGAAAAAAATGTTCGTTTTACTTTTTCTATAGAAGCAAAATACGTAATTAATTCCACTTCCGAACGGAATTAATTGTTTCAGCACAAATGTGTTCGACGTTGTTTACTCTTACAAGAATTTTGCAAGATCAAACAGCATCAAATTATATAAAACTTAATATTTGTTGTGTCCTGTCCTAAATAAACAAAGTTTTTTTTTTTTAAGTTCAATTCAAATATTATTTAGTTTCCTATCATAAATTTATATTTCGGCCTTTATCTACAGAATACCATTTAGTTAAAATTGACGTTAACCTCAAAGTATACAGAGGTGTCACGAGAGGGACACCTTCCTTAAGACCTGCCCTTTATTTCTGCAGCATGTAACATAATGCTGATTACTACAACACGCAATAAATTAGGCACCAAAAAGTAATATTTGAAACGTCAAAATTATCGCTTTTGTATACTTTGTACCTAAAGTTCGTTTTAAACAGTGTCCACTGTTTTGTCATAAATGATGACGTTATAATATTGCATTTATTTTATATTTTAAGTTGCTATTCCGTTTAAATTGAACTTTATTCTTTTCTTTTTTTTTTTTAATCGTCTTTATTAACATAATATGTAAGTGGGAGAAAATTTATTTGAAAACATCATCCAGTTTATAATTGCTGACTGATCTAAGAAATCATTTGATTTTAAAACAAATTTTTTGTTAAATAAAAAGAAATTTAATTGAAAACAAAGTTAAACAAATCTATAATTAATAAAATTTTTAGCAACTAATTAATATTAAATTTTAATTGGCAAATTAAGAAATCAAATTCACTTTCTATACTTTCACATTATTACGATGGCAAAAAAAATAGAATGACTCAGTAGTGAAGAAAATTGTTGGAAGAATTTGAACTGAGAGTAGAGAATGTAGTAGTTGTTTATTAATGCCCCGATTACCATTCACAACATTAACCCAGCAAGCCATATGAGTCCGAAAAGAGTCTTTTCTGACACCTTTTTCGGAGCGTTAACGCTCTTTATGAGCTTAAAAAACAATCATAATTGCTCCGAAAACCTTCACAAAAGAGGGTCATTACATTCGAAAATGGTCCGTCAGAGAGAGCTCTTAGATAATGTCAGAAACAGTGTTGCCAAAACATGCCAGCAAAAAATAGCCAGAATGGATAAAAAAAACGCCAGAAACCGCTAAACGTTCAAAATGAACCAGCTGAAATTCGGCTAAATACTACCATGTATAAACCTTAAGAGTTAATGTATGATTTAAATGCTTTAGAGCAATTCCATATGAAAACGATCAAAATTGGCAAATTTTTGGACGACCTCTCTCCGATTTTAAAATAAATAGTCTCAATCGATTGCCCAGCAAAAAATAATGTACCTACATATTTTTTTTTTTTACAGTGCCTGTTTTAGTGGTGGTGTACACCACTGTCATGTGACAAAATTGAAGAATTCTTCATAAGGGACCTCATTGATAGTTGTTTAAAAAAAAAAAACGTTGGATAGCTCGTTGGAAAGGTATTGAATCAGGCTTTAATAAAATTAAATTTTCCTAATTTTTCTTAGAAATTTACCTTTAAATTTTCCCATGAAAATCAAATTTTCCGATTTTCCACAGAAGCTCCTAAATTTTCCGGCTAATTTTTTGTTTTTGGATTCCTCATAATTTTTGCTTTAAGAATCAGCAATAAAAAAAATGGGCCCCGACTCCTTGTTTGGACAGGAGAAGAGCATTTAAGAGACCACCTTGTTAAAAATACATTATAAAAATTATTTTACAGTTAAAAATACATTTATGAAGAAAAAATCAATTTTTTTTTAAGAGCCCCAAGTTGAGTGTGTTCACTACACATATGGCCTGCTCCCATATAAGGCCCACTTCCGAAAATTACTTTAATCATAAATCATAAATTTCTTAAAAATGTTGGTATCTACATATATAAAATTCAACACAAATAAGTTTCATATATACAGAAATGATAATGATGGTCGGTCCATAATTAGTTAATTAAAATCATCAGTTTCTTGAATCCAGTCTTTAAGCATTGGTTTAGTCTTCCACTCCTGTCTAAACTTTTGAGCATTAATTCTATGTACAAATGACATTGGCATTTGATTAAAACTTACATATATTTAGTACGCTAATATAATAAGATGTTCTTTTTTAAGATTACGAGTTTTTTTTCCTTTTCCCATTTTTCCTATTCAAATTCAATGTTAAAAAAATAAAAAGGGAAAAACTCCCGCGGAATTTTTATTCACGATTGGGCTGTATTAGTAAAAATACATCGCAAAAAAAGTAGCTAAAAAAAATAGTTCATCTATTTTTTCACAAACTTTCCCGTAATTGACAAAATAAAAACACTATATCTGGCCGAAAACCCGCTGAAATGGCAACACTGGTCAGAAAAGATCCTTTTATGAGGGTTTTTTTGGGCTCTGTGTAATATTGTTTTTATCATTCTTGTGTGGTACAGCTATGTTTTTTTTTTTGTTCAAAGCACAAATAACAGGACAACAACGCTTTGGTACACACATAATTAAGTGAAATTTCTGAGTGCCGACTCAGGACAGTAACAAGCAAATTTTTCTTTCGCTCCGAAAATGCTCTTTTGTTGGACTCTTTTCTGATTACTTTTTTCGGAGCGCTCCTAGAATCGTATGCTGGGAAGTATTATCGTCTTAATCGTATGAAAAATGCATGTTATGTTGTAGTTGAGATAATACAACATTTTAGTGTTGTCAACGATATTCGGGGCATTAGTTTCTGCTACTTTTTAATGGCTAGAAAAAATAGTAGTAGAATTAAGTACTTGTTTTCATTTTGGAAAATAAAGCAGGAACGGCTTTTTCATCAAGAAAAATATTAAATAGAATCTGATACTTTTTTGGTCTAGAAATATATTAGCAGAAACTGCTACTCTTTTCTTCTAGAATAAACGTACTAGAAACTCTTATTAGTGGTAGCAGAAACTGCTACTTTTTTAACAAAAGGTATTCTCAATTTTTTCTATTGAGCGAAATTAGTAAATTTAAGTTGTTTGTCATTAGTCGTACTGACGCCTTGCAGTTTTATTCTGTTTTGCCACAAAACTTATTTTTTCTTCCTCTTAAATATTAAACTACATAATTTTTGAGCAATTTTTTACATACATATGTACATAAAAAAATTACTTAAAAAACTCATGAAATATTAAATTTAAATTGGATTAAAGCAATTGTTGTTAGCTCTTGTTGCTGTGTATGCGATGTTAACAAATTGCAGTTTGTTTATCAAGATTAATTGGGGCAATTTGTCTTTATTCCACAACTACAAAAAAACAAATTTACATTAAAGAAAAAAAAAACTAAGCAAAAAATATTATTAACAACAAACAAAATTGAAAATAACAATAAGTCAGAGAAAAACTCGAATATAAAAAACCCGAAATGAAAAAGAACTACTAAAAAAAGAAATGATAGTAACACTTAAACGCTTACACGCATGCAGCACAGTATCACGCCGAACGACCGGAGTGTTGAATGTCCATAATTTAATATAATTTTTCATGTTTGTGGCAAAACATGCGAAATGCGCACAAACAAAAACAATTGAAAGGAAGAAAAATCTGCCAGCTTTTGAAGATGTTTTTGGGTAAAAGACCTTAAAGCTGTTCTGTTTTTTAACAGAGCATAAAGATGGGTGGAATAGGAGGAGCGGTATTATCGTCGTCGTCATCATCATCACCATCATCCATTTCAATTTAGGGCGTCTTGTAAATAAATATGTATGAGTTTTTTTTTTTATTATTTATTCTTATTGTTGCTGTTGTACAGCTTAATGCATGTTTTTAAACAATCACGACTACGAGTGTATTTTGGTGCAGCGCATCACACATCACATCACTTCCCATTGTATTGTGTTGCTGCTGCATGCGTGTGTAAGAAAGGCTTTTTGTGTACAATTTTTCTTCGTTGACGTTGTTATTGTTGTTGGTTGCTGTTGAGAAAACACAATCATTGTGTTGCCAATTTTACAATTTTATTTCGTTAACTGTTATTTACTCTTCTTTTTATGTATTATTTTTTTTTTTGTTGGCAAAATGTCTTGTGTTTTTTTTTTTTTGTTTTTTTCCAATGTTAAATATTATAGTAGTTATTCATAAAGAAGATTATGTTTATTTAATCATTAGGTTTGCAATAAAAGGTTTCTAGTCAAAAAAAAAAATTGCAGTAGGACTATACACACATATTTTTTACACTGAAAATAGTACAAGCAATTACTACTACATATTTTCTAATCAAAAAATATCAGTAGCAATTACTACTCCATATTTTTTACACGGAAAATAGCAGTAGCAATTACTGCTATATATTTTCTAGTCAAAAAATAGCAATATCAATTACATCTACACATATTCCCACGACAGCCGGTTCTACGCGATTCTACGCACTGGAATGACCCGAGATCACTCGATGAAGGATTGTCAACTTAGCAATTACTGCTGTTACAACAATAACATCTACACAAATAACAGTAGCAATTACTGTTACACATTTTCTAGTCAGAAAATATCAGTAGCAATTACTGCTACATAGTTTCTAGTCAGAAAAGAGCAATACCAATTACTGCTACATATTTCCTACGTGGCAAATAGTAGTAGCAATTAATGCTAAATATTTTCTAGTCAGAAAATAGCAACTACATATATTTTCGAGTTAAAAAATAGCAGTAGCAATAACTGATAAATATTTTTTACACGGAAAATAGTAGGAGCAATTACTGCTACATATTTTGTTTTACATATTTTCGAGTTAAAAAATAGCAGTAGCAATTACTGCTACATATTTCCTACGTGGCAAATAGTAGTAGCAATTAATGCTAAATATTTTCTAGTCAGAAAATAGCAACTACATATATTTTCGAGTTAAAAAATAGCAGTAGCAATAACTGATAAATATTTTTTACACGGAAAATAGTAGGAGCAATTACTGCTACATATTTTGTTTTACATATTTTCGAGTTAAAAAATAGCAGTAGCAATTACTGCTACATATTTCCTACTTGGCAAATAGTAGTAGCAATTAATGCTAAATATTTTCTAGTCAGAAAATAGCAATAGCAATTACTGCTACATATTTCCTACGTGCCAAATAGTAGTAGCAATTAATGCTAAATATTTTCTAGTCAGAAAATAGCAATAGCAATTACTGCTACATATTTCCTACGTGCCAAATAGTAGTAGCAATTAATGCTAAATATTTTCGAGTCAGAAAATAGCAATAGCAATTACATATAGACATTTTCGATTAAAAAAATAGCAGTAGCAATAACTGATAAATATTTTTTACACGGAAAATATTAGGAGCAATTACTGCTATATATTTTGTTTTACATATTTTCGAATTAAAAAATAGCAGTAGCAATATCTGCTAAATATTTTTTACACGGCAAATAGTAGTAGCAATTACTGTTATACATTATCCATAAACCTAGTAGTACTACTATTATCAGCAGCATGTGTCAAATTGAAAAATGTAGTGTAACCTTTAGTCGTCTCAGATTCTCTGCTGTCAATTTAATGTTTTTATTTATCATTTGTTTATGTTACGCTACATGACGCCGCCATTGTAGTTGTTATTGTTGTTGTTTTAATTGTGAATGGATGTTATTGTTGCGTATTATTATTATAAACCGTTTTCTGTTCTCTTACATTAATAATAAAAAAAAATATGGCAGCAGCAGAGTTGCATTATTAACATTTGTAGGTCGCTGTTGCATCAACATTGATTAGCTTCAGCTGATATTGTAATTGTTGCTGTAAATAATAAAACCTCAAGCATACAGCAGGCGCTGGCTGGCTGTCAACAATTTGTCAAATGTCAAAGAAATGTCCGAAATATTTTTGTTGATTTAAACTTCAGCCCAAGACCGGACACCAGAAGAAAATCAAAATCAACAATAAAATGCATTGCATTAAAATTCATAATAAAATTGGGTTAAATGGAGATAAATCATAAAATTTCCATATAAAATAACAGCAGCAACAACGATAACGAAAACAATTAAGAGAAAAATGAAATGAAATAAGTGAAATTACGAAAATGACATTTAATCAACAAACCAAAACAAACAAAAACGCCCTTCTTTGATAATGAATAAATTAAGTTGAATTTAACTGAGTGATGGTGTCACAACGGCCAATTTAACAGCTTTCACTTTTTCTTATTCGAAAAAAGAGAACAAAGTAAGGAATACTCGTAGATGTCAAACAATTAAGTAATTTGTTGTAATTAAACAAAAACTTTACAAAAATTAAGTTTCCAAAATAAATTGTGAACAACCAAAAATCAACAAGGTTAAAATCATTTTAAATAAAATTATGTAAAATTGCAAAACAAATCTCTATTAAGTTTTGGAATTGTTAAGAGTATAAATTTTTAGTTTGTCAGCGTAGATTTCAGTGTCATTTTGTCTGTCTCTTTGTCAGTCAAGTTGTCTAATTGTGGGTGTTTTTTTTTTTAGCTGCTTAATTCTATTTATTTTCTAGTTTTGTTCTCTTTTCTTTTGTTTTGTTCTAGTATATTTTACACGCTTCATAAAATTTCCATTTACAGTTTGAATTTAGAAACTTTAAGTTGAGCAAAAACATTACAAAACATTTTAAATTATTAATTGTGTTATGTTTTTTTTTTCTGTAATTAATGAGTTTTGTGGTTTATTTTCATTTAATTGAAGGTTAATTTTAATAGAAATTTGCAGCAATTGTTCAATGACTTTTAATTTATAATTTAATAGAATTTAATAAGCAGTTATTTAAATGTTTTAAAAACGCAAATATTAAAATTAGCAGTTAAAGAAGTAGTAAATCGAAAATATACAACTGCTGCTACTATTTTCTGGCTATATGCAGCAGTAACTGCTGCTACTATTTTCCATCTAGAAAATATGCAGCAGTAACTGCTGCTACTATTTTCCGGCTACAAAATATGCAGCAGTAACTGCTGCTACTATTTTCAAAATATGCAGCAGTAACTGCTGCTACTAATTTCAAAATATGCGGCAGTAACTGCTGCTACTATTTTCCAGCTACAAAATATGCAGCAGTAACTGCTGCTACTATTTTTAAAATATGCGGCAGTAACTGCTGCTACTAATTTCAAAATATGCGGCAGTAACTGCTGCTACTAATTTCAAAATATGCAGCAGTAACTGCTGCTACTATTTTTAAAATATGCAGCAGTAACTGCTGCTAATATTTTCAAAATATGCAGCAGTAACTGCTGCTACTATTTTCAAAATATGCGGCAGTAACTGCTGCTACTATTTTCAAAATATGCAGCAGTAACTGCTGCTGCTATTTTCCATCTACAAAATATGCAGCAGTAACTGCTGCTACTATTTGCAGTCTAGAAAATATGCCTCTTGTATTTCCGTGTAGAAAATATGCAGCAGTAACTGCTGCTACTATTTTCCGGCTACAAAATATGCAGCAGTAACTGCTGCTACTATTTTCAAAATATGCAGCAGTAACTGCTGCTACTAATTTCAAAATATGCGGCAGTAACTGCTGCTACTATTTTCCAGCTACAAAATATGCAGCAGTAACTGCTGCTACTATTTTTAAAATATGCGGCAGTAACTGCTGCTACTAATTTCAAAATATGCGGCAGTAACTGCTGCTACTAATTTCAAAATATGCAGCAGTAACTGCTGCTACTATTTTTAAAATATGCAGCAGTAACTGCTGCTAATATTTTCAAAATATGCAGCAGTAACTGCTGCTACTATTTTCAAAATATGCGGCAGTAACTGCTGCTACTATTTTCAAAATATGCGGCAGTAACTGCTGCTACTATTTTAAAAATATGCAGCAGTAACTGCTGCTACTATTTTCAGCTACAAAATATGCAGCAGTAACTGCTGCTACTATTTGCAGTCTAGAAAATATGCCTCTTGTATTTTCCGTATAGAAAATATGCAGCAGTAACTACTATGAAGACTCAGTATGATACTCAAATTTTTTAACAAAGTATTAAAGAAATCTTTCTTTACAAAACTCCAAAGTGAAGAAAAACACTACCTTGCCCTTAAAACGAAACAAACGACAACCTTTTCCTTAAAATCTCTCTAAATATACCCCGCCACTTCCATTGGCCATAACATTGAGTGATTTATTGGTTGTGCTTAAAAACTTATTTGTATTTGCAAGACGACAGGCAAAAACCCAGTGAAGTTTTTTAAGGCAATTCAGTGTGTGTGTTGTTTTTTTTTTATTAGTTTTTCGTCTTTGTTATTTAGACATGTTGTTGCCACTTAACACACATTAAACATAAAATAAATACAAGAGTATGAGCAACAGAAGCAGCAGCAGCAGCAAACAACATACGGAAGTCTTTGCAACTTAATTTATGTGTGTAAATTTTCTACGAAAAGTGCTGCAATGAATGAAATTAAAATGGTGCACCGAAGAAATTATACAAAAAGATACACGAATATTTTAATAATCAAATGAACAAGAGCGACAAAATTGTTTGTATTTTTCTTTTTGTAAGGAAAACTGAATCTTAATTGAAGTTCATTATGACAACATTAAAAGCACTAGACTCCCAGTCTTCAAAAAAAAACAAAGTATAATAATAAAAAGGAAAAGAAAATTCAAATAAAGTGCAACAACATTTTGCACGTACACTGTAAGGAATGAGAAAGAAAATTTTCGCATAAATACACTAAGAGAAAAAGTAGCACAATATTTCAACAGAAATAACTTATATATATTCCCGAAAAGTGTTTTGAAAAATAACATTTAATAGGTACTTTTTGTAGGCAATATGAAGTACTTTTAAAAAAAGTAATAATTACTTTCTTAAAACTTACTTAACACTTAAAAGACAATGCCACCAAGAAACACAACATAATCTGAGCCCTTGATAAGTGTGTTGGGGAAGTATGAAGTGCATAAATAAGAGCAGACAAACACAAGCAGGAGCAGCCTTTGTCACACTCTGCTGATACACATAAATTTATGCTACAAGTTTTTCTCACCTTAAAAATTATAAATACAAACTAAAGCTAACAACACAAAAAATACATTTTACTCATACTACTCCAGCGTATCTATGTATCTCTATAACATAATTGCAATAGTTGTTGTGGTTCAAGCCATCCTCGTCATGTACAACAGCATCTTATGAATGAAAATTGGCCTCTATCTTTGTACACAATAAAAATGAGTATCAATGTTGGCTGGCTTGTCATGTCTCATTCCTGCCTTAGGTTTGGTCTGGTTTATAATATCAATTCATTTTGCTTTTCTTTCTCATTTGTCTCTAAACGAAATTCCATAAATAAAGTAAAAGTATAAAAGAGTGTGTGTAGAAAACACACCACAAATAAAAAGCTCCAACCAAACTGAACACAAAAAAAAATCTGCATAGAAATTGTATTGAAACATTGAAATTTACATGATTACAAAAAAAAAGAAAACTACCAGAGTTTTGTTTGGTTTTCCTAAATGGCCAAAGTGTTGTTGAACTGGTGCATGACAAACATACTCAAAGTATCATATACATACAAAAATAATCTCATAGATTTATATACATACATACAATATAAAAACACACATCGCCATAGTCATGGATAATGTCAGGCCATGAAAAATGTATTTGTTTGAATGCGATCATGTTAAGATAGAAAACAAAATCATGGTTTCAAATAAACGTGGGCGCCTTTTGTTGTTGTTGTTGTTAGACTAAATGCATTTTTACTTAGGACGAATTCGCAATGACAAAATTAAAGGTGACCAGATTGAGACGATATAATCAGCTTTCAATTGAGGAGTTATACCGGAAAGAATTCTCTGCAAAATATCTGTAAATATACGAGACGAAGCAGTCGTCGTTAACATAATCAGTTAAATTACGAGTTTATAGTTGCAACTAATCCCAATGTTCGGACTAGAGCGAGTTTGCAGAGGTCTAAATGTACTTTATATCAGATACTAAAAACTTAGTAGAGTAAATCCCAAGAGCGGAATTCCATCACACTCGGTAACAATGATAGTCTAGACAGATCTTCTTTACATTGGCTGATTAGAATAGGTGTTGTAGTATGCGGTTTAAGTGATATGAGTGCCGGCTGTCGACAAATAGCAATGCTGCCACGAATATTTCTTTCACATAAAATTCTACATGCTAGTATCTCGGCCTACACTAGATTTATCTGAAGTCGTATTGAGAGTTTTAAACTAAGTTCTTCACAGAAAATGCCAGAACCAACGCCACACTCCATCTTTGAACCATCAGTGTATATGTTTATGTCGTTTCCACCAATCATGTAACCCATTCTACATTCACATCTGACATACATATTTTCCAGTCCATAAGGAGTGTAAGGGGTGTTGAAGTTCTTAAGGGGTGTAAATAAGTTTACTCGCCAATTACTTTATAACAAGCACTCTTTGTTAATAGTATTTAAAAGATAGATGCCTTCGTAAGGAACTAGTAGTCGGAGGAAGATGGAGGTTATAAATCTAAAAGTAGTATATTTAGTAGTCATGATCGCCGAGAGACTTAAATGTAAATTTCATATGTAATACGCATATGGGAAGATAGTTGCGATAATCAATCCCAATAGCAGAATTACTGCAAACATTGAAGGACCAATACGAATACGAAAGAGTTATGCACTTTAAAGTGATTTTCGGAAGTGAGCCTTGTATGGGAGCTATGGCCAATTATAAAACGATCCTCACAAAATGTGTAGATATGATTAGGCTTCATGTAAAATTTATTTTCAGCGAAATATGTTGGAATACGTGCAGAAATCAAAAATGTATGGCAGATAAACCAAAGATATTTGTATAGGAGATAGGTGAAATAATGGACCAATTTCAACTAATTTCAATCCCAACTGTCCTTAGGCCGAAAAAATATCACGTACCAAATTTTATGGATAGATAGATGGATAGATAAGAAGGATTGTATACTATGTGCACTTCCACTCGGAGACCCTGTGGTGCATTGTGATTCCCCTCAGTAGAAAAGAATAGAATGATAGATTTAGAATGAAAGAAGAATCCACACCGGCCTGTTAAGGGGAGAAAGAAGGAAAAAGGAAAAATTCCCTTACGGATTTAGAGACGCCGTAGAATGTCCCTTAAATAGCCACCCTATTCCCCTAATGATATCCAGAATGTTACTCGGTTTGCAGCCAGCAACATTACTGAGTTCGTTCAGGAATCTATTTCCTAGCCACTTAAGTCTATGACGCTGCAACCCATGACAGTTGCACATGATGTGCTCTATTGTCTCTGGCTTCTCTGCATCCCCATACACCCTACAGAAATCCTGTGTGCTATTATCCCATTTGCCCCTGAAGGCCCCAATCGAACAATGACCGCTTACCACTCCTACCAGAATTCTGAGACTATACCTGTCCAATTCCATCAGCGTTTCGGTCGCGGTTGCATTTAGTTTTGGCCATAATGCCCTGGACACTATGCAATCCGAACTACTGTCCCAGGATTGGTCTGCAAAGTCACGGAATTTCTCATAAATCAGCCTGTAGAAGTGACATATAGGTTTGAGCCCCCTTTCCCTAGTATCATGGTCCAAACCAGGACCATGTCTAGCCAGTTCATCTGCCACCTCATTTCCCTGTATGTCACAGTGACTTGGTACCCAGCACAATCTCACTTGGTAGAGTACCAATAGCTCCTCTAGTTCTCTCCTACAGTCCTGCACTAGGTTGGAGTGTATTTGATTACGCTCCAGAGACTTTAGTGCCGCCTGACTGTCAAATGGAAATATCTATAAAATTGCGACCTGTACTCTGCGCACAAGGTTTACATGGGCAGATAGCCAGACGGACGGACATCGTTAAATCGACTCAGGGAGTAATTTTGAGTATAACGGTATACTTAAGGGTGGTTGTTGGACCAATATTTTTGGGCGTTACAAACACCAGCACAATAATATGCCATCCCTACTATGGTGGTGTAGGGTATAACTAGAGCAGATGCTTAATCAGCCCGTGATATGATACTTAAGGACAATCCTGCGTTGTCTGTGGTAGATTATGGAAAGGTGCTTTGGTGTTTAAGCGACTTACAAAAGAAACTTGCATTATCTGAAAACGAAATAATTAAATTATGGGAATAATCATACCATACCGTTGGTCACCCTAAATATAAATACACATATTTAAGTTGCCACCATTACGGGAAGCTGTGCCTTTATGGTTAAATATTTGTTTTTAATATTTGTTTTTTTTTTTTTTTTTAATATTTTTTGTTCAGTTTAATGCTTTTGTTTAAAATAATCTTTTTATGGTATTTAAATGGAAAACTAGCTAAATGGGTTTTCCTACACACAAGTAACTTTTGGTTATACTTAAATGTATGTACATTATACCTACATACAGACACATTCAGTTATCATAAACACACTTGTGTTGTTGTACTTTCGTACAACTGTCACTGTCGCACAACTGGGACTGGCTGGCTGTGTTTCTAATAGGCCGGCTGTCACCAAATGGCTTTGACATTCAGCAAAAACAAAACAAAACTGAAGCGATAAAAAAACAATATATGTAGTAAAAATAAAACAGAATTTGAAAAAAAAAAACTCATAAACGTGTAATATAAACCCGATCAACTGTAACTTAGAGGAGAGCTTGTTGTTGATTTTGCAAAATATTTCCTCATAAAATAAAATAACAAACTCAACCAACTTAAAAGATGACGTTGAAGTAGCAGCAATATAGTGTAAATAGTTGGAAAAAAAAAATTTAAAAGAAAAAAACATATGGCAGCATATGTATTCACAGTCATTAAGCTACCGATTTTGTTTCATTGTTTTATTTTTTCTATCTTAAACCATGTGGTTTTTGTTTTTTTTTTTTTTTCTTATTTTTTGTACAAAATTTACTGACTTGACTGCAACAAACAAGAAGTTGAAGAAGAAGCTGAAAAAGCTGGTTATTGCAAACAATATTTTCTTCCTGTTTCCGTTTTTTTTTTTTTTTTGTTTCTTTTGAAAAATTAAAATTTAAATTAAAGTCTGTTTCATGTATGAAAATCAATCATGTTTTCAAGCATGATTAATTACAATTGCATATACATACATAGACATTTTGAGGCGTAAATAAATACATAAATATTTATGTAGTTATACCCAGGCCAAACCAGATCTATGCGCAGATTAATCATTATATGTACTTACAATTTTTCTATAGCATTTATATATTTCTTTCTGTGTATTTACCTGAAACGAAACAGAAAGTAAAACAAATTATTAACAAATAAATTTACAAAAATATAATTATAATTAAAGAAATTTGAAATTAACTTTGCAATCAAAAAGAAATTTCCTTATTTAGTGGGAAATTGAAAGTAGCTTTTCAGAATAATTAGGGGTGTCATAGAAACCAATATTGTCAGAATTGGTTTTAAAACTGACAAGAAAAAATGCTTTGGTGTGATAGGGCACTGCTACACATACAATAATTATCATGATACTAGAAATATCTCAATATTTATTGAACGTGTAGCACTGCCCTATAACACCAAAGCATTTTTTCTTGTCGCTTTTAAAACCAATTCTGACAATATTGGTTTCTATGACACCCCTGATTAACAATGTATGTATGTATGTACATAGAAAACAACTCTAAAGAAAAACCTATGCCATCGATAATGAAATGTCTCCTTTGTTTTGTAATTTTTACAAACGTAAACCTTTTGCAAAACTATCTATTTATTATATAACTATTTTATGTATTTGTTTATTAAGTATTATGGGTCGATTACGGATGGCAATCGAACCTCAGTGGAGTCGATATTACAGATGGCAACTGTCAACTGTAGTTGCCGAACATGACAACCGCATTGCCTATTGACAACTCAACTCCAATTTGGTTGCTAGACATGATCGACCCATTAGAGCAGTGGTATTCAACAATAAAAATTAAGATGTATTGGTGAGAGATGTTGCCCAGCAAACATAATCACTCCTATCGTGAATAAAAATTCCACATGAAATTTGTTCCCTTTTCACATTTTCCTCTTAAAATTCAATGTTAAAAAAATAAAAGGGAACAAATTTCATGGGGAATTTTTATTCACGATAAGGGTGAATGTCAAAATAAAAAAAAAACAGACAGTTTTTGCCAAATATAAAATAAGTTAAGAACAGTTATTTAAAAAAAAAAAAAATAAGAATAGGTCCATCTAAAACAGTTTTTTATTTTTCGTATAAATTTCTGAAAAAAAATGACTGTAACCAGCCGCATGTGTTCTAATCGCTTGCTCAACGACGACTGAATGAAAGTTTTTAAAAGAGCATAACAAATGTGTGTAAATCAGTGTTGGCAAACATGGTACAATTTTACTTTTTTTTGGTACATTTGAGACACAGTTGGTACCGTGGTACTACCACGAGACATTTTGTTGCATCAAAATTTGGTATTCCAGATGAAATTTATATATACATACATATATCATTTAAATTACAAATAGTATGTAACTTAAAAGAGATTTTATTAAGTTGAATGAACATTTTGGAACTGATATCAATTTGATTTTGAAATCTGCATCTATTAGACGATTATTACGACTAGAAATTGTTGGTTGAAGTATCGAACAATGGGAGTTTCTGACATATTAATTCACATTAAATGATTTTGAGGTTGAATCCAAAAACTAAAGCTTAAAATGTAGTTAAAATCGTTAGAAGTTAACCCTTCTATTTCTTCTATTCTTGAAAAAATAAATGTAGAAATTTTGGAAATACAATCGAAGGATGCACGAGTATATATACGAATATATTTAACAAGGTTAACTTTTCGCAAATAATTCGATACTTCATAAATAAGAATATATTAGATAATCGCGATAATAAACGTAAGTAATATTCTTAAAGATTCAGAAGTGGCCGTTTAATTAACTTTAAACAAATATGTACAAACAAATCCAATTAAATTTTCGCACTTTTTAATGCAAATCAACATGCATGAAAGAAAAGAAGAAAACGAAATAAGAAAATTTGTACCCCATTTTGTTCTCTTTTCCCTTCTCATTTAAAAATATGTACTTGCCTCGACGAGTCAGAATTGAAGAGTGTGAAAGCGAAATAAGCAGCGTTGTCAACTTTGTGCGTTTTGCACCATTTTTGGTGATTTTTTAAATTTTTGGTGCAAAAAATTTCTTAGTTGGTGCGCGTTGCGCTTAAAAAAAAAAATACTACAGAAATTGTTTGAACAGAGACAAGGAGGAATCAGTGCATCACAATCTGATAGACCTGAACTACGAGAAGGCACACAACCTATATAATCTAAGCTGACTAAAAATTCGGTCGCTTATGGATTAAGGAACATTTGTCAGAAATTGTGTCATCATTAAATGAGCATTCGACCAGGTGATAAGAAAAACCTGACTGTGTCAAAATCCAACCAAATTGCTCTTATTACTATTTAGTTACGCTTTGGAATTTTCAGAAATGACTTAGTCCTTTAAATCTATTTATATAAGAGATTATCTGTTGTCATAATTAAAACAAAAATTATGAATTTCATTAATTTCTTTTATTTTTAAAACAAAAATCTGCTTTACAAATTCTAAACTTATTAAATTTAAACTTAAACTCTTTAACATACACGACTTTTAATTCATTTATTTTTAGAACTGCATACATACTCGTATGTATGTATATGTATATTCCACACAATTGTAATAAAAATGTAGCATTTTATCTTTATTTTTTTTCTGGTCATAATGATATCATGCCCCTAAAGAATTGATCACTCTTTCCACATACATACCTATACATACATATTTGTAATGAAAAATATAAAACCTTATCTGTTAAGTTCTTGCCTATATAACTCTTAAATATAGACATTTTAACCCATTACAGGCATATGATACAAACATAAATATACGTGTGTCGTTCTGTATGCCTGTCAGTCAAGCAGGGTGTGTCATAAATTATTTCAAATAGTCAATTAAAAGTGTGGCCGACATCAAAGGTATTTCTGCATTCAATGGGGAAGAACTTTTTTGCCAATCAAAGGAAGAGGCTAGAAAACACTATACAGAAACAATCATGCTTTTAATAATGGAAATAGTTTGTTTTTTTCTGTTTGAGCAGAAAACAATAAGTACGGAAACGACAGCAGTAGCAGCAGCAACCGCAACAACAATATCAATGTGACAAATGTCAACTATTGTAAATAAATAATAATAAAAATAAATATGTAGAAAAACTGAAATGTAACAGAAAAATAAACTATATATAGGTATAATAGCTGAACACAGTGACAAAATACAGGAAGAAATAAATATTAATACTGGTAATGGTAAATAGAACTGGTGCTTAGTGTACTCTACCTATTGATTAGGAAAGTAAAATAGTTACTGTAAAGAATTGTTTGATTTAACTATTAATATGGGTTAATGAATGTACAATTTCCAAACAACTGCACCATTTGCAATTAATCTTCAAAATCTTGTAATTATATTTGAGAATTAAGACTGGCAAGAAGGTGTCAAAAAGGTAACTAATTTGAGTATGAAAAACCTTTTACTATTTTGTTTGTAAAACATCGTTAGTGTACAAAGTAAAGGTGTACGTCCAGTTTTTAAAAAAATTTGATTTAACCCTCCGATGAGTGACAGTACTGAACTTCACGGCCGTGTGAAAAGGTCCCTACGGAAATTTTTGGTAAATCATGTTTTTTTTCATATAAAATTTTTTCTTAATTTTTTTTT
Source organism: Bellardia bayeri (assembly GCA_950370525.1). Taxonomy (NCBI): domain Eukaryota; kingdom Metazoa; phylum Arthropoda; class Insecta; order Diptera; family Calliphoridae; genus Bellardia; species Bellardia bayeri. The sequence goes on along the minus strand of OX493266.1, from coordinate 67,929,441 downwards.
TGTTTTTTTTGTTTATAACTAAATTCTACATACAAAAAATAATTTTTTCATTTTTTTTAACTCAAAGACATTAGGGATGATGATAAAAACATAAAATTCTAAGAACTGGTTTATTGCTAGTAAAGGGTGGTTAAATTGTAAGGGCCGATGTTGAATGTGAACCACACCTAAACGCCAAGCTTTTTTCCGAATTTTATTTGACATTTCTCTATTTCAGACTTACTCAATTTGAACCATGGAGAGATACACAATCCAACAACGTGTTAAAGTTATCCAGACTTATTATGAAAATGGGCGTTCAAATCAAAATGCATATCGTGCATATCGAAGAAAATCATCTTCAGTGATGAGGCACATTTTCACCTCAGTTGATTCGTCAATAAACAGAATTGCCGCATTTGGGCGAATGAGAATCCAAGAGTGATTGTCGAAAAACCAATGCACCCACAAAGAGTGACTGTTTGGTGCGGTTTATGGCCTGGCGGCGTCATCGGGCCGTATTTTTTCCAAAATGAGGCCGGTCAGGCAGTTACTGTGAATGGTGTTCGCTATCGTGAGATGATAACGAACTTTTTATGGCCCGAATTGGAAGATATGGATGTGGACGATATGTGGTTTCAGCAGGACGGTGCCACTTGCCACACAGCTAACGAAACAATGGCTCTTTTGCGCAACAAATTCAATGGCCGTGTTATCTCACGTAATGGCGATGTCAATTGGCCGCCAAGATCATGTGAATTGACACCGTTGGACTTTTTTCTTTGGGGTTATTTGACAGAAAAGGTGTACGTCGATAAGCCAGCAACAATTCAAGAGCTAAAGGATGAGATAATTCGGCACATTAACGGCATAGAACCTCCATTATGCTTCAGGGTCATCGAAAATTTGGACCATCGGATGGAGGTGTGCCGCCGTGGTCGCGGCGCCCATTTGGCCGATATTTTGTTCCATACATAATTGAGTAATACCAATATATCATAATAAAATAAAATTACAATAATTTCCTAAATAGTTTGTGTTTTATTCAAAATCAACATCGGCCCTTGAAATTTAACCACCCGTTAGTATAAAATTAGAATATTGTGCCTTTCCTTGAAAGCAATAAAGTTCATGTCTTTTGTAGTGGCCGAAGTAGGAGTAATTTCAGTTTGAAAAGGCAAAAAGGTACCTAGGGACCTTCTCACACATCGGAGGGTTAAATTGAAAACGGTATATTCAGTCATGGCACAGAAAAACGATTTTTTTCGGAATGAAACCACTTTCCATTTCTAAAGTGGAATTGTTATTTATTATAATTTTACTATACTGAAAAAAACTCATACTACTAATTTATAATGACAATTAAAAAATTAATTTTATTATTTCGTTGTTTAAAATTGCAACAACAAAACTTTTATCAAAAAATTACAAAAATTAAAAATATTTAGACAGCACTGGAATATGACAGAGGATCAGATGCATTATTTAAGTTTCTTCTTCGTAGCTTTATAACTGTGTTTTGATGTCATATGCCAGTTTGTTCATTGAAAACAGCAAAACACGGTATTTTTAAAAAATTTATTCACTTTTATTTGTTCGCTTTTGTTATACTTTTTATTATAAAAATCATATGCTTTTTTGTTTTGGTTACACAATGTAAAAATGATCGAATTGCAAATACGAAATTGAAACGATTCCAATCGAATTAAGTGGCATGCCTGATTAAGTAAAATTACATCATTTATAAGTATTAATAGTAAATTAGTGTTTTCTTGTTGTTGGGCTGTTTTAGGCAAAAGTGCTAAATCCATTTTTTTTTAACACGAAAAAGGTATAAGAGCTTCAGCTTTTACAGCTTCGATTTAATTAATTATATATAATCAGCTTACTCATTAAATTTGTAATTCAGAATTGAAAATATCAGCATTCATGTGTTCATTTCATAAAGCCATTCCCAAGAAATAAAATTATGGAATTAGTTTAATTTTAGGCTTTTCATTGTTAAGAATTTAAATCATTGATTATTGCATTGAAAGCCTTGCATCTATCATTCTGACATCTCAATAACAACGTAACAAGAACGAAATGGCTTTCCTATTGCATTCAATATCTGGCCCTGATCAGACATCTATGTACATCTCGAGTTAGTTTTGGTCACAGTATACAAGGGCAACAGTGGTAATGAAATTTATAACAAATGTTTGAGTGTCGTCCTTGGACGAAACTGTGGCGCATAGATCCATTCATATATCTTTAGCTGCGTTATCAAACAAAATCGGTGAATAGACATTCAAATACACAGAACTCAGACGATCCAAGATTATAACTTAAGCATTTTGGTAACAAATCTATCGGACAACTTACACTGGGGTTTTCAGCGAGAGCTTTGTTATTCAAAACAAAAAGAAAAATGCAATTTATATGAACATTATTCAAATGTTTATTGTATTGGAGGTAGTAAGATTTGAGAATTATAAATAAAGAATAATATCGGAAAGTTTTTACCATGGTGTAACTATGGCTAAATAAATAATCGGGGGATTTGGTTTGCAATAACTTTATTGTTTATGTGACTGTGTGGTATTTGCCACCGTGCTGTTCAAACCACATATCGGTGATATCATTATCATCAAAAATTGGCTAAAATTAAGTGTTAACGTTTCTCGATAGCGTGAATTTTCGAAATAACGAAATCACTACTCCAGATCGCATAGCGCAACATTTAGTAGCAGCTTGGCATGCAAAGGTTTCTTAATAATTGCTCTTGGATTTACAGAAACCCAAAATCCGGAAAATTAAATTGTTAACGTATGCAGTCGAATAATGGTCTTCGACTGAAAAAATGATTTTTTCAGAAAAAAACCAGCTTGTGGTTTTTGAATAAACTCAGCGATTCTACGGTGATTTTCGAGCGAAATTTAATTCTTTGTAATTGTATGTTAGCAAGTAAAATTGTCAAATTTGCATATTATTTTATAATGCCTCTGTTGGAAAACAAAGTTCGTGTTGAAAAACTCAGTACTTTTTTAATGCTTGGTAAATTAAAAAAAATTAAAATCTCAATTTATAATATATATTGCACTTAGAATATTAACACACCAAACTAATAATAATTGTAAATTACCATCAACTTGTTGTGTATTTCGAAAGCAGAAGCGAAATACAATGTAAAAAGTTGACTAATACGAACGATTTTCTTTTCGAAACGAAATACACTATAACCCCCCTGTTGTGAATCCGTAGACTTTTTGCCAAAAAGTTAAAAATACATTTGTCAAGAAATATTTTATATTTTTATTTAAAACATTTGAAATTTACAAATATTTTTCCATTGGAACTTTGATCCCTTGTAGCCTACCGTGAATTAGTATTCGTTAACTCAGCCAAATATATGTATATGAAAGCTTAACGTCTCCACTATGCCCAAACCAAATGATGTACCACACACCAGAAGATTAATTTAGAACCTTTAGGAAGAGAACAAAATCCTCAAATAGAAAACAAACTAAAAGAAAAACTTCATAAACAACAAAATTAACGACACAAGCACTTTACATTCACACACAAACACAACTAGTGTGAATTACACAAACTACAATATGGCTGAGCTTTAATGTACACAACAAACACTGGCACATACACCCACCAACCACAAAGGAGTAAAACGGAAATTGAATTGAAATACAAACGTAAACAAGAAAAACAACAAAAACAATAACAACAACAACAGCGAGAGAGAGCAAGGAAGCAAAACAGAAGAGTTTTTAATAAAAAGACATAAAATATTGTTTAACAATAATAATGAAAAAAAAAAAAAAAAAAAACGAAGTGCAATTTGCAATTGAAACTTTATACTACAATAAATACTGATACATATTTGCAATTATTATTATTATTGCTTTTATCTGTTTGTGTGCATAAATAAATAAAATAAATGCAACACTTTAAACAATTATTCTATAACTAAAATACGCCCAATAATAATGAAAGCAATAGAGAAAAATAAAGACTTAAACACGCAATACTGCAATTACAATTATTATACTATTCTACTTTTTTTTATTACTTTTAAATTGTAGATTGTAAATGTTGTTTTTAAAGGACATTTACTATAACTGATAGATACTAAATGTAATAAAATAAAAATATATTTTTGTATGTGTTTACCGTGTGTGTGTGTGTGTGTGTAAACATAAAACAACATTCATACAAATAATAGCAAAATGCATATTTACAAATGTTTAATCAACAACAGAAAACAGAAGAAAAAACTCTATGAAGACCTACAGTTTGCAATTATCATTGAAATGTATGATGACCGACCGGCCAACCAACCAACCAACTAACCATCTACGAGTACATCTCTCAATCAAGCCAACATATGGGGCGTATGATTGTTTTTATATTGATTTTTATTATTTTTATTTTTTTATATGGAAATTAATGATGTTTATAATTATGACAATTAAAGATGACAGTGATAATACTGTTATACTGAACTGAAATAATAATTATTTTTAGCTGGGCATAATAGCAAACGAATGTGCTGGTTTTAAACTGGTTGAAATGAAACGAATTTATTGAAAAGAAAATAGTTATATAGATTGTTTTTTTTTTAAATATATCATTGATTTTTTTAAACAAAATTTTAAGTTTCATAACAAATTTTTTTAATAAATTTAAAACATTTCTTCCTTATAAGCTCTTAATAATATTTCATTCGATTTAAGTACCGAATTAAATTTCTTAACACCAATAGTTGAATAATGTTATAATTGACTCCTGATGCTGAAAAGCCTCAGCCAAGCCGCCGATAAATTTTAAAAGCAGACGCCACTGAAGCAATCTTAGCTAAAGTTACATTTAAAATAGCCGCTGTCTTTCGTAAAATTTCCGGAATTTCAGTTAGGATTTTTTCATTATTATATTTGACTATTTTTTTTTTTTGTTAGACTGGCAGCCGTTTTTGAAATGCCGCCGCTATCAATTTGTTCGGTGTAGAACAACCTTTAGAGCTACACATTAAACATAACATAGTCAGTACATTCTTTTACAACATTATAGCTAAAAATTGAACTTGAGTCTGTTTATTAGCTTAAAAAATAGTTTTATTTAATTATACCATACACCACAATAGTGGGGAGGGTATATTGGATTTGTGCTGATGTTTGTAAAGCCCATAAATATTGGTCCAACACCCACCTTAAAGTATACCGATCGACTCAGAATCAGAGTACAGGTCACAATTTTGAAGATATTTCGATAAAATTTGGTACGTGATATTTTTTCGGCCCAAGGATGGATGGGATTGAAACTGGTGGAAATCGGTCCATTATTTCACCTGGCCCCCATACGAAATTGGGGTTTACCGATCATAAATGTTTGAATTATGGAAGGAACCAAACAAATTTCATCACAAATGAATGGTAAATGAAGCCAAACCACATCTACAAATTTTGGGCATAATTACTCGTAGCTCCCATATAAGGCTCACTTCCGAAAATCACTTTAAAGAGCATAACTCACTCAAAAATTTTGGTATCCAAATAATATTTAACACTTTAACTTCGTAACGTAATTCACTTTAACTTCCATAAATCTTTTAAAAGTATTTATATCGTGATAAAGTTTAACACATATAATATTTATATTCACAGAAATCATGACACTGAATTTTGGTCCAAAATAGGTGATATCTCCCATATAACGCCCATTTCTGAAAAACTTTTTTATATTTACATATAGTAGGTGTAGGGTATTATATGATCGGGCTTGACCGACTATACTTTCCTACTTGTTTTAAATTCAAATTGCAAATATTTTAAAATGTTTTCTTTCTTTTCAGAAAATTTTAATCCACAAATTTCAAAGTAAATTCTCAAGGTAAGTGGAAAATTAATGTTTAAAAGTTTTCTGAAAGTAGTTAGACAAATTGTTATGTTAAGATTCGATAAAATTTGTCACAAAATTCAAGAAAAGCAATAAATACATTTGTTTATTTAATTTCACTTTTATTTATAAACAAAAGAAAACTTGAAATATGCAAATTTTTATAAACAAAAACTCAAGTTTTTGTTATTTTATAAATGTAAAAAGCGTAAAGTCTGATTTACTAAAAAAAAGTTAGTCAGTCAGTCAGAGTCATGCCGCCGGCTATACAATCATTAAACTACTAAGGAGTGCGTCACTTAAACTGGTGTCAAATAACAATAGGGGGAAAACAACGAAATTTCAGTTCAATTGATGTCTAATACATAGTTAGAAATTTGTTTGTGAACTTTATTTTTTCTCTCCGTTGCTTTAAGAACTTGCAGAGCAGAGTAGAAATATATACTAAAATAAACTATGAGTTACAGTTTTGTTCAGCGCACTCCTTAACTACAGTCACTCACATTTAAATGTTTTGTTTTTATTATTATTTTTTCTCTCTATTTATTTATTCACCTGTTGTATTGTTATCTCTATGGCTGTATTGCCCTTTTGTTTATTATTTTTATTTTTTATTATTTTTTTTTGTTATTTCCAAAATTCTATTGTTCTTTGTTTAAATTTGTGACTTTTGTAAATTTATAATTTCATTTTTTTTTTCAAACTTTTGTTGCATGGCAGTTGTTATTTTTCTCAATTTTGTTTATTTACATTTATAATTTATTTAACAATAATATCAATGCAATATTAGTAATCATTTTTAATATTAATTGTTTATTAAATAAATCAAAATGTATGATTTTTAGAATTAGTCATTACTTGATGATTAATTACACAAATAGCAACAAATTAGAAACAAGTATTTATAATAGAAAATTGAGTTCTGGCTTTTCTAAATACGTTTAATTTTTAGTTTATTTCTTTACAATTTAATGCTTACATTTCCGTTTATTAAGCAGTCATTACTAAACTACCTCCAAGTAATGCATATGACATACATTACAAAGCAAGTTGTCTATAATCCCCTGGCTTTACCAGGTTTGACTGACAATATTTACTGAGATATTACAGTGTTCTTTTTATTCAAACTTATACACACCAAAAACTTTTAATCTTATATTATTCTTAACAACTATTTCCCAAAGCCCTACGGTTAATGGCATTGCTTAACAAAACTTATTTAAAAAAAACATTTTTTTACTAAACTAAGAATTGCAAGAACTTTTCTTAAAAAAAAAACAACGAAAAACTAAAGTTATATATAAGAAATATTACATTCTATACTACACTCTCAATGCACTAAAATTAAAAACTAATAAATGAGAAAACTATTTTTTTCACAAAAATTCTGCCAATAGCAATAAAAATGTAATTTTTATATTGTTTGCAATGAATTGCAACTAAAAATAAACTTCCTCAGCTGATATATGAGCCACTTAACAAATGGCCATCACAACAAATGAAATGGAATAGAAATAGAAACGGCTAAAGAAGACTGCAACAGCAACAAAGCAAAAACAAGCCACACAATGCTGCAGCATGTAATATTAGATTGCTATTTTAGCCTAAAGGCAAATTGCTCCGTAAAGGATAAAAATGACACACAAAAAAAAATCAAACAAAAAAAAAAAAACAAGAACGCGACAGACTTATAACAAGAAAAATAGTATTTTTAACACTTTTACAGAGAAAATTTAGTATTAACACTATTAATACTCATATAGTTAAAATAAAAAAAGAAAAGTTACGGTCACATTAGGCAAATATTTACTCAAAAAAAAAAAACGAAACCAAACAGCATCAAGTAAAATAAAACTAAATATTTGTTGTGTCTTGTTCTAAATAAACGGATTTTTTTTTTAAATAAATAAACGAGTTCAAATATATTTTATTTAGTGGCAAATATTTGCCAAGTGTATAGTTTTCTCTATAGAAAAATGTCTGTATAACATCTATAGAAAAATGTGTGTATAACAGTTTTCTCTATAGAAAAATGTCTGTATAAAAGTTTTATCTACAGAAAAATGTCTGTATAATAGCTTTCTCTATAGAAAATGTCTGTATAACAGTTTTCTCTATACAAAAAAATGTCTGTATAACAGTGTTCTCTATAAAAAATATCTGTATAACAGCTTTCTCTATAGAGAAATGTATGTATAAAAGTTTTCTCTATAGAAGAATGTATGTATAACAGTTTTCTTTATAGAAAAATGTCTGTATAATGGTTTTATACATAAAAAAATGTCTATATAACAGTTTTCTTGATACAATTTATGTATAAGAGTATTTTGTGTTTATTACAAAATATATATCCATTAGTTTATAATGCTAGTCACCACTGAACTAACTCTTTATAAGTCACACGGTATACAATGTATCTTGTGTATAGTAATGTTTTGGTGTTGTCCTGCTGTTGCTGTTAGTTTACAGCAATTTAACAAAATTGAATTAAAAAACTTTAGTTATCACGAAATAATATTGCTGTTTGAAAAACATTATAAATTTTAAATCTATTATTACTAAAAAAAAAAAAAAAAAAAAAAAAAAAAAAAAAGTGAACACTAATAATTCTTTACGGTCTATTTAGTGTTAAAATCCTCTTATTTTAAAACTTTAAAAAGTTACAAAACAAAAAAGTTTGGTTTTTGTATGAAAATAATATTAAAAATTAAAAATTTTTTTTTTCCACAAATATGAATTACATAAACTAAAATAATAAAAAATATATATGTGCATACGTAATTCTAACTCTCGCAACACATTGTAATTAAGGAAAATGAACAAAGTTTTTTGTTCAACAAAATGAAAAAAAAAAAATAATATTTCATATAAATTTCAAATTAATTTATAATGAGTTGTTATAAAATAAATGCACATATAAGTATAAAAGTATCTATGAATGTTTTTTTATTGTTTCTGTGTTTAAACCTCCGACAGCAACAGAATTCTGTTGTTTGACGTCAGTGGAATTCTGTTGCTCCACACATTTTCTATGTTGCCTAATAAACACTGCTTCTTTTGCGTACTTGCTTCTTTTTTTGTTTTTTTTTGCTGCGGGGAATATTTTTTGGTATTCTATACAATTTTTATTTTAATTTTATTTATACTTTCAAGTGTCTGTGGTCATGGCAGGAAAATGTTTTTTGTTTTGGTTTCTGTATTGTTTTAATAAATTCTTAAAAATTATTAATATTATTTTCAGTAATTTATGGAAAGTTTATTAATAGAAATCATGTTTTTTTCAAATTTTCATATTTCGTTTATAATTTATTGCTTGTTACACCTGTTTAGAGAAAGAAGCTATGGTTTGTTAATGTATGTTTTTTTTTATAAATACTATTGATGAAATCGGAAATAGTTTATAAGTCATTAGATGTGGGTAACCGCTTTGAGTTGAGGTAAACTAGCCAAAACACTTGTGCAATGTAATGAATGTTTAAACAGTGATGGAGAAAAATGTTTAAACACAAAATTGTCTAAAGAAAAAATTTTGTATACAGATAGAAAAAAAAAACTGTTATACAAAAATTTTATATAGAAAAAACTATTATACGCCCATTTTTTATAGAAAAAACTGTTATACGAACAATTGTCTTTAAAAAGAACTGATATACGCACAATTTTCGATAAAAAAAAACAGTTATACAGACATTTTTCTATAGAAAAGACTGTTATACAAAAATTTTTCAAAAGAAACTGTTATAGAGACATATAGAGACAGAAAACTGTATATAGAAAATTTTCTACTGATAAAACTGTTACACAGACATTTTTCTCATAGAAAAAACTGTTACACAGACATTTTTCTCATAGAAAAAACCGTTACACAGACATTTTTCTCATAGAAAAAACTGTTATACGGATAATTTTTGGAAAAAAAAACTTATATACGGACAATTTTCAAAAAAAAAATTGTTATACAGGCATTTTTCTAAAGAAACTGTTATACAGACATTTTTCCATAGAAAAAACAATTATACGGATAATTTCTTTCAAAAAAACTGTTATACAGACATTTTTCTATAGGAAAAACTGTTATACAGAAAATTTTCTACAAAATAAAACTGTTATATTGACATTTTTCTAAAGAGAAAACGACTATATTTTTTGCTTTTTTCTATTATAAAGACTATACGTATATAGAAAATTTTCGAAAAAAAAACTGTTATACACATAATTTTCTATGGATAAAACTGTTATACAGACATTTTTCTATAGAGACAAATATTATACAGAAATTTTTCGCTAGAAAACACTGGTATAAAGACATTTTTCTATAAAAAAAAAACCGTTATACAGACATTTTTCTAGAAACAATTACTGTTATACACCAATTAATTGCTTAAACGCATTAGTAATTTCGTTTTAATATGCGAAGATTTAAATCGGTTAAAATATTTTGGGAATCGCAACCGAAAGTGTCTGGCCTACAATGTAAACCAATAATTTAGAATATCTGCAGAAAGAAAATGTTAAGAGCTTTTCAGCTTTGTATGTGTAACTTTTTTATTTAGGGGAATCATTTAATCTTTCCAAAGTCTTTACTTCATTTAGGCCTTTGAAGACTGTATTTATTTACAAAATGTTCTGTAAAAAAATTAAAACTTTTTAATTTTATTTAAACAAAACTTCCAAAAAGTTTCACTTTAAAGTTTTTTCTTTGTTGTTGCTTTCGTTTTTTATTATTTTGGAGTTTCTTTTTGCTTAAGGCCATCGTCATCATCATCACACTCACGTAATTCGGTGAATACTAATAGATTTTGTGTGATTTATATGAATTGTCTGCTTTGCCACAAACTTTAGGTGGTTTTTATATTGCTGCTTGTGCTGCAAACTTCAGCAGTCTTTGTTGTATGGCAAGTAGTAAAAAAACAAATGATTTGCATTTAAATTCAAAATAAAATCGAGCAAAAAAAATGTTAAAAAGAAGAACTTTACTTTACATTTGAGATAGAAATCATGCAATACAATGTTTGTTTGATGTTTTGAATTTGTTGCTTTTCTGCTTTTTTTCTAGAGTTTAGGAGCCATTTATGGAGTTTTGGAGTAAAATAAAAAGAACTAAACTATAAGAAATAATATAAAAATGTGAGAGGAGAAACAACAAATTCAATACGATTTATCTATTCTTAGAAAATGTTTTAGTTTTTTTTTGGGTTTTTTTTTTCTTATTAGAATTTGAATTTTTGTTGGTAGTTTATGGAAATCTTCAACAAAAACTTTTAGACATGTTTAATTTTGCAAAGTTTTTTTTTTTTTTGAATTTGCTAAAGAATTTTAAAGTTTGTTTTAGTTTTACAAGAAAAAAAATTTTTTTGCTGTTTTCAGTTTGAACAAACGTTGACAGCAGCATAATGTTGTTGTGCGCTGGTTTGTTTGTTTGTTTGTTTATTTTAGAATCTCTAACCCATCCCAAAACTATCTTCTGTGAATTTTACATATTGTTGCTGTTTTGTCTTTTTATGTACATATGTATGTATGTACATATATGTAAGGTTTTTTATTGTTAGATGTTGCCTGTTTAAAAAATAATTCATGGCGTAATACTGACATTGCAACAATGTTGCCCTATGGTCAATGGTCTTTCGCTGGCTCTGGTGGTCCTACCGTAGCCTGTCTGTCATGCCACCAGTAACATCACCACCAAACAAGCTACAATTGCAACAACAACAGCAACAAAATTCAATTGAAAAGCCCGTCAAAAGTGTGGCAATGTGGTTTTATTAAATCCACATGAAGTTTTTAAGCAACAAAATCTCTGCTACAGTTTGTTTATGCCACATAATATTTTCCACAAAAAACTGAAAAACTAGCAACGGAAATATTTGCTGAGGCAGGCAACTTTTTTTTTACATATTCTAGGGGTTTTAAAGTATAAAAAAGGTAGGCATTTGATGGTTGTATTCGTTTGCTTGTTTGTAAAACAGTAAAATATTAGACCCAAAATCCATTATTATCGTTATATTTTCCTAAACTGTTGAGTTAAATAGGTACTTAAAGACAAGTGAACGTCATAAGGAGAACTCAACAGGTCATGCTCTTAATTTCTGTATTGTAAACGGTACCGATGTTTATTGTGATTTTGACAATTCGTTTGCCGACCAATGCTGTAGATGCTGCTTTAGTGACATTTATTTAGAACATACTACATATAAAGAGAGCCAATAATGGACTGCACTAAAATCAGTATTAAAATGTTTCTTTTCTTCTTAAATATTCTTCACCCTTTCCTATTCACTGTGCATATTTAGTGTGTTTTTAACACACAAACAAAATGGAGGTTTTATTTATTTGCTGGCAGTATTAACGGGACACTGAACGTTAGGCAAGCACGCAAATCGCCTGGGACTCCCTTTTAATGACCATTGTCGTAGCTGTAAGGATAGGGAAAAAGAGGAAACGATTTTCCACCTTCTCTGCGAATGCCCAGCCCTGAGTGTCAAGAGACATAAATTCATGGGAAACTATACATTGAACAACCTTTGTGAGGTAGCCGGGTCAAAACTCAATGACCTACTGAGATATCTCACAGCTACAGGTTGGGTCTAGCAAGACACGACTTTCTTGTACTCATCTTAGCTACATTATGTTGTATAAGATATTAAATCTGACGAGTGGTGTGGTCTTTTAAAACGGGGTCCCTTTGACTCTACTTAAGTGTTCGCACGTAGTGTACTACCACGTAAACCAAATAAGCATTTTCCCGTCACTTTATTAAAGTTTTGTTAAAATGTATTTCTACATATGAATTCTCTAAAGAACTGCTCTGTTTCAGCAGCAACAATTTGTGAGTAATTAAAGTATTTTAATTAAGTTTTTGTTGGTTGCCATAAACGAAAAAAAAAACCTTCACAATTGTTTAAATTATGTAATTTTATAGACAGTCTGATAGCAAGTTTGTCATGATGCTTTAAAGAATTATTTAGTGCAAAGAAAATAAAAATAATAAATTAATGATATAATAATTGAAATTGTTGAAATCGTTTAAACATTTGCCTTCAAAAATTTATTCTATTATTTCCAAGTTTGTCAAACGTTACCGTTAAGACGCCATTGCTCTAAAATAGACCTGTCGCTGGACCTGTAAAATACCCTTGTCGTTATACTATAATTTTGAATTCAATTTTCCATAACACATTAATCTACCAAGATCAGGATGAAGCAACTGGCTTAATGCCTTCTGGTCCCGCATAAACCGTGCTGTCCTTAATTTATGCCCAACATGTGGTCAGGGTCCCCTTAATTGACTATACAGTGCAACTTTGCTATGTCTAGAAGATTATTGGACTCATCCTGTGTAAGTACCACGATCCCTTAGACTTTATATTGCAGAACCCCCAAATTGGATTGTAAAATTGTTATTCTGCTACAAAAACAACAACAACATGAGCTAGTGCCGCCACAAACCTTTAGAACCAACCAGTTTCGTACAAATTTTAAATTTCTCTAATCAGATTTTTAATTTCACAATTTCAATTTGAGTTTTCTTAATATTCATTTCTATTTCCCAATTTCAAATTGTTTGTTCTCAATTTTGAATTTTTGAATTTCTTAGTCCTGTTTCACACTCTTCAGTTTTAGCTGACCAGTTTTGTTCAATTCTCTTTTAAACTTGCCATTTCATTCACACACGTCAATTCAATTTTCGTACTTTTTAATGCAAATCAACATGTGCGAAAGAAAGAAAAAAACACAAGGAAATAAGAAAATTGACTAGTAAAGTCAAGTTTGTACCCCTTTTATTCTCTTTTCTCTTCTCGTCCAAAAATACTCATCATTGCCTTGATTAGTCGGAATTGAAGAGTGTGAAAGCGGACTTTATTTCAATATTGGTTTTTACTCAATATTAATTTGCTTTTCTCGTTATTTTTTTAAAGTTAGTTTCGAATTTTCTATTTCTATTTGTTATTTCTCAATAAAAATTTGAATTTCTGAATTTCAATTTGTTATCTCTATATTATTTTAGTTTTAAGATTTGAATACTTATTGTTAGGGCTAAGCATGGTGCAACTATAGAAGGTGACTGCAGTAGTCCAGCTGACTGACTGTGTCAAAAGTAATAATCAAATATTTTTGACAGTAGTACATTATTTTACACAAACAAAATGCCTGTTGTTTCTGTTTTGTGTTGTATTTGTTATCGATTTGCACTCACCTTGTATAGTTGCACCGTGAGCCTAAGGAAATAAGGCAGATTCAATAAAAAAAAAATTGAATTTTCTCAATTTCAACTTGAAAAGGCGTAGTTGTAAAACTAAAAAAGTTTTTCCTGCATTAAGTTGTTACAATTTTTCCTTATATGTACATACATATGTATTTTAAAAATATTTGAAATTTGTTTCAAATTTTTATTTTTCGAAAGAAATGTACATATGTAAATCAGTCGTAATTCAGCTCTGGGTGAAGAAAGAAATCAGTAATCAGGCCGTCCTAGTTTCGCTGTCTTCGAGAGTCTTGCGACTCACTCGCATTGGTTAATGTTTGGCGTCGTTTAACTGTTCCGCGGATCTTCCTGGAAGAGTCTGCTTTAGGCGTAAGCTTTATATTGGTGATGGCGTTATTATATATATCAGGCCAAATAAATCCTCCTATGAAGGAGGTAACTTAAATACAAACAAACAACCAAGAAATGTAAATTTGGAAATTGTGTTTCTGATTCAGTTAGGGCCTGAATGCTCTTCCAACTAAAATGTTTAAATAACTCCAAACCATTTTGTGTTTGATTCATTCAGTGCCCACAACTTTGAGAGGCCGGCCACTATAATCCATTAACAAGCAATAAAGCAACAATCATTAATTTCTCTTCAAACACAAATTGCAAAATTAATAATGCAATTTTGCATAAATTATAAATATGCGTGTATACCAAGAAAAATATGTATGTATTTCTATGACCCCAACATAATACACACATTCCTTTCACTACAAAAAAATACGTTGCAAATATTTGCTTAGCTTGAACTGTCTGCATGTTGCAATAACTCAATATAATTTTTAGGCAAGAAAACCAGCAACTCTCCATTTCATTATTATTATTATTATTATTATGGTTTTCATTGTTATTAATTGCTTTTCTTCATTAAAAGCAATTCGTGTAAGACCTATGAAGTAAAAATCAATCAATATTCGTTTAAATACTCACTCCTTGACTCGTTTTCTTTATACATAAACATTTTATTTTCATTTTTTTTTTTTTTTTTACTTTAATTTTTTTCTGGTTTGTCTGGCGGTGATAAATTGTTGAAACATTGTGAAATCTGGCAACAAACAAACTCAGGTGTTGCCAAAGTAAGTAAATATACACAATATTTACGTGACAAACAGTCACATGGCAACGAACCTACCACCAGCAGCAAACAAACAAAACAAAGTGCAACACTTAAAACAACACTTTTCTGTTCCTACTCCTTCTTATTTTCCAAAATCTATAGAGTCATTCAGACATTCAAATGCAGGGCTTTGCGAATTTCTTTAATTTGTTTAAAAGAAACATGTTAAAAATCAGGCAAAAGTTTATTGTTATTCCATCAGCAGCAACATCATCAGCCAAACACCAACCAACCAACCAGCAGCAGAAGTTAATTGCAGCAGTGTTGTGGTACTTGAAGGTATTAATTCATAAATTATGTATAAAAATTCTAAATTAGTTAATTGTTCGACCTTTTTATTTTAATAAAAATTATCTCTTTATTAATAAGCTTGAGGTCAATATTAGCGCAATTCACAATCTTGTGCAAATGGTATTTGCAAAACGTTTCAATATTTTTACTCATGCTGTGTACATATTTTGTTAGTGTAGAGCAAAACCTTTTTTGCAAATGCAATTATGCAATACCATTTGCACAAGATTGTGAATTGCGCTATTGCATTTATTATAATTTTCAGGGAAACAATTTTTTTAACGTTAAAAAATACATAAAAAAAATTTTGTTTCCCTAAAGATGCTACACAATGTTGTAACGAAATATTATAATAAATACAATACTTACCTCAAGAAATGGAAAATCAGACAGATTTTGTTGTCAAACTAATGAAATTCGAATGATGCAGAGCTTTCATTATACAGAGCCTGGAGAACTGACATTGTGAAAACTCAAACTCAAATGTATGAAATTTCTTGTCAATTAGACCGTTTCGCCGAACGATTTTGATCCTGCCCTCTGTAATATCATAAGACGTCTTGTTCTGTATGTAACATTATCTCTTTATGCTTACGATTTGACCTTCATTTGACCATTCACAATCATGTCACAGGTTTGTGCAAAATTTTCTATCTTTACTTAATAATGTTTTCAAAGTTTGTTTTAAAAACTAAAATTAATACTTTACGAACAATTATTATTTTAGTTGAACTGTTAATTTTTAATTTTTGATATTTATTTAGTTAGGCTCGAGGTCATTAAATTTAATTTTCATTAAATTATTTTTAATTTATTTAAAACTGAAGAAAAGGAGGCAACATGTAAATAGAAATTAATAAATAAAAAAATGATAATTACAGCAAATTTCGAACCACCAGGTAACACTGGTTAAAATATTGATGTTTGTCTGTTGGCTAGCAGGCACCGCAAGTGGTGCAGAGGGTTAGAACGCAAAGAATTCTGATGAGAGAAAGTGGTGTTTCTCGAAACATATGTAAATTCAACAACCCAGATTCGAATCCCAGCCAAGAAAATTATTAATAAAAATTTTAATAATACAAATTTTTCAAGTTGTAATAGAATTCCTACCTTCAGTAAAAATAATTTAATGAAAATTAAATTTAATGAACTCGAGCCGAACTAAATAAATATCAAAAATTAATACTTTACTCTAGATTTTCGTTTGCAAAGAATCATTCGACATTTGCAAAAAACACTTAATTAAGGAAACCAGTTTATAATTTTTGACACATCCGTATTGAAGAATGAAATCTTTTAAAATACTTTTCCGAATACAATTCTGCATTTGTAGTTAGTTACACGTATATGTTGTTGTTTACTGCTGCCCTCATGATAACGGATGAGGTTGTTTTCCATTTTAATATTCTACACAAAGTAACATCACAGTTACGAGTATGAAGGAGAGTGGAGTAATTCAAGTATTTACAGTGTGAAAAGGGATAGTAGAAACAGGCGTTACTGCAGTCTTTTTAGATGTCAAAAAATAATTACAAAATTTACGAAATATGAATAAACATTCCATTTCAATCATTAAAGAATAAATTGTGACGACACTTGAAAAATTTCAACAAAAACTACTCAGCGAATTGAGCCTTAATAGTCAGTCTAAGAAACTGAGCTAATTGTATTCAACTCTATCATTTCTCTATGTGTAAAAGCTTATAGAAATAGACAATACAACTTCATGGCAAGGCAAGGAAGGCTTACGGGGCTGAATGGTTTTGTTCAATGGTGCCATAAACAAAAGTCAAGGTGATGATTTTTCACACGGCTCTACTTTATAGTAGATTGCCTGATTTCCTGTTATCAACCGACCTTTCATCCATATCCAAGTACCATTTAAATTACTGGTCCACATACGCTAGCTAAATACACCTTGTTCTGTTTTTACGCGGTCTTTTTTACACGGTTTTGCTTTAACTTTATTTAACAAGGTTTGAAAATAAACAAATTTTAATTTCTTTATACGATTTTATCGCATTTAGCACGATTCGAAATCTTTTGTATTTAAATTTTAATTTTTTTGCGAAATATTTTTAGAGATCAATGTCTTTTTTTAAACGGGTTTCTTTTACACGGTGTAAAAACAGAATAAGCTTTATAAAAAACTGTCTAAATACCCGTCCCTAGTTATTTTGAACTGATAATACTTTGGCAGACAGATAAATTACAAGTAGCCCAATCATGAATAAAAATTCCGCGGGAGTTTTTTCCGTTTTTATTTTTTTAACATTGAATTTGTAATAGGAAAAATGGGAAAACGGAAAAAACTCATGATTGGGCTGATTATTTTATTTGTAATAGAATTTAAACTAATCGTCTAACTTCTCTTTTTTCAGTGGTTTAGTTAAATTAAATACTTAAGATACGGTCACATTTGGCAAATATTTACTCAAATAAGCGCAACCACTTGTTTTAGCACACATTTGTTTGACGTTGTTTACTCTTACAAGAGTTTTGCAAGATCAAACAGCATCAAATAAATTAAAACTAAATATTTGTGGTGCTTTGGCCTAAATAAAAAAAGTGTTTTTAAATAAATAATATATGTTATTTAGTGGTCTTTTCAACAAATATTTGCCAAAACCGTATCTTTAGTAATTGAGAATAATTTGATATCAAAAAACTCATTTTCAAATTTCAAACACTTGATTTGAAAATAATAGCTTTGTTTAATTCAAACTTGTCTTTAGATTTGAAAACGATTTTACAATTTTAAAATTAGTTCCTAAACAATGAAAAATTAAAATTAAAAAAAAAACGTGTTGTACAAATTGCTGCTTTAGTTGAAGTGAATATAGGAATTCAATCAATGTTTTTGTGACCAAAGTTAATTCTCACTCTGTAATATATTTACATATATATTGCTTTTTTATTCAAACCAAATCATAAAGGTTTTGAAAAAAAAGGGAAAATTGTGTGTAAATGCAATTATTTGCATTTTTACGGTTTATTCACTGGCTGATGTTGGTTAGCTAGATGTTGACGGTTTATTTTTTGTATTTTGGCCACAACGAGTCTACAGCTCGACTCGACAATAAAGTATTAAAACTTGAGTAACAATTAAATTGTCGTCTGTCTTGCAGTAAATTCATATTCATATGTGTATTTACTACAGAGGAGTGTATGTCTGTAAATATTTGCAAAGAAAAATGTTGATGGATGATGCATGATGTTTTATATATGTACATGCATACATATTATTTTTGTTTTATTATTTAAATAGATGGTTTCAATTGCATGAATGTCTCACCATCATCATTAAACAACTCAACAACATCGTCATCATCTCCATTAACATCTTTTTGAATCAAAGCGACTCCCCACCTACCGCCTTACCTTCATAGTTACCGCCAAAACCAACAGCAACAACAACATAAATGAAAAAAGAAACAAAACAGCACTTTGCCATTTGGCCTCTAACCAACCTTAAGATTTCATCATCTTGCGAATGAGTAGTGTTGGTATATTACACACATACATATGTATGTATTCATATTTAAACATGAATGAATAAATGAATGGAGTGGGGATGTCTTTATATTTATTTTACTACAGACTACAAGCAGTCAGCCAAGCATCTAACCAGCACCTCAGCCAGCCAGCCACCATCATCATCCTCTTCTGCTTCATCAGCTTTTAAAATCTTGAATTTTCACATGCCCAACTTCAAGAAAACAAAATAAAAAAAACAAATGTTTTTCTTTTTCCTACAAATATTTGTGTGGACTTTTAACTACCATAAATTCAGTCGTTCAACAATAATTATAACTGCATTACATTTTTGTATTATTATTAATGGGTTTGCAACTAAAGAAAATGTTTAAAAAATGCAAGAATTTTAATGAAAATTATTATGGTCAAGATGAGTTCGCCAAAACTCAGTTTTATCTATAACTATGAAATGTCCCTCTTCTATTCAACTTTATTGAAGGTGTTATTTAATTAAAAACAATATTTGTATTCCATAAACGCCTCTAAAATAACATTAATTTACAACATATTAAAAACATCTGACTGAGTCACAGCAAAATTTTTTATTTTAAACATTCCGCCAGCCACTTTATTACTCGTATCACATTATTGTGCCACATTAAAATAATGAATGGGGATATATGTACATTAGGGCGGCACCAAAATAAAAACGGGAAAAACCATTTGGGTTAAATTGCATGATGTTTATAATCAAGAAATTTCAACTATTTATTTAAGTAAATTTTATGGAAAAATAAAAAAATTTTGTCTGAAATTTTGAAAATTTTTGAATTTAAAAAAAAAATTTTAATTTTTGATACCCCATTGAATGCGCCTCTCAAAGACCTTTCATATGATACCAAATTTACATATAGTTCCTTTGAAAGAAATGTGAAAAAAAAAATCAAAAAACCTCTAAAAAGGACATTTTTGTCCTTTGATCCAGCTCACTAAATATTGACCCCAGGACAAAAAAAATTGAGAAACGTAGTCTTAAAATGAATCAAATTTTCATATTAGTCGGGAACATCGATACCTTATTTTTTTCTCCATACAAACGGGGCCACCCTAATGTGCATACATACATATGTATGTAAATGATGATGATGATAATGAAGATAAGAGTACACTGCACTGCCCATTAGGGTGTACGAAGTGTAATAATATAAAAGTGTAATAGTAAAATTTTACGGGTGACAAATAATACCAGCAGTTTTTTTTTTCAGTTAAACTTTTAAATGAAATTAATGAATTTTTAAATGTAGTAAAAATTATAAAAGGGACTTAAAAAGTAACAACATACTTAAAGCAAATAATTTTTTTAAATTGGAACTAAATACCCAATTTACATGAAGCAATTTTTATTAAAAAGATTAATACAATTTTTTCCTTTAAATGTTACTTATGGCGTTTTCTTTGCTGGCAAAAATGTTACATATATGTTACACTTTTTACCCATTTCCCATATAAAAAAGGAAAAAAGTGTAACATTTTTGCCAGAAAAGAAAACGCCATTAGATTCGCTTATGTTGTTTTTGTCGATTGTAGTTTTTTTTTTTTTTTTTGTAATTTTACAACTTTAATATTGTTAACGTTAAAAAGCCTAATATAATATTGGTGATGAGCAAAGTTTTCTCCTTTTGTATGATCATATATAAAGGCTGCATGTTGCAAAAATCCCTGTATCTATTTTCCTCATAATGACCAAACTGTCTGTCCAAAAGCTCAAATGTACAAAATGTGATTTCCGGTATGTTAAATTCTAATTTCACCTTCTTGTTGTTCCATCTCTCATATGGAAAAGTATTCCTAATCCAATAAATTCTCCATATTACAAATATGTAGTAAAAAAACAAATTCCTTTGTTTTTTCTGATTTTCTATTGGGTTTTTGAAATTTTGTTTACCGGCTCCGAGAATAATTCATTTTTCCATCCAGATTCCCAAAAGAAGCTTTTCATGCAAACAAATAATTTGATTTCATTTCATTTGAAAATTATTTAGATAGTTTAATTTGAAAATTTAAGGTAAAATATCTCAAAAACTGACACTTAAAAGAAATTTTTAAACAAATTTCTGAGAAATACTAATGGCCAGTTTTTAACTTCAAATTTAAATACGAATTTTTTCAGTCTAAAATTAAGTTTGATATTTACATAATTATGATAAAAGTATGATAGCACCATTAAATATCAAAAAAAAAATATAAACAACTTTTTCATTTAACAGCTGATTTCATATTTAGTTTACAAATTGTTGTAATCTAAATGGACAAAAGCTGCATCATTCATGTCCTCTTCATCTAAATTCATTGTTTTAGTTTATATTGATAATAATAAGCACAATGTTTTTATTCGCGGCAAATTTATTAAATATTTTTATCAAATATTAAAAAAAAAATTCAATGCGAAATTTTCACAACTTGCAGAACTGTCAAAATCATATGGTAGTATGAAAAACTTAAGTTGTATTTAAATGGACGTAGTCAGTGATTTAAGTTCTATTTAAATATGATCTGTAAAAATGAATTTTGTATTTAAACAGAACTTAACTTTAAACACACTTTAATTTTTAAGTTGAAAACTGGCCATAAATCGTCTACATATAGTTAAAATGTACACAGTCTTTTAAATAAGGAGTTATGAGCAGTGTTGTCAACTTTGAAATTTCAAAACTCACCAAAATGGAGAAAAAAAACGCGCCATTAAAAAAACGCACCAAATTTAGAATTTCTTTTTTGTTTAAAATATTTATTGAATTAATTTAACATTTTTTTAATTTCATATATTCTATATAAAACTTTTTATCAACGACTAATAGTAAAAGTAATAATAGTAAAAGCCTCTTTTAAATAAACGAGCTAATAAAGATTAATGTCCTTATTCATAAAAAATTAAAGTAGACTTCAAATGTACTTTAAGAAAATTTTGTATGCAAATTTTGTCTAAAAGCACACTTCTTCAAACCTACTTTATTTTTTATGAATACGGCAGTAAATAATCATTTAACCACTCAAAATTCAAAAATTCAAAAATATGCTATTCGGAACTGAAGTACTAATTGGTAAAAAGGAGCTAGTTTCAATACATGTTTGGTACTTTTTTGTAATTATTTTTGTTTTCTATTTTAAGTACTTGTATTTGAATTTTTTCAATAAAATTTTTTAGGGCTCAATTGGGACTCTAACCCTGGTTATTCGTCTACAGTTCAAACCATCAGGCTATACAAGACTTTTTATTTTCATGTTCAAAATGTTAATTTTATTTTCAAACAAAGATTTTCATCCTATTCATCTTTAGCATAAAAATTCCCCAACAGGAACAAATTTCATGTGGAATTTTTATTCACGATAGGGGTTATTATTTTTTTTTTTTTTTTGAAAATCACAACTTTTTGCACGATTTGCAAAGTTGTAAAGTTACATTGATTAAACATGTTTCATTGTTCGCTAAAGTGTAGAAAATAGCTGAATAATTAGCTTAACAATTAAATTCATTTAAAAGTTCAGCACTGAAAAGACTAACCCTTTTTAAAACTGCTGGTTGTGCAAAGTGAGTAATAAAAATGAAGCATTTATTAATGCAGGCAAAGTATAAAATAAATAAGAAGGCGTGTGGACACTGTATGCATACGAATTGCAACATAATTAGGCGGTTTCAAACAATAACAACAAGAAAAACTATCTTAAATAAATGCAATAATGCAATACAATGAATGAAATTTTTAAGTCTGTGTAAAACGGGGCAAGCAAAATTATTAAAATTTAAAATGATGCATAATAATTTTGTAGGGTTTACAATTATTTAACATTTATATGTTTTTTTTAAGGTTTCAACAGAGAATCCCGTCATTATTACAACTATGTATACTCCCTATCTTGCGCTAGCTTACCTGGCCCTACCAGATGTAGGCCGTGTGTGCTTTTAATTTCAAGCATTTACAATTTTCGTAATTTAAATTAAAGGTGCGTTCACACAGCCAACAACGTTACTGCAGCAGCAGTCAGCACTTACTTTTACACACCATTTAATGGCAGTTTCTCGCACGGCTTCGATGTTTTATTGTTCAATTGTTCAATTATGTGCCAATGACTTTTGTTTATTGTTGGTTTTTTTTATTATTGGCATTATTGTTGTTTTTGTGCTGAAATCCAGTAGCGATAAGATTTTGTCATTTATTGCTTGTTGTTTCTTCAATTTTAGCGTTTGTGATTTTTATCCATTTAATACGCGCGCGCACTCGCGCCTGCTGAAACTATGTTCAGTAAGTTTGAAGCGATTGTTGCCTGCTCATTTTACGTTTATTTATATTGAAAGTATTTCAAAGTGAATTTTTAATTTTTTTAAACATTCATATGTTGTTTTGGTGTGTATGTGTCGTCTGCTGGCTGATTAAAAACTCATTTCAATTTAATTTGTTTTTTTTTTTCATATAATTTCCATAAACGTGATGAATTTGCATTTTAAAATTTGTTTAAGTTTAAATTTTCCTATTTTTTGTAGTTTCTAATGTCTAGGAATTTTGTTTAAAATAGATACTACAAACTATTGATTTTCAATAAATTCCTAAGGTCATTTGACAAGTCTTTAAATAGACTTATAGTGGTTTCACCCATTTGTTTCGAACAAAAATTTTGTACGGAGAGAAATTTTTTTTACTGAGAGTTTTCTACAGCTCGATTCGAACGATTTTTCTGGAAAATCAATGCTGTCATATGTAAAAAAAAATT
This sequence comes from Bellardia bayeri, assembly GCA_950370525.1. NCBI lineage: Eukaryota > Metazoa > Arthropoda > Insecta > Diptera > Calliphoridae > Bellardia > Bellardia bayeri. The sequence goes on along the minus strand of OX493266.1, from coordinate 67,905,670 downwards.
CTATTAAGGTACGGTCACACTTGGCAAATATTTGACGAAAAAGACGTAACCACTAAATAAAATATATTTGAACTCGTTTATTTTTCGAAAAAAAAAAAACTTTGTTTATTTAGGACAGGATACAACAAATATTTAGTTTTATTTTATTTGATGTTGTATGATCTTGCAAAACTCTTGTAAGAGTAAACAATGTCAAACAAATGTGTGCTAAAACATGTGGTTACGCTTTTTTGAATAAATATTTTCGAAGTGTTACCGTACCTTTAGTTTTACAAGTGTTAATACTTCAGCCATGGTGTAACTATACAAGGTGAGTGCAGTAGCACAGCTGACTGACTTTGTTTACAATTTACTTATGTCAAAACTAATACTTTTTCAAGTGTTTTTCGCAGAAGTACATTGTTTTACACAAACAAAATGTCTGTTGTTTCTGTTTTGTGTTGTATTTGTTGTCGATTTGCACTCACCTTGTATAGTTACACCATGACTTCGGCCATTGATTTATTTTGCTTTGGTTTTTAAGTGTCAAAAAGCGAATATTAAATTATTTTAAAATATTGTGTATATTTTTCAGAAACAATTTACAAAATTTTTTATGAATAAATGAACACAGATAGAAATGTAACCTAATGGCAGCTCAGATAATTTTTGTCCAGACAAAATATAAAATTAAACCAATTCAACCTTGTCAACTTTCAAATTTCAAAACGCACCAAAATGGGAAAAAAACGCAGTTAAGAATTTCTCTTTTATTGAAAATATATATTAAATTAATTCTACATTTTTTTTAATTTCATAAATTCATAATAAATATAAAACAAGCATTAAACAACTCAAAATTTAACTCACAATATGCTACTCGAAACAGAAGTACTAATTGGTAAAGTACTTTTGGTACTTTTTTTTAATTATTTTTGTTTTCTATTTTAAGTACATGTACAGTGCACTCGCGATAGTATGAACTAATGGAAACAAAGGTAGTTCAATTTTTTGGGATTGTTCATATTTACAAATGGCACAAAATTTTAATAAAACCAATAGTTTTTCATTTTCCAGGTCCGATGAATGTATTGTTGGCACATTTTGAAATTGCATTTTTATTCTCTTAAATTCCAGATATTGTGGACTTTGTCACTCCATATTTCTTCGCTTAATTAGTAACACTTGCCCATTTTTGTAAATTCTCCAAAACTTAATATTTTTCCTTTAAATTTAGAAATTTATGTTGTTTTGTATGGTTCGTTTGACCATTGGCATTTGGCATTCAAATGTTATTAGGTCGGGGTTTCTCCTAATTTGTATGCATATTATGTAACTAAAATCCGTTTTAAAAGAAAAAAAATGTTCATATTTTAAGGCTTTTGTACAAAGTTCATATTTTGGAGTAGTCAATGGCAGAGAAAAAGTATTCATATTTTGGGGTGTTCATATTTTCGCGAGTGCACAGTATTTGAATTTTTCAATAAAATTTGTTAGGGCTTCACTGGGACTCTAACCCAGGTAGTTCGTCTACAGATCAAACCATCAGGCTATACAAGACTTTTTATTTCCATGTTTAAAATGTTAATTTTATTTTCAAACAAAGATTTTCACCATATTCATCTTTGGCAATAACCTTCATGTGACGAATTTGACCGTACGTACTGTATTATTCATTTAAATAAATTCGTATTTAAAATACATTTAATACATTTTTCATCCTAAAGATTTCAGGATGATGAATTATTAAAAAAAAAACTGCAATTAAAAATTAGTAAAAATAAACATTTCATCACATTTTCGGAAAAATTAAAAAACGCATATGAATTAAAAAACTAACAAACTTTTCGCACAAAAAAAAATTAAAAAAGCACCAGATATGGTGCAAAACGCACCAAGTTGACAACGCTGCTGAGAGTAGGTCATAAAAAAATATTTTCTCTCTCTCAAAGAGAGAGACATCAAACTTCATATGAAAAAAAAACTGTGTCCGAACAAATATATTGTTCAGAACGAATGGGTGAATCCACCTTTATTTTTTTAACAAAACTTCAGTTTTTATCAGCAATTTTCTTTAACAAATACTTGTATTCAATAAAATGCCCAAAAAAAAAATGAAATAAACAAAAACATTTAAAAAAAGTCTTTTGTCAACCATCATCATCATGAGCAAACATTTCTCAATACAGTTGAATAAATACAACAACTGTTCTGAGACAGTAGCTAAAGCAACAGCAATCGAAATAAACAGATAATTTTTTTAAAGCAACTTATTTTTGTATTATTTACATTTCAAATATGTACAAATAAACTTTGAGGTTTTCTTTTATAAAACCAGTAGAATTGAAACAAACTCTTCCCTTAAGATTTTGAAAATAAACATTTTGTATAACCTCCTTTTTAACACACACTACAGTCATGCCGGCTGGATCATACAAATGAAAAGATTTTATTTATTTGCTATTAAATATATTTAAATCAGTGGCCGGCACTCGTAGCCAACAATAAGTATCAGGTTCATAATAATAAACAAAAATTCTCAATAAATACCAAGATTACACCAGATAAAGCCAGTACAGGTATGACATATTATTATAATTCAAGTTCTCTTTATGCTTAAAGCTGACTTAAATAACCCACTTGTAAAAAACTACTTAAGATAAACAGAAATGTTATAAATTTTGCAATTTTTCATATGTTTTCATAGGAAAAAATTAATAATTTATTGGTCTGGAAAATATAGTTTAATTTAGAAAAATTCTCACATTTTTCACTGAGTTGTGAGTATGAACAGTTTAAGAGACTGTAATATACAAGAGGTGTGACAAATGTGGGCTACCTTCTAGAAAATCTAGAGCAAAATTAATGTGCGAACATAAATTACAAATAAAGTAACAGAGTTTTCTTATATAAAACTAAAAACTAGCTATTATTATTGCCAGTTACAGTAGAGAGCAAGCAAATATTAGAGATTTCGGAATAAGGAAAATGCATCTAGTTTATTAAGCATTAAGCTGGAGGTCCACAACTCGCGTTTTGGCGTCAACGCGTTTTAAGCTTTCTAAACGTTTTAAGCGTCAGGCATTTCAAGTTACATGCGAAGATTTTTCGCGTCAATATTTTATCTTTTTAAATGTATGTACTTTTGGAGGTGATGCCGTATGCCCAGCTGATTTTTTTTTATATGAAGTTTCTTATCGGTTTGTTTGTCAAACTCATATAAAAAATGTTATTTCAACTGTCATTTTTTCTGGTGACATCATCTTTAAAATAAATTTGCTTTGCATTTGTCAAAGTCAGCTGTGACGAGTGCACCGCGTTCAAAAGTAGAAAGTAAACGAACTTTTCGCGTTTCAAGCGTCAGCGCGTCCTACGCTTTTGAGTGTGTAACTTAACTCATACAACTACATTGATTCTACTTTTTTGACAGTTGCTTAAAAAGCGTGAAAGGGGCAGACGTTTGGTGTAGACTTCCAGCTTTAAACACATTCGGCACAGCAGACTACATGACTGCAAATGATGCCCTGTAGCCAGCTATTTTGAAAACATCAGCTACGTAGTCAGTAGCTGATCCTAAAATCTGACGTTTAAATAAAAAATAAATTTGTTCCTCGAACTTTCTAAATAACATAATGGCTGAAGAGAATTTTGTTGATTTTATAGAAGCTATTACTAAAATACAAAACGAAAAACTAATTATTAAACTAATATAGTTTAAATAAAACATGTAAAATATAATGTTACCGATTTTATAAAATTTATTATCTAACCACCCTGTTTAAATACACGACGAATTGCAGGATGTAACAACTGAAAACATTGCTTTAAAAGCTGATAGATAGCATCCATAGATATGAAACAATTTGGCTAACTAATTTGGAAAGAAAAATTTTGCTTGCAGTGCTAAATTATTTGTCATAGTTTAAAATACACCAATACCTCGCTTTGCGTCGTTTCGTTGTGCCTTTTTCGAAGTTTAGTTTTTAATTAGTACTAATTTTCACTGTGCGTGGTTAGATTTCCAAAGTTGCGTTGTTTTGGGTTCGAGTCTTTAATTTTTAAAAAATCTTCAACATTATTAGCTGCTAAAACGATGACCCGTACAAGGGGTGCTTTGATGATCTATTTGGATTGAAAATCAAGTTGCTCAGAGAACACCATTAAGTAAAATGTTAGTTCAGACAAAAGGAAAAAGCTTATTTGATGACATAAAAAGTAAAGCATTGTCCAACGATAATGCTAGTGGTAGTAATACAGACAATTGCTACAAGGAAATTTATTTTACGTTAACAAAAAGCTGCTTAGCAAACATTGGACTAATTTTTTGTGAAAGAAAACCGACGACTTAGTATTTTCGTAACCTATAGAAAATCTGAATGCACTTTGCGTCGTGTCGTTTTGGAACGTAACACCGACGCCAAGTGAGGTATTGGTATAGATAATATAAATCTTTAGCTATATTCTTTTTATTTTTTATTTCTTCCGATATTTCGCTACAACAATGTGTAGCATCTTCTGGGAAACAATAAAAAAATTTAAATTTTGTTATTAATTTTAAATATTGTTATTGTTTCCCTGAAGATGCTACACATTGTTGTAGCGAAATATCGGAAGAAATAAAATATAAAAATAATATTAGACCGTATTTTCGAAAAATAAAATATAATTGTTTGATAATAATAATAGCAATAATTGAATTAATATTAAAACTAAAGGTACGGTCACATTTGCCAAATATTTACCCAAAAATGCGTAACCACTTGTTATAGCACAAATTTGTTTGACATTGTTTACTCTTACAAGAGTTTTGCAAGATCAAACAGCATTAAATTAAAAGTAAATATTTGTTTTGCTTTGACCTAAATAATAAAAGGGTTTTTAAAAAATAAATAAACGAGTTTAAATATATGTTATTTATGGCTAAATTCACAGTCTTTAGTTAGCTAATGACAAAGGCTTAACTACTGATTATTTATTCGCAATGATTAGTTTGCCAGAAGAATACCAAGTAATAGTTAAACAATAGTTAGTATTTTAGTTTACCACTGGTTAAGTAATGGTCGAGAATGCGGCCATTAGTGGTTACGTCTTTTTCGGCAAATATTTGCAAAGTGTGACCGTACCTTAAAACTATTAATGCAGTGGTTACTTTTGATTTATTGTAACTGTAAACTCTGTAATGTTTTAGGAAAAAGTTACTTTTTTATCTTGAAAGTACTTTTTTTTTTTAGAAAAATTTGAAAACTATATTAAAAAAAAAAAAAAAAAAAAAAAAAAAAAAAAAAAAACTGACAAAACACAGGCAATATATTTTTCCAGGAAGCGTAAAGCATGTTTTTTGCCTCAAACTAACATTATATTTAACAATTTTTCTATTTAATGGGAAGAGAAAGTTAAATATCTTGGAGTGATACTGGACTCCAAAATGAAATTTAAACATCATATTCATTATATTACCAATAAAGTAAATGTACTTACACGCATGCTATACCCTTTTATCAATAGGAATTCTGCTTTAAGCATTAGCAATAAAAGGTTAATACTGAAATCGATATTTCACGCTGTTATTTTCTACGCAGCACCGGTTTGGTCGATCAGTGCAAACTGTCACTTAAACAAGTTACAAATATCTCAAAATAAATTATTAAAACTAATATACAACCTCCCTTGGTTTTATTCTACAGCTCGACTACACTCTCTTGCAGATATAGGATTAGTCAAAGATAGAATTACAATACTAAATGAAAATTTCATTACCAGATGCCTAAACTCTACTTATAATCATATTAATGAGTTAGCTCATCTTACGTAGATAAGATTTAGAATAAGTATTTAGTTCGTTTATTTGACCTTTTTTTAATATTTAATAGTTTCTTCTTCTTTCAAGCAATAAGGTCAATTGAATTTTATATAAAAATATTTATAAAAAAATATTTAATTTATTTTTATATAAAATTCAATTGACCTCATTGCTTGAAAGAAGAAGAAACTATTAAATTTAGAATAAGTGTTTAAAAAAAAATAAAAAAAAAAAATAAAAAATAAAATAAATAAAAAAAAAAAATAAATAAATAAAAACAAAAATAAATAAAAAAAAAATAAAATAAAAAAATAAATAAAAAAAAAAAATAAAAAAAAAAATAAATAAATAAAAAAAAAAAATAAATAAATAAAAAAAAAAAATAAATAAATAAAAAAAGAAATAAAAAAAATAAAAAAAATAAAAAAAATAAAAAAATAGGTTTAAATAGGGTTTTGATAAATTTTTACCTCCTATATAATTTTGTCATGTATATATAATAATTATTAATCGAAATATATTATAATTAAGTAGAAAAAGATATTAATCTTGAACTCTTTACAACTAATTATACACAATTGAAATGTAACATATTAAATTATAATAAATTGAATTGAATTGAAAAAAAAAAAAATATGTAATATGTAATATGTTTTCCAAAATAAAGTATTTCCAGTGCACTCGTGAAAATATGAACACCCTATTATATGAACACCCCAAAATATGAATACTTTTTCTCTGCCATTGACTACTCTAAAATATGAACTTTGTACAAAAGCTTTAAAATATGAACATTAATTTTTATTTTGAAACGGATTGCATAAAAATTAGGAGTTCTGTGATATTAGCTTTAAGTTAAACTTGACTTAAGTTTTGTGGTCGTTTATTGTATATTATATTTTTATTAATTATTTGATTATTTATACCAAAATTCTGTTCGTGATGTCCCGGTTTTTAGTTTTTTTTGTAACTAATTAATAATAAAAATTAATATCGAATGATAAAAAACATCAAAGCTATTATTTAGAACGACACCCCTGAAGAAGTTAGAATAAAACTAACGAAACGTTGGGTAAATAAAATAAAAAATCGAACAAGTTTTTTATTTACGTTTGGAAACAAACATTTGACCAAATTAGCCTGAAGAAAACTCCTCAAAAATTATAATAATTAGGAGAAACCCCGAGCTATTTGAATGCCAATGGTCAAACGAACCATACAAAACAACATAAATTTCTAACTTTAATGGAAAATTTACAAAAAGGGGCAAGTGTTACTAATTAAGCGAAGAAATATGGAGTGACAAAGTCCACAATATCTGGAATAAAAGAGAATAAAAATGCAATTTCAAAATGTGCCAACAATACATTCATCGGACCTGGAAAAAGAAAAACTCTTGGTTTTATTAAAATTTTGTGCTATTTGTAAATATGAACAATCCCAAAAATATGAACTACCCTTGTTTCCATTGTTTTTATGACTACTTTTTCTTAAAAAGTACATTTTTCTATATTTGTTAAATTAAATATTTCGAGGAAAAATTATCTTTCTAAAATTTCTGGTTTTTTTTGGGGTACTTTTTGTAAAAAGTACTTTTTTGGAAATTACTTTTTGTTAAATATTTAACATTTTTAAATATTCTTAATTAACTTTCTATTTATCTCTCTCTGCTATTTGTTCGTGCACATCTGTAATTCTAGTTTAAGTAACACATTTGCATACCCTCTATTAACACATGCAGGTAGATATACATATATACATACATACATGCATACGTATAATTATATTATTACAACAATTAACGTAATAACAATAAACTACGTCAAATCTAATAAAAACAGCAACGATAGCACTGGAAAAATCATTTGAATTACTGAATCAAGTTTCTCTAACATTCAATGGAACATAAGTGTTTCAAAGATATAATAATAAAAACTAAAAACACAATTTTTTTTTTCTCTGAATCTGAAACAAATCCCAGGAGAGCTACAACAACAAAACGTAAATTATTAACTTGTTGCTTAAGTTGACTACTTGTTTTTTATATAAAACAAAATAGAGAAATAACTTAAGCATACGACGTAGTTCAATTCATGCAAACAAGTACATTTGGATAAATTTGTAAAAAGGTACTTTTTTCAGTTTTTTTTTTTTTTTTGTAATTTTTATAGAAAAGAAACAAAAAGTTTACAAACAAAAAAATGTTTTAAATTTTTTTATACAACGGTCCATTAAAGGCAATTTCCTCGGTTTCGTATGACTGAATGCACATACATATTTTGTTGTTGCTGTTTTTTTGTTTGTTTGTTTTTTATTGCAATATTAACAGAAACGCTTAACTAGTTGTTTAGAGGGAATACATATGTATGTAGATAGGTACTGGTACTTTAATATTGTGGGGCTGCTAAACACTCGATTACACTACCGTGTATTGTAATTTTTAGTAGATTCAAATGTGTTTGATTTTATATTTATGTGAGAAAACTAATAGTTTTTTGTTTTTATAATTTAGCTAGTTGGATTTATGTATGAATGTAGCTAAGTATGTATGTATGTACATATTTACAAGTTTTATACACATTCATATGTTTAAATTAGTGGCAGAAATCAAAATAAAACAAAAACACTTTTTGCAGTTTTTCTCTTTTCGTAATCATTAGTTGATACACGTATTTGTTTTATTTATATGTATGTATGTATGTGTGTACTTACTTCACAGATTTAAGCAACAGTTTTCGTAGATACAAATGTTAACAATGTTTTATAGTGTCGCTTTTGTAGTTGTTTTACAGTTGCTGTTGCTTTTTATCACTTCTTATGCAACAGCAGCATTTCTAGGGTTCAATTGTAATTTCCATGTTTTGTAACAAAACAAATTAACTCACCTGGAATGAAAAGAAAGAAAGAAAGAGTTAAAAAACTACTACTTTATTAAATAAAGATTTAAAGAAAATTATAATAATTAATAGAAATTAAAGCTGTTGGGGCTTAGTTTTGTAACTTGAAACTAAATGATTTGAAACACTTTTTATTAAAAACAAGTAAGGGTTCGTTTATATTCGGCTGTGGCGAATCTTATATACTAAAGGTATGGTCACATTTAGCAAATATTTGCCGAAAAAGACGTAACCACTAAATAAAATATATATGAACTCGTTTATTTATTTAAAACAACTTCGTTTATTTAGGACAGGACAGTACACAGTACTTTTATAGAATTTTTTTAACAAATATTGTACAAATGTATTACAATGAAAGTAAAATACACAAATTATTTTCAAACAGTTTCTTCTTTTTTCAAGCAATAAGGTCAATTGCATTTTATATACAAATATTTTATTTTATTTATATATATTAATTTTATATATATATATATATATATATATATTTATATATATATATTTATATATATATATTTATATTTAATTAATTAATTGGAAATTAATATATATAAATAAAATAAAATATTTGTATATAAAATGCAATTGACCTTATTGCTTGAAAAAAGAAGAAACTATTAAATATTAGAAAAGGTCAAATAAACGAACTAAATATTATTTTCAAACATATTTTTATTTACTACAAGTTACTTTTTTGAAATAAATAGTTTTTAATAATAATAAACTAATTTCTTTTAATAATAAACAAAAATCTCGAAAAATCCTGGGGTTTACATTTTTAAAATATCAATCCTAGTTGCATTGCAATGACACAGCATGACAATAGCGGCGTTCAGTGTTCAGTGCAAATGGCATTGCAAAAGTGCAAATGCAAAACATCGTAGCTTTTTATTGCAATCCAACAACAAAATACACACAATTGCATTTGTCAAAACATTGCGTTCTTGCAATACTAAAATGGTATAGTTTTTTCGTTACGTGTATGGCGTTTGCAACTCTGACATTTAAACAGCTGACAGATGTAAACACTAATAAAAGAAATATAATTAAAACAATGGAGCAAACAATTCCACAGAAGAGAATTAAAAGGGAAAACCCAAACAAAAAGTGGACGCCTGAAGAAATCAAACTTAGTTTTCTTCTAAAACTTCAACAATTTTTTGTTTGGCACTTTTTCCGTGGCATTTTTAAAATACGTTTAGAAATTGTTGTTTATGTAGATCAGCTGTTTTACTGCATAAATTGCATCAGTATCGCGAAGTACTAAATAAATGTTGTGCTCACAATCAATGTCAAAACATTTGCAAGTGCAAACTTTTGCAATACAAAACGCATCGAACATTGAATACCACTAATGTATTTGAGTAAACAACTAACCCCCTTATTCAAAAACGATTATTAAATTTAACAAACGTTTATTAAGCAAATTTTTATATGCAAATCTGTCTTCATAAACGTTTGTTAAATTTAATATCCGTTTTTGAATAAGAGGGTAAATGTTTCATTGTTGAAGTATTTAGAAATAGGGTTCTTGTAAATTTGTTTGTCTGGCTTGAATATTTAATAGAAGTTAAAATAAAAATATATTTAAATTTTCTCAAATGCTTACATTAAATGTGCTGCACACTATTTTCCAAAGGAAGTTTTTCTTAAATTGTTTAAAGTTCACATTACATTACTTTACATTACATTGCATTACATTAACATTAAAATTCTTTTGTTTTTACTTAAACTCCAGCAACTTGGACCTACCATTCTTAAGTTATTTCAAAAGTACAATAAATAAGTTTTGTTTAAATAAAATGCAATAATAACACTCAATTATGCAAAATTAAGCAATCGACATAAGGCAAATGAATATGTACTTCATTAAATAAACATAGAGTTGTCGATGGGTTCTAATATCTAATTAAACATGTGTTAAAAGCTGCCCCAAATCACGTAAAAGTGTGTAATGGCAATTTTAAATATTTGTATATTTAACCTTAAATTGTTTGTTTTTTAGTTAAAGAATAGACATTAATTTGAATAGTAATTTCACATAGTATTTTGGAGTTCTACTACAATGATTTTGAAATTGAAAATAGATACGTAACAGTTTTGAATATGTTATTTTTATACCCTACACCACCATAGTGGGGAGGGTATATTGGATTAGTGCAGAAATATTTGTCCAACACCCACCATAAAATATACCGATCGACTTAGAATCACTTCCTTGGTCGATGTAATGATGTCCGTCCGTCCGTCTGGCTGGCTGGCTGTCCATGTAAAGCTTGTGCGCAGAGTACAGGTCGTAATTTTGAAGATATTTCCATACTACTTGGTACGTGATATTTTTTTCGGATGGGATTGAAACTAGTGGAAATCGGTTCATTATTTCACCTGCTCCCCATACAAATATCCTCCCGAAATAGGGGTTTAATGATCATAAATGTTTGAATTATGCAAGTATCCATACAAATTTCACCAAAAATGAGTGCTAAATGAAGCCAAATCACATCTACAAATTTTGTGCATATTGATCCATAAAGCATGGTACTCTGTTCATAATTTCGTGCGAAAATATAAAAAAAAAAATTGATGCGAAATAAATGCGAACTAATGCTGCTGAAGTTGTACTCTGTTCTTATTGTGAAAAGTTACGAAATGTTTCTGGCAGCATGTTTTTTCAACAAAAAAATGTTTATGGCAACATTTTTTTCCAACTGTGAAATAATGTAAACGGCACATATTTCGCACGAAATTGAAAAAAAAACAGCCAAAAACATATGGTTTTTGTTTACATAAAAGAAACAATGTTGCATACCTAAGGGCAATAAAAACGACAATTTTCTTCTAAATCGCGGCATTGTCACCACTTGCTAATTGTCAAAATTTTCAAACGAAATAATTGATATTGCTCAACAAATTTCGCAAATTTGAACAGAGTACCATGCTTAAGTGATCATAGCTCCCACATAAGACCCACTTCCGAAAATCACTTTCACTTAAAAATGTCGGTATCCAAATAATATTGAACACAAATATGTTTCAGATATATGTATACAAATAATAATGGTACAATTTTATGATGATCGGTCCATAATTAGTAGTAGCTCCCCTATAAGACCCACTTCCGAAAATCGCTTTAAAGAGCATAACTCTCTTAAAAATATCGGTATACAAATAATATTGAACACAAATACAGAAATAAAGACACCTAATTAATAATTTTTTTTTTAATGGTCGGTCCATAATTAGTCAAATCTACCATAGAAGACACTCTCCATAATTCCTTCAATAAATTTGTTAAAAGTATTTATATCGTTTAACATACATAACATTTATATTCACAGAAGTCACGGCACTAAATTTTTGAATAACCATATAGCGCCCATTTCTGAAAAACTATTTTATAGAAGTACTGGGTGTAGGGTATTATACAGTCGGGCTTGACCGACTATACTTTCTTACATTTTATTATTATATTTTTATACAAGAATTTCTGTAATAGACAAATAAAGCAAAATGTTATTAATAAATTATAGCTTTGAGTTTAAATTATGAGTGTATGTATAATAAAACTGTGATATTATTAGACCAAATATGAGAAAATAAACATTAAAAATATAAAATCACCCACAACACAAAAACTGTTAAGATACGGTCACACTTGGCAAATATTTGCCGACAAAGACGTAACCACAAAATAAAATATATTTCTACTCGTTTACTTAATAAAAAAAAAACCAACTTCGTTGACTTAGGACAGGACACAACAAACATTTAGTTTTATTTTCTTTGATGCTGTTTGATCTTGCAAAACTCCTGTAAGAGTAAACAATGTCAAACAAATGTGTGCTAAAACATGTGGTTACGCTGTTTTGAATAAATATTTGCCATATGTAAGCATACCTCTAATTTCCTAAATTATAACTAACAATGGCAATAGAAAAGTAGAATATGATAGACCAATGTGTTAAAGATTATAAACTGAAAGAATTGTGTATGTCAGCGTTTATTTTTGCTTTATTTTAAACAAATTTAGCTAAAACTATTAACGAATTAATTTTTAATATTATTTTTTGAAAACCAAAAACTTTTTAATTTCCATTATGTGTTTCACACTTTGGTCAATATTTCTACCGACTTTGATTTGAGGCCATAAACATTTGTGTTTATTTTTTTGTTGAGAAATTATTGGTAGAAACAAAAAACGCCCAAATTAAATTGGAAAATTTTTACAGCAATAGCGGCATTATTATTATTTGCTGTTAGAAATAAACAGGAACTTGGAAAATTTATGTTGTTTGTAAAAACATTTTTGTTAATAGATTTTTCAATTAATTTCTTTAGTTTTAAGCGAAACAAAGGTTGTGTATGTTATGTTAGATTAGACATTAAATAATAAGGTTTTTAAAAAGTATTAATATTTGATATAAACACGAAATACCCAGCAGCAAATGCTGTTTCCACGCATCAATTTTGTAAGAGAGAGAGAGAGAGAGAGAGAGAGAGATAACTAACTAGCTCCTGCTTAAAGAAATCATTCACCCTTATCGTGAATAAAAATTCCCCATGAAATTTGTTCCCTTTTATTTTTTAACATTGAATTTTAATAGGAAACTGTGAAAAGGGAACAAATTTCATGTGGAATTTTTATTCACGATAGGGGTGATTAATTTCCATTATACACAAAAGCTTTATTTTTAAAACACAAACACTTAAGGTGGATTTACAAATTTGTTTTTTCATATAAACATATGAAACTTGATATGGAAAAAAGCTTTGTCCGAATAAATATTTTGTTCAGAACGAATGGGTGAATACACCTTAAGAAACTGCAAAAATGTTGTTGTTTTTAATAACATAGAAACTAACATTTGTTTCTAAACATTGTCAAGTCAATGCCATGCTCTTTAAATATGCTGGACATGTCATGCGCAGACAATACTATACATAACTCAAATAATTATCAAATATTAACTTGAAATACTCAGCGACAAATGTGTCATAATAAACATTGTCAAGTCATGCTGAGCTCTTCAAATATGTTTCACAGTTTACCACAAGCAGTTTTGTCAAGAACAAGTAACTAACTAACTTCTGGTGGCAGATATAACACTTTCCTTATACGATTTTGCGCTTGCAGCAATGGCCTAATTTCTTATTTGTCGAACCCTAGAACACACAACCGATTACAAATGTATCCACTTGCAACTTTTTTGGCTATACCATGATCCTGACCTTTTTTGCCTATATCTCTTGAGCCAGGTGGAATATTTGCATGAAACAAAAACTAAAACATTTGTAAAATATTAATATAGGCATTTGGAATATTTAAACATTAGAAAAAGCGAAAATAAGTGTTTGTACCTAACGTATTCCGAGTGTGTGTTCTCATTGATACTAAACCTTACAAATGTTGACATTAACATCAAAACTCTGACAAGTTTCACATTAAACATTGTCAAGTCATGTCGCATTCTTTAAACATGTTCGAAATGACATGCAAAGAGAATGCCGTAAAGAACACAAGGAAATTGTAGCATATTTAAACAATTTCATATCATACTTAAATGAAGAAAACGTTTGTTTGGTATAGTTTATCCTTGCCTAGGCGAATGACATATGTGACACATGTTGTGTAGGAAGATTTCATTCAATCATTTGCATTGTTTCGTTGATGCTTGTAATAAAAAAAATAAAGCAATCATAGTGCTGACTAAGGGTACGAAAACGCAGTTTTATAAAAACGAATTAACTAAATTCCGCTTACAGGACACAAGGATTTTATATAGAATTTCTTAACGAAGTAATAAACACAGGAAACCATTTGGTAAATGGTAAGAACATTAGCAAACATTGACTTCAATAACAACGTGAAAAATATCCTACCAAACATTGTCAAGTCATGCCGTGCTCTTTAAACATGCTCGACATAACATAAGAAGACAGTAACCTACACAGTTCAAGTAAATTGTATAACATTTTTAACAATGACATATCACACCCAAATAAAGAAAAAGCTTTTACTTTTCATAGTTATCCAATGTCTAAATAAACGACACGTGTGACCCATGTTTTGCTAGATGATTTCAAGTCATTATTTGTATTGTTTATTAAGTAACACGTTTTAATGCTCTAATGCATTGAATTGATAAAGCTGCATAAATGTTATTTTTAAAAACTACTTAATACTCAGATTTATATACCTAATTCTTCGAAAGTTTCCTAAACTCAAAAAACCAATTAAAGAAAAATCATAAACCTGCTTCTTAATTAATCCGAAAAAAAAATAAACCAATTATAAAAATTTAATAAAAACATCGTTAACAATTTACAAATTGTCGGTTGGCCAGTTCATGCTGCCCATTAATTTAGTTTAAACAATTTATAGTTTTACATTAAATGTTCAAAAAGAAAAACATCTGTTATTTTTGTTTAAACCAAATTAAGTGTTAATTATGCCTAAAAAAAAAACAACATATACAAGCAGTTAAATAAACCAACAATTTTAACGAAAATTAAGAAATCTTTGGTTTTACGGGAAGCAAGGATGAGATGAAAACGACAACAAATTCTAAGAAATCTCAAATCTTTAAACGCCTCAGTTCAAATTTCTTTGTTAGTTTAATACGATTTATTTTTTGTTGAGCTAGATAAACAAAATGTTTTTTTTTTTTTGTTAAAACACTCTGTTGCAAGTAGCAGTTCTAGTTTTTGTGTTTCATACTAGTTATCATTAACATGTCATCTTTATGAAAAATAAGTAAAGTACGAAAGTATAAGTTTAACACAAATGTTGAAAAACATGAGTGATATGTTAATTATTATAAATATTTAGTGGCAAACTAAAATACAGGGTAAAGTTTAGAAGATATATAAAAACAATTTATTATTTTTTTATTCGAACTGTTAATTTTAAAATTTTTGATATTTATTTAGTCGGGCTCGAGTTCATTAAATTTAATTTTCATTAAATTATTTTTACTGAAGGTAGGAATTGTTTTACAACTTGAAAAATTTGTATTATTAAAACTTTTATTGATAATTTTCTTGGCTGGGATTCGAATCTGGGTTGTTGAATTTACATATGTTTCGAGAAACACCACTTTCGCTCATCAGAATTCTTTGCATTCTAACCCTCTGCACCACTTGCGGTGCCTGCTTTATAAATAAACCACTAAAAATTTTCTCAAATGTTGTGAAGTTCAGCCGTAACTCCTCTTATAATAGTTTATTGGAATGGAAAAACGTTTATGCTAAATATTAGAATGATCAGATTACTTTTATCAGTAAAAATTATTAAATTATTTTCGCTGCAGCTTTAGAAATATCATAAGAAACTAGTTAAATGTTGACTTGAATAACCCAATGACAAGTGCTGTTTCACACGTTTCAGTTTTGGCTGGCCAGTTTTTGTTCCTGCCATTTCGTTTACAGTTGTATGTTCAATTTTCGTGCTCTTTACCAACAAGTTTCTACTTTTCATGCAAATCAACATGCAAACAACTTCGCGTAGAATAAGAAGGACAAAAAGAAAACAAAAAGGAAATAAGAAAATTGACTAGTACCGTTAAGTATATAACTTCTCTTTTCCATTCACAACCAAAAATACTTGCCTTGAAGAGTCAGAATTGAAACGTGTGAACGCTCTAAACCAGTGTTGCCATTTTAGCACTTTCTCAAAAATGCATTGAAATTTTTAAAAATTATGCTAAATGCTTTTTAGCATATTTTGCTTGATAAAAAAACAATTTTTTTCTCGAACAAATTTTTACTTTTTTACTCCCAACAAATACTTTTAGAGAAATAAAAAATAACTTTTATTAATATTTCAACTAAATTTCTTTCGGTGTGGTAAGTAAATGAACACAAACATTTTTGAATTAATATATGAAATGTAATCTATTAAAACAAGTCAACAATTATTATGAACAAAATTAGAAAAAACTATACATAATTTATATTTGTAACATTTGAAATAAAAATTGTATTGTTACATTGAAAAAATTTAGCACTTATGTTTTCTTCTGTAGAACATTTTAGCAGTTAGTTTTTCAAGTTTTAGCATATTTTGAAATTAATTTTCTGGCAACACTGCTCTAAACATTGTCAAGTCAGTCCGTGTTCTCCAAACATGTTCAATATGGCATGCGACTTAAGTACATTGCAGATTTGCATCATCTGTAAGATGATTTCATATTCATATTCAGCCCAATCATGAATAAAAATTCCGCGGGAGTTTTTTCTTGATTGAGTATTTTTTATTAGAAGAAAATGTGATATGACTACGAGTACGGGGAAATATATACCAATAATGTAATTAATGAAATGCAACTGTATGAATTTTAATTTTAACTTCCAATATAGTTGAATTATCGTATAGATTTTAGAATGAAACCAAGTATTTCCACTGCAGTTTCTGAACTACAGAGTGGTTTTCCACCATCCTTGCTAACGCACAGGAGTAAGCCTAAAAGAAAACTTTAGTGGTAGTCGTTAAAATCGCTGGAAAAATCGGCGAAACGTAAGAAACCTGGCAAATGTTAAAACTGATTAACACAGTATCAAGTGTTTGTCAAATCATTGCCGTGCCTTGCCGTTCTCTTCAAATATTTTAGACTTGCAATACTCCAATAGATTTAATTACATTTGAAACAATCGTCTGTCACATTTGAAAGTTAAGAAATCAGGCATAATTTCATAATTATCTAGCTAAATGACTCGTGTGGCACCTGTTCTGTTAAATGTTCTGCTTTTAAGTTATTCATATAGTTTATTAAATTCATGTGAATATTAACTATAACTCCCTCTGCAACAGTTTATTGTAAAATCGCGTTTAAGTACAGGATGTGAGTAAATCAAGGAACCGCACAACGAATTATCCAGAGTCATGGGCAAGATACTATAAAATGGAGATTTTAGCTAAAATCTTTAGTCTTTATCAGTGGTAGACACTCACAGCCATCAGGGGGGGAGGAATGTAGGCATCAAAAATATAATAAGAACATTAATTTTTTTTTTTGCAACATTAACTAATGTGGTATATGTATTCTGTTTGGCACAACACGTTTAATAAAACTGTATTCAAATAGAATAACCCAAAAAAAAAATTTTGAAAAAAGGAAACTGGGTAGGCTGAAACATATCCCGGCTAAAAAAGAAAGCTGCATTTACTAATCTGGTGTGTTCTTTTTGTACCGAACACCAGTCTAGTTATTAGTCGTTTAATAAAACTGTGTTTAAATTCAAGCAAACACAAGCGTTTTTGGTCAAAGTCAAAGGTCAAAGGAAGCAAACCCTTGATGCAGGGCTGCCAGAAATTTTCAGCAAAAAATCTAAAAAAAAAAGTCTTATTTTTAGAAATAAGTAGTTTCCTTATTATAATAAAAACAATTCATATTTTATTTAACACTAACCAAAAAATAACAACAAAAATTCATTTTCTTATACTAATTTGTACATTTTTTGAGATCGATTAGTTTAAAATTTTTCAAATGGGAACAAAGAAGATTTTTTTTAATTGAACCTAACCTTCGTCTAGACAAAACAAAAAATCTTTTTTTGGGGAAAAAATCTTAATATCTTTTTTCGGTCTTACTTCAGGCAGCACTGCCTTGAAGGAAACCTGGGGGTTATTGTGTATTTCGAAAGACAAAAGCTTTCGAAAGACAATGTAAAAAGTATACAAATTTGAACGATTTTCTTTTCGAATCAAAATACACAATAACCCCCCTGGACTGGTTGAGACGAAAAAAAACTCTATAACAAAGTCTAGATTACAATACATTTAAGATGGCACTACTCGTTTTTTCACATTTTGGTGGGTTTTGAATGAATTCATTAAGTTTATTGTTTTAGAACAAAACAATGTATTACATCACATAACAAACCACCCTATTTCCTTAGTTAAATTTCTGTTTCTAAGAACTAATTTTCTATATTCAAAACATGGTTACAGGAAAATAAAACAGAATTTATAGTTAATATAAGAAAAATAACACTTGGCAAAAGTGCCAGAATATAAATAATATCTCTGAAATCAACTGAAAACAGTTTAAGAAACGATATTAAATAGCAACGCCATCATAATTCACAAATAAATATCATAAATTTTATTTATTTAAAAGAAAAAATAAACACAAAATAAGAAGCGTATAATCTTCTACTTCTTAAAATTGTGTGTGTGAAAATTAAATACTTCAGAAACAGTTCTTTAAAACTGTTTGTTAGACGACTTTACCAACCACATGTACAAAAATGTGTTCGAATATTAGTCCAGCCCTTCAATTTATCGGCTGCATAAGTTGAGACCAGTGGGATATTTAGCGCGTGAGCTGAAAGCTGTAATTAGACTTCTTTAGATTTCTTTCTTATTTCGTATTCTTTACCCACTGTCGTCTTGCATGTAAAAGTTGTAAAGAGTGATTGTTTAAGAGCTTTCGGATTTGATTTAAAAAAAAAAATTAGAGAAATGTATGAAATCTTTATTTGAGTCGATAGAACGATCCATAGAATTCAAATTGCTTGTAAATCTTAACCGGGGCCACGCCTCATATGCACTGGGTCCAATTTTGCCATATCATCTCCATCATATCACGAATAAATTCTTTAATATTAGCTTCCAGTGCGTCAACCTTGTTCCTATAGATATGAGCCTAGACCCACCAAAAATAGCCTAAAGGCGTTAAACCGCACGCTCTTAGCAGCCAATTGACCGGCCCTAAACGTAAAATAAACTGTTCAATTGGACATTGTATCGCCTGCTATGTTTCATGTTGCACCGTCTTGTTGTAACCACGTGTCAGCCAAGCCCAGCTCTTCCACTTTTGCCAAAACAAATTTGTAATCATCGTCGTCTTTGAAAAAGTATGGTCCAATTATGCCGTCGTCCCATAATCCACATTAAACAGTCATTTTTCCCTGATGCATTGGAAGTTCTTGCAATGCTGCTGGCTGCTGTTCACACGAAATACAAAAATTTTATTCGTTGCTGAACACAATTTTGCGATGAAAAAGTGCACAATGCTCTGTCTTAACTGAGCATGCTTGTTTGTTAGCCGATTCATGGTTAAATTATAGACCAAACTAAATATGTTTAACAGTCACATGTTACACAAAAACATCTGAGCTTTCAAAAACAGTCTAGAGGTATAGCATTGAAACGCCACCAAAGTAAAATAATTAAATAAAGGCTATAAAATCAAACTTTAACATTAATGCGCCTACTCACCACCAGAGGCTCTGCTATGCTGCACTAAAAACAAACAAAATGCGCAATTGCAGAGTTGTGATATAAAAAAGCTTTCTTCTTTTACCACCTTTACTTCTTCAATTATCCCCTTTCGAAAGAGCGTAAAAGCAATTATATATAGGCATATTAATTGCCTGATGTGTTACTTCTCTTTAAAAAAAAAATTGATAAAATTTGCTTCATACTCGAATATGGTCAGAGAAAATACTGATATTTTTCATTAGAAATTTATGTTTCATAATTTGTTAGACAGATAATTTGCTGTCGAAGATAAAACTTATTTCATTACTTTAAAATATATTTTTCAAATATAAATTTTTTAATCAAATCCAAAAAAAAATTCCATTGTTAGACGCTCCTTAAAATATGCAACAGTGTATTTTAGATATTGTAAGTCCCGGTTTACATTATGAAATTTTTGTCGCTGCGATTATTGCGTATCTTTTTTAAAATTGTATTTGCGTCTACATTGTGAAATTTTTGTTGCAGAGATTTTTTGTGCATGTATACATGTTTTTATATATTTTGTAGCTAGCACATACATGTATGAATATAAAAAACAACGAATTAGGGAACAAAGCGTGTCTCACGAGTACATGCATATGTGTACCCCTACGACTCACCGCTCTCGCCTAGAAAGCAAGAATCGCAGCGACAAAAATATCATAATGTAAACCGGAACTAAAGAACAAAATAATATCGACAACTATTTAAATGGGCAGGTCTAATGTTCACACATTGTGTTGTTGCTGACGTATCAGAACGCTATGTAATAATACTAATGTTACTCCTTAAGAAATTAAAAAAAAAAACGCAAAAAAACAGTGTAAATAAAATGTGCTTAGGTAATCAGAAATATTTATGCATTTGTGGCAACATCTGTGATTAATGTGCAATCACACGTTTTATATTAGACACACATTTATATGCACATAATTTCACACTCATACAATACGAGTATATGTATGTATGGATACTCAAAGTATATTAACACTTATTATTATGGCAATGGCAACAACAACATTACAATAACAATATTTATTATATTACATATATTGTTGTGTGAATAAATAAATAAATACAAACTTACAACTGCTAGACATTCATTTAAAAGACTCCAGTGGACTGATAAGAAGACGGTTGCACAAACAAAAAATATTTGGAATGCCAGCAAATCCCTAAAGCAAGAGATTTATAAAATAATTCACATACAGAATTATGTATACCCAACTGACCACAGCTGTCGAAAATTGTATTACGAACCTTTTATCTTAACAATATTCTGTAGGTAAAACCGGCTAGCGGTAACAAAAAATTTTCAACTGTCTTGAACGATATCAATAACGTAAAATTAGCAATATCGCTCGAGATTTGTTTCAAAGATTCATCATTTTAAATATTCTCTAAAAATTCTCCAAATTAACTTTGCGTAAAATTTTTGAAAATTATATGAAATAATGTAGAGTAAGTCCCGGTTTACTTTATGAAATTTTTGTCGCTGCGATCTTGCTTTGTAGGCGAGAGCGGTGAGTCGTATTAAAATATGCATGTACGATTCACCGCTCTCGCCTACAAAGCAAGAATCGCAGCGACAAAAATTTCATAATGTAAACCGGGACTAAGTATGTAGTTATATTTGTAAATGTTCTGCATAATTTTAAGAACATATTTGTTTGTAATTTTAATTAACGAACACGGTTAATAAAGTTGGTACAATTGTACTTTTTTTGGTACAATTCAAAACTAAAAAGTACGATGGTACCCATGTGGCTCATTTGGTACTATTTAAAATTTTTTAAACCCAAACCTATTTTTAATTGATATAAAATGGCAACGCTTATTTACTGAATGAATATTTTGAATAGATTTTTGCACTTGTTCATTGGGAATAAATAGCAGGTGATTTTTAGTATTCAGCTAATGTTTTCTTGTTGTTGTTAAACTTCATATATAAAATAAAGAGAGCAATTGTAAAGTTTATGCAGTTTAATAAAAAAAAAGCGAACGATATGCTTTATTGCAGAGCAGCAATCATCTTGTTAAAATACATGGCACGCGCTTAATAATTTTTAAACGACTAGAAAAAGTTCAATACGTTTCTTGCAGTATGAAAGCGTGGTCTTAGTGTTTTGCAAGTGGTACTAATATAAAACTCTTGTTGTTACAACTTTAATATAGCAACTGATTTGTTATCAAAATATGTATAGATTTGATCTCATTTATTTGAATGTACCTTACTAATATTTTATATGACCATAATTATCTACATATGTATGTACCAATGAATTTAAAGTACCTTTTGTTTTTGTTTATTAAAATAAAATTAAAAAAAAAATGTAAAAAAATTATTTAGTACTATTTGGGGTCGAAAAAGTACGATTTTAAAAGTTCATTGGTACGATATTGGTTTTTTCATTTATCATCCCTGTTAACGAATGTTTGGTCATGTGGGTAGTATCTTCGAATAAATTTTGTGTGTCTGAAGGAGTGTGTAATTTGTAAATAATAACAAATTCTTAAGACTCTCACATATGGTGTAGATAAAAATTATGCCAGACAAATTCGTTTAACCCTGTGGAGAGCAACGAACGCAACACTATTTTGTATGTTGCTAACGAAAGTACATAAATGAACATTTTAACAGAGTAGGTAAAATTCGTGCTTACGAATTAAATTTATTTTTTTTTTTCTCATTCATTATGAAATTGTATGTCAATTCTTCATTATAAGTATTTAAATAATTTCTTATTGCCTTACCATCTGCATTACTAAGAAGTAGTTTAATGAGCAACGACATATTAGCTTTTATAATACCTATACCTATAAGTACACTGTGTTGCATAACTATAATTACAGTTGAAGTCTGCTATTTGTGGTAGCATTACAAACTGTTGCTTAAAACGTGTACAATATTCAAGAGTATGGTTAATGATCTCTTTTCATACAAAATTTGAAAGACCACTTCATTATTTTAATAGAGAATTTATTTTGTTAGTGTAACATAACTATAATTACATTTAATGCTAAAATAAAGAAGAATACTAGAAAAACGAAAGTTATTTACTGTTACTAAAATGCCGCTGGGTTGGTACCTTAGTAATTTTGAAAATGTTTAAATTTGTGTTTATAGAAAAAGTTGCTTAAGTTTTCGAGCAATTGTTGCAAATAAGCCGAATTATTATGGTAAAAATAAAAGTGGCTGTCCGAAAAAATCTTTCTGAACGGGACTATCACAGAATTATTAACTGGGTCAGTAACACGATGAAGTCTTGTTTAGATTTCTAATGAATGTCAGGTAAATGTGTCTAAATCAACCTTAATTAAGTAGACTGCTTAAAAATGCCAGACTATTATTCGACAAAAACTGATGTCTGTGCCAAGGCTATTACAGTGGCACAAAACTGCTAAAATTGACTTTGCTAAAAGGAACTTAACAAATAACATTTACACTATTTAAACATATATTTGTTAAAGGTGATTTGTTCCGTTGAAAAAAAATTATTCTGATGGTCCAGATTGTACAGACCTACTGAAGGAAGCACAATCTTATTTCTCAGAAAGAAATTTCGAAGATTGTTTTTTGATGGTTTGGGGAGCTTTTTGTAAAGACGACAGTGTGCTTGATTTGGGGGTTTTAAGCAGCAAAATGAATTCTTCTTCTGATTAACCAAAAAATCTAGATGATAAATTAGTGTCATTTTTAGAAATTAGTAATGAAAAACACCTACAATGTATAAATAAAGAAAAATTTGGTTATCTTTGAAATATTGAAATTTGGCAAGAATGTTTTTGACAGCTCAGCTCTTTTTGTGTAACATAGTACTTTTAAAAATGTTCAGTTTGGTCTATAATTTAACAATGGATACACTTACAAAAGAAAAACGCTTGCAAATTATTAAATTTTATTATCAAAATTCGTGCTTAAAAATTCATCCCGAACCGTACTTTTATAAAGACGAGGAAGGCAGGAACGTTACTGTGAATGGCGAGCACTACCGAGCGAGAATTACAATTTTTTTTTGCCTAAAATGGAAGAGCTGAACTTGGCTGGCATGTGCTTTCAACAAGACGGTGCCATATGCCATACAGAACTCGAAACAATGTCCAAATTGAGAGTCGAGTTCAGTTGTCGAGTCGAGTCAGTTCAGAGTCGAGAACAGTTGTTTTCATGTTTGGAGGCGGTCAATTTTCAATCGTGCGATTTAACGCCTATTGTTTGTGGGTCTATGTTAAGGTTCATATCTATAGCAGCATGCCTGTAACGGTTGACACACTGGATGCTAATATTGAAGAATTTATTCGAGATATATTGGCTGATGTAATGAAGAGAAGTATGCCAAAATTGGACCCAGCGCACTGTGGGTAAAAAGTAGGATTTTTTGGCATAAAGTAAATTTTTTTTTTTTATTCATATTTTGAAATTTAACTGATTTCCTTAATCTAGATACCCATATTAGAAAAAAAAAATTATTAAATATAAATTTTCGTGACAACCCTTTCTTGCTGGCATACTTTTAAAAACAGCTGATTAAATATTCCTTTGTGTTGGTACAACTGGCGGTAAACATCAGCTGAGTTTGAGTGCTTGTGAAAGTTGAAGTTGAATAAAACTAAAACGTGTTGTTATGGAAAATATTAGTGGAGGTATGTAAAATTATTACCTGCTACCAATTTGGTCATTATTATGTGTTGTTGACCAATTGTGCAATGTTTTATTTATGTACTATGAGCCTCAAAAGTGAGTAAACACAACAAATAATTTGATTTTTTTAAAACAATGAAAATCCTAAAATCTATCCATCGATTGAAATTTAAAAGTTTCGTTTTGTTGGATATTTGTTGGTTGAATAATAGATTCGGTTATGAAAAAAAAAATTTAAGTTGAACTATAATGCTTTTCAAAATCTTAAAAAAATCAAAAAATGCACTGGTGCTTACACGCTTTTGAAGCTGTGTGTATAATATTAGATTGAACATAACATTTATATTTGTGTTTCGTGGATTATAATTTTTGAAGAGCAAACCAGTGCAAATGGCAACTTATTAATTAAATTGTGTAGATTAATTTGCTCCATTTAAAAATAATCGCTTTTTTAAGGTAAAACCTAGTTGCATGTCGGCCAGATCGTCTATATAGCAGCTATATGAAATAGTGCACCAAATCATATAAAACTTGGTAGGTCATTTTGGGAGCATAAAAAAAATGTACACAAAGCAAATTTCAATTCAATCGCTTTAAAATTAGAGTTTATGCCAAAATAAATGGAAAAAAATCATTTACATTGAAAAATATTTAAACATTGAATTATGTATGTATATAGATCGTTCTATCGACTCAAATAAAGATTTTATATATTTGCCTAAATTGTAAAAAAAAATCACTCTTTACAATTATAATAAAAGTTCTAACGGTTAACTCCCTAATTTAATATTTTTACCAACAAAATCAATAATAATTCTCCGAATTCATAAGTCATCATGAATTATTTATATTCTCAAATATTGTTAAATACTTATCAAATTTCTAATACTACTAATACCTACCTAACAACTTATATACATACATACATACATACATAACAAATTTCGTTTTTTATTTATTTTTTAAATATGTTTTACTTATAAATTTTGAAAGTTCCCACTCTTTTGCCCGTCTCACCGTTGTCGTTGTATCGCCTAGCTTAATGCAGTTTCAATTTTGTTTTGTATTTTTTTTTTTCTCTAAACTCAATGTCAAAATTTATGACGTCAATAGAATTCTAATCTAATCACAAGTTGTTTTTTACTTTGCTGTTTTTATATTTTCTAAATCAAACTCGTATAAATAAATAAGTATTTGGTTTATGGTTTGTTTCTGTTTTTCTTTTTTTTTTTAATTATATTTATTTACAGTTGTTGGCTGGTTGTTTAATTTACATAAATTTTGTTTTGTGTTTGCTTTAAAAATTTAGCTTGTTTTGTACATTATTTATTTTCTATTCTACTCGTTGCTAAATGTTTAGACAAATTATTAGTTTACAATTGTTTATTAGTTTGTTCTAATAATTTCGATTGAAACGATGGATGTATGTGTAATTTTTGAGAATTTATAACTAAACTGTGAGCGTCAAAATAATGTCAACACCATATACCTACTATTAAAAGAAAAGCTTATTTATATTCATATTCATAGCAAATAATACTGCATTTTTATATAGTTGTTTAAGTAGAATTAAATTAACAAAAAGAAATTTGATTAATTTATTGTTAAGATAGACCAATTTAGACGCGTCAAGTAAACAGTGGCATCATCCTTAAGCCTAGTACTCTGTTCAAATTTGGGAAAAATGTTGAGCAACATTAATTATTTCATACGGAAAATTTGACGTATAGCCAATGTTGCCTATCACGCGAATTTACATAATTTGACGTTTTTTTTTAATTGAAAGTACGCCACATTGTTTTACTTATGTAAACAAAACACATATGTTTTGCTTTTTTGTGAATTTAAATCGAAAATAAATAAAAGTTAAAATAATAAAAAATCTGTGTTGAATCGAAATCTTTAAATAAAAATTAATAATATGTATTTTTATTCGACCTTTATTATTTCAATTATTACTAATTTTTCAAGCTTGAGGTCTTTTTTTTTAAATATAAAAAACTTTTTATCGTTTATTTAAATAATATTTCGGCACTTCCTTGAGTGCCTTTGTCAGGGTTTTTTTTTTTTTTTTTCTTTCTTAATTTTACAATTTGTAATAAATTAAAAAAAAAACCCTGACGAAGGCACTCAAGGAAGTGCCGAAATATTATTTAAATAAACGATAAAAAGTTTTTTATATTTAAAAAAAAAAAAAGACCTCAAGCTTGAAAAATTAGTAATAATTAAAAATGAATAAATTAGTGTTGAATAAAATGAATAAACAAATATTACTAGCCGCTTGTGCAGCAGAACAACAAGTAATAGATATTGTTGTTGCGACAGAAGAGCTTTTGGGTAAAAATTCCACGTGAAACAATTGCTACTTTAATTATTCCGCTGTGAAAAAATAATGTTGCCAGATACATTTCACATGTTTTTCACAAAATGAACAGAGAACTTCTGCAACATTTTTTCATGAAAATTTCATGTTTATTTTTTTAACATGTATTTGACAGCATTCCACTTGAAATTTTAAACAGAGTACTATGCTTTATGCATAAAAACCCCCTGTCATTCCGTAGAAAATTTACCTGGTGCAAAACGACCAAAGCGTCTTACAAAAACTAAAATAAGAGAAGTAAGGGCAAACCCTGTAAAAATATCTGAAAATGTTACGTAAACTTCTAGAAAACCTGTACGCGAGTGCAATTAAACGATTTTTGCATCATAAATGGCCTCGTCGAGTGCCATCCAAGAAGCCATTTATGTATATCAAAGAGCAACCAAACCAAGCGTTTGAATTTCGCAAAAAAAAAAATATATAAAATATAATCATTCACATATAAACGTGTGTATTTTATTTTTGAAATATTGTAGTCGGTAGCCTGCTGAGGTGAATGTGTTTAATGCTTTATGGTAGATTCTGTTTTTTTTTTTTGCAACTGCAAAACACCGGAGATGCGCTGACAACTTTTTACACCGTGCCTTGTGTTTTTTTTTTACCCTGCCTTTACACATGCAAGTATTTGCATGCGAGTGCTGTGTACGTATTATATACGAAAACTTATTCGAAAAACTCGACTAGCTCTGCAAGTGAAAAAATGTGAGTGTATTAGTAAAAAAATGTGAGTGTATTAAGTTTGTCGAAGTTGCACTTGCATGTGTAAATGCCGGGTTAATGAAAAATTGTAGAACTTTTGATATTTATTATTAGAGAAATTTTATTTGACTTGAGTTTATTTAATTAATAATTTTTCATTAAGAAATAATGAAATAAGGCATCTAGCCTTCACTGGTTAATCAGTGACCAATCTAAGCTAAGCCTGGACTATAAAGTCGCCCTGTATAAAACCATTTTAAAACCAATTTGGACATATGGAATCCAATTGTGGGGAACTGCTAGTAATACCAGTATTGAAATTATATAGAGGGCTCAATCAACAATTCTTAGGATCATGACGGGCGCACCATGGTACATAAGAAATGAAAACATCCACAGAGATCTAGAAGTACCATTGGTAAAGGATGAATTCAGAAGGGTCCGCGAGAACTACATCAAAAAGCTACAAACCCACCCGAATCCGCTGGCTAGAATTCTAGCTCAGAGCCAGACGGAGTCGAGGCTTCGTAGAGCTTAACAGCCAATAAGAAATTAATGCTCTGTTAGAGAGTAATTAGATTTATTTTAGTTTTAAGATTTAAATACTTATTGTTAGGCCTAAGGAAATAAGGCAGATTCAATAAATAATAAAAAGTTATAAAAAAATAAAATAATTTATTTAACGCGAAAAAACTGGTGCTTTTCCGTTAAAATTTAATTATTTTATATGTTCTTTATTTTTTTTCTTTCTTTCGTTAATGAGTTGTATTTTGCTTAAGTTACTTATTAATTATGCAATATATTTTGTTTTTTAAGTTGTACTTGTAGTATATAAAATAAAGTATTTCTTTTAAACAATATTTAAACAATGGATTTTTTGCTGCAACTTAAAAATTTTAGTTTAATTACGTAGTAGTACTATATACAATATATGTACGTTATTTTGAGCAATTTACTGCGTTGGATTTCTTAGTGACGCTTTCAGCACACTTAAACCAAGTACTTAAATACTGCATGTGATTTTAACTATTTGATATAAATTATTAAAAATATTGTTTTTTTTTTATAAACCTGCCAGTGTTTGTTATGTTATTAATGGCCAAATTCTCAGTCATTAGTTAACCATTGGTAAACTAAAATACTAACTATTGTTTAACTATTACTTGTTATTCTTATGGCAAACTATAAAGAATCATTAGTTAAGCCTTTGCCATTAGTTAACTAAAGACTGTGAATTTAGCCATAAGTCTTTAAGTGCAATTGCAATTGTTATCTTATTTATAGCGCGGGTTTTTTTTTTTTTTTTTGTAAATATTATTATTATATTTATTCCATATCAATTTATACAACAGTCCAAAGTTTTGCAGAATTAATGTAAATTCTTTTATTTATCTACTTCACAGAAAAAAAAAGTATAAGGGTTATTTATGGCAAATTGTAGTTTCCAAGAAAAGATTTAATTTTACACAATTCAACACTTTTCAACATTTCATGTAAAACAAGTACATATAAAAGTATAATCTGTTTTTCAGTAATGACCGCTAAATGGGAGCTCTGACCTATTATGGACCGATCATCCAAAAAATTTTTGGCATGACTTCTGTGCACAAACGCACAACAGATCATGTTGCTTCATCTGTTTTTATGGGCGGTGTAAATATTAAGGAATCAGACGCTATTGACGTTCTAGGCATAAGAATCCAGTGTGATGTTCGCTGAACCAAACACATTTTTCAAGTGTCAAAAGAAGCGTTCAAGTGCCTTGGTTTTTTAAAACGGTGTAGAAAATACTTCACTCCATCTGATCTTCTTACTTTTATATTCGGCCGAAATTGGAATACAACTCTCATGTATGGGCCGGTGCTTCGAAGTCTATTTTGGAGTTACTCGACAGCGTACAGGAGATGGCGACAGTAGGGTATCCAACTCTATTGATTCATTGGAGCATCGTCGCAATGCTTTTGTTAAATTTTATCTCGATGTACGAGATCTGATCAAAAAAATAACCGTTATTTTAAATTTTTTCAAAAAGTATTTATTTACTCATCAATAACTATTTTGTCGGCTTCAAAGTAATCCCCCTCAGATATAATATACTTATGCCAGCGTTTTTTCCAATCCTCGAAACACTTCTGAAACGCGCTTTTTGGTAAGAATTCATGATGCACCACGACATTGCAGTCGAAGAAAATAGTGAGCAAAACCTTCACATTTGACCGAACTTGACGTGCTTTTTTCGGTATTGGCTCTTCTGGACGTTTCCATTGGGATGATTGGGCTTTGTTTTCAATGTCATAGCCATACACCCATGATTCGTCACCAGTTATGACCTTTATGAGGAAATCTGAGTCGTCGTTGCCGATGTTCAGCAGCTCCTGAGCGATGTCCATGTGACGTTGTTTTTGCTCAAAATTCAGCAATTTTGGAACAATTTATGTTAAAGTTATTATTTAAGGGGATATTATATGAGAGCTTTGATCAATTATGGACCGATCGTTCTAAAATTATTTATCATGATTTATTTATATGTGAAACTTATTTGTGTTGAATTTTATTTGGATACAAAAACTTTTAAGAGAGTTATACTCATAAAGCTATGATCAATTATGAACCGATCTGCGCAAAACTTGTAGGTGCGATAAGGCTTCATCTGAGACGTATTTGCTGCGAAATTTATTTGGATAAAATAAAATAAACGATTATTACTAGGTAAAATAATGGACCGATTTCAACAAAATTCAATTCGAATCGTGTTTGGGTCTAAATTTTATCGAAATATCTTCAAAAATGCGACAAAAATGCAAATGGTGATTCTGAGTGGACCGATTGACCAATTGGAGGACAACATTCGGCGTGTTATTGCAGACATACGGCCACAAATATCGGGAAACAGTCATTGAAAATTGGACCTCCACAGTAGACTATATCCGAGCGGTCTTATGCCAGAAGTCATATTTAGGTTATAATGCCAGAAAATTATCTTTCGTATAAAGTAAATTTCAATCGTCTTTGTTTTATTCCATTTCAAAGTTCTATACCTCTAAAAAAAAATCCCTATATATAACTGCTCGTTACAGTCGCTAGACTTTAATATTATCGAAAATTTATGGTCAATTTTAGAAAGCTACTGACAGAGCGAACGAATATTTCGCCGAAAGTATTAACCAAAATTTGTTCGCATCTATACCTTAAATCTGTTGTAGATAATAAAGGCTATCGCACCAAATATTAAATCGGGTAATTGCCAGCTTTAATTTCAAGTTTTCGAAACCCATACGTGCCTGCATAGAAAAAGCTGTGACGTGAAAAAAGAGATTTTTTTTTGTATTTTTACATAAATTATATGTAAATTATTTTTGTTTGTTAAGGTATGGTCAGACATGGCAAATATTTGAAGAAAATGACTTTTTTGAAAAAATATTTGCCATTCTTTTAATGACAACAATTCATTTTTTAAGTTTCTGTTAGTTGTCTTTTTTATAAAGCTTCGAAAACAAAAAAAATGCACTGCATAAAATAAGCTGTGAGCCACTGTATTTATATTTATTTGCCTGGCCCTTGTTCGTTTGTTTTTTTTTTTTTACTAATTTCAAAGTAATTACGATACTTGGGATAAGAAAACGTTTTAAAATTTGATGTTAGTAGTTATCAAGATTTTTTTGAAGCCATATTAACTAAAATATTACTCTTAATTATTTCGATATTTAGTTTTGTTTTTGCAATTACAATACATTCCAAAGATTACAAATCAGTAAATATATGATACATAGACAATATTGCAAGCAGGCACCAGGCAAATGAAACATAAAAACAACATGACATTAAGACCTTTACCTCCATTTAAGACGATTACACGCTTAAGGCAACATGTCATCAAAAAGACATAAAAAAGCACACAATAATATTAGTGATGCATAACCAGCAAGAGGCAACAAATTTCAATTCATAAAATAAACTAAATACAAATTAAACGAGTGTGATATATTCATATTTCCACAAACGAATGAGTTGTAATGAATCGCCAGAAATTTCACTTTCTACTGGTCAACCATTAAAGAAAACACACAACATAAAAACATAAAACGTAAAAAATTACAAACATTTAGTTTTATTTTAAGAAAAAAAAAAACACTTTTATAGGCTTTTATTTAAGTACATGCAGTCTCTGTTAAATGAACATTAAAAATAGTGTTTAAATTCCTAAGACGTCTGACCTTCCTGGACTTTAACACTGCTAGGTTTCAAGTTCAAACCCTGCAGTTTTAAGAAATATTTTGAAAATTTAAATATTTTATTCATTCAATTCAGTAAAAATAATAAATAAAAATTCAGGTACAATATTATCTTTATGCTGCATTAACATTATTCTTTTAATTTAATGGAGTAGTTTCGGAGATATCGCTCAACTTTGGATGGAAAGTGTTTTCATACATTTTGTTTATTTTTCAAAAATTCATAAAAAAAAAAAAAAAATAGAGATGACAACAAATTTTCCATTATTTTCCTTCAGGCATCTAAGAAAATATGTTACGCATATAGCAAGCTATATCTTGTTAAAATCCATTTACAACTCTGGGTTTTATACGAACTAAAGAAAGTCTATATAATTAAAGGAAAATGCGTTATATATACAACAGTACACAGAGGTATGGAAACCACGATATAGTTTCACAAAATTAATAATAGAATCAAAACTATTGCGTCCATATTAACAAGAAATATTAAGATTTATGCAGAACATATTTGCCAATGGGGCTATAGATACGGTGAGAAGCAAAACTGTCCGGATGTTTTGCATTAATGAAGGTGCTTTTGGATGCGCTCATGCGGCCTATGCCAATAGTATTCTTTTTAATCAGACTGGTATCGGTTGACTTTGGTTTCGTCGCTCCAAATAACACGTTTTCAGTCATCTACTGTCCAATTTTTGTAGGGTTTACAGAAATGAAGACGTTTTTTCACATTTTCTTTTGCACACTGGCTACTAAACCAATTCTATTTAATGTGCCTGTAACCGTCCAGGAACTGACATCCTTACCAATATACTTTTTGCAGTATTTCTCAGTTCTTGATGTCCTTATTATGTAGCAAACATTCAATCTGCCGGGCATCACCATCAGAAAGCAGTCTTGGTCGACTTCCTTGGTTATTATTGCAAGCTTTATTACGCCGTTTTTTATATCATTTACCGTGGATTTACTTACATCTATTTTTTCAGCAATTTTACGGTATGAATAATTAGTTTGCAACAAATTTATCACATTGTTTTCAATATCAGTAAATCTGTTTTTTTTTAAAGATCTTTTAATTTTTTATTTGAAAATAAAGTTAATCACTTCACAGGTCACACAATAATTATCAAATGGAGCAATAAAAGCTTGCTAACGAGATCGCAACAAACTTTTTAACAAAGCAAAATCGTGATAATGTTTAGTTCTTGTACTGTCCAAAAGTGTCCAAATTGTGAATTTGTTTTTTTAATTTTTTGAAGCAATTTATGTGAGTTTTTGTGCTTTATAATTTAGAATAAGGTTGAATTAATTAAATAAATAAATACATATATATGATACTATACCTATATTTGTATTCTCTTTATTACCTTACTTTCTTAATGCAAAACATCCGGACAGTTTTGCTTCCCACTGTATATATGTATATTGAATATTGGAACTTTTGTTATTATCTCTATTTTTTATGAATTTTTGAAAAACGAAACAATTTTTTAAATAATATTTTTTCGTCATATATTTGGCTAGATCTCCAAAACTGCTGAGTGGAGCAAATATTATGTTAGGGCAGAATGAAGAAGGCGGAATGAAGTTAAATTTGTTTTTTTTTTCTTTTCACTAAGTAAGTTAAACTGTTCTTCAGCTATGTTACTCAAGATTGTAAACTATGTAATTTTTTTAAAAAATTTTATATCTGGAAAACTAGAGTCCATCCAAAAAAAAAGTGAGTTAGAAGAATTGGAACCCTATATACAGTATCGGCCAAAACCTAAGCACTCCCTCAGTACATTTGTTTTAAATGATAATTTTTTTTTTAAGGACACAAAGTTATTAAAATAGTTTTTTATATCTTTACTCGTATTACTGAAAAACAGAAACTTAAGGAATTCAGAATTTAATAAAAAAAAAAAAAAAGTTAAAATTCAAAAAATATTTTAAGTCGCAAATATAAGCGGACTAAACTAAAGCACCTCCAATTTAAGCTACGTTGCGAATCCTTTATTCTGAATGACACATGCACATCTTTTAGGCATATTGAATTATTAATTATATCAGATGCTTCCCAGGCAATTTTTGCGGCTTTAAATAAATCTTCTTTGGTTTTGCAATTTTCTCGTTTGATTTTTAAGTTAACGATCTCCCACAAGTTCTCGATTGGGTTAAGATCGGGGGATTGGGCAGGCCAACGAAGAACTTCAATCAAATTGTTCTGGAACCTTACCACTTGACCACTTTTGGCGTATGTTTTGGGTCGTTATTTTACTGAAATGTCCATTTAAAATATAAATAAATTAGAAAAATAAAAAAAAAATTTAATAATTTTGTTTTCTTAAAAAAATTATCATTTAAAAAAAATGTGCTTAGGTTTTAGCCGATACTGTTATGACTCTAACATCTGTAACTCAATGTAAATCAATTGTTCTGTCACTGCATTACTTAGCGTCAATTAAGTAGCTAGTACTTAATATCACTTAATATTTACAATAGTGCTATCAAAATTCATTTGAAAAACTTATTGTTTTTCCAAAACGTGTAACTAGTTCCCTGAACTGCTGGGTAAGTACATACATACATACATACTGACATCTTTCTTTTTATATACTATTTATTTAATTTACAAAATTATATACATATGTACATATATGATTTATGCACTGTGCACTGGGTAGGCATGTGTGTAGAGTGTATAATTATGTCATTAACCTTATCAGTTTTAGATTAATAATGACCACATAGCAGAAACAAAGACAAATAATCTTTTTAAACCCTAAATGAATAAAAATATAAACCCTTCAATTGATTGCTTTCATACCGGCGAGTGTCACTGTCTGGTATCAGCAAATTTCATCGATTTATATTGTCTTTTAATATATTTTACTTTATTTTGTTGTTGCTGATTATTAAGCGGCGGTAACTTTATTTCAATTTGTTTACTGCTGGTATTATTATGTTAATATTAAATGATATTTTTTTTTAAACAGTCAAGTCTTTACTTTCATAATTATTGGTTAGGGGAAATATAGTGTTCTGCGCAAGAAAATCTTGAAAATCAAGTCTAACGTTGCTTGAAATAAGAACCATTTTTATTACATTTTCTCTATATCTGCCTGCAATAATTTTAATAATTTCGAAAATGCCTAGATTATTAAATTTTTATAACTCCGGATCTGAGGACAGCAAAGTACAACCGTTGCGTGCAATATATGTAATTAAATCATGAACAATTTATTCGTAACTTTATTAAGATTTTTGAAAAGGTTCAATCTGACGATTAAAGGTATGGTCACATTTGGCAAATATTTACTCAAAAAAGCTTAACTATGTACTTGTTTTAGCACAAATTTGTTTGACGTTGTTTACTCTTACAAGAGTTTCGCAAGATCAAATTAAATATTTGTTGTGCTTTGGACTAAATAAGACAAGTTTTTTTTTTTCAATAAATAATAAAATAAACGTGTACAAATATATGTATGTTATTTAGTGGTTACGTCTTTTTTTTGGTAAATGTTTGCCAAATGTGACCGTACCTTAACTCGATTTGATTTCTGTTGGGTCTCATTAATATGCTGAATACAATTATAAATTTTGAAAAAAAACCCCACATTTTTAAGTTATACACCCAATAATATTTTAAAATTAAAACGTAATAAATATTATGGTAAAATAATGATACCTGGGGCCAAATTACCGCATTTGATATCGAGTAAAATTGATCGTAATTTTCTTATTTGAGATCATGACATTAGATATCGAGGAAGAAATTTTGTACATTTTATCATAATTTTGATAACGAAATCATTTTTCGATACGATAGCTCATTCGATCACGAATGCGGTAATTTGGCCCCTGTACTTTCATTATACTCCTCGTAAAAACTCTGTTAATGCATCATTATGTAGTAAGTAAATTGTTATTGAAAACCATTAAGATTATTAAAAAAAAAATAATAACCATTAGATAGTGAAGAGCAAACTACATATTTAAACCATAAAATGACAAGGCCAATAACATTTTTGACACTTGACACATAATGAGTGGCTAATATTTCAAAAATATTTACGATGCATGTCGCCGCAATTCAGCTAAAGTAGCTGTACAAATAGTTTGCCCACAAAGTTTAGTGACTGAGTGACTGAAGCTGACAAGGTTTGAAAAGTTTGCAGTTAAATGCAATTAAGCAAGTAGGAAATTTTAAAAATTAAAAAAAAACAATATATTAAATATTTAACAAAACACCAACAAACGAAAAAAAAAGAAACAAAAACAAATTATAACAAAATTGATTAGCCAGCAAAAATGTTTAGCTTGAACAGATACCAGTTGCTGGGGTAACTGCTAAAGTGCATTTTGTCGTCTGTTTTATTTATTTACAGTGGTCAGCAAAACTGTACGGATGTTTTGCATTATGGAAGTAAGGTAATGAAAAGAATACAAATATAGGTATACTATCATATATATGTATTTTTTATTTAATTGAACCTTATTCTAAATTATAAAGCAAAAAAACTCATAAATTGCTTCAAAAAAAAATTAAAAAAACAAATTCACTATTCGTACAGTTTTGCACAGTAAAAGAAATAAACGTTATCACGATATTGCTTTGTTAAAAAGTTTGTTGCGATCTCGTTATCAAGCTTTTATTGCTTTATTTGTGCATTATTGTTCGACCTGTGAAGTGATTAACTTGATTTTTAAATAAAAAATTAAAAGATCTTTAAAAATAAACAAAAAACAATGAAAACAATGTGATAAATTTGTTGCAAAATAATTATACATGCCGTAAAATTGCTGAAAAAATAAATTTAAGTAAATCCACGGTAAATGATATACAAAACGGCGTAATAAAGCTTGCAATAATAACCAAGGAAGTCGACCAAGACTACTTTCTGATGGTGATGCCCGGCAGATTGAATGTTTGCTACATAATAAGGACATCAAGACCTGAAAAATGCTGCAAAAAGTATTAGTAAGGATGGCAGTTCCTGGACGGTTTAGTAGTCAGTGTGAAAAAGAAAAATCCAGCACTTTCTGATAGAAATGTGAAAAAAAACGGGTTATTTGCAGCGACGAAACGAAAGTCAACCGATACCAGTCTGATAGAAAAGAATACTATTGGCATAGTCCGCATGAGCGCATTCAAAAGCACCTTCCTTAATGCAAAACATCCGGACAGTCTTGCTTTCCACTGTATGTTTAAAGCCACAGAGCTACTGAGCTTCATAATGTAAACGTTAAAAAAAACTCTATGATTTACAATAAATAAATAAATAAATGCCAGAGTATTGGTTTTCTTAACACTTAAGTAATAAATTTAAAACATTTCTTTTTTATTTTACTATCACTGGATTTTATGTTTTTAATTTTTCTTTTATTATTTTCTCTTGAGTTCAATAAACTGCAGCAGTTGTTGGATTATTTTAAATAAATTTTACATTTTTCATAATTTTTTTTACAATTTTTTATTGACGTTTATTTTTTCAATTTACTAAAGTGTTTAATTTTCAAGTTTTTGTTTTATAAATAAAGTTTAAAAACCAAACTCTCATTTACGCAATTTTACCTTTTGGCAATAAAAACAAAAAGTGTGTGTTCATAATAGAAATTTGTTTCAATTTTTAATTTTTTTCATTTACCACAAACAAAAAATCTCATGCTGAGTTTCCTAGCGCAACTGAAAAAAACCAATAAATTTATTTATGATTTTTTTAAATATTAAAACAAAATCAGCAACAACAACTTGTTGTTCCAACTGAAATTATAAACAACAAGTGGTTGGTTTGAACGGACACTTGTCGTGCTCTGTCATTGCTGGTGCTATTGATGATGATGGTGGCATTTTGTGTTTAGCTGGCTGGCTATGAAACGTGTAAAAATCTATTTAAACATTTAATCACGTTTTATTATAGAAAACAATTTCATTTATATTGCGTAAAATAAAATTATGAATGTCAATTTCATTGCCTCTCTCCTCACACTGCCTGTATATTCATTATTTTGTGATGTTTTAATAATTTTTAATTATTTTCTTTAACGTAATGTTTCTTCAATTTATTGTATTTTTTATTAACAAGCAGAACTGAAATAAAAGGTTTTGTTTTCAAGTTTTCAACAACAATAGAAAGAAGCAAAAACGTGATAGAAATTTTTAAATAAATATTCAAAAAACAAAAAAAAGACTTAAAAATAAAGAAATTAGGCTTTAAATTGTAAAAGAAAAATTTTATATAAATCCCAAATTACACGAAGCAATTCTTAATGAAAAGATTGATAAAAATTTTTCAGCACACAGCACATTTCTTGTTGCTTGAATCACTTGTATTTTTAATTCAGAGTAGGTATACATACATTTGTATACACATATGTACATACTCGTATGTAATACGAATGAGAGCCTAATACAATTTGCTAGTACAATCAAGTGTGTACTCGTCTTATCTTCCCCTCATCACACCACGATTTCCTAAAGGTAATCAGCTTAGTTTAAAACATTGCTTCGTGTAAATTGGAACTTGGTAAAAAAAAAAAAAAAAATCAAGTAAAAAGTTAAATAATAACAAATCCTTATTGTAAAAATACGCAGAGAAAAGTAAAAATAAAAATTTTTTTTAATAATGTTATTAATAAAAAATGTTTAAATAGATGTTCCCCTGCAGAAGTCAACCAAAAATTGACGAAACGTTGGGAAAATATTGTAATTAAATGCGGTTTTAATTTACAATGGAATAATTGAGACCCAATTAGCTTATACAATAAATAAATATCAAAAACTTCAGAGAAAAAATATAGTTGTACATGTTTTCCACAACAATATCAACATTTTTACAAGTTTTTCACAAATGTTATGGTTACTGTAATTATTTATATGATTGCGGTAACCATAATATGGTTAAGTTACGATTCAGATGATCATCTTTACTTTACTACAATCATTTTTTGATTTATTTAACTGCATGGAATCTGCGACCTCTTGGCATTAAAATATATTTGGGATGATTTTGCTTAACGCAACCGGCCGCAACTTCCTCGTTAAGTTTGTTAATATGTACTTTGATGTGGCCACACGGATTCTACCTTTTTGCGGTAGGACTTTTGTTGGCGACTGAAAAGGAAAGTTCAATTAAATTGGCGCTGCACTCTATAACGCAGGATTCATTAATTTCATTAATTGAAATTTTGTTCTTCAATTTTCTTTCACCTTTTTTAAATAGTATTTATACACACCTTTGTTTGTTTATTTATTTATATACAGAGTTCCAAATAGAAATAATGTCTTTATCAATGTTGCCATTGTCAGATGCACAAACTTTGCACATCTGACAATAAAAAGCGTTTGAAAATTATTTTACAATGGCAAAAAAAATGTGCTCTAAAGATTGTTAGATGTCTGAAAATATTTTTGTCTTACAATGCTTTTTCTGGCAACGTTGAAAGACAAAAATTGTAAATTCGTACGGTTGTTAGACATGTTGTGAACATTTTTCTGACAATGTTGTAAGATCTGACAACCGTCTGTATCAAAGTACGTCCTCTACTCGAATTGGCGAATTCGTTTCTGACGATCTCGTAGAAATAGTAACTCTTAAGGTATGGTCACACTTGGCAAATATTTGCAAAAAATACATAACAACTACATAAATAAAATATATTTGAACTCGTTTATTTATTTAAAAAACTTTTCCTATTTAGGACAAAGCACAACAAATATTCAGCTTTAATTTATTTGATGCTGTTTGATCTTGCAAAACTCTTGTAAAAGTAAACAACGTCAAACAAATTTGTGCTTAAATAAGTAGTTACGATTTTTTGAGTAAATATTGGCCAAGTATAACCGTACCTTTAGCAAAGTTACATTTTCTTATTCCTCAAAAAACTTTTGGCAAACAAAATTGTAAAATCTACATTTCTACCCAGTTAAGAACCCCTTAAGAGTTCAGGCTTTCTGCAAATGTATCGATAATAAAAAAAAAACCTTACCATTAATAATGAAGGGTATAAGAAACAGACACCAATTTTCACCTTCATGTGTTTTTTTAAAAAAACGTTAGATAGTTCGAAATCTTACACATACAAAAAACACCACCAACATTAACCTAGTTATATGAACAAATTATCAAGATCATTTAAATTGTTTATTAATTTTGTTTCTAAATCATGTCATATTTTAAAAAAAAAATTATTGCACTATGTGATTTAATTTATAGTTAAAGTCAATAAAAAAATAAATTAAATTACATCCGGTGATTAAACGAAGCAAACATGCAATTTTTTTAAATAATATTTATAATATTCTTACATAAAACATTTGACAAATAACAATAATTAATTTAGTTTTAGTATTTTTACTCGTTTTTAATGGTATTGTAACTAATAGAACCAGCAAACAAACAGTTAAACCTACAAATAATATGTTTACGAGTATAAAACCTCTTTATGCCCATTTAACTTAATAAAACTAGAATTTATTAATTTAACCATTTCACATTCAAGGTGTTTGTATGTTCGTTCGTGTTCATTGTCTGTCAACCATCGCCATCCAGCGCCAGCCACATCATCTTCTCTCTTGTATTTGTGACCCTGATTATGGCCATACATCATCATAAAGTCTATCATCAGCAAATGCTTTACAGAATGCCATTAAACTTTACTGTCAGAAAAGGTGTTAAAATAAATGTCATGATACTATTTGGAATGAAGATACAAACATGTAATTAATTACATGATTTTTTTTTTGGTATTTACGAGATGATTTATTTGAGAATTTATTGATATTTATGGCAATAGTTTTATGTTTAGTGAATGGGTTATAAAAGAAAAAGTTTACTGGGTTGTATTTATCCTTTTGCGTACGTGTTTGTGGTTTATTGACGGAACCTACTAGGTGGTGTATTGTTTTAAGCATAAGCCGCTGAATGGTCATTACCAGGGTTGTTATAGCGTTTACTAAGTCTATTGTAATTATTGTGTAGTAATTGTAATAATAGGCGTAGATTAGTTTACGCAACAAGTTAAATTTCTAAATACAGTTGTAAATAGTTTTTCTTTGATTTTTAAAAGAATAAACTAATTTCATTAGCATACAACTTTCCATCCCTGCTATAACCTGTCAACTACTGCAGCAAGCAATCTCACCAAAAAAAAAAAAATACACTGGCATTGAGTATACAAAGTCTTAGAGAAAAAATAAAAATATCAAGGACATTCAGCGGACATTATACTTGTGCTCATTTGTACCTGTTAAATGTTGTAGTTGTTTTTTTTTTTAATTTCTTAGTTTTTAATTCTACCTATGCTGCAGCAATTAACATACACTCAAGCTTAAAAGAATCGCAAAGAGAGGGAGAATAAAAAGTCTTAAAAGACAATAAAAAATAATTATCAAGGACGTTTAGTTAAGTTGACATCATAACAAAATGCAAAGTGCAACGAGTACAATGCAAATATACTCGACTCGTACTCATTCGTAACTGAGTACAACAACAACAACAACAACTTATAAAAAAAAACTGCAAAAAACAAATACAACAAACAACAACAAAAAATACCTCAAGAAAACATGTTTTATTTATTTATACTTAATATTTTTATTATTTATTCGTGTGTATTTAATTAGACTTAAACAAGTTGCTCTTCTCTCCTGCACTACCCCGCCCACCGCCTGTATAACACTCACCCTAGAATATACTGTTTAAGCAGCACAGCACAGTACAGCAGTACTACAGTGTAAAACCAAGTACAAAGTTAATTGTTAAATGGTTTTAATTAAATAACAACGCTCTAGTGTCTAACAACTGTTACTAATGCCTGAGTGTAGCTAGCTGTCTGTTAGTATGTGTATACTGGCCATCCGTCCATCTGTTCAAATGTCTTGTTGTCATATTAAATGTTTAAGATTTGTGGTGTTTTATTTAAACACCATCACCACAGTTAAATGTGTTCATATGTATGCAGTAAATCCCAGTTGGCCATGTCTTCAAGACATCCGCAAAAGTTACAAAAATTGTAGACATTCAAAAGAGACACAATGTCGCTTAGTTTCCCTGTCGGATTTTTGTGAGCTAACTCAAAATAAAGTTAACTTATTGCTAGCTCCAGCGTGACCGTCAGCGCTACTAAAGTATCAATTTGCAACTTTTTGACCATCTTGCCAGTTTCGGTGGTACTTTTTTAAAATGTTCTAAATCTGCTACTATTTGCAAAACTTTGCCACTTTTTGCCCCCTTTTTAAAATACCATCACTAATTTCAAGTTTTCATCAGTTTATGTACGTATTGGTTTCTTTGACAGGTTATTATTTTCTATCAAAATGTTTGTAATGCTTGGGTTTCACTATGTCATTTTTGTTGTCAAATTGTTGGCAATTGTATGAAAACGGGTTGTCATATCATGATTTTCATGATTGCCATATGACAACCCGTTTTCATACAATTGCCAACAATTTGGACAATTTGACAACAAATTTGACATACCCACATAGTGAAAACGCGGCCTAACGAAATATGAAAGTTTTAAGTAATCATGGCATTTGTCTTTGTTTTTTGATCTGCAAATGTGGCATATACAGTGAAATGTCCCTTAAAGGACACTTCCCATAAGCGGACACCCCCATTAGACGGACATTTTTGCCAGGTCCCGGTAGCGCTCCATAAGAAAAGCATTGCATTCGCTTTCCCTTGAACGAACGCTTCTCATGAGCGGACGCGGACATCCGCTAGATAAAAAAATTCTCTTGGACGGACATTTAGCTTATTTTTTTCCGAATTTTTCATGTCATAAAATACAAATAAGCTTGCTAAGACTCTTTTAATTTGTTCGCTTTAACAACAGGGCACGGTTTATCATATTTACTACATCATATAACATACATAGTTAAATGTGGGTATGTTAAATATTTTCTCTCTTACATAATGTTTTCAATCTAACGTTTTTTACAATTTACGCTTCTGCCTCGGAGAGTTGACAATACTAATTCTTGCAATGTTTGTGGTGAATACGTATGGCGTACAAACCTATTTGACCAACAGCTTGTAATAAATGACATTACTTACGCGATTTAGGGGATTCCCCAAATAATAATCGATGTATGTTTGCTTATTGGACTTAGTGTGGGCGGGATTTTTTAAAATGGATAAAACGAGTACTCATAAAACATTTTCAACTTTTATTACATATAGAGCTACATTTAATGATTTTTTATTATTAAACCCAATTTTTTTATATTTTTTTTTAATAAAAATATCTTTTATTTAAAAACAAACAATATTAGGCAAAGTTTTGTTGGTTTAAATTTGTAGTTTTCTCTTGGCCGGACAGCCCGGATACATTTCAACGGTCCCTTCGGTGTCCGCTCATGGGAGATTTCACTGTACTATATACATGTGTACTTAAAACCATGAACAAACTAAACAAAACTTTTCAAAGTGAATCTTCACAAATCATATTCCTTGTTTCCTCTACAAAACATATTTGTTAATAGAACTATTTAAAAATTTGAAAATAAAGAACACTTAAATATAACAAACTTTGAAAATATTGACTATAAAAATTCTTTATATATCAAGGATATAAAGAACATTTATATTGGTGGAAACTGTTATACATATGTACATAAGTACATAAGAAAAACTATCTGAAGCATCTATTATACTTGAGATAAAATGCAATTTATTAAAATTTCACCAAAAACTGTGTAGTGAAGTAATGTCTAGAATTGACATTTATGATAAAACAAATTAATGCATTACGATTTTTAGATCCAGTATTTTTAGGGGCCAATTAAGATATTAAATATTTTGAACTTGTTACAGAGTTCGCTGATATAATAACTGACCCAGAAGAGTTTATTAAGGAATACAAGTTATTAGAAAGTAAAATAAATGACAAAAGCTGTGAGTTCGGAAACATTTTGGTATGAAGTGGGAAAGCTAAAAAATACATTTGGTGAACCTTTATTTGTGAATTTATACCAATTTTCATTGTACATATGTATATGTATGTATGTATGTATATTTACGTTGCCACATAGCAGTGCTTGTGCTGAACGTATTTTTTCAAAATTAGCATTTATGAAAAATAATTTGTCAAACCGATTAAAAGTTAGTAACTGTGAAAATATGCTTTCAGGATTAAACTTATTAGATGTTGATTTGGAAGATGGGAATCCAATTGAAGATCTCGTCAAAAAATATATTAGCACAATTTCAAACCATTAAATAGAAAAATTTATAAAAAAAAAATATGTCAAATTTATAAAAAATAATAAATAAATGCCCTGGATTTATAAAAAATAAAGTAGGCTTGAAGTGTGCTTTTAGACAAAATTTTCTTAAAGTACATTAAGTCTATTTTAATTTGTTATATGTAAATACGGCAGTTAATGTTTAAAGTTTTTCAACAAGTTGTTGATTTTCGTAATAAATTTTGAAACTGTCATGTTTAAACAGCTGCAGTAAATAAATAAAGTACTTAAATATGTATACATACAAAAATTTCTTAGATTAAAGCAAAATAATATTATATCCTTATTTTATTTATATTTTCGTTATGTTTTGTAGTTATACTGCCATATTTATAAAAAATTAAAGTAGACTTCAAGTGTACTTTAAGAAAATTTTGTATGAAAATTTTGTCTTAAAGCACACTTCAAGCATACTTTAATTTTTATAAATACGGCAGATAATGCCTAAATAAAATTAAATTTTTTATTTTCATGAATAAAACTACATAAATATTTAACCGTGTTTAATCATTAATTAATGTTTTTTAAATGGTTGCCCCTTTTTTTCATAAAATCCCCTTTTTGTGTGCCACTTTTTCTTCTGAAATCCCCTTTTTGTGGCACTTTTCGAAATTTCTTAACGGTCACGCTGGCTAGCTGAAGTAACTCAAAAATTATGCAGATATGAACTATTTGTTTTTTAAAACATTTGACTTCTTATCTTAAGCATTAAGGTAGAATTAGCCGAACGTCTACGTCCCATACTATACTGTAACGTAACAGCTGATCCCGTTTTGTTATTTGAAATCAATGTAAATGCTTACCGAATATTAATATCACGTTGACGGGACGTCTCAACCTGTATAAAATAGAAATTCCTTACGTTCTTA
The DNA here is from genome assembly GCA_950370525.1 of Bellardia bayeri. Classification (NCBI taxonomy): domain Eukaryota; kingdom Metazoa; phylum Arthropoda; class Insecta; order Diptera; family Calliphoridae; genus Bellardia; species Bellardia bayeri. Next base: position 67,860,692 of record OX493266.1, on the reverse strand, counting down.
GGTGACATTTGTACAGCTATGATGGGCTGTTTGTATGTTAAATTGTATTGGGGTAAATTCGCCCTATTTTTTGGTACTTTTCTTTAATAATAATATTTGTGAAAACGGAGCAACACGTTTTATATAATACACATCTGCATATATGAATATGTTTATATGTATATAATAAAGAAAACAATCACATACAATATCAGCCCAATCTTGAATAAAAATTCCGCGGGAGTTTTTTCCATTTTCCCATTATTCAAATTCAATGTTAAAAAATAAGAAGCGAAACAACTCCCTCAGAATTGTTATTCATGATTGGGCGGTATTATAAATATAACAAATTTAATGCATACATTTAATTATTAAATTAAATTATTAATTTAAATTATTAAATTAAATAACTATCAAAGTGCTAGATTTTGTACATATGTAAATGCGCACACACACACAATTTTACTCCTATTATAGCCATTTTGGTACTTTTTCAAGCAAGCATGTACGAAAAGAAACTTTACAACGACAACCACTGTTTCGAACAGCTGACTCTTTATTTATTGTATGTTTTGCTTTCTTTTTTTTCCTGGATATATTTAGTAATTGTAAAAACATTAAAACAGTAAATATATTCTCCGAATCAATTATAATCGAGATTAATTGAGTTTTAAAATATATAATTTAAACTGATGTAGAAAACAAACAATTAGATACAAAATACAATATGGTTGTGCCATGTGTTGTTTATATTTTTTTTGTTTGTCATACGGCACGTTTTTAAATGTTATATAATCGCACAAACGTGCTTACAGTACGGTACGTTACAGTAGGGAGACGTGGACGTTCGGCTAATTCTACCTTTAAACTAATCATTGCCTCACTCAAAGCTGGTGCAGAATTAAACAATCATTAAAGAGAGTAAAATGCAAAGAACAAAAGAAGAAAAAACAAGTTCTTACTTTCTTTTCTTCATAATCATAACAGTTAAAACTGTAAATAAATATTTGTTTTGTTTTCATTTTTATTCAGTTTATCTAGTAATTTGAGGTGGATGTGACAAGTTTTATAAAACTAAAAAAAGAAAATACTTGCCAGCAGGAAGACCACCTGCCAAATTAAAATATGTAATAAGAAAATAATTTAACAAAACTTAATATATGCATGAATTTAATTATTTTTTTTTTTAAACAATTTACATCTTTTTAAGATATGTAAATAAAAAATAATAATAAAAATTTAATATGAATTTGAATAACTTTTAATTTTAAATATTTTTTTAACCTAATCATTATTTAGTTAGTTTATAGCTAATTTATAGTGCCCCTTACTTTATGTGCCACAAGCTAACTTATAATGAGCTAGCTTGTGGTTAGCTAGCGTTGTCAACTTTGAAATTTCAAAACGCACCAAAATGGAGAAAAAAGCGCTCCATTTACAAAAAAACGCACCATGTTAAGAATTTCATTTTTGTTTCAAATATTTATTGAATTAATTGAAAATTTTTTAATATCATAAATTCTATAAAAACTTTTTATTAACGATTATTAGTAAAAGTAATAATAGTAAAAGCCTTTTTTAATAAATGAGCTAATAAAGATAAAATAAGCATTTAACCACTCAAAATTTAACTCACAATATGATATACGGAACTAAAGCACTAAGTGCTAAAAAAAGCTAATTTCAGTACATATTTGGTACTTTTTTTATATTTTTTGTTTTCTAGTTAAAGTACTTCTATTTGATTTTTTCCTATTCTAGGTACTCTAACCCTGGTTGTTCGTCTACAGTTTAGTAGACCAAACCATTAGGTTATACAAGAAGTTTTATTTACATGTTAAAAATGTTAATTTGATTTTCAAACAAAGATTTTTGAAGAATTGGATTTCATTTATCATACATTCGTATTTAAAATACATTTTTTCATCGTATAGATTTCACGAGTTATTAAAAAACTGCAATTAAAAATTAGTAAAAATAAAGATTTCATCACATTTTCATCACAAACAAAATTTTGCAGTGTTGAATGAAATGCTACTCAAACAGGTGTATTTTATTGTAGAAAGATTTTTTCTCACACTGAAACAAAAAGTTGTGTTGAATTTGTTTTGGTGCCACCAAAAATTAAAAAGCGCATAAAAATTTTAAAAAAAGCGCACCGCGCACCAACTAAAGAATTTTTCGCACCAAAAATGGTGCGAAACGCACCAAGTTGACAACGCTGAGAGTGAGTGAGTATTGACTCATTCTGATGACAACGCGTGGAAAAACTGAATAGTGTTTTACATTAGCTTCTGAGTCACTTGTGACTAATTTTGAATCGACCATGAGTTAGTTTTAAGTTAATTCAAAGTCCGACAGGGTTTGAGTTTACACAATTACAATGAAAGGTATTACTATATGTTGACAGAAGATCACATTTGGGAATTCGTGTGTGCTAATATATACCAGATGGCCAAGTCTTAAACTCATCCTCAATGATAGTGGCACTATGTACATACATGTACATATATTCCTCCAAGACCTATGAACAACAGCCACACAGAAAAAATTATTGTCCGATAAATTTTAATTAAACTTTTAATTGAGTCTTAATTGATTTTTAATTAAACTTTTAATCATATCAATTAAATTTTTAATCGAAAAACAATTTTCAATTAAATAATATAATATTTTTTTTTAATTAAAACTACTTTTAATTAAATGTTTACAAAATATTTTAATTGATACTACAAATTCCTTCATCGGTCCGCTTTCAATTAAATGTTTAATTAAATATACGAATATTTTAATTGAAAATTAATTTTAATTTTTTCTGTGCATAATCATCGTCAACAATAAATGTGGCGCAAAACGTGGAATACTAAAATAACAACGTTCAAACAATAACAATGAAAAGATTGCCAGAAGACCATATTCAAGTTTAATAGAGACTTTAATAAATGACAACATTCAATGTTTTACATAAATTATTAAAGTCGCTCTTAATTTGTTGCTTCAAACCAGACATTATTCAAGACATTATCGCCCATCTTGTCATCAATTGGAGATTGGGGCTATAACACATGTCTTTCAGAAATTGTCAAAGAATGTTGTCTAAAACATTTTGGTTAACTGGGATATTTGTATATAAATGTATGCGTAAAGTGACTTGTTGTTGTTGTATATGTCGTATTAGTTTATATTGTTGTTGTTTTCTTAAAGAACAATACGCCACTGTGGTACTTACTGTAAGACTACTATGTACAAATTATTTAACAAGCGACATCTAAAAGAATTTATTGACATGGCATAAATGGAATTATTTCTACAATAAAAGAAAAGCTCATCATCGAGATTCTGAGATATAGACATCAGAAAACATTTAAAAGAGTGACTTTTTGATAGAACATAACCAGAATTGAAATCAGGACTTATCAAGCATGTGATGGAAATCGAAAACAAAAACGAATGAGTTTTAGAAGTCAATTTTTTCGTAATATTCCTGTATTGAAAAACTTTTAGCAAATATAAAGATATTGGGCTGCTAAAGAGAATCTTAAAACAAAAATTTTAAAAATTAGATTATAAATGCATTAAAATGTATTTCCAAAACTGATTCGTTTTCGATTTTCATCACATCTTTTGTAACGGAAAACAGACCAATAACGACTGACTTATGACGCTTTGGTACGGCGGACGAATGTTGAACCAGTAACTAGTAGAGTGCGGATTGATTGCCAACTATGTTTCTACATATTACTGGGGCCATGATGTGATGTCCCAGTTATTATTAATGCGGTTTGGATTTTATCTAAATTTAGCAATCATTAGACAAACCAGCAATATTAAATAATATCTCGTGTAGAGAATTCAATTTGAAGTTTAATTGTCAGGAAATGAATGAATGAAATATCTAAATTAATTGTTAATATTCTTTATTGGAAGATTTCCAAATGCAAATTAGAAGGGTCCTTGAATCCCGTCTCATGAATTCAATGCATCGATTTGCAATTAGGGATAGTATAGTAAGCTCATTAAATTATCATCATTTGTGCTTATTTCAATGTCTCAATTTGTTCGAAACTTAAAAATTTGTCTTTAAAAATTTCTATTTTTTCAAAGTTAATTAAATTCTAGAGTACAATTATTCTCCTAAAGCTACTTCTAAAATAAAAAACTAAAAACCGAAGAATATTTGTCTGTTTTTGGCTTCGATATTAATTGTTTTAGTGTAGCTTGCCATATGTACATATATATATTCCACAGGCATTTTGCAATCTTTATAACGGAATGAGAGCAATGATAGTATCGAGCTTGTTGTCATGAGAATGCTGATCAGGATTGGTGCATTGCAGGGTTGTATGAACGTTCCATGATGTCATCTTAACTCTTAAAAAATTATCATAAATTCAAACATCTATCAGGCGGAATTTACTTTATCTTCATTTGGAGTTTATAAGGTATAAAAAGTTAACAAAACTGGAGTTTCAGAAATTTTAGGACGTCGGATTCAGATCCTTGTCCTCTTATGAGGTAAAGTAGTCACGAATTGTGTTAAATTTTTAAATGAATTTTGGGGCTCCAGACAAAGTGAAAATGATCTTGGTTGGAAGATTCTTCTAAAAACAAAAGAGCTGTATGTTTATATATCAGAGGTTCTTGGATTGTATTAGAAATCGCTCGCTAATGTCGAAGTATATCCGGGCTCAGTCTGGCTTAGCCGTTCATACCGTTTGATAATAGTGATCTTAAGATCACTGAAAGGGAAAATGTACTGGAGATTGTGATAGCACTAATACACTTTGGGAAATAATTGGGTCAAATAGTGCAATAGATTTGGCAAAATGCGAGATATGATCTCTAAAGCAAGAGATTGCTCTGCTTTTGAGTCTAAAAGGAAACTTTACGTGGGAAGAATTTAGTCGTTTGCAAGCATTATTGGTTGTTCATTCAAAGGCTTCAATTAGAAAGTCCTGTCAAAAACTTTCATAATTTGTCTATGATCAACACTCTTTGACTTTTGATTATCTAGCAGAATTACGACCTACGTTGTTGTGCTAATTGTTCGATTTCAAATATGGCCATCGATAAATTTAAAACGAACTTTATAGACGTTGTCTAAAACAGGTTATTTTGATTCTGTGCAAAAACTGGTATTGCAAATCTTATGTTAAGTATGACAAGTCTGGGGCCAAATTACCGCATTCGTGATCGAATGAGCTATCGTATCGAAAAATGATTTCGATATCGAAATTATGATAAAATGTACTAAATTTCTTGCTCGATATCGAATGTCATGATCTCAAATAAGAAAATTACGATCAATTTTACTCGATATCGAATGCGGTAATTTGGCCCCAGATCAGACAAGTGATTTTTTAGCACTTAAAACATTCAAATTGATGGCTGGTCTGCTCTAATTTTGCACTCCATGTCTTCTTAGTTTCACAGATTTAAAACAAATTCCGAGTTTGAAGTTTTTCGCAACTTAAAGATTGATGTCATGTTTAGGAGCTGCTTTGTTAATCGTTTAAACACTCTCAGGAACTTAATCTTCAGGAAAAGTTTCCTACATATAATAAAATCATTATGAATGTTAAGGGCGTTATTTCACCTCCATTTGAGAAGTTCTTAGAAAACATTGTTCTTGTTTTTTTTTTTAATTATAGAAAATTTGTATATATTTTTAGAATGTGGTAAATTAACTTAATTTAGAATTTCTGTTTCTTATTCTTATTCCTCACTACCCATTGTTTCAATTCCTTCAAACTCTGATCATTTATATTATTTATATAAAATACACTAACTACAGCAATAGCAACAAATTACCACAATAAAACTAAACCATGAACACTTGTCAAGTGACTTTTAAAAAGAACTCAAGTAAAAAATATATATACGAAAAAAAAATCAAACAACTTGAGTGTAGAAAAGAAGCAAATAAAACCTTAGTGGGTTAGTCTTGCATTTAACCTAAATATTTAAAGTCTTCTGAATATGTATAAAAAAAAATCTAAGAAAAACAACAACAACAAAATAAATACATAAATGATATTTGAACAAACAAGTTTTTTGTTTTTGTTCAGATTTTTAAGAAATGTAAAAAAAAATTAAACCAAACTTTGCCAATTTAAATTTCAAAGCAGGCCTTTTATAGACTCATGACTTGGAACAACGAGAAACCAGCAAACTGAAATAAATGAATGAAATTTAAAGTTTAAATTCATTATGGAAGTTAAAGTAGTATTCGTCATCACACAGCATGTTTATTTTTAAAACATCATTTCTATTTTAAATATTCGATAATGATGATGATGGGTTGGTTGTTTGTTGATTTCATTTGACATTTCCTACACACAAAACAACACTTTCAATTTCATTAATAGAAAACAAAAAGAAAAAAAAAACAGCTAAATTAAACCGACAGACAACCTTTAAAATGATGTTTGCCTGTACGGAGTAAGCTTATGTCTATTTAAGAGCAGCACCTACAATGAAACCTAATAATACAAGGTAATTTTGTTTGCATGTCAGTTAAATATTGAAACATACATATATTTGTTGTGATTAGGCCCTGTTTGAGGACTGTTGAGTCTTAGTTAAACTTTAATTGCAGATTAACCTTATTTCCCAAGTTTAATCGATCAACATTGTCAGTTTAAACTTAGATTAATGTTAGCTTAACAAACGTTTGAATGCGGTTTTAAACTTAGTTTAACAGACAGAACTCAGAACTAAGATAATAGGGTGAATTTTTAGAAACTTTCTTTTTAGTAAGACTGTTTTTGACAGCTCAGCTGTTTTCGTGTAATATATTACTGTTAAACGTGTTCAGCTTGGATTTAACCATTAATCGACTTACAAACAAACAACGCGTGCATATTATTGAATATTGCAATTTTTCCATTTTATGACGATACTCATTTCTGGTTGAATGGATACGTAAAAAAGCAAAATTGCCGTATTTGGTGTGAAGAGCAGCCAGAAGCACTGCAAGAACTGCTAAATGCACTGTTTGGTGTGGACTATGGGCCGATGGCCGTTATGTTGGAGCCAGCGTATAAATCATTTGAGGCATAGCCGCGGTCAACTTTTACATGATATCATCTTTAAACATTGAATTATGTAGATCGTTCTATCGACTCAAATAAAGATTGCATGCATTTCTCTAAATTGTATGTGTTTTTTTTTTTTTCTTTTAAATAAAATGCAAAAGCTCTTAAAAAATCACTCTTTATAAATTCGTTTTAAAACTAACATTTTTATAATTTTCTAACAAGTTAAATCCGAATCATGATGTTTTTCAGTGAAAGTTAAAGCGCCAGTTTAAACTTTATTCAATATTTTGTTTTAAATTGTCTTTAACTATAACTTATTGAGAAGTCTTTAATAAAGGGTGGTTAAATTGTAAGGGCCGATGTTGAATTTGAACCACACCTAAACGCCAAGCTTTTTTTCCGAATTTTATTTGACATTTCTCTATTTCAGACTTACTCAATTTGAACCATGGAAAGATACACAATCCAACAACGTGTTAAAGTTATCCAGACTTATTATGAAAATGGGCGTTCAAATCAAAATGCATATCGTGCACTTCGTGATTTTTTTGGTCAATTTGATCGTCCACATGTGAGTACAATCGCAAAAATCGTGGAAAAATTCGAGCAAACCGGGTCTGTAGAAGATGTGAGAACACCAGTGCATGCTCGTATAGCTCGTACTGCAGAAAATATTGCTGCTGTTTTTCCAAAATGAGGCCCGTCAGGCAGTTACTGTGAATGGTGTTCGCTATCGTGAGATGATAACGAACTTTTTATGGCCCGAATTGGAAGATATGGATGGACGATATGTGGTTTCAGCAGGACGGTGCCACTTGCCACACAGCTAACGAAACAATGGCTCTTTTGCGCAACAAATTCAATGGCCGTGTTATCTCACGTAATGGCGATGTCAATTGGCCGCCAAGATCATGTGATTTGACACCGTTGGACTGTTTTCTTTGGGGTTATTTGAAAGAAAAGGTGTACGTCGATAAGCCAGCAACAATTCAAGAGCTAAGGGATGAGATAATTCGGCACATTAACGTCATAGAACCTCCATTATGCCTCAGGGTCATCGAAAATTTTGACCATCGGATGGAGGTGTGACGCCGTGGTCGCGGCGCCCATTTGGCCGATATTTTGTTCCATACATAATTGAGTAATACCAATATATCATAATAAAATAAAATTACAATAATTTCCTAAATAGTTTGTGTTTTATTCAAAATCAACATCGGCCCTTGAAATTTAACCACCCGTTATAATAATCCAACTTTTAAACCCAGTTTAATTGACCTCAGCACTAACTCTGTGTTTATCGCAGCATTTAATCAATTTTAAAATAAACTGCAATTTGCCATAAAACTTAAATTATAAATTATTAATATTTTTTGGGTTTCAAAATTGTTTATTGTTAATTATTATATACTCGTACAACATTTGCTTTAGTTGTTGTGTGTTAAATAAACTTTTATTTTTTGTGGTTTTAATTCATTTGTTGCTTGTTTTATTTTATTTTATTTAACTTAATATTTCTTCCTAAGTATTCGGTTTCACTTTAGTCTTAGGAGTGTGAGTGTGACTAATCGCATTTTATTTGCCATAAAAATTAACACCAGCAACAAAAACAACAACAAATTTAAACATTAAAATTTATTTGTTTAATTTAGAATGAGTTCTTAATGTATTTTTTATTTACTTAAAATTTTACAGCCTCATATTTTAATTGAAAAATAAAACGAACAAAAAATGTGCTAAAATTCACAAAACCGAAATGTTTATGTTGAATTTATGACAGTTTTAGCATTTAGAGCATTTCAGAGGCACTATTAGAATGAAAAGAAACGTATTTAATATTAATATTTTCTAAGCAGTTTAAATGCAATTTATTGGCTGCAGAAGTTAATTTAAAAATATTCAGCCCAATCGCGAATAAAAATTCCGCGGGAGTTTTTTCCCTTTTCCCATTTTCCCTATTCAAATTCAATGTTAAAAAAATAAAAAGGGAAAAAAACTCCCGCGAAATTTTTATTCATGATTGGGCTTACTTACCATATGAAGTTACGTGCTATTAAATTTTTATTAATTTTGATTGTGCTTTTATGTACATATGTAAATAGATCTTTTTCTCCTTACTATATATATATAAGACCTGCTGAAATTAATATAATCAAACGTACCATAAGACGTTTTTTAATAAAAATATAATTTTGCTTGCTAAATTTCCCGATTAACGACGCAAATCGGGGTTTTAGTGTATTAGGAACCATAGTGTATTTTCTTCAAATAAGTATCTATGTATTTCTAATATTATTGCCTTTTTAGTACAAAATATATTAAATTTCAATACAATTTAATATATAAATATGGTTGGTGGGAATCATATTTTGTTAAATACATAACGAAAATTTGGACAATTCTGCTACTATTAAAATTACTGACTTTATTAACATAATAAATACAGTTATTTATTTGTGAACAAATAAATAAATTAAAATATGTACTACTAATAACTAATATTAAATTTTTCTCTTTCTTTACAGGTAAAATCTATATTTCAATAATTTTCTTTAATGTGACGACAACTGTCTGGCGGTCATATTTTCATAGTAGCAGCTAAAAAAGCAGCAATTTATAGCTGCTGAAAAACAACAAGACGTTGGTTGACGTCGTCGTAATGTTGTTTTTAAAGTTGACGTTGTCGTTGTCGTCAATGACTTTCGTTCATATTGTCGCCTCTGTTTTAATTTCTTTTTCTTGTCTCTTTCATTAACACCTTTCTTAGTCTGCTAGAGTGCGTGTATGTGTGTGTGTGTGTTTTTTGTATGTGTGTGAGGTGTATTCATGTGGTAAAAACAGTATTGCTGAGATTATGCCAATCGGACATTGACGTTTACTTAAGAGTTTTTGTGGGGATGAGTAAAAAAGAAATGTGGTTAAGTTGGCGTCTTTCTAGTTGCAAAGTAAGTTTTTATTTTTATTTCTATTCTTCGTTTTTTTTTTTTTTTGGTTGTTTGTAAACACAATTTTGTAAAATCACCCGGGGATGTGTCTGTTTCTTTTTACTACTGCATAATTTCTTTTCTTTTAAAACTTGTTGCTGATGGGCGGTCGTCTTTCTCACTTAGTTTATTGTATACAAGTAAATTTTTAAATAATAAAGATTCAATAATACACACCATCATGGACAAAAGCAAAATTAATAAAGAGCTCTTGGGATTTTAGTGGTAACCATGATCATTCGTAATGATTGAATATGATGACTAAGCCAATCAACTCAGTCAGCCAGCCAACAACCACTAAGCATAGACAGTCAGCCCGCCATTCAGCCAACGCATTTAATAAGTAAGTTTTAACAACAAACTGCCGCAGTTGTTGTTATTACACTACATATTAACGGTAATACTTTAAACAGTCAAACCTCGATATAACGACCCTCACTATAACGAATTTCTCGATATAACGTTTTCTTTCTAATCCCCTTAAGATTCATTATACCAAGGTTGAACTGTATATATATATATATATATATATATCTGATATAGCAAAAGAGTTGTTGACAAAAGGTTTGCAACTCAGGGAGGGGGCTGTAAACAAGTTTGGTGGTTTCTTGCAAGTTATACTAAATGTCTCTCTCAGTGTGTCTTAATAATTTTATTTTAAAATGTTTTTGAATCATAAAATTCGTGTAAAAAAACTATGTATGTGATTTAATTCCTTTTTTTTTTATTTGGCGGGTAAATGTCTCTTAATTGCAGGGGTTAAATACTCTATACACAGTGGGGCTGCATGTAAATATTAGGAAAAACATGTGGTAAAATTATAATATATTAAATTCATTGCGTGTTTTCTTAAATTTATTAAATATTTTGTAATGCTAATTCTTAAATGCCATGGTTTTAATTGATCCTGACTAACTCTTAAAATAGTTTGCCTTACGAAATGATAAAATTTTTAATATCAACAATATGTATCTTGAAAAACAAGGGAACCTCTGTTAAGAATAGCAGATCGTTGTGAGATGTTTAAAGGAGTTATAAATAAAGTTTTTAATACCTGTGTGCATTTTGATTAATTAAATATATGTGCAATAAACTTCGACTCGAACGAAGACATTTCCGAATTACAATATACATATTAGGCATACAAATTCCAATATTTTCAGTTTTGAATCATTTATCGGAATAATCATCTAATATGTCCAAGCAAAATGCTTGGTTTTCACTATGTCATTTTTGTTGTCAAATTGTCAAAAGTGTTGGCAATTGTATGAAAACGGGTTGTCATATCATGATTGCAATCATGATTGGACAAAGCTCACACCTTAAATTATTGTATGTATATCCAGTTCTAATGGATCTTTTTATCGATTTTTAGTGGCTCAATTTGACCACTCAAGACAGTTTTCTTTGGGTTTTTTGAAATCAAACCTTTATGTAAACAAGCCAAAAACACTAGAAAATACGAAGGAAGGCTGTTGAGATCGGCCTAAAATAAACTACATTCGTCGGGACGTCTATATGAAGTCCTCATATCCTTACTATTGTGCTACATACATTTATGCACTCCCTTCAAACAGTCGGCGGATTTGTACCCTTTCATTTCTGAGACTTTTAAGATTGCCAAGATCTCAGCCTAAAATAAACTACATTTGTGGGGACGTCTATTTGAAGTCCTAGTATCCTGACTTTTGTGCCTACATCCATCTATAGACCGTGATTAACGCACACCCTTTAAACAGTCGGGCCTTACATCCACTATTCCCTTTCAAATCAAAGTTATTTTGAAATCTTGTTCACCTTCATACAAAATATAAATATTCAAAAATGTTTATTGAAATTAATCTTGTAAACTATTGATAGTTTTAACAATACAGCCAGTTTTTTGTACGTTTTTCAAAACTGCTTTAAACATTTCCGAGTTCTAATTCATTTACAAGCGTACATATATTAAAAGGAATAATTCCAATACAATTACAAAGCTGAAAGTTGTATGCTTAAGTGGTTTTTCTTTTCCTTCATTCTTTTAAACATCGGAAGTCAAAGGTTTGTTTTTCCCTCATTACAGCAGACATCAATAACAACATTTCATATTAAAAGATGACAACAACACTTGTTTCTTGCTTTTAGTTGCAGCAACAGCATTTGCTGCTGATCATGACTTTTTGTTGTTGCATTTACTACATTGCATTGGACGATGTTAAAGTGTCGTTTTAAAAACGTTGTTCCTTGTCTTAATATCTATTGGCATTTGTCACTTTCACGTTAAAAGCCATAAAACAACAGTCGGTTATAGCCAGGCTATTTGCAGCCATTTACAGCACATTGATGTCTCAAAATAATCAACTTAATGGACTACAGAGAATTACAACTACACAACTTGTTGATAGCTGAACATGCCTGGGAGAGCGTTTCAGAAGATGTCAGTTTTTCATAAAATGATAATTTGTTTTTTCATTTTATTAATTTCCTTAATTTATAAAAAAAAAATCCAACATATTGCTGGGAGATAATCAAGGAGAAAAAAACAACATTTAAATAATGCAGGGAAATCATGTCTAATTTTGACTTTGACATTAATAAATTGAAGCTACAATGTTTAAATTTGTAAATAGTTTAAATAAAACTATAAATGTATGCATCTACTCGTATATGTATGTGTAAATGATATGATATCATTGTTAAGTTTGCTCATGTTCTCTAAAACTGTCAATAAATATTAGCAAACTTTTACTTTATTTGCAATGATCGTGTCTGAGGGTTGTCTTGTCTTGTGTTTCATAAATCTCCATATTGTATTTGTGTCCATACATAGCATATTTTAATTGACTTTCAATTATTATTTTAAATATTTATTCATTTATATGTATATGTAGTCTTATTATTATTTGTGTGTCAGTCATTTACACTGGCAGTCATTCACTCATATTTATCGTCAGTCAAGTCATATTCATTCAAATAAATTAATAATGACAAAAAAAGAAAGAAACAAAAATATTCATATATACACTTGCCATAACAATTGTGGGGAATTGAATAAATAGAAAATTCTTATATGACACCCGTTTTACAGACAATTTTGCAATTTTGAACTGAAAAAGTTAAAAATTTCAACAATATCAATAAACACACGTAAAGGTGGCTATACACTACGTGTTTTTGCTTATGTATTTTTAAGTTTACAACTCACATGTTTTTCTTTATGTCTATCAAAATTGGTTATTTTACATATGGGTTTTAATTTTTGGTCACCAACTTGTATGTACAATTACACATGACATCGCCATGATTATTTACAATAGCTGATACGCTTAAATATTATTCTTTTTTTACACATAAATTTCCATGTCGTTTCTTTAAAAAATGCGTTAAAGCCGCTACAAAGCGTCACTAAAATGCCGGCGTCAAAATATTGATTTAAGGTTTTTCGTTTTTTAATATACAAGATGTGGAGCTTGTATCAAACATTTTTAAATAATTTATATCATTGTTATTAAATTATCAAAATGGGATAAAAAAAAATATTTAATTTATCACTTATGCAAATTCTTCATACGGCCGGCTAATGTTAGCGCAGATTTAACCGTCGACAAATCTTTTCGCCTGGCATATACATTTGAAAACATGTGTTTGAACATAAGAAAATAGAGCGTGTTCTAATCGAAAAAATACATATGTATTTCCACATGTATTTTACACAAGCAAAGTTTTTACATGTTTTTACTCCCATATGTAAAATTTGACATATACAATGTAAAAAACACGTAGTGTATATGCACCTTGAGCAATAAATTGTGTTTGAATAGTTTGTCTGGCGATCAGCAAGTGCACCTCATTTTTTTTACCAAATTTGGATCACAAAGTCCAGCGTCGGAGCTGTACTAAGGTTTTTGCGTGATTACTTTAGTAGTTGCCTTTTATTATTGAAGTTTTCTTTCGTCTTTAAATGTAGATATTTTTAAGCGCCGCCGTCTCTTGCCTGTGTAGGTACTTACAGTTTAATACATTAAATAACACAACATTTTGATTTTAAATTTATCAGTTTGATAGCTGACATACCTGCAATTAGAAAGAGAAAAGAAAAATATTAATTAAACTTAATAAAAGGAAGATTGAATTCTTAGTTTAATAAAAATTTCCTATAAAAAATTATAGTATTAAAAAAAAAAAAAATAATTCAATTTAAACGGAAAAGTAGCAGATTTTTCGCGTTAAAATAAAGTAAACAGGTCTGTAAATATGTATAGTATTATAATTATGTAAAATATTGTATTTGATATTTTGTTTGTAGTCCTTTTACATTTATCTCAGCTGACAATCTTGTAGACATAAAATCAAGAATTTTTTTTTGTGAAATCAGGGGAAAATTTTTTCCATTCATCCTGTTAACAAATTTTTCTTTATATTTCTTTGCCTAATTTTTTGTCTAGATATTCCCACAGGTGCTCAATTGGATCGAGGTCTGTAAGGAGAACTGCGCAGGATGACCTAAAATTTTTGGACAACCATTCTTTCACAATTTTGGAGGTATGCTTAGGATCATTGTCCTGTTGGAAAATCTAGTTCTGAGCTAATTCTAATTTCTCTAGACTAGGGGCTACACTGTTTTTTAAAATGTCGAGATATTCTTTCTTTTTCATTTAAATCTACAAATGTAAGATTACCTAAAGCCGCCATACAACCATTGCTGCCAGATTTGGCGATTTATCGTCATTTTGACGATTTTTTTATTTTAAAAATAGCAAAGTGACGATTTGACGATTTTTTCATTGAAAGTGACGATTTTCTGAATTATTAAAATTTTCTATCATTTGTTTGTTTTATTAATGTTTTTATTACCAAATTCTCCCTTTTTGGGAGACCACAACTATTTTTCTCATTTAATAACATGACATATTTCAAAAACAAAACTAAATGATAGTGATGTTTTCTTAATTAAAGCCAATTGTTGAGTTTAAGTATAATAATTCTATAATATTATGAGTGAGGATAGTAGAAATTACTTATTTTATTAGTAAATATAAAAAGAAATTTTAAATGCTGAATTCCATGAACTAAAATTTTTAGAGGAAACAATTTCTGAATTTCTACAGAAACTTGTCCTATTTTAACAAAGCGTCCAAAAAATATTCAGCCAAATAAATTTAAAGAAACAAAACAAGTAAGAGTGCTATATTCGGCTATGCCGATTCTTATATGCCCTTCACCTTTGTTGTGGATGCATACCCAGCATACCATTCTAGGAGCGCTCCGAAAAAAGGAGTCAGAAAGAGCATTTTCGTAGCGAAAGAAAAATTTGCTTGTTACTGTCTCTTTTCTGACTTATATGGCTTGCTGGGTAATTATATTATATTGTTACGTTTTTACGTTTTAGAAACGGTGGTTTATTTCCTTTAAATAAACCGGATTCTTTTTAATTGCAAAATAAAAGCGTCAAGTACATAGTTTGAAGAAAATATAACGAGTCTTTATTTATTTAAATGTACACAAACACAATTAAAAATTAACACTCTGTCTTTTTACACACCTATATTACGGTTTAAGAACACACTTAAAGTTTTCGAACACTTTGATGTTTACGCAACAATGACTCACAAAAACTGATTCATTTGGTAGGCCGTGTTAGTCTATTTATACAGCAATCAAACTTCTGGAATGTTCGAAACTAAGATACTAGAATGTTCGTGTCTAGAATATTCAGCCAAAGTCATTAAAACTCAATGCTATGTTTATAACAATTTATAACAATAATGTTTATAAATCAAAGCTACTACAAATGCTAAACAAGTTGTATGTCGATAAACACGCCATCTGTTGATAAAGTTGTTCGTAACAATATTAATACACTTTGTTTGATAGTTTTTTTGATGAAATTTTCAGAGGTTGTCTCGGATTTTTGCTCATATCTCCGTTATTTATGGACGGAGTTTGCTGATTTTAAATAGCAAACTTCTCGAAAGCATGTCTGATAGAATTATTGAAGATTTGGATCCCGAAGATATCTGGGGACTTCAGAAAATTGATTTCAACAGACAGACAGACGGACATGGCTTAATAGTATCCGCTATCTATAAGAATCCAGAATATATATACTTTATAGGATCGGAAAATTATATTGTGGAAATAACAAACGGAATGAAAAACTAAAATATGTATATCCTTCTCATGAAGATGAAGGGTATAAAAATACGGAATTCTTTGAAAATAAATACATATGTAACTGTATATGTTGGATGAATTGGATTCTATACTCAAAATGTTATTTAAAATTTAATAAACTAAATTGTTTTGACATTGTAATTTAACCTGAATTAATAAATTATGCTAAATATATTTATTTATAAAATACTGTAAGATATTATAAAAACATTACACAAGTTGTGTTTTAACATTATATTTTTTGTGATTTCTTATCTAAAAAGTTCAAATTTATGTATGTATTTTGATATGTATTGTACAAGAGACTATATAAACATGAATTTTTATGATTTCGTTTAAATAAAAATTTCAAAAAACTATTATTTTTATTTTTCCGATTTTTTTTTTAAATTTTTAAAATTCGAAATGACGATTTTTTTTCTTTTTTTATCGGGATTTTGACGATTTTTTCCGAAATGCATCTGACAGGGCTGCATACAACCAAAGACCATTGCTGAGCCGCCGCGGCCGCCATGTTTTATTGTCTTGGTAACGTATTTGTTACTAAAGACTTCGTTCTTAGTTTGCCATTATTATGGGTTTTTTTTTATTATTATTAATGCATATTTATTGACAGTGTCAAAGTGACATTATTGAATTTGAATGCAAATATCTCAAACTTTCATTGGTGAATAGAATATTATGTCAAACGAGCCTCAATATTTCTTTGCGAAATTCTAAGGTTTGGTTTGGTTGTTCTTTGATATAAAGGTCTTCGTACGTGGCACTCTACCATGTAGGCCATTTTGACTATAGCTCTTACTTTAGATTTAAGACGCTTTGGTCGTTTGGTATTTGTTTTTTTTTATTACTTATTTCAAGCAGGGATTTAACCTTTTCAATGGAAGTCTATTATGATTTGCGGACTCGCAATTGACGTTTGTAGATTGTAGATTTTTCACTACTTAACGTCAAAACTTTATCTTTTTTAATGATAAATTATGAAACTTGCAATTATTTTGAACGGCCCTTTACCATTATACCTACATATACTTTCAAACAAAGTAAAATGGAATGACAAGGGTTTTGTTGCATTTTATCTTTTTGCCACTGTTTACTTTATTGCTTAAAAATTAGTGTATTTTAACAATAAATTTGTTATCGGCTTTGTTTTTTTATAAAAATGAAACCACTTTTAATTTGCGATATGGAATTGTAATTTTAAGCATTTCTAGGTTTCATTTCGAAAAAATTTTGCGTTTTACTTTACAAAATACGGAATTGATTCCACTGCCGAACGGAATTAAATTCTGTGGCATGGCTGATAATATTATTTTTATTAATATAATTAAGCTTTGATTTTATTTTGACGCTCACAGTATCAAATCTGTATTCTTCTTTTGAAGGATCCCTTTAACAGTTGCACAACATTTCCATCCACCTGCGCTATATATTTCTTCAAAATTGCTTACATTTTTTTTTAAATCAAGACTAACAATACTTTAACTTTACTTTGCCAATAGCCCTATATTGCTTAATTACCCAAAGCTGGCGACAATAAGGAGCTGTCGTTTTTAAAAATTGACTTTGTCGATCTTTTACAGCTAATCATTTATCTCTGAAATTTCCCATAACTGCCAACAGAATTCTCAACAGGAATTATAATTTACGTTAGAATTAATATCCCACTTTTAAATACTAATGATACTTTTGTTTCAAAACTAATAAAACTTCGTACGTTGACCAATATTCTAAACCAATTAAAAAATTTCTCAACTTTAACCACAAAAACCAACAATGAAAATGACATTTAAATCACTAACAAACAATAGCAACCTAAATGATATTTACATATTTTCATTTAAACAAAAAATAACAACAATGATAACATGGTTTAACAAAAAGAAATCTTAACGAAAGTAAATTTTTTACGAACAATACGAAAAAAAGAATTATAATTTGACCGATATTTTAAAAAAATTAGTAGAAACAAACATAGAAGAAACAAACTAATTTGCATAATGAATTTAATGATAAATAATGTGTAAATTAATGATTAACGATAAAAGATCAAGATGATAATGATCATAATGATGATGCAGATTGTGGTAGTTTCAACTTCAAAACATACCAATACTTAAGAAAAAAAAAAACGTGAACATTTATATATTGTTAAAATAAAGTAGAAAAAATATTGTTAAATTTTGTTGGAAATAGCGTATATTTTTTGTTCAACACTACATCGAGAATATATATTTTTCGAATGTTTAAGTTATCACTACAAAATGAAGTAAATGTGTTATGTTTACAGCAAGTGTTTATATTTAGTTGTATTTAACTAATGTTTTGTTGTCACAATTAAAACAATTTCTATATTTGAATAACTACAATTGAATGTTTTAGTTGTGTTTACAAAATATTTGTTAGTTTGACAGAAATTTAATTGCTTCTATTTTGGTTTCCTTAAACAAAAATACCAAACTTTAGTAATAATAATTACAAAACTAATTGCTAAATTCAAAGAACTCATGAATCATAATTGAATTTTTTCGATAAGTGATTATTCGCCCGAGGCTTTCTCAATACATTTATTTACTTTTGGCAACACTTAAGTTTTCATACAACATTTTTTGAAAAACACACGTAGGTGTTGTACAAAATATTTATATAGAAATTACCAACAACATTTTTACAACTATTGTAAATTCAGATGACGTACAACTCCTACGACACTACAACATCACTTGTGAATTGAACAAATGATATGGACTATTGCAAACTCATCTTCCCGATTTTGTAGATAAGAACGTCTATCATGTAGATGAAGTTACTTTTATGCTAGATGGTGATCCAAAGCACACTTCCACAATCGGAAAAGAGTGAATTAATAATACAGCAAAAAGTCTCGACTTCAAGCCGATTGTAGCCAAAGTGCATGATATGGTATTAAATGATCGACGAATAAAAGTGCGTGCAATAGCTAATATGGGCATCTTAAATGATCAAGTCTATTCCATTTTGCCTGAAGAACTACAGATGGAAAAGATTTCTGCAAGATGGGTGCCGCATTTGTTAACAGTCGACCAAAAACGCATAATAATGAAAATTTATTAAAATTGTTTGGATCGTTTTAAGAAGAATAAAATGGATTTTAAGCTTCGTTTAATAACTGTCAATGAGACATGGCTCCACCACTTAACTCCAGAGACAAAAGTACAATCCAAGCAATAAACTGAAGCTGGAGAAAGTGCCCCAAAGAAGGCAAAAGCAATAAGGTTATAGCAACGGTTTTTTTTGTGACTTGATTGATTGAATATCTGCAAAAGTGTAAAACAATAAATTCAGAGTACTATTGCAACATTTTGGATCAATTAAATGTAATAATTCGACAAAAAACATCCAAAAAAAAAATAATTTTTCTCGAAGACAACGCCCCAGCGCACAAGAGTATTTTAACAATGGCTAAAATCAACGCATTTAAGTACGAATTGATTGACCGCCTACCTTATTCTCCTGATTGAGCTCTCAGTGACTAAAAATATTCCTAGCTGGCAAGCGTTTTACCGCAAATAAAGATGCAGTTGGTATTTAGGAAAACTGTTTTACACAAGGGATATAATTGCTAGATAAGCGTTGCACTAAGTGTATTAAAGTTTCAGGAGATTATATTGAAAAATAAAAATGTTTTTGAAAAACTAACTATTCTCCTTTTCCTGTGCTAGGCTAAGAAGTTTCCGAACCACTCTAACTGCCGTATTTATATTCGATACTCATTTCACAACATAATGCAAAATAAATGAACATTAACTGCCGTATTTATAAAAAATTAAGATAAAATTTTCATACAAAATTTTCTTAAAGTACACTTGAAGTCTACTTTAATTTTTTATAAATACGGCAGTTAATGTTCATTTATTTTGCATTATGTTGTGAAATGAGTATCGAATATGTGTAATCAAAAGTCTATTAAATAAGTTTTTATATAAAGATTAAAAGCTAGATATTACTAAACCATATACAAGTAATCCAGATAGTATATAGTAGTTATTACAACGTATGTTAGCCATTACCTAGTTTCTGCTGGCGTTTAAATAAGTTAATAAAAATTCATGAATTTTCCATAAAATGTCGCCTGATCCTACCCACAAAATGCAAAATTTTCTTTCTGTAACAAAATGTCTATTTTAGTTAGTCTCTAAAACGTTATTTTGTCAAAAGTTTTAAATAAAATTAGAAAACTTAAAATAAAAAAATTAATAAAACACAATTAAGTTTAAGTTCTCCAATACAATTTCCAAACGTTTCCCTCGTTTGGCTTTACAAATTAATTCTCTCCCTGTATTAAAATCTTTTAAAAACTGTTAAGCTTTTTTTTTTTTTTGTTCTTCAGTTTATTTCGCTATTTCTGTAAATAGTTTCTGAAAATGTATTTTAGCAAATTTTAAACTTGTCTATACTTGGTTGTGTTGTGTTTACGTTGTGGTATTTTGTTTTCTCGTTGTGTGCAATTTGATGTAAATAAATAGATTTTTGATGTCGATATTGAAATTAAGTTTAGAATTGTGTTTTCTGTTGCCAATATTTCAGTTTCAATTTTAGTTTTTTTTTTTTTTTTTGCTGCTGCTGCTTCTTTTAACTTAAATTCTTGACATTTCTCTTTCTGGGTTTCTGTGTTAGAGATGTTTTCAAGAAAGAAACAAAATAAAAATGGTGGTGTCTGTCTGTTAAAGAGTGTGAGTTGCTGTATTTGTTTTTATTTACATGCAGTTGTTTGTATAGGTTTCTGTGGAGATTGTCAATATTTATTTCAATTCTATTGTATATGTAGCTGTAGCTGTGTTTTCACAGAATATTTTTAGTCATGGTTTAACAAAATGTTAAAAAAAAACAACAAATTAAACTTCTAAAGAGCTAAAAACACGTAAAAACGGCGGTTTTATTCGTATCTCGGTTTTTTTTTATAAATGGGCAAAAAATCATACAAATAATTTTGTTTTTTTTTTGTTCTGTGAAACTTTCAATCGGTCACTGGGTACTGTGAGCAGGCAGTAGCAATCGATTTGCTTTTGGTGTTTCTTTGGGTTTTATATAGGTATTGTGTATTTTTTTGCACTCATCTGATTAATTTTGTTTTTCTATTTTTATTGTAAAGTTTGATTATTATTTGTATTAAATTGTTTTTTTTTTTATATATATAAATTTATAATACAAAAATTCAAGTTGAATGCTACTTCAACATCTACAGCTGCAAAATATACAGGCTGTTATTTATAAGACTTAAGCTTTTAATCTTTTAACAGAGTTTGAAAAGTATTATTTAACTAAAAGCAGTAGTATTATTTAATTAAATAAATAAAATAAATTAAGCTTAAAAAAGCAACAACTGTTATATTCGGAGACCGAAAATAACAGGTCCATTTTAATTTTAGTAGTTAATTGGCACCATTTAAAAATCGTTTTTCTTTTATATCACTGAGAGAATGATTTATAAGAGAGCATTTTAGGTTTGCGGTTGAGAGAAACAGAAAAAAAAATAACGTAAATAATCAAGATGAGTGATTTAAAATTAAAATTTTTTGTTAAGGTCAGGTTATAACTTGTATTTTCGAACTTTTAAAAATATATAAATGGCATAAGTTCATTTAATGCAAATCAATGATATCTGAATATAAAAATTATAAGTAATTGTAGGTACCTAAAATTTTACATTAATTAATAAAATTAATAAAAATAAAAAAAAAACTTAAATTTTGCAAAAACTCGAAATCCACAATTTTGTAAAAAAAAAAATTTAAATTTTGCAAATCTCAAATTGAAAAAAAAAATCGAAATTTATTAAGTCCACAATTGAAATTTCAACAATGTTCGAAACGTATGTAGGCACATAAATAAAATATAGTATGTACCTACATAACATGTAAATAAAAATTGAAAAAAAATGATAATTACAGCAAATTTCGAACCACCGGTAACACTGGTTAAAAGATTGATGTTTGACTGTTTGCTAGCAGGCACCGCAGTGGTGCAGAGGTTAAAACGCAAAGAATTCTGATGAGAGAATGTGGTGATTCTCGAAACATGTAAATTCAACCCAGGTTCAACCCCAGCTCAGTCAGAAAAATTATCAATAAAATTTTTAATAGAGATTTCATGTTGTAAAACAATTCCTTCAGTAAAAATAAATGAAAATTAAATATAATGAACTCGAGCCCGACTAAATAAATATCAAAAGTTTATAGAAAATCTTAAACTTTATAACAAAATAAAAAAATTACATTAATTAATAAAAAAAAAAAACTTTAAATTTGCAAAAACTCGAAATCCACAATTTTGTAAAAAATTTAAAATTTTGCAAATCATAAATTGAAAAAAAAATCGAAATTTATTAAGTCCACAATTGAAATTTAAAAAATGTTCGTAAAGTAAAATATTGTATGTACCTAAATATGTACATGTAAATGAAAGAAAGAATGTTAAGCTGTGTATTTGTCATGTGGAATGTCACTTTTCACCCATATGTGATTTCATGTGTATGCCAAAATTTGAGTTTTACATACGGTTTATAAATTACATGTTCATATGTTGGTTATGTCACATACATATGTACTTACTTTTGTTAACTCCTTTTTAATTTTTCCCTCCATTTTCAATAAGAAATTATTTTTTACTATTGTAAAGTACTGGAACTGGAAAAAAGAAATATGATAATTCTTGTATTCCATTTCTCAAAAAACGGTGAATTAAATAGATGATGTTTACAGATGGATCATGGACAATGAACATTGCTGATGACGCCTTTGGCAGGGTAGAAAATGCATTCCAATTTGCCAATTCTTCCAGTACTTTACAATAGTATTCTTGATTATTCGAACTATTAGCCTGAATAAAAAACGTTTCTCTTAAAAAGATAAATATTAGTTCAATTCCTTCTCTAACTATTTCTATTTCTCTGGTTATAACATTTAAACTACAACCAGCGTTGCCAATTGTCAAGTTTTCGCTTTTTGGCAAGTTTTTTGAGATGCAAAAAAGTTTTCAAGTTTTATTCTTAAAAAAAATTTGTTTTTGGAAATTTATTATTTATTTATAAGTTTATTATAATTTAGTTTATAAAACGAATTGTTTTCACCATTAACAAAACAATGTTTTTCTACTATGCTGCAAGACGCTAGTAATTAAACGATATTATACCTTTTTAATCCGTTTTTACTGCAACAATGTTTAATTTAGTATTACTCCGTCTTAAGTACAACAAATGTCTTATAAATATTTATAAAATGTTAACAGTTTAGAACATAAACCTTTTTATTTTGTACATATACATATGTATGTATATGAAGTTTGACAGTTTAGAAGTACTCAAGTACATGTGTAAAAATAAAAGTTATTTTGTTTTCAATAAAATTAGGTTTTGTAATTTTAGTACTTAAAAAAGTTTTTTTTTCTAGAAAAAAGTTTTTTTTTTTTTTAGAAATAAAAAGTTTTCTGCAAATAATATATGCAACACTGACTACAACATAAAATTCCTTTACATTTCTGCTCTCCCTCTCTGCATCTCTTTAATGCCGATTTAAGAATGTAGATTTTATTCTTCAGATGACTTTGCTCAGCTAATTTTGCTGATTGGGATGATGATTTGAAACTAAAAAATAAACAAAACCATCGATCAATGTTTATTTTCTTAAATATTCATTTTTTTATAATCATCATGGTTTCTCTGGTGGATTTCCACAGAGGTATCCGGTTTTTTATGATATTAAATTAAATTTTTTTTCCAGTTTATTTGATTTGGTGTCATCCGTATCCATTTGTTTTTATTATTGCTTTCCATATTTTCTTACATTTTTGTTAAGGAGCTTTAATTTAGCATTAAATTATTTAAAATATTTTAGTTTCAAGTTGAAATATTTTTTGTAATAACTCTGACAAAACTAATTAACCGTATGAAAAAACAACTTATTTTATGAAAAAAATAAATAAACAAGGAATTTGAAAACAAAGACAAACTATTTATTGTTTTAAACAATTTAAAAAAAAACACATTTTTTAAGTTATTATCTTATCATAATTCCTCTAAAACGTCTATACAGGCGGGGTATTCAGTTGATTTAAAAAAAGAGAAAAACAATCAACAGCTAAATGACAAACAAATGTACAGTGGTGGGCATATGGTTAGCACACTACATATTTGCTGTTTTGATTATAATTATTAACTACAATTTTTTTCATCAATATGTGCGTTATTTTTTATTGCATTCTTTCTTAAAGCTTTCTTCTATTGGTGGTAAATTGCAATTAATAGGCAATTTGATCTGGACAATAATTTAGAATGAAAATGTACTTATATATTTTGTTAGTTTTTGCGGTAAGTTTTGAGGAATTAATAAGCTTCATCGTAATTCAAATATAAACAAAACTTGCGTGGACGTATTGTTCAGTATAAGCCAAATCACTTACAGTCCCGGATTTATTTTGCCTTGAAGCATTTAGGAAAATTAATTATTTTCTGAAAGAGTTTCCTCTGGAGCAATGAATCAAATTTTGTAACTTCGGATCTTATTATAAAAGATACGTATGGCGTCCTCCAAACATGTAGCTAACCCAAAGAACTCGTATACTTTTAAGACCATAAAGCGAAGACAATAAAGCGGTTGTGCGAATGTGATGCTGGCCGTGACGTTTTCTGGATATGGTGTTGGTCCTATACATGGTGGCGATCACTGTATTTAAAGTATATTTTGATAAGTTTAGTGATTCATTCGATACATCGATTTTATGCACGAAAAGGAGTTGTTTGAAGCAGAATAAGATCTGGACACATCAGATTGTGTGTAGTCCAGTTGAGAACTTATTATATAATGTGGAGCAACATATAACAGCATTAAGACCAAAGAATTGTGACCGATCAAAAATGCTTGGTACGTAATTTCTATGCCCAGGAGATGTACAGATGTTATTCAAAACAAAGGCTATTCTTCTAAATAATGGGATTTAAATTAATTTTTTTTTTTTGTTTTTCTTATGAAAATAACATTTTTATTTAATGCCAAATTAATGTCCATAGTTTTTTTAGGTAGTTGTAATCTGAAAATATAACCACCGAAATGCAACAAATTAATAAAACAAAAAATTGAGTGGCGTGATCTTAGGGTGGCAAGTAACACATTTGAAAAATAAAAGTTTAAAAAATATTTACTTTAATTGGCAACAGATACCAAGTGTGCTTACTTTTTGTACATCACTGTACATCACAAAATTAAACAATTTACATATGTATTAAAAACAAAATACCAGCAAATATGTACTTAGAAACAATTTATTAATAACAAAAACTAATGCTGAATACCCTACAAGTTTAGTTAGCAAAAATGAATATAATTTTTTTACGCACCATACAGTGTCACGTTCAATATGCAAGAACTTTTCAGCAAATGCTCTTCGATTTTAAGAAGGCCAAAAGCGGCAATTTTATTGACTAAATTCTTAATACAGGTCTGAGAAGAACAAAAATATTACGAATCTTACGAAATGTACATGTTTACAGATAGGAACCTCCTAGTGAACTTACGAGCGAAATTTAATTCATTGCAACAATTGACAAAACTTCTACTACAGATAAGTCGGCCAGAAAATGTCAAAACTTTCAGGTTATACCAATATGCTCAAGTAGGAAAACAAAGTTCTTGTTGAAAAATCCTTTACTTTGTTTAACATTTGTGTGAGAATCCTAAACACGATTAACACTATAAATGGTGAACAAATTTAGGCTATTCGGTCTTGGAACTACATATTGCAAGATTAATACGAAAATTACCAGACCTTCCTATTGTCAAGGTAGGGTACTAAATAAAACAGTTGTATTATCAGACTTAAATATTGTAAACACACAGCAACAAGTTTAAGTTCATTATAAATTTCAATTGTATTTTTTTATTAAATTTTTATTTACTTTTCATATTGATAACAAACTGAATATGAAATGGACAGGGGTGTTATAACGGGTGTTTTATATCAACAAAATAAAACGGCAACATCATAAATATTTACTTAAATAGGTAAAACTTTTTGGTGTTTTTTAAAGATAAAATTATAAAGCCTTCTTAGGTTTTTAAATAATTTTTCAATAAAAGTTTAAGTAAATTTTTCCCTATACATATGAATTTAATTTAAAACTTAATAATGTTTTTTTTTAATAACTAAATTTAAAAAAATAACCATAACAAACCAGCAAAAATAAAACAATTATAAAATTTATTGGAATGTCTCTTTATGGACTTAACGTTTGAAAGTGAGTTTTTAAACCAATATACGTTGTAAGTTTATTTAATGATGGAGGGGGAGTTTCCCTTTATGAATATTTTATTTGATTTTGTGTTGATTTAATGTTTAATTTATTTGTTTTGTATTGAAATTTGTTTATCAGCTACAAATATTTTAATTACTCTTTTAATGCTACTGTTTGTTAATGGTTGTTGATAGAATTTTTGATTTTTTCTGCCCCTTTTCTCCTCTCAAATAAATATGGCGTGATAGTTTTCAGTATCTATAAAATTATATGTTTTTATTATTGATTACAATTGCTGGAAAAAGGGATAATGTAAAGAAACACTCACTTGCTTTAACAAAAAAAATTTACTTGAAAATTATTCAAACTCTGTGCCAAAAGACAACAAATTCAAGAGCGATCTTTAAATATTTAGGCAATTATATTAGAAGAACGAGTTTATAGTGTTTTACAGTTTAAGTTCTAAAGTTCATTCATATCTACAAATAGCTTTTTCTTAAACTTTTATTTTCCTTAAATTTTTTTCTCCCTAATAAATTTATAAAAGTGCTATTTTTTTGCACTCTTACTTAAGTTGCCAAATCAATACTCAGATATTGTTATTTATCTTTTTACAACAAAACCTCTATATAAATTAAATATTTTTAAAACAAATGCATAAATTCACAACTAAATGGAAATAAAAAACCCAACCTTATCGTAAGTTATAAATTTATACGAATTAGTTTGCAAATCGATCTGTAGATCTTATAAGAAGTAAATTAAATTGAAGGTATCTAAATAATGAAAGAAAGAACGTAATAAATAAAATAAAGTGAGAATTAGCCATATAGAAAATAAATGAAGCTCACATTCAATTACTTAGCACTTTGCAGTGAGTTGCAAAACTTTAAACACCTACTTCCCCAAATTCAATCAAAAAATATATAAACACTTTTGTACAACTTTGAAGAAATACATATAGGTATTTACTGCTGTGTTAACTTTGCATGCTGAAAATGACACTGTATAGTACATTATATGTAGGTATGTTAGTTACAGTCTTAAAACTCGAAATCCATGACGTTATTAACGAAATAGACCCGTGATTTTAACCAAATTTTGATAAAATATTCAACAATATGCGTGATCCTGCATCTGTCTGATATCATTTTTCAATTATAATTGTCAATCCTTACTCTTTTCAATACCATAAAAATTTGAATGATTTACATACAAAATCCTTTGTAGGTATAATTTTGTTTTGAAAAATTAAGTTATTGTTGAAAAACTTCTTCAAATTTTCGTATAAACTACAATTTGCTCAAACTTAATCTAAATCTCTTCTTATGCTTTCGATTTGATGCATTTTTATTTAAATTCTTTTCAATTTTGACCCTGAAAACATATTGCACAACTTGTAAAAATCAATTTATGTTAAAGGAACACGATTTTTTGCCAAAAAGTAATTTGTTTCCAAATAATTTAACTATAATTAGCAAAGAAAAAAACATAGTTTTTTTAAACATAACTGCAAATTCATAAAAACAAATTAAAACCATAAATTATTTAAGCAACAAAAAAATTCAAACAAGTCAGTCGTAACAAGCGAAACTATTTCCATCAAATAAAGTGGAACAAAAATCAGCAGTGATAAAAAAACACACAATATCCAGTAGCTAAAAATTAAATTAAAAAAAATCATGACTTAAAAGAATAACATGTTGGATGACTGGT
This sequence comes from Bellardia bayeri, assembly GCA_950370525.1. Classification (NCBI taxonomy): domain Eukaryota; kingdom Metazoa; phylum Arthropoda; class Insecta; order Diptera; family Calliphoridae; genus Bellardia; species Bellardia bayeri. The sequence continues at coordinate 67,832,553 of OX493266.1, read as the reverse complement.
CTAAAGTCTGAGTCAGATAGGTAGGTATAATAAAAATAAACAAAATTAATGTCAGAGTTAGAGTTGATGTTAAAGTTAATGTTAAGAAAAAAGTATCTAGTAGGTACCTACATGGTATTGCAATTTGTGAAATATGTATGTAGGTAAATTCAATCAGTCGTGTTAAAATACCAAAGTTAATTTTGAAACATTAGGATTTTAAAACCTTCAAAGACGCTCTAAAATTTAGTTTTGTTAGAACTAAAAGTGTAAAACGTATATTTTTTTAAATACATACAGTGCACTCGGGAAAACGTCAACTAATTAAAACCGCGGGTGTTGACGTTTAACAAATTGTTGACGTTTACGAATGTAAAATTTTTAAATAAAAAACATATCGATAATGTGCTTTTAAACGTTTTTATTGATTATAAACTAAAATCAAACATAAACAATTTCAAAAAGGAAACAAAAAAGGCATTCAACCTGACTAGAACCATAGAAGGCAACTAGAACCAAAAGAATACATTTTAAATAAGATAATATTTTTATATCATATGCATTTACAAAAATCTATTATTTTTTTCTGCTATTTTTTTCTTTCCAACACTTGGAAGAGAGCCTTCTCTCTATTTATTTCATAAAATTTTAGAGTAGGTAATGTAAAAAAGGGTTGACGTTTTGGGATGTTGACGTAAACGAGCGTTGACGTTTTCCCGAGTGTACTGTAATACGAAAAAAAAACCGTCATCCAGCAAGTGGTTTTCTTTTATATCAAATTCGTTCCTTCTCCTTATTACTTTGTTGTTGAGTAGTTCAAATTGTATTTCCCCCCTTATTAAACAAAACAAAGAAAAACTAAATATGTATCTATTCAATTGTAAAGATTTCTTCATGTTAACTTCTCACTTATTTAGCTTTAGCTTTATTGTTGTTCTTAGTTTTACTTCATAGATACGTATGTTTACAAAAAAAAAATGCTAAAAAACACAATTTGCAATTTGCGTGTATCTTAAAATATACAAAAACAATAATAGTAACAATAACAAGATGTATGTTATATTTTATAATAACAACAAAACCAAGGAAAGCATACAATTTAAGTTGCAATTGGTAGCATTATTAATAACAACAACATTGTAATAACAAGTATTTAACTACAACAATAGCAACAAAAACTACACAAAACAAAACAAGTGGTTGGCATTGAGTTACGGGAAAAAATCACACTCGCATACTCACATGAACACACAAATAGAGAGAGACGCAAAAATAGCAGCAACAACAACGGTGTCAGCAATCAAAATAAACTAAAGAAAACAATAACAGAGTTGTTGTATTTATTGTGAAGGTACACTGCAAGGGGAAGGAGTTTTATTATTAATCATTAAGCTCATTACAAAACAAAAGTCTGTCAAGATCATTCACCATTTTTGGAAAAATTATACAATTTCAATATTATTTAACAACAAAACAATATAATTTATTAATATAGAAAGCTCAAGATTGTTTTGGTAATTTCCTTAAAAAATGTTTATACCTACCGAAAAATGGTTAAAAAGTAATTTCATAACAAAATGAATAACCTGTCTATATCTTAATAATTTTTAATGCCAGCTGTTTGAATAAAATAAGCAAGCATTCTAAAATTAGGAATTTAAAAGTTATGTGGCTTATCAGTGGAAGCTTAAGAAATTGTTGGCTTAATTAAACGTCATCAAACAATTGCAATCAATTTATTTTGTTAATATAACCACAGTCTGATATTGTGTTTAAAAATATCAACTTAATTACATTATTTTTATTTTTGTTTAAGTTTATTCATATTATGTATTTTGTTTTTATTGGGAAATAGAGATTCTTAGCTAGAATTGCACAAAACTTGTAGAATAGAAAGTACGTACATACATATGTATTTCGATCAAAATCATGTATAGGGTTGGTTTTACTACAAGAACTTTGTTTATCGAAACAAAATAAAGCAACGATTTTGACAAATTACAACCCGCATACAGAAGTCGATTCTTCTATCAAAATATCTGGTCTATTTTGTTAATTACATCACGAATTTTAAGTTTTAAGTATGTAATCGATCGATATGCTCTGTTGGACTTTATCTTAAACATAGCCCTACAGAAATAATGCAGTGATATTAAATGGAAAGTTTGGGCGGCCAATTTGAATTTCGTAAAATTATGCGATTGAGAAATTTGGTTTGCAATAAATTCATGTTTCAGAAGACCAATTTAGCTTTGCCTGAATTCGCCATATGGCCTTTGTTGATAGCACCAATTGTTAAAAACATCAAATTCGAATCTTCTTCAACACTACGTTCCACGGCTGTCATATATTCCCTCAAACTTCCCAGATGAACTCACGTTGATATCGTCACATTATGTAACGAGCCATTCGACTCAAATTCATCTACCAGATCGAAAATATAAACTGTCTCACTTTTGTCTCAATAAATTCTGTAGTTTCTTTGGTTTGAGTTCATTTATTAGTCCTTTTGTATTTCCTGTTCTAGACGTTATTTCAATCATTAGTTTCTTATTGAATTGTATGAATAACTTGAAAGCATGTAAGGTATCATTGGAATTGTTATACATATAAGTTCAATTGTAATTCCTGAAATAGTTGTAAAGAAGTTTGTGTACAAATATTTTCCAACAGACAAATTCTTATACTAACATAAAATTTAAATACATACATACATATTTACTTAAAAGTATCCTTAACGAAATTCTTATTTCCATACAGAACAAAATAAATATTTATGTTACAAATATTTATTTACACAATTGTTTCAAGAGCACTTAAACTGCTTCTTATTCACAAGATTTGATTTACCAAGAACCCTTGGACAACGCACATACACAGTCACACTGTCAGTTGTACATGTATGGCATTTTATCTTGCAACCACAATTAAGGGTTTTTCTAGTAGAAGTTGAAAACACAACAAAGGCTCTCGTGACTCTTTGTTACGATATTTTCAGAAAATAACAACTTAGAGTGCAATATTCGGCTGTGCGGAATCTTAATTACCCTCCACCTAAATATTCTGAGAAATACAGAAACTATACTGGTTATAGGACTAGAATATCCTTTTTAATGCGTTTTTTAATGCTAATGGCTTAACATTTTATATATTGGTTGAAAGACAGTTTTACGAACAACATAATACATTTCAAATGTTTAGAAATTTTATCTAATTTTGACCAGAATTTTATATACATATGTATATGAAGATATCCCACGTTAAATTTTAATATAATAATTGCGCATTGAAGATACATATTAGTATTAAAGTGAATATCGGAAGTGGAGCTTATATGGGGGATATGGTCAAATATGGACCGATATTTTCAAAATCCAGCAGCTTGATTTAGGTATATGTATATGTAAAATTTTGGATCGGTATCATTATTTATATGAGATTTATGAGTGTTGAAGTGATTTTCGGAAGAGCGCTTCATATGGTGAATATGGTCAAATATGGACCGAAATTTACAAGTTTCTGGAGTATGATTTTTGTGTATATGTAAATGATCTGGGTAAAGTTTTAAGTCGATACCGATATTTATAAGATATATATATAAAGATAAATGAGTTTTCTTGGATGTGGTCCGTATGGACCAACCATAAATCATAAAATTTCGTACAACGATTTATATATCTACAAGAATTATTTGCGTCGAATTTTAACCTGGGGGGTTACTCCGTATTTCGATACGAAAAGAAAATCATTCGAATTTGTATACTTTTTATATTGTATTTCGAAAGCTTTTGCTTTCGAATCGAAATACGGAGTAACCCCCCTGGTAACTTTATTTGTCTCAGATTTATACGTATTGAGGTGAATTTTAGATGTGGACGTTATATGGGAACTACGATCACAAAAGGACCGAACAAAACAAAATATCGATTTACTATTTCGTTTTACATGACACTTATTTTTGCTGAATTTTGTATTAATATTATGATATTATAGGCATTTATTTATCATTAAGCCATATTTCAGGAAGATAACCTCCATACAGGCTATGAGAAAACATGAACCGATCCTACTATTTTACTCACAGCTTTTTATCATAAAAATAACGTGTACAAAATTTCAGGGCAATATCTGCAATACCTTAAAAAAAAAATTGCAATAAGAATGTTTAAAAATATTAAATTTTTATTCAGATTATCTCACATTTCGGTCCATAACTCTGGTTCTACTAAACCGATTTTGCTGATTTTCAATACCAAACTGCTTAGGAGAATTATAAATGATTTCTTGTAAACTCTGTTGATTTTGGTTGTATCTTTTGGGCATGAGAGTGTTTTACACAGACAGACATAGCTCAATCGACTAAGAATTGCATACGGATCAAGAATATATATAATTTGTTGGGTTTTAGGTGAATATTTCTTAGTGTTACACACGGAATAACAAACTTATATATGCCCTCATTCACCACTTAAGGTGGTATAAAAAGAAAAAACAGACATGTATATTTCATTGTTGTAGATATTTTTTACATTGTTAATTAACAGCTGGATTTTTCGTTTCGTTTATATTTTTTTTTTAATTTTTAGATACAAGATCAAGTGAACGAACGAGTTGGTGTTCAGAATTAATGTCAAGACGAAAAAGAGAGGGAGAAAAACTTGCCTGACTGTGAATCATTTGTCTTTTGTATTTAATGCAATTTTTCTTTACTTGCAAAAACTATAATTTCAAGGGTCTTAACTTGATTGTTTTTGAAATTAATTTGTTTTTTCTTTGTATATTTAACATTGACCCTTAAGAAGGTGGGAAAATATGTATAATAAGTTTTTAAATTTTCTTCAATGTCATTAAAAAATTTAAATTATACAAAAACTTAAAGATTTCTTTTTTAACTAAACAACAAAATGTATGTAAAAAAAGATAAAATTAAAATTCTTAAGAATTTATTTACTACAAAATTTAAATAAAAGATCAGTGTTTAAAGTACATGAGCAACCAATAACTAGCTTCCCTTGTTAATAATTAAGTAGAAAATATGAAACACCACGAAAAATTAGATAAGAAAATTGTTTTTACAAGTATTTAAATGTTGTACACACTCGCTTCTGAAGTAATTGTAGTACGTACAGGTTTGGTGTATGTACTTGTTTAAATTACACAGATAATTTTTTTTAATAAACAGAAAAATGTTTATGGAAACAAAACAATTTATCTTAATTTAATGTTTTTTGTTGTTTAATTTAGAGAAAAATGTTCTAACGGTTGTAGAAAATAATAATTTTTATCTGTTTTTGTATCAAGCAGCCATAAGTTGTAGTAGGAATATTTCTTTTTTAGAAGCAACTGAATAAAAAACTGAGATATAAGAGGAATGTTTTTTTTTTACCTTAGAAGATTCCTAAAGTCACAAGTCTATGAACTTTAGTTTGCACCCATGAAAATTAAATGCGACATTGAAATATTTGTGGTCTTGTTTTCAGTAGTTTTTTTTTTTTAATAAACAGCACTTATCTGGGGTTAATGGAATTCTTTGATGATACAGAATTCACTTGGAAGATTTGTGAACATTCCTACTTTTTCGTAATTTCCCAGATATCTCAAGTGTTGAAATCAAAACTATTTTTTAAAAACATAAATCAAAAAAAGGCCAAAATCTTATGTTTTTATTTGCATACTCTATTGATTCTATAATTTCCTGCAGAGAAACTGTGTTGCCAATATTCTGCACCATAATTTTGCCCTGAATAGTTAATCATTAAAGTGAGGTCTTACATTTAACCACAATCTATTAATATTTCATAACTACCGAAATATCAATGAATTGACAAGATCGTTAAACAATCGGTTTTTGTGCAACACATCAATTATATTTGATTCCGATATTATGAAATCATTATGTGACTTATCATATAAAACATCAAAGAAACATCTCAACAGATGTCTGATAATGGCTCAAAAAAGTTTGTGGCGAATCAGTATTTATTTGAGAAGTTTCTAATTAATTCTAAATTATGTACTGAAATAAAATTACGAAAAACATTTCTGATTTATTAATGGATATTTATACAATACAATTATAAACTACTGAAATGCACTTAATTCAATTTTTCTCTAACAATCAATCAGTATAAAAGTTGTAGTCTAAGATCTTAAATGCATATTTATAAAAATGATCTTCCACTCACCTTTTGCAGCACTCATTAAATCCTTAACCTCCTTAATAATTCTCTTAATCTGATGACTAGTGTGATCCAATTCCTTTTCATGACGATTTAAATTATCCCGAAACTCTGGACTATCAACAATACACTCCTCAAATTCGAGCGGCTCCAAACCGCGACGGGCATCTTTGACGCCGCCGCCCATCTTTTTGCCAAGGCCGCCGCCTCTGCCGCTGTTATTGTTATTATTACCAGTCGAACGGCCGACCAAGCGATGTGACTTCGATTTACTTTTCAGGCCTTTCTTTAAATTTTGACCCGGGTTGTTGTTATTATTGTTGATGTTGTTGTTGTTATTGGCGGGTGAAGAAGCTGATTTGGAAAGCTTATGGCCGGCCGTAGTAGTTAAAGAGTTTTTATTATTTAGATAATTTAGGTTGTTGTTATTATTGTTATTATTATTGGCGGACTTTTGATTATTCTTCATAATTTTTGTAGATGGACGTAGAAGAATTTTGTTGACGAGTTATGATCGATCAGTTATGACAAGAAGACAATAAAAGAGAAAGAAAGGAAAAGATATAAAAATGGCAAGTGGGGTTTGATTATCTTCTTTTTTTTTTTTTTTTTTGTAAATTTGTTGCTGTGTTATTTTTCTGTGAGTGTAAACCGAAAAAAACTTGTGTAAATTAAACGTAAAACAAACAAAAGATATAATAAATTAAAAGAAAAATTAGAAAAACTTTAAACTTTGCTTTAAATCGTTACGAAATTTAACTCATTTTGTATTAAATTATTGATTGTTCCAAGTATTTCTTGTTATTTTGTTTGCACAATTTTATTTGGATTGTTTTGTTGTGGATTTTTTTTTTTGTAAATTTTTGTTGTTGCAAATATTTTGTGGCGATTTTCTTGTTCTTATTTGTGGTATTTTTGTTTTTATTAGTCTTTTTCTTTTGTTTTGTTGCTGTCGTAGTGGCTATTGTTGCTGCTGGTTTTGATTTGTAATTCCATTGCACTTTAAAATACAAAATAAATGGTATTTGAAACTTCTTTTATATTTTTTTGGTGTATTAGTTGTAGTTTCCCTTTATTACTGCTATGGTAGTTGTTGTTTTTGCCTTTTCTAGTTGCACCTTTTTTTTTTGTTTTCTCTTCTTTAATGTTTTTTTGTTTTATTTACTTCACTTTATTTCTATTTTCGTTTTGTTATTTACTGTTTTTGCTGTTTTTTATTGTGTTGTTGTACACTTGTGTATTACTTTGGCACTCACATTCTATCTCTCTCTCTCTTTTGCAAGTTGTTATTGAAGATCAAATATGACATTTGCGCACTCGCACTTAAAACAACACTCAGCACAGCACAACTTGTAACTTGTTTTTTTTTTGTGTGTTTCTTCAATAATGAGATTTTAGGAAATTTTTTACACAAAAATTTCTTTTTATTCTCACTTTTCTGTATGAAATTCTTATAATACTTTATTGCAATTATTCTTGTTGGGCAAATTTCTTTAATTTTAGTTAAAAAAAATTAAATACAACCTAAAAAAAACACAAAAAATGAAAATTAAAAAACTGGATAAAAAAATATAATTTTAAAAATTAAAAAACACTTTTTAAGGAAAATTAAAAAAATTATCACTTGTTTGCAGCTTAAATTAGAAAAAATCTTTCGTAATAAGTTAAATTTAAACATTTTATTTCGTATATTTTTTTATTTTAGGCATTTTTTCCATGGAGATCCGCAAAAAAACCTTCGCTTTTTATTTTTTTGTTATAATTCGTCAATGTAATGGAATGTTATTTTTGTGTGCAGTTTTATGTTGTTGTTATATTCTCTTTTATTTTTTGTGCTTGTAATATTTCAAGTTTCCGTTTCGTACGCTTGATCGTGTTTCACTTTATGTTCGCGTTTTAAAACTGTTTCGTTTAGTTTTCAATTGTTGCTTGGTTGGTTGGGAATTTGGTTTGAGTGGCCAGAGATGGTAAATTTAAATAAACCTATTAAATACTTGTCATAGTAATTTGAAATTATTTTTTATTGACAATAAACATACGAGGCTGTATTAAACAAAATTTCGGATTAACTAATTTATAATTTATTTCACAAAAAAAATTTATTGTTAGGCGGAGGTTGTTAAAAATTGCCTAGAGCCAAATTTATTTATTAATCGTTATAGGTAGGTATATCTGTATTTCTTGCTATTGCTGATCATGTTTGTACAATCTCGTTTACTAATATTTTTTTTCAATGTTTTAAAGAAATTGCATTCAAACTCAATACTTAATCGGGTTAATAATACGATAATTTTAAGCATAATATAGTATCAACTTACGATCATATCGACCTTTCCTTCCCTGGTCGAAATTTTTGCCATTGAAAAAAAACATAATTTTTGTTGTTTTGTATTTTCCCCGTCTTCTTTGTATTTTATGTTCGCTTGCAACTCGAGAGTTGCGAGTTGGTTGGCTGTTGTATCGATCATAAATGTTTTGGGTTTAGAGTTACCAGTGTAAATTTCAGTTGGGGTTATAAAGTGGGATTATTTGAAGAGAAACCCATATATAAGTTTATTATTCCGTTTGTAATTTTTACAATATACTACATACATACAAATGTTTATATGAATATGTATGACTCTATATATGTATATTTTGGATTCCTATGAATAGCGAAGACAATTGACAGCTGTCAGTGTTTTGCATCAAATAGGTTTGTATGTGAGAAAGCCATCCTCATGAGAAATTTTCTACAAAAAATAACATCCTCACATGTATTCAACAGATTAATTTGCTAACATAACTATTTAATCCCTCGGTATTGAGGTTAAGGTCGAGGAACTGTGATGCTCCTGCAGGGTTAGTTAATAAATCCACTGGATATACCTATAGTATCACGAGGACACCAGATGGCCATGAAATTTAGACATGATTCGGACGATTATGATTTGGAGTTATTGACTTCGCTAAAAACGATTAGAGAAATCAGAAAAAGTCTTAGAGAAATGGAAAAATAAGAAAAACATAGAATAATTTTTGTTTCCGCGAATCTGAAACATAATTCAAAATAGAGATAGTTTTCTATGTGTTTAAAAAAATCGTTCTAAGTAGAAAATCTACTTGTAAATTGCTTAGAACTCATATAAACAAGTTTTTATAATGTACCTACATATGTATGTATTTCAGAAATCTATTAAAAGTCTTTTAATATTGAGAGTCTAGAATCTGAAATTTAACGCAAAAAAAGGAATATTTAGGTATGAGATACCTATATAAATATATGGGATTAAATATTTTGAAAAAATATCTTTCCAAGTGAATCAAACTCGTTTAAAGATTTTTATATTCAGGAAGAATATCTATTTCAAATAACAATAAACACATTTTTATATTGGCTATAAAGAATATGCTAAACAGCTTTCAAAATAGGTATAAAAAAAATGTCTGAATATTTTCAGATTCTTTCCATTCATATCGATAAAACTAACCAAAATACATTCGAAAAATACACAATAAATAGTAGGTACCTACCTAAGTTTTCAATTAATCCACAGCGTAAAACTGATTCATTAAAAAACACTAATATGTATTTAAAAATAACGATCGTTTTCTCTTTTCTTTACTTGTTATTTATTATTGTTACTGTTTTTTCAATTGATTTCATATTTTGTTGCTATTTTCAAACTGCGATGATTCACAACGATTGTAGAAAATTATCAAATATATAATTCGTAGGTATAATGAAAGAAAATAAAAAACAACACACACAATACAACAAAGCAGCGGGAAACAATAACGATATAGGGAAGAATAGAAGATAAACAGTCTATTTATTAGTAATAAAAAATAAACTATCAAACCGCACTTTGTACGACGATCAAATACAAGATTCTTTTTTTTTACATAAAAACACTACAACAACTTGAAAGAAAGATAAAAACTCTCACTATTTTATTAAATATTCGCAAAGAAACAAGTAAACATGGAGAGCAAAAAAACTAGTTAAAAAGAGTAAAATTCGAGCAACCTCAAGCAGGGTTGTCATATTTTTTCTTCACCTACGTCGCCAAAAAAATCGCCAAAAAATAAAAAAAATTGCAAAAAATTTCGTAAGTCAAATTTTTAAAATTTACATTTTATTTTCCATTTATAAAGATTATAAATAAAATTTCTTTTACTTTTTGTCAGTTTACGAGTATTAACATATAATAATTATAAAATTGAGATCAATATACAAAGATATGATATCTATGTATGTATGTACATACATACATATGTACTTTTAATTACACACATAGGTATATTTATAAGATCGTAAAGCTTTTTTTCATACATCATTTTCATCATTGTAATTATATTAGCATTAAATCTTTTTGAAATAGGTACTTTGTTTAGGTAAAATGAGTTGCAACAAATTTGATTAACATTCAAATCCAAGAGTTCATATTGAATTTTATTGCGCAAACGAGTTTTACTACAACTCATAATTGAAAACACCGTTACCACGCTAGCGTTACTAGTCGAATATCAATTACACATATTAAGAACGACCAAAGCAGTCTCTTTAAAATGAAATGTTCCCGCTGCATCGCTGTAGTTGTATACTTTAGGCCAGAAGTCTAGTAAACTTGTTGGCATTTCTACTTTAAAATAATCTCTTCAAAATCATAAATTATTCATACTCGCCTAAAGACACTTTTCTATCTTGAAAATGTTTTAAAGAATTTTGTATTAATGAAAATTTATCCTGTGTTAATTTTAAAGAGTCTCATATTTTCCGGCATTCGATTCAACATTTTTTTTAAGTCTCTTCAGATACCTATATTAAACAATTTTGTTTTAAAATGTTTACTTGTTTCATTTCCAAATTTTTTTTAAATCAGTTTCAAACTCAGCTCCACAATCAATTGCATCTAATGAAAGAAAAGAATCGGCTAAATCGACAGATCAACAGTCAATGTTACTTGTATTTTTTTGTTGACTTTAAATGTGGTATTCACCACAAAGTGGCGACACAATTTAAACAATGTTAATAGGATGCCAGCCAGATATATATATATATATATATATATATCGTTAAATTCTATATTGTTAAGAAAAATGACCCAAAAAAATCGCCATCTCATTTAAAAACCGCAAAGAAATTGCCATGTCACCAAATAAAAATTGATGTCGCCATAAGCACTAAAAAATCACCATGTCTGACAGCCCTGACCACAAGACCATTCTAGAAAAGGGAGAGGAAGACAATTGATATTTGAAAACGATAAGAGCATAAATTTTAAATAGATCATCAGTAAACAGAGCAAACAAAAAGACAAAGATGAGTTTTCATTATGATTAAAAACATATTCAAGTTTTTAGTGTTTATTTTAATCACAGGCTAATACCTATTATTTTTTGTTTTGCTATAGTTTGCTGTAGTATTTATTTTCTTTTTGGTACTACACCAATATTTGACGTGAACACACAATAATAACAACAAACGATAAGGATGCCAACTAAATATGTTTATTATGAGAGCTGGTGTTTGTATGTATGTGTGTGAAATGTACACGAATCGTGACATTTCGGTAATTCTGTGATAAGCAAAAAATCGTGTATGATGAGATTTTTCTACACAATGAAAAATGGGTGTTGGAAAAAATCATACATTCGTTTACACACTCTCTCTCTCTCTTGCAATTAAACGAAGAAAAGAGAAATCGGAACTTCAATTAAAAACTGGATTTTTGTCTTAAGTAAATAAAAAATCAAATGTAAATAACAAAAGAACAGGGTTGGGAAGTAACAAGTTAAACTTTTGTACCAAGGATACCGACTAAAAAAGGACTTCAGCCTCTTAATGAAAGAATTTATTATAATGCAGGCATCACAGAACTTTTCTGAAATCATTTAATGAAAACTTTAGTTTTATTGGAATTATTAGAACATTGCTAAATTATATAATTTCATGCAGTCGGCCATTTGAAGTAATAATAGTCATTTTGATCTTTAGATACGTTCGCCACTTGCACCTTTACAGTGGTGGGATTTCGCACTATTTAATAGTGGATAGAATTATATGTTAGGTTGTTCTTATTGTAACAATTCTACTGTTGTCAAAAGTTAATAAAGCGGCCGTTAATTTGGACCAGTTGGACTTGGAACGTTCCGGAGCAAGGATTTAATTGACGTTGAAAGGTACCCGACGTTTATGTTTAAAAGCATCGGTGAAATATTTATTTAAAATTTTTAGATCAGTTATGCAAAAGAACGGTGTAGTTGTTGTAATTATAATAAAACTTTTTTTTGTACGAACTTTCAAGATAGGAGCCTTTAACATTTATTTTTAATGCAAGCTTTCATTTCCTTTTCAGTAGAGCTTCGGGTTTCAGTGCACCATCACTTGTCTGCTAAAACAGCAGTTTGTAAAAGTAGATCTTTAAATAGAATACATCAGTGAAATCGTTCAGAGGAAGTCTCAGTATCTTTATATGTTTGCTAAACACAGAAATGGTTCTCTCACAATATAACGTATATCATATAACGAATATCATTGCCACAGTTTTCGCGGCTAATCATCAGAACAATCAATATTACTGGCACAACACAATATCAATCACAATGCTCTTTCAAGCACTAAGATTCAGTAGACCCTATTTCGTCTGAAGCATTAAACACATTCGAGAGAGCAGGCTACCGACTGCAATATGTCAAAAATAAAATGCACACGTTTTTATGAGAGTGACTATATTGACGATAGCAGGCAACACGTCTGCAGGTTGTTGTACATGTTGATTTTATCGTCGCTGTCAAATTAAACAAATTTCTTTTTGTTGGCGGCAAAACAAAAACAGTGTTGAAATGAAATAAAAGCCTTAAGTGGCACCACTGAAATAAAAATGGATTACACTGCAACAGCTGTTTATATTTTTATTATTTTTTTGATTAAAGTTTGTGTTTTATTGTTCAAGATTTATTATTTTTAATGTTCTTATTTACTTTTTTGTTGTATTTTAGTTATAGCTTCTATTAAATCGACACAATTGTCTTCAGCCATTACTATGTTATTTAAAAAATTCGAAGAACAAATTTATTTTTTATTAAAACGTCATATTTCGAGATCAGCTGTTGACATGTAGCTGTCGTTTTCAAAATAATTAAGTAGATACAGGGCGACATAAGTACCCAGCGGCATTTGCACTCGTGTTGCCTGCTGTCTCGAATGTGTTTAATGCTTGAAATCCAGAAGCTTGTATGTATTAGGAAAACAAACTTCTGTTTGTGAAAAATTGCTGAAATCGTTGAGGACTGAATTCAGTTTCATTGGCACAGTTTACGCGACTAATAATTTATATCCCCATGAAAATAGCCGACTAGTAGCCATATTATTATAGAGAGAGCTAATATAGCTTTAGTAAGAACATAAATTCTGCAAGAATTATTCCTAAAGTCTCGTAATGATGCTTCACAGTGAGACTTATGTAGCAATAGTAATAGCTTTTAGTGTATGTATTAGTATTCTTATCTGAGTTATCAATCGATCAGTTGTAAATATTGATACTTGGTGTTCACTGTACCGATATCACTGCTACTGCTTCCGTGGCAAATCTATTGGAACTGAAAACTTCTATTGCTTTAGCTAATTAAATTCATATCAGATCTCAAAAATTATTAAAATGCTCCTAGAGAAATTTTTCAGGGGAAGATTCCATTTTAATATGAGCGTATGTACCTCAAAAGAATGTACGAGTATGTACACAGGTATATTAAATTTTTTGGAAAAATTAAGAAATTAAGGTTTAGATTGTAATTGTACATTATGTTTGTTGTTTTTGAACAATACAAAAATCAGCAAATCGAAATTTTTGATTTCAATGTGTCACATTTAAGAGTTATTGCGCCGCAATGATAAAGAAATGTTGAATTTTTAACAGATATACTTACATAGAGCTTAATTTTTAATTTCGTTGTTTGTTACAAACAGTGTCGTAACAGTAAGAGGAGCTCTGCAAATTGTTTGCAAAAAATGTCTTATTAGATGAACTTCTAAAATACTTATCAGAACTATTCTTCGGTAATTGTCGCACTTATGCCAACATCTTCTAATTATGTTGCTTTTTGGGTAAAAGTTTAAGGATATAGCTAGAACTGTATCGCGAAAAATGTGGTGTGGATTATTGGCCAGTGGCATCATTGGACCGTAATTTTTCAAAGTCGACGAAGACAGAATGGAAGAGGTGAACTTGCCTGGTATGTGGTTTCAACAAGACGGTGCCATATTTCACATGTCACACAGCACGCAAAACAATTGCCCAATTGAGGAGCGAGTTCGGTGAACAGTTTACTTCACGCTTGGGGCTGGTCAATTGGCTGCCTAGAACGTGCGATTTAACGTCTTTAGACTATTTTTTGTGGGGCTATGTTAAGGCTCATATCCATAAGGACCAGCTCGCACTGGATGCTAAAATTGAAGAATTTTTTCCTGAAATACCGGCCGATGTGATAGAGAGAGTATGCTAAAATTGGAACATTTAAGGCGTAGCCACGGTCAACATTCACATTAAATCATCTTTAAATAATCAACTCAAATAAAGAATTCATGTCTATATTGTACCTATGTGTTTTTTTATTTTAATCAAAAAGGTCTCTGCTGATTTAAATGCTGCAGGTAATTCTAATTTATAATTTATTCATTGTTGTATCACTAAAAACTTGTGTCCTTTTTTGTATTAAAAAAATTTACTTTTTCTTCTCCATAGTAGGTAGGTAGCACCAAATTTTAAATTGTACCAGAAAAAGTACATCCATCAATTTTTTAGCAACTTTTTATCCCTGTTACAGAGTTGTTGTAGAGTGTAAAGAGAATTTTCAAGTCAACTTGAATTGTAGACTGTCATGTTTGTTTTGTTGTTGCTTAAACTCAAGATGGTTGGTTCTTTTTATTTTTTTTTTTTACAAATTCTAAAGGAATTCTTCTGTTTTATTTTTCCTTAACAACGGCTGGTGATAATTTTTGCAATTTTTCCAAAAAAGGGTTTTTTGTTAGTGTTATACCTAATAGGTATGTACATATAATTAGAGTTTAAATAATAAACAAATTTTATATAGGTACCTAAGGAATGTACATACATATGTGTATACATATGTTTGTGTGTATGCATAGAAACTGTTTGTGTATATTCACTTGTATCTAAACAAAAAATTTGCAAAGTAAAAAATTTTTCCATCATATCACCACTTTTGATTACATTTCTGTTTTTTTTTTTCCTTTTCATTAAATAAACAACTAAATAATATTTTATTTATTTATTTAATAGGTATTCGAATGTGTTTTTATTATTATTATTGCAGTTTGGCGAATATGTTTGCGTTTTATGTGTATGTAGGTAGGTATTAGATGGAGATAGATAAACAGTTTCACTTTATATTAGTGATGCTTTCATACATATAAACAAATAACCATACTATAAAATTTACCGCAAATATTTGTTTTATAAAGACAGATAAATTTGATATTTCAACTAATTATTTATTCATTATTATTAGAAAAACCTTTTTCTCTTTTTTACTCTTCTTTTCACACAAATTTACTCACTTTTTCACATTTATTTAGTTTAATTTTGTAAATATTTTGATGTTGTTTCTTTTCTACATTTCCCGGTAATTGTTGCTGTGGTTTTTTATTTTTTGTCGTTGTTTAGTTGTTATATTTGTTGAATGTCACCACAGGCAACGTCGCGTACTTCGTTTTACTAGTGTACGATAGATACATGTATATGTACAAACAATAAATATTTGTAATCAGTTGGAAAATATTGTTTGTAGTATTAGTTAGATTTATTTGTTATGTGAAAAAAGCGAACAAACGTAGTGTATTTAACAAAATCGCCCTATACTTCACGAGTAATTTTAGTTGTAATATTTTCTATAAACAAAACTTCCGTTATTTCGTTTAATACCGCCCGAATGCTCATTGAAAACTGAAATATTTTGTATGTGTACTTCACATGCATGGCGCAACAACAAATAGAGATAAAAAATTGCTTTTTATTTAATTGTGTGTGTGTGTATGTTTTTTGGTTTTTGCTTTTGCATATTAAAATTTTATTCGGAGTTGAAACAGTGATGGAATACTATTTTCAGTACTTTTTTACAACAAAAACACCACAGTACCCCTACATCATATTTAGTACTCTTTGTTTGTTCCCTGTTTAGAAATCCAGCGTAACTTTTTATAATCATTGACAATATTGGCTTCAAAATAATGCACAAATTCGTTATTTATTCATGTTGTTGTTGTTAGTGTGTGTTTGATTATTTGTTTGCAACCATTTCCAACGTATTTTTACTCTGTACATATATATAACGTGTGGTTAAATTTCAAGGGCCGATGTTGATTTTGAATAAAACACAAACTATTTAGGAAATTATTGTAATTTTATTTTATTATGATATATTATTATTACTCAATTATGTATGGAACAAAATATCGGCCAAATGGGCGCCGCGACCACGGCGGCACACCTCCATGCGATGGTCCAAATTTTCGATGACCCTGAGGCATAGGTTCTATGCCGTTAATGTGCCGAATTATCTCATCCTTTAGCTCTTGAATTGTTGCTGGCTTATCGACGTACACCTTTTCTTTCAAATAACCCCAAAGAAAAAAGTCCAACGGTGTCAAATCACATGATCTTGGCGGCCAATTGACATCGCCATTACGTGAGATAACACGGCCATTGAATTTGTTGCGCAAAAGAGCCACTGTTAGCTGTGTGGCAAGTGGCACCGTCCTGCTGAAACCACATATCGTCCACATCCATATCTTCCAATTCGGACCATAAAAACTTCGTTATCATCTCACGATAGCGAACACCATTCACAGTAACTGCCTGACCGGCCTCATTTTGGAAAAAATACGGCCCGATGATGCCGCCAGCCCATAAACCGCACCAACAGTCACTCTTTGTAGGTGCATTGGTTTTTCGACAATCACTCTTGGATTCTCATTCGCCCAAATGCGGCAATTCTGTTTATTAACGAATCCACTGAGGTGAAAATGATGATTTTCTTCGAAAATTGATCATCCACTGTTGCCATTTTTTGCCACCATTCTGCCCATTCACGATGTTTGGAATGGTCAAGAAGCTTTAGTTCTTGAGCCAATTGCACCTTGTAAGCGTGTAAATGCAAGTCTTTATGCATAATGTTCACCAACGACGAGCGTGAGAGGTGCAATTGTTGGGCACGACGACGACTTGAGGTGGACGGCTCTTCAGCCGCACTATCGCGAACAGCAGCAATATTTTCTGCAGTACGAGCTGTACGAGCATGCACTGGTGTTCTCACATCTTCTACCGACCCGGTTTGCTCGAATTTTTCCACGATTTTTGCGATTGTACGCACATTTGGACGATCAAATTGACCAAAAAAATCACGAAGTGCACGATATGCATTTTGATTTGAACGCCCATTTTCATAATAAGTCTGGATAACTTTAACACGTTGTTGGATTGTGTATCTCTCCATGGTTCAAATTGAGTAAGTCTGAAATAGAGAAATGTGAAATAAAATTCGGAAAAAAGCTTGGCGTTTAGGTGTGGTTCACATTCAACATCGGCCCTTACAATTTAACCACCCTTTACTTTACACATTACTAGTCAATAAATATCCCAGCGGTAAAAATACCCATTACTTAATCGCTGATGTCAGTAGTAGCAATCAGTACTGATGCTGTCGCTTATATTTCTGCTTACATTTATTTACACACGAGTGTCATAGGCTGCTTAATTGTGCGCTCTCGCTTAAAATGTAAGCAGCGATGTCATTAAGTGTGATTTCAATTTCACTTACGTTATTATAAGTGGTGTTCTAAGCGAGCTTGATGGCACGCCAAATAAATTCAGACAAATTAAATATAATTCATAAATTTTTTTAACATAAACCCTCTATCTAACACTCCGCTTATATTGTAATCGAAGTTATAATTAGTAGAAGTTATAATAAGTACTTAAATCGCTCGCTTAGAATGTTATACTGATGTCATCGATTATAATCTAGGTACTTACTTAGTTCCATTTACCGCTGGGATATTTTGCACACCACTAAGAAATAAAGCCCTTGTTTTTGTTGTAGAATTTAAATAATAGAGATAGTCATTTTTTAAAACTTCTGCTTCCTTCTAATGGGTAAGTATCTAAATAAATGTTAAATTTTGTGTACTTTTTTTATTAATTCATATATTTAATTTTAGAAAGAAGAAAGTCATTATTGCCAGTTTTCGAAACGATTGGAGAGAAAAGTTTCCATGGTTAATTAAAGACAAGGAAAACAATAATAATGACAAAAAGTGCGTCATTTGTAATGTTGGTGTAGTTGGTGGATTGAGCCACATACAACGGCATGCCAGCCGCGAATGTCAATAAATAAATTACAAATGGCAAAGAACATCCGGAAAATTTTTAAAAAGGGCACATTGCACAAGTACGGAATCAGCGAATAAATTGGAAATAATTAATGATTTGTTTGTTTGTGGCAGAACACAACAACTCTTCTTGCCATTTTCGATGCTTGACCACCTCAAAAACATTATTAAAAACAGAATTTCTGATTCGCAAATAACTAAAAAAAATTTAATTAATCGACATAAAGAAGGCCCAAAGTATGCAGGCATGCCTCATATGTTTTATATGTAACCCACAACAAATAAAAATGTTTGAAACATATATTTCTACATAAAAATTAATTAATTTTTTTAATTTGTTGTTTATAATATTTTTTTATTAAACTAATTAATTTTATTTTAGAATTATTTTTAAAAATGAATTTTAATTTTATTTTTGAATAAAAATATATATGTTATGTTTCCTAAAAAGTACAAAAATTTTGAAAAAAGTACTCGTTTTGTTGACGGTCAGTCAATTTATCATTTTTACATCACTGGTTTGAAACGTAGCAGCACACACACACAGAAATTTGTCAGAGGTGTGTAGTGTGGAAAAAAGAGAATTAAAAAACATGGAGAGGAGAGAGAAAAGAGAGTGCTGGAAAATTCCACGCGGGTACCAAGTATTTGAGCAAAAAATACATCATAGAGGGCAGCACCTGTTTAAAATGAATGACAAACGAAATTCTTAAATTCCCATATTCTTTTTTTTTACAAAGTTCGCATAAACACAACGGACCCGGTTTTCTTCTGAAACAAAAAACACACCAGGGTGTCAGAGGAGGAAAGGCAAGCAAAAAAGAAGAATGAAGACGACGGAAGAAAAAATAGAGGGGTGAGAAGAAAGAAAGAAAAAGAGGGGAGCAGAAAAAAATGTGCGCCACCAGAAATTTTTTATCTCGTGTGGTGAATTTAAAAATGTGATGAGCTTATAGAAATTCACCACAAATACCGTTATTCGAAAATGTTCACGGTTATTGAAATGTTCATCCTAAAAGTAGGCAATGTGCTTTTTTACAGTTTTACGGGGTGGTTGCTGAATTAACTATTTTTTATAATAATAACAAAAAACAACTTTTAAACTTTAAAAAAGCTTCTTTCTTATTAAGCCTCTTTCGTACACGCAAAAAATGCCAAATATTTGTTTATTTATGATTATGATTTCTCTCTTAATATACAAAGCTCTGTGATGATTAACCCAAAAATAATTCTTTTATGTAAGATTTACTAATAATGTAAGTAAGATCTAACAACCGTCAGGAAAATGTTCAGAAAATGTCTAACTAACTAACAACCGTGTGAACTTAAAATTTTTGTCTTCCAACGTTGTAAGAAAAAGCATTGAAATTTACCTTTTGCTAACGATTTTTCACTGTCAGTACCTATATTGAATTTGTGCTGATGTTTGTAACGCCCATCAATATTGGTGCAACACCCACCTTAAAGTATACCGATCGACTCAGAATCACCCAGAGTCGATTTAACAATGTCCGTCTGGCTGGCTGTCCATGTAAAGCTTGTGCGCAGAGTACAGGTCGCAATTTTGAAGATATATTGGTACGTGATATTTTTTCGGTCCAAGGACGGATGGGTTTGAAACTGGCGGAAATCGGCCCAATTTTTCACCTGGCCCCATACAAATATCCTGCCGAAATAGGGGTTCAACGATCATAATGTTTAAATTATGCAAGTATCCACAAAAATTTTACCACATATGAATGCTAAATGAAGCCAAATAACATCTACAAATTTTGTGCATATTGATCATAGCTCCCATATAAAACCCACTTCCGAAAATCACTTTACAAAGCATAACTCTCTTAAAAATATCATTATTCAAATAATATTGAACACAAATATCTTTCGTATTTTCTATTTGAATGAAGGCATTTTGGAGGCCTCAAACTACGATCAAAATAGTATACATATACATATGTATATAAATATTTTTTATAAAAGAAAAAACATCGTATTATAATTCGGGAACACGTATTAATCTACAGGCTCTATTCTGATATTTATACATACATATGTATATATGTTATTTTAATCAGCGTGAGATTTTTATTGTCCAGTTATGTAAAAAAAGTTTTTAATTATAAAAAACGGTTTACCAATACAAAAATATATTTCCACCGAAAAATCGGTAATCGTCTATAACTTTGTATAAAAGTGTTTAATTGAGACAGTAATTTCTCACTATATGATCCCTCATTTCAATCTGTTACCGTACACCCCCCAACTTTGTAGAAACTGTCTACTGGTCTAGCAAAAGGCTGTTTGTTGTTATTTTGTGTGGAAAGATTTCAATACACTACTTTCGATATGGAAATGATACTCAAAAAGTAGATTTTTATCTCTCTGAGAGCACTAAATTACAATACTTACTAATTAAACAATTTTCAGTACTTTACCTTTACTATGTTATAATATAGTTTATGTTTTAATTTAATTTATTAATTAAAACTTAATAAACGTTTATTTATTTAATTGCTTTATTTTTGTAAATAATTGTGATTATGTCAACAATTCTTCTACAAACTACAAATAACTACTTGTTAATTTACATGAGATCTTTAGACGGGTTAGGTTTCGTTTTCAGGATGTATATCACTTTGTCGTAGAGAAGCAATAATATCGAAAATAATCTCTCAAGTTAAAAATATCACTACAATTTTTTTTTTTTTTTACTAATTTCTAATAATTTTTTTTTTTGTTATTTTTTTAATTTATAAAATTATATAACTTTTTAAATCGTTGTGTTCGAAAATAAATTGGATACGTTGTTTGTTGTCTCTCTTTCATTCAAAAAAGTAAATACGGTGTTTCAGTTTTCATTCGTTTCTGTTGTAGTTTAAGTACGACCCGGGGCACTGGGTACATATTTTTCGGATGGTTGATATTGCCATTGGGCACAGATTTGCTCTTGTTCGGTTTGATTGTAGCCAGCCCTGCAAAAAAGAATTATAAATAATAAACTTTAAACTAAAATTAGCTTAAAACTGTTTGGAAATTATATTTATGATCAATACTAAATAATGAAGTTTTCAAATAAAACTTAATTGAAATAAGATAAACAAAAAATAAAAATATAACGAAAAAACTAAAATTAAGTTTTTAAAATTTTATTTATTAAATTACTAAATTTAAAATACTGGAATTGAACTTAAAATGTAATATTTAAACTAATGAAATATAATATGGCAAATAATAAACTAAATTTACAACCACGTATAAAGAGTGCTACATAAATAATTAATAGAAAAGATTGCCAGATTTAAAGAAAATTATATTTCTAAAATACCTATATATTGTCTGAAAATACCAAATTGAGAAATAATTGAGAATTGTCTTGTTGTCTAAGAGATTATGCAATTAAAATAGAAGAGAGAACTCTTGAAAACCAGATCTCAATAGATAGATAAACGGTTTTTCTGATAGAAAAATGTCCCAACAGTTTATCTAATAGACAAATGTCTTTGCACATTATTTTAAACTAAACAATCTGGCAACCCAACTCATTTTAAACTACAATGACTAAAATATGATACTTAAGATAGATTTAAAAATTATAATTCAGTCTTGTTTAAGAGAAATGTTTTCAATAGTGCCAAAAATTATTCGGCGATCTATATTGATAACTAGATGAAGGTCGGGGATAGTAGTATCTTTGTGGTGGCTGCGAATTTCTTCTATAATAATTCGAATTTGCCGGCAGATTTCTGCTAACAGGCGAATTTAAAGTATCCCATACTGCTCTGGGGCTTTCAACTATTTCACGAAATAAATTTCTAGCGGCCAAACCGACCGAAGCCAAAGTAACACCCACACGACGTTTGACGTTCGTAAACGGATTGGCATCGGCTAGGGAACGACCTGTTATATAGTTATATGGTGGAGAAAATTGATTGTCGAAACCGTAGGGTTTAGATAGGATCTTCTGTATGAGATTGCCAGCATTGGGTGGCACATATAAATCGGCCGAACGATAGCCAATGTCACATTGATTGGCTCTATAAAAGAAATTCCCATACCTTTGATGGGCCGAACAGGGACTGCGCTCTTGGAAGCAAGTCACCTGTACAACATTGTAGAATATGGCGCCCAAGGTATTAGCAGTTTCTGTAAGGGATAAAAGAAATGAATTATTTATTTTATAAATATGTATATTAATATATTATTAGAACTTACCCGTATTAAGCGACTGCAAACAACGTCTGAAACGAGCATCACAATCACAGTGGGATCGTGTAAAAGTGCCGGTATTGCATAAACCTCGTCTACATTCTCCCACATTCAAGACATTCGGACAGTTGTCATGTTCACGACAACAACGATCCTCATCGGCATGGTAGCCCAAGTCATTGTAATCAGTAGCAGCGGTTCCTTTTTTTTAGTAAAAACAATTATTTTATAAAACTTCAATTAAAGTATTACGTTGTATTTCTCACCCGGTCCACACCATTTTGTTCCTGGGTATATAAAACCCAGACCTCCTCGAAACTCGGTGCCATGAGAGCCGGAATTTAAACAAACTTCCTCCAGTTCCATTACCGAGTCTCGTGGTACTTGACGTATGCGTCTGGGATCCGATTGTAATAACATGCGTTGTATATCACCTCTGAGAAAGGATTTAAAGGTTTTTAGTTGTTGCATGAAATTTCTTATGTATTTTTTCCTTAAACTCACCGATCTGTATGCATTTTACAGAATGGATACCGTGAAGATAGTTCCACCATCACCGTCATTGTTATATCAGATATTAGAACAGCCGAGCTGTTCACCGGTTTTATGGGCATCGTTACAAAAAGTGCTACAGTCAGCACTAATATGAAGAGCTTTAAAGACATGCTAAAAGTAAATTTAGGAGAAAATTTTTGTATTTTTAAATACGAACAAAACAATTCACACATACTATGAATTATGGTGTAACTATACAAGGTGAGTGCAGTAGCACAGCTGACTGACTTTGTTTACAATTTACTTATGTCAAAAGGAATACTTTTTCAAGTGTTTTTGTCAGTAGTACATTAAAATGCCTGTTGTTTTTGTATTGTGTTGTATTTGTTGCCGATTTGCAGTCACCTTCTATAGTTACACCATGCTATAAATAATAATTTAAAAGACAAGTGGCAAGTATTTATTAAACAATGCTTGCTATTTGTGACCATATATAGTAATTTTAATATTATTTATTTATTTTTTATTTATTTATTTATTTATATGAAAATATAAAGCAGGAATTTACTGAAATAACTAAATTTAAGACGATTCGGCAATTGATCAGCAATATTCTCGGAGGATCATGTCCTCTCGTTATCTATTAGACTAATTAAGACACATCTTGCATTTACCCAAGAACATTTTTAACGTAGATTTAAAAGTTAAAATATAGGCACTTTGTTGTTTCCAAAAAAAAATTTGCATCGGATGTGTCCTAACCGCCTCAAAGCTGTTGTAACAATTTTCGACCTCATTCACCCTGTGTTAAGGTGTTTAGTGTGAGTGTGAAGCCAAGATGGTTGCTTAAGTTGGAGACGTCAATCATTGGTTTTACAGGGACAGTCTTGCTGTAATTACGAGTATTAAAAGTTCTCAGTTTTTTTTTGTTTGCAAGGTCGAGGACAGATATTAACATTGAATCGGAAATATTCTATGAAGATCGTGACGTTTCTGTACCTCTCAGATTGCTTAACTTTATTATACTGTATCGAAGATTTTTATTTATTTAGAAACTTTAGCCATTGATATTTATTAGGATAATCTTCTTTTAATTAAACATGGTTTAAATTTAGAAAACAATACGGGATAATATCGTTATTATATTGTTTAGCATTGTTTGCTGAAAATGAATTTTATTGGATCGATGTGAACGTTTCTTTAATGTAATACTGAAAATATATATTGTAAAAGTTTCAAGCACATCAAGCGAAGTCATTTCAGAATTGATTTGAAAAGCGTTTACTGCAGTATAAGGCAGGTCAAAGTAATGGATATTAAAACATCCGACCAACATGTTTAGCATCAATGGATATCAGACAGAAATGTCCTGATTGTAAAGTGATCGAAATTCATCGAATTCATTGTCTGGCTGACGAGATAGCAAAGGTCTGGACCACTCGGGATTGCATTAAATACAGTTGCTAAATAGGCTTATCTCTCCTATTGACACTATTAGGCTAGAACTTTTGGAGATGGAGACAACGAAACAGTTTATCTATCACTGCCATTGCTAAATAAGATTTAAAATCTTAGGTCACCGAACGCTCACTGATAAATTGTCTCTCCATTAATGATTTGAGAATGACCCACATCTTCAATAACCCGATAAGCTTGTTATACACGATGTATGTCGAGCCTTGAACTTGGAAACATTTAAGGTGAGTGTCTACTCGTTGAGCTTGTGAATGTCTAAACCACACTGAATCGCATTGATAACATTTGTCAAATAGCATTAGCCGTTAACGGCTAATGGAGTTTATGTCATATTACCAATACAACATGGGAAAGCGAATCCACTTGAAATGAATCCAAAACAATCTGGCCATTTATGAATGCAAAAATAACGCAAATTGCAGTTATCCTGACAAGACTTAATTTACGTAACATAATTGCGATGTTAACTGGCCTATTGGTACACACGCTCGTTGGCTACAACTTCCACACAAATACTGCAGAAGTTGTAACAATGAGTAAAAGGTTACGATGTGATTTGGGATTAATCTTTATTGACCTGTAATAACTCAACACTTCGTTTACAGGAGATCTATGGCGGCGCTTGAACTTGTACGTAAGTTGTAATTTAAGTTTACGGTATCCCAGCGCAAACTAATAGTGCACCCAGCTGAGTTTTGCTTCAAGCGACAAAAAATCAACCTAGCCAAAAAAATTCTCCTTTAGAGATCTCAAATTTATATTTTTGTAATAAATCTTATTCAAAATTATTATATACCGCTTCTATTTACTAGATGATATAAGATCCAACATTCTACTAATCCAAATATCGATGGACTAACCCTCTAACTATCTGATAAAGCTAAAATCCTGTCGCAGAATACAGGTCGCAATTTTGAAGATATTTTCATGAAATTTACAAATTTTACAAAGTTTGTGTAGATCGGCCCACGACCGAAAATCATTTTAATGCGAATAACTCTCTTAAAAATTTTAATATCCAAATAATATTCAATGTTTCCTATATGCACAAATCATTCGGCTCAATTGTATGATGATCGGTTCATTATTAGTCATAGTTAGTCATAGCTCCCATTTAAAGCCCACTTCCGAAAATCACTTTAAACAGCATAACTCTCTTAAAAATGTTGGAATCCAAATAAAATTCAACAGAAATAAGTTGCACATATACAGATATCATGACACCTAATTATATAACGGTCGGTCCATAATTAGCCAAATCTCTCGTATAATAACCTTTTCGAAAATCACTTTAACACGTACATACATATAAAACTTTAAAAGTGTTTATATGTATTGTGATAAAATTTAACATAAAACATATTTATATGCACAGAAGTAACACTAAACTACTAAATTTATGGATGATCACTCCATAATGGATCATAGCGCGCATTTCATAGGTGTAGGGTATTTTATGTTCGGGCTTGACAAACTATATTTCTTACTTGTGTACAAAGTATTTGATTTTTAAAACAAGTGACATTCAATGTCAATGTTAATTCGAAAAAGTTAACATCTTTTGTTAAAAATAAAAACAATAATAAAAAACAAATCTGAACACAATGACCATTAATCTTTAAGATCGGTTTCGTAACCGTCAAAATAAATATATAAAAAATGTAATTGTTAATTAAGTATTGTGTGTATGTATGTATGTATGTATGTATGTATGTACATAGAATATTATTACCAAAACATCAATCATTAGATATGGTGTTTGCACAAGTAACAATAAGAATAGTGTTATAATGCTTAGTGTCAAATTTCATTAGCAATTTGACAGTTACGATGTTTTTGTGTTGTTATGAAATTGTTAAAACAATTGATTTAAAGTTACACTTAATTCTGTTTT
This sequence comes from Bellardia bayeri, assembly GCA_950370525.1. NCBI lineage: Eukaryota > Metazoa > Arthropoda > Insecta > Diptera > Calliphoridae > Bellardia > Bellardia bayeri. The sequence goes on along the minus strand of OX493266.1, from coordinate 67,805,933 downwards.
TACACGATAATTGGTTCCAGGAAAACCCACGTAAAAAAACATTGATCGTAGATGATTGGTTTCCTATCTCTAAAACCTATTGAAATTAGTAAAAAAACAAGAATTTTTTAAGAACAACTATTCAGATTTATAATATTAAATCACATACATACATAGTATGTACATACATACGAGTACATACTCGTATACAACGTGTTTTTACCCAAGCATATTTATTAAATATAAAAACTTATGCACTATAATAAAACTAATGCTATATTCGGCTGTGCCGAATCTTAAATACCCTCCACCTAAACGTAGTAAGAAATAAAAAAACTACACTGGTTATAGGACTAAAATATCCTTATTCTGTGTTTTCTATTCAGTTTTAGTGCAAATTTTATTAGTACATATTTGATATATTGTTTGAAAGACAATTTTACGACCAACATAATTTATGTTAAATATTTTGAAATTTTGTCTAATTTTCACCATTTTTAATTGATTTAATTACCAATTCTTACCATAATTTACAGAGTTTGTCTGATGTTCATAATAATCTTGAATCATAATCATCAAATAGGGCTTTTAGAGGAGATGCCAGCAACGAAAAAGTTTGTTGGCGGTTACGCCTATTTTCGAGGGGGCGGGCCCGTAAAGTTGAAAATATATAGGCCTATATCTCGGGAACTACTGGGTGTCTGATAATTTGTAATACATTAAATAAAAATACCTTTCCAACGATATAAAATATGGACCAAATATGGGTTAAATCGGAAAAGAATATTTTTTGATCCGAATTTATTTGTTTTTTTGGAAATGGTTCTTATATGGCAGCTATGACAAATTATGGGCCGATCTTCTTAAATTTTGGAACAGTGTTTTTATGCATATGAGGATATTTCACGTCGAATTTCAACATAATAACGGTATATTTAAGATATATATTAGTATTAACGTGGATTTCGGAAGTGGACCGTATATGGGGGACATAGTCAAATATGAACCGATATTCTCAAAATCCAGCAGTTTGGTTTAGGCATGTTTGTAAATGATCCGTGTAAAATTTTGGATTGGTACCCTTATTTATAAGAGATTTATGAGTATTAAAGTGATTTTCGGAAGAGGGCTTTATATGGGGCATACGGTTAAAAATAGACCGAAATTCACAAAATTTTGTGGGATGACTTTTGTATATATGTAAATGATCTGTGCAAAGTTTTGAGTCGGTACCGATATTTATCCAGACAGACAGACGGACATGGCTTAATCGACTCCGCTATTTATAAGGATCCAGAATATACATACATATATACTTTATAGGGTCGGAAAATTATATTGTGGAAATTACAAACGGAATGTCAAACTTATATATACTCTTCTCATGAAGGTGAATCAAAAATTTAAAATTAACAGTTCGAATAAAAAATAATAAATTGTTCTTATTTAAGTATGTACTTCTTTAAAATTCCAACCGCTTTTTTAGATTTGCAACTCGTAGAAGAGGCTTTTTCTTAGCAAACATTCGAGTCAAAATATTTAATTCTAGTTCCTCCTTTTTATTTCTGGCTGTCGTAAAAGAATTTCTTTTTGCTAGAATTGCAATATGATTCTCGTCTAGCTTCGTGGTCATACGTTTTCTGTAAGTTCTTCTTGTGCTATTTATTTATTGCTCTGACCAGTAAATATAATTGTATGCACAAAAAGGGAATTCCCCTAAATTTGTGATATGAACATATGTATGTATTTCGCAAAAATTAAATTTAATAAAAAAAATTAAGCCCAAAAGATTTTGAATCGTGCTAAATAGAATAAAATCCTGTAAAAAAAAAAAATTGTTTATTATAATTATTATTATTATTACCGTTTTAAATCAAAACCGTGTAAAAAAAGAATTAGGTGTAAATGTATCAGAATAATTGTAAAAACAACAACAGTTAATTAAATTATTGTTTTATTTGGTAGATCATAAACTTGAATACCATTGTCTTCAGCAGACATGTGTAACTGTCAAATTTAAATTTAATAAATTAAATAAAATCTGTTAATTTTTGTAAGTTTTATTTAAATATTGTTTATGGTTTTATTATTACGTATATTCATAAACAGGTTTTTAAATTAAATGCATAGATATACAAAAACATAATTATGCATTTCTCAACCAAATAGATGATCTTCAGTTTTGTTGGTAACATTCCGCATCTTATGCTCATTAAAATTAATATATGGCGCCATATCAATGTCGTTCAACTTTAAAATACTCTTTAAAAATGTTATCCAAGTTTCATCTTGTTTTAAATTTATTTGGTTAATGTTTCCATTAAACACAGTTTTATTAAAATCTTCATTTAATAGTTCTTTTATTAAGTCCATTGACCGCTTAAATATTCGCATTTTCAAACTTTAAATTTGCGCCTCTTACGCCTCAATCAAGTATTGTTGTGATCATTATAAAGTGGAAGCATATGTTAAGTTCATTTTTAAGTGTTTTTCAAATATTTGTACAACATTTACTCGATTACTCACTACAATAGGGGTAGTGGCTAATGCGACAATTGTCATATTGTAAATCTTTATTTTTCTTTTTCAAATATTGATATTTTAAATTGCCTTCCTTATTTTTTTTTTTTAATTTTAATAATTGTTTCCCCATTTCGTTAGTTTATATTGTGTTGTACGATACATACAAACATATAACAATTAATTAATGTATTTTTAACGCTTTTAATGGCTGACCGTTTTCAATTAATTACTTTTCGTACATACATATATGTATGTATATATTTGTTTTTGATTTAGTCAAATCGTAAACCTTGATGTTTTAATAAAACAATAGTAGTAAAATTATTGGATTTTAACGTAATGATAAAGATAATTATTATAATCTTATTGTCTTGTTTAAGTTGTCATCATTTATGGCCCACTATTAAATATTATAATTATAAATACAGGTATCCCTCGATTTACGCGGTACTTTATTTGTGCGGTTTCGATATAACGCGATTCAATAATAGTGACCGTTTTTCTGTATAACGCGCTTTTTTACGCGTATAATGCGATTTAAAAATAGTGGCAACCCTCAAATACGCGCATTTCACCATTATTTAGAACAAAATTTTTAATTTTTTTTTCAAATATTATTTTTACAAATAATATTTTGTTATATCTACTGAAAAGTACAAATAAAATAAATTTAATTCAAATTATATTATACTAATAAGTATTTTTTAATACGGATATTCGGTCCCATATTTAAATTTTGTATATAGCTAGTGTTTATTATATTTCTGGTTTCAAAACAGAATTTTGTGTTGATAACTAATCTTTATTTACGCGGATTTGAATTACGCGGTTTTTATCCGGTCCCAACGTACCGCATAAATCGAGGGATACCTGTACATACATTCATATTTACGAATAAAGCTGTGTTCACATTATGTGTATTTGTCATGTGGAATGTCACTTTTCTACCCATATGTGATTTCATGTGTATGTCAAAATTTGAGTTTTACATACGGTTTAAAAATTACATGTTCATATGTTGGTTATATCACATACATATGTACTTACTTTTGTTAACTCCTTTTTAATTTTCCCTCAATTTTTAATAATAAATTTGTGTAGTTTTTTTTGTATTTTTGTTTTACTATTAGGTATAAATTATATTTATTAAAATTTAAATTAATTTTTGCCGCCACAAAATGTTTGTTATAAAAACAGCTGATGTCAGATGGTTTGTCACTTGAAAATAGAACTCGTTCTAAATACAAAAATGCCATATGTATTGCACACAGAGAAATAACACATGATATTGTTTGAAGGTGTTCAGACTATATGTGCAAATTTGACATGCGAAAAAGTGACAGTCCACATGACAAATACACATAATGTGAACACAGCTTAAATTCAAATAATACACATATGGTCATAAGAATAAGTACATATCCAATTTGATTTTATCTGGCAATATTGCACTTTTAATGTTTTTTAATTAAATGTGGCAACTTTAGCCTCAATTTAAAGACGTCTAATGGCAGCACTGATTAAAATAAAAAAAGTCCCGTTGGTCAAAAAAATATAAAAAATTTCAATTTAGTTTTATAATAATTTAGTTCGAGTTTAAAATTTATTAGCAAAGGTCTTGTGGTTATTTTATTGTCTTGCAAAAAATGAGTATTATTATTAAATTATTAGGCGAATAAAATTTCAGTTAATAGATGAGTCGAGGTAAACACTGCACGACAGTAGAGCGAAGAATCGCGTTTAAATTGAGAAACAAATATTTGCGATCAATTACCAAATATCTGTAGAGGTCATTATTTTTTGCTCAATACGCTTTAAAACCAGAAAAAAGCTCAAAAAGACCTTAAAGGCAAAGAAAAAAAACTCAGCGAAGAACGGATAACAGTATTGTACCACTTGCTAAAAAGGATCATTTTGCATAATCCAGGGAAATTACGGCGGCAACTACAATGTGCCAACCTACCGGGCCGAATATCCAGAAAATTGCCTTTGCTTCGGAAAAATTATTCTAGTCATGACTTTAAAAACAAAGAAAAAAAATTACAAAAAAATTTTGTGCGCACCGAGTTTTTAAGAGATGGCAAAAAAAATAAAAAAATTATTCTGGAATTGTTTTTACATTATCTTTAATACTAGGGGTGACTGACAAAACTTTTTTTTGTATGTAAGGCGAACCACTCTAAAGTACAGTGTACTTATTATTTTGGCCATATGTGTATGTATATCGATCAAGAGCTCAAATCTATACATTAATATGCATTTGGAATGTTTAGATAACATAAGAGTTTTGTTAAATGTAAAACAAATTATTAATTAATTTACGTAAATATTGAAATATCTCCGGTAAAAAAATTAAAAAAAAATTTTTTTTTTGTGTGAAAAAGTCTCTTAACTAGGCATGTGCGATTAATCAAATAATAATCATACCATGGTGTAACTATACAAGGTGAGTGCAGTAGCACAGCTGACTGACTTTGTTTACAATTTACTTATGTCAAAAGTAATACTTTTTCAAGTGTTTTTGACAGTAGTAAATTATTTTACACAAACAAAATGCCTGTTGTTTTTGTATTGTGTTGTATTTGTTGCCGATTTGCACTCACCTCATATTGTTACACCATGATTCATACATTTACAATGAATTTGAATATTTTTGTTTAAAAACATTAAACAAAAAAAATCATATAATTAACAAATTACAAAAAAAAACATAAGTTACATAAAATTCAAATTATTCATTTTAAATTATTCTAATTTCTGACTAATCAAGTATTTAGGAATTTGGAATATTAAAAATGAAAATTATTCAATTAATCATGAAAATGAATAATCAAAATGTTCAATTAATCGAATATTTGATTAAACTGAATGTTTGATTAATCGCACACCCCTAGCATTTAATATTTTTCTATTAAGAATAAAGTTTATTTAAAAAAAATTTTGTTACAAAATTATATTTCAATTTAAACATACAGCATGTTTATCAACATAAAACACGATTATTAACATTTGCAAACAGTGTTGTTAACAAAGTTGTGGAGTATGACAACAATAAGTTTTAACTACTTTGCAATTAAAAGAAATGCGGCTTATTTAAAGAAAATTAACCACCGTGTTTGAAAAGTAAAAAGCAACAATATTATAATATAATATTGCATTCTGAGATGCAGTAAACCAATGTTAATGAATAATACTTTTCATGATATGTTGGTCATTAAAGAACCTTATGGCCGAATTCGCAGTCTTTAGTTAGCTAATGACAAAGGCTTAACTAATGATTCTTTATTCGCAATGCTTAGTTTGTCATAAGAATAGCAAGTAATAGTTAAACAATAGTTAGTATTTTAGTATAGTTAGTATTTAGTTAACCAGAGAACCGAGAATTCGGCCATTAGTGATTTAAGTCATTTAAATCGATGTGCAATGTTTTTGACTTTTTTATCTCATTTTTAAATGAACCTAATATCAGTGATAGTGGTTCCAATAGGATGATGATGCCACATAGTTGGTCAAACAACTGTTCTATTGAAGGTAAAGTTTCAAGAAATTGTCCGCTCGAATAACCACCTTGTTCATGCTATAGAAAAGCTCAGTATCAATATCGAAGGGGAAATTATCAATTAAAAGAGTAGTGAAAAGTTGACTGCAAAGATTTTATCACTCCAAACGTACTCGCGGTACTTGCCATTGGCTTGAGTGTACAAGAACAAAATGTCTGCAGAATTAGGGGCACAAATTTGTTCATGTTCTTCTGTGTGGGAAAAACGTGTCGTTTTCTATGTCAATTTTAAAAATGGCAGTCTTTCTGTGTGAAAATGTTATTTTCAGACAATGTTTATATTTTTAAACATTTTTCTTGCAATTTTTTTAAATATATTGCAGATATTGCCATGCAATTTTGTCTACCTTCTTTTTATGATGAAATAAGAAAGTTTGAGGAAAATAGTAAGAATTGGTCCATGATTTCTCATAGCACCCATATAAATATCTTCCCGAATTTGGCTTAATGATAAATAAATGTCTATAAAATTGGAATATCAATACAAAATTCGTCAAAAATAAGTGACATGTAAAAAGAAATCGCAAAACGAAATGTTGTTTTGTTCGGGCCATCCCATTTAAAGTCCACATCTAAAATTCACTTGAATGCGTATAAATCTGGTACAAATATAGTAGCTACTAGGCTAAAATTCGACACAAATGAATCTTATAGATATATAAAATGTTGTACTAAATTTTATGATGGTCAGTCCAAAATTATTAATAGCTCCCAAATAAGGACCACAGCCGAAAAAGTCATTTATTTTTATATATATCTTATAAATAACGGTATCGACACAAAACTTTACACAGATCATTTAGATATACACAGAAATCATACTACAGAAATTTGCGAAATTTCGGTCCATATTTGACCATATTTCAAATATAAAACCCGCTTCCTAAAATCACTTCAGTACCTATAAGTCTCGTATAAATAACGATACCGATCCAAAATTTAAATATATGTTAAAATCAAACTGAGAATATCTGTCCATATTTGACCATATCCCCCATATAAGGTCCACTACCTAAATTCACGTTAATACTAATATGTATCTTAAATGTACTCTTTTTATATTGAAATTCAACGTGGGATATCCTCATATATATAACATTCTCTGCTCCGAAATTTAAGAAGTTCGGCCCTTGTTTAGTAATTGCTCACATATACGTACCACTTCCGAAAAACAAGTTAGCCCTCAATAATGTCTAATAAATATAGATATCGAATCAACATTTTACACAGATCAAAAATTGTAAAAACCAGAAATCATCCTACGATAATTATGCTACTGAATTTTGTAGCTATCAGTCCATATTTGGCAATAGCTCCCAAATTAAGTCCATTTCCGAGTAGAACAACCAACCATACAACTCTTGTAAATATTGAAATGAATTTCAACCAAATCACATTACTGAATACTGGATTTAGAAGCTTTAAGTCCATAATTTGTCCGTTTCTACTATGCCATATATTTCATGTAAATAAAGTTATAATCTTAGAAATTTTATACCCACTTTCTTAACTTGTGGTGAATATGGAAAAATGTTTTTTTATACCCGTTACCTTCATGATAAGAGTATATATAAGTTTGTCATTCCGTTTGTAATTTCCACAATTTCCACAATTTTCAGACCCTATAAATTATATATATTCTGGATCATTATAGATAGCGGAGTCGATTAAGCCCTGTCCGTCTGTCTGTCTGCTGAAGTCCCAGGAAATCTTTGGGATCCAAATCTTTAATAATTCTGGCAGACATGCTTTCGATAAGTTTGATATTTAAAATCAGCAAAATCCGTCCATAAATAACGGAGATATGAGCAAAAATCCGAGACAACCTCTGAAAATTTCATCAAAAGAACTAAGTGTATTAATATTGTTACGAATAATTTCATCAACAGATGGCGTTGATCACACAAAGTGTATTAATATTGTTACGAACAAATTCATCAGCAGATGGCGTTGATCAAACAAAGTGTATTAATATTGTTCGTAAAATTATCTTTCAAACAATATATGAAATATTAATAAAATTTGCACTAAGACTTAATAGAAAACACAGAATCAGGATATTCTAGTCCTATAACAAGTGTAGGTTTGTATTTCTCATTATATTTAGGTAGAAGGTATTTAAGATTCGGCACAGCCGAATATTGCACTCTAACATTTTTTTTATTAGTATTTTAAAACCACATTTAAAATCCAATTTTTAAAACAACACGTAATTAATGCAAATTTTTTAAACAATCGTAAAATGCTCCCACGCTGTGATTTATTTCAGTTAACGATGGATGCTTGGAATATAAAACACCATTGTATTCGAAGATTTTAATACAGTAGACGCTCGGAAATTAGAACCACTTTGTTTTTAGGGTGATTCGTATTTTCGAATTGTTCTAATTTCTGGACGGGTTTTTTTATACTAAAAGTAAATTTTACAATAAAGCTATAAAAAGAATATGTCTTTGTTTTCATTTTAGTTTATTTAACATAAAAAATATGAAAAACTTAACGAAACATAACAAAAAATAACAATTCAGGTCATTTACACCGTAACATACACATGACTATAGTGTAATATACTCGTACATATGTAGTACATATACATACATATAATTCAATTTAAAAACAAAAATTTATTAAAAAATTTAAATGATATGTATTGTGAATTCTCACTAAGTCTTTCTTAATTTCAGATTAATAAAAAAATTAAAAAAAAAAGTTAAAATATTATGTATAGTGAAATCTCCCTATTCGATTTAATATACATACATAGCTAATGGCAGAAGTGGTTACATTAAAATCCAGCGCTTTCCTTGAACACCCTTGTCAATATTTTCCAATATTTTTACTTTGTCTTGTATAGACAAACTGCTGTATTTATAAAAAATAAAGTAGGCTTGCAGTGTGCTTTAAGACAAAATTTTCTTAAAGTGCACTTGAAGTCTACTTTAATTTTTTATAAATACGTTTAAACTGTAACAACATCAACAAAATTTGTAAAATATGTACTAAAATGGGATTCCCCTTTTTGTTTTTTATTTGGTTAAACTAAATTGTTAAAATTTTAGTGTTTACAACTAGAAAGAAAAAAAAACAATCGGAAATTAGAATTTTTAGTTCTAAGGTTAGCGCGCTTAATGCAATGAAATGACTGATTCTAATTTCTGGAAATTCTAATTACTAAGAGTTCTAATTTCTGAGCGTCTACTGTACAATGATATGATGATGAATGTACGATAATAGCGTTTAAGCTGACCAGATATACACATTTTAAATTAGCATGTTAACTAAATTAAAATGGGCTTTATTGTATGAACTTTGAAACTTTTACGGTTTTAAAGTTATGCACATATGTATGTAGTAAGCTCATTTAAAATTATAGCAAATTACATTCTACTTTGAAACATTGTACGTTGATACTTGAAAACGTAACTTTTCTATTACATACATATTATTGTCAGTTTAAGTGCTCTTTTATTGTTCATTGTATTAATATAAGTTCCTTGAGCATTCTTAAGAAAACTAACATTGTAACATTTTTATGCAAATTAATTAAAATCAAATGTTATTTGTTTTTAAAGTGGTCAACTTCCTTTAATTAATGCCGAATTTAAAAGCTATGAATCTGTTGGTCACCTTACTGACATTTAGCGACATGTCTTAGGTTATTGTACTAAAATATTATTGTTTAAATTCAACATTTGTTTAAATTTTAGTTGTTTTTGTTATTTTCTACAAACTCACACAACAAAAAAGTTAATAATTAATCTTTCTTTCCCTTTTAAATGTGGACAATTTAGCAATTGTAAAATAGATACAATAAATATTTTGGGAGGGTTTTTGTTTTGTTTCTTTAGTTTCGTTCAATTTCAACAGTAGGTAGATATAACCTAAATGTTGTTAGTTATTATATTTGTTATTGTTCTTCCACCAAGCATGTTTTTTTGTTTATATAGGTGTGTATGACGACTGTTTAATGGTGTGAACGTCAAAAGTTTTCGTTATACAGTGTTGTTGTAGGTCAAATTTGTTATTACTTATTTTATTTGGTTTAGTTCAGCTACAAACTTGTTTCACGTTGTGTTTTTATTTAAATGTTTTTATTTGTTGTTGATATTTTTTGTAGGTAATATGTATCAGTTAAGTGGATCTCAAACCAGTCATTTGCACTTTCAGGAAGACACTTAAGTTTATTCTTGGTTTTTTAGAGGTAAAGGTCAGTTGTTGTTACAATATTGTAGTTTTTTATGTTACCATGTACCTAAGTATATATTTTTTTATTCAGTTATAAAAAAAAAACAAATAGCACATTGTACATATTATACAATGTTTTAATTTTGGCAAAATGTTAGATTGTTAACGAGAACGAAGTTAAAGTGCTGAGTTTGTGTTAATATAAATTGAGAGGCACTCTATAAGTCACATTGTGAATATTCGGTTGTGTCGAATCTTAGATTTATAAGAGATTTATGCGAATTTAAGTGATTTCCATAAGTAGACTTTATATGGCGGCTAATCAAATATGAACCGATCATCATCATATTGAGAGTGACGAATTATATATGTATATGTATGTATTACCTATTTGTGTTGAATTTCAACTTAATCCTGGGTTTTGTAAGGATTTATGCGCATTTAAGTGATTTTCGGAATTGGACTTTATATGGGGACTACGCTCAAATATGGCCCGATCATCATGAAAATTGGTACGACAATTTAAATGTATATTCCGATTAAATTTGTCGAATTTTAACTTGATAGCCATTTTTACAAAAAAAAAATATGTTTATTTAATTGAATTTCGGAAATGATCTTTGTATAGGGCTATGTCAAAATTATGGACCGATGCAAAGAAAATATTGTTTTGAGATTTGCATGAAACTTATTATTGCAGAATTTTGTTTAGATACGGCTTTTTATAGACATTTAAGTCCCATAAAGCCATATTCTGGGCAGACATTTGTATGGAGGCTATGAGAAATCGTGGACCGATTCCTACCATTTTCAAGAGGACTTGTTTTTCGGAGAGTGTTCAAATAGGACAAAGCGACGACGATGTATCCGCTGCTGATGATTTGCGAATTGCTACCTTACAAAAGAATCCATCGATTTTACAAGCAAATGTTATTGAAGTTATATCGCTTATAACTGAAGCAGGTTTAACAAAACATCAATATTTGACAATACGAAGCTTTATAAGCAGTTAACTTGTTAATCATTTTTTACCTTGATACGATAACATTTTGAAAGAAAAAAAGAAAAGTTACCCAGACAAAATAACTGTCAGCGAATCTCACGCTGAAGTTGAACTTCAAAGTCTATTAGATCATAGCGCTACTCGGATATTAGAACTACAGAGTGATGTTATTAATGAAGTTTTGGATGAGTCTGTAAACGGCCTTAGATGAGTTTTTTTTTGCAATTGAATATCTGGTGGAGAGAGAGCCCAGAAAATATGCAGCTGTTATTATAAACAAAGGATATCATACTAAATATTAGGATTTAAATTAAATTTTTTTTATATTTGTGTCTTTTATGAGAATAACATTTATATTTAGTACTAAATAACCATCCAGAGCTTTTTGGGTAGCTGTATTCTGAAATGCAATAAATTATTAAAATAAAAAAGTGTAGTTGCGTCTTCTTAGAATGACATGTAGCAAGTTTGAAAACTAAGGGTTTTAAAAAATAACGAACAACAGAAAATATTTGCTTTAATTGGCAACATATACTAAGAGTGCTAACCTTGCGTCCACCACTGTATATATGGGGAAGTTTTTATAACGATGTCTTCTGGCCACATGTTGGTTGAAAGAACCCTGATATCTTACAATTCAAAATTTCAGATACGAGTATATCAGCTTACGAGAGCCGAGAGTTTTCGAACTCAAAATCAAACATATTTTGGGTGTGTCAAATGATGAAATGTCAAGAGCTGCTGTCATCCTTTGACATTTATTTAGTAAAATTTCGGAAAATTTTAAGCCTGAAACGTTATGGAAGTATGGAAAGTTTGTGAACAAGATCAGCTTTAGTAATCACTGATATCAACAAAGTAACATTGAAATCATTGATCTTTGGTTTCAGCAAGACGTTCTTGTGATTCATAAAATGTCACTCCATATATTGCACATTCCTGTTCCAATTTATTTAAGAGATCGGACAAGTACACAGAAAAAAAAATCATGTTTTTTTCAATTAAACCTTTAATTGATTTTAAAATAATTTTCAATTAAAATTTTAATTGATTTAATTACTTTTTCTGATATTTTCAATTAAATCTCACATTTTTTTTAATTGATACTATCAACCGATTTCAATTAAATTTTTAATTGATTCCACAAATATTTTAATTGAAACTCATTTTTATTTTTTCTGTGTAGTTTAAATTACAATCTGTCGTATAGTGCTGTACACACAAAGAAAACTTTGTCACTTTACATAACACAAATTATGACAAATGTTAAAACATTTGAAACAATTTTGAAATTCTGTATTTTTGGAATCTTTACATTTTACATAAATAAATACAATAAATTAAAATAATTGCACACTCTTAATGGACAATGTTTTCATATAAAGACTGGTTATGAATAAATCTCCTTAACTTTACTACAACTATATTAACTACACTCAAGTTGACCTTAAACAGTGTTTTTTATGCATTATTTAAGTGTTACAGAATCTTTAGAGTTTAAACACTAAAGTTTTTATTTTTGTATAAATAAAAAAAAAATAGTTGTACTCGTTCATCATCATCATCATCATCAGTCCTTGTTTAAAACTTGTATTATCTTGTTTTTATGATTTTTTTCTGTATGAAACTTTAAGCTATTTATATATTTTTTATTATAATTCTTAGACAGAATATTTATAATTAACAAAGTTCATTAATAATTTTAATCTACGAGTAAATATTCATTTATGTTACAACTCGGTGGTGCGCAAGCCCTCAGATTGCATCTTGTGACATTGAAAACCACCTTCTAAAAGTCGTAGCTTCTTTTCGTCTTTTTTTTCAATTTTTAATTTAAGATTTGATCTTAACCCAATCATGTAAACCAGTTTTTTAAATGTATTTCAAAAAACAGCAGCAGCATTGTTTTGAATTTAATATGTCGTTTTATTTTGTTTTTATTTTTATTTTCGGAGGAAATAGTGAAACAGAGAAAAATAAAAACACAACATTAATATGTATGTATGTATATGATTTATAAACATAAACAAACAGTGATTTTTTTATAATTATATATTTATATATTTATTAATGTTTGAAGAAATAACAATTAAATTTATTTTAAAGTGTATAAATAAAATTCGTGTTAACAAATAAAATAAGCGTTCATTTCATAAAGTTTTATCATTATAAAATATATTACGGTTTTTGTTTTATTTTATTTATTAAATAAAGAAAATGTATTGGAACATGGATAAAGTATACGTAGCGAAACTGTGACAGACACTAGCCACGTGACTGGTTGCCGGTGGAGAGAAGACACGTTGTAGTTTAAAAGCTGTATATGAAAGCTATCTCTTTTAACGGTTTTAACATATTTATTATAATACTGGTTATAAAATTAGATTAAAATTATTTGATAATTTTGATAAAAAAAATTTTAAATTCAATTTTTGAGTTTTTCAATAATTGACAAACATTTTCGCAGGGTATTTTGACATTTAAGTATTAGATTTACAACTTATTAATATTAAAATTAAAACACCCAGTATTTATTCCACGTCTTGACTAGCTATCGTTTTATGCCAACAAGAACAAAACGTCGGCAGAATTATGTAAACAAAAACCTGTCGATGAACTTGTTTAAATGTCTGGCATTTTGTGTGAAAATGTCTTTTGATGGCAGACAGTTGTGCGAACAAATAGTTTTGACAATATTGTTCGAAAGAGAACATAACATCGACATTAGTTGTTCACACGAGACAAATTCATGTGTGGACAAAAAATTGCCAAGTAAACAAACTGATGTTTTGTCAAGACGGGGGGTTTTGTATAAATAACATATACAGGTAAATCCCGGCATTGCAATCAGGCCCATTCGTTAAATTAAAAATTCGTTCTGCCAAAATTTCGTTTTTGAATAAGTCCAAATTTGTTTAGATTTTGTAGTTTTTACTAATTTAATTCGAGAAGCTGATGTGGGTCATTATCAAGAATTAAGAAAGCCTTCAATAGTAGGATTCTTAAAATGATTCTGCTATTAAAAAACCAACCTTTATTTCAATGAAGATAATTTTTAGGCAACTGTTTTGTTACAAGTGGGTTTTCTTTGCCTTGACCAAAAAGAAAATATTTATATTTCTTTGTTACTCAGCCTGAATCAACGTTTTAACAGGTAGCACTTTCCAATAGAGACCAGTTTTGTCCGTTTTAAGTATAATAACATCAAAAGTTTGATTATGCTAAACTATATTTTTTTGCAATTTTTTTAAAAACCGCTTGGGATTGTAACTCCTTTTCAGATTAATTTAGCAGTCTTACCCCGTATCTTTTTTATACCCTCCACCACCAACCCGTGTGAAACTTTCTTAATATTCATCTGAGACCCCACAAAGTATATATTTTCTTAATCGTTATGAAATTCTAAGTCGATTGTAAAACACTCTCACGTCTATACTACACAACTTAACTAAATGAAATTTCCAGAAAAATATTTTTTATTTTGCAGGTAACTTTTGTATTGAAAATCAGTAAAATCGGTATAGTAGAACCAGAGTTATGGTCTAAAATCTGAGACAACTTCCATAAAAATTTAATATTTTTTATTTATTTTATTGCAATATTTTTAAATATATTACAGATAATACTATGAAATTTTGTACACGTTATTTTCACGATAAAAGAAGAAAGTGTGAGGAAAATAGTTCCATTATTTCTCATAGCCACCATACAAAAATATTCCCGAAATATTGCTCAATTATACATAAATGCCTATAAAATTGGAATATCAATACAAAATTCAGCAAAAATAAGTTTCATGCAATAGGAAATCGCAAAACGAAATGTTTTTTAATTTGGTCCATGTTTGACCATAGACCCCATATAAAGTCCACTTCCAAAATTTACTTAAATACGTATAAAAGAGGTATAAATAATGTTAAAAGGTTAAAATTTGACATAAATAATTCTAATAGGTCAATAAATTGTTGAACTGAATTCTATGATGTTCGGCCCATAATTGGTCATAGCTCCGATATAAGGACAACATCCGAAAAAGCCATTTATATATATATATAATTTATAAATATCAGTACCGACTCAAAACTTTGTATATATATATATATATATACACAAAAATCATCCCACTAAATTTTGTGAATTTCGGTCTTTTTTTAACCGTATCCCCCATATAAAGCCCTCTCACGACAATCACTTTAATACCCATAAATCTCTTATAAATAACGGTAACGATCCAAAATTTTACACGGATCATTTGCATACATGCCGAAATCAAACTGTTGGATTTTGAGAATATCGGTCCATATTTGACTACATCCCCCATATAAGGTTCACTTCCAAAATCCACGTTAATACTAATATATATCTTAAATATACCGTTATTACGTCGAAATTCGCCATAAGATATCCTCATATGCATAAAATTCACTGTTCCAAAATTTAAGAAGATCGCCCCATAATTTTTCATAGCTGCCATATAAGAACCATTTCCGAAAAACAAATAAGCCCACAAAAATGTCTACTAAATATCGATATCGAACCAACTTTTATATAAACCAGAAATCATACTAATATCGGTTATACGGCAATTATGCTACTGGATTTTGTAGCTGTCAGTCAATAATGGGCAAAAGCTCCCGAATTAAGTCCGCTTCCGAGCATACTAAACAACCATACAACTTTTGTAAATAACGTTATTGAGATGAAATTCAACCAAAATACGCCAAAAATACATAGAAATAACATTAGTGGATACTGGATTTAGAAGCTATCAGCCCATAACTGGTCCACTTATACTTATACTATCTCTTGTAAATAATGTTATTGAGATCAAATTCAAACAAAAAAGCCTCATCTTATATCTTATCCTTTTTTTATACTCTGTTTTATACCCTGTTTCTTAACTTGTGGTGAATGAGCAAAAATTTTCTTTTACTTTTATAAATTGCTTAATTACACTCAAGATTGTTATGAAAAAATTATGGCAAGAATCGGTAATTACATCAATTATAAATGGTCACAATTAGATAAAATTTTAAAATATTTAACATAAATTATGTTGGTCGTAAAATTGTCTTTCAAACAACATAGAAAATACTAATAAAATTTGCCCTCAGTCTGAATAGAAAACAGAGAATAAGGATATTCTAGTTTAGGTGGAGGGTATTTAAGATTCGGCACAGCCGAATATTGCACTCTAACTTGTTTTAATATAGATTGCGACAAATCCAACAATGTACTATTTTCTCTGTTCGAGAAATAAATAATAAAGCTCATTTTCCATCAGGAATACTCAAAATTCTTTAGAGATCATAGATTTAAGTCATTAAGTCATTCTTGATAGCTTGATATAATTGTCAATGCCAAACTTTTTGGTCGTTCTCAGCGTTTTTAAACATTTATTATATAGAGAAGTAGTACCTCGGATTTCCGTTAAAGTTATATTCGTTATACCGGGCTTTTACTGTATTGAAGACTATCGTTTTGCTAGATATATTATTAACGCAATTCTATTAACGGTAGCACTATTTAAGTCTTAACATTAAACTAATTATAAAAATTTGCTTATTTTAATTAATTACCTACCTATGCAACAAACATACGAATAGATTACTTCAAGGTTTTCTTAGTTAATCTTGTTAACAATTTATGTAATTAATCTTTATCTACGTTATCTACCACCACCTAAAGCTATTCATGCTAAAGGACTCCTCATACTAGCAGCCACAAATAAACGGCTTAACAATTAACCGCAAGGCCATTTTTTAAACAATTGGTTATATTATTGACTATCTCTATTAGCACTTTATTTCAATTTAATGGGCATATATCAAATGTGCTATTTATTACTTGATATTTGGTATTTATTATAAATACATACATACATATTTATGTATAATAGACATAATGTACGAGTACTCATATTGTACATAAATATTTAGCGGTAGCTTGTAAACAATCAGCTTCATCATCATCATTGTTTAATGTGTGTAAACACATAAAAAGTTAATGAACTCTGGCTAATAAACAGAGAACAATACGTTTCTTGTTATTTTTTTTTAACAATTTTCATTTTGACCATAAAATATCTTGTTATTGAGTGGTAAAAAGCAAAAGTGTTAATTGAATAGTGGTATAATTTTATTTTGGATTGTCATAGTTTTTTTTTTTTTTGGAAAACTACATATGTGATCTTAAAATAACATGTTAAAACGAAACAAATATGCTTGAAAGAACCAACAATCTAAAATTTACCAAATCTTTGCAAAAATGAAAAACTCTCTAGCAAATAATTATAAAATTATGGGAAATTTTTTTCAATACATGAACGTGTTCTCAATTCCCAATAATTCTTTATAATTTTTTGAAAAATAATAGCAGAGAATTTAAAAAAAAATCTAAATTTGTAATAGCAAAGAAATTGCGATCGATATTGCTAATGGTTCATTATCCGTTCACATCCAGAATTGGAAGAATCTTCTAAAAAGTAAGGATTTTTTGGAATTTTATTCTCTAGGCCCTATCTTGCCTTCAACAGACGGGCATAGTTAGATCGGTTTAAATTATAATACATATATACTCGTATGTATTTCATGTGTCACAAACCATTTTCATTAAAACAGAGAGTATCTGCGTTTACAGGCCCTAACGCTCCTTATAAAAGTTAATAAAAATGTTGCTTAAGCTATGTGTCCACGATCGTCAGATATTACAACGTTGTCATATCTAGCAATGTGCTAGCAATATACGGACATTGAAAAATTTCTAGCATAAGGTAAATTGTCAGTATAGACGACTGTAAGAAAACTAACAATTTTTTGAAGTTTATCTGTTAACCGAAATTGTCAGTTCACACGGTTGTCAGCAGCTCTGCGTGTGTGTTTAAAAATTTTAAATATATTTTTATGGAACAAAAAAGAGCAATTGGAACCATTTTATCTGCTTATGTCCTAATGCACATTTTAATTTAATGCTTTAATTTTCTTCTACTTTTTTCAAAAATCTTATCAATGCTTGTTTCTTTATTTATGTATGTATATACAGTGTTGCATTTAGAAATAATTTCTATGGCAATGCTGCCATTGGCAGATGCATAAACTTTGCGCATATGACAATGAAAAGTTTTTGACAATCGTCTTAAAACAATGACAATGACAAAATTGTGTGTTTACACGA
Organism: Bellardia bayeri; assembly: GCA_950370525.1. Lineage (NCBI taxonomy): Eukaryota > Metazoa > Arthropoda > Insecta > Diptera > Calliphoridae > Bellardia > Bellardia bayeri. The sequence goes on along the minus strand of OX493266.1, from coordinate 67,787,511 downwards.
TTGTTAAATGTCTGACAATATTTTTGTCTTCCAATGTACTGAAAATGCTTTTTCTTACAACGTTGGAAGGTAAGAATTTTAAGTTTACACGGTTGTTAGACATTTTCTGAACATTTTTCGGACAACGTTGTAATATCTAACAATCGTGGATACATAGCTTTAGTATCACGCAAATCCACATACAAAATATTTACATATACATACATACAGTGGAAAGCAAAACTGTGCGGATATTTTGCTTTAAGGAAGTAAGGTAATGAAAATAAAACAAATATAGGTATATTATCATATATATGTACGAGTATGTATTTTTTTTTATTTAATTGAAATATTCTAAATTATAAAGTACAAACACTCACATAAATTGCTTCAAAAAAATAAAAAAAGAATTTAAAAACAAAAAATTCACTATTCGGAAACTTTATCAAGCTTTTATTGCTTTATTTGTGCATTATTGTTCGACCTGTGAAGTGATTAACTTGATTTTTAAATAAAAAATTAAAAGATCTTTAAAAATGAAAAAAAAACGCCAACTGATATTGAAAACAATTTGATAAATTTGTTGCAAAATAATTATTCATGCCGTAAAATTGCTGAAAAATTAAATTTAAGTAAATCCACGATAAATGATATAAAAAAACGGCGTAATAAAGCTTGCAATAATAACCAAGGAAGTCGATCAAGACTTCTTTCTGATGGTGATACCCGGCAGATTGAACGTTTGCTACATAATAAAAACATCCAAGAGCCCGAAAATTGCTGCAAAAAGTATTGGTAAGGATGTCAGTTCCTGGACGGTTAGACGCGCCTTAAATAGTATTGGTTTAGTAGCCAGTGTGAAAAAGAAAAAGCCAGCACTTTCCGATAGAAATGTCAAAAAACGCCATCATTTCTGTAAAACCCACAAAAATTGGACAGATATTTATACTTGGGTTACAAATTCGAGTAAAAATATCACGCAATATGTGTAATTTACCCAACGTCTGGAAGGGCAATAGTTCTGGGTGCACAAAAACAAAACGTCGGCATAATTACTTACAAAATTTTCTTCATGCCCTTCTGTATGGGGAAAATCTGTTTCCACATACAAGTTGTTCATAGTTTTCTGTGCAAAGTCCGCAATAAATAAATAAATATATATGTACATGTGAGGACTAGAAATTGTTCGGCGAATGAACAAATTAATGGCTTGTTAAATGTTTAGTTTTGACTATTTTTATTTAATTTTTAGATTTCAGGGAATATTTTTCTGATCTTTCATTGAAATGTGTCAATAAATACAAAAACTTTTGAAGAAAAATTTAAAAAAATGTCTCGGCTGAAAAATTTATATCTGAGTATTTATACATACATATGTAGATATATCACACATGGCAAATATTTATCAAAAAATATTTTTGCCACAAATTAGTTTGAGTGTTGTCTACTTTTACAAAATAAGACTGAATATTTGATGTGTCTTGTTTTTAATAAACAAAAAAAAAATTTTTTTTTTTTGATAAATAAACGAGTTCAAAAATATTTTATTTAGTGGTTACGTCTTTTTTGGTAAATACTTGCCAAATGTGACCGTACCTTAATATTTTAGCTTTATCTTTTCCAGTTGTCTGAGGCACAGGCAATATTTTCATATACATACATATGTATGTGTATGCACATACATACAGCAGTAGACACAAGGTTATAGCACATTTGGTATCTGTTGCCAATTAAAGCAAATATTTCCTGTTGTTGATATTTTTTAAAATCCTTTATTTTTTCAAACGCGTTATATGCCATTTTGTTTTATTAATTTATTGCATTTCTGTGGTTTTCTTTCCAGAATACAATTACCCATAAAAATCTCTGGACAGCAATTTAACACTAAATAAAAATTATACAGCGCTGTGGATGTTCTTCCACAAATAGAACAAATTCTTTGATCTTACTTCCGTTATATCATTCCGCCACTGCTTCACATCATTCAATTCCTTCAACTTATAGCAAAAGCTATATGTACATATCTAAATTTGAATAAAAATCGAATTGCAAATATTCCAAACGTTAAGAAGGTCAATAATAAAAAATTACTAAGATGAATATTTTGTTCAATTACCTTGTTTATTAATTTTGTTTTTGATGAATATTGATTTAACAAATTTGCACAATTTCTGCAAGTATCTAGTAGTAAAAAGTAGTACCTATACCTATACTCGTAGATATTTTAAATAGTTGGTTACTTTGGATTTTTTTTTTATTGATTTAAAGTGTTCTTGATATTTTCGACACAAATGAATACAACACCATGATTTGCTAATTAAAACGTGTTAAGAAGTTGTTAAGTAAAGGTATTTATTTAGTTACTTATTTACTATGATTGTGTAGTTTGGAAATAACTAAATGTTATTGTGTAAGAAAAAAATCTTATGAATATTTAAGTTTGAATATAATTGACAAGTTAAACGTTAACTAGGGATTGTCAGCGACGATTAGAATAAATAAGTAGTAATAAATTAAAGTTTACTCTTAATTGAAGCCAGACACTTTGTAATAGGGAAATTGTTTACTTAAACTATTGTATGTGTATTTAGAAAAAGTTTACATTGATCTTTCATAAATCTAATAGTGATTTAAGATAATAAATATTACAGCTTTAGAAGATATCCAAGGCTACATTTTAAAACAATTTGCACTTTTTAAACTTTCAAAATTTAGAACATTGCATACATTTTTTAAAAGACTAGCAGCAGTTCTTGCAAAAAAATGCACGTAAAAATGCATGTAAAAGTTAAATTAAATTGTTTATTTGTTCGTTATTATTTTGTCATTTATTGCATAGCCTATTCTTCAATTTATTGCTGAGAATTCAAATTAGTTGTTTAAAAATAAAAACACGTGCAATCGTCTCATATTTATTTATTGGCATGATGGTACGTACGGACGCACAGTTTTCTGTTGATATTAATATTAATTCACGTACCAGTACTTTAAGGAAAAACATTTATTTTTATGTTTATCTACTTATAGTGATACATTTAAAGTTTTTAAATGTGAAATACAGAAATCAATAAAATATATTTAAGTTTAGAATATCCGGGATGATTTAAATTATATCATTATGCTCAATTTTGAGGCTATAAAATTCAAAACATTATTTTCAGAAACAAGTAGAGTTGGTTTTTAGATTTTATCACAACAATTTTTTTCATTATTTTCAATGGCAAATTTCTTATGAATATTTCTTATGAATATAGGTATCTATCTCTCGATATATTGCCAGTACATATTTGGTTATTTTGTTAGGGTAGGTTATTTGGCTGCTACTGAATACTTTCGAATTTAATCAAAAATATATTGATTTTTCACCTAAAGAATATTCTACAGAAAATGCACACCTTCCGATTAAACATTTTTTGTTTGTCGGTATGAACTTAAATATATACACAAGTATCTTATACACACATACGTACGAGTAATAAAAGCGTATGCTAGTATATAGAAAATGTGTATATGTATACGAGTATGCATAATACATTTTATGTATCCATGTATGTACTATACATACATATGTTTATGTACGAACATACAGTTCATGTACATATGTATATATGTTTATGTATATATACCATGACCTTCAAAATTAACTCCTGTTATGTTATTCTACTCAACGGACATCAATGCTAAATACAATGGCAACGACAAGCCACATTCATGGGGGTATACTCGTATGTATTAAGATTGTCATTCCGTTTGTAACACATCGAAATATACCAAAAAGTATACATATTCTGTCACCTTATAAGATTCTAAGACGATCTAGCGAGGAAAAGGACGGACCTTTTAACGAACATTATTTGTTTCACCAAAATGTTTGGTATTGAAAATGGCCAAAATCGGTCCAGTAGGATCTAAGTCGTAGACCAAAGTTTCAGACAAAATCGATGTTCTTGCTATTTTCGAAAAGATCAAGTCCTGTTGAAAATGGTAAGAATCGGTCCACGATTTCTCATAGCCTTCATACAAATGTCTTCCCGAAATTTATGGTACATAAATGACTAGATAAAAGCTGTATTCATACAAAATTCAGTAAAAATAAGTTTTATGCCAGGAAAAATCTCACAACGATATTTTGTTTGCATTAATCCAGTCAATTTCCGAAAATCACTTAAATGTGCATAAATATTTTATAAACATAAAACATTATAAACATCACTATCAATTTAAATTCGCTACAAATAATTTTTTATGTATATGTAAAATCTTTGTAAAATCGTATTTGATCATAGCCCCCATATAAAGTCCACTTCTGAACGTAGCACATAAACATCACTATCAAGTTGAAATTCGACACAAATAAACCACATATACATACATATATATAAATCGTCATGCCCCGATAGACTAGGCGATAGAGTGCCGGGTGTTTTCTGCAGATAAGCCAAAAGCTTCGCAGTTTGTGTTTGTAAAAAAAAAAGAACTTCGGCCCATAATAAGTCATAGTTCCCATGAGAACCACTTTCAAAAAACTCAATAACCTACTTAAATATCTTATAAACCGAACCAAAATTTTACACTGATCAGTTATATGTATGCAAAAACTATACTCTTGGAATTTGTGAAGGTTAATCTAGAATTGACCATAGCTCCACTTCCAAAAGTAACCCATAAAATTCTTGTAAATTCAAAATATGTACATAGAATTAACACAATATTTTATGACGATCCCCATAATAGGTGATAGCATCAATGTGAGGGATCCGCAAAATAAAATAATTCGTATAAATATCTTTATGGATACAACATACTGGTACACAAGATTCGGCACAGCAGAATATAAACTCTTACTTGTTAATATTTATATCCACCACCAAAAAGAAATCTATGTGCATTCGATTTTTTAAATGTGCTTCAAATGAAAAAACTAATGCATTTAATAAGTGATCATCTAATTTGTCATTTTTAAGCAAAGTTTTCAGTCACAGAATAGAAAATTCCCCATGGAATTTCCGACCATTATTTTACGGGAGTTCTCGCAACCCCATATATAAAATTCGACACAACTTAATGTAATATTAAATATTCTTATTTGTGTTTTAGATTATAGGAAGCTTAATATATGTACATTAGGGTGGGGCGCTTGTGTATGGGAAAAAATAAAAGTTAATTAATAAAGTGTTAATAGCAGGGACCGGAAATAAGAGTTATTTTTCAATTTTTGAAGAAATAACTCATACATAAATGAACATCGTAGAAAACTGTTAATTACACCATCATGATTCTTAGGCGAAATGCATCTAACATATTGCATGATTTTTAAATTTTTGATTTTTATTTTAACAATCAAAAATAAGAGTTATTTTTGATTTTTATATTTTTAAATGAACAATAAAATTTATTTTTTGATTTTTATATTTTTAGATAGAAAATTTTAGATAGAAATTTTAGATAGAAAATAATATTTTTGATATTTCTTATTTTAAATGAAAAATAAAAGTTTTTTTTGATTTTTATATTTTTATATCAATAATAAAAATCAATTCAAAACTCGTATTTATTTGTTGGCCGTATGTATTATAATATGCTGCTTCATTCAAATTTCTATATGAATATAATATATTATGTGACTTATCCATTATCAGCTATAAAAACATGAATGCATAGAACTAACTTATAAGTTTTGGCTGTCATTCAAGTCCGTGTTAAGATGTCGTTTTCAGGTGTACAATTATACCATCATAATTGATTTTAAATGTTCCTCAGATAAATTATATCTCAAATCTCCCAATATTAATCTGAGTGCTGAAAATGACCTTTCTACGCTGACTTGAGTGGCAGGTACAGAATGAACAATTAAAGCTAATTTTCGAAGCCATGGAAACACAAATTTTTTGCTCTCCCAATATTCCAATAAATTAGCAGAAGTATCGAAACGCTTTTCTTTGTAATTGTCTATTCCAAAATAAGCTTTGCGGACGCTGTCATTTATTGTCGTAGGATTTTTATTATTGATATAAAAATATAAAAATCAAAAATAACTTCATTTTTCATTTAAAAATATTAAATTAAATCAAACTTTTATTTTTCATTTAAAATAATAAATATCAAAAATAACTCTTATTTTCTATCTAAAAATATAAAAATCAAAAAAAACTCTTATTTCTTGATTTTTTTTTTGATAAAAGTCATAATAGTTACGGTCCCTGGTTAATAGTAATATTTTGCTGTCTTAGACTTAAAAAGGTAATATGTACTTGAAAAAAATATTCAATTAAGTGATATCTTTAGACCGCGCATGCGTCTTAAAATTTTTGGAATTTTCATAAAAACACTTTTCATTTAAACTGCAATATTATCGCAGTTGTTGTAGAGTCTGCTATTAGAAGACGATCTAAGACAAAACAAAATTTCACCCCACCCTAATGTACATATACACACATATATAAATAACCTTACGGCACACATTGTAATTAATCTAATGTATCTAATAAAGAGAATTTTAACGGCAATTCCCGAGTACATTGTTTTGAATTTACTGGGTTATTTAAAAGTCTTAAAATATTATTTCTGCAGATTCATTGTGAATTTTTACCATTTCAATGATTCGATTATAACCATCAATTTTTTCGATATCAGCAACAAAAAATCAATTAACAAAGTAAATTTAAGCTTTAAATAACTAATTTTATCAACGCAACTAAAATTTTTCAGTAACAAACAAAACAATGTTCTCTGTTTGACTAAAAAAAGGTTTATTTAAACTAGGAATATTAACTTATCAAAATTTAAAGTTCTTGAATGAATTATAAATAAAGCTTAACTTAACATTTCTAGGGATATTTATATTTCAAGAAAATAATGATAACAATAAGGATTTGAAAACGGTATATACAACAATACAAACGATTTTGGAAACAATATACTGGTTTTAAGCTTAATTTAGTATTAAAAAATTCTAGAGATCAGTTTCACTGTCCAGCAACGATGTTCGTTAGGCCGCGTTTTCACTATGTTTTCACTATGTCATTTTTGATGAGCAAGCATAGTTCACGTTATTAAAATTTAACAATAGTAAATAATGTTAAATATTGACCGAATATTACTACCAAAATAAATTTCAGGCATTCTAAATTCAATTTAATTTAAAATTGATATCACTCTCTTTTTATCATATCCAAATACATCATAACTTATCAGTTTAAGTTTATCTTAAAAGCATTTTCTAGTCTTTTGGTAAAGTATTACAGATAAGCTAGAAGTCCCACAAATAAATCTGGAATTTATTTTAAATAAATACATGAAAACATTAAGAAATTTCAAGGAACAAATTGTATCAATTTTTTTAATGAAAATTGCATCGTCCCAATTTAGACTTATCAAAATATCTTAATGTCCGGGTCGTTTTTTTTTTGTTATTAATTTTGACTTAATAGTTCTTAAACGACATAACGTTGTTAAATTCTAAAATTTCATGTGGTGTTAATATGTTTCCGATCATTTTAATTTTTGAAAAAAATATGTATAAGTATATTAGACTTCCCCTTAGAACCGGATAATAAAATAAAGTATTGGAAATTGATTTTAAATAAGACTATTTAAGTTACAAATTTGTAAAAAAAAACTCAAATTTATTTTTCGTCAATTAATTGCAGACAAATTTATACATATATTATTTCTCTTTTAGAAAATATGTTTATATTAAATAATTTGTAAGCTTGAGGTCACTTTTTGTTTTTTATAAAAGATTTTTTTATTTTTATTTATAATTAACTCGATATTTCGATTTCCTTTGGAAATCTTCGTCAGGAGTTAATTATAAATAAAAATAATAAATTAATTATAAATAAAAATAAAAATAAAAAAATCTTTTATAAAAAACAAAAAGTGACCTCAAGCTTACAAATTATTTAATAAAAATCAAAAAGGTCGAGAAATAGAATAAAATTATTTAAAATATATTTATATATTTTAAATTTCTATTCAAACTTTGTATTATTATTTATTGCCCATATTTCATAATACATACGAGTAATACACATTTTTGTTGCTTATCGCCAGTCGCCGCAATTCAAACATACAAAATTAGCCAATAAAAGGGCAGACACCAAAAACAAAAAAGCAATTATTTACATACTTGCACTTGAACTATATTTTATTTACAGAACAAAACAAAAAACCACAACTTACTTTTCCTAATTAATAGGTATAAATTTTTTAGTAAATTTAATTTGTTTTATTTTTATTTATATTTTTAACAATATTATTCCCATTCATTAATTTTTAAAAATATATTTTTATTAACATTTTTTTGTATTTTATTTAACCGTTTTCGTATATATTTTAATTCAAATAGTTTTTAAAAGTGTTATAATTTAAAAATACTGTTTTATATATAAATTTTCATATAGGTACATAGTTTGTATTTTTATTATGCGTTATTATTAAATTTTCTGTGATTGCGTTTAACCAACGTTGTACTTTGTTTTAACACGGTTGCGGTAAGACTGAACTTGATTCTTAAGCATTAATCATAGATAAACTTGGACTTGGCCTAATAGCGGCGGCGGCGGCGGCGGTGGCGACGACTACGCAAACAAATGTTATGAAAAAAAAAACAACAAAACAAACCAGCGCAAAAATAACAGACAATAAGTTCGTAACAGTAGCAGCCGCAACAGCAGCACACACACAGCATCTGCAGTATTTTTTTAAACATCAACGTTGACGTCAACTTTAAAACTTCTTAGTTAGCTCTTATCATTTTCTTTTAACTCTTCTTGTACCAAAGCTTTTTTTTTTGGCGCGAAGTACTGGCGTTTTTTAGTATTCCTTAACATTTTCTTATAATATATACATACATACATATATTTTAAAACAAATCTTCCACAAAAATTTAATTATAGTAAATAATTATATAATTAACTTATCAGGAAATTAAAATTAATAATAATTTTGTACGGTCAAAGCTTTTATATTTTACACTATATAAAAGTACATAGGTATTTAAAAGTATATAGTACTTACATACATATTATGTACGAGTATATATTAATAGTCAGCTGCTTGTATACTCGTATATAGCAGCACACACACACCTTCATTTATGCGGTAGTTTTATGAATGAAAAGCTTTGAAGTAACGGTTCATGACGTCAATTGTAAAAGACAAAATGAGATAGGTATATATTATATACATTTTATGTAGGTATTAATAATATAAATATGTAAATAAATAAATTACATTTAAAAAGTCGATGCATGAATGAATGAAATTGAATTATTTAATAAATGAATAAATAAATTACATTTAAAAAGTCGATGCATGAATAAATCAAATTGAATTATTTAAGAACTTTAAAAATAAAGAGTAAATAAATATAAATAATATATCCTAAAGTTTGTAAATAAAAACAAGTCGGAGGCTATACTCGAATGTGAGAATCTTACACCCTTATTCACCTTAATATAAAAAGGCGTTTTTTGTGACCCCAATTTTATGTAAAAGACAAAAAAGTCCGTTTATTGTAAAAAAAAACATGTAATAAAAATATTTTTAATTTTATAACACATCCCCAGATTCGTATTCTCTTTAGTAAGCAGGATTTTACACGAGCTTTGGAGCATATAAGAGCGGTATCAATTAAGTTAGTAAAATGAATGTCCGAAATATGTTTTCTTCATTCGAAATTATTTGATTTGACACTGAGTTCTTTATTTTTAAAAAAAATTGGACTGCTAGATCATTCTGAAAATTGCCCAAAGACATCGCAGGTATTAGAATAGTCAGTTGTGCACGCCTTTAAGATATCTTCAAAGGTGCTTAATAATAAGTAAGGTATATTCCTAGGACACATATAAGGGACAACCAGAACAAATCGTCATCGCATAGCTGCCAGATTTGACGATTTATCGTCATTTTGACGTTATTTTTATTTTTGTTTCAAAAATAGCAAAGTGGCGATTTGACGATTTTTTCTTTGAAAGTGACGATTGTGAATTACTAATATTTTTTCAATCGACATTCATCATTTTGTTTTTATACCCTTCACCTTCATGAGAAGGGTATATATAAGTTTGTCATTCCGTTTGTAATTTCCACAATATAATTTTCCGACCCTATACCACAATACCTATGTACAAAAAATAACGACAAGACTTTTTTCTTCTTTCTTTCTTTAGCTATTCAGCAACTCCGTAAAACTGTAAAAAAAGCCATTGGACTCTTAGGATGACAAATTTTCAATGACCATGAAAATTTTCTAATAACGGTATTTGTAGTAAACTTTTATAAACTCACCACTATTTTTTATATTCACGACGATTTTTATACTTACCACAATTTATTATACTCACCAAGATATTTTTCACCACTTTTTAAATTCACCATCCACCACACAAACGAAAAAATTCCTGGCGGCCCGACGGGGGGACTTTTCCCTCTCCCCTCCTTTTCATCTTCCATTTTTTCGTTTGTCCGCCCCTCTTTTTTTATTCTTCCTTCGGCTTTCGTCGCTTTTTTCCACGTTTTTTCTCTTCTCTTTTTTTGCTTTTTTCCTCCTCTCAAGTCTGTCGTCATCAACGTCGCTGCGTGCTGCGCGTTGATTTTTGGATTGAAAGAAAACTGGGTTTATTTTTTGTATTTATGCGAACTTTAAAAAAAAGAATAAAGGAATTTTATGCAGAAAATTTTTTCATCTCTAAAGAATGGCTGCTGGCGTTCAGAGGAGTATACGGGCACTGCTACACGTTCAATGAATATCGTGATATTTGGATCGCGATCCATTTTAAAGTATTGATGGATCACGAGCGTATGCTACATGTTCAATATTTATCGTGTCAGTATTTATGTTATTTTATGCTGTGCGGGTCGTTTATCAATGTCGCCAGAAAGACAAAAGAAAGCCTGTTTAGCGATTTTGCTTGCTTTTTCATTAAAGAAAAAAGTGGAAAGAAAAAATTTAAGCAAAAAGTGGTTGCAGGATCAGAAAAAATAAACGCACATAAGTTTAATGGACACAATTATTATTATTTGTCACTTTTTACTGACTGAAAGTGCTACACGTTCAATATTTATCACGAGATCCGCGATCTGGATATCATATTTTAGACCATTCTGCGATATGGATCTCGATCCATCAATATTGCATGCTACACGTTCAATAAATATTGTGATATTTCTAGTATCAGCAATTTTAGCAAACAACTTTAAAAATACTGTAACAAAATTGCAATTTAACGATAGTTTTTAATAAACAACAAACCAAAAGTGGCAATATGTGATCCGGGACTTTTTCCAACAAAATTTACACACACATATTTATTTACCCAATACATGTATTTTACATTACACATTTTACACTCCACACTGTTAGAATTCGAAATTCACTGAACGTACTACATCCAAAGAAACATGTTTTACAAACAGCTGGACCTAAATGGTTCGGTAAATAAATAAATTACGGTTTGTACAAAAATATATTACAGCATACAACTTATTACCAAGAAGATGTCTCAATTGCTAAAAAATTTATAAATTAAAAAATAAGATAAACAAGTTAATAATGAATTTTGCTCGCATAGCTATGAAAAAGGGTTTTGCAGCCATAACAATAGGAAGATGTCAACAAGTTTTAGCAAACAGAAATTATGTTTCACAAAAAAGTAAAGTTAATCTTATAAAATTTCATTTGGAATCAAAGTTACAATATTTAGAAGCCAGAGCATTGTCAACTCCAAATGCTTTACGTTTGGCCCACAAAAGTGCATCCCCACAAACAGCTGCAGCTGCAACGACTAGTGCAACATCAAACCAAATGAATAAGAAACGCAAAAAACGAACGGAACGCAATGATTTGGCAGCGTTAGGTTTTTTTAATATCACTGCCTTCTCAACAGCTGAGGAATACGATTTGGAGCATTTGTTTATAGCCTTAAAAGAGCAAGGACTTTATGAAGCCAAAAAATTTTTTTCCACCGACAATTTAGGTGTAGAGCAGGATGTACTTTATGTCACAGCCAAGTACCAGGTGGCCGCAGAGGTAAGAGATATGTTTTTCTTTCGCGAGGGATCAGTCGTAATGTGGAATTTCAGTGATATCGAGACTAACAATGTGTTGTCATTTCTAAGACCATTTGAAAAGGAGCCCTATTTGAAGCCTTTAGTGCGTAGCGAAAGTGAAGTTATGCCTTTTACTTATATACCAGCTTCGGCTGTCGACATTGAAGGTGACTTAGTAGCTCAGTCGGATGTGGATCCCGCTAAAGCATTTTTTCAAAATGGCAAATTCTTTTTAACTTCTGGAGAAGACAACTTCTACAACAAATATACATTTTCCAATGCCATGGCGACTTCCATTAAATTGGGTATATGGGAAGCCACCTTAGATCGCTATATAGATTCTATGGCATTCTTAACAGATGACATGAAGAAGGGCAGACGTATACGTATTTCCAGAGAGGAAGTTTTACGTAAAACTGGCGAATTGTTAGCTTTAAGACATGTCATCAACTTATCCTCCGATTTATTGGATACGCCTGACTTCTACTGGGATCGTGAAGAATTAGAAGCACTGTATGTACAAGTATGTAACTATTTTTCGATATCAAGACGCACAAAGGTAATGAATGAGAAAATAAATCATTGCGTTGAACTGGCTGAATTAATATCGCACAATTTAAATGAAGCCCATAACACACGCTTAGAGTGGATGATCATTATATTGATTATGATTGAGGTGGGCTTTGAAATAATCCACTATGTTGATCGTTATTATGGTAACGAAGATGAAGATGAACACAAGCGTTCGTCAACTAATCATAGTATACAATAATGTATGTATTTACAATTTTTATATAGTATTTTATACATATGAATTTGTGTATTAGAAATTATTTAAATTTAAAAAAGTTTTGACAAGGAAATGTTTCTGTTAAAAAAAAAAAATACAAAGTAAAACAAAAATTTCACCTAATATCAATATTTCATACAAAGCGTAATAAATTCACCTTGATTTCAAACAATTTCTTTTTGTTGACAATAAAAAATAATTTGTTATTTATTTTTTGCATTAATGCATAATGGAATTAGTTAATAATAAAGTTCATTCAATCACAGAGCCTAGGAAAAATGGTATTCGTTCCACAACTAGTTTCAGAACGCATGCACACAGCCGGTACCGCTTTATGTTTGAATCAATGATTTTTGGTTGAAATTATCACCACCAGAACTGGCACTACATAAGTTTTTTGAGGTTAACACACGTTAATTAAAACGGTTATGGAAATAGTTAAATAGATAGGAAGGGTTGTACACTATGTGCACCTCCACTCGGAGACCCTGTGGTCCATTGTGATTCCCTTCAGTAGAAAAGAATAGAATGATAGAATCTGAGTGAAAGAAGAATCCAAAACCGCCTGTCAAGGGGAGAAAGAAGGAAAAAAAAGAAATATCCCCTTATGGAAATAGTTCTTCAAAAAGAAAATTTGTTTGAAATTGTCACCATCGGAACTAATTCTAAGGAAGCTTTACATACATAAATACATTTTGTTGCATTTATATTTTCTATATATTCAACACTGCATTGATTCTACCTGCTTATTGTGCCTAAGCTTAAAAAGGTGTTTGTCAGCTAACAAAATTCAGTTTCTCTTTTTGTATACCTAAAATAACAGTCAGAAATTTATAGTTAAGAAACACTTTACAAAACAAAATGACCGTTAATTTCCGTAACGGAAAGCCATTCAAATATAAATTACTACGTGATTTTTTTTAATTCGAACAACTTTATTAAGAAGTTAATAATGAATGCTGAAAAATTTGTGTATAATTAAACACAAATAATAGATAACTTGTAATATTAGCAAATATCTAAACTTTTGACCCAAATGCATCTCTATCAAGAAACAAAAATCTGAAGAAAAACAGCAATTTAAATTTTTAAACACAGTTTTTATTATTGTAAGATTTTGATATAATTTTTACACGTTTTTTTGGGCTCTTTCTTTCTCTTTCTCTCGCTCTTTCTACCTCCGAGGTCAAAACTAAATTCTTAATAATTTTATAACCAATTAAGTTGATGCTATGACTGTAGACCCAATAATGGCGTAGTCTCTACAGCTGACGAGGATGTCACTATTGTATCAGTAAATACGACATTAATAGGTCTGTTATTGCCTTCCTCTACAATTTCAGTACAATGCTCACCACTAGGTGACTTCTTAGCTTTGCGATGAATTTCATGCATATATAATGCACTCAAACACATATCGGCCACTGTCAAATCGTTTGGTTTATTATCCCACAAAGAATTAGGGCCATAAAGACTATAAATAAGAGATTGCTCTTGTGAAGGACCGTCTAAACTGCCCTCGAGTCTTGACACACGCAATCTTTTCATTTTCTTTGAGGGCCCGGGAAGATTGTCCGTTAAATGCGAGTGGTCAGCTCCCAGACTCTGTTGTAACATTTGTTCAAAATAGCATTGACACTGTTGGCCAGCCGTTTGTTCGCCTTCGGAGTTCTTAGGAATTTGAGCATTGTGTCGGAAAAGCAAGGACTTAGCTACAGACGAGTATTCATCCTGTATGGTTCCAAATGAAAGAAGACTTTCAGTTAGTGGATTCAAATTAGTAAAATCCCTCTTTTGTTTAGTGACTGCTACACCACCTACAGCGGTAGCTTTGCTTAAATCAGTTAATGCGGTTTGTCGAACAGCCTTTACGAAGTCAAGAGCTTCAGGGGGCATTTGCCATTCGGGATTGGTTAAGGTAAAGTGCAACAAAGACAATTCTGTTTTGCCATTAGTAGTGGCTGTTGCCATATTCTCGGATTGATGAAACGAGGTTGTTGATAAATCCATTTGCCATTCGGGATTACCATGCTTGCGTACATCCATTTGGGCAAAAGAGCACACGTTGCCTACACCCCTTACAGACACAGTAAAACTTCTAAAGAACTTTACAATCTCCAGAGCTTTCGGGCGAAATACAAATAGAAGTTGGAAGGGCGTTATAAGAGGACTAAAAATTTCATTGAGGAAATAGGAAGCCTTAAACTGAAAGAAGTTGCCAAACTCTTTTTGAACTAACGAAGTGTGTGCCTGATTTTTCCAATTACTGGGTAAATAATGAACGTGGGCTAAAATGGCAGTCATTAATTGTTCTGGACACCAAATCATATTTTCATCCGGTATCATACTACGGCATATTAAACCAATCACCGAGAGTGCAGTGAGTATTGTCAGCATATGTTCCACTTGAAATACATGCTCATCGTATATGCCTAAAACGATGAGAAGGACCAGTAAACCTCCAGATATAAATAATATAATTTTGGCTAATACTGCCATTAGAGGCGACGAAAAGGAATTTAAGTAACGATTGGCATATTCGTATGATCTATTAAGACGAGCATCCAGTTCATGATCCAATTCATTGAAATGCCTCAAGTATAAACGACCATAGTTGGACCAAGTACGCATACCCAGAGCCCCGGGTTCTTTCTTTAATATATTGGCGTAAGAGAAAGTGAAGTATATTATTTGCCATACAAATATAAGCGGTGATAACAGAAAGTTGGCTATTGCAATCCAGAAAATAAGATTGGACAACCTTTTTGCCAGCTCTACTTGATTGCCTCTTATTGAGTAGTCATCTCTTAGCTGCCAATTGTTTTGGAACGGTGATCCTGGACTGCGAAAAAGTATCAAATCAATGTTAAACAGCAATCCTCTTGAAAGCATAACCACCTCCCCGCATAATGGCACAGTGAAACGTACTGGCAACAGATTCTTATTCATTAATGCTACTAAATAATTTTTAAATCTCAATATACGATGATAAATATCCAAATCAGTCAAATGATCTTTATCAATGCACATATGTTGTTCAGCTTGCACCTCTCTGACCTTCTTTTTTATCTCGTGCCAGGTAATATTATCTAAATTAACATCGTCGATGTGCAAAGCAGTATTGTAGAATTTTTTTATGTCCCAATATTGACATAGGTGATACAATACTTTGACACTGCGTATTAATAAATAAATCGACGCAATAAAGAGCAGCAATACTGTGAGACCTCCAAAATTATCTACGCACTTATCCATTGGTATTATTACATCAGGTATTGAAATTTTTGTATGATTGTCGGCTGGCAACTTATTACCAAAGAGTATATCATGATTAATACAATGCACAGTAAATGTGAGAATCCAAATAACAAAGGCAAATTGCATGAGTTGGAATATCTCATCCAAAACAATTATTAGAAAGCCATGCTTCTGATGGTAGTGATACATTCGTGTAAAAAACGAATCTAAATCCTCGATATGATTCCATCTCGATCGATTTATTTCGGGTACTGTGTGCAAAAGAACACCACTATTTCGAGGAGTGTCCTCATCATTGTTCGTTGCTTCGTTGTCGTTCTGCTGCTGCTGTTCGTATATTAGAACTTTGTTTTCTTCGTCGCTTAATGTCTTATAATTTATATTTTTTGAACCACTGGCCATGAGAATTTTTTTTATTAACTTTATTCTTGTTATGTTGTATAGAATTCTAAATTGCTTTGTTTGACCTTCTTTATAGCTAGAAAAAATATAATATAAACACACAGAAGAAAAACTACTTTATACAATACAAACGATCAGCTGTTGTCTTCTATTTAAAAATATCCTCTATCACGGTTTAAGATTGCCACATTTCCTAAACGTGAAAAATCGCTTAAAATGTTGTATTGTAGTAGACATAGCACAGTAACAGCAGACACGCAAAATTTTATATAATTTTTAAAGTGATTGACAAGAAAACTATTTGTGGTATAGATCAAGTTTTTATTTGTCTTGCTAACTTTTGTATTTATAAACAAATAAAAAATTGTTGTCTGCTATCTCTTAAGTTAGGAGTAATAGGACTTTCAGCCTTTATACATAATATTAAATATCTCCAATAATAAATATGTTAAAGGAACAATATATCCTTATCCTTAGATAGTGCTTCAAAATACTTGTACACCAATGTGAACCAAATACTATATTTATATAACGTTATTTTAGAAAATTATGTTAAAGGCAAAAAGTGTATAATATTAACACGTAAATTAAATTAGGTTTCATATTAATTCCATTTTTTTACCCCATTGGTAGGCAAACTGTCGATTACTCGGCACAGGTAGTTTCCCTTTCAAAACATCCAGATTACTTGGCTAAAGTGTAGATGCATTTTGGATTCATTCTTGATAGCTCCCCCAAGCATGATATGTAGGGCTAGGGCCGGACATTGGCAGAGAAAATGAGTGATTGTTTCTTCTTCCTCCTTCTGACAGCTTCTACAGTAATCATTGTACTGTAGATCTAGTCTTCTGGCATGTACTCTAAAAGTATAAAAAAACAATAAGCCTTATTAGGTTACGACGAAAGCTAAGCAATTAATTCGTCCTTCCCACATACACTACGGGCCAGATGGACCTCGCCATAGAACACGTGGTATTATTCGACCACTTTTCCTGAGCAACTCTAAACATTTCGTTTTCAACAGTATTTTCATATCGTAATGGTGATGCCAATAACCATTAACACATAAAAAATGTGAAAATTGTTTTGTTTTTGTTTCAATTTAGTAGGTTTTTTCCATTTCTGAATAGTATTTAGAATAACATTAAACAATAATGGCATTGAAAAAAATTGTGGTCGAATTATTTGACATTGTGAACGGTATTTTTATACATAAGCTAAACTGCTACTACTACAAGGTTAAATTAGCTTCTGAGTTTTATAAAAGATATTCAGAATGAATTTGACAAATATATATATTTTCACATATGTGTGGTATTTAGAATAATAATAATATATATAAATTAAATTAAAGCGATTAAATAAAAACATACACTTTAAAATATATGGCAACTTTATACAAATACTGAACATACTCCTAACTCAAAAACTGCTGTATGAATTTCCCCCTATTTTGAGCTGTCAAACTCATGGGTTTTTTTTAGGCAAGGTTCACGCAATTTTTCAATTTGTTTACATAAATCGTTTAAATTTTCAATAAAAAATAGGAAAAAATGCGTCTAACTTTAATAAATCTTTTCAAAGACACTGTCCCCGGTCATATATTCCGAGGCAAAAGACGTTTAGTTAAGCCCGTAAGTCGAAAGGCAATGGAAACTCTTCAACGTGAATACGAACGTCAGGAGAAAACAATGCTACTTTTGAGACATCCGTATTTGACTGTTGTAAGTAGTAGACTTTATACAATATTATTTCTTTAAATTTAATTTTTTAACTTTACAGGAAGAATCAGCTGGCCATGTTAAGGATTTAAAAAAATCGGAAGCTAAAATTGCCATGTGGAATGATGCCAAAACAATGAAAAAGTTCAAACCACATGTAACTCTAGAAGATCGCCTAAATCATTTGAAAATTAAAGAAGTTTGGGATTAAATATTAAATGAGAATAGGTACTAATTAAATGCTTTATTAAGTTAAAATAAAAAGTTTTAAAAATTTAGTGTTCATATTATTTAATTAGACTAAAACTAGTAAGAATTTGTGGAGTGGGCCTTTGTTTCAAGTGAAAAGATGTTCAAAGTTAAAACCTTATTCTTAATGAAAAGTAAACTAAACAACCAATGTCTAACTTTTTCGTATGCATATTCTCATAAGGAAATTTGTATAGAAATATATACTGTTATAAACCAGTTCCAAAATATATTTTTTAAATGGAGTTTTTTAAAGGTCCGTAGAAATATGATTAATAGCTTTAATTACTCTGACTTTTAATTTATTGAGACTCAAAAATTTTATAATTCAGATTTTAATGGCAATAATGAAATGATATTTGTCACTTGCTTAACCCATATTTTGCCAGTGGTCGATATTTCGATCACCCATTTCATAGTCGTTTATTTCCAAAGTTAACCATGTTTTTTGAGATCGGTTTACAGAAATATAAAATTAGTAATGTTTAAAATATTTGTATTGAATTAAAATTTAGTTTTTAATTTCTTTTGAAGCCTAAATAATATATTTTAAGAATCGAATAAAACTAATTTGTGAATTATAAGATTTCTTACTTTTTAATTTCCACAAACTTTAGTGGTCGCAAAATCGAATAGAAAACTTTTTGAATTTTAAGGCTTTTATTTTATACTTGGCAACAGTAAATAAATATTAAAATCTCAGTATGTACATGACAGTGAAAGTAAATAGTTTTTGGAAAAATAAATATTTATCCTAAGTACATACATACATACATAAATACTTTATACGCTGTAAGATCCCAGCATACCATTCTAGCAGCGCTCCGAAAAAGGAGCTAGAAAAGAGTCCAACTAAAAAGCATTTTCGGAGCGAAAAAAAAATTGCTTAAAAAATCATTTGTTTTTTCCATTTTTATATATTTTATTTAAATGAATTCCATTTTATTTTTTTTACTGTAAATACAATTTACTTAATTTTTTTATTTCTAATTTAGTTTATTTGCAAATGAATTCCCTTTTTGTTTAAGTAAAAACAATTTTAAAAAAAATAATAAATGTGAACTTTTAATTTTTTGTATTTAAAATTGCAATGACTCTTTTCTGACATGATGTAAAAGCTCTGTCTGAGCCCAAAAACCCCCTCATAAAAGACCCTTTCCTGACATTATCTAAGAGTTGTTGCAGAGCCCAAAAAACCCTCATAAAAGACTCTTTTCTGACATTATCTAAGAGCCCTTTCTGACGGACCATTTTCGAATGAAAGTACCCTCTTTTCTGAAGGTTTCGGAGCAAAATTGATTGTTTTTTGGGCTTATAAAGAGCATGAACACTCCGGAAAAGGTGTCAGAAAAGACTCTTTTCGGACTCATATGGCTTGCTGGGATTATATTTGAACTTTTTTTCTTACCCTGCCTTTACACATGCAAGTACTTGCATGCAAGTGCAAGTTCGAAAAACTCAATACACTCACATTTTTTTGCACTTGCAGAGCTACTCGAGTTTTTCGAATAAGCTTTCGTATATAATACGTACACAGCACTCGCATGCAAGTACGTGCATGTGTAACCCGGCATTTACACATGCAAGTGCAAGTTCGAAAAACTCAATACACTCACATTTTTTACTAATAAACTCACATTTTTTTCACTTGCAGAGCTACTCGAGTTTTTCGAATAAGTTTTCGTATATAATACGTACACAGCACTCGCATGCATGTGTAACCCGGCATTTACACATGCAAGTGCAAGTTCGAAAAAGTCAATACATTCACACTTTTTTACTAATACACTCACATTTGTTCCATTGCAGAGCTACTCGAGTTTTTCGAATAAGTTTTCGTATATAATACGTTCACAGCACTTGCATGCAAGTACTTGCATGTGTAAAGGCAGGGTTATACATACATATGTACAGTGACGAGCATACATGATACATGTTTTATAACTATGGCTTAAAAACCCAATAAAACTCTCAAATTTTTAAAAATAATAATGGTTTTTTACTTAAAATGTTAAATAAATAAAACAAAAATAAATTGAAATTCATGACTTATTGAAGCGAATGTGAAGTTTTGGGTAAATTTATGGGAAATGGCAATGTAACCACTTTTGCACGTTAATGTTTTGTTGGATATCATTTTACAGCTCGTAAAACATTAAAAAGAACAAGCACCAAACATATGTTTTTTAAAATGGTGCTAATCAAAGTTTTTAATGCCAAGCTAATCAATTGGTCTTTTTAATTTTTTATATTTTAATAATTATTATAATAAATTACAACACTTTTGTAAAAATAAATAATCAATATATTTTAATATTTATCTTACTTATCTTAATTTTACATATTTTCAAAATTAATAACTATCTTAATTTTTAGTCTGTTTGTTATTTTTTATTTAAAAAAGTTGTCAACACTTGTTTGTCATACAATACCGGCATGGAATAAAAAAAGATTTAATTTTTTTCAAAAACTCTCAAAATAATTTAAAATGTTTAAAACATGTAGGATAACACTGTGGAAACTCAAGTACAATCGTTATCAGTTAAAGTAAGTGTAGAGAACTAATTAATTACAATGTTACCTCAGACGTAATACTTTATTGTCAAGTTTAGGCTACATACAACAACACGTTTTGTTACATCCAAGGCTAATGAAAATTGCAATCAAAATACCACAGATGAAAACCTGAATGATTTTGCCAATATACCCGTGGAGCGTATACGAAACTTTAGTATTATTGCTCATGTTGATCATGGCAAGAGTACATTGGCAGATCGCTTGTTAGAGCTGACAGGCGCCATATCACGTAACTCAGGCAGCCAGGTATTAGACAGTTTACAAGTTGAAAAAGAACGTGGTATAACTGTGAAGGCGCAAACGGTCTCTATATTTCATATATATAAAAATGTCAAGTATTTACTTAATTTAATTGATACACCCGGCCATGTTGATTTTTCGAACGAAGTCTCGAGATCATTGGCCGCTTGTGATGGTGTTATTTTGTTGGTGGATGCTTGTCATGGCGTACAAGCACAAACAGTGGCAAATTATCATTTGGCTAAAGCACGTAATCTGGCTGTTGTGCCGGTGCTCAATAAAATCGACATCAAGCATGCCAATCCGGAGAGAGTTTGTAAAGATTTGAAAAACTTATTCGATATCGATACAGATCGAGTTTTAAAGGTTGTTATTTTTTTAAATTAGTTTATTAAAGTTGATTATTTTCAAAGTTGTGTATATTATTTTAGGTTTCTGCCAAACTTGGTACTGGTGTTCCTGCTGTTTTAGATAGAGTAATTGAAGTAATCCCTCCACCCAAGGTAGATCGTAATTCTGCATTTCGTGCTCTTTTGTTTGATAGTTGGTTTGATCGCTACCGTGGTGCTTTGAATTTGATTTATGTTTTGAATGGAAAACTTGAAGTTGGACAAGAGATCCAGTCGTTAAATACGAAAAAGGTGTATCCAGTTAGGAATATTTCATTGCTAACACCCGTTGAAAATGAACTCAGTTGTATGTATGTATTTTGTCAATGTTATGCCTATAATTATATAACTACCTATTTTCCAAATAATTTTCTTTCAATATAATTCAGATCTGCTGGTCAAGTTGGCTTAGTCTCTTGCAATATGCGCAACAGTAAGGAATCTATTATTGGGGATACAATACATTTGAAATATGAAAAATGTGAAGCCGCAGGTACATATAAACCTCAACAACCCATGGTTTATGCTGGTATATTTCCATCGGATCAGTCGAAACATGTAGCTTTACGCGGGGCCATAGATAAATTAATACTCAATGATTCAGCTGTTACGATGAAAGTTGATTCCAGTCCGGCTTTAGGTCAAGGTTGGCGTTTGGGTTTTTTAGGTCTTCTACATATGGAAGTATTTTGCCAGCGTTTGGAACAGGAATTTGGTGCTGAACCGATAATAACTGCACCTTCGGTAACATATCGTGTTATATTGAAAAATCCCAAAATGATTAAACAAATGGGCTCAGATACCATGGAGATATCGAATGCAGCTTTGTTTCCCGAACCGATAAACATCAAAGAATATTATGAGCCCTTAGTTAAAGGTACAATTATAACACCCAACGAATTTGTGGGTCAAATTATTAGTTTATGTGTGGAACGTAGAGGTGTTCAAGAGAGTTCTATAAATATTGATAACGATCGTATGCTTATGAATTACATACTACCTTTAAGTGAAATCATTTTAGATTTCAATGATCATTTAAAATCATTAAGTTCTGGCTATGCTAGTTTCAATTATGAAGACTATGGCTATAATTTGACCAACTTAGTACGTTTAGACATTCATCTAAATGGAAAACCTGTCGAAGAATTGTGTCGTATTGTCCATATTGCCAAAGCCAAAGATGTTGGTCGTGATATGACAGCTAAACTTAAAGAGATGATACCCAAGCAAATGGTTCAAATTGCCATACAAGCTTGCGTAGGCAGCAAAGTCTTGGCTAGGGAAACCATTAAAGCCTATCGTAAAGATGTCACCGCCAAATTGGTAAGGAATTGTGATTTTATTAGATATTTCCGATATTAAAATTTTTATTTTATCAAATTTTCAGTATGGTGGCGATGTAACACGTCGTATGAAATTGCTTAAACAACAGGCTGAAGGCAAAAAGAAAATGCGACAATTTGCCAATATTCGTGTGCCTCATGAAACATTTATTAATGTGTTAAAACGTTAACCGGGTGTAAAGATGTGCTGGCTAGATATAACATCAAAATATATCTGAAGTTTGAACTAGATTTAAGAAAACGCCGTGAGTTTTTATTTTTCTCCTTATTCTTTTATTTTTAATAAAAAAACATATTTGTATCTATAAATTATCAATTTTGCAAAAAAACATATTTTTCAGAAAAAATATTTTTCACAAAAAAGTCGATTTTTATGAAATTAACATTTTTATAAATGATGTTAACACGATTTCAAACGATAAAGAACTTATTGAGCAAATGAAGCTACAATGATTATAAATAAATCATTACTTAAAGATTATTAACACAATTAAAAGTAACTTCTATGTCGTATTTGAGTAATTGCAATTTATTACCAAGTTTTTGCTGGGTTGTTAAACTAATGTCGTATTGGATAATCAACCAGATTAATCTTGATTTAATAGAAGTATGGAAAGAATGAAGAATAAGCTAGAATTACAAAACGATTTTTCAGAAAACAGAAAACATTGACTAATGTAACAAATTTCTGTGAAAACTTTTTTTTTGTAAAATTTTTCAATTCCATTTATTATCTTGATTCTAGATTTTCAATAAAATTCTGTTTTTCTTTCATTTGGGCTCTTCTTTCTCTACATTTTTAGTACACTTCTAAGCAAGTTAGGACTTTCTAGTTTTCACCACGTGAAAGAGCGTCTCAAAAACTATCGAAACCAAAAAAAAAGTGGAAATTTTTTTTTAATTATTAGCCACCTTTTCATAGGCCGGGTCACATATATAGATTACTCCCTCGTGGTCATATTTTTGAAAAAATACATGGCCTTTGTGTCCTTCGAGACTCAGATCTATCTATGTTTTGAAATTTATAAAAATTGAGCAGATACTTTCAGAGAGGCAAAAATTGTCCCCTCGTGGTCCTCTTTTTGAATTTTTTTCATATAAATCATCTCCTGAAAATTTCAAAACTAATAAAAAAATTCCGGGCAAATCGATCTAGCCGTTCTCGAGTTATGGAGTGACAATCAAAATGTACACTTATTTTTATATACATTCACTGCACTGCATTTGATGCGCAGTACGTTCGGAAAAGCAAAAGGTTGCATCACTGCAAGTGCATTGTGTTCTAAAATGCATCACTGAAGCAGATGATACGCAAAAAAACAGCAAACAAGCATCACAAAAATGGCTGATGCATTGTATAAATTTTTTAAATAAATTAATTTTAATTGATTTTGTACACTTTTTTTTAGAATAGAAAATGATGCAAAATTCTCCAAACTATTGGTGAGAGTCCGTTTGGACATGGAGGATATTGCTTTATAATATTAACATATTTAATAGTTTCTTTTTACAAGCAATAAGGTCACTTGAATTTTATATGAAAATATATTTAATTTATTTCTATATATTTATTTCCTATATTTCGCTATCACAATGGATAGCTTCTTCAGGGATAATATACGTTTTGAATTAATAATAAATAATTCATTATATAAAATAAAATAAATAAATTAAATATTTTTATATAAAATTCAAGTGACCTTATTGCTTGTAAAAAGAAACTATTAAATATTAAAAAAAGGTCAAATAAACGAACTAAATATTAACATATTTAATTACTTTCGGGATTTGTCTGCTTTTGGAACACAAAGTTTTAATAATACCAGCCTTTTTTATATTTGAAGCGCCTTTTATATTGCTGATTGCACAGTTTTAAAACATTTTTGGTTTCATCTAAGTCAAGAAATTAATTAATTTCTCCATTTTTAATATTCCCGCGTTCGTAATTGTAAACAATTCATTTATTGTTCGTCTGCGCAACAGCATCAGCTGATTCGCATCAACATCGCAAACTAATCACATATACGCATCAAATGCAGTGCAGTGATGCATTTCCAAACAGGCCTATATATATAATAGATATAGATAAAATTAATGAATAATTGGTTTTTTTTTTAATTTTTTTTTAGCAATATTTAAAATATTTTCTTTGCTTTATATATAGATAAACAGGTATGTGATGAAAATCGAAAACGAGTGAGTTTTTTAAGTACATTTTAAAGTATTTCTAATCAAATTTTTAAAATTTTTGTTTTCAGATTCTCTTTAAAACTGTTTCAATACAGAAATATTACGAAAAAATTAACTTCTAAAACTCACTCGTTTTCGATTTCCATCACATACCTGAATAATTTTTAAAAATAAAAAATGGATAATGGACTTAATTAGTGCAAAGTGATTGGTGAATTCGAATTAGATAGATAAGATCGGAAAATGTTTGTGCGACTGTAAGATGAACTGATAGAATTGGATAATAAATTGGAATTTTATTTAGACTTAAAATTGGGATAAGTAATAGCATTTGCATAATACCATAACTGCACTTTACCAATCAATTGACTTTGCATTTTCAAAAAAAAAAAAAAATATATGTATGTACATACCTATGTATATATTTCTACCTTGCAAAATTAAGAATTATTCACTACATGAGAAACATAACAGCGATCTATTTATGCAAATTTTTACATATGCTGTTTTGAACTGTTAATCTAATAACATCACGAAAATTTTGTTCAAAAATATATTAAATTAAAACTACGATAAATAAATAAAGATACAAAAAACAGTTTTGTGCTAACTGCGAGGGTTAGGTTAGGTTCCATGGGCAGCCGTTCTTGAGAACAGCTCACTTGTGTCCATCTTGTTGGTCGCATTGTGTTACCCGTTGGTGGGCAACCCGTCGGTTCACTTCGCATCGGTTGCTCTCCATGGCAAAGGTGTAGATGCATCTTGAATTCATCCCTGATAGTTCACCCAAATACGAAAGAATGGGTGCCCCGAGTATCCGTTCCCTTTTCCTCGATAGGGCCGAGCATTCGCAGAGGAAGTGGGTAATTGATTCCTCTTTCTCCTCGTTATGACAGCTTCTACAAAAGTCGTTATGTTGTAGACCGAATCTTTTGGCGTGTGTCCCAAAAGCCTAATTAGGTCGCGGCGAAAACCAAGTAATGAATTCGTCCTTCCCACATCGAATAAGGGCCATGTTGACCGTGCAATAGAGCAGGTGATCTCATTCGTCCACCTTACCTGAGCAAGCCTGAACATTTCACTCTGAACAAGTAATTTCAGACGTTTAATGTTAATGCCAACGAAGGGATCAATCTCCTCATCAGCCAGCGTTGTACCCTTCTTGGCTAAATTATCAGCAATATAGTTTCCCCGAATTGAGCTATGTCCAGGGACCCATATTAGCGTTAGCCTCGATACCCGGCATTCTGTGGTTAACCTAGATGTCAGGTAGACACTTGCAATGTTATTTACGGCGGCCTTGCTGTCGGTAAATATACATATATCTCCAGATACTCGATAATACCTCAGCCAGTTTGCAGCTCGCTTTATGGCAGAGATCTCTGCTTGAAGAACAGAACAGAAATCAGGAAGCCTAAAGTAGGATTTGATCCCAAATTCCTCAATATAGAATCCACCACCGACTCTATTTCCCCTCTTTGAGCCGTCAGTAAAAATTCTTATTGCTTCATTGGGGGTATAGAGCCCATCTACCCATGAGGTCCTATTCGGGATACATGTGGAGAATAACAGATCGAAAGATGGTTTCGGTATGCAGTAGTCGACATTACTATGAGCATCCTCACAGTGTCTCGTTATAACAGATTGACCCTGGTTTCTTTGAATCCATGAGTAGCCAGCTTTAAGTCTCACAGCAGAGTTGAGAGCCAGTTGAGTTGCCATTAGATCCACTGGTAGCCAGTTCAGCATAGTAAACAGTGCCTTTGTTGGTGTCGTTCTTACCGCGCCCGTAATCACGATGGCACAATTCCTTAGTACACGTTCAACCGCATGTCTCTGTAAGGAATTCTCAAGTGCATGCCACCACACCAGTACCCCATAAAAAAGAATGGACTTTACTACAGCGTTCACGATCAAATTGAGTTAATGCCCCAGTTGGTCCCAATTGCCTTTCTGCATGAATATATGGTCACATAGGCCTTATTAATCCTGTTCTGTATGTTCAACGTCCAGGATAGTTTTCTATCTAGAATGATGCCCAGGTATTTTGCGACTCCTCAATGGAGCCTACCAGTGAGTGTAGAGCAGTTTCCACAGACTTACCTTTGGTATAGGCATGCTTACTCGACGAAATTAGCTCACTGAGAAGAGTCATTCTCAAGTGAATGTCAATGCCCTTGGGGATGAACACAACCTAGTCCATAGTGATGGTACATAGGGTCTAGTAATACATTCATTGTATATATTAATGAGCCAAGGAATCACAATATCCTCATTTTTCTGAAGGTGAGTGACTTAAAAGGACCAAATCGGAATAGAATTACTTTGAAGGCTATTGTTGTTACTGAAAACTACCGGATTAAGGTTATTGACCGGAGCACAGCCTGGAAAATGAGTATCAAGTAATACATGAAGAGTCTCTTTACTATTTAAGGTCCAGTTACCACACGGTTTCTGAATATAGCTTGGTACAACCGGTGAGGTTGATAAAATTTTGCGAAGTCCCTCCAAGCTTTCCTTTTCGCATTCCTTATTAGGTTCTTAAAGTGATTTAATGAGGCTTTGTAGGCTGCCCATGTGCCCTTACGTTTCGCCTCATTAAACAGTTTACGACATATAATTCTTGCATGCGCTATGTCAGGATTCCACCAAGGAGGCTTGTTCTTGCCTCGGATAGAGTAGGCCTACAGGCCAGATTCGTAGCAAAGCTAAATGACTCATTTAGAACGTTCACAGCATTCTCAATATCATTAACACTTTCAATGGTCATAGGATTGGACAGCGATCGTGCAGAGCATTATGTTGTAATGCCCAATCAGTCCTTCTACGATTCTGAATTATATTCCCGCTTGGAATCTGTACATCAATATAGTGAAATCAATGTACTGATGATCCGATAAGGAGCAGTCTTTAGAGACAGTCCAGTTAGAGATCATGCTTCTATGCAAAGCACTCACAAGTGTCAAGTCAAGAATCTCTCTTGTATTGGCTACAATAAAAGCAGGTACTGAACCTCTATTAACTACTTCTAGACTACTTTTGAGTATAAAGTTGAAAAGATTCTCACCTCTGCGGTTGGTATCACTACTACCCCATATTATGTGGTGCGAGTTAGCATCCGTGCAAATTATCACCGGTATCTGGATTCGTTCGCCTTCCGTATCGCACTTCTTAGCTTGCCATTGGGAGGATTATCCCCAAGGTCGTGAGCAATGTAGCTAGATATCAGCCATATAATATCGCCATCCCTAGTTTCCCAGGAGGCTGTAACTGTGTCTTCATCACTGTAATCAGATAGAATGAAGATATTCATAAAGCTTTTGGCCATAATACAGGATCTTATTTTACCTGAGCATTTGGTGTGGAGAAGTTTATATCCTCTCAAATTTAGTCCGCAAACCCGATCCTTGTGTATCCATGGTTCTTGGACCATTACAAACTCCTCCCCTATTTGAGCCATTCGGAGGAGCAGTGCAGCAGAAGCTGCTTTAGAGTGGTGAAGATTGATTTGACTCAACCTCACCATCTTCCATTTTTATAATAGTGACGTTGACGTCCTTCTGATCAGAGTTCAGAAGGGCGTCCTCGTCAACCACCTCGTCCAGATGTTCAAAGAAGGCACCCACTATGCCTGTGACAGAGTGGGCGTGGTCAGTTTTATCTGGAGCGGCGGCATCGTTACTTTCCATGTCCTTAATGGACATGGGTTTGACATCGCTGCCAGGAGCGGCATCGTCCTTGTTGTCGCTTCGATAGACACGAAGGATGATGGTACCAAAACCATAGTACACCTTCCCTCGTGTCTTTCTAAGCGCTTCCAAGGAGTCCTTATTCAGGACAACGATTGCCTTTCTCGAAGATCCTTCAGCCTCTGTAACCTTCACTACTTTCCAGTCGCTGGTAGGTAGTTGAGGGTTACATCACTGAATGATCTTTAAGATCTCTTCCGGTTTGGATGGTTCAGCAGGAATCTTTGCTATAGATCTAGGCCTTCTAGGTATCTCACTAATGGATACCACCTCCAGCCTAGATCCCGGCCATACCTCCTCTAGCAATGCAGTGGCAATCTTGAGTAGCGACACTGACATAAGTTTGACGTGACCCTGGTGCCAACCAGCGTCATCGCATTGAGGAGGAGTGCCTGGGTTTTCTTTGAAAACCTTCCAAAACACACCCACCAGTTTTTGTTTTGCCATATCCCAATTGGATTGAGATATGGATCCATCATTGTTGCTTCTGTCAATAACAGCCCGCATGAGATTGTCTTTAACAATCTCACTGAAGGATCTGGTTGGAGACTTCGGCATATGTTTGGAGCGTTTGGCTCCAGGTTGCTGGCTTTTGACTGCCACTTCCTCCTCTGAACGCTGCCGTTTAGGCACTGCTGTATCTTCAGCAGAAAGAGGTGCGTTTTGCAGACCAGCTATGTGGGCTTTGGCCCATTTAAGAGAAGCGAATTGCTCCGGAGTGAGTTCTTCAGGTTTTTTATGACCCAAAGATTCAATAAATCTCAAGGCAAGGCGCCTCGTGGTTGCAGCCCGTCGAGCAGGATTTTTGTGCCGTGGGTTTTGAGGGTTGCCGGGGTTGGCAGAGGGTGGAGCAGGTCAGGACAGGAGGGTTCCATCACTGTCCCCGTCTGCACAGGGGCACCTGGGAGACTATTGTTTGGGGCGACTTAGTCGCTTCCTTCACATTAGTACCCGAAGCAAGGGGTTTCACCGCTTTTGCGGCACGGACTTGAGCATCTAAATCTAAGGATTTAAGTCAATATACACTTTATATTTATTTTTTACCATATATTTATACATATGTATGTAGGTACATATATCATATTTTTGCCATACTTGCTAAAACTTACTTAAGGTTTTTTACAATCAACTTTCTAGCAAAGTCTTTAGTATTTAACATTCTTTTGGAGGATTCTAATCTTAAAAAAGCTGCCAAATAATTAAGTAATTCGAATAGTATTATGTGTGTTTTAAATACACTGATTGCGTGTAGGTATATCCCCCATTTTTTTGTTTGTACTGAAATTGCTAAGAATTAATATCAATTCATCCCTAAGCACAAGTGAATGTTAAGAAGGTATAATTCTGTATCGTGTTTATATGTACATATGTAAACAATATTTTAATTGTTAATATAAGTACCTATGTAATATGCATGTAGCATACTCATTTAGTATATAAATAAAGAAATGTGTGTTTATGTATGTACCTACATACAGTAAAAATTCGATAATCCGGATAATTGATTGCAGACCCCAATCCGGATTAGCGAATTATCCGGATTACCGTATTACTACGCATGTAACTATGTATTTATTAAAAATTATGATAATTTATAGCAAAATTAAGCTAAAAACATACCTACATAAATATTAATTTGTACAGTTTATTTAAAATAAAAAAATACACATTTCCATATGTACATACATTCTTAACAACTAATATCACACTATTCTAACTGTATTTTTCAAAACATGCTGTTTGAATTTTTATAATTTTGAATTGAATAATAAAATAACTAAAAACGGTTGTTATTCAATCTGGTTTATAGAGTTGCAATCAATCCGGATTATAGAATACGCAATGAGCTGCAAAATTCTGCCCGGATTACAAATACAAATATTTGTGTTTTTGTTTAAATCTACATACCTACAAGTTAAACAAGGAATATCACACAGTATTTTTTATTTGTTATCATAGTATATTTATTTTCTTTTTGTTTTAATTTAATATTTATTAGTGTGACAAAAACAGAAAAAGTTATTTATAACCATTAACGAAAAAACAAAAAAATAAACATAAATAAAAAAATATGTAAACAAAATTAAAACAACGGCACATATAAACTTCAAAGAGGGAAAAAACAAAACTCAGATACTCACACATCCATATGTATGAATGTATATTTACAGCTGATGATTTTACTCTCTAAAAAAAGAGAGTTAAACAACAAAAACATTATAAAGAAATTAGTAGCCATTTTCAATTTAATATAGGCATGTGTAAATAAAAATGCCACAAATAAAAATTGGAATTATCAAAAACAAAACCCTTAATTTTCGTTGAAAAATTCCTTCATGCTGTTTTAATTTATCAAATAATAGTATGTAGGTATTTGATTTAAAAATTGTTTAGGTACCTATCATTATTTTGTTTAACCTTATTTTCTCACTCAATTTAACTGCTCTCTTTATGGATTGCTATCTTTGCATTCTATTCGTACTCTTGCCAAGTGATTTATTTTTTCATTTTAATTTAATATGAAAATATCTAGGTATATGTACATATACATGTATTCTAAAAGAAATTTTAAATTATAAAAAGAATTAATTATAATAAAAATTGTATTAAAATCTTATTAAATTTTTTAATTTAAAAATTTAGTAATGTACGTACAAACGTATGTATGTATGTTGTTGTTTTTGACATTCTCTTTTATTTTGCTCTTTCTGCTTCAATTAAGTTTGTTTACGTTTTTTTTCTTATTTGTTATTGCATAAACTAACACTAATGCATTAAACAGCTGGTTATTTCGTTTAATTTTGTATCTTTAAGTTCGCTTTTGTATTTTTTTCTGAGATGGCACT
The DNA here is from genome assembly GCA_950370525.1 of Bellardia bayeri. Lineage (NCBI taxonomy): Eukaryota > Metazoa > Arthropoda > Insecta > Diptera > Calliphoridae > Bellardia > Bellardia bayeri. Next base: position 67,755,724 of record OX493266.1, on the reverse strand, counting down.
TTTTTATTGTATATTTTTATTGTATATTGGCACGATTTTTTATTTATTAGATATTTAAATATGTATGTGTATATTGGTATATAAATATGAGTTGTTTTCAAAGAATAATTGAGGCCTAATTTTAATTAATATATTTTTTGATATATCGTCATCCGTTGAATGACATCTTGATGAATAATAAACAAACAAGTTACAATATTGAAAACATACATACATATGTACATATTTTCGCTATTACAGTTTCAATTGTTTGAATACAGTTTAAAACAATAAAGTCAATTAAAAACCTACATACATATGTACCTATATATTTTATTTAAGTTCTATCCAATTGTAAAATATTGCACAAAAATATGGCAGTAAAACTGCGAAAATTTCAAAATGATTTATATGTCCTTCATTATGTACCTCTATACGTTTTTCATTCCATTTGTGTTTAATTTACAAATATTTAAAATATGTATATTTTGGAATTTATAGTGAGGGGCGATAATTTAAAAATGTCTGTTGAAATCAATATTGGTTATTCCTACAAACATTGTTTTTTTTTTTTTTTTTTTACAAAAAACATATAACTTAAGTATTTGCAATTTGATCGGTAAACGCTAATATATGCGCTGAAAGGCGTTTCATGTTGTTATTGATGAAATTTATAAGACTCTCCAAAAAAATTTAATTAAGCAAGTTTATTTGAAAAATTCATTATTTCGCTTGTCCTTAATATGTTTGTATATGAAGCAAACCCAACCCTGGCATTTTTGTTGACGTTGGCTTTTTACAGATGATTGCTATTTGCGTTATTTTTAATACGTTTTTATATTTTCTACTTTTCGCAGTGTTTTTTTGCTCAGATTTTATAAAAGGTTTTTATTTTGTTATAATACAATTAAAACATAGTTAAAAAAATAATAGTTGTGTTTTTATAATTTAAAATAATTTTTTGCAGAATAATTCATATTTTTAGTTTTAAAACTAATTTTATTTTATCAAAATAATAATAAAGAAAAAACGAACATATACACCTGCAGTATTTTTTTTTCGTTTTCTGGTAAATACTCTTGCATACATACATATGTACACACATACATACATTGTATATTAAACAACAAATACATTTAAATAAAGTATTGCATTTTTATAATTTTTTTATTTCGCATATAGGTACATATTTGTTAAAACAAAATAATTTATTTAGGAAAAACAAAATATGTACCTAAATCAAGTTATATTTTTTACTTAATTTTTTTATGTGAACAAACATTCTCATTGAGTTCTTTTCTTTATTTTAATTCCATCATTTGTTATCTTCTCGTTAATACAATCAAACATACATTCATACAGTGTTCTTATTGAGAAAAAAAACAAACAAAAACAATTTTTAATTTTTGTGTTCCCAAATAAAAAATACGAAATTTAAAAACATCTTAAAATTAAATTCTTTACTTAAAACTCTTGAATGAGTAGTTTCATGATCTAAATTATTAAAAATATTGAGTAGCAGTAGTCAATGAGTGTGAGATACAAGTACATAAATATTTAAAACAGTACCTACTTGCTTTTATTATCATTATTATTGTTACTGATCAATTTCGTAATATAACGCCATTTTTAAATTGTAGATATACACACATACAGTACAAGTACATAGTAGGTAAACAAATTTGCCATTTTATTAAATGTTATTACGGTTAATTCCCTTATTCATAGAAGAGGGTTATTTATAAAATTTCGGTTTAGAAAAAATCGTATGTACTATAGGTATGCAATTATAGTTTTCTTTATTTCTTATGCCTATAATTTCACCAACTACGATGTAAATATAATAGTATAGTATAGGTATATGTACATAGGTATATCATTAATATTGTAATATATACCTACGGGTTACATTATATTTTACAATAATATTACATAATATATTTACACCATAGTTATGTAACTACGTAGGTATACATATGTACATGACAGATTTGTAATTGCTGTTACAAGCATTATCTCAATGAATAATTCATTTCATCATTTCAATACCGATAATGCATTTTAATTTCACCTTAGCGATCTTGAAATTCCCCGCTAAGGTTTATAAGAAAATATGAAATATACCAAAAAAAAAAAGTGTAATTTAAAAATGATTTCTATACCAAGTAAACGCATATAAAATTCTTAAAAGCGTAAGTGAATTAAAAGTTCCCCAGCAAAATTTATATAAATTAGAAGTAGTCAATGACTTATTCATACCTACATACATATATCAAATTACATTTATTTTTATTGAAAACGGCTTCCGTGAGACCAAAGACCGAAAATAACTCGTCCCATATGATTTATATTTTGTTTTAAAAAATAAATTACTGAAAATAGCTGTTATAAAATGATTTATTTTTACATGGTTTGGTATGACCTTTATAGATTTCTGTTGTGTTTAATACCTTAGTGAGAGACAAACTATTTCAATTATGGTTGTTCATAATAACTGTTAACATTCTTTTTTATTTACGAACATTTTTTAAATATTAATTGTGGAAAGATTTTCTCTAAACTTTATTTTTTTTTGTAAAGTTTTCGAATTTTTGTGAAATTTTACATACAATTATTTATAATTATACCCTAAATCACAATAGTAAGGAGGCTATATTGTATATTTGTAACGCCCATAAATATTGGTCTAACATCCACCTTAAAGTATACCGATCGACTCAGAATCACTCCCTGTGTCGATTTAACGATGTCCGTCTGGCTGGCTGTCCATGCAAAGCTTGTGCGCAGAGTATAGGTCGTAATTTTGAAGATATTTCAAAAAAAGTTGGTACGTGATATTTTATCGGTTCAAGGACGGATGGGAATGAAACTGGTGGAAATCGGTCCATTATTTCACCTGGCCCCCATACAAATGTCCTCCCGAAATAGGAGTTTCACGATCATAAATGTTTGAATTATAAAAGTATCCAAACAAATTTCACCATAAATGAGTAATTTCATTTTGTGAAGATCGGTCCTTAATTAGTCGTAGCTCCCATATAATAAGGTCCACTTCCGAAAATCACTTTAAAGAGCATAAATAACTCTTTTCAAAATGTCGGTATTGAACACAAATATGTTTCGTATATATACATATAATATGGTAGAATTTTATGATGATCGGTCCATAATTAGTCGTAGCTCCTATAGCCCACTTCCGAAAATCACTTTTAACTCTTAAAAATGTTGGTATCCAAATAATATTTTACATAAATAAGTTTCATATGTACAGTAATGATGACACCTAATTTCATAATGGTCGGTCCATAATTAGTCAAAACTCCCGAAACTGATTCGCACGCAAACGAGCGAGGTTTTCGTGTGCCAAAGTGCTGAGGCGTGAATTTTTGCTGGGTCATTATTAATTTGATTAGGTTTTGTCTTAATTGTGAAACAATTCTTGAACAAAATTCGAATTGTATACTACAAGAAATTGACATTTGTAGCACTTTCTTTTTGTTGTCGTACGTAGAAAGATATCAGTGCAAATATTTCTTAAGCTTGATGAATTAACAATAGCAATGTTTTAAGAATAAAATCCGAAATATTTTATACACATGGAAATTTGTTGATCAAATATGTGGTCTTGTAAATATCTTTCTGTATTTTTTTTTATGAAATAAACCAACAAATGTCATTATTTATAATTACTTATTTATTTTTATTATATTATTCATTTGGTTAAGAAAATTGTATTCACTTTTTTTCATAACAATACTTTTTATTTGCTCATTAAAAAAAAAAAGAAAAGATAAATGAATTACAATATAAAATTGTTCTATATAAATGCTTGGTAAAGCGATTTTTTGTGGTCATTTGCGTACTACTAATACATAATAAGAATATGAGCCAAACTTAAAAATAAGAATTAACAATATCTAAATACAATATTTCACCACATACAACCCAATAAACCAAAGAACAATATGATAGCGAAAACGATATAAAACAAAATGCTACAAAATACATATAATTTTTAGTATTAAATAGCATTTGGAATATGGCTATAATTTTTAAATATCATAGCGATATTAGGCGATATACCTATGTAATTACTTTTCAATAAAATAATGAGTTAAAGTGTTATCACTTATAATACCTATTATAATCTAGACAAACAATATTTGGTTTATTAGGAATTTACAAGCTGTGAATTTCAAGAAAATAAATTGTACATTTACTTTAGTTTAAACCAAAAAATATTTAATATAGCCTCTTGTAATTTAATGCATATGTTTCCTAGAATATTTCGGCTAAATGTAGCCGTTTTTGTGGTTTTTATTCATATCATGCTATATTCTAATTTTGATAAAAAAAAAACCACAATAAATAGAGGCAACCAGACCTTGGGTTGGGCGATACACAAATTGCTAAAAAAAAAATATGAAATTTATTTTAATATACGAGTATATATGAACTGATATACATTAGACCGACTCTCACTGTATATGAAACGAAAAAAATAGTTTTTATTACCACACTTATTATGGTCTGTTTTAAAACGTCTCCCAAATCATGTTGAGTCTAGTATTAACATTCGTGGGTTAGAGCCCTCCTACTTAAAAAATTTCCAATATAGGTATCACACGATCCTTTATAAGTGATTTTATAAGGTTAAATCATTTTTAAACATTTTGAACATTTTGCACTTTAACACATTGAAATCATCACGATCAAAAAGTATATTTTTTTATTTATCATAAGAAAGGGCCAATGTAATGTATTTTTAAAAGAAGGCGCTTTATTTTTTGGAAAATTTTCAGGAGCGTATTCTATTTTATTTTTGTTAATGTTCTAAAAGTGTGCTACAAAATGCAATCCCTTAAATGGACTTTTAATTTTCAAATTGAGAAGCTTGGCGGACAAAAATCTGTTTTCAAATAAAACTAAACACTAAATTAAAAAATGTTTACAATTATTATTTAAAGCACTTTTTTAGAATTATTATAAACAAAATAAATTTTTAATATTCAATTTCTTTAAAACCACTTTTTATACCTAAAAGATAAAATAATTCATAAGTGTGTAAATTTTGTTCTTTTAGATTTAAATTTTCCATGTTTGTGTGCAATTGTATTTACTCGTAATTGATGTTAATTGAGTAGTGCAATTTTCAGAATAATTATTTTTGCTAAATCTTAACATTTGTGTAAATTAAGCAATTTTTTTACTTATTCATATTACAATACATTAATTAATTTTTTTATTTTAATTCAATGCTTAGGGTATATAAATTCAATATATTTTATTTGCAAAATAACCCCCATATGAACATTTAGAGGAATCAAATATTTGCTTCCAATAGGTATGAAAAGCAGTATCGTATTTTCCGTCATGGATTTGAGTAGTTATTAATAACACACTATAATAATTTCAAATTATAAATACCTATTATATATTGTAATAAATTAAACTTTATAATGTTAAAATTGACAGTTGGAATACTTTTTGTTTGAATATATAATTTTAGTTTTAGTTAATTGGGCTGTTAATGAAATTTAAAACTAAAAAATTTCGTTCAATTTGATATTTTAATATATGTATTAGTCTGTTGCTGTATGCAGAAATTAGTAAATGAACATATTTTTTAAAAATTTATAATTTTAATATCGCATTATTATTAGTGTCGTTATCTTTACTTTTAATTCTATTATGAAATATTTTTGGCATATGTATCATTAGTATGCATGCATATACGTACATGCATGAGTGTTTTTTAAATTTCTTAAAAAGGTTGTTGTATTCTAATCAATACTGCATTTATCTATTAAACAAATTATATTTTTAAGTATACTTTATACATATGTAGGTATGTATACTAAAATTCTAAGCCTTATGTACCTACATAAACATACAGTGTTTATTATTTAGGCAAATAAAAAAGCAGCATGTATGTATATTTATTGCTGCTACTGTTCTGTGAAAACCAACAATATTATGATTGTGTGAGAGTTACTCCTCGTCAAAATAATATATTACACCGTCGTTAAGAATAACAATATGAAATTATTCTGAAAAATCTCAGTAAAAAATTTAGCATAAAGAAAATTTCTGCTTAGTGTTTAACGTGGGTTTGTGTCAAAAAAATCCCCTCTAAGCACTCTTCATGCAAATCAGAAATACGTTTACGCATACAAATAAATGTAAAAATGATAGTGTAGAGTATTATACAAATGATTATTTGTTGTAAAATTCTTTTAATTTTTCATACAAAAAAATAAAAATAAATAATATAGGTACCTATTCAATATGGAAAAACTAATGCAGCATGAAAATTTGTCTTACATTTAGAAAATGTGTTAACTCTAGGAGTTTTCAATGAGAACTTTGTTTTTTTTTTAATAAAATAAAACAAAGATTTATCCAAATGTTTATTGTATAGGAAAAGAGTAAGGTTTGATTGACAATTATAAATGCATACTGATGTCGATTCTTTTATCCAAATTTTTAACTAACTTTTCAAAAGGTCAAATACCTATGTATGTTGACTGAAAATATGACGAATTTACAGTTTTACAGAACTATCATTTTTATAGTAAATTTTCGAGAAATTCAATTTATTGTAACAATTGTCACGAAGTTAAATAACAAAATTTCTTTGTTATTCTAATATGCTCCGTTTGGTGAACAAAATTTTTGTTGAAAACCCTAATAGTTCTTTTGTTCTGCACAGGATTTCTGATGATAATTTTTGAAAAAACCGTTTTTCTCTTAGGCGAAAGCTCCACACTCTCAATTTACCTACTATTTTATCATTTCCTTCCAATTTATTCCTCCCCTAAAGGTATTTTTAAACGACATACAATTACACTTTTCAATATTTTTTGCCCAAACATTAGTTTTTAATTTTTATAGTTTGCAAAAAGTTTTCATCGTAATGTACTTAATATGTACATATTTATGTAAGTACGAGTATTTATTTATGCACAAATTTATTTTCAAAATAATAATAAACAAGTATTTTAAATACCTATGTACATAGGTATGTACATTAAAAAAAAACAATATTATGTAGGTAGATTGTATGTATATAGATATGTACATACTGTGTACATACATACATATCTTAAAATGTCTTTGACCGCAGTTTATTTCCGTCTTTTGTTGCATTGAACGTGTCATTCCGTCTGTATATACATACATACATATGTACGTAAACAGTGCAATTTTTGTTGTAGATATAGAATAAAAAAATTTTAAACAAATCACCTGAAAAACAATTTAAAAAATATAAAACAAGTAATTAAAATAAAAGTGAAAAAAAGAAAACAAAACACTTTTTTGCGTTTCGTTTTGCTTAAAGTTCTGAAATTAGTTCTCCGTAGGTACCTATTAATTTTATATTTTTTAATTTATTTTTATTTTGTTCTGTGACTACATTAAATGAATCCGAAGAGATACATATGTATGTATGTATGTAACAAAAAATCGAATTTTCATGACCCTGAAAAAGAACGCTGCTATACAAAATAAAAACAAACATAGACAGACATGATGTGAAATGACCGACAAACCGACATTCAAATTGTATGTATAGGCCATGTACAAAACACAACTATTAACTAATATGTACACACTTAAACACAGACGACAACAAACTGTTCGAATTTGATTGTAGACGTTGAAAGGGGGGTATGTATAATCCCCCCTAGACAATCAAATAGAAAACATCATAAACAAGTAAAAGTGCTATATTAGACAGGGCCGAATTTTATATGCCTTTCACATACATACATACGTTTTTTCTAACATAGAGATTTTTTTCATGAAAAAAACTAGGTAGGTACCTATTTGGTAAAAAATTGTTTGGATGAAAAAAATTTGTTTTGTGAGTAAACTTCCAAAAACTTTTCATTTCATAATTATTTCAACATAGGTACATACATATGTATCTCGGAATACCTATGTATGTAGGTACCTATATTCAATTTAAACTAATATCCTATCAGCCCTCATTCCCTGACTGAAGAGTGCTGTTAACCTTTAATGGTTGTATGATTTGAACTTAATCATATAAAAATATTAATTTTCTAGTGTTCGGAAAACAATTAAAATACGAAAAAATATTTTTACTTCTTGATAATTTTTAGTCAGGCTTGAGTTCATTAAATTTAATTTTCATTAAATTATTTTTACTGAAGTTAGGAATTACAACTTGAAAAATTTTATTATTAAAAATTTTTGATAATTTTTCTTGATTGGGATTCGAACCTAGGTTGTTTCGAGAAATCCCACTTTCTCTCAGTTCTCGAAACATATGTAAATTCAACAACCCAGGTTCGAATCCCAGTCAAGAAAAATTATCAAAAATTTTTAATAATAAAATTTTTCAAGTTGTAATTCCTAACTTCAGTAAAAATAATTTAATGAACTCAAGCCTGACTAAAAATTATCAAGAAGTAAAATTAACTAACAGTTCAATTATGAAATAATAATTATTCTATAAGAAAAAATATGTATGTATGTATGTACATACATACATATATTTTTTCGTTATTCGTAAATATTTATAAATGTGAAATAGCAAATGAAAATTGTATAAACTACAAACGTAATGACAAATTTAAATACATATGTATACCCTTACCACAAATGGTGATGGGTATAAAAACAGTTAGATCTACTACATGCAAATGAACTTCTTTCAGTGTTTTGAATTTGAATTGTCGATGTGTTAGTAGTATGTATGTGTGTTCTTGACGTGCCTCGTGACCTTGAAAATTTTTGAGCGTTTTATACAGTTAAAATGAATACAAAACAATGCTACTGCGAATTATAAACATAAACAAATACACACACATATGTATGTAATATTGTTTATACACAATATGTCGACGCAAATGCACTCTATCACCGAATAAAAAATAAAATTGAACACACAACTACCAATTCATAATTTGTACATAGTTTTTTCCCTTTGTTCTGTCAGTTTTTCGGCCCAACCCCTTTTTAATATCAAACTTTAATATAACGTAATAATAAACATAACAAACATATAATATACATATAGTATATTTTGTTTTTGGTAAAAACAACACAAACAGTGTAAAAAAAGTTAATAAAAAATAAAGCAAAAAATTAGCAAAGTGTTGCACTCAATTAAAATAAGTGTATGTATATATATTTATTTCCCTCTTTCGTTAAGCTAATAGAATGTCAGTTTATCACACAAGAGGGTTGCCAAGCAAAAAAGGCTTTTAATACGCCGCCGTAGATTTTCAAACCATTTTTGTGACTTAAATATCTTACAACTGCTAAAAATTGCCGCTACAAACTATACATACATAAATGTATGTATATGTATGCAATTGAATCACACTTTAATTCTAGCATAACTACAGGTTAACTAAGAAAAGTTTTTTTCCTTTAAAAACGAGTTTATTCTAATATACATGAGCAACACTTCTTAGTACTCTTCGAATTAATCAATATCGTAACTAATAAATGTTACTAGAAATGTGTTAAATACGTTGAAAGTAAAAAGGAATTAAACCAATGAATTAATTCGTAACTCGGTGTCTAGACATAACAAATGTTTATCACAACACATTATAATACAATACAATTGAAATCTATTGTTTATCTAGTCTCCTGTAATGAATGTTTTAATGGAATAGCTAAAAGATTAAGGCGCCGATTACCGTTCACAACACTAATGGCCAGTTTTTAGCTTAAAAATTAAAGTGTGTTTAAACTTAAGTTCTGTTTAAATATCAAATTCATTTTTATAGATCATATTTAAATAGAACTTAAATCACTGACTACGTCCATTTAAATACAACTTAAGTTTTTAATACTACCATATGATTTTGACATTTCTGCAAATTATGAAAATTGCGCATTGAAGTTTTTTTTTATTTTTTGATAAAAAATATTCAATAAATAAACTCGCCGCGAATAAAAACGTTTGTGCTTATTATTATCAATATCAACTAATATCAACTAAAACAATGAATTTAGATGAAGAGGATATGAATGATGCAGCTTTTGTTAATTTAGTTTATAACAATTTGTATTGTTACAAATATAGAGTGCCGGACTATTAGTCAAAGGGTTGCGGGTTCGATTCCCGCCAAATACTCTGGGTGTTTTCTGCAGATAAGCCAAAAGCTTCGCAGTTTGTGTTTGTTAAAAAAAAAATAGTAAATCAGCTGTAAAATGAAGAAGTTGTTTATATTTTTTTGAGATTTAATACTGCTACCATACTTTTATCATAATTAAATACCAAACTTAATTTGAGACTGAAAAAATGAAACCGTATTTAAATACAACTTAAGTTTAAGGAACAATTAACTAATTTCGTATTTAAATATCAAGTTAAAAACTGGCCATAAGTATTTTGATGTTGTATGTTGTTGTAGTTTAGTTGTGAACGATAATCAAGCCCTAAACTTATTTTTATATCCGACAAAAACAGAACATTATAAAAAATAAATAAAAATATAAAAAGTTTTAATTTTTAAAATAAATACATATGTATGTATACTTATTTCAAATTGTTTACATCAAAACACATATATTTAAATAAAAAATTTGGCAACTCTTGTGTAATTCAAGTGCAGAAAAGAGACAGAGGCTGAGTGTGTGCGTTCAATGAATTTGTGAAGTGAATTGCTTTGCAATTTTTTTATTTCCATTAGAGTTGAATTAAATTTGACATCATCAACATATCAACAAAATTGTAAGTTAAATGTGAATATTATTCTTAACCACAAATAAAAATATTAAAAAAATATCAGTAACTAAAAATAACAGAGACAATAATAGTATTTATATAAATAAACTACGTTATTTACAAACGCAACTTTTTTGATTAATTAAAAAAAGAAGGAAAAAGTCATCAGCTGATTGCTAATAAATGAAAAGAAAAACAAAGCAACAATTGAAAAAATATTAAACGGAACTGACAAAAGAGCATAATACATTAGTGTGAGTGATATTGAGCACAAATTTTTAAACGGGGAAAAGTGAAAATATTTTTTCCGAACATTTTATAAAATAAATTAAATGCTATTGTATTAAAAGGTTTTAAATATTAAAAAAATAAATAAAAAGACAGTTTCACAGATTAAAATTAAAGAATTTTAATTTTCACAAAACGAAAATAAACAAACTACTAAATATACTATCAAGTTCAAGCATAAAAAAACGTCAACAAATACTGTACAACAACAATTATATTATATTGTTGTTGTTGTATTTTTGGTGGGGTGTATGAGCCGTGTACGAGTATGTTCCGTTGTATTTTTTCGGTTTTTCTTATTGTTTTGTTGTTCGTTGATTAAGCACTCAATCTTTTGGTTTTTGTTTTACTTTTTTTCACTCCATCTGTGTAATTGAGTTGCGTATCGCTGTACACGTAGCGCATTCACAATATTCAAAAGAACATAGGACAAGGAAACAAAAGTGCAGTTAGTTAATTAAATATAAAATAAATGTTTATACATACCTACTATTATGTTTTTCATATGTGAAAATAATAAATATCTACAAAAACAGTGCAAAAGATGTGAGTTTACGTTACAAAATTAAAAAAAAAACTAATTCAGCATTAAATGTTAATGATAAATTTTAAGACTGTCTACTATAATATAAAAAGGGAGTAAATTTGTATATTTAATTATAACGTATATCTTATTTCCTAATATATAAATGATAAAAAAGAATTCCTTTTGTGAAAGAGAGAGTGATCCCATTTACTTATTAATATGTAATTTTTTCTTTTATACATTTTTCGTATTCTTCTTCCACCTGCATTTTTTTACTCAATTCTAAAGTGTGTGTGTGTTTTTCCTATTTTGAAACGTATGTCGTTGTGAATATTTTGTTTTGTAAACAATGTTTTGTAATTGTTCTCTTTTAAAGCTTTTACTAAATATAATGTTGCCATATTAATAATATCCACCGAAAGAAATTAAATGATACATATGTATGTATGTACATTTTTATATTAGAAAATCAAATTGAATTTTTACTTAAACTAAAATATATCAGCAAATTATTCAACCACAATTCGAGTTCGTCTGTCAGTTCAGAAACAAAACTATACTATATATATTTAGATTTTTATATATGTACCTATAACAGTTTTCATTAGTAGGTACCTTACTAAAATTTCTCGTTCTTTTTCAGCTTCAAATGTTTTAAATTGAACATTTAGTTTTATAACAACTATTTAAAATGATCAACAGTGTAAATGCTTTGGACTTTTTAAAACCAAAATTTGTAACCATGGATAAATTTAATTCCACAACTACCACAAAAATACTTCCAACTTCTTCGCTTTCACAAACGAGGACGTTTGTAACGATTAGTGGTCATCATCACAACACTGCTATTGATTGCCATCAGGAAAAGCAACCACAACAGTTTTTATTCAACGATGAAATAAAACAGCAGGAACGTGTTAAAGTGCAACATTTAGAGAATCACACAAAATTACAAAACAATAAATGTTGGAATAATTTTCGTACCTTATACAATATAAGTGCCTCCTCAGGTGTTAAGGATAGGGATATGTGTAAAATACGCAAACCAAAAGATGATAATGAAATAGATGTTGTAAATGATGAACATTTAACCTCAACAACAATAACACCAATTAATATACAAAATAAAAGTGCCTTTACTTTAGATTTAAATTATAAGAAATATCACAATATTAACAATAATAATAATAGTATTTGCGGCAATAATAACAATATACAAATAGATTCTTCAAGAATCGACGGAATCAATAATAACTATCAGTTTTATTGTAAACAATATAATAACAATTATGGCCTTATTAATAAGCAATCACCCACAAAAACAATCATGGTGATGTCAACAGCAACTCAACCACAAGCATCAACAGCAACCAATCAACGTACTGAAGATCAAAACAACGCTTATCGTCATATTGAAAGTGTCCACAATTATGCAAAATCAAAATCGTATGAAGACGATAATGACAACAATCAATCTCCTAACGGTAGTCGTCATAGCAGTTATATTGACGATGAAGAAGATGATGACGACGACGAGGAAGGTAACGATGATGACGTTGATGCAGAATATGATAACGATGACGATATTGACTATGAGGATCGTTTAGAATCGAATGTTGATTTAGATGGCGACTACGATGTTATTTTTAATAGAAGAAAACATAGGTTTCAAAAACTATCCACTTCATCCGATGGTGCTCTTCCAACTATTAATAATAATAGAATTACTAGCAGTAGTCTAGGGGCTATTGTTGAGCTAAAAAAATCTGTTCAATTTGTAAATACTTTAAAAGACCATAAAACTCAAACTGTAAGAGCAAACAACAGCAAAAACAAAGCTAGTAATGAGGATGAGGAAGTTCACGTAGTTGTTGATGTTGAAACTGTGGAATCACAGTCGCCCAACATTCCAATCGTGGACTCAAATTCTTCAACTACAATTAATAACATTGGAGACGAATCTGCTGTTGCTGCCTGTGTTAAACCTGATCATCATGCTCGTCGACCTATGAATGCGTTTTTAATATTTTGTAAACGCCATCGTGCTATTGTTAAGGAACGTTATAAAAACTTAGAAAATAGGTAAGTTGAAAAATATGAGACATGCATATCGTTAATTAGATATCAACAATGGTATTATACAAATTAAAACTAAAAATGATGAATTTTAAATTTTCTTCCAGAGCAATAACAAAAATATTAGGAGACTGGTGGGCCTCGCTAGATACGAATGACAAAAAATGTTTTACAAGTTTAGCTCAACAGGTACAGTAAAATACAGTACATATAATATTTATGTTTCAAAATGAAATTAAAATCAAATACCTATGCCTTTGTAAATTTGTTTGTTCTATTTAGAACAAAGATGCTTTCTTTTCAGCAAATCCCAACTTCAAATGGTACAAACTTCCAGCACCTCCGTTACGAACTCTAACAACACGTCCAGCCAATGCCTTCGGCCAAGAGTATCAAGAAGATATCGAAGCCAGTGCTCCTGAAATTATAAGCAATAATACACGTAGTAGCAACAATCATAGTAACTACTTTAAACTAGCCGACGAAGCACAAATGGGTGATTTAAGTCAATTAATGCTAGATAAATCGAAGGCCATGAAGCAATGCACAGACTTGCAGCAAGCTCTGGGAGAAACATCACAATTTATCAGTGCTCACATTACAGGTAGTGCTGAGGTCCTAGAAGAAAATCACTTAATAAGACGTTTTCACAATGAGAATAGTTTTTCGAGTAATAGTAGTGAGGAAGACATGTTAGAGCCAAAAAAGAAAAGTGCAAGATCCTGTAAAGGTAAAAGATATCAGGAATTAATAAATTCTGGACAAATAGCCACAGCTGTAAAAAAATCTAAATCCTCAGCACGTTTAGTTGGTGGTGGTGATAACTCAGATGTGAACATTAAGCAAAGTTTCTCAAATGTAAATAATTTTATTAGCAACCTTAGTAATGTGAGCCCAAAGCGCTCTGTATCCGAATCTGAAAATATGTTGGCATACGATTTAAATGGTTTTGACTTAGAGGAAAGAATTAAAGAATTGCCCGCTTTAAATTTGGATGATTATTTGCAACGCAAACGTAATACAAAAAAGAAAAAGAAATTTTCCTCTAATGGCAAAAAAAGAGGAGGACAACGTGGTAATACTAATAGCAACAGTAACACCAACAGTAGCAACAACAGTGTCAATTTGAATGAAACAACCATACTGCAAAGTCAAGTTACAGCTACTACACTCAATCAACTTAGCTTGCAAGAACAACAACAGCATATAGCCAAACAGCATCAACAAGCTACCACTGCTGTGGGTAGTCAAAAACGTAAAGCTCGCAAAGAAAGCATTACACGTCGCGATGTCTCGGCCATAGAACAAGAAGCTGCCTCTTTGTTGCCATTAACTATTAATGGTTGTTGTTATTTTCAAGAAGCGCCCACAGCCATTAAATATAGAAAAACAATTGAAAAAGACACTGAAACAATAGCAACTGCAACATCACAATCACTTAATGTTACATCAGCAACATCACCAATCATTCCTTTACAACAACTTAACTCTTCATCATCAGTATCTGTTGATATTTTAAATAATATTAACATTAGTAGCAACAACAACAACAACACTTTAAATGACAATATATCGTCTACCTCAGATTTACTCATACTGGCCGAAGTAGCTGCCAATCGCACTGAACTAAAGCATTAATTTGTTTATAAATAATATACATACGACTCTTTATATTATGTGTAAGTGTTCCACATTAACACATTCTATCTAATATGTTGGTTTTATAATAATATTTATTTAATTCTAGTTAAATATGTGTTAACTAATTTAATTTCATTATTTTTACATTCACAAAATGTGCAATATTTGTTATTTAACTTTACTTTCGTTTTGTATTTCTTTTTGTTACGTAATTAGGAATCAGGTTTCATGTGCTAAAAGCTAAAGACAAAAATTACACATACATATATCCATTTAATATGTATTACATATATTTATTTTGTAATAATGTAATACATACTTAGTTTTAAACTTAAAATGCTTAAAATCCAAATTATATAACCATCATTTGAATTAGAAATATTTAACAACTTATCACGACCGTCTTAAGTCGTAAATTTTGAATGTCTATCATTATTTTTATTTAAATGTAAAAAACGCACTGAAAACTGTCTCTTAACATCACAAAAACAGAAGAATTGTATCCAAAGGATTATGTATAATAAATTTTATAAAAATGTTAATTTAATTTGTATAGAAAAGTCATTTATTTTATTATTTATAAAGACATTTGTTTTTAATTCATATTTAGTTACTTCTTTCATGCTGCCTAAATTGAAGAAAATCTTAAATTTGTTATTTTAGTCATTTAGTTATTTTGGTTTCCAAATTCCTTGTACTAAGTAGAATTTTAAGTAAAAAACTAATTTCTTAAAATGTTTTATTTTTAACTATACATAAAAGCCTTATTGTCATATTATTGTTATAAACAATTATTGTTGTAGTTTAAGATCATTTTATTATCTCTTTGTTATATGCTACTATACTTTTAAATAATTTCTCATTAATATGTTCAACAACAACAACAGTTTATAACAATTGAAAATAACTTTAAATTAATCTAGCTTGTTAAGTTTTATCTCTTTGAGTCAATCATATATTACAAATATTATCATCAAATAAAGTTATATTTGTTTTTAAGAATTAAATACAATGACGATTTTAGTTATTTTGCTAAAGGATACGTTAAATATAACGTATTTTTCGTTTTTGGGTCTTGTAATTCCGGGTCGTTATTTCGATTCGAAAGCAAACATTTTCGAAGTACAATGTATGACGTATACAAATTTGAACGAGTTTTCTTTCGAAATGAGTTACAAAATAACCCCCTCTGTTTAAGTTTATGTTGAGCGCATTTTTTTTTGTGGCAAAACAATAGATGGTGCTAAAAGTTAAAGTCTTAAGCTAGATTTACACGATTGAAATTTTCTTCCAAATGCTTCAAACTCGTGTAAACAGCAAACATTCTTCAAAATTTATTTATTTAATAGTTATTAATAGAGTTTGAAGCATTTTGAAGAGCAATTTTGTAGAAATTTTCAATCGTATAAATCTAGCTTTAGAAGTAAATTATGAATTAAATTTTAAATTATGCCATTGAATGCCTCCTTTCCGTTTGTTGTATTTAACTTTAACCTTGTAACTTTAAAATTAGTAATACTTACTTGTGTAATGAAAGTGACTATCTTTTTTTATTTCTCACAAAAACGATTTTAAATACAATATATGTAATTTCATTTAATACCAATAAATTCTAAAATCCATTTTAGTTAAGCTCAAAAGTGTTTGAAAAATAAATGCCGTAAAAAATTTATTCGCAAGATAAAAAATTGATTTACTTTTTGTAAAAAATCTAAAATTACTTAAACTTTCGAACGGAATTTTTAAATAAAAATAATTATATTGCAAACAAATATATAAAAATCATCTATCACTCATCATCACTAGTGGGATTTTCAATTTTAATCTTAGGATTACTGGCATATTGTTTTTTTGCTGAAGATATCATACGAGCAGAATAAGATTGAACACGTTGAGCACTACTAGAACGCTGCAATTGGTATGGTGAGGTTGTTGCTCGGCGACGACTCGATAGCGATAAATCTGAAGTAGAAACAGCTGCAGTTAAGCAACGAGAATGAGCAGCCAGCGGCACATGAGAATGATGATTTTTTGGTGTATAATCACCTTCATCATTGGCGAATACTGGTGTGGAACGATGATAAATGGGTGTAGCATGACGTGGTGTTATTATAATGGGTGGCTTTTCACTTAATATATATGAACCATCGGGTAATGGATAAAGTTTTTGTTTTGTCAAATCATGTTCACCCAAACTTACGTCTGACCCAGAAGCATAATCTTCATTGCACTTTTTAGAAGCAGAGTTAATAATGGATGCTTTGACAACTCTCTTATCTCTTAGTGAAGGACGTGATTTAGGTTGAATCTGCTTAAAGTAAAGTGAAAATATTGAATTTAAATTGTTAAGAAATTAAATAATTTTCGTTACCTTCCAATCTTTATATTGAGGACTATTTACATGCCATTGTTCACAATCGTCTCTTAGTTCTTTTACTCTAGTACCACTGTCGTAATTTGTTTTCTTATTCAAATATTCCTTTGACGTTCTAGATCTCAAACCTATGATTTGTCTCAAAATACGTGGAAAATAATACAATGTGACGGTCATTAGTGCGATCGCTAGGGTGGCTTCATGAAAATTACTGGATAAATAGATCATTGCCAAGGACATCAGCTGCAATAACCACTTAATAATATTTTTTGAACGTCT
The DNA here is from genome assembly GCA_950370525.1 of Bellardia bayeri. Classification (NCBI taxonomy): domain Eukaryota; kingdom Metazoa; phylum Arthropoda; class Insecta; order Diptera; family Calliphoridae; genus Bellardia; species Bellardia bayeri. Next base: position 67,737,847 of record OX493266.1, on the reverse strand, counting down.
GTTCTGTGGTGGTCCCCAGCGATAACAAAAAAAAAAGGAAATTATACCGGCAATTATAATATACCAACACACATAATTACGATATGTCATCATTATCATTTGAATATTATCCCACAGCATACGTATGACATAGAAACCAACGGCCCAGCCGCCTATTAAAATGCCATACATCATTGTACGCCTGAAATATAATAGCATTGAAATTTCCTTAATTTACGTTTCTATGTACATACATATACATATTTTATATGAAAATTTTCTTTTTTAAATTGCCATTTTTAGTATTAAATATTTAAAGTGGAATTAGTTTGACGAATAGAATTAAAAATTTATAGAATATAAAAAAAGGTCGAATAAAAGAACTAAATAAATGGAATTAGTTATTTTTTTAAACTTTTCTGTGAAACAAATTTAAGTTTTAAGGACAGGTCTTACGTTGATATACGTATATATATATATATATATATGTATGTATATATATTAGTGGCTTAAACTTCGAAACATTTTTACTTACTTTGGCATTAATTTTCCCGACAACCATATAAGGAAGAGAAATGATGAACATATACCAAACAGTATGCCTGTGATATAGTAAAATAACGAATTTGTACTTAAAATACCAGCAAACAGGAACATTATTATACCAGTCAATAGCTGAATGGAACGATAATAGTCAACCTTCTCTTGAAACAAAGTAACATTATAGGTCTGAACGGTCTCAATACCAATGCATTGTTGCATAAAAGGTGATAGCGAGAGGCGCGTACGTTTTTGGGCTAATAAATTCAAACTAAAGAGAGAACGATGCTCCGAGTAGTGTTCTTCGACTTCTGCCGGTGTAGCACCTTCGTACTGAGTATAATCATCGCCCTCAATTTCCAATTGTAACTCAATAGTTTCCAAAATGCGCCTCAATGTTTTTGGTTCGCCTCTATAACAATAAGTGTTTAAATGTTTTTCGAAAAAACCACGCTTTGAAGTTTTAAAATTGAAAGTGCTATTTGCTTTCAGAAAAAATACTAAAATGTAATGAATTTGTATTAATTTCACTGAATTATTTGTTATTAAAACATAATACCTGCCTTTAAATTTATCAACTGATTTTATATTCGGTTTTGAACTTTTTATATTTATGCCATCGGTTAATGTGTTTGGTATAATTAAAACCCAGAGTAAAATCAATTTAAAAAATATTAGACTCATTTTGTTAAAATACTTTTTTTAAGTTCTTTATTTCCATGTCTATATTAGCTTGAACATTAATGTACTAATGAAGAAAAGTAAATGTCAACAAAACGTAAATGTAACTGTAATTTTCCAGACTTTAAGCTAATCTAGCGATCAGGACAAAAGAAATGTCAGAAAGATTATTAAGATCCCGATTATCGTTCACAACACTAAAATGTTGTGTTGTCTCGACTACAACACAACATGCATTTTATTAAGATTAACTGCCGTATTTATAAAAAATTAAAGAAGACTTCAAATGTACTTTAAGAAAATTTTGTCTAAAAGCACACTTCAAGCCAACTTTATTTTTTATAAATACGGCAGTAAGCCTATTAGTGTTGTAAATCGTAATCTCAGTTTACAACATACAACATTAAAATACTTAGTGTTGTGAACGACATGAAATTAACTTAAAAAATGTCGTTTATATGGGTTGAATAACGTTTTAGTGAAGGTTTTCTATATTTTATTTAATGTAGAATAAAGTTGAGTTATTGAAAAAAAGCGCTTAACAAGAAACCATTAACATTTTAATGTAAAAGCTAAATTCATTTTTTAAATTTTTGCTTTCTTTTATCTTGTTGTGACTGTATTTCTTGATGTTTCTTATTAAATTGTTGTTTACTTTTGCTGTCCAGTTTTTGTTTTTTCATTTCATCATTTTTGCGCTGTACAATTTGCAATTTATGTTTACGTGATTTCGGCAAACGTATTTCTGGCTCAGGATTACTGTCATCGCTATCCTCATCAATACTATCTTCATCTTCTTCCTCATCATCATCTTCTACACCGTCATCTTTAGTATTTCCATCATCAACCTCTTCTTCAGCTACACTATCTGCCTCATTTTCAGTATCCTCACCTTCATCATTGTCGCTCTCATCGTCTTCATCGCTGTCTTCCTCGTCATTTTCATATTCAATTGTAACTACTCCTCTTTGTGGGGCTTTAGCCTTGGAGTTTGTTGGTTTAATTTCAACTTCTTTTGCTCCTATTGTACTGCTTATCACGTAATTAGCTCCGAATTGTTCCAAATCTAATATACTTATACAGGTGGGACGACATCCAATATTTGTTAAGGCAACTTCTTTTAGTTTTTGTTTATTTTGGATTATTTGCCATAGTTTAATTTCGCCAGAACTATAAAATATATATTCAAAGGAATATGTTAGTATTGAGAAATATACATTTAAATTTTAATCTATTCTATAACTTTTTACTACATATGCATATGCATTTTTTTATTCCTATAAGAAAAATACACATACCTTGAAGCACTGACTAGATTCTTCTTAAAAACACTCATTGCTTTAACTCTTGCATTATGGGCAACAATTTCCTAAACATAAAATATCAGTTTAAAATTTTATAAATCTCTTTAATAATGATTACTCACCTTTTCTTCTTTATTATCAGTCGAAAGCCATAATATTTTACCATCTTCTAAACCTACAAGACATGCTTTATCTGTAACCCATTTTAGGCATACAGGCTTTGATTTGGTTATGTGTGAACGTACAACATCTGCAGTTTTTATTGACCAAAATTCCACAACACGTTGTCCCGTTATAGTGAAATAATCACCCGTTGGTGACCAAGCCAAACAATCTGGTTGAGAGCCTAAGGTGTTACGACTTTTTAAATTTGTCTTATATGCCACACGACCTTTCACTAAATTCCATGTTCTTAAAACCAAGTCTGAACCCAGCGATAAAGCCAGCTTGCCACTAGGATGGCAACTAATATGGGTAACAGGTGAACCATTATGTGCCTTTTTCCATGTTGCATCCGTAAACCATGTCTTTAAGCGTGTAGCAATCATGTGTCCATCATCGCCTCCTGTTAATAAATGTGTACCGTCGGGAGTAAAGGCAAGAGCATTAATAGTGCCTTGGTGAGACATTAAAATCTAAAAATGTAAATGTTTACAATTGTTACTCTTTTGAATTTGTATTTGCATAAGTGCGTTTTGTATACCTGTGATTGCTTTCTGGTACTCATATCGTAAATAAAAATACGATCATCTGAACCACCACTAGCCACCCAGCGTTCCTGAGCAGCCACACATCTTATTGAACCGGAATGGGATTTATCAGCAAAAGATTGGGTTAAGGTAGGTTTCTCATCCTACGTCACAAAAAAATTTTAAAAATATTCGATAATGGAATACATTCTTACTTACTTTTATGTCAAATTTGTAACCCAATAGAAACTCTTCATAAGTCCCAATAATAATTTCAAAATTAGCAGACATCGCGTATATTTATAGAATTGAAAACTTTTAATTTATAACAATTTTTAACGTTCTATTTGTGATAATAATACAATCAATTACCAATCGTCACACGTGCATGTTTTGTTTTTCTTCTTCTTCTTGCAATCCAAAGCATTGGTATTCACTGCTAACTAATTACTTACACTGAAAAATGTTTTTGTAACTATTTTATTTCAATATTTTTATTTTGAAGGAAATATTTTTGTCTTTTAATTAATCAGTTGCTTTCACTTAGGCAACAGATTTTGAACATGAAACACATTCGGCCCAATCATAAATAAAAAATCCACGGTACTTTTTTCCCTTTTTATTTTTTTAACATTGAATTTGAATACGAAAAATGGAAAAAACTGACGCGGAATTTTTATTCAAGATTGAGCTGATTGTTAGACATTGCGTTATGATATTTGAGAATTTATAAGCTGCACATTTCACGCTTAAATTATTTTAAATATATTGCTACAAAATAATATGTTATTGGTGCGAATTATATTTGTCATAAATTTTCATTACAATTACCCTTGTGGCAAATGGGTGTTCTGCAAATCGCACGATTTTGTAAATTAAAACAAATAAAATGATTAAATCATGTGAATCCGATTTACATATCAAAAAAAAAATACGTCCATTTACAGATCTAGGAGGAATATCTATGTTCCACCATAAAATGTGATTCAAGGAAATTCTAAGAATCTTAATATGTAGATAAATTCTAGCTAGAAACAAACTTGCCCTTTATAAAAACTCATTAAAAAACAAATAATTTGGTGTTTTGTATTTTAAATTTTTTATTGAATTTTTAATTTTATATGTTTTTGTCATTATCTCTTATTCACTTGGCTTTTGAAATGAATTCTCCATAAACATTTTAATTTTTATTATTATTATTATTTATGGTTTGTAATTTGTTTATTGGTTAATTCACCATTAATAAGTTTTGGGTTTGTTTTTTAAATATATTTTTATTTATGTTTTAAATATTTATGTATAATTAAATTCATAAAATTGAATAATATTAAGTTTTGTTTAAAAAATATAAATGTATAAGTAAAAAAATGTGTTCCACAATAGCAATTTTAGATTTTTTATTTAGTATAGTATATTTTTTTGTGTTTTTAAATTTTCTTTAAGTAGAAATTTAGCTTAGTTAGGTTCATTTTGTTTAAGTTATAGTATGTTTATGTTATTTTTTTTTGCCTTTATGTTTTTTTTTTTTTTTTAATAAATTGCTAACATGTTATATTATTTTGTGAAGGTTGTCATACTCATATTTTTTTGTTTATAATCATTTATAAGAGTAGTCTAATTTGTTTGTTTTTATATTATACTCGAACTTAATGTAATTTATTTAAGTATAATGTACATTTGTTTTTAATAAATTCTGAAAGAATTTTTTGGAAAATTTTCTATATTAACACTTTATTTATAAGTATTTTATTTATAGTGTTTCACTTTTCAAATAAAGAAGATTGAATCAAATTGTTTATTATTTAAAAATATTTAGAATAAATTTATTTACTTTAACTTTTTAATACCGGGTGAATATATTATTGCAAAATACCAAAACCAGATAATAGTAGATGTTTGTGTTATTTTGTTTGGTTACTTTATCTATAATTATAAAAAGCATTTTCATACATTTACATAATAAAGTACTCGTACGATGAGGGTTTGTACCAGGATTAAATACAACTTCTTCCAAGCTGAAAACATTTTCCGCCATCAGTATTATTTTTTTCAATTTTGATAAAACATAAACACATATATATTTTTTACAATACGGTACATATGTATATTTATATGTAGTTCGTTCCAAATATTGCTCTGTTGTAAGATATATGACTATATTTTTGTGAGAAATTTACATATATTTGTCCCTTTTATGTAAATCTATCTTTTTCAAAAGCGATTATTTGGTGTAACGTACAATTTGGTGTTCTGCAAATAGAGGTAATCATGAGGATTTGATTCACAGAAGAAGATCAAAATATAATAATTCAATTCTTGACCATCAGAGTTACAAATTAAAGACAAAGGTTCCGTTTATGGTCTTCAAAATTATTATTTATTGACAAATTTTTGAAAACACATTTTCAAGTCAAAAATTTGTTTATGAAAATTATTTTTCTTATTTTCTACACCCTTTACATTAATTTTATTTCTTTATCAAGCTTCACAACTAAGAATTATAGGAATGATAATAATTTTGATATTAGATATATTATAAAAGATTTAGAAATATTAGGATTTTTATGAAATTCTAGCTAAATTTTAAGATATTTAGGCAATGGGGCCTAGAATGAATGAATACAATTTCCAAAAACGAAAAACATTTTACTTGCGTTAAATTGTTCCTACAATCTTTTAGATTCTTGAGATAAAAATTTCAAAAATAAACAGTTTTCTGAACAATTTCATTTCATGTTAAATGTATTTTTAAATACATATGTATGTTTTATTTGTTATTTTTTTTTTATTAAATATTTAAAACATTTTTCATTTTTGTATTCTTACAATGAGCCTAATTAGGTTTTTAGTTTTGTTTTATTTCTTTGTTAATAATTTGTTTTACTTATATTTAATATTAATTTAAATCTTGTTTTGTTTTTAGAATTGCTTGAAAAGGCTAAATTTTTTTGTTGTAAGTTACTTTGTTATTATATTTTTTGTAATTCAATTGTAAGTACATTAAATATATATTTGTTTTAAATGTGAAGTAGTTTTAATAAATACTTTTATGTTTGTTGTTTTTTTATTTTTTATTAAAGGTGTGAGGCAAAAAATTGAATATGGTATTTTCAGAATTTTTTTACATAACAAATAAATAATTACTTTAAAGATTTATCTTAAGATTTTATAAATATCCATGTAGTATTTTAAAATTTTCAATATTTAAAAATAAAAAAGAACATGGTTTTAGTTTCCTTTCTTTAAACGAACATCTTATTAGCTGTATTTATAAATTGTTTATGTTAATTATTTTATAATTCTCAATTTGATTTAAAGCATTTATTTGTGAAACTTTTCTTTCTTCCTTTTTTTTTTGCTAAGAAGTATTTTATTTTAATGTATGTATATATTTTTTCTGTTTGTAATCCATTATGTTTAAATTTTTTGTTCTTATCATACTAAATTTGATTGGAAAAAAATTGTTTGTTTGTATGTTTTTAATAATTTAATGAATTTTCGAGTTTTGTTTTTTAATTTCAACTACGTTTTAATTATATTTTATTTTTAATATATGTATGTATATATTTTATAAGTACGTGCATTAAAAACTAGAGCGTGTTTTCTTTTTGTTATTATTATTATTATGATTTCAATACATTTTTTTTATTTATTTATTAATTTTTCATTTTTATTTGTATGTAAGACTTATAAAATGATTTTAACTAATAAAAAATATTGACTAGTTTCTAGTGTTAATATTAATTATAATTAAATAAAAAAACGTGTTTAATTTTCTATAATATGACACTTTAAACCATTGAAAAATTATAAAACAGAATTTAAATAAAAAAAAAGTCTAAATTTTGACTGTGTGTACTATAGGAATTGTTGGCCTTATTTTGGAAATTCTCTCTTTTTTTGTTTTGAGTGGGCAAATTTCATTGAATAGGTATTTATAATTAATTAAAAGGCATTTAATCAGATATTATTATAATAATCAAGAAGTCTAGGGTTTGTTTTGATTTTGATTGACATAAACCTATAATGTTACCCAGCACGAAAAATATTATCTTCGCCTTATTATTAGAAATGTTGTAAAAGTTCCTCAAATTATTTGATTATTTGTGTTCTTATTTTAAGCAATTTTGACAAAATTATTTAACACCAATATGCACAAAAGACAGAACCTTGACAGAAGCACTTGAACATTTTGCTTTATTTTACTTTAATGAAAATATAACTAGGTTTTAAACTTGAAAAAAAATAAACGATTTAAATAAACTCTAACTTGAATTTATCTTTCCTTTTTACTGGAGAATATTATTGATATCAAGTAATGATAATTCAATTGCTTTATACTAAAATCAAGGCTGGTATTAAACTTTTTCAACTCGAGTTTCAACAAAAATACTTTAAAAATTAAAATCATATAGTGTTCACACTTGAGATTTGCTCACTCTTCAAAAAAAAACTGGCATAGTAGTCACAATGGACAGCATTACAAAATAAATTTAAGTTGAAAAATAGATTTTAAAACGTAGCCAAAAATCTCTTTTTGCTAAAATGATATATTTTATTTTTACCATATATATTTCTTTATAACAAAATTAAAAAGAAAACATAAGTTCCATTAAAAAATGCATATTTTTGTTTAAGGCATTATGTTGTTTTTAAAAATTTTGTCGATTTGAGACGTCATATCTAAACAGCGTGCAATGATAACATAATTTTTTATTTATATATGTATTTATGTAATTTATTAGTTTAATTTCATTTCTCAATTTGTGGTTATTATATAGAATTTATGTTTACCAAGTAAAATCGTTAATATACTCGTATTTATTTTATTTGTTTAATATTTATTTTGGAAAAATTGCTTTAAAAAGTTATCTTCTGTATTTTTTGTTTTTCTTAAATACTTTATTAATTTATTTGAAAAGTGTTTTAAATATGCAATGTAAAGTTTATATATGCATGTACCTACATATATATATATATATTTGATTTCTTCATTGGTGTCTTAACAAGTGTGTTAATGTTAGTGTTAGTGAGCGTATTTAAGAGTGTGTTTGAAAAAAAAAATTTTTCAAAATTTTAGTTAAAAATTGAAATTTTAAAAAAGTTAATTTCGCAAAACAGTAAGCCAAATTTAATAAAAATATTAAAAATTATAGTTGTTTAAATGTTTAATGATTTAGATTTTGGTTGAAAATGTTGTGGTTTTAAAAATTTAGTAGAAAAATTCAATTAAGAAACTTTTTAATACAAAAACAAAAAAAAAAATAATAATTATTAGCCTTTCTTTATAAATTCGAAAGGTTATATTGATTTGTTTGTTTAAAAATTTGAGAAAAAAATCGCTTATTTGCATTAAACAAATGCTTTAAAATTATGCATTTGGTTTGTTGTTAGTAATATCAATAAGTCTCTTAAATAAATTTCTCAAATCGTATAGTTTAAAAACAAAGTGCTTTGTACTAAAAACATATAATAAACTAACAAATATATTGAAAATGCCTTAGTAGAAGAATTCCTATTATAAATATGCCATATTTCTTATATAATATTTGAACTTGAGTTTAAAAATAAAATAATAAGCAAAAATAGAGTGATTTAAACAAAATAAATGTTTCTATCCACATTTTCTGGGTACATCTTAAATGACTTAAATGATAAATTATTTTTTTTTTGTTCTCATTTAAAAAAAAAGTAAACAAATAAAAAAAATATAAACTTTAAATTCTTTATATTTTTTTACTTTTTAACGAAAATAATTTGTTTGTTTTATTTTTTTGTATTAAATGCTCAATTTTTTTCAGTTTTTATTCACTTTTTGTTATAAAAAAATTAAAATAAAAACTTTTGTTTAAGATAAAAATTTAAAAAATATAACATTATACAATATAAAAATAACTTAAATAAATATATACACTATACAATAGTAGAAATTATTAGTTTACGTTTTTAATAATTAAGTTTTTTTATATGTATTTTCATATTTGTTTTACTGTAAGTTAATAAGGAACACAATAAACTACCAAATTACACTTTATATGTAGTATATATGTATGTAACTATATTTTCATCAATATCCTTTCATTTATTTATTATGTGGATACAAATAGATGTTCAGACGACATATATGTATGTACATACATTAATTTTTTTATTTATTTTATATAAATTTAATAATAAACCCATAATATTAAATTTTCATACACATAATTCAATCATAATAATAATAATTAATAACCATTATACATAATAATAAAGAATTGTTAAACAATTTGAGAGTAAAGCAAATGCATGATAGATTCGTTTAAAACGAAAAATTAATTGTTTTAAGTTGTAGGAAAACATAATAGTAGTATTAAAAAAATTTATTATAAATAAAGTATATTTCTTTTAAATTATTTCTTTGTATGTCCGTTAAATAAAAGAAACCCCTTTTTGTGTTTTTATATAAAATTAATATGTTCTCGTAAAGAAATTAACAATTTAAAAAATAAAACAATAAAAATCTGTTTATTTTATTTATTCTACTGAACCTGTTATAGCAGAATTGTGAAATTTTCGAACAATAAATACAGCAAAACTTTATCAGATCTTTAGTTACACTTTTCTAAAAGAAACACGTTTATATCAGCGTGTCAAATATAGTTTATATTTCCTTAATGTTTATATATCTAAAATATTGACAATCACTTGCAAAAGTAGCAAACAAAATAAAATTTTCCAACATATTCCAACATAGTTTATTACTTTATGTTTTAAATGTTAAATAAGAAAGAATAAAAGAATTATTTTAGGTTTTTTTTGTTAAATTTTGTTCCTTCAATTAAATTTAAAACTTCTTTGTGTATACAGTCCAAGTTCAGTTACTAATATTTGACCGAGTGGAAGTCAGTTATTTGTAGAACCAACGGCTTAGAAAACTATAGAACTATAGAAAACCAAGACCGATTATCTGAATTTTAGTTTCGCTTTCGGCCTGAAAGCCCCATTTTAGTCTAACAATAAACTTGTACCAATATTAATGAGATACATTTTGAGAACAAAACATCTTTTCACATAAAAGCTCTTTAAAATGTTGTTTTCAACAATGCTAATCTTAAAAAAAATTTATCACATAATGAGCTTTATTCAAACATTTAATATTATTTCTGATGACATAACTCAAAAGATGCAAACTTCCATCAATTCACTAAGAAAATATCTAAATATGGTGTCCCGCCATGAGATTTTATCATCACATTCACATAATCTATATGTTTCTTTCAATAGCAGTGAAAAATTAAACACAAACTTGTTTCAACGATTTTGTTTTTTAAGCTATGCTGTAAATATTGATTGTTCACTTTTGGTGAACTATTTCATTCAACTACTATTTTTATATTTGCATTAAACCATTCGTAATCATTAGATTAAGCCAAATTTTTAGGTTTTACAAATAATATTGAGTTGTGCGTATAGAAATCAAAATTCGGTATATTTTTTATTATTTCTTTTAAAGGATGCGATTACACGATTTTTGGTACGAGCCTAATAATATTCAGGGTTGTCATAGAAACCAATATTGTCAGAATTGGTTTTAAAACCGAAAAGAAAAAATGCTTTAATGTCATAGAAACCAATGTTATTGGTTTTATGTTCGAACTAGAATTAGTATCGGTTTTAGATGTCACAGAAACCAATGTTATCGTTTTTTTATTGGAAATAAACCAAGCAGCTAACAGCTCAGTTTTAATTTTTGCGCGCTTTTTTAGATTTTATATTTTTTAGAAATGTAAGTAAATTAATTTCATTTAATATTTGCTTTATAAAAAGACAAATTTTTGCATTGACCTTTTTATTTTCTAGAGGAAAATATAAAAACAGTACACAAAATACCATAATCATGAAATTCATGAAAAAATGTCCGGATTTAGCTAAAGGCTTCACGAAGCGCGACAAACAGTGAATGCCCTGTGGGAAGAACTGGCTGATTCACTGAATAGTGCCGGGCCACCACAAATTGACGTGAATGGGTGGAAAAAGATAAACAAAATTTTTTCCACAGAACAAATTGTATTGCTATATGAAATGTCTTTTTATTGGTACAGAAATGGTCTGAGTGGAAGAGCGAGATAAAAAAAACTAGCTCAAAATAAGACAACTAGCGGTGGACCGTTTGCAAAGCATTACCTGAGAATAACAGAAGAGGCCATAGTACGGCTATGTGGCATTTCGCAGTGAAAGGTGTTTGCGGCGTAGCAGTTGGTCTCAACGAAGATGTAGATGCTGCATGTGAGAAAGAAGTGCCCTCTATATCTTCAAAAGGGCAATTGTCTCCAATAACAAAAATGCTACAACTGCTGATGTCATTTTATTTTATTTATAAGCACTTATCACCTTTTAATAATTTGATATGAATTATTTTCACAAAAAACACTTTTAGTGATATTTTAATGAAAAAATATATTTTGTCAATTTTCTGCAAAAAAGTAAAATAAAAAACAAGTAGAGTGCTATATTCGGCTATGCCGAATCTTATATAACCTTCACCTTTGTTGTGGATGCATAATTATATAATATACATACATACATACATATAGAAATATATTGTTACGTTTTAAAAACGGTGGTTTATTTCCTTTAAATCAACCGGATTCTTTTTAATTGCAAAATAAAAGCGTCAAGTAGATTGAAGAAAATATAGCGAGTCATTATTTATTCAAATGTACACAAATACAATTAAAAAATTAACACACTGTCCTTTCACACACTTATATTACGGTTTAAAAACACACTTAAACACTTTGTTTGATCAGCGCCATCTGTTTATGAAATTATATCTAACAATGTTAATACACTTATCGCCTTATTCATAAAAACTTAGAACAGGTTTATAAAGCAAATTTTGTATGGAAACCTCTTATAAACCTGTTGTAAGTGTTATGAATAAGGGCATTAGTTTTTTTTATGAAATTTTCAGAGGTTGTCTCGGATTTTTGCTCATACATATCTCCGTTATTTGTGGATGGATTTTGCTGATTTTAAACAGCAAACTTCTCGGAAGCATGTCTGACAGAATTATTGAATATTTGGATCCCGAAGATATCTGGGGACTTCAGAAAATTGATTTCAATAGACAGACAGACGGACATGACTTAATAGACTCAGCTATCTATAAGGATCCAGAATATATATACTTTATAGGGTAGGAAAATGATATTGCGAAAATTACAAACGGAATGACAAACTTATATATGTATACCCTTCTCATGAACGTGAAGGGTATAATAATAAAAATGTAAACAGCTGTTTCGATATTGTTTTTTTTTTACATTCGAAATTAACAAAACCAACTTGGTTTCGTGACACCAAATGAAACGAATATTGGTTTTCAAAACCGACAATTAGCAAAACCAATATTGGTTTCTATGACACCCCTGATTATGTTTAAAGGGTTCACAGTGTAAAATAATAACAAAATTTAAATTATTCCTTTTGTTACAATACCTTTTGATTTGGAATGCCAATATTATATAGAATTTTTTATTCATACAGTGCACTCGGGAAGACGTCAACTAACTAAAACCGCGGCTGTTGACGTTTAACAATTGTTGACGTTTACGAATGTAAAATTTTAAAATAAAAAACATATCGATAATGTGCTTTTAAGCGTTTTTATTGATTATAAACTAAAATCAAACATAAACAAATTCAAAAAGGAAACAAAAAAGCATTCAACCTGACTAGAACCATAGAAGACAACTAGAACCAAAAGAATACATTTTAAATGAGATCATATTTTCATGTCATATGCATTTAAAAAAAATCTGTTATTTTTTTCGGCTATTTTTTTTTCTTTCCAACACTTGGAAGAGAACCTTCTCTCTATTTATTTCATAAAATAAATGTGTATGTGTGTACAAATGTGTGTATTTTAACTGCTGCTATATTCAAAATTTTGTTTTATTCAGGTTGATGTTTTGGGATGTTGACGTAAACGAGGGTTGACGTTTTCCCGAGTGCACTGTATACTTATACTTATTAAGTCGGATAATTCATTTTTTTGAATTAAAAACAAAATTCTTAAGTTTTTGACGGAATAAATTACAATTTAGGGCGGTTGCACTGTGATCAGATTTGAAAATATTCAAATTGAATACCGGTATAAGCTTGCCTTAAAAATCGTTTTAGTGTTTCTGTAGGGGTTTTCTTATAAAAAATAAACAAACAAAAATAGAAAAATTTATGTAAACGTAAGAAAATATAGTAATAGTTATGTGTTCTTTGTAGGAGGAGTATAATTTAATGAATGTTTTTAAACTTGTATGAATAAATGTTAATATATTTTGTTTTCTTGTTTCATCAAAAGTATCTTCACCTGCCAATGTTATGATGTTTTTTTTGTTGTTGTTTTAATTTCTTAGTTTTTTGTTTACGTTTAGTATGTATGTAGTATATTGCTTAATGGACTATTAATTTACCCACTATGAGTTACATTGTTAGTACTACCTGATGCTGTGCTGCCATTTCCTCCAATATCACGTCCAGTTGCTGGATTTTGATGATGATCGTCACTGGTAGGTGTTGGTGGTTGATCACGTCTGGGTGGCATGCGTTCGTTGACAGCGTCGAGTCCCTTAGCTTCGGCAAATGAGGTGATTTTGTGATTGGGAGAAAAACCTTGCATGGCATTTTTCAATGACTGCTTGCCACCAGATAGAGCACCCAAGGGCAGGGCACCAGTTGGAGTAAGACCCTTAAGTTGTAATACGGACTCCGATTCTTCTCGCAACACCGAGAAGACACGAGCCATTTTTCCAATTGCTCGTATTTTGTTGCGTATGACTTCTTTTCGCAGTGCTGCCTCATCGTCGGATAAAGGTTCTTCGCTTTCTTCGGTCATTAGTTCGTCGTCAGAACAGATGTTGAGAACATTCACCAGCATTTCGGTAACCTTTTCGCCCACAAAAGGCAAGGACCAAGTGAATACATCCATGAAATTGGGAAGCCAATAGGGGTGAGGCGAACAGTTAAACTGACGTATGTTCATGACATTATTTTCATATTTGAGAACTGCCGCTTTATTATTGTATACATCAAGATAATTTGGTGCGGAGAATATCGTTATAAGCGAGGGGAAACCGGTGGTTTGACTTTTACGATACATACGATAACCAGCATCTTGAGCCTCATGGGCGCGTATTATCGAAAGTAGATTGTTATTCTGCAGGAAGTCACAACAGGCCGCATAGCTGTAGAAATACGAACAACCACGTACAGAGTTGTGCGTATAGAAATCTGAATTCTTTTCATTACCAAAGTCTTCCAGAGGGTCAGACCATAGCAAATCGCACATAGGTCCAAAAGCTGGAGGTTCTTTAAAACGATCAAGTCGTCTAATATCATCCAATTCGTGTATTTCTGGCGAAAGGCCTCCATGAACACACAGGAACTGTTGGTTCATTAGGGCCGCCAATGGCAAACAGTCAAAGGCCTCCATGCAAGCATCGTAAACACGTTCCGAGTACTTAATCTTACACTCTTGCTTAAATGTAAAATATTCGGTTAAATGGCGACATTCGTGATTGCCACGCAATAAGAATAAAGTGTTGGGATAAGTAATCTTTAAAGACCATAAATAAAGTACGCACTCAATACTGAAATAGCCTCGATCAACATAGTCACCCAAAAAGAGGTATTTAGTAGTGGCTGGTGAGCCACCGACTTCGAATAGTTTCATCAGATCATAGAACTGACCATGAATGTCGCCACACACTGTAACTGGCGCTTCTATATCAATCATGGTCTTTTCCTGGCGCAATAAGGCGGCGCCCTCTTGGATAATGCGCAGGGCGGGTGGTTCTTCTATGCGACCTTCAAGAATAAAGTGTTGTTTTAGTAATTCATGATTTGGTTTTCCCGACCGTGGATCTGGGAATACTTCAGACATGGTAAGCTTATGGCTAGGAGGAAATGGCACACTGTCTACAACACGATCCGTAGTATTTATAGCAGGTCTTAGGCTACTGCGAGTAGGACTGTCCTGATTAGATTGGCTGCCAGCCGACGATGGCTGTTGTTCGGCAGATCCAGAAGCTGTACCTGATGTTGTACCAGAGGCAGCAGATGATTGTTGGTTGCCGATAGCGGCTGTTGCTTGACTATTCGAAGACATGTTTGAGGAATTTTGTTCCTTTCTATTTAACCTCTTTCACAACAAGCACAAAAATTCAACAACTTTAACTACACCACCTTATTTTTTCTTTTCGTTCAATTCTCCTTTTAACTCCACCTTTCTTTCCTTTTTTCAATTTTATTCTTCTTCGCTTTTTTCTATTACTCCCCTATTACCTTTTCTTTTTTGATTTTTTTAACAATAGTTATGTGTATTCAATGTTTAATAAATATTTATTATTTTCTAATCTCAAATACTTTTAAAAAATACTTTAAAAAAATTTTCTTAATAGAAAATCCGGTTAGCTTTTAAAACTTTATAACTTGTTCTGTTCTTAAATTTTTTTATTAAAATCCAATAAGAAAAAATGGTATTCTCTGCAAATCTTTTTTACTTGTTCTTCTTTCCACTCTCTTTGCAGACTTTTTATAAGTTTGCGAAAAAAATTTTACTTTTTTATGATCAAAGTTTATGTTTGTTAAATTTAGTTCCCTAATCCGTCGTTATTCACCACATTTCCATTAACAATTCCCTTGTAACACTTTTTTAAATTAAATATTTTTATTAAATTTTCAGGAAAAAGTATACAATTTTTTTGCAATAAATCGACAAAAATTTTATTTTTCGTGTAATGTTCGTTTCAGTGTTGCATTGTGGTATTACTATATAAAAATATTTCTTCCTTCAAAAAATGTCAAGAAAGTTTCGTTAAGTTTACAAGTCGTATTGCAGCACTGCGACGAAATCAGAGTTGTAACAAGAAACAAAATTGGTGAAAGTAAATTTTCAATTTTTTTAACATTTTACTCGTTTAAAACGGTCCAAATTACAACAAGAATTTTTCCTTAAAAATAAGTTAAGGCTATCAGAAGACTTTTTGGAAAGCAAACAAATATTTTAATTCCACAATATTTAATATTACAAAAACCTAAGTGTTTTAAATATTTCACAAAAAAGGAATGTATTTTTTTTATATCATAAATAAAACTTACACTTACTATATACCATCACGTCTAAAACATTGCTGTTTTGAGTGAATTTAAATTGCTTTTTCACTAATACATATGTACATACTTTTGAATCTTTATACGAGTTTGCTTTCAAATTCTTGTTACAATTGTGTTTCAAAAAAACAGCTGATTGCAATTTAAATAAACATATTTTTTGGTTTTTCGTTATAGCTAATCTGGCCTCATAATTTTTGTGTTGTGTTGTTCCTTTTTTTTATAAATAATCAGGCATGCGATGGAAATCGAAAACGAATCAGTTTTGGAAATATATTTTAATGCATTTATAATATAATTTTTAAAATTTTTGTTTTAAGATTCTCTTTAGTAGCCCAATATCTTTATATTTTATGTGATAAACGTTTTTCAATACAGAAATATTACGAAAAAATTGACTTTTAAAACTCATTCGTTTTCGTTTTCCATCACATGCCTAAATATAGTAGTCCACAAAATTAAAAAGCACCAATTAAAGTTAAATAAATATATTGTTTTCTTGACATTTCAATTTATAAGAATTTATAAGAATTTTGATAAGCAGTATGTGTAAAAAAATTTAAAGCAACACTTGAAGGTGTAACTGAGGCGTAAAGAATGTAAATTTTATTACAAATTCATATTGAGTCAAAATAAAGAACTTAAGCTCTGATAAAAAATAAGTCAGATTTACAAAATTTTTAAATTAATAAGAAAAGGTCGAAAACCTAGACTGGAAAATATTTTTTTTAAATTTTTTTATTACTTAATGTTAATGTTTTGATCCGAAAATATGTATTACTGTTTGTGCCAGGGATGATAAATGCAGTACAATTGTACTTTTTTCAGTACAATTCGCATTTCAAAATTACGCTAGTACTCCAATACAAAATTAAGTACAAATTAAAAATTTGTCAAGACTATATTTTCTTGTTTCATTCTTGGTAATATGACAACCATTTTTAGTACCAACTATTTGTGAGTTATTTGCTTTGTTGTTTAATCATATACAGTAACCGCACTACAATAAAACAACTGAATTTGACAGTTCATCAGTTGGAGTTTAATTATAGTTCTTGTTAAACAATTATTTGGTTTTGTTTTTTAAATGGAATTAGAAGCAGCAACGTAAGTGGAATTACACAATTTATTGCAAAATGTTAATTAGTTTTCTTTACAGAACGAGCAAAAACGTAAAACAGTTTTTAAAGAAGAGTGGACTAAAGAATTTTCTTGAATAGCGAATTTTTTCTTATCAAAATATGATAAAAACCAAAGGGAGAAATCGACTTCATGTCAATACTGTTTCAAGCCTAATTCAAACAAAATATTTGCTGAAATCTAGTAAATCATCTTATATTATTATACCTGAATGTTGTATGTTTTTAAGTTTATGTTTTTATACATATGTTATGTACATTGAATTTTTATGTACATTATCTTTATTTTCTGTTATTTTTATAATAAATGCAATAAAAAAATATGTTTAAGCGTTTTAATACAATTAGAGCCAAAAAAGTACACTTTTGTGCTCAGAAAAGTACAATTTGAAAAATGTCATTTATCATCCCTGGTTTGTGCCTTTGTACTTTGAATGACAGCACTATTACAAAATCGCAATATTTGAGGAAAAAACTCTGAATTATCATTACTGACTGTCACCCGCAAAGGTTTGACATTATTCGTCATCCAGCAGTGGAGAAAAAATTAAAAAAGAATAGTTTTATTATTGTACAAAAAATATCTATAAATATTCCACTGTTTTCTAAAATAAACCATTATAAATAAATTAATACTTAATAAATTATTTGTAAAACGTGTAAAAGTTTAAAATTTAAACATATAAAAGGTGCAAAAAGCGAAGAACACACCTTAAAAGTTGTTTGCAAAAGTCAAAGCACCTACAGCAGTCGCAGAAAAGAAGAAAAAACAAAGTGAAAAACCATGGATAGCAAAGGACGCAATGTTATAGTTTGCGACAATGGTACCGGTGTAAGTAGAAAGAATTTTGCTTGGTGTCACTTTACCTTTAAGCAATACATATCTTCTAATGCGAATGTCCAAAGGCAAAATAAAAGTGATTACAAAAGACAGCGAAAAATAATACTAGTGACATACATTTTGGATTGTGGGTCGTTTCTCTTTTAACTTATAGTTCGTTGGCTGGTCATATGAAAAAGCCTTTTTAACGAACATTACATGCTAATTGAAAGTGTAACACAGAAACCATTTCAAAGTTAAAAAATTGTTGAATCCAGTGCTTTGATTACTCATACAAGTAGTGTACCTTGTTGATGAAGCGCGTTGCATTGTGTATGTGTTGTTTTGTTATCTGCACTGTTTAATATTTTGGAAATTTGTTAATATTTAAAAAGACTTTATCGGTGACAAATACATTGACAATATAGTATATTATTTCTGAAATAAATCGTTTATCTAATAAAAATTGGTGTTATTAATTATAGTAAGAATTAAAAATATTACGAAAACAAAACATATTTGTAATTTTATTAAAATAATTCTAATATTGTATTACAAATTTTGGTTATTAAAGCTTTTTTAATTGTTAGCAACATTTTGTTAAATTGTAATAGAGATGTGACAATTTTATTATTTACTTTTAATGGATAGCTCATACATTTAAAACTTAAAGGTGACTAAAATTATGATCTCTTCTATTACAGTTCGTTAAATGTGGCTATGCCGGTAGCAATTTTCCCGCCCACATATTCCCCTCCATGGTTGGCAGGCCAATCATTCGTGCTGTTAATAAAATCGGCGATATCGAAGTTAAGGTAAGTTAATCCATACATTATTTTCAATGCAGTCAAATTAAATTAGTTTAGTTAATTCTGATTATTAAATTTATTAAATAAAAAAAAATCTCTTTTTTTTTGTTCTTTATTTTTATATGTAATAAAAATTTTTTTTTTTTAAATATCTTTTTTGAATATTTTTACAGGATTTACACGTTGATGTAAGTCTATAGTTCCCTAATTTATTTTCATTAAGTACAAAATTGTTACGTTATTCATTTGCTCAGCATTAAATAAAAAAAAAAAAAATAGCCAGTTTTACTAAACTTAAATTTTTGTTAGCTATACTAGAAGTATTATTGTATTGTTTCCCTATTTTTTGTTGCTGAAAGAAGCATTACTTACATTAACACACAATTTTTAAAATGTCTTTAATGAAAGCGTTGCATTTTCTGTTATTTTTTTTCTAAATTATTGTTTAAACTTTGAATTTAATTTCTGAATGAATGATTGTTGTTTATTTTTTTAATTTACTAACACATTTTTATTTTGTTTTTCCTTTTAAAAGCATGCTTTATTTATTTTCCTTTATTTGTGAATTTATTTCGCTGTATAGTGTTTTATAGTTGGAAGTTTTATTTAAGCCGAGTAAACACCATTTTTAAACACACATTAAATGTATTTCTAGCAAGCAATTTATATTTATTAAATGTTTACTTTTAACGAAATTTAAAAATAATTTTAAATATCCAGTAACGATTGTCACCTACATACATATGTGGATGAAAACAGATTTCATTCAAAATTTTTAATTTGTAACTTAAAAGTTCTAATTTCAAAAAAGTCTTTTTAAGAAGTGCTTAAGCGAAATAATTATTTTTTTTAAAACAAATTTGTAATTTTTTGAAAAAGTAAATTAAAAGTTTTTTTAGAAAACCAATTATTTACAAAAGTAAGTTATCGAAAAAGAGGTTTAAGACCATAGATCCTCATACAAAAAAAATATTTTAAGATTAATTATTTCCTTGATTATAGCAGATATAGAAATAAGTACTGAAGCATATGTTAGAATTTAATATCATTTCCTATATTCAGATTTACATATATTCATATAGTTGATTAAATAAATTTAGATAAGGAGTAAACAATCCCAAACGAGCGCAGAATTCAAATTTAGCAATCAAACTTTCGTTAAAATAGTGAAATCGGTAAAAATGTGCCATTCATTCCACCATCCCATATACACATTTTAAAAAGTTTTTAAAACAAACAAAACAATCCCAAGGAAGCCCACAATAAAATGTGTACTGCATCTATTATTAGCTCACTTTAATCAAGCCATTTTTTGTATGCATCAAACATTACAGCTATAAGCACAAAATATTACAATAAATAAAGCTTGTCTCATTGAGCTAATTTGAAAATGCCACTATTAAGTAACAAAAGTAGGAAATACTGAGTCTTAGCAACAACTACCATTTCTACCAGAGCAATAACCGAAGCTTGAAGCTCATAATGTAAGGAGAAACTTACCCAAAGTTAATTCTATAAATATAATCAGGATAGATTGGGGGATAACCCAACAGTTAGTTTGCCTCTTAGGTTGTAGCAAATAATTCCAGGAACCTTATGTAGTGATTTTCTACCACCTTATTGTTTTTTTAAAAGACAATACACTTTTGATAAAATCGTCATTGTTTCTAGTCGTTTAGTACATGTTCTTGTATTTTTCTTTTTAGTGTTTGCTTTAATTTTTTATTAAAACCAATTTTAAGTTGACTCATAAAATCTTTCACAGCTCTCTAGCTTAAACCCTTCTTATTTAACAATTTAACTAACACTGCTTTTTAGGATTTAATGGTTGGCGATGAAGCATCACAATTACGTTCATTACTTGAGGTATCCTATCCCATGGAAAATGGTGTTGTACGAAATTGGGAGGACATGTGTCATGTGTGGGACTATACGTTTGGACCGCAAAAAATGAATATTGATCCAACAAATACGAAAATATTGCTCACAGAACCACCAATGAACCCATTGAAAAATCGTGAGAAAATGATAGAGGTAAAATACAAAATTTTTCATTCAAGGTTCTATGTATTTATATGTGATATTTTCGTTATCGTTGTTGTTTTAGGTCATGTTTGAGAAATATGGTTTTGACTCAACATACATTGCCATTCAAGCGGTTTTAACTTTATATGCTCAAGGTCTGATTTCTGGTGTTGTTATCGATTCGGGTGATGGTGTTACACATATTTGTCCGGTCTATGAAGAATTTGCACTGCCACATTTAACAAGACGTTTAGATATTGCCGGTCGTGATATAACTCGTTATTTAATTAAGGTAAATTATTAAATTAAATCTTTAAATTATTTTTTCACAGAATTACTAAAACTCAAAATTTTTATAAAAAAAATTTTAGAAAAATGTAAAAAATCATTGAAATTTCAATGATTTTTCCCAAAATTTTTCGGGAAAGAGAATAAAAGTTGAGACAACTTAATATACATATAATTATTATTCTATTACCAATCTTACAGTTACTTTTATTACGTGGTTACGCTTTTAATCATTCCGCTGATTTCGAAACAGTTCGTATGATGAAGGAAAAACTTTGCTATATTGGCTACAATATTGAAATGGAGCAAAGATTAGCATTGGAGACTACGGTACTTGTAGAATCGTATACCTTGCCAGATGGTCGTGTGATAAAGGTGGGCGGCGAACGTTTCGAAGCACCCGAAGCTCTCTTCCAACCGCATTTGATTAATGTAGAAGGTCAGGGTATTGCCGAATTAGTATTTAATACTATACAAGCGGCAGATATTGATATGAGACCGGAATTGTATAAACACATTGTACTGTCTGGCGGCTCAACAATGTATCCCGGTCTACCCTCACGTTTAGAACGTGAAATTAAACAATTATATTTGGAAAGAGTTTTGAAAAATGACATAGACAAATTAGCGGTAAGTTAGAAATATATTTTATTTTAATTCAACAATAATCACTAATTAAATAAATTTGTAATTTTTTTCAAAGAAATTCAAAATTCGAATTGAGGATCCACCTAGAAGAAAGGATATGGTGTTTATTGGTGGCGCTGTTCTAGCTGAAGTTACCAAAGACCGTGATGCATTTTGGATGTCCAAGCAAGAATATCAAGAACAGGGTCTTAAAGTCTTACAAAAACTACAGAAAGTTACTGCTTGAAAAAGAATTTAATTCTTTTGTAACAGCTTTAATAAAACTGACAAGTCTAACGGACATTATATATGTATGTTAACACGTTTTAATGCCAGTTCTTTTTTACATATATAAAACTACAAACATCGTCATTAAAAGTAAATGTAAAGCTAAATGCTAAAGAAAACTTTCCAAATCTTCCAATGAAAAGATAATTAGCCTACTATATTCTTATTCCCTTAAGTCTTTGTTATACTTTTCTACTAAAACATCGTGTTTTTCTTTTTTTTTTTTTTTTATCTAACCGTGTATTTTTACTTATTTCAATATCCTATAATTGTTTTTCCTTAACAATTTGCATTTATGTAGGTCCCCCTTCCCTTACTTCTTCTTTATTTTCTGTAACCAAATAATTTCTCTGCCTTTTTTATTGTTTGTGTTAATATATATTTTTTTTAAACAAATTTTTTATTTAATTTTATTTTCAAGTATTTTCTAGTATTTTATATTAATTTTTTTAAGTAAAATATCAATTTTCAATAAAAAGTTATTACTGTATCTTATTTTCTAGAAAACAAGATTTTACTTGAGTTTTATATTTATTTCATTATATTTTGGTTGTTGACTTTTATAAATCTTTTAATAATTTCAAACAGTTTTCTAATATATATTGACAGATTTGTTTTTTAGTAAATGTTTTATTCTACACGTTTTATTTTCGAAAAGATTTAAATACAAGATTTATTTGTGATTCGAAACGTTGAATAACGGTTTACCTTGATTTAAATTATGAATACGATTTACTAAAATTGAAAGAAGATAACAAAGGTGGTTATATTACATTTTAACTTCTGTAAATTAAAATTAATTTAATAATTAAAAACAAACATTAATATTTTCACAATTTTACAATTCTTTATAAAGTAACGCCAACGGTTGTCCTTAGAACGCAGATATTTTCAAATATTCTTAAATAAATTTGTGAACGTTTTCGAATTACATTGTTATATGAAAGCCAAGTGATTGATATTGCAAATTAAATATTTGTGTTAACAAAATTTAAATTCTCACTTTAAAATTTCCCCCGCATAAACAATTTTTGCAATTGGACATTTCAATCGTTAGTAATTGCTTTATTCAGAAAAAAATTTTTACAATCGATATTTTTAATTTTCTTTAAGGAATTAAAAAGAAAATAATTTTCGATGTAAATATTCCAAAATTAATATAATTAAAAACAAAAAAATTAAAACAATTTTACTTTCGAATTAATTTGTAACAAAACATTTGACTTTAATAAAACTTAACGTAAACAAATTTTGAAACCAATATTTATACAATTTTGAAAATTTTCGAATATTCGAACATAAATAAACCTTCCTGTTCAGTAAATACAATTCACATACATATTTTGGCATTCTGAAATAGAATCCACAAAATTTAATCGTTTTGCTTAAAAGTAAACAAACCTGTTTTATTTCATAAAATCGTGCGATTAGCAAAACATTAATTTGTCAATTATTCGGTTTTGAAAATCGCTCGGTTTTAAAATCAATCTTTCTAAAGAATTATAAATCTAGAACAAACTACAAAAATGTCAATTATATTTTGAAAATTGCTTTTACCTTCAATTAAAACACACTTGTTAGTAAGTATTAGAGCACAGATTTGTTTTCTTATTAATTTATTATTTCAACATCATTCCAAAATAATAAAAATAGTAATAGTTAGAAAAACCATATACCATATTTAATAAAAAAAAATATTTTAAGTATAAAGACGAAGAAATGTACTTTTGTTTTACTTTGAATTGAATAAAATTCAATTCTGTTTAACAAATGTTTTTATGGGATCCTCATCCGTCTCAGAGACAATTACCTCGCAGCAGCCATTCAACAGGTCTTCTAATTTTGGCTTAAATGTTTTAAGGAAACCTCTTTCCGAATTGCTATGATTGCAAAGTATTACCGATACATTGTTGTGATTTGCATCCAGCACCTCATGATGTGACATTTCTCCCGTTATATACAAATCAGACTTAATGCCTCGCAGTAAAGAACCACCAGAACCGGCACATATAGCAACCTTTTGGATAATTGTGCTTAAGTTATGGTCAACTGCCTGGGCCACATGAACATCAAATCCAATGTGTTTTTGTACTGCAGTTATAGCATTTTCAAGGGAAATGTTGGTTGAGAAAGTTCGTCCAGAGCCAACATTTGGGTTATCACAATCGGCAAGTGGCTAAATAAATAGAGAGATATTGAAATCGTGCAATCACTTGAACGTTGATGAGGGAGGGCGAAATGATGATATCAAAATTAAACTATAAAATCCGGCCTTTTTAACACTCTTTTTGTTTTTGTTTATTAATATAACTACCATTATTTTGTCAACAAATTTTTTCGGTATGAGCAATGTAAAACCAAAATAGAAAGAAAATCGTGCACAAATTCCCTAAAAATTAGAAAAAAAATTCTGCAAATAATGTTATAAAACAATACAAGCAAACTATAAGATCATAAACCAAATCAAAATTGTTTAATATTTAAAAAATATATCCTAAACACATTATTACCAATCCAAAAAAAAAAAAATCTGTTACCACACAATTATATTCAACTAATCTGCGTAAGAAACTCATTGTTTACAATACATACTATATAGGTATTATTTATAAATAACAACAATTAAGAATGTCTAGTCCCAGTATATGTGTTGAAATAGTTTTTCAGAAATGTACGCTATATAAGAGCTATCTATGATCAATCAAAAATTTAGTGGCTGCTGTGCATAAAAATATGTGTTGGTGTTAAATTTTTATCACGATATAAACACTATTAAAAGATTTATACATGTTAAAGTGATTTTCGATGGGGTCTTATATGGGAGCTTTGACTAATTATGGACCTACTGTAATAGAATTAGGTGATATTATATGATGATATATGAAATACTAACATTTTCAAGAAAGTTATGGTCGTTAAAGTGATTTTCGTAAGTGGACCTTATATGGGAGCTATAAGTTATTATTATGTACCGATCATCATAAAATTCGGCCAAATTATTTTTGTATATATGAAACTTATGTGTGTTGAATATTATTTGGATACCAACAATTTTAAGAGAGTTATGCTCATGAAAGTAATTTTCGTAAGTGTGCTTTATATGGGAACTATGGTGAGCTAGATTTGATTTGATTAGGCTTCATGTACAACTTATTTGTGGTGAAATTTATTTGGATACGTGCATATATCAAACATTTATGAACGATAAACCCCTATTGCGGTAGGACATTTGTATGAGGTGAAATAATGGACCGATTTTAATGCCAATTGTTCCTTAGGACAAAAAAAAGTAACATGAACCAAATTTTATTGAAATATCATTAAAATTGCGTTCTGTACTTAGCGCACAAGATTTTACCCTGTATATTGTAACGTCTATAAATATTAGTCCAACATCCACCTTAAAATATACCGAACGACTTAGTATCACTGCCTCAGTCAATGTAAATCTTGTGCGCACTATGATGGTGTAGGGTATAAAAAGTAATTTAAAATTTAAGAACTACGTCGTTTAAAAACCTACAGCAACCTACTGTCTTGCTTTTATTTTAAGCAGTATAAGAGTTTTGTACCACTAACATTCTCCTCCTGAGTGCATAACAAATTATGATGAACTATTATCAAGGGTTCGTTTCTACCATTCATCTAACACGAGTACCAGCCGACATTTTTCTTTTCATTGTTTTGGTCTTAACTTTTAAAAGGCAGCTAACAAAAATAGCAAATGTTTAATGTTTACGAGTAAAAACAAAAGCGATTTGATAAGGAAACTAAAATACTTCTCAACTTGCTACTTATTGACTTGTTAATCATTAGAAAACGAGTGAATGCTTTTCCCCTGCTGTTGCACCGATTAATATGACCGATATTGTTTCATGATGATTCCTTTGTGTGACTCTATAATACATGCTCTAGCAAACGGTTTCAAGTGTGTAAGACTGATATCAGCGCATTTAGTTGTCAATAAGACTTTAAGAGCTATAGAGCGTTAACAAAAATATGGGAAACTTTAAGTTAAAACAATTAATATATTGTCTACTTGTATTGGGAATAAAAGTTACGATGACGGTGAGAGGACAAGAATTTGGCAACATTGCTGGTCAATGGAAGATTAAATACGGCATACCTGATGAGCTGCCGGTATTATATGTAGTCACAAATGGAGCAGTAAATTTGCCTCTGCAAATTTACGATATTGAAAGAAATCCACAACCATCAAATGATATCTATTTTGAATTTGCAATTGAAAACACAAAGTTAGCTACAGTAGAGACACGTTTAAACTTGAGAGACATTAATGGAACATTCTGGGAAGGTGTGGTGGAGGTAAAAGGCCATGATTTTGGTTATACACAATTTTTTACCACACTCAATGATCCTCACACAAACAGAATGGAAAAGAGTGAACAAGCCCTAGAAGTTAGAGTGGGGCGTAATAAACAAGTGGATGACAAAATTTTTACTTACATCGCTGCGGCTATAATGATTTTGATGTTTATTAATCTTGGCACTGTTTTGGATTTGAAACGTGTGCGCTCAATATTTTTACGGCCAGTGGGTCCATTATTGGGCTTTTGTTCCAGATATATTGTCATGCCGGGTTTGGCTATTGGCCTAGGTGCTTTAATGTTTAAAACTAACAAAAATTTACAATTGGCTTTGCTTTTTACGGCCATAGCACCCAGCGGAGGTATAGCTAATATTTGTAATGTGTTTTTAAAAGGAAATATACATCTTTCCCTGGCCACCACCACATTAAACAGTGTCTTGGCCTTGGGCATGCTGCCTTTGTGGATTTACTTAATGGGTCCTGTTCTTTATCAAGATGTCACTTTAAGCCTGCCATTTGTGGATTTAGCAGTTGGTTGTGTTGGTCTTTTATTAGCCTTAATTGTGGGAGTTATCTTACGGACTTTTATACCCAAAACTACACGTTTTATATTTCATTTTTTGAAACCCATCTCCGTGGTGTTGAGTTTGTGTTTTGTTGCGGTTACAGTGGGTATAAATGCATTTGCCTTTAAGGAAATCACCCTAATGGTTTGCTATTAAAAAATAACTTAAAAAATGGCTTCAAATTAATATTTAAATTTTGTTTTTCAGATATTCTTAGCTTCCTTATTTCTACCGGTTATTGGTTACATTTTGTCGTTTGTGTTGTCAAAACTATTGTGTCGCTCAGTGACCGATGCCATGACTATAGCCGTCGAGACTAGTGTACTAAATATGTCTTTGCCTATTGTATTACTGGAATATACTGTGGGACAACCCATGGCTGATATGTTGCTTGTTGTGCCCATATTTTCGGCATTATTATCTTTGTGTTCAATTGTTATTTTCTATATTGTTCGACGAATATTTGGTTGGAATACAAAGCGAGATCCAGATGCTTTTGATCACGATATGTTTTTAGTGGAGTAGTAAAGAGAAACCTATTCATAACTAACAAGCTGATATTTGCGCTTATAGAAATTTATACACAAATAATTATGTAAAGATATTTATATAAGTTATATTACAACTATTTATTTATTTACAAAGTTATTAAAAAAAATTAATCGATAATTAAAAGAGTTTAAAACAAGTAAGAAATATTATTAAACTAATTGTTCGACCTTTTTATTTTTATTAAAATTATATCTTTATTAAGCTTGAGGTAAATTTTTTTTATTTATAATATTTGTTAATAAATTAAATATTATTAATCTTGCTACACATTGTTGTAGCGAAATTTCGGAAAATATATGTAATACAAAAAATAAAAAAAATTTTGTACTCGAGCTTCATTAAGATATAATTATAATACAAGTAAGAAAGTATACTCAGTCAAGCCCTATATATAGTATATGTGCAAAAACAGTTTTTCAGCTTTGGCACTATATGCCCTATGAATCGATCGTCTAAAAATTTTGTGTTCAATTTTATCTCGATATAAACACTTTTAAAGGATTTATGCACGTTAAAGTGATTTTCAGAAGTGGGTCCCTTGGTCTAATTATGGACCAACCGTTATAAAATTAGATGTCATGATATCATATTTTTGTTGAATTTTGTTTGGCTACCATTCCTGGAAGCATTCCTCGATCTTTTTCGTTGAATGTTTTCAACGCGATTCGAATTATTTATTATTAAAATAGACGTTGATAAAATTAATGCCATTTTTTTCTACTTAAAAACAACTCAGTTGTTATTTTCCCTTGAAACAACTTTTGTTAAAAAATGAAAGAAAAGAAAAATATGGCATTAATTTTATCAAATTATTAGATTATTTTCGATTTTTGTTTCTTTTCAAATTGTTTCAAGTGAAACTAACAAATTTTGTTAAAAAATTAAAGTTGTTTTTAAATAGAAAACAATTTATCAATATCTTTTTTAATAAATAATTCGAATCACAACGAAAAATATTGAGGGATGCTTCAGAGCCATTGAATATGCAGGAAACTAGGTTCAACGAATGTTTTCGTACAAACAAGGTCAGTTATATTTGAATTCTCCAAATCTTTCAAAGGTGGACCAAGCTTATTTAACTCTTGAGCGAAACGTTGCCAAAGCCTTTCTACTTCAACTATGTCACCTTTAAAATTTTGTTTTACCAGTTTTGGGTGTTTTTCCATAAAAGTTACCATGCACTCTTACTGAGAAGTATTTGTAAGATTTCCCCTGATTTTTTTTCTATTTCAGAATATTTAAATATATATACATACATATGTTTGTACATATTTGAAAGTGTTTACTTACATTTTCGTTGAAATGTTTTCCAAATACATATTTGAAATTTGAGCTTAAATTTCCTTTTTTTCTTTAAAACGTGCACAATTATCTTCTCGGTTTAAAAACAGTTAAACAGTTCGCTTTTGGAACGAAATCGATTTCCATCACATACCTGAATATTTATATTAATGCCTATATAATTAAGCTTTTCTTTTAATAAAATGTGGTGTTGACTTTATTTTGACGCTCACAGTAGTTATCTTCAAATTTCATAACGTAATTGCCCGCAAACCTCTCTATGTGAATTTTATTCAAATCGCTCGTTTAGATGCAAAGTAGAGTTATCACAGATTGAGCCTGTTTCCTTAAAACGAGCATATTTAGCGAGTTATTAAGAATTTAAGTTTTGATGCAATATCGATTTGCATTCAAAGTAGATACTGACCTTGTTTAATAAAAAAATGCTATATTTGCTGAGTTATTCACGATTTAAGTTTGATTAAAATTTCTATATAAAAATCGGTTTTCGATGTAAAGAAAAAGTGATCTTTGGAACGAAAGAAGAATTGATCATAGTTTTAATTGAAATTTCCATGAAAAAGAAGTGATCACAGAAGAAGAAGCTTGTTTTAAAAAACTCAGTATTTATTGAGTTTTTAAAGATTTAAGTTTTCTATGAAAAAATTTTCCAAGTAGAAGTGATCAAAAATGGTAGCATTTACGAGTTATTAGCTATATAAGTTTTGATTTAAATTGTTATAAAAAATCGATTATGAATGCAAAATAGAAGTGATCACAGATTGAGACAGTTATAAACAATTTAAGTTTTAATTGAAATTTCTATGAAAAAATCGATTGATTTATGATGCAAAATAGAAGTGATCACATATTAAGCTTGTTTTCTTAAAAAATTAAGTTTTGATTCAAGTGTTATGAAATTTTTATGTAAAAATTAGTTTTGATCCAAAGTAAAAATGATCATAGATTGAGCTTATTTTCTCAAAAAGCGTACTGTTTTAAGATATATGACCATCTTGTCGTAAATGAGCGATAGTATAACAATTATTCCACTGTGGTTTTTATCAGTTTGATACATAATCAATGCACATATAATAAAAAACAGTTGACAGTGTATAAATAAATATCTATAAAAAAATATTTTGAAATATGTACCAGAAAACGAAAGATTAACCTTGGCATTATATTTAAACAATGCACAAAAAATTGTCTGTTGAGTTATATTTTCACAGCTGAACTTCAGCTTGATTCAGCTTGAAAGTGAAAAGCCCTAATGGATATTTTGTAAGACTTGAACATTTTTTAAAAAAGATTTTGTATGATTATATATGGATTTAACTAGATTTGTAAACTTTCTAAATATATTGAAATAACCAAAAAAAAAAAAAAACTCAATTTATCTATACATACCTTTACTCGTAAATACAACAAACTAAGAAAAAGAAACATTTTATTAATTAAAACTTTAAGTAAAATATAAGTATTTATGTCAACGCTTTAGTTATACTTAAACAACGAACGAATGACCCGAATTCGAGGGTTGTAAAAGCTCTATAAGTAATAAAAATATAACTATTACCTTTATGTTTAGCAATTTGAGTGAGTTTTTGCCCAAAATAAATGAATACTCTCAAGATTTTGCAAAATCAGTTGTTTTTTATACCCTTCACATTCATGAGAAGGGTATATATAAGTTTCTCATTCCGTTTGTAATTTCCACAATATAATTTTCCGACCCTATAAAGTATATATATTCTGAATCCTTATAGATAGCGGAGTCGATTAAGTCATGTCCGTCAGTTTTCTGAAGTCCGCACATATCTTCGAGATCCAAATCTTCAACAATTCTGCCAGATATGCTTTCGAGAAGTTTGCTATTTAAAATCAGCAAAATCGGTTTAGGCCAACCAGAGTTATGGACCGATATGTGAGACAACCTCAATAAAAATTTGATATTTTTTGTCCATTTTATTGCAATATTTTCAAATATATTGCAGATAATGCCATGAAATTTTGTATACGTTGTTTTTATGATAATAGAAGAAAGTGTGCGGAAAATAGTATGAATCGGTCCATGATTTCTCATAGCCCCCATAGAAAAATCTTCCCGAAATATTGCTCAATTATACATACATAAATGCCTATAAAATTGGAATATCAAGACAAAATTCAGCAAAAATAAGTTTTATACAAAAATAAATCGCAAAACGAAATTTTTTTTAGTTCGGTCCATGTTTGACCATAGCCCCCATATAAAGTCCACTTCCAAAATTCACTTAAATGCGTATAAAACAGATATAAATAATGTTAAACGACTAAAACTTGATATGAAGAATCTTTATAGGCAAATAAATTGTTGTACTAAATTTTATGGTGTTCGGCCCAGAATTGGTCATAGCTCCCATACAAGGACCTCATCTGAAAAAGACATTTATCCCTATATATATTGTATAAATATCGGTACTAACTCAAAACTTTACACAAATCATTTACATATATACAAAATCATCCCACAAAATTTTGTGAATTTCGGTCTATTGTTAACCGTATGCCCCATATAAAGCCCTCTTCCGAAAATTACTTTAATACTCATAAATCTCTTATAAATAAGGGTACCAATCCAAAATTTTACACGGATCATTTACATACATGCCTAAATCAAACTGCAGGATTTTGAGAATATCGGTGCATATTTAACTATGTCCCCCATATAAGGTCCACTTCCGAAATCCACGCTAATACTAATATATATCTTAAATATACCGTTATTATGTTGAAATTCGAGGTGAAATATTCTCATATGCATGAGAATCACTGTTCCAAAATTTAAGAAGATCGGTCCATAATTTGTCATAGCTGCCATATAAAAATTTCCAAAAAAACAAAAAAATTCGGGTCAATAAATATTCTTTTCGAATTTAACCCATATTCGGTCCATATTTTATAATCATGATATATATCGTTGGAAAGGTATTTTTAATACCTTTTATTTAATGTATAACAAATTATCATACACTCAGTAGTTCCCGAGATATAGGCCTATATATTTCCAACTTTACGGGCCCGCCCCCTCGAAAATAGGCGTGACCGACAACAAATTTTTTTTTTGCTGGCATCTCCTCTAAAAGCCCTATTTGATGAAGTTTTTTTTTTTTTTTGAGCAAAGTCACTAAAACCGAATTGTTCCCCTTTTTTATACTCTGTTTGTTAAATTACACTCAAGATTATTATGAACATCAGACAAACTCTGTAAATTATGGTAAGAATTGGTAATTAAATCAATTTAAAATGGTGAAAATTAGACAAAATTTCAAAATATTTAACATAAATTATGTTGGTCGTAAAATTGTCTTTCAAACAATATATCAAATCATAATAAAAATTGCACTAAGACTGAATAAAAAACACAGAATAAGGATATTCTAGTCCTATAACCAGTGTAGTTTTTGTATTTCTTATTACGTTCAGGTGGAGGGTATTTAAGATTCGGCACAGCCGAATATAGCACTCTTACTTGTTTTTTTTTAATATTTACATTACGATTTAATCATTTGTAAATATGTTTTATCAAATATTCTTGGACTTGAAATCATTCTTGATTACACATTTGTTTTCTATACATTTCGATACTATACCTATAAAACAGAAATTTACAATTTTTTTTATTTCATATTTCTTAAAAAGCTTTTAATTGACTAGAAAAAAGTCTCAAAAGCAGATATAATTAAGTGTTTACAGCTGACGAGTATGTGAAATAAATAGTGCACTGTTTTAGATTAACAACTTTTTAACTATTATGATATGATATATTCAGATTGATGAAATGATCCATTAACAATTTAAATTTGTTCTTATATATCGAAATAAAAAGTTTTTAATTATTCTTTTTTTTCTGTAAAATTATTAAAAATCATATTAACATTTTCTGATAATAATTCGTAAATATTTGATAAATTTCAAAGTTACTTGTGCAGATTCCCAGAAGTCAGAAAGGGTTCTTGATTGCCCAGCGATTCGTCTTATTTAATATGATTATTTCGGTAAATGTATTTTAACATTCACAGTTTTTTCTAGTTCTCTAACCAGTCAATTCAGAAGCATTTCAGATTATTTAATAGATGCCTTGATGTCGAATTTACTTATTATTGCAACCCAAAGACTCTGAAGTATAGAATTATAAATTTACAATGGTATTCTTCGAATTATTAATTATAAATGAACTCAAGCCGAAATAATAAGAAGTTTTCTCTAATAATAAATATAAAAACAAAGTTCAACATTTTTCATTAAGAAAAACATTAACAAAACAATATCAAATTGAAATTCTTAATTTCATTTAAAATTTTTCTTAATTTCAAATTGAAATTCTAAAATTTTAATTTTATTTTTATTGAACGTGTAGCAGTCCCTATAAAATTAAAATTTTAGAACTATTGATACTAGTATCACGATATTTATTAAACGTGTAGCATGCAATATTGATTAATCGCGATCCATATCGCAGAATGGCCTAAAATATGAAATCCAGATCGCAGATCGTGGATCTCGTGATAAATATTGAACTTGTAGCATTTTCAGTCAGTAAAAAGTGACAAATAATAATAATTGTGTCCATTAAACTTAAGTGCGTATATTTTTTCCGATCCTGCAACTACTTTTTGCTCCAAATTTTTCTTTCCACTTTTTTCTTCAATGAAAAAGCAAGCAAAATAGCTAAACAGGCTTTCTTTTGGTTTTCTTGCGACATTGATAAACGACCTGCACAGCACAAAAATAACATAAATAGTGACGCGATAAATATTGAACATGTAGCATACGCTCGTGATCCATCAATACTTTAAAATGGATCGCGATCCCAATATCACGATATTTGAAGAATTTTTACAATTTCCTTGAAAATGGGCAAATATTGTATTGTAAGATTTTCTATTTAAATATTCTTGTATTTATTCATTCAGTTTGTTTTAGTTAAGCTGTTACAATAACAACTACTTAAAAAAATGGAAAACACAAATTGACAGCTAATACTAGAAATGTCATCGATAACTTTGCGAATTTGCTTATGGAATTTATTTAAAAAAAAAAATATATGTTTGCATGTGTATCATATCATATCATAATATTCTACACAAAAAATATATTTGTTTATTTTTAAATCTCACTTGCTCCAGTAATATTATATACAACGATTTATAGGTAACTTATTTAAGATACGGTCACACTTGGCAAATATTTGCCGAAAAAGACGTAACCACTAAATAAAATATACTTGAACTCTTTTATTTATTTAAAAAAATTTGTTTATTCAGAAATATTTAGTTCTATTTTATTTGATGCTGTTTGATCTTGCAAAACTCTTGTAAGAGTAAACAACGTCAAACAAATATGTGCTAAAATAAGTGGGTACGCTTTTTTCAGTAAATATTTACCAAGTGTTATTTTTTTTTAAATGTGTGCACTATTTATTTCGCGCGCAGAACTTAATATACATGTAGTTGTAAGATTTACGTAGGTTTTATTTAAAGTTTTCTAAACAATTAATTAATAAAATTAGTCAGTCAGTCAGTTGAAACTGATTGTTTAAAGCGTTTAATAACATGCAAAATAAATAAAACGTATTTTAATACAAAATTAAAAAATATAATTTTTTTTAATATAACTAAAGTTTAAAGTTGTTAATAGAAATGTAATACACAGAAAAATTACATATACAATTAAAATAATGACTAATCAACAGAGTATTTTACTGGCAAGATGGGATTTGTTTAACGCACGAAAATTATTAACAAATAGTTTATTATCGTTGGTTCTTCCTAACTGAAGTATTAAGTACACCTAACAAATTCAGCTGTGGAGAAATCGACAAACACGTTAGTGAGAATTATTAGACAGGATTATAGGATTACAGGATTATTTTTGCCAAGCTAACAAAATTTTTAAAATGCCATTAAACAAAAACTTGTTATCAGTAAATTTGTTTTTAAACGATTAAAAAATACCAAACTACCTCAATATTTGATAATAAATAAAAAAAAGCTTTTTTAAGCAAAAAGAAAAAATTAAAAACAAAAATTAATTCATTCGAGGTTGGATGCACGGTAGAGCTACATCCAATACGCGTCAAAAAAGTGTTACACTAAAACGTTAATTACTAGAAATTAAATTTAAATTGAGCAATCTCATTAAAACAAATTAACAAAATTTATATTATTAAAAATGATTTTGAAAAAATCTCTATTAATTGCATATATAATACAAACAACAAGTGTTTTAGTGATACACAGTAAAGTCACTGAAGTCATAAAGCATTTACAAGAAAATAATGACACATCCTGGGTAGAATACGATGAATTCGCCGATAAATTAAACTATGAACCCACATGGTCGGCTATTTTTGAGCTGGATAATTTCAACATGACCATGACTCAAAAACGCACTATGCAATTAAAAATAACATCTATAGACCCCACATGGGGGCCAGACTTTGAATTTCATATATTAGCACAAGATAAGCAATTGCTTAGCTTGTCTGATAACATTATAAGGGCCAAACATATGAAAGCGGGCCAGTCATCGTGGAGTGGAAATTTTACGGTGGAAGCTTTGTTTCTGGGACGTTCACAAATCTATGTTGAATTGCGAAGACCTAATATGGCCACGGAAAGAGCCGTGCAAAGTTGTGAAGTTATTATTATGCGTAATATTGGCAAATTGGACGTGCTGTTTAATGTATGCGTTGGCATATTCGTCATGTTGTTGTACACAAACTTCGGTGCTGTTTTGGAATTGGATGCCTTAAAGGCCATACTTATAAGACCTATAGGGCCTGTTATTGGCTTTATAGGACAGTTTTTATTAATGCCGGTCTTAAGTTTCTTAATTGGTTACTTTTTGCTTCGTGATATGGCCGAATTAAGATTGGGTTTATTTTTCACAGGCTCTACACCGGGCGGTGGTGCCTCTAATATATTTACCGTTATTTTGAATGGCAATCTGAATTTATCTATTACCATGACGGCTATTAGTAATTTGGCTGCTTTTGGCATGATGCCCATATGGATTTTTACTTTAGGCGCTTTAATATTTCACGATGGAAACCTGGTGGTGCCATATAAGACTATTGCGGCAATGTCATTTTCATTGGTGGTTCCTTTGTGTCTTGGTATTGCATTGCAGAAATATGTTCCGTCGCTGGCAAAGAAAATGTCAAAAATCTTAAAACCTCTATCGTTGTGCTTTGTAGTGTTTATAACGGTATTTGCTTTTACCGTTAATTCGTTTATGTTTAAATTATTTTCGTGGAAGGTAAGTTAATAGTTTTTGTTTATATATGTATTTTCAATTAAAAATATACATATTCACCCCTATCGTGAAAAAAAATTCCACATGAAATCTGTTCCCTTTTATTTTTTTTAACATTGAATTTTAATAGGAAAATGTGAAAAGGGAACAAATTTCATGGGAAATTTTTATTCACGATAGGGGTGATTAATTAAAGATCGGCTATTCCTAATAAAAACAGGACTTTTATATACATATATTTGAGATCCTAGAGATATAGACCATTATAATATTAAATAATTTTGATCAATTTATTTTACACACAATTTCCACTTTCTCATCTTCTATTTATAGATAATTATCGCCAGTTGTGCCCTGCCTTGGACTGGCTATTTTCTTGGTTGGATTATGGCATTAATGTGTCGGCAAACACAACGTGATGCTTTAACTATAGCCATTGAGACAGGCATACAGAATACAGGCATTGCCATATTTATGTTAAATTTTACATTGCCTCAACCCCAAGCAGATATGACAAGTGCGGTTCCAGTAGCCAGTTCAATGATGACACCATTACCCTTATTGCTGCTGTATATATTAAAGAAAATGTTTTGTCGCACCAGCATTGAACAGACTGAAGAGCCGGGATTAAAGGAATCTAAATATACCGAAGCCAAAGCCATAGTAGAAAAAGGACAACAGATGGAGGAGAAAAAACCAACTAACAAAACGTGATTTAATCTTAATTTTAGAAATATTTTTTTACTATGTTTTTGTTTAATATTTTATAAATGTTTTGTACTTTAACAAAACAACAATTAAAATTAAATTGCAAAAATTTACTTTAAGCAAGTGAACAATTAAAAATTAATTATAGCAGATATATTATATTACTGATGTACTTATGTTATCGCTAAATAGAAAATCAGTCCAAGTTTTTAAGAACATTTTTTCCTGTTTTCTTTTATTATCAGATAACTAAAATGTTTTATAACCGATTAATTTAGGGCTTTAACAATATTTTTCCTTCAGCGTGTTGACGTCTGTGTTATAAGGGTGATATAAATATAAGCAAATATTGCAAATCATTTTTGTTTTATCAAATAGAAATATTTGCTTTGAAAGAATTTCTAAACACTTGGTTTCTTGCACTTAATAACAGCTTTGCAAAAAACGATTTTAAAGTACATTCAAACAAATGTTAAAAATGTGTTTTTATTAAAATGTACAATTTAATTTACTAATATTTTAGAAAAGTAAAAAAATACGTGGTTTTGTTTGGATGGATTGCATTAACTTTGGCAACATATTTCGATCCACCGCAGTTGCATAATTATTCCAAATTGCTTTAGAACCACTCCACTTTAACTTTCCTTTAACAATACCTCAATATTGTTCAATTGGCCGAAGAGGGAGATAATTATGTAGTTGGTTTATACATTTAACAGCGATCTGATTTTCTTAATCAGACCACACCTACAAATAACTGGCTAATAAATTCGTTAGGTTAAAATGATTTGTTCGGCATTACCACGTTTCGCTGCAACATTAAATATTGGTCCCGATGACAGGCTTGAGCTCCATTTTTTCATATTGTTACGAAATTGTATTTCAGTTTAAAATTAACGGCTGGTATCAATATACATCATGTTGATCATCACCCCTACAACATGTTTATCAACATACAAGATGTTTATCAACGTTTGCATTTGTAGAAGTTTCTATTTATAAACATTAATACGCAGTATGGCAACATTAAGTATTAACGGCCATAGAAAGGAAGTGGTACTTAAACTATAATTTAAGAGTATGTCCCGGTAAGAGGGGGAAAAAGAGAGAGAGAGGGGACCACTCTTCTTTCCCCTATCACCAACAAACTCAAAAGTTGAGCAGCAAGAGTTGCATTGTGTGATCCGGGACTATTAACACAAAGTGTTCATTAAATTTGTTTTTGTGTACATTTGAATAAATAAAGACTCGTTAAATTTTCTTTAAACTACTTGACTCTTTTATTTTACAATTAAAAGCAATCCGGTTTATTTAAAGGAAATAAACCACCGTTTTTCAAAGGTAAACACGTAACAATATATGTATGTATTTCTTTATAAAAGTATGGCATTTTTAAGAGCTTTCCGATTTGATTCAACAAACGTAGAGCAAATTGATGAAGTAAATTGTTTCATTTACATCATTTAAAGAAGAAAATATAATTGACCGAAATTAGCCCGTAGGGATAATATCCAAAACTTAATAGAAATCTGTAATTGGTCATAAATATAACCTAAAAACACATTAAATTAAGAGAAATGTATAAAGTCTTTATTTGAGTCTAAATATATTTCAATGTTTAGAGATTATTTCATGAAAATGTTGCTGACGGCTACGCCTCAACTGTTTCATACGCCAGGTTCAATTTTAGCATACACTCTCCCGTCCGGTATCTCACGAATAAATTCCTAAATAATAGCTTCCAGTGCCTCAACCGTTACGGATTCGTTCCTATAAATATCAGCCTTAAAATAGTCATACAAAAAATAGTCTAAAGGCGTTAAATCGTGCAATCTATAAACAGTTCACCGAACTCGCCTCTCAATTGGGCCATTGTAGACAAAACTGAACATGTTAACAGTAACATGTTGCAGAAAACAACTGAGCTGTCAAAAACAAAGTTGATAAAAAATCACCCATTGAATTTTGTTAGGAGCACTATACTACGCGTATTCTTTTTTTGGAACTTATACTAGTGTTTTTTTTTTTGCGCGATAATTGTAAGAAGACCCAGATTTTGCTTTATTGATCGTAGTATTTTCCTTGTAAGTTTCCTAGTTTCTTTCAATAACATTTTTGCTTCTATTTTGTAAATCTCTATGTTTAAGGTTTGCTTGTATATTTTTATAACATATTTTATAGTACTTTTTGAATGCTTTAGTCCCCTTCCACACTCTTCAATTCTGTCTCGTCAAGGCAAGTATTTTTCAATGAGAAATTATCTTTTATCTTTTTCCTTCTCTTGGCGAGACAAATTTGAAGAGTGTGAAAACGGACTTAGCTTTTTTAAAATTATTGAACCATTGAAGTTACTTTTAAATAAATACATGGTGTAATTAACAAGGTGAGTGCAAATCGGCAACAAATACAACACAACACAGAAACAAAAGGCATTTTGTGTAAAATAATGTACTACTGTCAAAAAAAACTTGAAAAAGTATTACTTTTGACATTAGCAAATTATAAATAAAGCTACTGTACTCACCTTGTTAATTACACCAAATTTCAAAATTTGGCATGTCAGTTTTGTTTGTTAATAATCATTAATTTCGTATTACGTATTTATCGATACGTGTTTAATGTTTCTAATTTTCCTTTATATCGATTTTATGCAAAATCATTTAATGATATTGTGAAAATAAAACACTCAGCAGAAATGCTGACAAACATTATTTTTAGACTGCAAAAGTTGTTGTGTGTAATAAAACTTTATTATGTAGTACAAAATTATGGCGAGATAAATGTGTATGCATATTTTGATAAAGGTTTTACATTAGTAGTTTTAAACAAAAAACGTTAAACATTTTTGCAGAATTCATATTTAACTTTGAAACATTTTACTCACTTCATTATTATAAAAATAAGTTCTATTTAAATTGCGTGTTTGAAAAAGTCAAACTTGATGTTATAAGTACAATTTAAATACGTTTGACAAGCTCACGAAAATAATTGTTTCAGTCAGCTCACGAAATTCAGATTTTACATTTGCTTTAAAAGAAATATTCCTTAAGTTTCTGATGCAATATATTTTTAATGTCAACATTGGCGTCGAAAGTTCTTTCCTAGGAAAAAATTCCAATGTACAACTATGTTAAAATGACAATCTTTGATAGAGTAAGACTAGTGACTTACAGTCAAAAAATATTTGATATAAAACTAACATAATCGCAATGAAAATCGGACCGGTATAATTTGTAAAAAATAACTTGGCAGACATTTTCACGAATCGAAGGAGGAAGCTATGAAATTACCAAATATATTAAAAAGATATCGTCAAACTATAGAAAACTAATAATAAATCGGCCAATAGTACTACGGAATGGTCGTCCAATTATAAAGAGAAGAGCAAAAATCATTATTAAGGGAAAACGATGGGATTACATATTTATCTGCTTCAGAGATAAACGATAAATTAAGAAGAACACCCTGAACGCATGTGAACAACGAACAGTATACATGCGTTTAGTAAAGTTATAAAATATTAAATGAAGATTACAATTAAATAATATGTTCATATATGTTTGAACATTCTGCCAGATAAAAACCAATCAATAGAAAAAATATAAATCATGAACATATAATAAAAAAACATGTTCAAGTAATTTGAACAGATATGTATTGATGATATTATTGACCAACATGAACATTTGTCCATTCCAGAAGTTTTAAATCCATTATACATTAAAATTGTGTATACAAAGGAATAGCTTGAAGCACACAGTTTAATATGTTAAAATTAAAAAATTACCATTACCTTCTCAAATGTAGGACCTGAATGCTATAGAAAATCGTTAGGTTTATTTGGCGGAAAATGTGATAAAACATCAGATTTCATCAAACTATCGGTCGGAAAACAGTGGAAGCTGTTCTGGCTAAGAATTGCTTTATCATAAAAAAATTATTATTTTTATTATTAAGATATTTTAAAAAATACCATTGTAAAATATAATCACCCCTATCGTGAATAAAAATTCCCCATGAAAGTTGTTCCCTTTTCACATTTTTCCTATTAAAATTCAATGTTAAATTAAAGGGAACAAATTTCATGTGGAATTTTTATTCATGATAGGGGTGAATACTTTTGTAAAATAGTGATATATTTATATTCAGGCATGTGATGGAAATCGAAAACGAAAACGAATGAGTTTTAGAAGTCAATTTTTTCGTATTATTTCTGTATTGAAAAACTTTTATCACATAAAATATAAAGATATTTAGCTACTAAAGAGAATCGTTAAACAAAAATTTTAAAAATTAGATTATAAATGCATTAAAATGTATTTCAAAAACTGATTCGTTTTCGATTTCCATCACATGCCTCATTAAATATAAAATTTACTGAACTAACATTGTAACATTCAAATTTAAGATATCTTTAGTATCATTTAATAAAATATTCAATATAGGTATTTTATCAAATAATTTTTAAATGTTTTATCAATTTTTCTTAAAGGTAATAAATTTCGTAAAACACTATTTATATGTAGGTACACAAACATTTTTGTGTGTAAATTTCTTTCCCTAAGGTACATTTTCAGCTCATTAATTATAATAAATGTTTGCAAGATGAAAAGACTGCACAACTTTACTTTTAGGGTCATTCAATTTTCTTTTAAAACACAAAATTTTGTTGATTTTGTTGAACTACTATATTTAAACTTTGAATTCAAAATTTATGATATAATAAACTAACCTAAAAGAAACCAATTTATTTACCATTTATTTTAATGGCCGGATTTTTATACAAAATATTTAAAAAACAATGCGAATCTATGATTTTAGTAATTATATGGAATTGTTGATTCATTTAATTGTAAATATAAATATTATGTATTATTTGCAACTTCTTACCTGTATGGGCTTTGAATCTTTCAAAGGCAAAGCATTTGCAAGCCAATCATTTACCCCACCCCAAGTAGCATCCCATGCAGTATGTGGTGAATACAAGGCAATTGATTTAGACAAACATATTGAAACAATACGTTCCTTCCAGGTTCTAAGTATGTACGAAACAAATTTACTATCTTACTAACTAAAAAACTTAATGAAAAATAAAAACTTACTTTTGAGTTATTCTCTTAAGTGGAGAAAATATGGGAGGATGATATGAAAGAATCATATTGGCATTTTTATTCACAGCTTCTTGCATTACACGTTCCGTTAAATCGTTGGTCAAAAGGATTTTTTCGATAGGGCTGTAAAAAGACGAAGACTTTTATAATAAATTTTAAATATTAACGCTTTGACAATAAAAACTTACCCTAGATTGAAGGGCTCCAACAGTAAACCAACATTATCCCAATTTTCGGCATAACTCAAGGGCGCAAATGTTTCCAATTGCTTAACAACTTCTTGTAATGGTACTCCGGGTGACATATT
Organism: Bellardia bayeri; assembly: GCA_950370525.1. Taxonomy (NCBI): domain Eukaryota; kingdom Metazoa; phylum Arthropoda; class Insecta; order Diptera; family Calliphoridae; genus Bellardia; species Bellardia bayeri. The sequence continues at coordinate 67,695,346 of OX493266.1, read as the reverse complement.
GCTGTAAAATCGTATAAAATTTGAAGTTTGTTTAATAGTTTTTAACATTAAACTACTTGAATTAAATTAATTATGTTTATAAATCTCAGAAAACTAAAATTTCACAACTACAATTTGCAGAAATTGAGTTATTTCTTCTTCACTAGCCAATAACAACAACAAAAAGCCGGTAAACATATGTTGAGTCAGCTGTTTGTATAAGTTTGGTGAAGAGGTGAATATGTGTGATTATTGCAACACACAGTTGTATATTTTGTTATTTAGTATCTTTTAAAACGGATGTATTGCGAACAGGAAATTATAAAGTGCAGTATTTTTGTTATAAATTAGAAATATTAAGTCTTTGCGTCAAAACAGTATCACAACAAAGATTAGTGTGGTGAATTTTAGTTTTTACACTATCTATAAACATGCGCTAAAGTTATACGGATATAAAGTCAGCAGGAAATAGTGCTACTCGCTATGCATAACCGAAGCTCATCTGCATTAATAATACGTTGTTGCTAAATATCAAATTATAATAATTATAAATAATTTACACAAATTTATTCACTTTATTTTCTTTCGAGGTCTTTTGTAGAATGTAATGATTCCAAATTTAAATCTTACTTGAAAAAAAAAAATTATTTGTTAGTCTGTAATTTTGGTTCATTATATTAGACTAACGTATGTGGAGGTATAGGTCTAACATAATTCTTTTTTGAAATAATAATAGATAAAATCTATCAATCAATGTGCCTTAAATTACACTTTTTTGAATTTTAGTTTACCAATAATTTGAATTAATATATTAAAAAATTTGTACACAAAGTTAATTTTTATGGAAAGAGACGTAAAAGATTATTTTTACGAATTATTAAAACCAATTTTGATTTGTTGGATTATTTTAAATAGAAAATAGAGAGAGAGTAAATTATTTAAATTAAAATCGGAAAAAAAGAATAATAACGACAAAAAGTGCGAACATGTATATTTTTTTGACAATTTCTTGTTGGCATTTGTTGCAATGAATTCAATGCGCTCGAAAAAAGCCTTAAGTACAGTGAATTCGCAGAAATGTGAATATCCAGTAACATGAACTACACAAAAACATATTTTTTTTTACATTGAATACTCTAAAACGTGAACTTTTTATCGAACATTAAAATTCAATTTTGTAAGCTTATTTAAAAATTTTGGGCTTCCCCGTAGAAGAATTTCGTAGTTTGGTTGTTGTAAACAACTTTTGTTGCATTATGTAGCTTCTTTTCAATAAAAACTAAATAAACAAATTTATAATTATCGTAGTTCAAATTCAGCTAACCTCTATTTTTAATGAATTCAATAACATAATTTAGAAATTAGTATCTTAGAAACCCTTTTGTAAAGCATAGTAGCTTTGTAGTATATTAAAATATGGCAGGTGAAAAATAACGTACATACATACTTTATTTTAAATTAAATAAAAGACAAGAAACTAAAATATGTTATAGAAAAAATGCAATCCAAAACGTGAACACTCTCGGTAAAAAATTAGTTCACGTTTCTGCGAGTTCACTGTATATTAAATAATTATTTAAAACCAACCCGTTGTTTTTTGTTTCATATACTCCGCCTTCTATTTAACATCCATTGGGACATACAATCCTATCCCCAAACCAAAATAACAAATGAGAAATGGTACATATGTATAAGCATTTAATTATACCCTATTCCTCACTCCCCTTTTTATTCACCTCATATTAGTTACTTTCTTATGTGCGCCTCATTTTACTCCTTTTACTCACTCCCATTTTTATTCACCTCATTTTAGTTATTTTCTTATGTTCGCATCGTTTATACGTAAACTTCGTTTCATCTCATTAAATTATTAAAAAAGTTATTAAATAGTGTAAAATTATTAACAAATTTATGAAAAAAGTGATATTTAATCAATATTGTCTAAAAAGTGAAAGTTTAATTAAAGGGAAATATGAAAATTCGCGAGATTTTTAGCATTAAAAAAATTGCCAAAAACTGCAATGTCACTTGTTGGCAGCGGAGCCCTAGGGTTCTCACAAAGTTAGTATGTATGGATGTGTTTTGTTAGTGCCGTTCGGGTGATGTTAAGTGCATGCATACGTATGTTTAAGTGTTTCGCGACAGGTATTTTTTTTTTTAATAAAACGAAGATGGAATTGTTGATTGTGTAGCCCAGACATTGATGGTTGTTGATGCTGTTTGTAACTATTCTCTTTAATCTTCTTTACTTATAAGTGTTGTAATACTTTCTTTTTTTTTTGGCGTATTGAGTTTAATAGCAATAATGTGTTTTTTAGTTGTTGTTGTGACATCGTTGTTGCGTTAAGTGTTGGTGTAGTTTATTTAACGCTTTAACCATGGTATACATGCATACATACATACATACATATGTATGTTATTTGTTTTTATTGTTTGAGTACCTTAAGAAGTTTTTTTGTGACATTCGAATAATAATTACGAATTTTGATTGTGAAGTGAGCATTTTACGTATTTTTATTTTGAATGAACCTTAGAAAATGATTAGAATTTTATCAATATCCTCTTTTATATTTTTTTTGTTTGTTTTTGAAATGCTGTTTTTCAATTGTTTTCCCAAAGAAATTATTTCATATTATTTCTATTGGTAAATTAATAGCAAAGACATAATATTATATGCTAAAATAATCAATACTTTCCAAGGGATTAAAAGAAAATATTACAAACATCAACATCATCTTCCTCATAATAATATTTAAAATCGTACATATTATAATAATAGCCAAAAATAGTTAAAATAAATCAAACAAAAATAGAAATAGATATAGAAAATGTCTTGAAAAAAGTATAAAATTAAGAAATATCCTATTAAAATTTAAAAAAATAATATATAATAATAATTAATAAATTACTAAAAAAAATCATTAAAAGTAATAAAAAAATATGTTTATACATATAAATATGGCCTTTATATCGAAAATCTGTGCAAAAGAAAAAATAAAATAGTGAAATAATATGTAAATTTAAAAAATAAAAGAATACCGAAATTATATGGAAAATATGCAGTACCTATATAAAATATAAATGACGAATTAAAAAGGTAGGTGACAATTGTGTATTACAAAATTATCTATTTTTGTAACACGACTGTGATATTATCGAATTGATATATGAATTATGTATGTAATAACATGATTTTTAATATGGATATTTTCAATGTCTAAACCTATTTTACATGTTTTCTTTTTTTAAATATATACCTAGTAAATATTACCTCAAATCAGAACACAAAGTTCAGAAATATATGATGGTTTCTAGTAAACATTACTATATATCAGAACACAAAAGTTCAGAAGTAATATATATTCTCTTCTCTTTTAAATGAAACAAGTATAATTATATATTCGGCATCTTCTATACACATACATATATTGTGATCTTATTTTGTTTTATTTTGCGGATCCCTTATATGGGATCTATTACATGTCATGGAACGATCGTCATAAAATATTTTACTGTATGTAAGTCTTATGGTGTTTGTAAAATTTTCGTCATTGTTTTCAGAAACTTACTGTTTTTTTGTATCTCCTGTTATTCATTACCTCATACCGCATTATTACATATGTACGTACGTCCACAATTTTTTAATTTCTTAGTTACATCTTTTTTTAATTTTCTGAATTCCTATTACAAATAGCACGAATGCATTTGAAGGCTCAATAAATAAATAATAAAATCATTAATTAATCAGAAATCATATCAGTGTTGCCAGAAAATGAATTTCAAAATATGCTAAAACTTGAAAAACTAAGTGCTAAAATGTTCTACAGAAGAAAAAATAAGTGCTAAATTTTTTCAATGTAACAATACAATTTTTATTTCAAATAGTACAAATATAAATTATAGTTTTTTTTAATTTTGTTCATAACAATTGTTGACTTGTTTTAATAGACTACATTTCATATATAACCTTGCCTTTACACATGCAAGTACTTGCATGCGAGTGCTGTGTACGTATTATACACGAAAACTTATTCGAAAAACTCAAGTAGATCTGCAAGTGAAAAAAATGTGAGTGTATTAGTAAAAAATGTGAGTGTATTGAGTTTTTCCAACTTGCACTTGCATGTGTAAATGCCGGGATAATTCAAAAATTTCCGTGTTCATTTACTTACCACACCGAAAGAAATTTAGTTGAAATATTAATAAAAGTTATTTTTTATTTCGCCAAAAGTATTTTTTGGAGTAAAAAAGTAAAAATTTGTTTTTTATCAAGCAAATTATGCTAAAAAGCATTTAGCATAATTTTTAAAAATTTCAATGCATTTTCGAGAAACGAAATGCTAAATCTAGCACTGAAAGTGCTAAAATGGCAACACATATACTAAATTTACAAAAAACAAATCATTACCTTGAAAAGGCAACTTATATTTTCATGTACTTTTCAATTCCTTATCTTAATATAAGTATGGTATCAGTTTTGCACGATTTTAACACATTTTTTTTATTAATTATAAACGTCTGTGCTAACGCAATACAAACATTTTTGTGTGTAAATTTCTTTCCTTAAAGGTGCATATACACTACGTGTTGTTTACATTGTATATGTCAAATTTTACATATGGGAGTGAAAACATGTAGTTGGTGACCTCAAAAACTTTGCTTGTGTAAAATACATGTGGAAATACATACTATGTATTTTTTCGATTAGAACACGCTCTATTTTCTTATGTTCAAACACATGTTTTCAAATGTATATGCCAGGCGAAAAGATTTGTCGACGGTTAAATCTACGCTATCATTAGCCGGCCGTATGAAGAATTTGCATAAGTGATAAATTAAATATTTTTTTATCCCATTTTGATAATTTAATAACAATGATATAAATTATTTCAAAATTTTTGATACAAGCTCCACATCTTGTATATTAAAAAACGAAAAACCTTAAATCAATATTTTTGACGCCGGCAATTTAGTGACGCTTTGTAGCGGCTTTAACGCATTTTTTAAAGAACCGACATGGAAATTTATGTGTAAAAAAAGAATAATATTTAAGCGTATCAGCTGTTTTAATCATGGCGATGTCACGTGTAATTGTACATACAAGTTGGTGACCTAAAATTAAAACCCATATGTAAAATAACCAATTTTGACAGACATAAAAAAAAACATGTGAGTTGTAAACTTAAAAATACATAAGCAAAAACACGTAGTGTATAGCCACCTTAAGGTACATTTTTCAGCTCATTAATTATAATAAAAGTTTGCAAGATGAATAAGACTGCACAACTTTACTTTTACGGTCATTCAATTTTCTTTTAAAACACAAAAATTTGTTGATTTATATACCATTGCAATTTTCTTTATTAGTGTAGAGCTACTATATTTAAACTTTGAATTCAAAATTTATGATATAATAAACTAACCTAAAAGAAACCAATTTATTTACCATTTATTTTAATGACCGGATTTTTATACAAAATATTTAAAAAACAATGCGAATCTATGATTTTAGTAATTATATGGAATTGTTGATTCATTTAATTGTAAATATAAATATTATGTATTATTTGCAACTTCTTACCTGTATGGGCTTTGAATCTTTCAAAGGCAAATCATTTGCTAGCCAATCAGTAAATTAACATTATCCCAATTTTCGGCATAACTCAAGGGCGCAAATGTTTCCAATTGCTTAACAACTTCTTGTAATGGTACTCCGGGTGACATATTGCTGTAAAATCGTATAAAATTTGAAGTTTGTTTAATAGTTTTTAACATTAAACTACTTGAATTAAAATAATTATGTTTATAAATCTCAGAAAACTAAAATTTCACAACTACAACTTGCAGAAATTGAGTTATTTCTTCTTCACTAGCCAATAACAACAACAAAAAGCCGGTAAACATATGTTGAGTCAGCTGTTTGTATAAGTTTGGTGAAGAGGTGAATATGTGTGATTATTGCAACACACAGTTGTATATTTTGTTATTTAGTATCTTTTAAAACGGATGTATTGCGAACAGGAAATTATAAAGTGCAGTATTTTTGTTATAAATTAGATAATATTAAGGCTTTGCGCCAAAAACAGTATCACAACAAAGATTAGTTTATTTTTGTATGTTCATATGTAATAAGTGTGGTGAATTTTAGTTTTTACACCATCTAAAACATGCGCTAAAGTTATACGGATATAAAGTCAGCAGGAAATAGTGCTACCCGCTATGCATAACCGAAGCTCATCTGCATTAATAATGCGTTGTTGCTAAATATCAAATTATAATAATTATAAATAATTTACACAAATTTATTCACTTTATTTTCTTTCGAGGTCTTTTGTAAAATGTAATGATTCGAAATTTAAATCTTACTTGAAAAAATTATTTGTTAGTCTGTAATTTTGGTTCATTATATTAGACTAACGTATGTGAAGGTATAGGTCTAACAGAATTATTTTTTGAAATAATAATAGATAAAAATGTGCCTTAAATTACACTTTTTTGAATTTGATTTTACCAATAATTTCAATTAATATATTAAAAAATTTGTACACAAAGTTAATTTTTATGGAAATAGACGTAAAAGATTATTTTTACGAATAATTAAAACCAATTTTGATTTGTTGGATTATTTTAAATAGAAGATAGAGAGAGAGAGAGAGAGAGTAAATTATTTAAATTAAAATCGGGGAAAAAGAATAATAACAACAAAAAGTGCGAGCATGGATGTTTTTTGACAATTTCTTGATGGCATTTGTTGCAATGAATTCAATGCGCTCGAAAAAGGCATAAGTACAGTGAATTCGCAGAAACGTGAACATCCAGTAACATGAACTACACAAAAACATAATTTTTTTTACATTGACTACTCTAAAATGTAAATATAGGCTGAAGCTCAAAAACGTAAACTTTTTATCGAACATTAAAATTCAATTTTGTAAGCTTATTTAAAAATTTTGGGATTCCCCGTAGAAGAATTTCGTATTTTGATACAACCAAACTACGAAATTCTTCAACAACTTTTGTTGCATGATAAGTAGCTTCTTTTGTAGTTGTAGTTGCTTCTTTTCAATAAAAACTAAATAAACAAATTTAGAATTACATATCTATTTTTGATGAAATCAATAACATAGTTTAGAAATTAGTATCTTAGAAACCCTTTTTTTCGTATATAAATTTTTGTTTTGAAAAACAAAGTTCTTCTTGGAAAATGGTTTATATATAACATAAAGAAAAAAACATAACAATCCAATCATTACATGTAATATTTATACACTATAATTTATAAAAAATATCAGCTTTAGATATACGGATGCTGCAATAACAATAACAACTGTTTTCTTACTTATACATATGTACATTTTCATATACTCCGCCTTCTATTTAACATCCATTGTATGTCCCTTATCCTATCACCAAACCAAAATAACAAATGACAAATTGCCTTTAATTATACCCTATTCCTCACTCCCCTTTTTATTCACCTCATATTAGTTACTTTCTTATGTGCGCCTCATTTTACTCCTTTTACTCACTCCCATTTTTATTCACCTCATTTTAGTTATTTTCTTATGTTCGCATCGTTTATACGTAAACTTCGTTTCATCTCATTAAATTATTAAAAAAGTTATTAAATAGTGTAAAATTATTAACAAATTTATGAAAAAAGTGATATTTAATCAATATTGTCTAAAAAGTGAAAGTTTAATTAAAGGGAAATATGAAAATTCGCGAGATTTTTAGCATTAAAAAAATTGCCAAAAACTGCAATGTCACTTGTTGGCAGCGGAGCCCTAGGGTTCTCACAAAGTTAGTATGTATGGATGTGTTTTGTTAGTGCCGTTCGGGTGATGTTAAGTGCATGCATACGTATGTTTAAGTGTTTCGCGACAGGTGTTTTTTTTTTTTTAATAAAACGAAGATGGAATTGTTGATTGTGTAGCCCAGACATTGATGGTTGTTGATGCTGTTTGTAACTATTCTCTTTAATCTTCTTTACTTATAAGTGTTGTAATACTTTCTTTTTTTTGGCGTATTGAGTTTAATAGCAATAATGTGTTTTTTTAGTTGTTGTGACATCGTTGTTGCGTTAAGTGTTGGTGTAGTTTATTTAACGCTTTAACCATGGTATACATGCATACATACATACATACATATGTATGTTATTTGTTTTTATTGTTTGAGTACCTTAAGAAGTTTTTTTGTGACATTCGAATAATAATTACGAATTTTGATTGTGAAGTGAGCATTTTACGTATTTTTATTTTGAATGAACCTTAGAAAATGATTAGAATTTTATCAATATCCTCTTTTATATTTTTTTTGTTTGTTTTTGAAATGCTGTTTTTCAATTGTTTTCCCAAAGAAATTATTTCATATTATTTCTATTGGTAAATTAATAGCAAAGACATAAAATTTTTATACTTTTTTCGAATTTGTATTTAATTAATTTATTTATAACAATATAACAGTATAATCCTAAGTAATACAATTTGTTAATTATAGTGTAGTTTAATAGCCCTGTAAAAAATGTGTAAAAAATCGTCAAAGTTTCCTTACATATAAGATAAAAAGTGTTTAGTACTAGCGATTGTCTGCCACTGACCAACAATGTGTCAAACTTGTAAAAATATATTTTTTAAACCGAATTTATATGTATTTTCCAAACAATTATCCTCCAACAAAAATTTTGTTTAATCAAAAATTGTTTCAATCGTATTTTTTATTTTTATTTTTGAAAATTTGAGATGTTGTATTATATTAGTGTAAAAACTTACTCTGTATATTCGTCTTATTATTACGTCATATTTTCCGTTACTAAACGTAAATTAATTAAAGTTATTTTAATACAAAAAAAATTTATTATCTTTTAAAATACATTAGCTTTTCTTTAATTTATTTCTACGGAATTTTCCTTTAATATTAAATGCTAAAATAATCAATACTTTCCAAGGGATTAAAAGAAAATATTACAAACATCAACATCATCTTCCTCATAATAATATTTAAAATCGTACATATTATAATAATAGCCAAAAATAGTTAAAATAAATCAAACAAAAAAAGAAATAGATATAGAAAATGTTTTGAAAATAGTATAAAATTAAGAAATATCCTATTAAAATTTAAAAAAATAATATATAATAATAATTAATAAATTACTAAAAAAAATCATTAAAAGTAATAAAAAAATATGTTTATACATATAAATATGGCCTTTATATCGAAAATCTGTGCAAAAGAAAAAATAAAATAGTGAAATAATATGTAAATTTAAAAAATAAAAGAATACCGAAATTATATGGAAAATATGCAGTACCTATATAAAATATAAATGACGAATTAAAAAGGTAGGTGACAATTGTGTATTACAAAATTATCTATTTTTGTAACACGACTGTGATATTATCGAATTGATATATGAATTATGTATGTAATAACATGATTTTTAATATGGATATTTTCAATGTCTAAACCTATTTTACATGTTTTCTTTTTTTAAATATATACCTAGTAAATATTACCACAAGTCAGAACACAAAGTTCAGAAATATATGATGGTTTCTAGTAAACATTACTATATATCAGAACACAAAAGTTCAGAAGTAATATATATTCTCTTCTCTTTTAAATGAAACAAGTATAATTATATATTCGGCATCTTATATATACATATATTGTGATCTTATTTTGTTTTATTTTGCGGATCCCTTATATGGGATTTATTACATGTCATGGAACGATCGTCATAAAATATTTTTCTGTATTTAAGTCTTATGGTATTTGAAAAATTTTCGTCATTAAAAACTTTTGTTTTCAGCAACTTACTGTTTTTTTGTATCTCCTGTTAGTCATTACCTGAGTTGTTACATTTCATTCTTAATTTTCTATCATTTTGAACACTTTTTTTATTTCTCATTAAATGTTGATGCATTTGCATTCTTTCTATACCATGCTTGTTTTTTTTTTTGTTATTATTACATTCAACCGCATTATTACATATGTAAATATGTACGTACGCCCACAATTTTTTAATTTCTTAGTTACATCTTTTTTTTAATTTTCTGAATTCCTATTACAAATAGCACGAATGCATTTGAAGGCTCAATAAATAAATAATAAAATCATTAATTCATCAGAATCGTTATTAAGTAATCATATACTAAATTTACAAAAAACAAATCATTACCTTGAAAAGGCAACTCAAATATTCCTTATCTTAATAACACACAATTCTATACAAATTATTATTTTATACACTGAAATCAACGTACATATACTGAATGTATGAACCTTTTCTTATTTCTAGTTTTTTTTCCCAGTTTTCTGCATATTGCATATATGCGGCGTAAAGGAAAATATGCACATTTTGGTTTTTAACATTTTTAACTGTGGACAATTTCGTTTTTTACATATTTCAACTTCATATGTTCGCCAGTTTATATTTTTCATGTGTTTGTTTTTTCGATTTCGCATATTGCTGTCTGTTAATGGTTTTTCAAGGTACAATTATTTGTATGGTTTATGGTTCGGTAGTAAAATATAAAAAGTATGCGTGTGTTCTAGTAGTAAATATATTGCAAATTAAACATTTTTATTTTGTGTTCTGATTGCTACTAGAAATATTATGTATGACAAAATATTTTTAGAATTACTACTAGCAATATTTCTACCATGAAGCTAGTGCATATATTTCGTTGGTTAATAGTTTGTATATTTTTAGTATGTGAAAAGTTAAAAACATATTATTTTCTTAAAATATTTTTCTAGTTTTCCTATAAAACTATGAAATATTTTGCTCTTTTTTACATACTATATGTACATAGTAGTAATTTTAAACTCTGGCTTATTTTACATGAGAGTCTTGTTAAAGTTGAAATACAAATTTTTTATTCACTTATAACATGTATTTACAATTATTCATTTGGTGTCATAATCTGAAAAACTAAATCCCCTTGTTATTAAACATATAAACCAACCATTCCAACTTTAGTTTGATTTAAAACAAATGTTTGATTTTATTTTGTTATTGAATATTGAATTCATTCATATTTTATTTATTATTATTTAGTTTGTTTAATTTTAAAATACAATTAATTTAAATATAGTGTTGTAAATGTTTATGTTTTTGACAAATTTCTTTTGCTTTTTTTCATAAATATTTATTATATTTTATTTATTTATTTAAAAACTACGTACACACAAAAAATGCTTTGGTTATTGCTGTATAATTATTTTGTTTTTTATAATTAAAATTTAAGAAACAAAAGAAAAAAATTTAAAGAATCTTAAAAAAAGAATCGCAAAGTTGTAACGAATTTTGAAACAAGAAAATTTACAAAATTTTGTTTGAATATTTTTGAATAATAATTAAAATTAGTTATTTGTAGGTTTTGAATATGTATGTATATTAATAGTTCATTTAATATGTATTTTGTTTGTTTGTTTATAAATATATTAAGCCACATAGCGGTTTCAGAAAGGCCTCACAATGTACAGTTTTCAATATCTAATCACTAAATATAATATTTAATTAAATCTACACAATTACAATTATTAATGTATAAATTATGAGCTACATAAGTAAAATTAATATTATTTTAATATTTTGTTTTTGTATATTTCTAATACCATTTTAAGGCATTTTTGTTAAATAATGAAGTACTTAATTTGTAAGTCTTTGTATTTGAAAATTGTAAGCATTTTGAATGTAACTCTATTTTTTATATTTTGATTAGCTTTTGTTTTTTTTTTTTTAAGAGAAAGTCTTTTTGTTTTTACAAAATAATAAAATAATATTTTTATAAACTATTAAAGCGGTTGCACCGATTTTCATTGTTTCTTCAAAATTTGTTCACAACGATTTGAATTCTTTGTTTTCTTTTGTTTAAACTAACAAATTACATCTAAAATGTTTAATATTATTAGGTCTATGAATACTAGAATTATAATTAAAACTAACTTATTCAATATTAAGTCTAAATAATTGTTTTTAGCTTTGGTTTTTGTTAAATCATGTCTTTTTTGTGTTTTATGAATTTATTCATTTTAAGAACTGTTCAATAGAACTTTTGTTTACATTATATGAAGTGAACATAAGCAATTGACTAGAGCAAGAGAGCGTATTTATAAGAGAAAGAGATAGAGAGATAGTGAGAGAAGAGACAATTACTTAAATAATATCTGAGCAGATTCGAGACGATAAAATAAAGTAATGAAATCTCATTCAATTAAGTCACAACAATTTACCAGCTTCATAAGATGAAACCCATTTATTTTTCCGAAATAATATACTCCAACGATTTTTGTTTAATAGCGAGCACCATTTGATGATTGGGTTCATACCTGTAGTAATTAGAACCTTGCTGACTGACTGAGAACAAAACATATAAAGAACTGATCTTTAATTTACTTGTCAACACCTAAAAATTTTGCAGCTTCATCAGGCGATGACATTAATTTGTTCAATATACCCTGATCACTAATTCCTAGCAAATTGCCGATTAAATCCGATGACTGTGGTGTGTTTGTCTCTTCTGAATTGTTTTCTTTACCTTCACGCAATGCATTCAAACTACCGTTTCTCCATTCGTTTGCTTTATTCAGCAGTTCTTGGAATTTTGAGCCCATTAATAAAGCATTAATGCTGGTACTGGGCATAGCAGGTGTAGGCATTGTACTTGGACTTTGTTCATCGTCAGAGTAATCAGAGCCGGAATTTCCATTGGCCATATTGTCATTGTTCGACTGACTGCCATTCATAAGGAGACCACTGTGTTTTTTCATGTGTCTAAGCATGCTGTGTTTTAGTGTGAATTTTCTAAAGCAGATTTCGCACTGGAATGGTCTTTCGCCGGAGTGAGTACGCATATGTCTACGAAGATCTTCAGTTGACCAGAAACGTCTCATGCAAAAGGCACAGATTACTTTACGATTACTGTAGTCGGGGTATTTCCCACCTTTACCGGCATCTTCGGTAGATCGTTGACGTTCATCTTCTTCGTTTGAAGTCATTTGAGCTGAGTCAGTTTCATTTTCGATGGCTCCTTTCGACAGCAGTAGAGCAAATTCCTGGGCATGCAGAGATTTGATATGTTCTAGGCACTGTAATCGTTCAGAAAAGGTACTTTCGCACAAGTGACATTTATAAGGCAGTTCTGATGAAGATACGGGATTAGCTTCGGGTTTTTGGTTGAATTGCTGTTGAAATTGTGCTACAGCTAAGTGTTTCAGGAATGCTTGTTTTTGTTGCTGCTCCTGTTCGAACTTTTGCTTTTCCATTTGTTCTTTCTCTAAACGTTCCCTTTGTTCTTCGGATTTACGTTTGCGTTCTTCTTCCTCGCGTTCTCTTTGCATTCTCTCTATCTCTTCCACTGACTTGGGCAAAGGAATAGGTTCGGATACGTCCTCCGTTGGTACATACACAGATACCGCAGACTCCACATCTCCATGTTTTCGCAAAAGATGACGATCACAATTACTTTTAGTGGTAAACAAGAGAGGACAGTGAGAGCATTTGAAGGGTTTCTGCCCCGTGTGGGTGAGAATATGTCTTCTCAAGGAACTGGACCAAGGGAACATGCGTTGACAGTAAGGGCAATGAACTCGATTGGGTGCCAAACTATATGCTGATTTTTTTTTTGGTTTTTCAGTGCTAATAGTATCTTCGGCTCCCGAATTATTACTTTCACTGGCTGAGGACGCCACTAAACCATCTTCATCGCTCGGCTCCATATGGTTGGCCACATCAGATGGACGGAAATAGTTGTTGAATGACACCGCATTATTAGTGGCATTATCTACTAATTCTGAAACTGAAACCAAGTCTTGAGATTCATCTTTAAATGAAGAACTTGCCACTTCTTTTAAAAATTTTCCCACTGCTGGAGCTTGAGCAATCATTGATTTCATGGTATAATTATTGGAGGACACCTTAGAAGGTTCTGATGTTTTAGCAAATGTGCTGATATTTTGCCTGGCTTTGATAGCTTGCTCCAATATTGATTCAGCCACTTTTTTAGCCGTTTCTTGTGGAGGTTCTGACTTGAGCTTAACTTCTTTAACGGTAGTGGGTAAATGATGTGACTCTAGTTTATCTTCGCTTTCATTCAACAACATATCATGTTCTTCATCTTCTTCCTGATCATCGGGAATTTCTTCAATATCGTCTTCATCTTCTTCCTCTTCTTCGTCATCTTCATCAATTATTAACTTAGGTTCATCATCTTCCATTGAACCATTGGGAGTACCGTTTTGACTTAGATGATGGCTATGATGAGGATTGAAACCAAAAAAAGGTGTTTGACCATTGCTGAGATTTGGTCCTTGCTGAGAAAACATATTTGAATTGGTAACACTGTTGGAACCATGAGCCAAGGCTTGTTGTAGCAGATCGGTGTTATTGCGAGTCTTAAGTTGTTGTGCTAATATGGCACATTTAACTTGATCCGAAATTGGAGAATGGGAATTCATTGGGGGTGGTGTAGAACCATAATGAGCCTGGGCCACGGCAGCTTGCAGATGAGTGATGTTGTTCATATTAGCAGCACTGCTTGCTCCCCGACCACGCATAACATGATGTCCACTACGTTGGCGCTGGGCATAGTACTGGGGATGTTGTTGCTTGACATGTCGTTCCATATTAGAACGTAAAGTAAAACGAGCTGAGCAGTGTTCACAGGCAAAGGGGCGTTCTGTACGATAACGTCTTTGTTTTTGTTTGGGCATGAATACACCATTCTTGAGCACCATCTTGATTGGACCATTTGAAAGCATTGTTGGTGGCAGATTTGGTTGATGTGAAGATGCTGCACCTGCTATCATATGTCTAGGCATAGATAACTGATTTGCGTTTGGCGAAAGTAAATTCTTGGGGGATGACATTGAGGCCAAAGTGGCTGAGTTTGACTTTTCAGACATCAGTGGACTCATTTGCGGCATGCTTGGCGAGTTATTTGGATTCAGTGGTGTTAAAATTGAAGGTTTTTCCATATCGTTGTTTGGCAAAGTTGCTGCTGCAACTCCGCCCATCATACGTGTCAGAATGGGAGCAAGTTTTTGAAAATCAGTGAAATTATTGTTCATGAAAGTGTTAGGCATAAAAAATGGAGGAAATTGGGGAAAGAGTAGATTGCGGTATAATTGCTGCATTAATTGATTTGGATCACTCAGTAATTGTTGCTGAGCCAAAAGCATTTGCTGGTGTTGTTTATCCAAAGCTGTTACGTCTAATTTTGGATCTGCCTCCGAGGGTATTATCTTGCTGTTAATTATTTCATTACTAAGGTTGGCATCTGGTTTAGGTAATGACAGCAAAGGTAAAGATGACTCAACCTTTTCTTTATGGACTGATGGTTGAGGTGCACTGGGTTTTTTACTTAAATCTAGAACATCCATACTCATATCAATTGGGGCTTGAGATGCATCAATGTTGCGTTTATCGTAACTATCATGATAGCCCGATGAAGCTGTTGATTTATCTAACAGTTCTTCAAGGTTCTTAACCTGAATCTTAACTGGTTTCGAAGATGGACTGTCACCCGCAGTCAACCTTTCCTTGAGATGAGATACGGGAGTTGAACGATCTTTGGGTTGATGTTGATGATACGCCATTAAATCACAATCGTCTTCCAACTCGGATGAAAACATATGCAACTTTTTGGTAGTATCTTCGCAGGACGAATCTTCTGAAGGATGGTAAATAATGGCACGTTTAACTTCCTCTCGAGTGGTTTTAGCATGGCGATTACGCAAATGTCTTTCACAATTCGCTTTTGTGGTAAAGGCATAATTACACACGGCACACTCATAGGGACGATCACCATTATGTGTACGCATATGACGAATCAGGGCAGCCTTATCACATATTGAATAAGGACACATGTTGCAACGGAAGGGACCTGCAGGACCGGCCTCACTCAAATGAACACGATTATGGCCTTTCAGAGCTCTTAAATTGGGATATACTGCGGGACACAATTTGCAAGGAAATTCACCACGCAATTTCATTTTACGGAATTCCGAGGTGAAAGCATCTTGAGCTTCCTCTTCATCTCTGTCATAACTGTATTGTGATGAAGGGGTATTTACTGATTGTTCAAAGTTCCTCAGTAAATTTGAATTACTCGACGATGCTGTCATATTTAAAATTGATTGAATATCGGCCAAATCCTTAGAATCATGAGCCGATGGTTCCGATTTAATGTCATCCTCAGTAAGGTCTTGATTAAAATGTGAGGAATGTGAGTTGCTATGGGCCATGGCATTCTTAAAGTGTTGAAAAAGTTCATGCCGTTGCCTTAAATGATCATCTGATTCTTCACGATTGTCTTCTACATTATGATTAGAACTTTCACTCAAACGACGAGGTTTAACCGATAAATTGATAGATCCCTTAATATCGGCCGAACAAGGATGTATGTTGAGCTGATGATGGGTACGAAACAATACATCACAGTGTTTACATTTTGCTGGTATTTCCGGATGTTTACTGTCCATATGCTGATCAAGCGCCAGATTATCCGTAAAGTCACTATCATTGCAAACGGGACAAACAACTGATTCACTAGTTATTCTGCTTACCAGGTCGTTCTTGTTGTCATGGGAGTTGGTAGATGGTGAGGTGGTGATGGTATTGTTGACGCTGATGTCAGGTCTCAAACGTCGTTTTAGGAGATCATGAGTGTTTTCTATAGAATCTACTACGTCTTGATGCGGCTGATATTCACTATGTTTGCGTTTATAGTTATTATTGTTAATTTTTAAATCATTATTGTTGTTATTATTTTGGTTGTCATTATCATTGTTGTTGTTATTGTTGCAAACATGGTCTGTTGATGAGTCTGATGAGCAGCCACCATCACTTTCATAACTTTCTAAGTTGGCGTTACCATTTAATCGTTTGCTATTAGCACCTGTTGCCTTTTGATTATCATCACTGTCAGCGACGTTGACAGCGACTGTTGTTGTTGTTGCTGTTGCTATTGTTGTTGTCGACGTCGTTGTGTCTGCTGCTGTTGTTGTTGATAATTTAACGCCTTCACTTAATTGTCCATTGCTTAATGTTGTTTTACTTACAACTGGAGTTGTTGTTGTTGTGTTGCTACTATTATAATTATTGTTAGTGTTTGAGTTGAACTTTGTTCCATTCGAGTTCCGTCGATGATGAGTATGCTGATGCTGCTTATGGGTACGCATATGACGATGCATATTTCCGTTTGTGGTAAATGTGAGATGACAATATTTACAATTAAATGGCCGTTCTCCCGTATGCACTAGAACATGACGATCCAATGATGAGGCAGATGAGAGCACCTAATAATGGCCCAAACCAAACCGAAACAAATACACAAGAGAAGCCAAAATAAAAAAGAAGAGAAGAATAAATAAATAATTAAATAAATAAAGATTAGTTTTTAGATTGAAAACGTAAATGTTATAAATATATTTGTATCGTTTTATTGATAGGAAATGCCTTGATAGTGGCTCCTCTTATCGCGAATGATTATTTCGGTAATTATAACCACATATTCATAATCGTAAACACAACATTTCAGTTTAGTTTTGTTTGCGTGCTTCTCATTTTACCACCTAAATATGTATATAGAAAATTAAATTATAAAACAAACATCTCACCTTAGAGCAAATGCGGCAGGTAAAGTTCTCCGTATGACCTGAGGCGTAATTGTGACAACGTATATGATTTGTGAATTGATGGGCCGTTTGTGAGACTGCATCACAGATGGGGCACATATATTTCATATCCTCACGCTCTCCGATGCCCGATTCGGGACTAGAATTGCCATTGCTTTGCGGCGGCGATGAGGTATCCGAAGAACTATTAGATTTTGGAATATTATTCGACTTAGCTAGATCTGTTGCGGCAACTGTCAATGTAGAGGATGATGTATTCATCAATTGGCTATTGTTGCTGGTATCAACGAAACCCGACTCATCGCCGTTGTTCTGGACAAAGCGGTTGAAGCGGAATTTCTTTCGCAAAGAATTTGGATTATCAGCATTGTACTCTAGAAGAACACTGGCGGTTTTATCTGTGAGGCTGCGACCGCTGAGACGACGTTTGTAATGCAATTGCTGACGTGACTGAGAAGATTTCTCATCAGCTGATTCGTCTTCATCGTAGTCATTAGCCTCATCAGATTCGTGTATACGTTGATGCAGGCTAAGCTGTGGGCCATCCATGTCCGGCCTCTGACTCGATCTTATATTTGTACTTGATTTGGAACTAACAGCGCAAGAAATTGTGGCATCACTTGTCACCACCGGGGTAGAGGTAACAGCATTCAATTTTTTACCTTCATGTTCCAAATCTTCCAATGACGAGTAAGATGACGATGATTCTCTTCTTTCCATCTTAATAGGTGTGTTAGCTCTAGTTGTTTTGGGGCTGTTTTGGGCAGTTTGTTGGGCATTTGTGGCTACTAACATTTTGTTTCTTTCGATGTAACGTTTGATTTAAAATTTATTTGCTTTTAAGATTGCGTTGTTTTGTGTGTGTGTGTCTATTTTTTCTGGTGTGGAAAAAATAGGAAACTGAAAAGTGAGTGGAAAAAATATAAAATTATTTTTTAATATTAGATGACTGAAGATTCATTTTGATGATAAAAATATTTAGGCAAAGTAGTTTTCATTTAAGTGTTTCAGTTTTTATTACTTCAATGGAATTTCTTAGGAGTATTTTCAAGAATTTAAAAAATAATGTTACAAGCTAAACTAAGATATTTACGTTCTCCTATGGCTAGCGACGTTTGGTAATTGATCACCGTTAGCTGATCAAACTTATCAAATGGTATGAAACTTTTTTTTCTTCCTTATCTAAAAATATTGAGATTACGAGAGTAATTTTTATCAGCCAACTCCAAAGAAATGAGTATCTCAAACACATTTTAACAATAAATGATAAAGTCGACAGAAAGGTGAATTTTCTAATTGTGATTATAAATAGCTAAACTGTTAAGAAATTATCTTCAATTGCGGTTTTCTTTGTTGAGATAGATTTTTTGAAGAGATTTTCAATTCAATTTGCCCCTCCGCCCAAACTTTTAATGCAGGAAACTGTTGATTGATTGACCATATTTATGGCATAACAATTTTTTTGATTGATTTTTATTAGAAAGTGTTTGAGATAATTCTATATTAGTTGTAATAATAGGGAATAATTATGACTAAATTATTAGTCAGTTTTTCAATAGAAATCAAAGTTTCCATAGATTTGTTAAATATTTTGAAAGTCATTGTAAATAACTTGAGATTAGAGATAAAAAATAAATAATAGCAATTTAAATAAACAGAAAGAGTAAAATCATTCAAGTCTTTTGAAAATTCACCAATTTGCAATAAATTAAAAAATGTTAGAAATGGTAAATAGTATTAGTAAAAATTGTATTTCACAACTTACTTTCACTCATCAATAAATATTTATAATAATTGCCATATTCTTTTAATTTGCAATTTTTTTCAAGTTTAATGATTGAATTTAATACATTTCACATATTCTAATAAATGTAAAGCAATTTTTAGTTGGGCTTTTGTGTTTAATTATCAACAAATTTAAGAATTATTGATGAATTTTAAGAAAATTTTCTTTACGTAAAATATTTTAATTATTTTAAAGAATTTTCGATTTTGAATTTATCAAAAGTTTTTATACAAATTTGAGCTATACATATATGCAAAATTTACATGTTTATTTAAAATCAAATAAATTGAAGGAGGTTTAATGAAAATGTGAAAATTTATTAAACAAATAAAAATACATAAATTATCAAACTGATTTTTTGAGAAAATATGAAATACTTTATAAACTTTGCTCAAAAATAAATATTAATAAAAACCACCAAAAAGGTTTAAGAATAATAATAACCTAACTTCAAAAGTATAGAACAAATATGTATATTCGAGCTAAGTTCTTAAAGGTTTAATTTGCCGTTGGCAAAACCAAAATTGCTAGCATTCTAGAAATTAAAAACTTTTCTTAAAAAAATGGATAATAAAAATAGATTAACAGTGAGCCAAAATCTTTAAAAGATTTTGAAAACGTAGTTTTAGATTTTTATAAAATTTAATTTATTTTGTGAACTGAAAAATAGCCTAAACTTTAGAATTCTACGTAAGCTAAGATTTCAAATTGTTTTTATGGCTTTGTCTGTTCTACTGGCAGTTTAATTTCACCGTTGGAAAGCTCAGAATTAACAGACTAACATTTTAAAAATTTTTTTTAATGAATCAATAAATATTGCATTTTTAAGGACAATTTTCAAATATTCGTTATATGAATACATACGAGTACATACATATGTTGTACGTAATATAGAAAATGTGCCAATAAAAGAATGATAATAAAATTTTAAACAAATTTAAAACAAAATTAATGATATTTTTAATTAAAAAAAAGTTAATTCATAGAAAAAATTGCACAAAAAAAAAAACCGAAAAAAACATAGTATTTTAATTTTATTTTGTTTGGTATTATAGAAAAAATTAACAAAAAATTACTAAATGTAATTTTTCAAAATTTCAAAATTTTGTGAAAACTTTTGTTGACAGCTCACCCCAGTAATATTTGTTATAATTTGAAAATAATCCATAAAATGTAGCTACACATTCAACTTTTTTAAACACTTTGCACGAAAACAGTTCTTTATAAAGTTTTTTTTTTAATTTTTTTTAATTTTAACAAAAATTATTTATTACCTTTTTTCACTTTAAATAAATTTGTTATTTTTTGTTTTGGGAAAAAAATCACAGTTTAATAAAAATTTTATGCAACATTTTGTTTGAGTGTGTTTTCAATAATAATCCATTAGTATGGCATTGAGGTAGTAGATATTTTATTATTATTAATATTATTTTCTTAAAATAATATTTCTATATTTTTTATTTAGTAGAACAACAATACACTATTGCACCATTCATTATATTTTGGAATGCTCTATATTTTCATGTGTTTTTTTTTCAATTAAAATGAGCAATAAATTTAATTTTTAAGTAAGTATATATTTAAGATGCTCCGTTATTTTATTCAACTTGAAATATTTTTAAATATATCTTTTATTTTGTGTTCAGCATTAAAAATGTTATTCCGTTTTGTTGTAGCTACGTTCACGAGCGCACACTTAATGATTGCTGATGTACTCAAATTGTAAACCTTAAGTTGCGTTTGTAGTTTGATCTCACTTTAAAATTTAATGCTTATGGTTGTTGTTGTTGTGGGTTTTTTTTTTTATTATTTTTTCAACGTATCCGTTACACGTACAAAATTTCGTAGTTTTCTTTTCTCAAATTTTGTAATTTACTTCCGTTTTCGTTTTGCTTATATTTTTTTAATGACTTAATATTTGGGCTTTTCTTTTAATTCTCTATATTATATGTTTGTAACTTAAGCTAAATGTTTAAGTTCTAAATTTTTTTGTATGTATGTTGGTATATATGTATATTGTATTTTGAGTATCCTTTATAGCTTGTTTGGCAGATGAAACTCAACTGAATTGAATCTGCCGTCAGGGAGTTGTATTTAAAGAAAAATATGCCCTCGACTTGTATAAAAACACACATCTCTCAATTTAATCTCTCTGTTTTGCTGCAGCAGCAGCAACATTTGCACCACAAAAACCACCACCACCACCACCACTAACAGAGTATCTCATTCATTAAACAACAGGAACAGCAACAGCAACAACAACAGCACCAGCAATATACAACAAGAAATATCTTTAAGAGGCTTGTCTCATTAGAGACGTGACTCTATGCGCCGTAAATTCAATGTAAGTGTGACAGAGCCAGCAAAGAAATATTATTTCAAAATTTGAAATTCAAATGAAAATATATCCAACACACATACATATATCTCTCACTAGCTCACCTTGTTGGCCAAGACAAAAACCAAAACAGAGAGTTCAATTTCAAAAGAGAGCTCCATTTTATACTCATTTCAAAACCAATACCAATCTATTTACCTCCATGAGATAAATTTGTTGTATGTATTGGTAGCAAGCTCAAATATTTATGTGCCGTTTACAAAATTAATCTTTTAGATACAATTGTGTGTAATTCTTTTGAGAAAACTTCTTAATTTTAAGCAATATGGTCATAGGCCAGCTACAAGTATGACAGGAATTGTAAAGAATTTATTCCCTATTTTCATGTAATTGGATTAAAGAGAGTTAATAAACGTTAATAAACGTTAAAACTAAGTTTTTTAGTTCGGGCTGAGTGATGTTTGTCGATAGTAAATTTTTAACGAATTGAAAACTGCTTACATTTTTGATAATGTAAATTTATACCTATATTTTGTTAAACAATTATAAAACATTGTTAGACAGCAAAGTTATATAGTAAAATAAAGGCAAATATTATTCTTAAGCTATCTGATTGTGCAGGAAGGTTGGAGTTATCCACAAAAAGAAATTTTATGAAAAATATAAATATTTTTAATTTTTTTTAAAAATTAAGTGTAAAAAACAACATTTTTTCTAAAATATAAAAAAAAAAATATTAAAAGACTAAAGACTAAGATTTTTTGAAAAAGAAAAGAAATTTTTTAGGGAAAAAATTTTTATTAATTTTATTAATTTTTTTGGACATTAGCTATTTGTTCTTAATTATTTAAAAAAATTAAAAATTTTCATATTTTCCATAAAATTTCTCTTTGTGGATAACTACAACCAACCTCCTTGATCAGAGAGCTTAAGAATCTTGAGTTTAAACCTAAAGTTTAACTAATCTTTGCTTTTATGAAAATTTGTATTTGTCATATTATTCTAGCTGATGTTTTTACTCCTTTGAACTTAAATAACCAGTTTAGAGTGTTAGTCCTGTTTCACACTCTTCAGTTTCAGCTGAACAGTTTTTGTTCAATTCTTTTTTGAATTTGCCATTTCATTCACACACGTTAATTCAAAAGAAAAAAGAAAAAAAAAACAAAAGGAAATAAGAAAATTGATTAGTACCGTCAAGTTTTTACCCCTTTTATTCTCTTTACCTTCTCATCCAAAAATATATGCCTTGTCGAGTCAGAATTGAAGAGTGTGAAAGCGGACTTAGAGAGATGTCTGGTTAAATTCTATTCTATTCTTTTATTGAGACATTATTTGAAGCTTATAAAATGCTTCAAATCAGTCAAAAGCTCTTATAATATGATTAAATTTATATAAAGACTAACATGATTCAATTTAATATGCTTCAGACAGTTCAGCGAAAACAGTTCATCCCATGCAGATTATCTGCTTAACTCCCAATGTGGAGCTGTAAGATAACACGGGTTCAATGCTTACCTCCTTGTTTTAATGAGACATTGTTCACTTAATGCATATAATCTGCCATATGATTTATTGAACAAATTTTCCACTAAATATTTTGTATTATAAAAACTATACTACATATAAATTTCTTTAGGCAGGGAAGACAAAAGGTCATGCTATTTCTATAGGGTTCACTGGTAGTAGGGTTGGCTGGGCAGTTAAATATGTGGGTCTTTTCTCAAGACCTATCTCAGCACTTAATAGATTTCTTTGACATTTAAGTACTATCAAATTAGCAACATCTACTTGACCCTTTTTGCTGTCTGGGTCCTCTTCAAAAAATTCTAAATAAATCTACTACCAACTAAAACCAACAAGTAATTCCTATCGACATTATTTTAAGCTTCTGTTAATTAAAAAAAAAATAATTAAAAATAGTTTTACAAATAATACTGTTAATTGTTTCATCAGTTCAAAATGGCATCAATGAAATCATTCTTTCATTACATATGAATAAACGAGCCATCGAGTAAAGCGTTCATGCTAGGACAAACATGTGTTAAATTCTTATACCCAGTAAAAAAGTCTTAAGGTGATTTTCAGAAGTGGGTCTTTATGGAAACTATGCCAAATTATCGATCAATCGCTATAAAATCAAGTGTCATGATTTCTATATATATGAAACTTATTTGTGTTGAATTTGGATACCGAATTGGATATATAGAAGATTTATGGACATTAAAGTGAGTTTCAAAATTGAGCCTTATATGGAAGCTTTGACGAATTATGGAGCAATCGTTATAAAATTAGGTATTATGATTTCTATATATGTATATGAAACTCATTTGTATTAAATATTATTTGGATTACAACACGTAATTTTAGAGAGTTATAAATGTTAACGTGACTTTATATAGGAAAAAAATTTGTAGGGCAAAATTTGTTGGGATACGTTTATAAATCACGCATTTATGATCGATAAAGCCTTATTTCGAGAGGACATTTGTATGAGTTGAATAATGGATCAATTTCAACCAATTTCAACTACTTTGCGTGGACAGACATTAAATCGTTTTAGAAAGCGATTCTAAGTTGATTGGTATATTTAAGGTGGCTAATATTTCTGGGCGTTACAAACATCAGCACAAATCCAATATACCCTGCCCACTATGGTGGTGTAGAATATAATAAAATAAGAAACAGAAAGCTTTTATATTAAATGTGGATTAAAAATATTTAATAAAAGTTTTCAAATTACAGAAGACATAAGGCCTGATTTGTATGAAAATCACTCAAAAAATATTTAACAACTGACTGATAATTAAGGTTAGACTCCTGAAGATAACTTTAATTAGGTTTGTTCTTAAGTTAAGTTTTATTATTTATATATAAAGTTTATATGTTTTTAATTATAAGTAACTCAAGTTGTTAAAAATTATTTCAAGAAAGTATTTAAAAAAAATGAGCACCTTCTTTTGGCATTTTAAAACAAGTTTTAGCATTTTTTGTATTTAAACTGATTTAGCCGCTGAACTTTTTAATAACTGGTCACACTGCACATAATACATATGCATATAAAATTCAATGAATTTTATGTAACACAAAGCAGACACATTTTGAAATTTCGCTCGAGTCTCTCCGGGCTAGGAAAAAATTTTATTTTATACAACTCATAAATGAAACTTTGATTTAAAGGTCTGTCTAAATAACATTATATGTAGCTAGCTAGTCTTAGTTAAAAATTTTTAGTTTTTTTTTTAGTATTACTTTCAGCAAGATACGCATGTCTGTAAATGCGTATCTACTTGTACGAATAACACATAATTTTCTTTTTATTTAAGTAAAAGAAACTAATAGATACTCACCATAGTATTAAATATTCATTAGTAATATACATATATGCATACATACATATGTATGTATGTATGCACATAGTTATAGATACATACATACTGCTGTACTGAGTATATAAAAAAAATCTAAACAGCAACTAGCAGACCATTAGTGCTCTCTAAGAATCAGCAGTCAGTCATCTCTATTGATGGAAATAAAAAGTATCTTGACCAAAAAGGAAAACCTGTTTCCACTCAAATGTTAGAGATTGTATATGTGTGTGAGTAAATACCAATACAATACATATCCATATACATACATATATGTATGTACATACATATGTATAAAATTGTTTCTATCTGTGTTTGTCCCCATGCCTTAATCTTTAAGAGGGGAGGTCTAAACTCTAAAATGCTGGCTGGCTGGCTGGGTATTGATTATTCACACAAAACATCAGCAGTAGTACCAGCAAAAACAAGAAAATCTACAGCAACAACAACAACGTACACACACATTCGTAGATACATATGAAATGAAATAAATATAAAGTACAAGAAGAACTAAAAGATTAAAACAACAACAATTGTATAGAAATCTTGTCGAGATAGAAAGAGAAGAGTAACCAATGAAGAGGAACGTTGATTTTTTTAGTTTTATTTATTTTGTTGTTGGTTTTACTGAGTTTTCATTACATGTAACAAACGGTCGAGGTGCTGCTTGTTCTTTCGTGCTGTTGTTGTAGTAGAAGAAGTGGAAAAAATGGTGGTTTCCATTTATTAGTGTGTGGCGGCAGCCAGCAGATACAACATGAGCTGAAACATCAGCAGCAGTAGCAAGCAGCAGTTCAGTTCAGAAAGTACAGAATAGATTGAATTTTATCTACATTTAAATACCTACAATACATATGTACAAACAAGTATTTATGTACTTATTCGTATTCTTATCTATGTTTTAATGTGTGTTATTTTATTTTTTTTTTATTGTAAGTTGTGGTATCCCTTGGATACTTTAAATGTCTGTTAGGTGTTTGTTAGATACAATTTCTTGAGAGGAAAATAAATTATAAACTTAAATTGCTGATAAATTTTTTTATAGTAACTAAAAGTTGTGTGACAAAGAATAAGTGAAACTTGAAATTCGTATTACTAATGAATATTCGTAATAATGAATTGTTTAAATATCATTAACCACGCCTCTAAAATGGGGCGCATATGATGAATAAACTGCAACATGCCTGCAATTGCAATAGTATTGAACATATGCAAAATATGGGCATACATATACATATATAATAATCATAATCATTGAGGGTGCTGTAGCTTAATTGGTTAGCGCCTTTGATCATTAAGCATGAGTTGGTATTTGTAGCCCGGGTTCGATTTCCAGCCGCTGTCACTTAAACAACATCAGTTTCTGATAATTATTAGTTTTATTTCTATTCATCAGACCTAATATTTATCACAGCGCCCTCCTTCGGTGGTATAGCATTTAAAAGCCACCGAAGTAAAATAATTAAATAAAGGTTTTAAAATCAAGTTTTAAAAAATAATGCGCCTACTTACCACCAGAGGGCTGCAATGCTGCACTAAACACAATCATAATGCGCAATTGCAGAGCTGTGATATAAAAAGCTTTCTTCTTTCACCACCTTTACTTCTTCAACTATCCCCTTTCCAAGGAAAGTAACGCAAGTATTTATAGGCATATTAATTGCCTGAGTGTTATTTCTCTTTATAAAAAAAAAATTATGGGCATATAATAATCATAATGATTTCAAGGATTTGAATAGTTGAGCCAGCACTTACAGGATGGTCCTGCAGTACTTTTTTTTAGCATGAAGGGTGTAAATATTTTAGTATATTAAATAATTAGGTATAGAGTGTTCACTACATATAAATGACACAATACACACACACAACTTACTAAATGATCTAGATCACATTCTAAGCTAAACTTTGTATTTTAGTGCTCTTTGTGTTATAAATTCAAATGTTGCCAAAGATGTTGTGAAGAGAACATTTTAGATGATCGGAAAGTTAGTGCACGTAATGCTTCCGAAATCTTGGGAATGAAAAAACTTTCCATGAGTTAGGTGGCCTATTATTTATTAATCGTAACTAAATCAGGTTAAAGTCAACCAAAACATTTAAATGCTGTGCTGTATTTTCTGGGATAACAACATAATAGAAAGTAAAAGTAATATGTAGCACTATGGGGTCTGTAATTCGACTATTGCAATTTATTTATCTAAAATAAGGTTTCAAGAAAAGCGAAACCTAATCGAAACAATTACACAACCAAAGACCCATTTGTAAGATTGGAAGAAGAGAAACCCAAATTACCAAGTACATACAGAGGAGCGCTAGAGTACCGTTCAAATGCGTGGTTATGTTGAAGAATAAAATAACAATTTTATATCATAATTTAAAACATATCAAACAATAATATAGAACATAAAAATAACCAACTTACTACTATTTGCATTAAGATCTATCTGAACTATATCGATTCGTTAACTAATTTACCCCCTGGCCCGGCAAATATGGTAAGAAAGAAAACAAATAATTAACTTGCAATAATGTAATTTTCCAAATGTCGCAAGTCGCGACCCTTTCCCTTCAATTTGCTTTTAGCAATTACACAAATATTTGTTTGCCTGTCTTCTTATTGTCTGGACCTTTGGTGAAAAACTAGATAAACAAAAAATACAGACAAACTTCCCTATTTTTCCAAACATGATTTTTTATAAACATCATTATTACAATTGTAATGATCATCACAGAGTGGTTCGAAGCAACGACTTTCCTTATGCTGATCTGATGGTGTATTTATTAACGACAATGACGCGTTTTTCGTGTGATGATGGTAAATGTCTTCTCTAGTTTACGTGTGTTTGTGTAAGTAGTAAGGAAGGAATCGTCGTAATATAATAATAACAATAATAACTGTCCCTTGAGCACATGCAACTAACGCTTGCTCTATTCTTTGTTGAACAATTTTATAACGATCGTCAAGAAGACGCGTCACAGTTGACCGATTTGATCGTTTCTTTTTTTTGTTATTGTTGTTGCTCTTGGGTTTCTATTCTTTCATTCTTTCGTCTTCTAGACGGGGCAAAAGGTAAACGCAGGCAAGGTGTGCAGCTTTGCAATGTTCATTTATTTCCAAATATAACAAGAAGAAATGTATGTGTGGACGATGACGTTGATGATGATGTGGTCGTCGTTATTTTCATTTATTTGTTGCTGTTGTTCTTTCTTAGTGGAAGTAGAGGAAGTTCATAAGGGTCGTCCGTTAACGAAATTACAGTGCACATAGAAAGAAATACACGTTATATGACACAAAAGCAATATAAACACATACATATGTACATACTTGTATGCATGTTTGTATCTATGTGTTTTTTAATAAAAATACATAGTTAAAATATGCATAGAAAATATTGAGTATTCCAAGTGTGTTTTCTTCACAAATTTTCTTTTAGTTTTTTTTAAGTGTTGGTTGGCTGGCTGGTTAACTGGCTGTTGCATGTATTTGTGTCACACAGAGTAGAATTTAATGGTTTGATCGTCATCTGTTCCAACCGTTGTATGCAATTGTTGTTGTAGTTTTAATGTTTTTTCATTTATTTTCTTAGCCACTGCGGTATGTGTTGATTACGTCAAGATGCAAATTAGTGGCACGCAGATTATGGGTTTTGAAAATGTATTATGTTTCCACTATCTGTTATTAACCATCTATTTAGAATTCAATATAACTTAAGTGGGCTTTTATAAGAAACTTAGTTATGTTTTGTAATAATCCTTATAATTGTTAAAAATTTATTATAACATTTGTTTTTGTAAAGTAAGTAATTAAAAAAAAAACTTCACATTAAGCCCTGGTGCCAAATTACCGCATTCGTGATCGAATGAGCTATCGTATCGAAAAATAATTTCAATATCGAAATTATGATAAAATGTACTAAATTTCGTGCTCGATATCGAATGCCATAATCTCAAATAAGAAAATTACGATCAATTTTACTCGATATCGAATGCGGTAATTTGACCCCTGATCGAGTCATAGATTGTTTTGAAGGTAGAAACTGAGCGGCAATTGGTTCTAAGGTAATTTTATTTATAACTAAAATGATAGGCATATCTCTGTCAATTGTACAGTGAAATAAAAAAAGCAAGTTATCGGACAGTTATAAAATATTCCTTACAAAAATGATGAGGTATAAAATCGAACATCAATAAAATAAGACTTCCGACACGACTGCAATTAAAGAATTGGACATACGACGTATATAAGGTCACTACTAGAAAGACATAATGCCCCGAACAAGTATGATAAACGTAAACATATAAATACATACTTAGGAACCGGAATCGTGAGCAAGAATTTGGAACAAGAATTAAATTACTGAAACATAATGAGGAATAACTAGAAAACTTCAGTGACAAATTAGTATAGCAAAATAGATCTGAATTTTCTACATACAGCAGATTATAGGAACATGTCTGACTATCGTAAATCGTTTCATAACTAAATAAATCCCAGTAAAACTTGCATTACTAAGTAATGGGCTAAGACGGCAATACATACATATATTGACTTCTTAATACACTTATTTAAGACAGAGATGTCTTTAAAGGAGGCTTAGAAATAGTTGGTCAAAGTTAGTTAAATAAGTTACAACTTTGATGGCACTAAAGTAACTAATTCCTTTAATCAAGTACATTAACGTCTACATCGTGCTGATATGGTAAGAGAGAGATAACGGAATTAGGATTAGCCTGATTTTATATGACAGGATGCAATAGTTTATGTGCTATTTATCACGAACGCTTAAAAAAAGTCAGTCCAAATCAGTGAAATAAGTCATTACCTTGCAGTCATTAAAGTAACTAATTCCTAGGAACTCGTTGTTCGTAGGCAAATGGTAAGAGATGGATTACTAAATCAGGATTACAGTCGACTCTTAATAGTTTGAAATTCGTTAATTTGAATCTCGCGATAATTTGAACTGTTTAATAAATTGAAAAAAAATCTATTTGAATATATTGTTTGAATATTTATCGCCGACACGCTAAATTTTAATTTTTTGGCTCTACGCTCTATACTTTGAATTATTTGAATGTGCTGTATTTTATGCAAAATATAAAATAAATAAAACAATGATTTATTTTAGTTTGTATGTGCTGCTTTATAGAAATGACATCTTGCCCGACAGCGTTCTAATTTGAATTCGTACGCTCTCAGAATGGATACAAGTGACGATATCTTTTCAGCTGTAATCACAATTGAAAATTCAATGGACAAAGACAGATTGAATTCGTTCACTCAAAAGAAAATTACGGACTTTTTTTCATTATAATTACATATGTTCTTATATATATGTATGTACATATACATGTGAGAAAGTTCACAAAAAAAAATCTTAAATTTTAATTAAACTGTTGTTAATTTGAACTCTCGTTAATATGAAATCTCGATTATTTGAACTTTTTCTCTGGTCCCTTGAATTTCTAATTATCAAGAGTCGACTGTATATTGATTTTTTATATGATACAATACAATTGTTAATGTGTGCTTTTAGAAAGTTATGTAAATATTTAATTAATACCCAACAGTTTTACAAGTCATCGTAAATTAGTTTGAGATGGCCATCTAGAAATAAATGAGTTACTATAAGACTACTTCTAAGTAATGCAGACGGTATGAACTAGTCATTGCTATTTTTTTCCTGGGATGTTATTGGCGCAAAAATTAATTGATACAAAAAAATTCTTATTGATCGTAAGACACTTCACTTTTCTTTAAAACTAATAATAAAAAAAAAACTGATAACTCTATTTAAATATCCTGCATAAAAAACAAATATCATTTGAACGGACCAGATAGTCATGCAAACAAAACAGTGTCTGACATTTTTAAACAAATTTTTTCTTATTATTAATTACTTTCGAGATAAATATTTACATGCTGAAGATAAAATTATATTTTTCTGAGTTTACACAACTGGGGATTTACCCAATTGCTTATGAAACATATGACGTCGTGTATCTGTTTATCTAAACGGAGTGTCATAAATCAATTAATTCGAAAGCAGAAAGCAAAATCAAATAAATTTTTGTTTTAGAATTTACCTAAATTTTACACAATTATAAAGAGACTAAACATTAGTATTTTTTGAGGTTGACTAGTCAGTTTGACTAGCCGGCCACAAGCATTAAATCATTTACGACTTCCGAATTTGCAAAAGGAAAAAGCAAAAACATTATTTAAGAATTAACTTCGTGTTTTTTTGGATGGAACTTTTAAACCTTTAGTATAAACAACATTTAAAATATGTGACTTTCTTTAAATGTTTAAAAGGCAGGGAGTGTAAGAGAGATGAATAAAAATGCTTACAGTGTAGAGTGTTTAAATTAACAAACAATTAACACTAGATTTTCATACCTGCTTAAATAAACAGGAAAAAGTAATGCACTACACGATTGACTTTTTAAGTAAGGGTAAACGCATACAAAATCTTAAGGATTGGGAAAATCTAATGATTGTGTGTTTTCTGTTTTGTTTAATTTTTGGCAATAGGATTTTCCTAAATATATTTTTCTTCTTTTAAGTGTCAAATTTTAATATGTATTGTATGTATGATTATGTGTTTTTTTTTGTGTTTCAATGTTTATTTTCGTTTCATAATGTGCCATTTAATTATCAATATTTAACAGCAATTAATAAAACATTTAACTTGAACATGTTAGAGTAACATTAAACTATGTATTATTAAATTTATTACTATTACTATTTTTAGTTGTTGTTTTTTTCTTCGCTCTGTTTTTTTTTTATCATTTTAACGTGCATAATTATAATTTCCTCGATGTTTATTTTGTGGGAATTTGCAAAGAAAACAATTGAAATTTTACTTTCATACAATTTCAAGTACTACAGTGTGTGTGTTCTTATTTTAAGTTTTTTCTGTCTGCTCTTTTTTTTCCTTAAGAAAAATTATATTACTTTGTTTTTTTTTCGTCTCTGTTTTTGCACTAGTAAACCAGAGGCGTCTGTGAGGGATATCATACTCTACTTTGACAAATCGTTCTAAGCATATATGTATTTATATATGTATGTATGCCAATGACAGATAGAATGCTTCAAAATATAAAAGCTTTTGTAGTGAAAAGGTCTAAATGGATCACTGTATACCTTGCTTCCATGTGTATCATTACCACACAATTCTGTTTTCTTTTTAGCAATATTTTAGCCGAAGTTCATAGATAGCCGAATAAGGGCCGAATCATTTTATTATGTATTCAGCCGGATATGGAAAAGTTGATACGATCGTAATTTTTGTGATACTATGAATTTCATATTTTAAAGTGCCGTAGTACCGTCTTAACTTATTTGATACTTTCAAATTGTTAGCACTTTATTTGAGAGTACAAATTTCTGTATTTGTATAGACTCAAATTGAGACGATATAATCATGTCCTTGAATTTCGTGTTAATCAGCTGTTCTTTCGTATTCAAAACTACTTTTTATAGGTAAAAATTGTCTGTACAACAGTTTTTTTTTTTCGAAATTAGCTGCCTGCAGTTTTTTGAAAAAGCCATCTATTGCAAAATTTGTAAATACCATTCTGGTCACATTTAAGCGTATTTTGCTACAATAATCCATACCACAGCTGGAGAATTCCCTTACGTATGTATTCTCTTTAGGCTGTCAAGGACTCGAATCATTAATATCATCAAAAAGTCAGAGAAAATTCAAATTCAAAAAACAGATCCCAATTTTAATACAAGATCTCATGTGAAAGCAATATGCCGCAAGAGTTTATAGGTATATTCGGCTGTGACGAATCTTATATACCCACCATCTATATATCAGTAATGTGATCTATGCATACTTGAAACAAAGTTGTGTTACATTTTGTATCAATAACGATGTTTCAATAATAATATATTTTAGAGTTTTTTTTTTGTGTATTAAAGTTATTCTCGGAAATGGACCTTCTATTGGAGCTATTGTTAATTATTGAGTAACCTTCATAAAACCCATTAGTAGAAGTTTTACTTATATATTAACCCATCAGTGTAAAATTTCAGCTCCATATCATTATTTATAAGATATTTAGGTAAAATAATGTGTTTTTCGAAAGTAATCGCTGTATGGGAGCTATGAACAATTATGGGCCAATTACCATAAAGTTCGTTACGATGATTTATATATGTATATGTGGATTATTTGCGTCGAATTTTAATTTAATAATGATGTTTATAAGAAATTAAGGTGGACTTTATACGGGCATTAAAGTTATTTTCTGCAGTGGACTTTATATGGGGGCTATGCTTAATATGGACTGATGCAAACAAAATAACTTTTTATAATTTTTCTTAGCATAAAACTTATTTTTATTGAATTTTGTATGAATACTGATTTTTTATAGACATTTATATACCATAGAGCATGCCATTTTTATGGAGGCTATGAGAAATCGTGCACCTATTCTTACTATTTTCTATTTCCTTCTATAACAAAAATAAAGTGTGTAAAATTTCAGCTGTGAGATAAAGTTAACGGAGTAAGTATACCACGGATGTAAACAAAAACTGCCACAGTGGAGCAACATCAACATACATGTTGAGAAAATAATTTTTTTTTTTTTTTTTTTTTTGGAAATCAAAATAAATGCCCCTTCCTTAACACCGACTGCCACTGTTTTGTTTTATGTTAATTAATTTAATAAATCTTAATGTTCAAAACTACTCGCTTACTCACTCACACACGTTAGCAAAATATGTAGCTTTTTTTTAAACACTGACATAAAGTGTTTGAATTAATTTGATTTTAAATTGTTTGGTAAAAGAAACGGAAAGAAGAAGGAGAAAAACAAATGGTAAAATAATATTTGAAATATGATTTCTATTGTTTTACAAACAAATAAAGCTAATATAATATTAACAGCAACAATAACAACAAACAAAAATGGCAACAACAATTAGCGTTCAAACGTATGTGGCACGCCATATTAACTACTCGCTTAAATGAAGGTGGCTGGCTGGCTGGCTGGCTTTGCTTACGAACGAGTGAGTGAGTGGTGGTTGGTATCTGTCAAAACATGTGCCACAAATTTATTAAATATTTTCGGTTTTTAGTTTTTTTTTTATTAAATTAAAACTATAAGGTCATAAAAATATGTATATATAAATTTTTTATTAATAATATACATATTAAATAACACATATGCATAAACAATATAATATAATATTACAATTTATGAAACAAATCAACGAAGTTTTTATTAAAAAATTATATATCGCTAATAGTGCCCATTAGTTGTTGGAGTAACTTATAAAAAACTTGTTAAACATTTATTTACATTCAACGCCATTGAAATCGAAACCGTTTCTTTTTGTCTTGTGTTTTACCATATTTTTTTTTTTAATTTTAGTTTATGCCAACATTACTTATATCTACAAAAAAATTCTTGTTGTTTTGTTGCTATTTTAGTTTGTTTTTTTCATCACTGTTTTGTAATAGAAGTTTAACACGCATATTTTGTTGGGGAAGGCGTTGAGGAGTTACTGTTTCTGAATTTGTAATGCCTATATTCAGTAAGTGATTTGTACAATATTGTATGTATGTATATTTTGGATCCTTTTAGATAAGACAGCCGATTTAACTACACATTTTAAATCGTTTAAAAATATTTAAGCTACTGTAGAACACATTGCCAGTTAAATTTGTTGCTAAAGCTAAATGATTCATACTTAAAACCAAAAAATAACACAATTTTTTCGTCAAAATTTTAAGTATCTCAAAGCAAACACCTCTATAACTTTTTCGAATGAAGTTGCCGAAGAGCAAAATAATTTTGTTTATTTACGAAATTGTGACTGGCGGCCGGTCTGGTCAATAAACAAAGGTGTAGCATACAAAAAAGGCTATAAAATAATAAATAAAAGTAACAGTGCAAAAGCAGTAAAAGCCAAGAAATTGGAACACATTGTTTCAAAGTCAAATTTTAAGTTACATACGAGTATGTATGTATGTACTCGTATCTTTGAAGTTAAAAACTGAAAGTTATTTAGATTATTTTGTCTTAAGTACCTATAACACAAAAATTATTAAAAACAATTGCTTACCTTTATTATAATTTTCTTCGTTTTTTTTTTTTAATTTTTGTTTTGTTAATATATTTTTTCGTTGATTTTTCGGAAATTTCTCAATTCAAATTAGTTTTCACTTTTTTTGCGCACAAAAATCTTTTAATTTGTTTTTCAATGTTGACTTTGTTATTTGTAGATATTTTTTCGTTTCTGTTTTTAGAAAACAAAAATATTTATCTTGGTTTTGTTAAAGTAATTTCAGCGTTCACATCTTTTTGAAACAGAAAAATTAAATAACTGTCGTTTTTGGTGCTCTTGCTACTAATGTCATCGCTGTGACAATGCTGACGATGAAGAAGATGTTGAAGATGTTGTTTGATACAAAAATTAAACGAATGCGTAGATATAAACAAACAGCTTTAACAGACGCTGATGTTACAAATCCTGTGTTGTGCTATATTAATGAGGCGGCGGGCCGGGAACAAAGAAATTTGTTTTTCAGAATAAAATAAAACAAAAATTTATATGAAAATCATAAATATTTTCATGGTATTTGCAAGAATAGGGTTTGACAATTTAAAACGGAAAATTATATACAGTGGCTCACAGTTCACAGATACAGAAAACATGTTAAAAAATAAATTGGTGTCTTTTAATAGAAAAAATTGAAAATAAAAGCAATTTATTGCAAAGGTGTACATTTTAATATATTAAAATTAAAAAACCCAAAAATGCTCGTTTTTCCACATCACTGCTTATTTTATGCAGACATGTACATGTGGGCTGTGAAAACTTGAGTTGAAACTGTTTAATATTTGGTGTGATAGCCTTTATTATCTACAAAAGATTTAAGCGATTTGGCAGATTTTGGGTATTACTCGGCGAAATATTCGACCACTTTATATGTAGGGCTTTTTTTTAAATCGTTTTTGTTAGAAATTCTGTGTTTCCTAACACTGATTTCTAAAGTTAAGCATAATCTTCGATAACATTAAGGTCTGGCGACTGTGGTGGCGGTGTCATCAAATGTGGGCAGTTAGCCACGTTTGCACAATTCGTGCTTTGGATCGTTATGCTGGGAAAATAAAAAATCTTATACCCATGTTCTCTGCGCTTTCCAACAAGTTGTCCATAAAAAGGTACAATGTTGTTTAAACAAATGTTAAATTCACAGCATCAGCAGCTGCCCTAGCTGACCACGAAATTGCCACCACCATGATTCACTGTTGCCTTTAGTTTTCTTTGTTAAGTTCTGTATTTGGTTTGCGCCAAACATACGACCGCATTCCTATGATTCCTTGCAAACATGTTCTTTGGTGAAGTTTAGCATGAACAGTCTGTTTTTCGAGTTTATAAACGGTTTCTTACGTGCAACTGGCCATTAAAATCATGTTAGCGCAAGACATGACAAACAATTTGTCCAGGTCAGCTGCAATTTAGAAGGCCAGTTCTGAAGCTGATATGCTCTAATTTGTCTTAAAATGTGTCGCTCATCATGCTCATTGAAAATTTTATTTGGTGCTTTTCTACTTTTGTTATGGACCCGATTTTCAAGGATGTAGCGTTCAATGATTTTTCGGACTGTGGAAGCTTTATTGTTAACCACTTGATTGTTTTGTTCATTGTCAGGCCTCCGGACGACATTGTGCACCAACACATAGTGACATTCAGTCACCATGCAAACACTTCTCAACATTTGCTGTTGGTTTATCAGAAGCCCACAAGGGTCAATTCTCGCAATGGGTCGGTCTCGCAATAACCATAGATGTAATGTAGCATAATTTCATGTTATTCCAATATGCCCCTGTTGGAAAACATAGGTCTAGTTGAAAATCCCTTTATATGGCAATATAAATTTGGTTTAAACAAGTTTGAACACATTTGAGGGGCATTAGTTTGCCCAACGCAGACATGAACTGTCAATATTAGACCCATTGTATTTGTTTTTAGTTCATTATTATTATTTTCGTTGTTATTGTTTTGTTTTTATCACTTTGTCTGTTTATGGTTAATGATTCTTTGCTTTATTTTATTTTTTCGGAATATACATACGAGTAGATAAAAAATTGCGAGAAAAATGAGATGAAATGAGGCGCGGCGCATTATGGCATATCTTGTGAAGACATTCATTATCCGTCAATAGAAAACAGTGTTGTCAATAGTTAAGCGTTTTTTTTAATTATATAAGCAAATATTACTGTGTTTGTTTGGCAAAAAAAAATTGTACATGTGTATGTCATACTTAATTGCCTAAAAAAACATACAGCCACTGAGTACCAGTCTATCAGTATCTTTCAAATCTAAATCTCATATCTGTTTGCTGTTTATTGCTGCCATACATTTTTATTTCGAATGGAAATATTTAAAAGATTTACACTGTTTTGTTTTCTGTGCTTATTTTCCCCGTGACTTTATGATTTCAATCTTGAGATGTTGTTTATTTTTTTTTTATATTCATTCATTCATTTTAATTTTTATCATTAAATGATCTTGTCATCGTCTGATTTAAGCAACAACTAAAAATACAGTTTTATTTGAAGACAATTAAAATTAAACAACAACAACGACACCAGTAACAGTAACGAGAAAAACTCTTTTGATGTTTAACACTTAAATAAACATTATAAACTAAATACAACACTTATAGGAAAGCAATTATAATGATGATTATGTTAATGATAATGATGTTAAAGCGGGGGAAATACTTGTTGTCTGTCATACATACATACCAATTTTTTTTTTGTAAATTTTTGGTGTGTGAAAAAGCATCAGAGTAATTTTTTTTTTATCTGAGATATTCACACTTTGTTGTTTAATGAATAGCAAATATTAGCTGAAGCCAGTTGGAAATAAAGGCAATTGCTTAATTCTTATCAATTGTTATAATTTTAATTAGATGTGTTTAGTTTTTGTGAGAAAATTTTAAAGTTTATTTGATTTATGTTTGCCTGAAATGATGGCAATAAAAAAAATTCGTGGCACATACTCGTATGTACATACATACATATGTATTCAGTATCTTTGGCAGTGGTATGTATATGTATACATATTTAGATGCTGATATTAAAGATGTGAGACGTTCAAGGGAACGTGTTCGCAATTTTCAAAAACAAAAAGTTCAGTAGAGATCTTCATATGGGTTGTCAGTGTTAATCTAGTTTCTAGAGCTCGAAGGAAATCGACAGAAATGTACCCAGCTGAGATCAATTACAATATCTTTCTCTTAAAAAAAAAAAAACAGGAGAGATAATCTAAATACTTCTAAAGAAGCCCGTAAGCAATGACATATTAAGGAGCAGGTCAAGAAACAAGTTTGGTCAAGTTGTGCAGTAACAAGTTTTCAACATATCATTTGGTTTATGAATCAATGTTAATATTGACAATATTCATGTTTTTAAAATGGTTTAAACTAAATCTTTTGAATATTTTAAAAAGTCCCGCCATATATTTAATTTATGAGGATTAAATTATAAATATATAATTTCTGAGTGTTTTCTATCGCTCCAGAACGTATTATTATATGAAGATCATTCAAAATCGTTTGTTGGATGCTGTGTGGAAACGGCAATTGCTAAAGCTAAAAGTCCATAACAAGCGTTTACGCGTTTCTCGCGTTCTAAGCAACTGTCAAAAAAGTAGAATCAATATAGTCGTACGTTTTAAGTTGCACACTTAAAAGCGTAGGAAGCGTTGACGCTTGAAAAGCGAAAAGTTCGTTTACTTTCTACTTTTGAAAGCGTCGCAAGCGTCGAACAGCTGACATTGACAAATGCAAAGCAAATTTATTTTAAAGGTGATGTCATTAAAAAAAATGACAGCTGAAAAAACATTTTTTATATGAAATTGACAAACACACCGATAAAAAACTTCATATAAAAACAAAATTAGCTGGGCTTACGGCATCACCTCCGAAAGTACATACAAATA
Organism: Bellardia bayeri; assembly: GCA_950370525.1. Classification (NCBI taxonomy): domain Eukaryota; kingdom Metazoa; phylum Arthropoda; class Insecta; order Diptera; family Calliphoridae; genus Bellardia; species Bellardia bayeri. The sequence continues at coordinate 67,656,257 of OX493266.1, read as the reverse complement.
ATTGACGCGAAAAATCTTCACATCTAACTTGAAATACTTGACGCTTAAAACGTTTAGAAAGCTAAAAACTCGTTGACGCTAAAACGCGAGTTGTATACCTCTAGCTTAAATCGTTATTTGATTTGTGGTAAAATTGATTGAATGAAGTGTTGTCTTATCAACGAGTCGTTGGTGACGTTGGCTATGAGATTAGGTCTAAGGTTTAAGGACTAATATAGAAGATGTCATTATGAAAAAAATGCGGTATCTATTCGTCAATGTTTGGACCAGGCTTCTATAAGAAAGCATATATTTGGCGTTCTGTTCCTCAACAACGCGTGTTGATTAAGAGACTACTGTTTACCACTTGGTTATCCAAATATGTTTAATCATTGTGTTTCCGAAACTGAATTTATGCATTTTACTGTTTTCCGTAAGATCCTGACAGGTGACAGATCTGAAATATATATAAGTGAGTACTAAACTGACCTGCAGTCGATCGAATGAGTTAATCAAAATTAATTCAATCCAAGGCTAGACATATCACCCATTTGGAATTGTTTAACATCACTTGCTGTCTTTCTACAAATAAAATAAAGTTAACGTTGCTAAAATCGACACTGTCACCTTATTTTTATTCAGTATTGTTTAGTAATTAATTTTGAAAAATTAACAACGTTTCCAAATTTTTCAAATGTACATATTACGAAATCAGCGTTCTGTGAGACAAGTTTTTCGTTTACTTCGAGCAATATATGGTGTGATCATCGACTTTCACTAATTTCGCGTTCCAGACCAGTCAACTGGCCGCCTGTATCGTGTGATGTCAGACCTCTGGATTTTTTGGTTAATATGAAGAGAAAAAAAGTCTTCGTCTTGGAAGATTAATATCATTCGCGAGATACTTTTAGCAATGTTGGAAAGAGTAGTTGAATGGAGCATCATCACCTACAGTCGTGGCCGATATTTGAATGAAATTATGTTTAAAAATTAAATGTTAACAATTGTTCTATTAAGTTTTGGATATTATCCCTACGGGCTAATTTCGGTCAATTATATTTTCTTCTTTAAATGAAACAATTTACTTCATCAATTTGCTCAATTGTTCTTTCGAGCAATAATAAAGATTCCTACATCCAGCACTCAAAAACATCGCATAAATACAGATTAAGATAGTATTGATTCGACTGAAAAACACTATTATCAAAACTTCAAATATTGAGCAAATCATTTCTCTATGTTACGATATAACAAAAGTGATGAATTAAATACACATATGTATGTATATATTAATATATAGAAAAATTAAGTATTCTGAGAGTGAGAGAGTGTTAGCATTGAAAAAGATGAAGAGCAAACGGTTATTGCATATCGCAAAATTAGCCTTAAACCACTGATTGTAAATTTTAAAGTGTAAAATTACATTGAAGCCTAAATGAAATTAGAAGCGTATTGTGTCAAATTAGATTGATGCACGTATGTATCTCAACTTAATTTAATTTCAACAGCATCAACTAAAACCTTCTTTTAACCAAACTTCATTTAACTTATACCGATAATAGTTTAAATTTACTGATTGTTAAGTAAATAATTAAGCAAATAATAGTGCCCACAAATAATATAATAAATCCATTAGAGAAATTTGTTCTTAAAATAAAAACTATTTGATGTATAAATAAATAAATTGATAAATCCTGGGGTTTTCCCTGACATTATTTTTGATCATCGCAATTAAGAAAGAATAAAAAAACTAAATTATCATACATTTGAACGAGTCCACATTTATTTACTTAGAGCATCCGCAATGTTAGCAGGGTTTTGTATAACTTTTTACATTCATATGTAGTATGTATGTAGGTATCTGTGTTTAGGAATTTCTTTGAGTATATGTGTAAGGTATAGATGTTTATTATTATTTGTTTAGATGTTTTATGTATCTGTCTGTCTATTTGTTTATTTATTTATTTGTTTGCTTTGTATTATTTCATATTTTTTAAGTATCTTTTGTTGTTTAGGGAAATTATTGTTGCCGTTTCTTGAGCACGATATTTATTGTATGTATGTATATCGTGCTAATGATATCATTAAATCATAAAATATCAATCATATTAAGAAGAATAACAATAACAGAAACAAAATCAACTACAAAGCTGTGTATTTGATGTGTAAATATGAATTTTATTCTTTTAGAGCACCCTACAGCTGGCATAATTGCTATAAATCTCAAAAAACAACAAGATCTTGAATTGAAGTTAAAGTCAAGTTTAACTACCAACATATGTAATAGTTAAACTGCAGCTAATCCATAGAGTTTTATTTAACCAAAATTACTATCCATCATAAGGTTTTAGTGCAGGGATTTTCTTTTAAGGGATCTAACTATGTCTTTACAAGGAGACATTTTCTAAATGGAAATAATTCTGATGAAATATATCTTGACTATCGAAAAGTTCAAGTCTATTTCTGATGTCGCCAGAGATTTGCACGTAATAGAGTTAATATTTATCATTTGAGAATTATTATTAATGACAGTAAACTACTCCCATGAACATTTTTTGTGTTTCATTTTTGCACTCTGAAGTAGATTTAAATTTATCAATATATCCATCAGGTAAATATGAAAACATTGACTTTGTAATTTCTGCTTGTTGTGCAGCAATGAAAACAACTCGATAGTATCAAAGTAGGGCAGTGTCTAAAATATATTGTACAGGCAATGTTTTTAGACGCCTGAAGAAACGTTCTTATTTTTATCTCTTATTAAAACTTGTTACTTGAGAATGATACATTTTTGTAGGTGGATTTTCATTATTCCTGCAGTACTAGCGTATTTAAAAATAGCTTTAAAGTGAAGAAATTTTGTTGGACTTGACTTTTATTTATTTAGATGATATATCGTGATGCTAAGCATTCATCCTAACTCAATTTCATGCTAATGAAAATATTAGTATCAGTTGTCGCACAGTCCTGATTTGTTGGACTCGACAATAATTAAAAATTATATTAGTGTGAACCGCGGCCACGTTTGAGTTTGAATTGGATCAAACATATATCCCATTGTGATGCCTATTGCTATGATATCTATTCGTCTTCGGTTTCTTCAGTACCGTCAATCCAGCTTTAATGGTGTTGTTCTGATGAACGTGTGATTCCTATTTTGTCCCCAAATACCGGATAATGACAAAGAAGAGGTTCAGTTGTCTCATATTTTTCCTCGTCCATAAAACTTCTACAAACGTCATTTGAAGTCACAGCCTTGATTTTGTGCACCTAAAAACCGGAAAGAGTGGAATTTTGACAGATTTATGGAAATTCGTGTCCTCTGCTTACCCCTGTAAGGGTTTTCTTGGTCTCCTTTTCCCGTCTTTATTTGACAAAGAGTTAATGTTTGTGTGAAACTGGTAGTTTTCCTCTCGTAAGTGAGATTTCAATATAATCAATAAATCAAATCAAATCTAAGGTATTGGCAGCATTCGAGCATTAGGTCTACAGTTTCAATGAATTTCCCTATGTCCAGGAACTAATTATTTTAGAGACACCCAGCGTTCATGGACAATTTTCACTTTGATATACACATGCTAATGGCTGTTTTGTTTGATGAAGGATTTTTAGTTGTCTAGCCAGTCATTACAATTTATCGAAAGTTGTGTACTGTGTCTGTGAAATGTAGCAAATGCAATATCGTACTGACCGACCACTACTGCCAAGGATAGAGATTAGAATTTACTACGGTTGCCATAGGCTACTATCTAACCTCGTCCAAAGGTGGTGATCACCTAGATAAGACTCTAGTCAGCTGCGAGTTCAAAAGGTTTGACACAATCAAACTCTAACCAATTTCGAGCCCGTGCAAGCTCATGGATTGTAACAGCGTCAATGTAATGAACATACACACACCAACATATTACTCCTTGGGGAAATACATACATACAGTATCGGCCAAAACCTAAGCACCCCCTCAGCATATTTTTTTAAATGATAGTTTTTTTTAGGAAAACAAAGTTATTAAAACATTTTTTTTATTTATTTATATCTTTATTTTTGAAAAAACAGAAACTTAATTCAGAATTTAATAAAAAAAAGTTAAAATTCAAAAAATATTTTAAAGCTAGATTTACACGATTGAAATTTTCTTCAAAATGCTTCAAACTCCTGTAAAGAGCAACATTTCTTCAAACGTTATTTATTTAATAACTATTAGTATAATAACTATTAAATAAATAAATTTTGAAGAATTTTTGCTGTTTACATGAGTTTGAAGCATTTTGAAGAAAATTTCAATCGTGTAAATCTGGCTTAAGTCGCAAATATAAGCGGACTAATCTAAATCACTGCCAATTTAAAGTACAAATCCTTTATCCTTTATTCTGGATGACACACGCACATCTTTTTGGCATAGGGGATATTAAAATATGAATTATATCAGGTTATTTTTGCGGCTTCAAATACATCTTCTTTGGTTTTGCAATTTTCTCGGTTGATTTTTAAGTTAACGATCTCCCACAAGTTCTCGATTTTGTTAAGGTCGGGGAATTGGGCAGGCCAACGGAGAACTTCTATTAAATTGTTCTGGAACCACTTCTTAGCCGGCTTAAGTTTTGGCCGATACTGTATATCGTTAAATCGAATACAGTATCTACATGCAGCCAGAATATATTTTTTTTATGGAGAAGGTTTTAAAATAAAAAATCGTTTCAGGGTAACTAACAATACAATTCGTTCTTAACTACTTCCTAAGATCAAGGCATTATTAATATAATCCCATGTAACTAGTTTTATTAGTGATCAAAGCTTTTATGGTAAGTTATTGCCTCCATTTAAGAAAAAATTGATTCAATTACGATATATTATTAACAATTCATTAAGTTAACCGTTACACATTACTTGGTGCTAAAAGTTTAGCTGTTTTGAGACATACCAAAAGTCCAAGAGGAAAACTAATTTCTAATAGTTACACTAAGCAGGAAAGTATAATAATACGAGTATATTAAATTAATTTAGTTGACACAGGAGTCGTTGCTGATTCAAAAACTGAGAGATTTTATTTTTATCTATTTCAAATGCTGTTTATTTTTTTTGTATATTGTAACATAATGCCAACAACAATACACAATTCCTGTCTATCTATAACTACAATGACTAAAAGTCAATAATCAATAATACAGACACATATATACTCGTACACAGACGCAGCAGCAAAGTCAGATAAATCGTCCGACCGACTGACTGATTGCAATGAGGTAAGAGAATATTTGTTGTATGCAGTGTTGCCAGAACTTTTAGAGGTAAAATCTTCAAAAAACAATGATTTTTTGTCAAAAAATCTGCAAAATCTGCAACTATATTTCAAAATCTTCAAAAAATCTTCAAACCACATTTAGTTTATTTAAAAAAGAGATAACAATTCATTTCAAAATATGTATGTATATTAACTATAATAATTAATATTTTAATAATTATTTAAGCTTTAGGTCTTTTTTTTTTTTATTAAAAACAAGTAAGAAAGTATAGTCGGTCACGCCCGACTATATAATACCCTACACCTACTATATGTATAAAAAAATTTTTCAGAAATTGGCGTTATATGGGAGATATTACCTATTTTGGACCAAAATTTAGTGTCATGATTTCTGTGAATATAAATATTATATGTGTTAAACTTTATCTCGATATAAATACTTTTAAAAGATTTAAGGAGGTTAAAGTGAATTACGGAAAGGGTCTTGTATGGACCGACTGTTATAAAATTAGGTGTCATTATTTCTCTATATAAGAAACTTATTGGCGTCGAATTTTATTTGACTACCAACATTTTTAAGAAATTTACAACCGTTAAAGATGTTTTTAGAAGTGCGCCTTATATGGGAGCTACGACTAATTATGAACCGATCACAATAAAATTGTACCGTATTATTTATATACATATAAAATATATTTGTGTTAAATATTATTTGGATACCAACATTTTTGAGTGAGTTATGCTCTTTAAAGTGATTTTCAGAAGTGGGCCTTATATGGGAGCTACGACTAATTATGGATCGGTTCACAAAATTGTTAGATGTGATTTAGGTCAATTTACTACTCATTTGCGGTGAATTTTGTTTGGATACTTGCATAATTCAAACATTTATGATCAGTAAACCCCAATTTCGGGAGGACATTTCTATGGGGCCAGGTAAAATAATGGACCGATTTCCACCAGTTTCAATCCCATCCGTTCTTGGGCCAAAAAAAATTTCACGTACCAAATTTCATCTAAATATCTTCGAAATTGCGACCTGTACTTTGCGCACAAGATTTACATCGTTAAATCGATTCAGAATCACTTTCTGAGTCGATCGGTATACTTTAAGGTGGGTGTTGGACCAATATTTTTGGGCGTTACAAACATCAGCACAAATCCAAAGCCAAGCGAAAAAGTAAAAATATTGTCACTGAGCTAAAAAAAATCTGCATTTTTAGGCCAAAAATCGTCAAATCTGCATTTTGGCGATTTCGGATATAAAATCTGCAAAATGCAGATAAATCTGCACTTCTGGCATCACTGGTTGTATGAATCATTTCAATTATGCTCTGCTGTTGTTTAATACGACTTTAACGTTTGCATCCATTTACTAGATTACTTCGGTCGTTGCAGCAATTATTAGCTGGGTGTAATGTAATGCAATGTGTTTATGTTTGTAGTATCTTGCTCATATTGCTGCATTTAGGTATACTCAGTAAAATGCCGTCTGCCATTAAGCATAATTACAAAATGTGGCATTGGTTGTGTCGCGTGTTGTAAAGGTATATTTATGTACGAGTATGTATTTGCTTTTTGTTTTGAATCCGATAAGAATATTTGCGAAAGGTGAAGAATATTGTAAAATCTGAACAGAAACAATCAATACATCTATGAATAAACATTTGTAATTCATTACTTAGGAATTAAGAAATCTGAAAATATTAATGTGTAATCGAGACAGATATGGTGACATTTTTTAATTTTCAGTTTTTTTTAATTAAACATTAAATTGCATATTAATACCTATAAATTTTTAGCAAAATTATGACTTTTACTTTTATATATGTAAGAATATATTATGATTCTATCAGCTAAATATTTATTTAACAAGTACCTACAATATCATAAAAAAAATGTGCTTGAATAAATGTTCTTAGAATTTATTGATCTTTTATGATTTTATCCGAACTGTTCATATCTGATAACATATACATAAATATAAATTTCATTCTGCTATAATGACTGATTAGCTAATAAACATAACAATGACTTCAATGTTTCTAACTAAACAATTGTTACTCACTCGTTTAATAAATTACTGGTCCCTTTGGTAGGCAATTGTTTTTTTTTTTTTTTGTGAAAGGGTGTGTGATATTTACCAAATGATTTGGCAAGAACATTAAATACTTAGTTTAATGGGTTAAAATTAGTAATAGTTGTTGAAAAAAGTAAAAAGGTAAACTAAATTTATTATCATAACAAAAAAAGCAAGTCAGAGTGTTATATTTGGCTGTGTCGAAACTTATATTTAACATTTATCTGGTTCAGCTGACAGAAAATATTAGTGGTAATTAGCACTTGTTAGATTTGAGCATTTAAATGTTAGCGGGCACACAATTTCTAGTAAGTCCGAACAAAGTTCCTCATGTATTTAGATCCAAAACTTTTATCTGGTTCAACCTATATTTCTCTTCTTTATTTTTTTAGTTAAACCGATTTCAGATCAACTGAGAATATTTGAATTATATAACAATCAGACAGAAAGTAAACGTCTTCTAATTTTATAAGGATCCAGAATATATGTATATACTTTTCTAGGTCAACCCACACATTGATGTGTTAAAAAAGGAATAACAAAATCACCAACCAATGTATTGGGTATACAAATATATTTACAAATTGGTAAACTTACATTTGACGTACATTGACCATTTTTATTTCTCTGGGGGAATTCACAAATTAATGAACTTTATCTATTTTTAAATAGACATTTCATGAACTGATGAAAATATATTGTTATGATATTGTATTTCAATTGTACATCTTTATCAACAGATGGCGTGTTTATCGACATACAACTTGTTTAGCATTTGTAAAAGTTTTAATTTATAAACATTATTGAGAACACCCTGTTATAAACATAGCTGAGCAATATGGCAATATTGAGTTTTAATGACTTTGGCTGAATGTTCTAGACACGAACGATCTCGACTTGCATTTATGAACATTCTAGTATCTTAGTTTCGAACCGTCTAGAAATTATGATTGCTGTATAAATGGACTAACAGGGCCAATCAAGTGGATCAGTTTTTTGTGAGTCATCGTTGAGTAAACATCAAGCGTTCTCAAACTTTAATTTAAGTGTGTTCTTAAACCGTAATATAAGTATGTAAAAAGACAGTATATTCATTTTTAATTGTGTTTGTGTACATTTAAATAAATTAAGACTCGTTATATTTTCTTCAAACTACTTGACGATTTTATTTTGCAATTTGCGGTTTATTTAAAGGAAATAAACCATCGTTTTTAAATGGTAAAACAGTAGCAATATATTAGACCGTTTTAAAGAAAATTTGTTATTATTACCCTCCTAAATATAATGATGCCTTCTTAATGATATTTTTCAAAATACCTTGAGTCTAATTGGAGAATGCGGCTTGAAAACCATTTCAAATAATACTCCATATTGAGAGAAATAGCTAAATGTTTCCTAATAGTCAGTTTATGTCATGTAAACTTTCACACAAAGAAAAATAAAAATTAACTAATGTTTAAACTGACAAGATCATTTGTAAAAGTAATATTGAAATTGAAGTCAGATATGTAACTAAGAATAACAAGCCATGGTCTTGATATGTCATGAATTTGTTCACATGAATCGTTTGGCCAACTGTTGTTGATGTTATGTTCTTGTTCAAACAATGTTGTCAGAAAACTTGTTCGCACAACTACATAATTATGGCTGTTTTCATAAACGCAGTATGCAATGCAACACTGCAAACATATGCGTTTACAATGCAAAGCAATACTTCATGTCAATGTAAAAAAAGACAATGACGTTTATGAACTCTATGCAATGCAGTGCTGCATTGCATATTGCGGTAATGAAAACAGCCTATTTCTGTCCTTAAATTTTCAAAAAATTACAACGAGTACTATGAACATAAACATCGACACGTTTTCCCCGCACGAAAGAATATTAACAAATTTGTGTTCTTAAATCAAGATGTGGGTTAACGAATGGATGGACATGGTTGAGGTATAAAGTCTGCGTTGAATTCTTAAAGAAATATTTAACATTTCCTTTGTTGTTTTTTTTTAGTTTTATTAATGATTTTAATTTTAAACTTTTATTACTTTGTTTTTTCGGTTTTAGTAAGTAAAACTGCGCAATTTAATTTCTTCTTATTATTGATTATACACAAAGAATTGTGACGTGGTTAAGATAAAATGTAGGATGATTGTTAATCTTAATTAGTAAATATTATTATATTGGAAGTTATTGTTGTTTACTCTATTAATAATTTTATTTTTGTTGCCTTTATCTCAAAATTGTTATGAATTTCACATGATGATAAGATTCTGCAGCTGCTTTAAGTGTTTAACCCGCAACAGCTCGATTTACACCCAGAGAAATATAGTTGTACATGTTTATCACAATCATTTCAATATTTTCACAAGTGTTTTTTTTTTAACAATATTATGGTCAATGTAAATATTTATATGTTTACGGCAAACATAATTATGTCAATAAAATATATGATTGTAGTAATTAAGTATGTTTGTGGCATTCAGTTTTATAACAACAGATTATACCATATTATGCTGTTTCCAGATTATGGTTATCATAATCAAAAATCAACATGATTGCCATAAACATATACTCAATTTCAACAATCATAAAATGTTTGTAGGTGTTTAAAGCACTAAATTAAATTATTTCTTAAAAAACATCAAAATGAATTTTCCTAATATTCATTCATTGTCAGTTGCTTTTAGGATTTAACAATAACGGCCATGTTTTCTTCCCAAGTGCATTTACTTCAACCAGTGGTCCGCACTCGTAGCCACTAGACGCACAGAAGTAATGCTATTAATTCTGATTCTACCAACCACTGACTGAAACATCCAGCTTTATTTATTAAAAATATTTTCTGGGTTATTCTACACAATTCTGTTATCACCATGTTCATCAATTAAAAACAACAACTTAAAATTTATTGATAGCACTTACAAAATATACACTAATTTTGTTGCTGATAGCAAAGTTCTTTACGTTTTTTTTTTATCTTGAAAAACAATAATTTGTATCCAGTGTAGTTTTTCTTGTTGTTAGAGAAGGCTACTTTTTCATGTTAAATAACCTGTTGAGCTACTAACGAAAAAATCTTGCATAGTTCAATTAAAATCCGGCCGCACTGCAGAAGCTTTTATTTATAACCTGTACTTTTAGTAATTTGTGTGTTAAGGTACGGTCACATCTGGCAAATATTTACTCAAAAAAGCGTAACCACTTCTTTTAGCACAAATTTGTTTGACGTTGTTTACTCTTACAAGAGTTTTGCAAGATCAAACAGCATCAAATAAATAAATAAACGAGTTCAAATAGATGTTATTTAGTGGTTACGTCTTTTTCGGCAAATATTTGCCAAGTGTGACCGTACATTTAGTTACATTATTTAAACCGACAAAGCGAATCCTTGAGAAAAATACGTGTCAATGTTAGTTTTCAAACCTATCCTGCATTTAAATATCCGTAAAAAATGCAAAATTGTTGTTTGACTGTTTTTAGATATCAGCACTCATTATTCGTAATATTAATTGTTCAAAAGCTGCAATGAATTATCGCTTCTAATTGTACCCAGATTCGGTCAAATTAACAATAAGCGGATTGACGCTGTAGTTGTAGCCAATAATAAAATTTTCGCTTTTGAATAGGTATGCAGCGCAGGTGGATCCAAATGTTGAGCAACAGTTAATGAAGAAGTAACGAATTTTTTCGTGCATTTTTCAAATAATATTATAAATAATATCAATATTAGCTTTATTCTAAACTTTTAATTGTTTTATTAAAGAACAACGTGAGGTTGTTTTCTTATTAAAAATAATCAAAATTGAACGATTGATCAGAGTATAAAAAAGATTAATTTCCCCTTTTTTATAAGTTTCTTAAGAACAAATCACTTATCTCCCTGGACGATAAAGAAAAAAATTCACAGTAATTGCATTTTTTTTAAATTGATTAACTAAATATTTATGATTAGGTTTTAATTGTAGATAATCAAGTACAATAAGAGTCACTTCTTTGGAAGATTTTTTTTTAGGTTTCGGTTCCGTGGGCAGCCGTTCTTAAAAACAGCTCACTTGGGTCCATCGTGTTGGCCCCATTGTGTTACCCGTTGGTGGACAACCTGTCGGTTCACTTCGCATTGGTTGCTTCCCTATCAAACCATCCAGATTCCCTGGTAAAGGTGTTGATGCATCTTGGATTTATCCCTGATAGTTCACCCAAACATGAAAGAAAGGGTGACCTGAGTATCCGTTCCCTTTTCATCGATAGAGCCGGGCATTCGCAGAGAAATGGGTGACTATTTCCTCTTCCTTCTCATTGTGACAACTTCTACAAAAGTCATTATGTTGTAGACCGAGTCTTTTAGCGTGTATCCCAAAAGTTAGTAGAGAGACAATAAGCCTCATTAGGTCGCGACGAAAAAGGAATTCGTCCTTCCTACATCGAATAAGGGCCATGTTGACCGTGCAATAAAGCATCTCGTTCGTCCACCTTACCTGAGCAAGTCTGAACATTTCATTCCGAACAAGTAATTTCAGACCTTTAATGTTGATGCCAATGAAGGGATCAATCTCCTTATCAGCCAGTGTTGGCTAAATCAATAGCAATATAGTTACCCTAAATAAACCTAAACCTAATAAAGTAACTTCAATATTTCCTAAAGTATTATAGGCATTTTCACCAGTAGTTCGCTAAAATGATTTGCTATCAGATCAATTCTAAAATATAGAAATTCTCAATGACAAATATTTTATTTCAACGTAATCAGCTGGCCACATGATGATCATTAATATAAATACCATTCGAATTAAAAGTTTAGAATGTCTTTATTTATTATCCACTGGTTTTTAACAATTTGCTTGCATTAGTGGTGGTTGTTATATTAAACAAAATTTTAATTAAATAAATTAAGTATTTAATTAAACCTCTTGTTTTAAATATATATATTTCTTTTGAGACTTTAATAATAAAATTTCTAAAATTAATTTTTAAAAGAGAAAAAAAAAATTATTTTGTATTATTACTGTAAAGAGAACTTAGACAAACTAAATTTAAAACAAAACAAAAGATGATACTTTTAAGCGCCTGTTTTTTTAATGACTTGCCAATACGTGTCATTTTCTCGACTACGTTATGCCATCACTGAGTGAGGAAAATTGAAATAGCAAAATGTTTTTTGTTATTAAGCAAATTTCGCTAAAAAAAAAAGCAATGCTTAATGAAGTTTAAATTTCAACAACTGGCAGAAAACAAACCTGATTTACATTAAAAACTACTTTTACTCTTAAAATTTTGGTAAATTTCATGCAGTGGTCGGCAATCGGAGTCATGAGTAATTAGCAAAACAAAGTTATTGTTAAAATAAAAACTGCAAAATACAAGTACTTTGTAGAATTTTGTGTAATTATATAATAATCTCGTTCAAGTCGATGTTTTTTATTATTTGTTGGACAGCAAATTTATTAATTTATTTATTTTATAAAATAAAACAAAGTATCACATTTATTTTACAAGTACATATTTATCTATCTTAAATAATTTTGTTATCTTAATGTGTTTATTTTTGTATTTTTGATTGTTGCTCTAAATTCTAATTAAGCAATTTGTGTGTTAACCCTTTAAGAATCGAACAGCAAAAAAAAAAAAAACGTAGTTATTTTGAATGTTTGTAAACTTTGTAAATTATGAAAGAAATAATTCAAATTCACGTTATCGAAATTTTGATTGAAAGTTAAGTTTTATTAGTTTTACTTTTATTGCTATCAATATAGGTTTAATAAAATTATTTAATAATAAATTATTATTTTCTTTTTTTACAGGTGAGCTGAATTTGAATTAAATACCGGTATGAAAAAACTTGGTGCGAACAAATATTTTATTCTAAACCTTAAGTTTATGAGTCACGACTTATTGGCATAAAGTGTATAAGGAGTCTAAAGATCGTAATTACAATTCGATTCGATTTCACAACTAATAGATTAATTTTCATCAGAAATATACGTTCGCATGGAACCACTTTCTAAATCAATTTCGTCTAAATATAATAATTTTAGAAACAACTTTGTCTACACATCTAACTTTATTACTTTACTGTGTGCATTACTTGAGTTATTTTCTGCATTACCTCTTATGAATAGTGTAATAACTTCTCCGTAATGTGTTTAGTAATTTAAATAACTAGTAGAAGTTTTGTATTGAATAATATTATGCATTTGTATTATTAGAATGCAAATAAATAAATTTCTGAATAAGAAATATTTACAGTTGTCCCCCTTTTATGGGTTAATGAAAAAAGTACCCCTTCAATAGCATTTGATTCATTTACTGTCTTCAGTAGTTTCATTCAGTTTGTAATCTCTTGCAAATCTTTTCAGTGAAATCGTTTTGATTCATATGACGCCAACTTTAGAGTCAATTTTTTTTTTGTTTATTTGCCTTTTACGTAAGAAAAGACAACAATATGAAATACTTAGATTCTAAATATTGGTTGTGAGTGGAAAAAAGTAATCTTATTCTTCGTTTTTTTTAACATAATAAAGATGGAAATTGCAAATTTTCTATTATGGGAAATTGAAAAAAGTACTTTTTGGGGGTTTGAATGGATTTTTTTTTAATTTTTTTAAGAGAATTAAGGTTTTTTGAGAAAAAAAAAACAACTGCAATTTATGCTGATTACTGATAGAAGACATTTTATTATTCTATCAGGAGTATTTGTGAAATTGAAATCAATTAAGATATTTTGATTGTTCTTAAAGTTTTGGTAACAATTTTAGCAAATAATCTAATTCTTTTCATTACATATACTTCGATCTACGTTGCATTAATTAACGATCTGATTTGTCTTTCCAATCCATAAGTATTCCAATTAAATGTCGCTTTGTCAAGACACTGACGTACGAGTATATGTCACCTATCGGATTTTACGGGTTAAAATGGAAGATATATACTTCCAAGATGTTCTGTTTCGGCAAATTGGAGCAAAGATCATTAAATAATCTATATATTCTGCAATCTGGTATAAGTGATGATTAAAACCCTAGTGGCCGAATTCTCGGTCATTAGTTAACCACTGGTAAACTAAAATACTAACTATTGTTTAACTATTACGTGTTATTCTTATGGCAAACTAAGCATTGCGAATAAAGAATCATTAGTTAAGCCTTTGTCATTAGCTAACTAAAGACTGTGAATTCGGCTATAAAAGTACCAACAAATGTCTAAATCTACCAAAATATACAGGTCTGTTAAATACATTTCCAATAAAAATCTTTTACAAATATTGGCACTCGTAAAACTTTAACAATAAATGAGTAATTCACACTGTAACAAATTACCAATAACAACAACCAACCAGCCAAAAACCCACCTATTGACAGATATTATCAAATCACAATTCTAATACCCCGATTTTAGTAGAATTTGTTGTTTTAAGAAATTTCCTATCAATAGGTGACAAAACCCACCAATAATTCACAAATAAATATTTATAAATATAAAAAAATAACATCATCATTGCGCACTCATCATCATTACTCAAAAATATTTGAAAAAAAACTAAGTATCTATCTTATCGGCGAAAAAAAAGCTTTTGACAGTCGTGATTTTAGAAATTCGAATTTCGAGAAGTATTAAATCAGTTTCTGTCTGTGTGCAGTATCTACTTACAGTTTATTTGTTTAAATATGATAAATAGAGTAATTTGTTATTATTTGTTATTGTTTTTCTTGGTGTGCCGTTTACAAAATTCCCCCAAAATGTATTGCAGCCTTATAGCTTATGTGTTGTGGCGGGAAGGAGGAGCGTAAAAATTATGATTTAGGAAAAAAAAGTAAACGAAAATCTTTTTCATTTAATTAAGAATAAATAATAAAATAAAAAAATGTAATCAATAGACACGACTATTTCTCATGATTATTGTTACTTACGCTCTAAATTTACTATTATGAAAAAAGTATATAAAATGAAACTGTTTACTACGCGACTGTTTGACGCCAGCATGAATTTATTTTGATGAAAATATTTACAGTGGAATAGTGATTGTAGGTAGGTTTAAAATAAATTACTTCACTTTGTTGTATAATAGTTAATATAACATAGATATGTATATCATTTACCCACAACTAACACTGTTCAACAATGTATATATTACAAAATATGATGAGGATCGAACTATCACTGATCTAAATTCTCATATGGGTACTTACACGGTCTCGAACGCGACATTCGGCTAAAAACTAAAGAAATCTTAACAATGTGTATATCTAATTTATATTTTTGATAGCTTATTTGTGGTACTATGCTTAGGGCAAAATATATGTTTTATCAATTATTTTCTTTCCAATGTTTATTAGCAATAAACATGGGTACACGAACGATACAAAAAAATAAATAGAACTCGTTTTCAAATTAAAATGTAATGATATAGCCATCTATTGAACGTTGTTATGTTGAAATATTTGCATTTGTTTGACTTTAACAAGCTTTAGTGTGAGTTAAGCGATTAATTTTTCTGTCAAGTTTGTAATATGACTTAAAATTTAGATGTATATTTTTTTATTTTTACAACCTTTATAGCGAAAACGGAACAATTTGAAAACAAAACAAAATGTTTCGTATGATTATTATACTCGTATGCACTAACTTTACAATCCATTTAATTTAAATTTTCTGATTCTGTTTCAGACGATGGCCTAGTACTGAACTATGATTTAGATACCAGAACGTGACATTTAAATATGAACAAAATTAATTAAAAAATCCTACTTAGCCTCTTTGTTTGGCCTTTTTAGTTTCTTTGTATTTGTTTGTTGTTGATGCATAAGTGAAATCAAAATATAAAGCGTTGTTCACATAAAATCCGGTCACACGGATTTTAAACCAGGTAGATAAACTTTCGTTTTCGGACAAATTAAATTAATCGGAATATATAAATCACAATAGAAAAAAAATCATGTTAAAAATTCTTAAAAATCCTCTAGAGTTAAAATTTTGCACTGAAACGATGGGATGTCAACTTATAATATAAATTGATAAATTTGTTATATAGGTAATGTTTTGGCAAGTAGTTTGTAGTTGTGGTCTCAGCTCCCCTTCAACGATTATAATATAATACTTTCAGAAACATTTGCTGCCTCTTATAAGACTTCACTACTGTTCAATAATGTTTGGCTCGATTTTTCGTAATATTATTCAAAAGCTGTACGCAATTGGCATCCAAGAATTTAGTAGAAGTAATAGAATAATATATAAATATATGTTCTGATGACAAAGGAAAGTTAAATCGGTGTGGTACTGTAGTTCTTGGCAACAAAAGATTTTTAGCGGTTTAGAATAAGTAAGGCTCGCAGATGATGAGCTATGAGCGCCGATCACTGCTTTAAATTATATTCCAATTACAGTACACCAATAATTAGCTGTGCACCGTTTCGTTTTGCGTTTCGAAGTTGCGTCGCTTCTTAATTAATACGAAATTTCACTGTGCGTCATTAGATTTTCAAGGTTGCGTTGTTTTGTGTTCGAGTCTTTATTTTTTTTGTTGAAATTTTTGCAAAATCTGCAACATCATTACATGCTAAAACGGGGCATCGTTTTAGCCCCCGTGCTAAATGATCTTGTCCTTGCTTTCTATTTGGATTGAAAATCAAGTTGCGCAGAGAATATCATTAAGTAAAACGGTATTTCAGACAAGAGCAAAAAGCTGATGACATAAAAAGTAAAGCATTACCCAACGATAATGCTAGTGGTAGTAATACAGACAATTGCTACAAGGAAACAAGAAAACCGTCAACCATCTTTACATGGTTTGCTATTGAAAATCTTAAATCACTTTGCGTCGTTTCAATTTGTGTCGTGTTTTTTTGGAATGTAAACCCGACGCAAAGTGAGGTATTGATATACTGAGAACAGTTTTGCAACTATTGCGACATTTTTCCATAAATCTTTTAAAAATTTTCCTTATAGCGTAAGACGTAATATAACAAACCTCAAATTCTTTAAGTTCTTATTATTGACATGCCACTGTACCTTTGGACTACATGATCCATCTATTCTTTTTACGTAAGTGTATGTATTGGTGTGTATATCTGTGTATAAGAATTTGTGTACTGAAACTGTATGTAACAGTATGTTATATTATTTTCTCGCAAATAGTTTCAAATTGTTTTTTAAGTTCTTTATTTATATTTTTTGTTTCTGTTTGTTTGATTGTAACTGAACTAAAAGCTTAGGTAAGCTAAAAGTATTTACACGTGCCTTTATTCAAACACTCTGAAATACTGAAATAATATTAAAATTTAAAAAAAAAACAAAGCAACAGCCACAAAAAAATGAAATATACATTGTATACATTCGCTAGTAGATTTTGCATACAAATACATGACACTAGTTAAAAGACAAAGTAAATAAATACATACTGTAATAAAATGTAAGATAGAATTGCAATTGAGTTCATACCTTTCTAATGATTACATGCCAAATCATTGAATACTTTCGCAAACAGCGAAATGGGACTACATACAGTTGTAAATACTTTGCCTAATAGTTGGACATTGATAATTTTATTTGATCAATCGTAGACACCCATCACAAGGTGAATTATTATTGATATTGTTTTATTAATTTAAAGTCCAAGGTGTTTTGTTTTTTGTTTTTTTTTTTTTTGTTTTCTTACTTCGCACTTTAATTTAGTGTAATAATAGTCTCAAAAGACGTGGGTTTAGATAACAAATAAATGGCAGACGTTTATAGTGGTGCTTAAATAGTCAGGATAAATAAAAACAACTATTGGTCTGTTACCTACTAGCTACATGTTAATAGTATTGAAAATATTTAATAAAAAAGTAATGAAATATTAGAAAATAGCAAAGTTAACAGGCAAATGAACAGATAAGTTTTCAAGAAAATTCACCGTTTTCTTAATCAAAAATCCGTTTTTTTCTTCAAAATTCTTTTTTTTCAAAATTCGTTTTTTCACAATAAATTACATTGATTATTCTTATTTTGTTAAATATTTGAACAATGTGCTTGGCTGTTCTTCAAATCTGGCTAACGATTTTAGTCGATAAGCGAATTATTTTTATTCCATATTCGTTACACCAAATTTAATACAATTTATTTAGTAGTTTTCTAAAATACTCACATAGTTTCAGAATTAATAAGCGCCGGCGACGATAATTTGAACAAGACTAATGTAAAATTTGTCATGGTACCAAATTAATAAATGTTAGTAGCAATAAAATTGTTAATACTATCGTCTTTGTAATTATCTTTAAAAATGAATTTATGATGCTTCTATATTCATAGATATTTTAAAGTTGTTTAACAATATTATTGACTATATATGTACATATGTAGGTAAGATAACTTTGCAATCAATAAACTTTTCTATTCTGCATCACAGCAATCACAACAACTGCTCGGAAAATACGTAATGTCGACAAAAATATTGCGCAAAAAATAAGCATGGCGAAACAAATTCAGAAGTAACAAATGATCTTAAAAATAATTAGAATTTCATCGTGATCTTTGTAATGTCTACCATATATTTACATCTACATACATACATACATACATATATATTCTATATATTATTTAGTGTTGTTTGTAGAATGTTGCAAATTAACTTTCTAAAGCTCACGGACTTGTACGTATTAACTTGTATGTTATTGTCCCGAGAATTTGCTATTGGAAATATCTTAATCTTATATCAATAAATACATTTTTATACCCTACACCACCACAGTGGGGAGGGTATATTGGATTTGTGCTGATGTTTGTAACGCCCACAAATATTTGTCCAACACCCACCTGAAAGTATACCAATCGACTCAGAATCACTTTCTGAGTCGATTTATAGATGTCCGTCCGTCTGGCTGGCTGTCCATTTAAAGCTTTTGCGCAGAGTACAGGTCGTAATTTTGAAGATATTTCGATAAAATTTGGTACGTTATATTTTTTCGGCCCAAGGATGGATGGGATTGAAACTGGTGAAAATCGGTCCATTATTTCACCTGGCCCCCATACAAATGTCCTCCTGAACTTGGGATTTAACGATCATAAACGTTTGAATTATGCAACTATCCAAACATATTTCACCACAAATGAGTGGTAAATGAAGCCAAATAACATCTACAAATTTTGTGAAGATCCCACTTCCAAAAATCACTTTATAGACCGTAACTTACTTAAAAATGTCGCTATCCCAACAATATTGAACGGAAATATATTTCATATGTATACAAGTAATACGGTACAATTTTATTATGATCGCTCCATAATTAGTCGTAGCTCCCATATAAGGCCCACTTCCGAAAATCACTTTAACGATCATAAATTTGTAAAAAATTTTGGTAATCAAATAAAATTTGACACAAATAAGTTTCTTATATATACAGAAATAATGACACAAAATTTTATAATGGTCGGTCCATAATTATGCGAAATTCACATATAAGACCCTCTCCGTAATACAATTTAAGCTCCATAAATCGTTTAAAATTATTTATATCGAGATAAAGTTTAACATACATAATATTTATATTCATTGACATCATGACACTAAATTTTTGGATGATCGGTCAACAATAGGTTTTATCTCCCATATAACGCCCATTGAAAAACTGTTTTATACATATACTGGGTGGGGCTTGATCGACTATATTTTCTTACTTGTTCATATATAATATAGTTTTGCGAAAATCAGGAACTACAGCCATATTCGGTTGTGTCTAATCGTATATCCCCCACAACAAAGATAAAAATATATTTTCTGGGTGAAAAATTTTTCCCGAAATTGGCCATTGTGTATCTGAATTTCTAAGCCTTGCTATATATCGCTAGTTATGAACTTAGTACAAAATTTGTGTTAAAAAATTTTTCCCAAAATTAAGCCATTGTATGCTTGAAATGCCGTTCATTGATGTCCACATTGCCATGACACAACAGATATAGAGATTTATGTCCAAAATAGTATAAAAAATAGCGGTAGTCTTGTCCAAAATGCCCTTTTTATTAGTGGTAGGGCATAAACTCTCAATTATAAATGAGATATAACAAGTATTTAAACCAGTGGTAGGCTTATAAAGAACATTGATCATGAATTTTAATACTCTGTTTCACAGTTTTATTCTGTCAAACAAGATAACGTGATCGTTTTATTAACTAGTAATTAACGAATCATCTTCGGCCCCTGAGGGCTAAGCACGTCGACCACTGATTTAAACACAAAACTGGTTTGCATTAAAAAAATCACACACCAGAAACCCGGCAACTTAGCCGTTCCAAATGGAAGAGTTACGATAGATTAGTATATAATGAATGTAGGTTAACATTTATTGATTACATTGCGTTATTATACGTATCATTTAAGGCGCCATTGAACTTTTATAATTATTGCACTTTTTATTAGATACTTACAATGTCACATCATTGAAAGAAATACAATTTAATGATAATTATCTTGCCTGCAATGTTTAAATAATATGAATTAAAAAAACTATTTATTTTCCCTTAGTTCAAAAATGTTTTGCCTATGCCAAATATTGTACATAAATCTGTATATTCTAAACTACTTGTCCGATTGTAAAATGATGTCCTCCTAACAAATACATTTTCAAAAATTTGTGATACATCTTACTTCAGGCAATGGTACAAAATAGTGAGTTTATTATTTAATAAAATTCAAAAGTTTAACATTAAAAAACGTCATGCAGAGTTTTTAAAATTTCTTTACAAATTTATTGGAATTTGTCTGCCATTTGATTGTTATACGCCCGTCAAAAAATGTTGGTTGTTCAGTTGCTTATAGGTTTTTCAAAATATCTGTTTTTTTATCATTCAGTAAAAACTTTTTAAAATTAAAAAAAAAGTGTTGACGATAACTTTAACGGGTTTCTTTTCTATTATTTTGCAATAGAAGATAGAGATTTATCATATTTTTTTCCGATGTGCGTTGTACTGAAACATACTCGAACAGAATCTCTAATGGTATGTCGAACCGGCAACATCTAGACTGGAACTTTGCCATTTAGTCTTATAAATCACAATCAAATTTGTAGTTGATTATTATTTTGTTTATTTTTATATGCTTAAATTTTGAATGTCCTTTAAAAAAAAGTAAAATATGCAGTTTTGTAAGTACTTACTCAGTTTTACTGCATTGTGCCCCTAGTTGTATTTGTATATGATTTCGTTTAAGAACAAAAAATACAATCGGTCGGTGCTATCCATATATTACTAAACTATATCTATGTAATGAGAATTTTCACTGAAATGTATATTAATCAATAATGCCTGTAGTACAACAATTTTCTATATATCTCTTAAATTTCAAAAAGACGATTAATGTAACATATCTTCCTTTTTGCCTACACATGCAATTTTTCTCAGTTATCACTGCAAAAAAGTAAATTTCCCTACATTTGGCAATACTGCTTGGCAGTAAAATAAAAATAAAATTTTTATTAATTTAATCCAGAAAAACTTCTGGTTCCGCAATCGCAAATGTTGAAGAGAATATTCTTAAGAACAATTTGCTTGAGTTAATCAATGGGATTTTTTGTTCTTAGGCTGTAAAAAGTTTAAAAGATAGCGCTGTCAATAATAGTAACATCAATATATAGCTATAAATTACCTACATATGTAACAATGAAGTATAAAAATATTTAGATTAAAATTTAGTTCGTTTTAAACTTTTCTGCAAACGTTCGCTTTTATAAATTGTAAACTAAATTAATATCGGCAGCAATTGGCATTCGTAATATCGTTTAATATAAATGGATTAAATGTGTAAACAAAACGTGAAAAATCATATTTTTTTGAATTACAAATTTTCTTTTTTGGCAGCATTTTGAACTAAAAAAATTTTTAAATAAAAATTTGCACATATTATCAAATAACAAATGATTTTATGGTTCCTATTAAATTATATAATGGTTCGTATCTAACAATAATATAACTAATGTGTAGCAACATAAAATATTATAGTATGATTCTACTTAACCATAATTGAAGTTCTTGTTATAATTATAATTATTAAATTATTGGAAATTATTATTAAATGATTTCAGCTTAATTATAATATGCTCAATTTTGAAATTACATAACCCTTTCATGCAGCATTTGGATCATATTATGATTATAAATAAAAAAATAATTGCTCATTATTATCAGAATTTTGTTGTAGTTAGAATTTTCTCAAACATAATATAACAGTTGAAAATCATTCATATTGCCAACAACATAAAGACAATCATATACATAATTACAAAATATGAGCCAAAATATTGCTGTAGAAAACAAGTTATTATTTAAATAATATTAACATAACTTAGCATAGTTAAAGAAGGTGTAATAACCATTAAACTTTGCTGATTTATTTTTAATAGATTTGTCTTAAAGTTTAGTTTTACCTACACACCTGACTGCATCCCTAATTTACTGGATTTCTACTATATTTCGTCAATACTCACACACCATTAATACTTAAACATTTTACATAATTATTGATTTTTCTACCTTGCCAACACTCACACTTACTAAACTCCTCCTGTACACATATATACATACATATAAATGTATTTATTCCTCTCACTGATAAACATCATCAAACAATATGTAGTGTACTACCTACCACCCCTCAGCCCACTTCCCAAACACCTACAGCAACATCTTACCCTTGTCTATACATTTAGGAACTACGACGCCGACAACGACAACGACAACAACACAGTAGCAAGTTTCTTTGTATCCTCTCTATATAGTTCACATTATGATGTGAATCTAAAATACAACTACAATTTACTACAACAAAAATAACTGAGGTAAAAAAAATGAAATGTATAATGATTACAGATACCATACAACAACAAGCACCACCCTCAAAAATGCCACAAACACCCACTAACAACAAAATAAACTAAAACCAACTAAACATCCACTAGCAGACAGCCACAACAAATGAAAAGAGGATACAAAGAATTTATCACAGAAACATCAGTAGAGAATTCTCTTTTACTATGTACTTTGCTTTATATACTATAGTTGTATGTATTTGTATACATACTTACTCGATGGTAAATACAGAATCGGCCAAGGCAACATGAATTTACAAAAATTCACAAAAAATTCAAGTAAGAAAGTATAGTCGGTCAAACCCGACCGTATAATACCCTACACCCAGTATATGTATAAAACAGTTTTTCAGAAATGTGCGCTGTCATCATTTCTGTATATTATTTGTGTCGAATTTTATTTGATTAGCAACATTCTTAAGAAATTTCTGATCGTTAAAGTGATTTTCGGAAGTGGGCCTTATATGGGAGCTACGACTAATTATGGGCCGATCACAATACAATTTTACCGTATTTTTTGTATATGTATGAGATATATTTGCGTTCAATATTATTTGGATACCAACATTTTTGAGGGAGTTATGCTCTTTAAAGTGATTTTCGGAAGTGAGCCTTATATGGGAGCTACGACTAATTATGGACCGATTTTCACGAAATTTTTAGATGAGCTTTAGCTTCATTTACTACTCATCTGTGGTAAATTTTGTTTGCATATAATAATGGACGGATTTCCACCAGTTTCAATCCCATCCATCCTTGGGCGGAAAAAATATCACGTACCAAATTTTATCCAAATATCTTCAAAATTGCGACCTGTACTCTGCGCACAAGCTTAACATGGACAGCCAGCCAGCCAGACGGACGGACATCGTTAAATCGACTCAGAAAGTGATTCTGAGTCGATTGGTATACTTTAAGGTGGGTGTTGGACCAATATTTCTGGGCGTTACAAACATATGCACAAATCCTGTATACCCTCCCCACTATGGTGGTGTAGGGTATAAAAACGGAAAAAGGCCAACAAACCATTAACACCAAGCCAACCATAAATAGAATTTCATTTAAATCTATGGCCAACAACAGCAGCAATAAATAAACAAGGAAAACAAAATGGAAACAGTAATAGTAGTTGGCCAGCACCGACTTTAAGGATCGGTTGGAGTAGTTTATATTCATGGTGAAAATATATATTTGAGAAATATGCTGGCTTAAATAAATACATCTATGAACTTTTAAAATCGGTTGGTTGATGAGAGGAAAATATCAATGTTGGCTACCGATTCGAAATGTTTAAAAGATAACGGTAACGGTAGTTTGGATTATTTCCGTAACGATATGTTGGTTTTCTTCTGTAACTGTAAGTTCAATCTTACGTAAATTTAAACTACTTTTACATTTTAACTTCTAGAGCATTTAATAAACTTAACTAAATGGAAAAATTGCTATTTTCATTATTTAGAAATATAATTTAGAATAGATTAACGGTGTTTCAGAGGTAACGGTAATTGCAGTTAGTTCGGTAACGCTAGTTTAGCCGAAGATCATATCAATAATATGTACTATCGTAAAACATGCTAAGTGATGGGATCACATTCAGACCAATCATGAATAAAAAATCCACGGGAGTTTTTTCCCTTTTTATTTTTTTAAATTGAATTTGAATAGGAAAAATGGGAAAAGGGAAAAAACTCCCGCGGAATTTTTATTCATGATTGAGCTGATTATGGCTGAAGCACAATCTTATTATGGCTGAGCACAACGTTATTATGCTTTCAGTTCAATCATAATATGATTGTTACTAAACTTGGCAGCAAACTTTGAATAATACAAGTACAACAAACTTTAAAAATCATTGGAATAATTTAAAATATAATATAAATTTGATGACCATGGTATATTTTTCTCAAGCGTTTAAAAACCTCAACGGGCAGCTAATAATTGAGAGGAAATCTGAAACTGCTAAAATAAAACCTCTTGAGGTTGGACTCAAAGCCAAAAATATAAAGATGCTAACTACCTTTAAGCATTAAGAATGTTGAGGTAAAAAACGGCAAAGCTTCTGCCACTCGAGTGGTGAACAAATAAGTTCAATAATTCAAATATGTATTAATATGATAAAGAGACATTCTAGCAAAGGAATAGACTGATTTCGGTATGCAAATATCATTTTGCCCATTAAGGTCACATGCTCAAATTTAGGGTACGCAAGGAGAATAAATTTGGACTTCTTTTACTTTAGATGTTTCGAATATAAATACATTATTTTGATATATTAGTTTTTTTATAATAATTTTAAACCTAACGAAATATAAAGGTTGGAACGATTGGAAATATTTAGAAAATTAACCTTTGACCAAGGCTAGAAAATATTGTAAATTGTTTTATTAACACTGAGAAATGGAGAAGCTTGTAAAGTTCATGTGAACGTCGAAACTTCGGACATTGCAGATACAGATACATTGAAGTTTAATCTGATGGAACAATTCATTTATGGAGGACTTGAAAGTGATTTTTTAACATTTTAATCAGATAGTAGTAATAACACATTTAAGCATTTAAAACATTTGTTTGATATATTCATAACCTATTAATGCGCAAGGTAATAAATAACCCCTTCTACTATCACAACTACCAAAGGTATGCAATAAACCTAATACCTGTCGGATTTTGTAGAGTACATCAAATAAACAACCATACAAAAGAAAATCGAATCGATTCTATACGAGAGCATTAATTCTGTTTCAGCTCTTGGTAAAGGAAGAAGACGAAAAAGAACAGAAGACCATTAAATTTATACTAGAAACTTAATAGCAACAACAATAAAAATATTAACAACGACAACATGAACAGAAGAATTGTATCTAAAATTCATTTCATAGATTTTTTCTTAGAAATACAGAACAGAACTCAGAACAATAAATCCAATTAGAAATGTGCGCACAAAGGGAAACTATTCACCTGTCGTTTCGTAGTTTGCTAGCTCATTGTTGTTGTTGCTGTTCTTGTTCTTGTAATTTTTCATTCTATATACAACAACAATGTAACAACAAAGTACATAAGTAGATGGATGTATGGATGTGGTAGGATTTTTGTAATTTTTTCTTTTTCGTGGGTAGAAGATGGCAGGCAGAGTAAACCACCACCCCAAAAAGTTTTGAAAGTTTTTTTCTGTGTAAATATTGTACATACGTATAAATAAATATGTGCTAGGTATAAATGTATATATACAGGTATATACATAGATATCTAAGATATGTACATACATATGTACTTGTTCTTT
Source organism: Bellardia bayeri (assembly GCA_950370525.1). Taxonomy (NCBI): domain Eukaryota; kingdom Metazoa; phylum Arthropoda; class Insecta; order Diptera; family Calliphoridae; genus Bellardia; species Bellardia bayeri. The sequence continues at coordinate 67,629,855 of OX493266.1, read as the reverse complement.
AGAGCAGATGACAGGTGAGACGTATGAGACTACAACAATAGGGGTAACACAACTAAAATCTGACAATACGAGAGTAAACTAAAATTTCAGTTTTCGTTGAAGCAGAAGAATCAAATTGGGGGTAGTAAATGTTGTTGTTTTCAAAAACAACAACAACAACAACAGAAACATTGAAAACGCAAATAATAATGATGATGACGCATCAGAATAATTGTAGAGATTTCTCATTGTTCACCCTTTAACATGTTACAATTTTATTTTTTGTTATCGTTGTTGTTTATTATTGAAAGTACATTAAAAGTACTTGAAAAAATGGGGTTGCAATCTGATAACTACTGATGGTGGAAGGTGGATGTTTTTTTTTTTTTTTTTGTTCTATTTTGGTTTTTGCCCCTGAGTAATTGTTTGAATATGCGACTTAAATCTAGAGAAAAATCTATAGATTATTTTTGTTGATTGAATGGGGTTTAAGAGGGTGTGTCAGGGCTGGGAATATAATGAAAAGAATGCTAAATAAGATATCAGCCATTTTTAATTAAAATTGGTCAATGTTAAGGTTAAATACTTTGAATAGAAACTTATTTTAATGAGTTTCCCTATTAGAATGAGCAAACTTCATAATATGCATTTCAATCATTTGACTGGCCAGATAATAATAGAGTTTTTGTTTTAAAACCTCAAAAATAAACATTTTGATTCATAGCTGTGAAGTTCGCGGTTGCATTTTTTTTTACTGATATAATAACATAATTGTGCATTTGCGACATGATCTTTAAAGTAAACTGAAATAATTTTAGATTTCATGCTGTCGATAGCTTTCAGACAGTAAAGGATTTTTAAAATTTTTTTTGCATCAATCGACATAACAGTTTTTTAGGACGAGTTTAACATCAGATTTGTCATTGTAGTTAATACTGAAAAAGGTAGTGAATTGCGATTTATTTGCAGAGGATTTAGAGGTTAAACATATTGAAGGTCAAAGATTAAAGGTCACTAAAATTGGGGTTTCATATAAAAATTTATAGATGCCACTCATTGGTGTTATTGAGATTTTTATTTTTAAGATTTATATGCGTCAATAAAAAAGTAGTCCTGATATAGTAGATAAAATGCACTTTTGTGGCAATCCGGAAGATTATAGCATTCTATGGCTAGTCGACGTGAATTCTTTATCTATTTACTTCACACATTTTAAAGCAAAACAGTTAGTTGCCAGGAACTTCAAAAGTTAAAGCATCTTATATCTTTAGGGTCACTTTGTATAGCCCTGGAAGTTCTCAGTTAATTATGATCTTTCGGGTCTGGCAATATAAAAATATTTTGCGAAGCATAGAATGCATCTAGATTAGACAAGTTAATTTGTGCACGCTCTCATATTAGTATAATGGAAATTAAAATTTTCATTAAAATTATCTTGTTGATAAAATACATTTGCTTAAACAGTTTTCTTTTTTTGTTTGTTTGTTTATTTTAACTTTCAACTATTTTAATGCGTATTTTATGTTAAATTTCATTAATTTTATGAACACGCGCATTATTCCGTCTGTCAGTCTAAATTTAATGATATAAAATAGAGAGAGGAAAAAACACACAACATGTCACGCGATTGCAGCATACACAGCATGTGGCAAGTAAATAACTATTGTATATAATTGTTATTGTTGCTATTTTTATGCTCATTTCCTTTACAATAAATGCTATATATACTTTTGGACTCGCATATATAAGGACATTATATTCTTGTGCAATAAATATTTTTTCTAAAATAAAACGTCCCTTTACTATCATTTCATTACAATAATTTCGAAAACATACAAGCAAACACCAGCAACCAACACTTTGCTTACTTAACAGAAACGGAAGTGCTAGGACATTTTTTCAATCTAATGCGGGTTTTTCTTAAATAAAAAGAGGAAAAATAAAAGTGTATTGGAAACGCGAATTGAAATAGGATAGAATTTCTCAAACTTTAAAGTTTAGAAAGTTTTAATAGTTTTTGAAAATTTTAACATAAAGCAAAACTTGCAAACATTTTATAATTTAACACCTCATTAAGTATTTAAAAATGTTTCAAAAAAAGTATCAGGAATTCCATTTTAAAATAAACTATTTGAAATATTTTTTGTAATAAACTGTAAAAATTAAAGTTTTAGCTTATGTAATAGTTTCTTTTTACAAGTAATAAGGTCACTTGAATTTTATATAAAAATATTTAATTTATTTATATATATTTATTTCCATTTTTTTTATATAAAATTCAAGTGACCTTATTGCTTGTAAAAAGAAACTATTAAATATTAAAAAAGGTGAACTAAACGAACTAAATGTTTTAGCTTATGTATATTGGAAAATTTGAAATTAAGTTCGAAAGTTCGAATTTAACAAAAAATAAACAGAAATTGAAATTACAAAAATTGAATAAACCGAATCTACTTTAATGAACTAACTAACTTTATGTAAAAATTGCAGTTTTGGCTAATGTTCGAAAACTCGAAATTAAGTTTCAAAATTCACAAGAAATTATATTTTTTATTAATCAATTAATTATCTTTAGCGAAAACAAACATTTTTGCTTATATTCAAAAGTCGAAATTATGTTCGAAAATTCGAACTTAATGAAAAATTCACCGAAATTTTATAATTTACTAATTAATTAGGTATTTAAAATGTTCTTCAAAAATAGCAGTTTTAGTCTATGTTCGAAAATTCGATATTAGAGAGAAAATAACAGTAAATTTCTGAGAATACTTATTTAAGACTTTTTAGGTCCATACAACAAATTTTTTGTTATGTTCAAAAATTCGAACTAATGAAAAATTTGCAGAATTTATAGAATTGTGTTTATAAGTAAATAATTTTTTTTTTTTATATATATTTTTATTTGCAATCTATTTTACAATAATAAGCAAATTTTATAAATTTTAAAAATAACATATGGTACAGATTTTAAACTTTAAAAAAGTTTTTTTTTCATAAAATTGCCGTTTTTGTTGATGTTCAAAATACTCGTAAATGAAAAATTTACAGAAATTATATAATATGCAAATTATTCAAGAGTTTATACATATACACAGTTTTCTGTAAAAGTATTAGTTTTTGCTTAAGTTCGAAAATTCGAAATTACTAATTCAAAAAACTTTTATTTTTAATTTTAAATAATCCATTATGTACCTACTATATTTTCAGTAAATATTACAAGTTTACTTTATAATCGAAATTGAGTTCGAAAATTCGAACTTAATGAAAAATTTGCCGAAATTTTATAATTTATTAATTTTTTCATATGATCGAAAATTTAAAATAAATAAGAAATAAGTAGAAACTGCATATTTTAAGCAAAAACGCCAAAATAAGCGTTTTTTTTAATTCGAAATTAAGTTTGAAAACTCGAACTTATGAAAATTTAACAGGAATTCTAAATAGATATTATTATTATTACTTACAATATTTTCAGTAAGTTTTCTCTCAGTGCTTTTTGTCTGTGACCAACATCGAAAAAACCACCCTCACAATAATCACAAACTATTGTGGCACACGTTGACATTAAAAGATTTCTAGATAAATATAAAATCTTAATGGAGCAAATAAAACAGAACAACCATCTAAATTAGGGTGTGGCATCAGTAGTAGTAGAAAAATACCAAAGAATCCTCTGAATCGCAAAAACCAGAACACAAAACAACATGGTGAATATCAAAAACGAAGAGTACAATTCTAAACAGAGTGGGTGCACAAAAAAAAAAAAAAAAGAAGGAAGCCAGGGGTTAAATTCAGCAACCAACAAATCACAGTGTGGCAACAAAGAACAGCAAACGCATTTAACAACTACGATATTCATATGCCACCATGTACTGGTACCAACATCGAAAAAACCACCCTCACAATAATCACAAACTATTGTGGCACACGTTGACATTAAAAGATTTCTAGATAAATATAAAATCTTAATGGAGCAAATAAAACAGAACAACCATCTAAATTAGGGTGTGGCATCAGTAGTAGTAGAAAAATACCAAAGAATCCTCTGAATCGCAAAAACCAGAACACAAAACAACATGGTGAATATCAAAAACGAAGAGTACAATTCTAAACAGAGTGGGTGCACAAAAAAAAAAAAAAAAGAAGGAAGCCAGGGGTTAAATTCAGCAACCAACAAATCACAGTGTGGCAACAAAGAACAGCAAACGCATTTAACAACTACGATATTCATATGCCACCATGTACTGGTGCTTCCTGTATGTAGAAGAGTTTTGTTAGTAGATTGTTGGCGAATGAAATAAAATGAGTGTAATAAATTTCAGATGTACTCGTACATCGTAAACGAACATTCAGGAAAATTTCATTTGATTTCGGTGCAATTTCCCCTCGTTTGTAGTCTTCATGGCATCAAATGGAATCAAAAACGTAGAAAAAAAGTTTTAGTTTTGTTACAAGCAGAACGGAAAAATCTATTAAATCAACGTTGCTGAGGCAACCAATTGAGGGTAAACTAAACTATCAAAAAGGAAAAAAACGTGCTATATATACATATGTATGTATATACATAATACACACATATATACATACATTAATACATACATATACATTAAAATATATCTCATGGATACATTCAAGCACTCACATACTTAGTATATGGTTAAATGTGTGTATGAGTGTAACTATACATCCTGTATGTGAATTTATACATTTTGGTTTATTTGCGTTTTTTTGAACAGTTTTGTCCTTGTTTTTTTTTGTGTAACTTGAAGTTTTTGTTAACTGCATTTGTATCTGGCAGATACATATACCAAACAAAGAATTTCGCATTACGTATGCTACATGAACAACCAACAATACATAATAGTCAGTTCATATTCGTAAAAAAAACGGAACAGAATTTTTAAAATCTACTTATAAAAACCTCCCCATCTGAAAAATTTCATTTTAAGTGAAAAATTCGTTAAGAAAAGGAAGACAAAAAAAACTTTGTTTTTGTATTCCGAAAACAACGGATATGCAATAACATGGTTGGTAACTTATTTCAACTCTTAACTAAAACACCCCCCCTCCCCCAAGCCCTCGATAATTATGGCTGTTTGTTGCAATGCAACTTAAAAACTTGGGTTTTTTTCTTTTTGTTGTGGTATAAAAGTTCTTATTCTGCATTTGCTGCACTGCACCAAAAAATGCATTCCTTACACGCCATGATATTGTATCCTTTATTTGTTTCTTTCTCATTTTGTATTCATTCTTGTTGGTAGATTTGCCATTCAAATGCAAAGTTTTTCATTTTTTGTTGCTGTTTTTTTGTTTTTGTTTTTGTTTTTTAGTAAAAACATCACAATTTACAGCAGCAGTTAAAAAAAATAGAAATGAATAGAGCGAATTGAAGTAAAAAGTTTTTCTTGCTAGCAATCGCGTCTCTAAGGCACAGTGGTTAAATGGGAAGAAAATGTGTCAATAAAATTATTCGGATTTTTGTGTTTATTGATTTTAAATTGTTAGTTATCTTTCTATATTATATATTTATATCTATGACAATATGTCAAAAGAAAAGATAAAGCAACTTGTTCCCAATAATATCACATTTGAAATAATACTAGTTCTTTCATAAGAGCTTATTCATTTGTGGCTTGTGAATTGCACAGCCTATTATAGAGAACATTTCTCATCCCATTCCTCTTATTAGCAATATAAGATGATTTAAATCTTCACACACACCATTCTCATTATGTAGTTTTCAAATACCCATAAAATTCTTAAAATAATTAGGCTAATATCGACTTAAGCTGATTTGCAATAGAGCTAGATACGTGAATTACGCCCCATACATATATTTCTATTCCACCAAATAGTTCCCTTAAGAGTGGAATTTTGGAAGTAAATATTCACAATTAATAAAGGAGAAACTTTTTATTAGTTTTTAAAATTTCGAACTTTTAAAGTGTCCAAGCACTAAGTAAGGGAGTTGAAGTCGTCTGTGTGATATACATCTTATTAAAAGGTGCTCCTATTTTTTTTAATATATCTAAATCATTTAAAAATTAATTTTGCTGATTTTGAATCAACAAATTCTAAAATTGATAGACATCGGACTAAGCATTGGAAACTTGAATTCAATCATCGTTATCTAATGATAAGAACTTTGTTTTCCAATGGGGTCATATTGATATACAGTGGCTTAGAGCTTATTTTATTCAGTGCATTTTTTTGTTTGCAATGCTCCATAAAAAGAAAACTAACAGGAACTTAAAAAAGTAATTGGTAAAAGAAGTTTAACAAACAAAAATACAATTTTAATATATTAACACTAAAAAAAAAACAAAATATACGTGTTTTTTACGTCACAGCTTATTTTATGCATGGTATGGGTTTCTAAAAATTTTAAATAAAACTGGAAATTACATGATTTAATATTTGATGAGATAGCCTTTATTATCTACAACAGATTTGAGGCGGTTTGACATAGAATCGACCAGTTTTTGAGTAATACTCGGCGAAATATTCGACCACTCCGTCAGTAGCGCTTTTTTTTAAAGAAGTTTTTGTTAGAAATTTTATGTATCTTTATGCTAATTTCTAAAATTGACTAAAATTTTCATGAAAATGAAAATCTTTACATTTGCATGCTGTTATCAAATCTGGACAGTTATGTATTAGCTACGCTTGCACAGTACCCGATTTGTGCTTTGGATCGTTACCCTGGTTTGGTACCCCGATAGGCTAGGCGATAGTGTGCCGGACTATCAGTCAGAGGGTTGCGGGTTCGATTCCCGCCAAAGACTCTGGGTGTTTTCTGTAGATAAGCCAAAAAGCTTCGCAGTTTGTGTTTGTTATAAAAAAAAAATCGAAAATCTGATCTTATATCCACGTTCTCTGCGCTTTCCAACAAGTTGTCCTTCAGTATCTGAAAGTGCTTAAACTTATCTAAGGTTGTTTCAACAAATTTTTAATTTACAGTGCCAGCAGCTGACCTAGCATACAGACCCAAACTACGACATTGCCACCACCATGATTGCAGATTGCTTGCAAACATGTTCTTTGGCGAAATTCAGTCTGCAAAGTCTGTTCGGTTTTATAAACGGTTTTCAGCGTGCAACTCGGCCATTTGTGCAAGCCACGACAAACAGTTTCAACGCAACATTGTTTGCCCAGGTCAGCTTTAACTTCGAATGCCAGTTGTGAAGCCGATAGCCTTAGATTTAACCTTATTTTTTTTTAAATTTGCCGCCATTATGCTCATTGAAAATATTATTTGTGCCTTTCTGCCTATGTTATAAATCCAATTTCTTTTTTAAGTACCTGTTAATTTTCTTTTTATGAGTTTGGAAAACAAAAAAATGCACTGCATAAAATAAACTGTATCAGTAGTAGAAGCTTTGTAAATCGTAGCAATGAATTCAATTTTGCTAAAAAAATCACTATCAAAATGGTGAATCTGGTGAACCAAATTTATTTTTATTGGTCTGGATATGTCATCAAGCATTATTAAAATTTTTTTTTTTCTTAAAAAGTCTAAGCTTTACTTTGTATTGTAAAAGAAAGTTCTCGATGAAAACCCCTTTACTACTAAGATGATAGATGATAATCCCGACTAAGGTACTTCAAATCAATAAAAATATATTTTGATTCGAAGGACCAATTCTTGAACTATCATCAGATTTAATCAAATCTGTTTTGTGGGAGTAAATTATACAAATATTACAAATATCATTTATGGTCCTTCGAATCAATGTGTATGTTGATCCTAGTCAAATGACTCTTTAAAAAACACTGTAGCTTCTATATATATAAATGGCAAACGATAAAGAATTGTTTTATATTTATTATAAAATTTAAAACTTTGAAGATACACATACTTTTGAGAATTTATTGCTGCTGCAATTTCCATTTGAAAAAGAAAGAAAAAAAGGAAAACGCCATCAATTCACACAAACACACTCTGGCAAACAACTACAATAATGATGTTTGCAATGCATTTCTTTCATTTCATTTTCTTACATACTTTTGCACAATTGAACGAATGTACAAAAACAAACTCTGTACAGCTGAAGAAAAAGAAGAAGACGATGTAGAGGGACCAACAACAAAACAAACAAAAGTTGCATAAAGAAGAGTCAAGTCAAGTGAAGGCAAGAAATTGTCGCAGAAAATGAAAATTTATTGCTACAGTTGACATTTTCTTATTTCTATGGCAAAATTTCTTTTTAGTTTAGTTTGAAGTTGAGTTTGAATTCTGAATCCTTGCAGATAAAATGGTTCCGTTTTATCGTTGAATTTTTGCCAAATCCTTGAAGTTTTCTACAATTTTGTTGTTCTTGTAGTTTTATGAAAACATTTTGCAAATGTTTTTCTTTCTGGTTTTAAGTTTTTTTTTTTTTTTTTTTTTTTGATTTGTTTACGGATTTTTTATGCAAATATGTCAGTTAAAAACGTACGTAGAGTTTCTTACGAGTATGTCTGACATTAGATGTTGAGGTTTGTTTAAATGTTAGAGAGAGAGAGAGAGAGAGAGGGAAGCAGTAAATGATTTGAAATCAATACTTTTAGCTGCAATAAACGATAAACTGAAGGTTTTACACGTTCATAAATACAAACAATGTGTCTTAACCTGGTTGTGTTGTTTGTTTTTAGGAGCTGAACAAATTTTTGGCATATTGCAGTTTGAAATGCTTTTAAATGTCACATAATGTGCGTTGTTATTTAAATTTAAATGTAAGAATGTGACATTTTGAATGGTAATGTGAGGTGGTTTATAGCAACTTAATAAAACTGTTAAGAATATTTAGGTTTTTTCAGAAAACTAAAATTATGGTATGACATCCAAGAAATTGCTAAAATTGATTTATAGCTCTGAAAGTGGCTCGGAATAGTGAAAAAGTCTACTTTGTTCTTCTGCCAATTGCTTTTGGAGGAAGGAAATGTAGCTTTTACAGAACCTAGATGAATAATAACAAAATGTATACTGAAAATGTAAACTGAAATACAATGAACTCGCAGAAACGTGAACATCCAGTGACATGAACCACCCAAAAACATGAACAATTTATTTTATATTGACTACTCTAAAACGTGAACATAGGCTGACGTCTCTAAAACGTGAACTTTTTATCGAACGTTAAAATTCAATTTTGTAAGCTTATTTAAAAGTTTTGGGATTTTCAGCAGAAGAATTTCGTAGTTTGTTGCGTGATAAGTAGCTTCTTTTGTAGTTGTAGTTGCTCCTTTTCAATAAAAACTAAATAAACAAATTTATAATTATCGTAATTTGAATTCAGCTAGCCTCTATTTTTGATGAATTCAAGAACATAATTTAGAAATAAGTATCTTTACAAAAAGTAGCATCAAAACATGTTTCATATGTGAAAAGTAACGTATGTACATATTTTATTTTAGATTTAATAAAAGATAAGGGACTAATATATGTTATAGAAAAAATTCAATCTAAAACGTGAACAATGTCGAAAACGTGAACACCCTCGGTAAAAATTAGTTCACGTTTCTGCGAGTTCACTGTATTGTTTAAAAAATCACATCACATTTTTTTCCAAAAATTGTTCAGCAGGATTTCATCATGAGCATTTGTAAAAACAAATGCATAAAAATGCTAAATTCAAGAACAATAGCCAATATTTTAAACAATTTTGTTGTAATGTATTGAAAAAACATTCTTTGACTGCTTCCCGGAACCCATTCAAAGTATGACAATTTCGAATAAAATACATTGATGCAGAACTAGTTCTAGAACTGAACTTAAGTTGGAGAGCTAGTTATTGATCGCTTCTATAGAATTAGATGCGAAATTTTATCTACAATTAATTGATAAGTTCTAGTTCCGGATCCCTTCCAGAAATGAGTTCGTATAACTAATTCGTTAACTCTTCCTATCTATCAATAACTCTTTTGAGACATTAGTTTGCACTTTCGGCAGTGAATGTACCTTTGCGATTAACCAGTGAAAATACTGTTCGGAGTTTCTAAATAGTATTCAGAATTTTCTCAATTTTTTAAACTTTCCATTTAAAATTCAAAATTTATTTTAACATTTTCGCAATCTTAATTTAAAATTATTAATTTTATTCGCAAACTTCGCAATTTCAAATGGAATTTTCTGAATTTAAAGTTTAAATTCTTAATTTAAATGTGGAATTTTCGCAATTTAATTTTCATTGAATTTGGAAAAATGCTATACTTGCGGAATAATCCAATATTTACTTAATTTCTACAATTTACTCCTACATACATACATATGTATGTATATTGAAAAAACCCCACATCTCATAAATTATATTGCGCACTGGAAATAAACAACAGCAACTCGTAGCAGCCATAATTCATCCATATGATCATAATATTTTTTTTTCGTCTTCTTTCAATGATCAGCGATCAGCGCTTGAAATACAAATAATGGGTGATTGGAATGAGACAAACACACACTGAAATTGACAGCTGCGCACCATATACTCACTCACACACGTACACAGAAATCTGAAAGCAAAGAAAAACAAACAAAAAAAATTAAAAAAAAGATGGAATCATCTTAAAAGCTAAAAATAAATCTGTTGTATACAAAACCAATAACAGCAGCAAATCACAGACTCAAGTCAATGAATACACCCATCACAATAATCATCTTGAGAAACAATAACAACTATAAAAAGAAGATCGAAAAACGAAAACAAACTAATGAATGAACAACCAAATGCGGTATAATAAACAATAAAAACAAGTAAGAAAGTATAGTCGGTCAAGCCCGACCATATAATACCCTACACCCAGTATATGTACAAAACAGTTTTTCAGAAATAGGTGTTATATGGGAGATATAACCTATTATGGACCAATCATCCAAAAATTTAGTGTAATGATGTCTGTGAATATAAATATTATATGTGTTAAACCTTATCTCGATATATGTAAATACTTTTAAAAGATTTATGGAGCTTAAATTGAATTACGGAGAGGGTCTTATATGGGAGTTTCGACTAATTATGGACCGACCATTATAAAATTAGGTTCCATTATTTCTGTATATAAGAAACTTATTTGTGCCGAATATTATTTGGATACCAACATTTTTGAGAGAGTTATGGTTTTTAAAGTGATTTTCGGAAGTGGGCCATTTATGGGAGCTAGGACTAATTATGGACCGATCATAATAAAATTGTACCGAATTATTTGTATATAAATCAAATATATTTGTGTTAAATATTATTTGGATACCAACATTTTTGAGAGAATTATGCGCTTTAAAGTGATTTTCGGAAGTGGGCCTACGACTAATTATGGACCGATCACAATAAAATTGTATCGTATTGTTTGTATACATATGAAATATATTTGCGTTCAATATTATTTGGATAACAACATTTTTGAGTGAGTTATGCTCTTTAAAGTGATTGTCGGAAGTGGGCCTTATATGGGAGCTACGACTAATTATGGACCGATCTGTACAAAATTTATAGATGTGGTTTGGCTTCATTTACCACTCATTTGTGATGAAATTTGTTTGGTTCCTTGCATAATTCAAACATTTATGAGCGGTAAACCCCAATTTCGGGAGGACTTTTGTATGGCGGCCAGGTGAAAAAATGGACCGATTTCTACCACTTTCAATCCCATCCGTCCTTTGGCCGAAAAAATGTCACGTACCAAATTTTATTGAAATATCTTAAAAATTGCGACCTGTACTCTTCGCACAAGCTTTACATGGACAGCCAGCCAGCCAGACGGACGGACGGACATCGTTAAATCGACTCAGAAAGTGATTCTGAGTCGATCGGTATAATTTATAATTTAACTATTATTTCTGGGCGTTAGAAACATATGCACAAATCCAATATACCCTCCCCACTATGGTGGTGTAGGGTATAATAAACAATACTCATATGTAAATATGTATGTATTGGTATATATTGAATTAAATTGTATTGCTTTGCATTACTGCTGCTTCGGCTGAAGTTTAATCAGCAACATACAAAGCTATAACAATAAAAACAATAACAAATAACATGTACAACAATAACATGCATGTTATTATAAACTTGATCATTATGTTGTCTGTCAGAGCTGTTTGTCATTCGCGGAGGAGATGTTTTTCTTCTTATTTTTTTTTTTGCTTTTCTTTCATTTCCGCTGAGATGTCGTCTTAAAGTAGATTTTGCGTCATTGTGGTTCTTTAGTTCAGTCACGGAGCAGTCAAATGTTTTCAGCTACAATCAGAACGATGCACATACATAGGTTCGTATAATTTTATTATGATCGGGCCATAATATTGGTATGCAAATAAAATTTGACACAAATAAGTTTCTTATATACAGAAATAATGACACCTAATTTTATAATGGTCGGTCCATAATGAGTCGAAACTCCTATGTAAGACCCTCTCCGTAATTCAATTTAAGCTCCATAAATCTTTTAAAAGTATTTATATCGAGTTAAAGTTTAACACATGACAATTATATTCTCAGACATCATGACACTAAATTTTTGGATGATCGGTACACAATAGGTTATATTTCCCATAAAAAGCCCATTTCTGAAAACTTGTTTTATACATATACTGGGTGAAGGGTATTATATGGTGGGGCTTGACCGACTATACTTTCTTGATTGTTTTAAGTTTAGACTACTATTAATGGAAAATGGGAAGGAGCCTATTTAGAATATCATAAAAAAATCATTATCCGAAGTAATTTTTAATTTACAAACGAACATCATTTGAATGAATCCGCTAGTGAAACTCTGCCCATTTCTGCACATTTTTTTAGTTTAATTGATTAGAGTCTTCGATTTTTGGGTATTTCTGTTGAAAGTAAATGCCTTTTTGAAAAGACTGAGCTTGTTTGATTTTTTGTAATAATACCTGCATGAAATTTGTTTTAAATAAATTAGTGGCACGTAAAAATAAGACAAGTGTTAAAACTACAACCAGTCTCTACTAACCGAATATCAAATGACGGGACTAGCTATGTGTCGGGGAACCGACTCTTCAGTATACGATTTTTAGCTGGGATATTATAAATATAGCGAACATCATTCTTTTAATATTCTGTTCTCTATAAATACTCTTATGCATATACATATACTCGTATGTACATAATTATTAACATTAGACCGGCTTGCGAAATAAAGTTACTTCCAAAATTCCCAGAAAACTTAATTTCAATTAAATATAAAAAATCATATTGTTTTTTTAGTATTCCCAAAGTTGTTCATATAAGATTTTTTCTGCTCCTCCGAAAATGTTTAAGAAAACTGTATGCTTTTTGATAACTCCCAGTTTTGTTATAATTCTGAAAACTTAAGAACACTTAAGTGTAGGAAAAAATTTTAAGATTTATACTTAGGGCCATCGTTAAAAATTTCTTACATAAATGTGGTAGCATTATAAAATTTCTCTAAAACATAAACAAATAAAAGCGGCTAAAGAAAAAAACATTGTAACATCAAAGCAGCAAAAGAAAAAACCAATAAGAAATCATAAAAATGAACAAAAAGTTTAAAACATTCAACCAATTTTACTTCGAAAGAAACAGAATGTGTGGACCAATAAGTTCAAAAATTCTATGTGCTGATAGCTTTGACAGACGGAATCGCTGATAAAATTCGCCATCATCATATAAATGAAAATGGTTTGGACGAGCTCTTAATGTCCGGGGGTTTCTTAATATAGTTTTATTTAAATTATTTAAATTATTATATATTTCCGAATCTTCATTATCTTAGGAAAAATCCATTTTAATATAATTTATTTTATGTTATAAGGTACAACTTAAAACAATCAGCTCTTTTATTTTATAGTACTTTTAAACAGCTGATATTTTTTGACAAATATGAATCGAGTTTAAACGCCAATTCTTGAAGGGTTAAACGGCAATTAAAACAAAGTAAACTAGATCCCAAAAACTTAATTTGAAGTTTAAACTAAGTTAAAACTATAAACATGGTTGAACTACATCCTAAAAACTGGCTCTTAGAAGGTTAAATTAAACATGGATTAAACAAAAATATAAAAATATAAAAAAGAACGAATTGAACTTAATTTTAAAAAGATGAACGAATTCACGATTTCTTGTGTAGCAGACGAGCAGGTCTAAGTTACTTATACATATGTATATGTGCATATGTATATATTTTTACATAAGTAAGTATCTGTTTAAGTATTGTATTTATATTCACAGGTATTTATAAGATGAGGTGGAGCGTAAAGATTCTGAATTGTTGCTGCTGTGGTTTAGTTTTGTTAACTTTGGTTTGGTTGCCTTTATTTGTCTCTTCTATCAGTGAGCTTGGTACTGGCTGCTACAAATAGCCATTACCATTACACATTATATTCGCCAGACCGACGCGATCACATTTGGGTTCCTCCGTCCACCATGTTTTCTTTACAACTTATTTTTTTTTTTTTGTTCACTGATTAACTTTGATTATATTTTTTTTTGTTCTTTTCTGTTTTCATCTTTATGTGAATAAATAACAACAAAAAAAAAAAAAGCTTTAAAAGATGATGATGTGGTCGCGTCAAACCCAACCAAACATACCGGCATGATATAACTTTAATTGTGTGTGTGTGTGTAGAATGATCTTTACGATCTTGGTTTAATACCCGTATCTACTTTTTATGACTGTTGTTTTCTGAAAAATGTGTAAATGTTCATTCAGTATGCAGTCAGTGAGTGTTAGTGGGCAAGGGGGAAGTATTCTTAAGCATAAAAAGGCAGTGGGGAGTAGAAAAGTTAAATTATTAAAACTATTTTACATTTGCCTACCAAAAATTATGGTTTTAGGATGCAAAAGTTTATTGGCTTTAGTTTTTTAGTATAGTACTCGTAGTAGTGTTATCATACTTCCCTTTACCAACATGTTTATGGTTTGTACATCCTCTAGATACATTTAGCTCTCCATGTGGGTGCTGTGCATATTTTTATGCACAAATTCTCCCTTCATTCTGGTTTTTTATCTTGGGTTTGCATTTTTGGTTCTTGTTGTTGTTGTTTTCTGTGGCTCTTACTTCTTAAAATGATCATAATCATTTGTGGAGTTTATTTTTGACTTTATTGTGCATTTCTCCTCTTTGCACGTTTGACGACTGTATTTCTTTTGTCCGTGTGTCAGTTAAAATATCATGTGTATTTTTCTTTAATTCGTTATTATTCTTGTATTTGTCTGTCTGTCTGTCTGTCTCTCTACAGTCGTCTTTATGACCATTTTGATCTTGAATTTAAATTTAGTTATTCGTGTATTATGGCTGCTACATCTTCCCTGTTGCATGGTCTCGGCTGTAAGTGAAGTGTATGTTTGGCTAAAGCTTTGAGCGGATGTGTATAAATGTTGTAAGTATCCCCTTCTTTTTATTTGGCATAAAGGTTTATCTTGTTCCAAGAAGACAATGAAGATGGCGAGGGAGAGAGTTAACAGACATTTAACAATGCCAATGAATGGATGATCGTGAATTGTTAATTTATTCCTATATAGGTAGTTTAAAATGATCATAAAATTTGTATTAGTGTCTCGTCATAAGATAATAAAGTTTTTTTTGGTTATGGCATTAACAACTTTAGATTCTTGTATTTTAAGATTATTATTAAGACTTTTGGCATTAAAATTTAATTTAATTTTTATATGTACATATATTAAACTTCAATCTTATGCAAGAATTGTATTATGTACATGAATTTTCTGTGATAATTAGAATACATACTACTACTTTATGTGGGATGCAGGGTAAAAACTCAGACCATGTATTTTTTTGTTGCTCCAATTGTGGTCATGTAGAACGAGGTTACATTAGCTAATATGCAAGAGATTACTTTAATCTGCCATTATACAGTAGTTTAAGCGTCATAGTTATTGTAGAGAACTGTACACTATTAATAATAACGTTCTAGCCGGTATGGTTTTTGAAAAAGTAAGGACTACTGAATTCATCGGCACATAAATCACACTAAGACACCTATTTTTTTATTCCAACTGTGGTTTTGCTTTTTGAATAGAAACCAAATTAAACATAAATCAACTTTTAAAGTGGCTGACACTCAAAAATTTCTATACCTCTAAAAACAAACTTGTCTTTGTGGTATCACAGATCCCACATACAAAGATATTTGAATTTGGAAGAAGACGGTCCACAATATTACAAAACTCATCAAACATAGAAACATTGACTTTTTTGGATCTAATGATATCTAAATAGTGGCTTGAGAATTATATTCTCACCAAGTGTCACCATTAAAAAAAATAATGAGCTTCTTACAGCTTATCAAACATTGACTTTCCACTTACTAAATCAAGCTACCTTGATTAATATATTTACATCAAATGCACCCGTTCTACCAAGAAGGTGCTTCTCATAATTCAACAAACATTGACTTTCCTGGATCTAATGACATGTTTTGAGGATTATATTCACACTGCCATTCATTAATGAACTTCTTAGAAGTTCCACCGGTACATGAGGAAACGATTTTCCACCTTCTTTGCGAATGCCCAGCCCTGAGTGTCAAGAGACATAAATTCATGGGAAACTGTACATTGAACAACCTTGGTGAGGTAGCCAGGTCAAAACTCAATGGCCTACTGAGATATCTTACAGCTAAAGCTTGGGTCTAGCAAGACACGACTTTTTGTACACATTTTAGTTACATTATGATGTAAACGACATTAAATCTGACGAGTGGTGTGGTCTTATTAAAACGGGGTCCCTTCGACTTTTTTTAAGTGTTCGCACGTAGTGAACTACCACGTAAACCAACCAACCAACCATCCACCGGTACATACAACTCATCAAACATCGAATTTCCCAGATCTAATGGCGTCTTAATTGTGACTTGAAGATTATATTTACACCAAATGCGATAATGCGAACATTCAATCGATATAAGGTTCTTCGAAGTTCGGCCGACTTGTTAATCTCATCCTATTATATTTTATCTAATTTTCTACTTTACGAATTCGTCTCAACTTTTTCTACCCTATTTCGTGTAACGTTGTTAGGATTACAATGCGTAACATCTTGTTTGTAATTTGGGCTGTCAACTTTAAAAACTTATGGATCAAATACAAATCGATGGTCAATTGCCAACAACCTTAAATTTCAAAGTTTTTTTTTCGCAATAGAGTAGTTTAATATTTTAAAAAGGCCAGATGCTCATGGCTTGCCACATTGTTAAACTTTCCCACGTAAACATTAACTTTAAGACAAGCGAAGATCATTTGCAGTTTCTTGTCAGCATTACCATCGACTCTAACCCCCACAACAGAGAAATTGTCGGTCTTGCTGGTACTGTACGATGAGAAGTCGTCGTTTTGTCCGCGAAGCTATTTGGTTGTTGTCTTGGAAGCGGGAGTTGAAGTTTTCTAATTCCTTTCAGATTTCTTGTAGTAATCAAATTTGTTGCCAATCCGCATTAATGACATTAAGGGTGATTTAATTGAAATTCAGCTTCTCTAGAAGCGAACAATTCTATGCGACAACGAATTTTTATATGTATTGCACAGTGGTTTGATTTAGAAAGTTGGACTTGTAAATATGAAGAAAACTTTTTGTCGTGATTGTTAGCTTGCTCTCATTGGCAAGCTTAAATATTGATGGCTTTCAGAACGCGTTAGAAATATGTATTAGAAAATTCATCAGATAATTGAAATAATTTCTTACGTTCTTACACGAAATCCATTAACAAATAACATCTATTACAGCAGAAAATATGTCTACTAGTACATATAAAATAACAACAGCATGTATTTATTCCACATTAAATAATCATCATCATTTAATAAACTATTGGACCAATAAACTTTCCAAATTACTAAGCATCTGTTTTGTCAACAATAAACTGAAATAAATAAAATGATATTGGAAAACAATGGGTAAAACTTACAAATGTATGTACATTAGGGTGGCCCCAAAATAAAGTTTCGGATGTTCCCGACTAATATGATAATTTGATTAATTTTAAGACTACGTTTCTCAATTTTTTTTGTTCTGGGGTCAATATTTGGTGAGCTGGATCAAAGAATAAAAATGTCCTTTTTAGAGGTTTTTTGATTTTTTCACATTTCTTCCAAAGGAACTATGTATATGTAAATTTGGTATCATATGAAAGGTCTTTGAGAGGTGCATTCCATGGGTTATCAAAAATTAAAAGAAATTTTAATTCAAAAATATTCAAAATTTTATTTTTTTTTTTATTTTTTCATAGAATTTACTTAAATAAAAAGTTGAAATTTCTTGATTATAAGCATCATGCAATTTAACCCAAATGGGTTTTCCCGTTTTTTAGCTTATAAAATTTACGTTTTTTTAATACCCATTGCATTAACGAATTGAGTTAACAGAGATTATCAGATAGGGAAGAATTTAGGTTTAAAAAAAATAATAAAAATTTAAATAGATAGAATTATAAAAAACGAGAAAAACCATTTGGCTTAAATTGCATGATGTTTATAATCAAGAAATTGCAACTATTTATTTAAGTAAATTCTATAAAAAAAATAAAAAAAAAAAAAATTTTGAAAATTTTTGAATTTAAAGAATTTTTTTTTTAATTTTTGATAACCCATTGAATGTGCCTCTCAAAGACCTTTCATATGATACCAAATTTACATATAGTTCCTTTGGAAGAAATGTGAAAAAATCAAAAAACCTCTAAAAAGGGCATTTTTATCGTTTGATCCAGCTCACAAAAAATTGAGAAACGTAGTCTTAAAATGAATCAAATTTTCATATTAGTCGGGAACATCGACACCTTCTTTTTCTCCAAACGGGGCCACCCTAATGTACATACATAGTGTCATGGCAGTCATGTATCAACAAAAAAAAAAAATGACAACCACTTCCTCCCACCCCATCTCAATTGAAAACTACTTTTCAAAAATACATACCTACCCAAACAGAATCACTCACTCGCTTACCAAAACTGCTACAACCAACAATCAATTGCTAGTTTGTGGCATAAACTAGAAATTACTAAAAAGTCAGCTCTAATAACATCCACAAAACAAGAAGAAAATAAATCGTAAACTCTGAACGAATTATCGGGAACAATACAACCGCAAGAGTAACAACCTACCAAACAGTTAATAATAGATAATGAGTGGAGCAAACGCTCCAGCAACATTAATACCGATGAATCTACCTACATATCTGTGTGTATTAAAAAAAACAACAATGAATGGTTTCGTTTATTTAATTTTACAAGAAACATACTGCCACTACTGCCTAACAGCAATGACAATGATGTTGCTGCTAAAGATGATCATTACCTATGTATATATGCTGCTGTTGCTGCTGCTACTTCAGATGGTGATGATGTTGTTGCTGTTTGGTCTTGTTTTATTTATGTTGTCGTTTTATTACAAGCATTATTATGTTGGTGTTGTTGTTGCTGCTGTTGTTTTACGGCCAGACCTTGAAACAGTTCAAAAACGTAAACGGTTCAGTGATCATTGAATCTACTACACGTTGTACTGAAGTTCGAATCCATCCATTCCATTGTATAGTCACAGTTTGGTACTCGTTCATAAAATGCCAAGAGACACATTTTCGTTAAACAAAATGGAAAAAAAAACTTACTTCATAATGATGCATGATCCACCATCTCTATTTAAAATCATTTAGCCCGAAACAGCAGCAGCAACTATCGTTTGTAGTTCTATAGTTTTATTCACAAGGTGTGTGTGAGTTTTAAAGCCATTCATTTATTCGTTCGTTTATTCATTCATTTATTTAGTCACTCATCCAGTAACCACTCATCCATTCTATTTATCTCGTTTTGTATAGCTACATTCTTTTCGCTTAGAGAAAATGTACTTTGATAAATTTTATATGTCAGAAGTTGGAAAGAATTAAATTTATTAATATCTACTGTGAACTAATATTGAATGAGTAACAAATTGTTTCTAGCAGACTATCCAACAACTGTTCTGTTCTTAATTTGCAACGGGGCAGAATAGAAACGCTTAGGGTCGCCAGGAAAACGCGTCCCGCAAACAATGGGAAATGCACTACACAACTCTTTCGGGACTGCGAAAAGTAGGAAGCAGCTTCTCATCTTCTCTTAAGGCATCGATTTCTGGACGAACATATACTTAAAGATCTATCTTAGTCGTCGGGAACCAGAGTATTGTGTCCAGCACAATAGGACAAGTTGAATATATACAAACATAGATTTTTGAACGATTTATTTGAAGTAGGAAACATGACTGTTTGATCTTCATTATTTCACTACAATCTGTTTGCGATCGAGTTTTTTTTTAGCGAGCTACTGAGTTGACTGATGCAGCTACGAAGGGAATACCCGAAATTGATTTTGAAATAACGACTGAATGATCACAGTCTTACGACAGTCTGATATACCTCAGGCCATGAGGTCGATACCGTCAACCCAGCACATGTTGATATCATATGAGTTCCACAACATGACGACGTTCGGAGAAATTAACTGGATGAAAAATGTGACAAAGCAAACGTTAATTTTTTGAAGAAACTGTGGAACGTCTGAATGTCTAAATGCTGTTAGTTCTATTACCGAGAAATGTTGACTAATGGGCACTTAGGTAGATTAAAGCCAGCAACACAATCTAAGGTAACTTCGTAATCAACACGATCAAAATGTGAACTGTTTCTAGAATATGTTACTTGATGTTTTTTTTTTTATATATCTATCAGCCATGTCGCAGAATTTAATTCCGTTCAGAAGTGAAATTAATTTCGTTTTTGCTTCTATAGAAAAAGAAACGAAATTTTTTTTCGGAATGAAACCACTTTTAATTTGCTAAGTGGTGCGAATGACTCTAATGGAGTCAAAATATTCTAAAAGCCTTAAATTTCCAACAGTAACCACTGGAATTAATTTTAGTTCAATTTCAAAAACGTTAATTTTTAGAAGAATCTGTGGAACGGCTGAACATTCAAATGCTGTTAGTTTTGTTATCGAGAAATATTGACGAAAGGACACTTAGGGAGATTAAAAAATTCGTAAAATAATAAATTGATTACGAATTATTTCACAATGTGGACTATCTCTTGAATATGTCAGCTGATATTTCTATATATTTTTTTTTGTTTTTGCAAGCCGCATTGCCGGTTGACTTCAATGGAGTCAAAATATTTTAAAAGCCTGAAATTTTCAACAGTAACCACTGGATTCAATCATTTAAAGTCTCTGTTTATTTCTCTACAAAAAACCCTACTTACAATCCATGTGCAAGTTTAGTAAATATTTTATATGTTTATTTGGCAGTTTCTTTTAACTTTTATTTTCTATTCTTGTATTTTGTTTGTTGGTTTTATGTGTGCTTTATTTATTATTTATCTCTTTTTATTTTATTTAATGCTTCATCTTCTTTATTGTTATTGTAGTATGTACGAGTATTTGTTGTAAACAAAAAAAAAAAAACAAAAAAAAACAAAAAAATAAGGGGGAATCTACTATATTCATTAACTACGGGAGTAGTTTTGTCTTGTTTCAAAGTTGTTCAGCCGTTAAGACTTTAATTCGTGATGTTGTTGATGATCATCATCAGCACAATAATGATGATCACTACATTTTATATGTTACCGGCGTTTTAAATAAAATTATAATGTTCTGCGGATGGTGACGTTAACAGCAAGATGCTTCAATTCTATTTAAGCCATTAAAAATAGTGTTGTTTTTTCAAATTTGTGTGAGAATGTGTATGTGTGTGTGTGTGTGATAAAGCTTTTCGGCTGAGAAAAATTGATCTAATTCCTAGAGGCAATGTTGTAATATGTGAACTAAAAGTAGGTGTGGCATATTAATAATTTGTAAATCTTAATACAGATAAAATGATGGAATACACTGTAATATACATAAATAAATATATCTAAAATTTAATCAAGTCAATTTGGTTTTAAATCTGCAGTAACGCTTTATTTAATTAACAAAATTAACAAACATTAATTAACAAACACAAACTGCGAAGCTTTTGGCTTATCTGCAGAAAACACCCAGAGTCTTTGGCGGGAATCAAACCCGCAACCCTCTGACTGATATTCAGGCAGACTATCGCCTAGTCTATAGACGATAAATCGGGGCACTGACTGGATTATTATTAAAAGGAAGTTTTTGTGAAAATGCCGCAAAAACGCTGTGATATATGCAAGTTAGCGCCATAACTTGATAAGAATTTCAAGACGTACGTCGAAAGTATGAGACACACACTCTCAGACTTTTATTTGGAATGATTATAAGGAAGATTTATCTGAATATTACAGCAATTGGTATCTATTACAACAGTCTTACAGTCGGTTGTGGTTCGTTGCCGTGATTTAGGCCCTTGTGGCAGATACTCAGGTAAATCCCATTGGACTTTCTGTATTAGAAGGATTAGTATGTGCATAAACAGGTAAAATTATTTTCAAATGATTGACAAAACATGTTTTTCAGTCAAATTCTAGGTATCAGAAATTATCGATAACTACACATATGATATATTCTTAATTATATAAATAAATAGGGCTGTTGCAGAAGCCCCAAATGAATATAATCTCCCTTATAAAAGAATGTCTAAATTTAATAAAATGAATATTGTCCGTCTCTTATCCAAAAATTATACTTTGATGAATGACTCACATTGACACCTTTCAAAACGGATAAGAATCATAATTTCTTAATGGGGGTGTTTCTTTATTTCTATTTTTATGCTTAAAGAAATGACTTTCAAATACTCTTAATTACAAAATGACAGATAAAACAACAAAAGAACAAGAACGAACACATGCAATAAAGATAGATGAACAAAAGAAAAGGCAAATTTGCTACTGACTGTTCTTAATATGAGTTTTGAGTTAGTTTGTTTTTTTTTTCCTTTTTTAAAAACCAAAAAAAGACGTTAAAAAAGGAAGTCAAGCAGAACGTTTGTGAGGCTTCTTCCTTTTTTCCACAAAAGTGAAGGTACGACAATATGCAGATAAAATAAAACCAAGTTTTAAAACACAAACACAACTAAATGTAGATATAAGTGTATGTATAAGGGAAAAAATAATACAGAGAAAAGTTTTGAAAAAACGGATACTGAAATTGTAAAGTGAAAAAAAAACAATTTAAAGCTAAAAATAGCAGGGATAATTACAAAGACCTAAAGTTCAGCCAAAAGTTATAAACAAAACTACAGAGAACAGTGGGAAAAACAACACAACCTATTAACAAATACAGCATTAAAATCCCCTTAAATTCATGGGATACATATTTACTCACTTCATTTTATACATATTAAACATAAGATTATTAAAAAACAGTCTTTTAATTTTATAAAAATTAAACAGACAAATAAACTGCATTTAAAGAAAGATAAAAAAATAGTATATAAATGTGTGAAAATAAGAAGACCAGTAAATTAAAATTTTAAAGAAAAAAGTGATTTGTGCAGTTTAACAAACCTAATACGTTTTGGTAAAATGATATACCCCCAGTCGTTTAAAATGAAATTCACCAGCAAAAAAGATACTTACACTTTTTTATGCGTGTTTATTTAATAAACTTTTATTTTTTCTTAATGAAATATGTGATTCTTACAATTATTTTTTTTTTTCGTAATTTAATTTAATAAACTGATGCATTTTTATTTGTATAAATAAATATACATTAAAGTACACATAGAAGTGTGGCCATGTGCAGCTGAGTGTTTATTAAGAATGCATCTGTTTGCATCATGAAACACAAACTCAAACTATCACACACGCACTCTACTCATAATTCGACACGACTTAGTTACTGATGAAATTTACATTAAACGCACTTAAATACAAACCAACTCTATTAGGCAGGGAGGGTAATATTTGGGTGGTTTGGGGGCCAAAAATGTTTACAAGGTTTTTACAGCAATATTATCAGTGTTTGCCAATATTTTATTGTCGTACATGTGTTTTGAAATCTACAGCTATGTGCAACTAATTAAGGACACGCTACTAACATGTGAGCTTGAAGCAAATGATACGAAAGGTTTGGAGAATATTCCAAATTTATCGTAACTTAATCAATTTGAGTCTTATTCCTAGAAAATAACTGCATATTGTGTCAAATTAATTATTTTCTATGAATCTGTGAATCATATTTTCTAATAAGATTTATAGACATACCACAAATTTTACAAAAAAAGTGTTTATTAAAAAATATAAAAATTTCTTAGGTGTTCACACTGCACATTTTGCTGCATCATTGCTTAAATCGGTCGTACTTTTATTTGAGAGTATACACACATTTGTATACGAATAACAGAGTAACACGAATTGCTAGTACAATCAAGTGTGCACTCGTCTTATCGTCCCCTTACCTCGATGTCTAAAAGGTAATCAGCTTAGCTTAAAGAATGGTTTCGTGTAAATTAAGACATACTTTGGTTTTTACAAATTGCCATAAGTTCTCAATCGGGTTGAGATCAGCACTGCATGAAGTCCAGTCAAGAGCAGTAACCGAATTGTTAAAAAACAATTGCTTGACGTGATGAGCCGTATGCTTAGAATCGTTATGTGGTTGTAATATCAATGTTACTGGGATGTTCTCATCAGCATACGGCATCATTGTACCGCTTAAAATTCTTGTATACATACTGAAACTTATCCATATTTCCCTTAATTTTGTGCACATATTTTCCTCAACCCAACTCTACGTGACGACATAGCACCACAAAGTATTATAGAAACTCCTACATGCTTCAAAGTGGTGCGGGTGTACTTTAGATCAAATTCTTTCTACTTTGGTCGGCAAACATATCGGACCAATAGCTGTACTTCTTTGCAAATCCGAGTCTCTTCTTTCGGTTACGTTCATACAATAATGGTTTTTTTTAAGTGAAATTCTTTCAAAAAGTCCAACTTCTCGCAAGCAATCGACGTTTTACTGTGTCTACAGATGGGTTTGACTCATTTTGGCTAAAGACTGCAATCTGAATCTCACTTGATGATTTATGCGGATTTTTTCGACATCTTCACGAAATGTCGTACTACGGCTTCTTTTTTTACGGGTCACCTTTTGTGTAGTCAAATGCTTTTTAAAATATTTCACCGCTTGAAAAACCATTACTTTTGAAACATTTAAAGCTGTTGCGATTTCAAGATAAATGCTTCCATCCCGATGCATTTGTACAATAATCTTTCGAGTACTGACATCACAAGATTTGCTTTTATCCATGTAGTAAGTATTAAGAACTTTTCATATACAGAAAAATACTCTGTGTAATTCTAAATAATTTAATCTAACTTTTAAAAAGTAACTGAATTTTAAAATGTTAATAAATTTATCACTGTTCACAATTTAGTGCACGATTAATTTATTTCACAAATTTTAAAAAACACCACAAAAAGAGAAAAATGAAAGTGTAAATTATAGCGTTTTATTTAATAAATATTACATTTAACAAAACAATTTAAATATTGCATACTGCTGTCCTTAATTAGATGCACGCATCTGTATGTTGACTAAGCCTTTCAAAATGTTATGTCTAGCAAAAAAGGTGGCAAAAATAGTCAAGTTGTTACCAATTCTCGAGAATACTATGAAAAGTGCAACAACTTCTTGCTCATTTATCTCAATATCCGGGGTCCTATTAATCACAGCTCAGCACTTATTTAAGTTTCATACTTTCTCAGCATATAGAAGTCAAAATGAGAAAAAATAACAATATCCACAGTAACAAAAAAGTGGTTGATAGCCAACCCAACCAAACCTAATGAATAAAAAAAAACTGAAAATTACAAAAAAAAAAAAAAAAAAAAAAAAATACAGAACAGAGTCTGTGTATTCTGTCCATACGAGAATACAACAGACTAAAGTTGAGAATTCCCAGCATTACGTCTTTGTTTGAAAAGGTAATACGAGCCACTGCTGTTTACATATTGTCGTTTGATATTTCAGCAAGTAAGATAAATAAAACAAAATAAACACAATATATATTGCAAAAAAAATATAAAAATACAGAAAAGAAAAAAAAAATAAATAAAAAAAGTAAATACGCCAAAAAAAAAACGAAGAAAAATAAACTTAATTGCGTGTAAAAAAGTCATTAAATAAACAAAATGAAAAACAAAAGTGATCGATTAAATGCATCGTTTTATGAGTTTGACTTAACTGAAAGAAAACTGAAACAAAACAATTAATGCAACGATGAGATGTGATGATGAATATTAAATAATCCAAATATTTAATAAAGAAAAATTAAAGGAATGTTTTCATTGTTTAAGAAATTATAAAAATTTATTTGTTATACTTTTAGTTACATATATTTAAGTGTAAACGTATTTAAGTTTTCACCTAGACGTGTTCTAATGGGGTTTTATTTGTTTTCGTCTGTATTATTTGAATTTAGCTTTTATTTTTTTTTATATTTATACCCTACACCACCATAGTGGGGAGGTTATATTGGATTTGTGCTGATGTTTGTAACGCCCAGAAACTTTATCTCGATATAAATACTTTTAGAAGATTTAAGGACGTTAAAGTTAATTACGTCGAGGGTCTTATATGGGAGTTTCGACTAATTATGGACCGAGCATAATACATTATTTGTGTTGAATTTTATTTGGATACCAACATTTTAAAGAAATTTATACTCTTTAAAGTGATTTTCGAATGTGAGCCATATATGGAGGCTACGACTAATTATGGACCGATCTTGACAAAATTTGTAGATGTTGTAAGCTTCATTTATTACGTATTTGTGGTGAAATTTGTTTGCATACTTTCATAATTCAAACATTAATGATCGTTAAACTCCTATTTCGGGAGGACATTTGTATAGGGGTCAAGTGAAATAATGGACCGATTTCCACCAGTTTCAATCCCATCCGTCCTTGGGCCGAAAAAATATCGTGTACCAAATTTTATTGAAATATCTTCAAAATTACGACCTGTACTCTGCGCAAAAGCTTTAAATGGACAGCCAGCCAGACGGACGGACATCTATAAATCGACTCAGAAAGTGATTCTGAGTCGATCGGTATACTTTAAGGTGGGTGTTGGACCAATATTTCTGGGCGTTATAAACATCAGCACAAATCCGATATACCCTCCCCACTATGGTGGTGTAGGGTATAATTATATGGAAATATTTTTGATTTGATCTATTTTTTATCATAATTTGCACTTTAGGTCATATCGCTCATTTGCTGCAATAGTGTCATAACTCAAAATCCGTTTTTTGAACTGAGTAATACAAAATATGCGCCGTTATATAGTCTTTCATATAGTGTTATCAGTTTTCAAAAAAGTCAGAGAGTGTTTTTTGTTGTAAACATCAAAATAAAAATGCATGTTTTCTCGTACATATATTTGACAAGTAAAAATTTGGTAAATACAGATTCGATTTAAATCAGTTTTTATTTCTGCAATCGCTTGATTTGTTAAAAATTTATTTAAGAAATAGTAAAATGTCATAAAACATTCAAAGCCGTTTTTCTCGAAACGACGTTTTTTTTGAGTTACTACGTTGTTGCAGCAAATGAGCGATATGTTCTAAAATCCCAAAGCAGATACTACAAAATGGTGAGCAGTTTCGATAACCTTCATGTATGGCTTATTTATTCTTAAAGTAGTTTACTAGCTCAGATATGAATGAGCAATTATTAAAAGAAATTTAATTTTTGGTCTAATTTGTTGGTAATTGCGTAATTCGCCGGGTACGTTTTTTAAATTTATTTACATTTAATTATTTACAACTAAAAATTATATTTTCCTTAAAAATTTGATTGCATTATTTAAATAAATTAATTAATTTTCATTAACATTATGTATTTATTTGTTACATTTGTAAAAAAAAACATTATTTTTAACAACATTTTGATGTATTTGTAAATACAATTTGATCAATAAGTTTTTTGGACTGAAATATTTTGCTTAGATAAAGTTAGTTCCGATCTTAACCAATAAAAATGCCAGTCGATAACTCGATTATTTAATACTCGTATACAAAAAATATGCAACATTAAAACTTTGAGCCCCATTGTGTGGCGTCTCTATCGATTTAACCTTTATACTGTTGCTTATATTTATGGCTACAGATATCACTCTTTATAAGTTCTGTGTTTAATATAATGGTATGACAAAAATTTGCCTGCCACATATACCAAAGTGTTCATCAATCGATTCCTCCAACAACATTTAAGAATGTTGGCAAGTGGAGAATAAAAATATCTTCCCTTGACAAGTAATTTTCATCAAAAGATTGTTTTTATTTTCTAATAAACCATAATTTGTTGTTTTGGTCGTGTGTATTTGTAGTACACAATAAAAACACCAATAAAATGTAAAATGTCAGTCAACTCTCCCCTTTTTTACAACAGCACTTTTTCTAGAGCTTACAACACAGCTGCTGTTTTCTTAAAACGCTAGTGCATCGTGATCAAAAAGAAGATGATCGCGATCATCATGCATCATTTCTTTGCATGATGGCACAGGTGTAGGCAGGTGTTTTAACTGTTTATAACAATTTGTTGTTGGGTGCATTCATACATTCCCTTTAATATTTCTTTTCTGTGTTTTTTGTTTTGTTTTTCACATTTCCATTCGATTGTCTTTGGTGGCATGTGCCTTCATTCATTCACACAATGTTTTGTCATGATTAATGAAGTAAATCGTCTGTCTGTCTGGGTATTTTGTTGAATATAATTAAGGTTTAATTAAAAGAAAAACTTAGGGAAAATTTATTATATTATGGGTAAATATGAATGATGCTTAACATTAATAAATATAAAGAAAGGATGGTTACTTAGGCAAGGACCCAAAGCACATGCCACCAACACTATTTTAGTTACATATCGAAACAAGAGAAAAAATATTATTTATGGCTAATATCTTATTAAAGACTTTTACAATTAGCTGCAAGAACTCCATCATATACTAGCTAAGATCAATGTCAGTACTTAAGCAACCTGTTACTTTTTTCCAAGTTAAATAAATTTAACCAAATTCATGACAGTTTCTAAGTAACAACTATTTCACTCATCCCTATTTCTGCTTAAAAAAAATAACAATAATCCCCCTTAAACAAAAATCAATATTTCTTTTCATTTTATAGCTGAAAATTAATAATAAAACAAAATTGAACTGTTTGATTAAAGGGTTCATTATACTTCTTTAACTTGTTCAAAACAAAAAAAACAGGCAAAAAAAATATAATAATAATAAATAAATAAATTGGTAGTTTAGAGTTTATTTTATTTCAACAGCACGAGTACGATTATTTATACTCGCAACTAAGCAAGTATTTTATGAATACACCTGTTTTTATATTATTTTTATGAATATTTTTGTTCGCTTGGTAGACGACAGATCACACAAGAGAGAACGGGGTCATTAAACGATCTTAACGTGGTTAATAGCAGCACAACGACAACAACTGCAACAGACACAATATTAATATTAACAAAAACAGCACAACGCAGAATGATGAACTCTGTTAGTCAAGTAGAAAGAAACAAAACGAGAGAGAAAAAAAAACGTTATAAATGAAACAGCTGATGTTGCTACGATTCCCTACTGCTACATAGTGCTGCTGTTTCTGTCAATGATTTCATTGTTGTAGCTTAAACAGCAGTAGCAGCAGCAGGTCTACAACTACCAACACCACCACTACTATTATCATAGTGATCATCAACATCAGGTTGTGACAGTGGTAGAATTTAGTGAAAATTTAGTTATGAGGCAACTTATGAGTGCTGTACATATTTCATTGGCAAATATTTTATATTTTTTAAAACAGTTCTTATATTGCAGATAAGATTCGGTTGCTTTAGGTAACATTTAACGAATTTATTTTAATTTAACTTTTGTGTTTGAATTAAGTTCTAGAAACTTTATTAAAACCTTGAACATTAAAAAACTCACATTGATGAAAAAAGTGTAAATCAATACACAATGATAGTGAATGAATGACCTTTAAGGACTTTTAACTGGGGAAATACAAATCGATAATTTAGGATTAAAATATGAAAAATTTTACGAAATGTAGCTTTTACAGATCCATAATTTTCATTGTGTATTTCTATGTTATGGGACGATCGTCATGACTTTAATACGTCAATAACGATATGTTTAAGATTTATGTTTGGGCATTCCAGTTATTCCCGGAAATGGAGATTATATGGAAACGGTGGTCAATTGCGGACTGACCTTCACAAAATCCAATAGTAAAATTTGTTCATACATATGAAAATTTTCAATTTGATATCGATTTTAACAAGCTATTTACGAAGGTTAATGTGTTTTTCGGAAGTGGTCATATATGGGAGCTATGAACAATTATGGGCCGATCACCATAAAGTTGGTTACTATGACTTATATATAAATATATATATATATATATATTTATGTCAAATTTGAACTTGATAATGATGTGTATAAGAGATTTATGGACATTAAATTTTCTTTCGGAAGTGAACTTTGTATGGCGGCTATGGTCTAATATGAACCAATCATCAGAAAATCCGGTATGGTGATTTATATGTATATGTGGATTATTAATGTCGAATTTCAACTTGATAGTTATGTTTATAAGTGATATATGATCATTTAAGTGATATTCGGAAATGGACTTTATATGGGCGCTATGGTCATATATGGACCCGTCTACATAAAATTCGGTAAGCTGATTTACGTATATGTGTGGATTATTTCTGTCAAATGCAAATTAGATAGTGATTTTTATAAGATATTTTTGAGCATTTAAGTTATTTTCGGAAGTAGAGTTGATATGGGGGCTATGGTCAAATATAGACCAATTCAAACAAAATACCGCTTTGTGATTTATCTTTAGGTGAAACTAAGATTTGCTGAATTTTGTACGGATACTGTTTTTCTTAAGGCATTTATGTATCATAGGGCCATATTCCAAGAAGATATTTATATGTAGGCTATATGAGAAATCGTGTACTGATTCTTACAATTATTGATAGAACTTGTCTTTTTATAAAAGAGATAAAATTGTATGATATTATCTATATTATATTTGAAGAAAATAGCAAAAAATATCATAAATATATCGAGGTTGTCTGAAACTTTGATCTATAACTAGGATACTACTAAATCGATTTTACTCATTTTTAATTCCAAACATTTCGGTGAAACAAGAGATGTTTGGGAGAAATTTCATTGCTCAAAGTCTTTTCTTGTGATCAGAAGAATAGGAACTATTGAATACTTTCCTAAATTGTTTGCAGTGAATAATCTCATTTTTTCTTAAAAATTAAAAATTAAAAAAATAAAAACTATCTAAAAAAACTGTTGTAGGGTACATTGACAATAAAAAACGAAAATGTATTGAAAAAAACTAAATGTTGTAAATGCTTGTTATGGTTGTGTGGCAAGAAACGTCGTCAGCAACATTAACAACTACAACAACAATAACAACAACCCTAATTCTCTAAACATGCAATTATTAAGCATCATCTTCATTGCTGTTGTTAAACAAAATTGTTCAAAACGACATCTGTTTTGTATACAACAACTTAAAAAATATCTACATAGTTTTTTTTCTCTTATTCAATATAAGTAACAACAACTCATGTTGAAATTACAAACGAAATGATGCAAGTGCAGCATCATGTACTGGTTGGTAATCATACACAAAGTGGCATGTAGTAAAATTAACTTGACAGCATGATAATAATTTTCTGTTTTTTTTTCTTTTTTTGGTTTGTTAATCTTATATATTTTCTTCTATACAACATGATTTTGAATTGTTAAATCTAAAAAAAAGTTGAAGAAAAAAACGTTAATAAGATTGACAAAATGGCTTTGGCAAGAAGGCCAAATAAAACAATTGTGGTTTTAAGTTTTATTTAAATTTAAGCTGTTTCTTTCGGAACGTACTTAACATGATCAAAATGAAAAAAAAACAATAAAACGAAAAAAGGCAGCTGATAAATGAGACAAATTGTGGTTTTGTTTGAGCAAAAATGTTTTCTTCTTGTGTTTATTCTGTTTATAAACATCAGGTTAAAATATCTTAGAGTTTTATTTTCGGTTAGTGGTGATTTTAACATGTAAATTATGTTTAAAGTTTGTGATCTTCCAGACTAAAATAATCCCATGCGTGTGCTCAGCTACACATAACTGCTTCAAAAAAATAAGCACATAAAAAGTGAAGAAATACTGGAAAAAAGCTGTAGAAAAAAAAACACATACACATACTTTGAAATCATTGCAAACATTTCTGGTGAATTAACGTGCTACGAATCTTTAATTCAATATTGTTGTGCCGATGTCGCATGTATTTATTTGTTTACATGATGATGCACAGTGGCAAGAAGTCTGGCTGGTCTTTGATATTAATATTAAATTGATCATGATCATTTGTTGTGTGTAGAGCGGGATGTTTGAAGTCTTTTCGCAGGGGCTTGCAAACTTAGCGAATGTGATTCATTAATCTGCAGTTAACTTATAGACCTTTTGTAAGGAAGACACTCTATTGAAGAACATCGTAGCTGGTCCGTAATTAGCTGAGCTGAAATATTACGCTTTCATGTCTGGCCACATGTTATGGGCGTTTTTCGGTCAATGCTAGCTTCAAACAAAACAGTTTTATTCGGTACAGATTTTCTGTGATGGTCTGGCCAGATTGAAGTAGTTCATAATAGATAGGATACTTTTGATGGCACTAAATACAGAGCATCAATGGCGTTAAGCATTGATATTTGACTTTATTGTCGATTCGGCTGGTTGACCGGGCTTCATATACGAGTTGGTATAATTTTCATCGCAAGCAATTAATTTATGGGAAAAACGATTTTCTTTTAAAGCGTCTAAGCAGCATTTCGGATATGAAAATTCGTTTTTTAAGGTCTCTGGGCTTCAATGCATATGGTACCCAATTTCTCTGCTTTTGGATAAATCCTGCTACTCACAAACGCTTTAAACTTGCTTCTCGCCCACAATCATTTTTTTTTAAGAGAAGTAACACTCAGGCAATTAATATGCCTATAAATACTTGCGTTACTTTGCTTGGAAAGGGGATAGTTGAAGAAGTAAAGGTGGTTAAAGTAGAAGAAAGCTTTATATCACAACTCTGCAATTGCGCATTATGATTGTGTTTAGTGCAGCATTGCAGCGCCTCTGGTGGCGAGTAGGCGCGCATTAATGTTAAAGCTTGATTTTATAGCCTTTATTTAATTATTTTACTTCGGTGGCGTTTGAATGCAATATCACCGAATGAGGTCGCTGTGATAAATATTAGGTCTGATGGATAGAAATAAAACTAATAATTATCATCTTTATTAAGTAATTCTTGTTCTTCACACTTTGTTTTGCTGCTCTGGGCGATCTTTGTTTTCTTCATCAAAATAACCTCTGCTGAACCTTCAAAAGCATGTCTCGCACGTTAAAATCGATTGAAACATATTTACCAGAAGCTTCAGTGTGCTTCAGCGACACTTTTTTTTTTTTTTAATTAAAGAAGAAAAGCAAATCTTCCCTAATATTTTGCTTTGTTGGCACAAAATTCGACAAAAAAAAAAAAAAACTTTGTAGTTTACAGTTCAATAATTAGAATATGCCATGCCATATCTGTTCCACTATATGACGCAGATCGTCCACTTGCAAATTAACCAGTACATTTCTTTTTACGTTTCTCCCGTTGTACACTACACAGTATGACACTGTAAACAAGATTTTCCCAACAGGCCTTCTAGAATAGTAAATCGCATTGAGTTTTTATTATTTATAATTTGTTTTAATTATTGGTTGACCTTGAGATAATAACATTTCCTGCAAGTATCTACTTGGTATTATCTGGTGCGAATGGCAAAGTGTTTGTACGGTTTTACTTGTTTGCAAACCATACACATTCGATTTTCTTGTTCTGGGGATAAACAATTAATTAGCTTAGAAAATTCGTTTTGAAAATTAGAATGGGCGATCCATAAAGACCTTTTTCATTTGTTTTTTTTCACAGATCACTTGTAACTGGTGTCATATTATCATCTTATTTTTATTCAGTATAATTTGTCAATTCAACATGGAAATATTGAGAATAAATAATATGTACCCTTCAAAATTACGTATAAGCTACTAAAGGCAAAAACCGCGTTCAAAACATCTGTTATGATGCCGCAGTTTTAAGTTATAAAAAAGGATTTTTTAAGAGCTTTCGGATTTGATTAAAAAAACACATAAAATTGAAATGTATGAAATATTTATTTGAGCCAATAAAACGATTTATATAATTCAATATTTAGGGAAGATTTTATGTAAATGTTGACTTTGTTGACGCCTCAAATTGTTCATACATTGGCATACTCTGCAACATATTGTCCATCGACACACCAAATAGTGAATTTTTTAGGATGCATTGGCAGTGATCTGACTGCTCTTCACATGAAATATGACAATTTTGCTTGTTTACGTATGCATTCAACCAAAACCGAGCCTCGGATCATAAAATTAAAGTAGTGCACGATGATGCACTTTCTTTCTTAATTGAGCATGAATTTGGATAATAAAATTCAATAATCTGCAAACATTATTCGTTTGTAAGTCGATTCATGGATAAATTATAAACCAAACTAAACATGTTTAACAGCAACATCTTACAAGTTGCTAAAAAAAAATCACCCTTTATAAAAAATTCGAATATTCATAAAGAACTAAACGCGCCTTTGGTAAAAAACGGAGATCCAAACAAAAAATGCGGAAAAATATTTAAAAAAACTTGAAGTTTTTATTATTAGCCCCCAACATATTAAATAATAGTGGCTATATTGGTCTAAAAAGAGGGTATAAAATAAAAAAAGAGATAAGATAAAAAATATGTGAAAGTTGTAAACAATTGACCGCATAGACCCCAGGGGCACTGTGCCCCAAACTTAGTATACGAGAACTGAAGGTTATAGTAGCACTTCTATGTTGTAATTTAAAACTATTTGACATGTTTGTATTTTAATCTAATTTGTATGTACGAGTATAGATCTCGGCCTTTTTATATTTAACCACCGGTAAGTTTCCAAATTCTAACATTAAGGGAAAATATAAATAGTTAATCATGAAATATTACAATGTAGTGATTAGAGCGACTAAAACTAAAAAATCACATAATTTGTAAAATGTAGTGGCAATGGCCTCCAGCCCATAGTGGAACAAAGAGGAAAGGATGCCATTGTGGTATCCTTAGTACAGAAAACTACTGTGAACATATTTTTACCCATCCCAATTTCTATCATATGCATTTGTGATTTTGTAGAGTGTTTATATTGTGGATCTTTAATATCGACATAAAAATCACTCCAATCATTTCATAAATCGCTGAGATTTGAATAAAAAAATCGACGTTGAGAAACCTTTGATTCACGTTAATTTTTCTTTTAAAGTATATTAAGGAGAAGATTTAACATAGAATACGAAATTTAAATCATTTTTTTTTTTTTGAATAATTTAATTTTTTCACATTCTCTAACAATTAATAGTTTTATGCTATTTGAAATTTGAATTTTTTGAATTTCAAAATTTCTACTTTTGCAATCCACTGTGTGACATGTTAAAATCTGTTGTCATTTTCATATAAATGTTTATAGTTTTTGTCTTTGATTTCAAAATTGTTAACAAGTCTCTTGATTTGAAAATATAATTCGTTGTCTTCATTGTAGTTGCTGGCATGTGTATGTGTATGTGTGTGTTTGTGTTTATTATTTTTGTAGTTTTTGTTCATTTTCAGTTTGATCCATGGTTGGTAATTTATGTTTTGGCATCATTTGCCAAGCACATGAGAGCCAAAAACCTCATCAGAAAGATGTCAGGTAAAAAATCAACTGACCGTTACATTGAAAATTTACATTTTCAAAATAAAAACAACATTTTGTAAAATAAAAAAAAAATTACAAACGGATACATACATATTTAACAGACCCTAATATAAATAACAAATTTATCTATAAAAAAAATAAAAAATTAAAACGTAATTGAAAACCATTTTTCAAAAAATTAAGAACAATATAATTTATAAACAAACAAAGAAACTTCTCACAAAAACAAAATTCAAAATCAGGCCAAAATGAATTATTACCAAAAAAAAAAAATGAAGCAGCAAATTTATCAAATTCGAATATCATTTTATAAGTATCTTAAAACACATTTAGCAGGTATTTATTTATTTTTGTTATTTATACAAATAAATCATATTGCAAAATTCTTGTGGTATCAAGTGAGAAAACAGCAATAATAATCATCACTCATAAATTGAGTGATTGCTAATCATTGGACATCAGGTGTCAATAAACGTTCAGACAGAAATTGTGAAATTTATACTTCGATTGCGAATCAGATTTACTGCTGGAAAGAAAATAAAAAACACTATCAAATACTCTCTTTACCGTTTTTCGCGTTCAGCTAATAAGTGCATAATTTGTATTTGTTATTAACAATGGCAGAGGAGAAGATTGGGGGGTTCTGTAAGTTATCATGCATCGGATATTAAATATCTTTTTTTATTCTTGTGCTTCATCATCATTTTACGATTATTGTCTCACATTGTTTTTAATTTTTTTTTTGTTTAAGTTTTGTACAATATTTTTGTTATTATTAAAAAAAAAATTAATTTTTTCGTAATTTTTCATTTGTTTCTCTGCTTGGGTTAATGACACTTAAATATGCAACAGACGCACTTTGGTTATAAATAAATATTGTGTGGCTTGTTTAACATCAGCATAAGTTTTATTTTTAAAGGTAGATGTTCAATTCATTAAAATTTGTTAAAGAAATCCTAACTTTAAAAATGCTCATAGTTAAATGACAACAAAATTGATCAGGACTACTTATTGATATAATTGGAATAGATATTGCACCAAATTTTGTTAAAATAACGCAACTGAGGATTTGTGTGCCACTTTGTTAGACAAAGGTTCTTTTTTTTATAACAAATCGTTATATTTTCTCATTTACTTACATTCATCTTCAATTAATACCAACTAATTTTACGATTTTTATTATCAAGACTGCATTTTTGTTAACTTAATATAGAAAGCGGCTTATGTTCCCCAGGTGCAACTACCCACAAACCATTATTATCTTATAAATTAAAAAATATCAAAACTCTTAACAAGTTAATTTAATTAAGAAAGTGGCTTATGTTCCCCAGGTGCAACTACCCACAAACCATTATTATCTGACCTTTATCATATAGGAGGAAATGAATTTTGCTCAAAAGTGTAAAAATAATATTTTTGTAAATGGCACCTGGGTAACAGAAGTCACTTGCTGGATTAAGAGAACTAAACAAAAGTTATTACAAAATATTCCCACTTAAATTTACTTTTCTGAATATTATTTTGCGTATAACTAACTAATGGCATATCATAAGAGATGGCGTATCTTTTGAACGCAGGGTTTACCTTTGCTACTTATATGTTGTTTGGAAGTGCACAAGTAAATGTCATTTATTTCATTTGTTCTTAACAAGAATTTTTTCCAGAGAAAAATTTTTCACTAAGAGGTTTTTGCAGCACGATTCACCCATTTCGAACGATTTTTCTGAAAAATCAAAGCTGCCATATGTGCACAAAATCTATTAGTTTTACAAGTGCGGCCATTGATTTATTTTGCTTTGGGTTTTAAGTGTCAAAATACAAATATTAAATTTTTTTAAAGTATTGTGTATTCAAAATCACAGATATAAATTCAAAATAATTGAAAAAAGAAAGTTGCTTTTGCTGATGGCCATGGAAACACATAAGGCATTGTTATTTGTATGAAAAAATGCAACCTATTGGCAACTCAGTTAATTTTTGTCCAGAAAAAATATAAAATTAAACCAATTCAAGTTCGTAAAAAATATTTTCTCTCTCTTAAAAAGATAGACGTCAAAAAACTTCATATAAAAAAAAATTGTTCGAACAAAATTTTTGTTAAGAACGAATGGGCGAACCCACCTTTAGTTATTGAAAATTATTGTGTAAACAACAAAGTTTTTTTTTTGTTTCAAAAATGTAGAATTTTGTGTCAATAAATCGTTCTATGCAGGAAGTTTTGCTTTACTTATTTGATTTGAAAATAAGTGCCGATGTAGCACACCGCTTGCTCTTTAAATCTTATGGTGAGATATGGTTTGAGCGGTTCAGAAGTGGTGCTTTTGACATGGAAGACAAAGTAAGCCAAACAACTTTGAAGATCAAGAATTGGAAGAATTACTGCAAGTAGATTGTTGTGAAACTCAACAAGAGCTTGCGACATCATTGGGAGCTACTCAAGCAGCAATTTCAAAATGTTTGCGAGCAGCACGATTCATTTAGAAGCAAGGAAATTGACTACCATATGAATTGAAGTTAAGATACCTTAAAAGACTTTACAGATTTTACATGTCCGAAATGCTGGTAAGAAATAGAAATGGCAAGACATTTTTGCCCTAAATCATTATTTGCGATGAAAATTGGATCGATTACGATAACCCGAAGCGTAAGAGATTATATGTGAAGCCCGGCCAACGAGCCGAAGAGACACAAAAGCCAAATATCCGTGGCGCTAAGTTAATGTTCTGTATTTGGTGGTACCAAAATGGCCATATCTATTATGAGCTGCTTTAAGCTAGCCAGACTATCACAGGAAACATGTACCGAATGTACTTGATTCGTTCACAGCGAGCGCTGGCTGAAAAATGTCCAGAATATGCGAGACAAAGCTAGGCCACATATTGCACTACATGTTAAAAACTTTTTTTATAAAGAAGTAATTGGGCCTCAGTTTTACCTCACCCGCCTTGTTCCGTCCGACTGCTATTTATTTTATATGGAGAACGCTTCACGTCAGAAGAGGGTATGCGAAATTGGCTTGATTCATTTATGGACTTAAAGATAAGCGGACTACTTAAATATGTTACCAGAAAGATGGGAAAAGATCACAGCTAACAATGTTTTAAAATAAAAGCTTAAATTTTTAAAAATCCTGCATTTTTAATTTATACACTCAGTACTAAAAAATTAATCTGTGGCTAATGTTCCCCAGGTGCAAGCAATCATAATAATATACATTTAAAGCATTAATTACAACAAACTCTTTAAATTGCCATTGAATATTGTTAACTTATATATGTAGTTATTCCACAATTATATCAGTTATCATCTCAGATTATCTCTTTTATCAGATTTAAAGAAACAACATTTAAAGATCAAGGTAGGAGAGATGATCTATAACTCTAATTACAAGGGGGTGGCGAATGTTTCCCCTTAAATCACTAGCATTTTTTATGAAGACTGTGCTATATTTAAACAAATCATATTCGTAATTGTTCACAGATCCCATAACCAACTTCTAAAAAGCATTTTAAAGTGCATTTTAATCGCTTAATAACGAGTAAATATTTTTATTTGGTGGAGTTGTTTTATACTTGCTCTAAGGAGTTTAAATATAAATGAGTTAGTGATATATATAATAGGCAAAAGTAAGCTACATGTTTATTTATACAATACAAGAAGGTATAAACCCCTTGGGTTGAAAGTTATAAAACTACTGACTGATTAAGTAAACTGTTTGCTTCTCACACACTATCAGTTATAACATTCGTGGTTTATATAAAAAAAAAAAAACCGAATATGTTCGGCGCTTGGGGCCATGTCATATATTTGTTGTATGGGATCATGTTTGTTATAATGATAATTTTATAATTTTTTTTTTAGCTATTTCATCTAATATGTAATTAGTATATACATAATTATTCTCTAACTAATATTAAGTTCCCAGAAGTTTTTAATCCTTGATAATGTGATTAAAAAATAGATCATATACTTACTGGTAACTGTGATTATCTATCATGTATCCTATGACTATATGTACTTTCATATTTGAGTTTTCAAAATTGAACTTTGATGTATGGCTAAATTAACAATGAAATGGTAAAACAAAAATAGCATTTTCAAAAATATTTTATCAAAGAAATCGCTTACTAAGTGAGGACAATGAATGTATATAATAAAGACCACAGAGATTGTGGCTTATCATGCAATTACTTTTTTATTTGATAAATTATTAAAAAAATATTATTACTAAGAGTTTAATCAGATGCCCAACAAGTTCATTTTAATCAGGAAACAATAATAACTCTTCAAGCTGATGGAAAACAAATTTAATACATTAATGTCTTCTAAAATACCTGTACGATTGCCAACAAATGCAATTCAAAATTATAAAAGAAGTTCGAGGTTTTGTTTGAAGGCTTCTTTTAAAGTTAATGACTTTAAACCCCCCGATGCCCTTATACGAGGTCCACAGAGACCTAATTTACTAATTATTATCATATTAATTCATTGTTTAGCCTAATTTGTTAGACCATTTTCTCTTTAATTTTTAACAAAAGTTTTAAGTTCATGCTTTCAAAAAGTCTTATTAACATAATTATAGTAGAATCTTTAAATGACAAAATTTTACGGTAGATGTATTATTTAAAGTTTTTATATTCTATATGTTCTTTTACCTAAATCACCGTTTGTTACACGCAAACTAATTTATGCTTTCGTATACAAGAAAATACTTATTCAAACGTGAGAGTTTATTATTTCTGGGATTTCTTTATCAGTTATCGAATACAATGTATATCAATTTATCACTCGTTAACGATAGCAGCCTTGTTAATATTTTCTCGTAATCTAAGAATAATTTGAAATTTATTTCGATTACACATGCGAGAATTAGCACTCAGTCTCTGTGATCGCTTCAATCAACTGGCTGAAGTTTTCAATTCATTATCAGAGACATTTTATTTGTCTTGAGTTGTTTTTAAAGTAATTTTAGATAATTGGCAAATTGGAATGCATTTTCTACCCTGCCAAGGACGTCATCAGCAATGTTTATTGTCCAAGATCTACTTGTAAACATCATTTGTTCAACTCACAATTATTGAGAAATAGAATTCGAGAATTAATCATATTCCTTTTACATGCTATGTGTTAGAGCGAAATATTCATACGTTTAGAATGTGTGTATATTCTTCTGATTATTATTATAACAAATTTGTATTATTACAAATTTTGTTGTTGGTTTTATTGCTGCGTCTAACGTTGGTTGACAATATCAGCAATGTCTGTTATTACTGTCATTATGATCCCTTATGGTAGATTATATTTTTTTAATTCAATTTAAAACTTTGTAGCTAGTCACACGAAACATTTTATATTAATTTTTAAAGTGTGTCACGTTCGCTATCTTAAGTGAAACTTTTTCAAAAAGCTTATAATATTTTTATTTTGAATTTTAAATACTTAAATTAACCCTTATCATGAATGGGATCGACAATCAATACTCGTATGTATAAAATAAATGTCAAGTGCTAAATCATACATAAGTTTGTAAAAAATTATTCATTTAGATCAACATTAGAACTACAATATTAAGCTACATATATTATTCTACTTCAATTAAAAAATCGTTAAAAAATAGGTTTTTGATTTTTTCCAGATGCATGTAGTTGAAAACGTATTGCATAAATCTCTAACTTATTGTTGGAAATTTGTTGTTTTGTTGTCTTTCAACAGGGTTGAAAGGAAAAAACCAAAGTTATTTGTTTGTTTATACGTATGTATGTATGAATGTAAATAACTTTGGCTATATAAAATGCAGGATGCACTTATTTGTAAATTAATAAATTAATTAGTGATTTAATAAAACAGGTTGTTTTAGACGTTATAAAGATTTATTTCCTTTATAGATTTACAAGTTGGAGAATTTGCTGCTGTTGCTGTTTTAGTTTGTCACAAAACTGAACATGGCGCTTAGACCAATTGACAGGACTTAATTTGTCAACTGTCTATCCTTCTAGGCATCATTCACAATAGTGCAAACTATTTCAGGCAATTCTAGGGGTCATAATCATAGGAGAGACTCTATATCGATATGGAGGAACTCGTCATCGTCGCTAATATCGTGGTTGTCTGCTGAGGTCTTAACATTTTATTTTTTGTTGCATTCTGAATCTCATGTTTATTGCAAGTGAATTTAAGTGAATTT
This sequence comes from Bellardia bayeri, assembly GCA_950370525.1. NCBI lineage: Eukaryota > Metazoa > Arthropoda > Insecta > Diptera > Calliphoridae > Bellardia > Bellardia bayeri. Next base: position 67,587,946 of record OX493266.1, on the reverse strand, counting down.
TTGTTTGCCAACTACCGTTGTTCTATCAACAAATTTTATTAAGTGGGGTTGAATAATCAAACTCGAAAATATAACAAAAAAAAAAAAAAGAAAAAGTTACTATCATACACAAATTCTTTGAAAATCTACAAAGTATTGTAAATGATGCTAAAAATCGTTACAAGGAAATCTTAAGCATAGATCGTAAGTAAAAATGTTATTAAAAGAAACCAGGAACTTGTACGTTCAGTAAAGTAAAATCTGGTTTCTTCCACCAGTGTTAGTACAGCAAAAATAATAAGTGTAAATACTATTTGTTATCGAGATGGATAAAGGAATCGAAAATTGGAACCTACAAATGTACCACCTACAGCGTAGTCGCGGTTAACATTTGAATAAAATTAATTCTTAAAATTAAATGTCAAAGATTGTTCTTTTGGGCAAATAATAACAATTAAGTGTTTTATTAAAAGTTTAGAAAAGGGTTATATGAATCATCTTATATTTATTTAAATACTATCAATTTGTGGCTCAAAATTATTTAAACACTTTTATGTGTCCTGATTTTATGTGAACAATGCTTTATTTATAAATGTTACAAATTTAAAGACTTTTTCACTCTGTATTTCTACAGGTTGTTGATTTACAAGTTACAATTGAAAGTTAATGTCTGCTTCATTCGTTTAGATTATTTTTAAATTGAACCAGTATTTTAGAAGATTCATATTAACTATAAAATATAATAAATAACTTAATTAAGAAGCCAAAGTTTTATACTTATTTAAAAATTGGACAAGTTATTTTTAGATTCAGCAGAAGGATCCATTAACACTGTCCAATATGAGATATTAAAGTATATATATAGATGTTTAGCAATAATTGTCTTGAACTTGACCAATAAAATGTAATGATTATTGAAAGAAATCCTCATTATTTGAAAATATCCAATATAAAAAAATCAGAATTTAAATTCGCATACAGCTTTCTAATGAATTGCCTTCATTCTCAATAATTATTATTTCTAATATTTTATTGTACAAATACGTTACGTACATACGTTAGATACATATGTATGTATGTGTGTATATACATATTAACGGCATATGTGTGTTTTGTTTTTGGGTCGATATCTATATAAATTATTCATTCATTTGGGTCCCAAATGAATATATGTACATACATATCTACATACATATGTAGGTAAGTACTAAACAACAGCACAACACACTACGTAGTACGTTCTACATGTTTACATAAATAATTATGTATGTAAACTAAAAGCACCTTTCTATATACATACATATCTACGTTTGTATAGATGTATAATAAAAGTGTCGAAAGCGGCGACATTACTCTGAGTATCGAATTTTTGTGTGCGTTTAGTGAACATTATCTCGAAAAGATGTGCATACGACTAAATAAATATTAAATTAACAAAAAAAGAAAAAGATACTATAAGTATTATTACTCATCAGTGTGCGCCCAATCCATACACACACCGATACTCTGCTACGAGCGCTCTCTTGCTAATACAAGAGAGAATTGTCACCAATACTTCCATAAATTTACACAGATACTTCACATAGATACTCATGTATACAAAATTTAAAGTTAAACCCAGTGTTGCCATTTTAGCACTTTAAGTGCTAGATTTAGCATTTTGTTTCTCGAAAATGCATTGCAATTTTTAAAAATTATGTTAAATGCTTGTTAGCATAATTTTCTTGATAAAAATTTTTTTTTCTCGAAAATTTTTTTACTAAAAATACTTTAGGAAAACTAAAAAATAACTTTTATTAATATTTCAACTAAATTTCTTTCGGTGTGTTAAGTAAATGAACACGGACATTTTTTAACTAAGATGTCTATGAAATATAATATATTAAAACAAGTCAACAATTGTTATGAACAAAATTAGAAAAAACTATAATTTATATTTGTAACATTTGAAATAAAAATTGTATTGTTACATCGAAAAAATGTAGCACTTTTTTTTCTTCTGTAGCACATTTTAGCACTTAGTTTTTCAAGTTTTAGCATAATTTAAAATTCATTTTCTGGCAACACTGGTTAAATCCATTCTCAGTTGAATTCCCAATGCTCTCTTGTGCTCATTAATACATTTTATAAATTATAATAAATATTTGTTATTCTCGCTCGTCAAAAACATTGTTTATTTTATTTGAGTTCTCCTCCAACTCTCACAATGATGCTAAAGAAATATTCAAAGCAACAACAATTTTGAACACAAGCATAAATCTCACTGATAAATCAAGCGTCTGCAATTGGTGAATTTCGACCATAGAGTTATAATAACAATTTTCTTAATCAGGCCTCAGCCAGTTGCTCACAGAGCAGCAAACCGTACATCCATCCATATGGAATCCATAATATGTCAGAGATGAGAGAATGAGTGCACTGACTTTTGTGTGTGAATGATACGGATATGTTGTTGTTGCTGAGATGAAATCTTTTCTTTATTCTTTTGCTTTGGATCATCCAATCCCACAGTGACAAACTATAAATCTGTTGCATACACACAGGAAGCTCTGCCATTGGAGGATGATGACAACTTTTTCTTATTCATGTGTGTACACTGTACATACATACATATGTTGAAAATAAACAGGAGATTTTTTTCAGTTTGTTAGTTTTCTTTTCTATAGCTCTCTCTTTTCGACGCATTTTCTTCTCCTGATGATGTGATAAATTGGGCAGAGATAGTTTAGTTTTACATTTTTGCCGTTTACAGAGAGCAGGATGATTATCGACCGTTTGTTGTGTTCTGGCGCAAATGGCTGTTTAGTTAGAACGAAGAGAGAAAGGATGTAGTATGTAGGTGCACGAATACAAAAATATATGAACAAGTTATTGTGTTCAAGGGAGCAGTATGAAAACTTTAGTTGTTTATAAATTTTCTACAAGTTATCAGTGTAACATACAAATATACATACATATATAAGTACATAGTCGTTAAGGTTCTTCGTCTGAGTTGAGATTCCTTATCTGGTATTGCACAAAATTATGAAAATTTTATTGCGATTTAAAATTTTTCTTGCAATTTGTTACCACTTGAAGCAATATTTTAATAATAAACGAATTTGTGTTTAAGTGCAGTCTTGCATATTGCACAGAATCGGGTTTACAGAAAAATGAAATTATCCAGAGATTCATATGTTAGTAAATTAAAGATTAACTTGTTTTATTAACCTAACTGTTGAATATGGTTTGTCAAAGGCTTGTGGAATATAAAGTGAATAAAATACATTTAATTTTTTTCTTGAAAAGCTGAAAATATATTTTTTACCGCTAGATCATTGTGTGACCTTTACCTTTTTATAAAAGCTCCAAAATAGACTTTGAGGCAGCGCTTTATACATTAGATGTACATATACATATTTGAATTTCGCTTTTGGAGATGAAGTAAATATCGTTAGCATCTTTTGCATATTATTGAATGTCTTTGAAATATTTTATTAAGCTCATAAGCTAAATAGGTATATTCGAATCTTATCTATAAAAGAAAAATCTTTATCTTTAAACACAGAGGAGGAGCTTCATTAACATAAAATGAAGAATTTTAAAACCACTTACTGAATACATTTTAATTATAATTAAAATAATCTTATCAATAGACTAAAAACCAAGATTTTTGTTTCAGAAATTTTTTTTAAATGAGAAAGGGATTAGAGATTTAAATAGTACAAATAAGAAAGCGTTCAAATTTTTTTAATAAACAATTATAAATAATTGTTTAAGCAATTGATGTTCAAAAAAGACGCATCCGCAATTTTTTTTACAATGGAAAAATTATAAATTCGTGATGTCATTAAATATTTTAATAAAAAAAGGTTTATCGGGACAAGAAATTCATAATGATATGATGAATGTGTTAGGTGAAAGTGCTCCTTTATATGCAACAGTATAAAAGTGAGTTGCTGAATTTGTAAACGCAATCGTAGGCATTTTTTTTAAAGAGAAATAACACTCAGGCAATTAATATGCCTAGCTATATATGTATACTTGCGTTACTTTCTTTGGAAAGGGGATACTTGAAGAAGTAAAGCTTTTTATATCACAACTCTGCAATTGCGCATAGTGTTTGTTTTTAGTGCAGAATTGCAGCGCCTTTGGTGGTGAGTAGGCGCATTATTTTTTAAAGCTTGATTTTATAGCCTTTATTTAGTCGTTTTACTTCGGTGGCGTTTGATTGCTATACGACGGAAGGAGGGCGCTGTGATAAATTTTAGTTATGATGGATAAAAAGAAAACTACTAATTATCATAAACTGATGTTGTTTGAGTGGCAGCGGCTGGGAATCGAACCCGATCTACAAATTTTAACTCATGCTTAATGATCAAATGCGCTAATCAATTAAGCTACAGCACCCCAAGATGAAAAAGCTTTCTTCACGAAGGGTACCGCAATTATTAACAGTCGATCAAAAACGCATAAAAATGAAAATTTCACAATCTTGTTTGGATCGTTTTAAGAAAAATAAAATGAATTTTAAGCGTCGTTTCATAACTGTTGATGCGACATGGATCAGATAAAAGAACAATCCAAGCAATGGAAGGAAGGCAAAGACAATTCAAAAACAATTCAAAGCGGTTTTTTTGGGACCTCAAAAGGTATTTTGTTGATTTACAATCTGCAAATAGGTAAAACAATAAATTCAGAGTAATATTGCAACATTTTGGATCACAAAAAAATAATTTTTCATCAAGACAACGCACCAGCGCACAAGAGTGTTTTAACAATGGCTAAAATCAACGAATTAAAGTACGAGTTGCTTGTCCACCCACATTATTTTTCTGATTTAGCTCCCAGTGACTTTTACCTGTTCCCAAATCTAAAAAAAAAATCCTAACTGGCAAGCGTTTTACCTGAAATAAAGATGCAATTACAGTTGTAAACCACTTTTTTGAAGGCTAGAATTGCTAGATGAGCGTTGGACTAAGTGTATTGAAGTTTCAGGAGATTATATTGAAAAATAAAAATGTTTTTGAAAAACTAACTATTCTCTTTCTGTGCTAGGCTACGAAGTTTCCGAACCGCCCTCGTACGTCAGCCACGAACTTTAAACCCGATTTTCCACTGAACATTTAAATTTCTGATTTAAGTAAATATTTTTCATTTATACTTAACAATTTTCCATTGATATATTTATTTTGTATTTTTCTAAATAAACCGTTTTAATAAACATTTATTGCACCACATAAATATTCAATATTCTATGATGAGTCTACAAAATTCGAAAAACAAACAGAATATTATTTGAACAATATAATATCGAGTACGACTGAGTAACAAACGTATTTATTTAGTATATTTTATTTAACCATCCCCACACCCTTATAACAGGCAAATAAATAAAAAATTAAAATAAAAAAATAACAAAAAAAAAAAAAAAATGATGTTGAAAAACTAAAAAGTACAAAACCCAAGAATTCCAATCAATAACGCAAAGTCATTGAATGATTTATCATTGAGCGAACCAAACACATTCATAGATACGAATAAAATAAATAGCAACAACGACGACAACATCAACAAACAACAAGAACAAATCCAACCAACAGCAATCGTCATATATACTAAACACTAACCAGCGACATCAGCAACAAACAACATGAAACAGCTGCATTAAGGTATGAAATCATTTTTGCATAATTTAAGCAAAAATGTGAAACTTAACTTATAGAGCAGCGATCATTAATCATAGCCACCAAGAGCGTATGTGATCAACTATTTAGATGTGCCAGCACGAATGAGAGCAAAACTCTTAAAAAGGAAAGCAAATTGCAGATTGTGCATCGGAAACACAATTTATGCAACATTAAAGTGCAGTTACTAATGTGGCAGATTTGAAATATCATACAGAAAGCAATAAATAACAGAGTTATAAAAAAATCAACACGTTTTAATATGTCATATATAATTCGTTCAGTCCTTAAAACTATTAACAGATGCAAAAACCAACGATTAAAGCAATTTGCTTGGAGTCGTGCTCAACGAACCAACTCCTTTAAGCCACCTCATTAAACAACGCAAAATGTATCCCAAATGACTACAAGAGTAACAGACGCAAAAAATAACGTTCAAAATAAGAAGAGAACAAAAACACAAGAACCTCCAATTTAGAAAAAAAAAAAATACTGCAAATAATCCACTATAAATAATACACAATAAATATCTAGTGGTAGATACATTTTCAGTTTTCAAATGGGAACGAGAATGTGAATGAGAATTCCATATACATACTGCTGGTTGCTTGGATACTGTAGTCGCTGGAAAATGTACAAAACAAACGATTTTGTTAAATATATTTTTTCTTTTAGCTCGATGACAATGAGGGCTAAAACTACAACGTTATTGCTGTAAAAAAGTGTATTTTCATCACAGTAAAACTTTTTTGCTTGTATTATGGAAAAATCAACAAAAAAAAAACACAAAATATAAAAAAGTTAAGCACCTGCCTGAAAACCCGCACCACTAACAAAACAACACCACCACTAAAACAAACCCCACTTGTATTAGAGAGTAGTCTCCACGAATATCTAGATGAAATCATAGAAAATTGTTGGAATAACGAATTGGACTAAATCGATGGCAGAGACTGGCTGAGGGCATCTGCAAATAGAAAGAAATTAAATTAAAAAAAAAATAATTATATAAAAATCAATAAAATGTTTAAGAGTGATATGAAAAACAAGGTGAAATAAGATAAAATTTTGTGGAGGCAATAGGGTTACTGAAGTAGGGTTACTGAAGGAAAATTTAATAAAAGATTTGGTTGTATGAGTATTATTAATAAGAGTATAAGACTAGGAAGTCTAGGAATTAAATAAAAGTTTGTGTATAAGGAATTAAGTAAGAGTATGAGAACTGAATCATTTATCCATTCATTACTTTAAATAATGAGTGCGTAATTATCAGAAGTGTTGAGTCTGAGTCATCTTAATAAAACGGTAGTATAAATGACAGTAATCTGAATATAATTCGGTTATTTGAGTATAAGACGGTAGCCTGAGTATAAGACGGTAATCTGAGTAGAAGACGGTAGTCTGAGTAGAAGACGGTAGTCTAAGTAGAAGACGGTAGTCTGAGTAGAAGACGGTAGTCTGAGTAGAAGACGGTTGTCTGAGTAGAAGACCGTTGTCTGCTTAGAAGACGGTAGTCTGAGTATAGGAAAATAGTTTAAGTATAAGACGGTAGTCAGAGTATAAGACGGTAGTCTGAGTAGAAGACGGTAGTCTGAGTAGAAGACGGTAGTCTGAGTAGAAGACGGTAGTCTAAATAGAAGACGGTAGTCTGAGTAGAAGACGGTTGTCTGAGTAGAAGACCGTTGTCTGCTTAGAAGACGGTAGTCTGAGTATAGGAAAATAGTTTAAGTATAAGACGGTAGTCAGAGTATAAGGCGGTAGTCTGAGTAGAAGACGGTAATCTGAGTAGAAGACGGTAGTCTGAGTAGAAGACGGTAGTCTGAGTAGAAGACGGTTGTCTGAGTAGAAAACCGTTGTCTGCTTAGAAGACGGTAGTCTGAGTATAGGAAAATAGTTTAAGTATAAGACGGTAGTCTGAGTATAAGACGGTAATCTGAGTAGAAGACGGTAGTCTGAGTAGAAGACGGTAGTCTAAGTAGAAGACGGTAGTCTGAGTAGAAGACGGTAGTCTAAGTAGAAGACGGTAGTCTGAGTAGAAGACGGTAGTCTGAGTAGAAGACGGTAGTCTGAGTAGAAGACGGTAGTCTGAGTAGAAGACGGTAGTCTGAGTAGAAGACGGTAGTCTGAGTAGAAGACGGTAGTCTGAGTAGAAGACGGTAGTCTGAGTAGAAGACGGTAGTCTGAGTAGAAGACGGTAGTCTGAGTAGAAGACGGTAGTCTGAGTAGAAGACGGTAGTCTGAGTAGAAGACGGTAGTCTGAGTAGAAGACGGTAGTCTGAGTAGAAGACGGTAGTCTGAGTATAGGAAAATAGTTTAAGTATAAGACGGTAGTCTGAGTAATCTGAGTAGAAGACGGTAGTCTAAGTAGAAGACGGTAGTCTGAGTAGAAGACGGTAGTCTGAGTAGAAGACGGTTGTCTGAGTAGAAGACCGTTGTCTGCTTAGAAGACGGTAGTCTGAGTAGAAGACGGTTGGCTGAGTAGAAGACCGTTGTCTGCTTAGAAGACGGTAGTCTGAGTATAGGAAAATAGTTTAAGTATAAGACGGTAGTCAGAGTATAAGACGGTAGTCTGAGTAGAAGAAAATAGTTTAAGTATAAGACGGTAGTCTGAGTAAAAGACGGTAGTCTGAGTATGAGAAAATAGTTTAAGTATAAGAAAATAATTTGGGTATAAGATAACCGTCAGAGTATAGGGAAACCATTAGTCTGAGTGTATATGAAAATTGCTCGAAAATATGACAACTGTCTGAGTATTCGAAATAATTCGTAGTATTCGACGGTATTCTGAACATAATTTTAGTCTGAGTATAAGAAAGTAGGTCGAGTATAAGACGGCAGTATAAGTATTAATTCGAGAATAAGGCAACAGTCTAAGTAATCGAAAGAAATCAGAGTATTGTGCGGTATTTTGAATATAATGTTAGTCGTTTAATTATAATTGACAGAAATCTTCCTACAGTACGTGCACAATAAATTTGTATGCAAAAGCTTTTCAACAAACATATATTAAACATACTATAAGTTTAAGGATTAACAGCTTTTCTTAATACGATACGGATGATAATGTAACGGAAAATATGCATCTGCTTAATTTAAAAACATTTCATTCTAATAATATCCATAAAAATAATAAATATAACAAACGAAAGAATAAACAGATAACGCCAGACTAAAACGTTCACAAATAAACATTGTTTGTAGTTTTACAGCAGATTTTATACCCGAAAAACACATGTATAAAAGTAAACAACATACAAAACACATGTAAAAAATTAAATACAAATCAAAAGTTATTAATTTGAAGCAAATGTTAAAAAATATTTAAAAAAAAATCTTAATTAATATTGAACATTATCTCGTTTAAACACCTTTAATAAAAAAACTCAAACAAACACTGAAATCTTAAAGGTGGAAAATTTCCCCTCAATTATTGATAGCAATTCTTGTTGGGTGTTTTTTGTTCGCTTTGAACTTTTGTAGAATTATTATTAAGTTTTTTTTTTTAATTTTTTTGGGTGCGTTATATTTGAATAATATTTCTATTTTTGCTGTATACCGGGAGATAAGTTTCAATGTTTTAGGGGTTTATCTCTAAGATTATTTAATGATTGACAATCCTTTGTTATTTTCTTGTGTGTGTGTGTTTTTTTAAATATGGCCACAGTGTTGCGTCATAATCAATTTCTAGAGAGATTTTTAAAACAGATGACTTGTTATCAGCCAAAAGAAAAAAAAGTTCAATTAATAAAAACAAATTTGTTATCAATTAAATACAATATATATATATATATATATGTATATGTGTTTTTGACCTAAAAAAACTAAAAAAAAAAAAATAAAATGTCGGTTGTGTTTAAATTTCATTGCACGTTAAATTATTTAAACAGAATTATCAAACAAAACTTTTCTGTCATTAAATAAATCTCTCGGTAAAAAATCAAAGCTCTAACTAAATACAGTGACAAAATGGAAAAAAGTAGCCATTATTACCATCCATCTTCATTAGATGAATGAATAAATGAATAAATGAATGCATGAATGAATGGTTTGTTTGTCCCCCTTAAAAGTACTTGCGTATTGACAAGAAAAACAAAAATTTCTTCTTCATTGGTCACAACAAATATGTAGCTAATGATTTCAATTTGTTTATGCTGAACAACACACAACACATTTAAAAAAATATTCATAATAATTATTTTATGGTAAAATAGAAAACCACATAGATTTTGCTTGTTTGTTTGGCTTTAAATGTAAAAACACAGTGGGTTGTCAAGAAATTAAATTGATTGAAAAGTTGATTTTGTTTTAAAACAGTTTAAACTACAGTCTGAATATAAGACTACTACTGTCTTAGTAAAAGACTGTAATCTTAGTATACAACCAGAGCCTTAAGGTGCGGTCACATTTGGAAAATATTTGCCGAAAAACACGTAACCATGAAATAACATTGAACTCGTTTATTTATTTAAAAATGTTTTTCTAATTTACGCCAAAGCACAACAAATATTTAGTCTTACTATACCCTTCAGCTTCATGAGAAGGGTATATATAAGTTTGTCATTCCATTTGTAATTTCCACAATATAATTTTCTGACCCTATAAAGTATTCTGGATCCTTATAGATAGCGGAGTCTATTAAGCCATGTCCGTCTGTCTGTCTGTCTGTTGAAATCATTTTTCTAAAGTCCCCATATATCTTCGGGATCCAAATCTTCAATAATTCTGTCAGACATGCTTTTGAGAAGTTTGCTATTTAAAATCAGCAAAATCCGTCCATAAATAACGGAGATATGAGCAAAAATCCGAGACAACCTCTGAAAATTTCATCAAAAAAACTAAGTGTATTAATATTGTTACAAATAATTTCATCAACAGATGGCGTTGATCAAACAAAGTATAAATAGACTAACACGGCCAACCAAATGAATCAGTTTATTGTGAGTCAGTGTTCGAAAACTTTAAGTGTGTTCTTAAACCGTAATATAAGTGTGTAAAAAGACAGTGTGTTCATTTTTAATTGTTGGTGTGGACATTTAAATAAATAAAGACTCGTTATATTTTCTGCAAACTACTTGACGTTTTTATTTTGCAATTAAAAAGAATCCGGTTTATTTAAAGGAAATAAACCACCGTTTTTAAAAGGTAAAAACGTAACAATATAATATATATGTATATGTATGTATGTATATAATATAATTATGCATCCACAAGAAAGGTGAAGGGTATATAAGATTCGGCATAGCCGAATATAGCACTCTTACTTATTTTATTTGATGCTATTTGATCTTGCAAAACTCTTGTAAGAGTAAACATCGTCAAACAAATTTGTGCTAAAACAAGTGGTTACGCTTTTTTGAGTAACTATTTGTCAAATGTGACCGTACCTTTAGAATAAATTTATAGTTTTATACTTCAGTCTTAGTATAAGACTAACGTGTGAATATAAGCATATACAATGATAGTCTATGCATGAGGTGATATGAATTTAAGACTCTGTATATTTATATTCAATAAACAATATCGTTACAAACCACTGTGCTTGTTTATATTTAAGTACAATTTAACTATTTTGGTCACTTTTGATAATAATTTATACAATTCAGCCGTCGAAAAAATATTTTAATAGACATACAATCCGTAAATACAACAAGTACCATGTATGTATGTACATTGTATATACGACAGAGTATGCCTCTGGTATTTTCAAGATAAGCTCTTCAGCTGGGCGACAACAACAATAACAATACACAGCTAAAAGAGACAGACCTGCAGACAGACAACTGGACGGACATTTAACTGATAGGTGTAACGTGTCTATGAAAACAGGCCTACTATATTATTTTAATATGCTGTGGTTTTATTAAACCAAAAAAAAAAAAATAAAACAGTAATGAAGAAAAAATAATAACGAAAATATGTACAGCAAAAAAAGTAGTAGTTACTTATCAGTTTATTTTACACAGCTACATTTATATGTATGTATGTATGTATGTATATAAATAAATGCTTAAATCTAAGAGTTTTTATATACTTACTTACATTCAATAAACCAGTCACGTGTTTATAGATCTACTAAAACACCACACAGATGTACTGTCGTTTTACTTGACTATCGTTGCTACTTCTACGTAGACTTAATACATGTAAAAATTACACCAAAAATATTGAAAATGTTATAAAAAATATCTTTAAGCTAATATTTATGAAAATTTAAATTCATTGAAATTGTTATTTTAAGACGATTCATATGCATCTGCTTATTTTGGCGGTTAGCTGCGGCTGACGTGCTTTGAGATTTGATCTAAAATTTAAATATTATTTGTGATAAAGAATTGCAAAATACCATAGTTATTTACTGAATTAATAATAAAGAATATAACATTATTATGGCAAGATATAGTACTTGATTTTAAAATTATGCTTGAGAACGAGATTTGTAGAAAAGTCATGCAGTTTTAGGTGTCAAGAGTGACCGTGTTATTCTTAAACAGCGCAGTGGATTGTAAAGAAATAAATTATCTATTTTAAAAGAGGATAACTTAAACATATTTTGAGTATAATATAGTACATACTCATAGTTTGAGAATATGGAAGTCTGAAGTTTGAGTATAAGAGTACAAGACAGTGTTTTCAATGTAAGACGCTAGTTGAAGTTTAAGACGGTAGTTTGAGTATAAGACGGTAGTTGAATTATAAGACGGTAGTTTGAGTATAAGACGATGACTTGAGTATAAGATAGTGATTTGAGTATAAGACGGTAGTTGAATTATAAGACGCTAGTTGGAGTATAAGACGGTGATTTGAGTATAAGACGGTAGTTGAAGTATAAGACGGTAGTTTGAGTCTAAGACGGCGATTTGAGTATAACCCCCTTATTCAAAAACGATTATTAAATTTAACAAACGTTTATTAAGACAGATTTGCATATAAAAATTTGCCTAATAAACGTTTGTTCAATTTAATAATCGTTTTTGAATAAGGGGGAAAGACGTTAGTTAGTTTTAGTATAAGACGGTGATATGAGTATAAGACGTTGATATCAGTGTAAGATTATAAGACGGTGATTTGAGTATAAGACGGTTTGAGTAGAAGACGGTAGAGTATAAGACGGTAGTTTGAGTATAAGACGGCGATTTGAATATAAGACGATATTTGAGTATAAGACGGTAGTTGGAGTGTAAGAAAGTAGTTGGAGTATAGAACGGTGAGTTGAGTATAAGACGTTAGTTTGAGTTTGATTATAAGTCGGTGATTTGAGTATAAGACAGGAGCTTTTTGTTTACAGTTATTTCCGTAATAGTATTTTGAGCTGATACGATATTTCAGTGATAATGGTAGCCTAGCTGTAACCAACCTCATTTAATATATGTTTTTTCATAACTATTACGTATTACGGTCTAAGCAGACAAAAGTATCGTTATATATAATATTGCTTCCAATATGTAACAAGAGCAATGACATAAGCTAAACAGATCATTGATCTTTATATATATGTATGTATATATGTAATACTTTATTTAATTTCCTTTAAGTTAAGAACTAAAGAAAAATAACGAAATGACCCTATAACAAAAAGTAACAGTTGAATAACCGGTGGCTAAAGAAAAATAAACTAAAAAAAAAATTGTTACTACAAACATCATCAAGATGTAGTAAAATTAAAAGAAGCAACAAAAAAATTCTATACACACTTCAGTGATCAATATGTACAGAACAAACAACCCCCAACGATGCAAAAAGGTGCATGCATCCTTTAAATGTTGCAACACATAAAAACAGACACAACAAAGAAGAGAGCATCCTTGCACACCTGTCATTATCATACAACAAAAGTCTTATACAACAATTTATTAGCCACATTTTGTTTTCAACAAAACGTAATAGTTTTTAAACAGAACTCCAAACCCGGTCAGTTAATAATAAAAACGTAAGAAAGTCTAAACTGAGAAAAAAAAATTACTTTTAGCTGGAAAGTGTAATGTGTAAACAGATCACTTTGAGGATCAATGTCTTGCATCAAATTACATTCCAACAAATTGCATCCCCTCGTTTGTGTTTCATACTTTTATAAGTAAATATTCTAGCCACACGTATGTTTCCAACCACCTGAGTTAAAAAGAAAAAAAATATATAAATAAAAACAAACAAACCTAAAGTGAAGTGTAGCTTCTTAGTGGAGAGGAGTAGCGAAGAGAACCTCATAATTTGTATGATAAAATTGGCTGACTATAGAATTTAATACTTGTCAATTTTTTATTTTCTTTTTTTTTTTTGTTATTGTTGATCTGGATAAAAGTGCTTAATCAACTGGAATATTTTGTTGTTTGTACGAATCAAAAAGACGAATTTAAAAAAAAAAATACATCAAATGTATCGTCATCATCACTCATTGTGATATTGGAGTAGAGGAGAAGAGACATATTTATATTAAAACCGACAGACGGCGGCAGTAACAGACCTTGCCGGTGTGTGTTTGTGTGTGCTTGATGACACAGTTTATGTGTGGTTTCGTTTTCGTGCTGTAATCTAAACGTACTAGCAGCAGCAAAAGTTGCAGCAGTAGGTACGTAACTTGTACAAGCAGTCGGCTGGTAATTCAAGTCCTTGATCGGAAGTCGGAAATGCTGGCTATTAATGCTTGATTAATTTTCATTTCATGTACTATAAATGTATTTATGGAAAGGCAACTGTAGGCAACTTTTTTTTTATAGAAGAACAAGTTTAAATGACAAATTATCTACTATAAGTTTCTGCTTTCATTACTGCATAGAATGACTCTCAAACTTATTGAAAATGTTACTTTGCGAAACACTTTCTAGAATCAACCCAACTAAATAAGTCAACTTTAAGGAAGTGATAATTTAACGAAAATTCAATACAGTGTTCCATTCATCATTTGATTTTAAATATTCACAGTACGATTTTAAATCAAACTTTCAAATTTTAGATTGTCCACTAACAAACAAAATAAACATAAAATGAAATCCAATAAAACGCCTGTGATCTTCAATTACTTTTGGAGACTCCAATGCGAAGTCTTTATTAGCGACTGAACAAAAATTATTAACCTTTTTTTATCAATTGAGTAATGATCGTAAAAATATTTTTGTTTTTCTAATAACAATAACTATAAAAAAACATCATTGAATTTTTAAGAAATCACAAAAAAAAAACAAACGGACAACACTCATACGCATTTAAACACATAAAAAACAGTACGCGTGTGGGTTGCATTACCAATGAAGTATGGTACAGCATTTTAATAGCGACATTTTAGTTTTTCTGTGGTAGCTGTTGTTATTGTTATTGTTGTTGCTGGGAATGCAGACATTTGAGGCCAAACCATCACAACACATCATCCAACATTATATATAAAGACAGAGACAGAGTGAGAAAGAGCGAGAGAGAGACACACATATCCACACATACCTCAACGTTATGTATTGCGGTATGGATCAATTCAAAAGTGTTGGATCCACGAAGGGCACATTGTTTTATCAAAACAACAAACAGCTACCTCCAACTACTAACTGATCAAACTGTCTGACTTTTTATCGCAACGATCGTCAATAATGTAGTGAATGCTTAAATAGTACAATAAAAAAAAAACAACAAAAATACAGCAGCAGTAGTATTTATGTTTGAAACTGATCGATAATCATATAGTTTATACCTATGTATGTATATATGAGTCTGTGTGGTTTTACAAACTATAACTCAGCATAGCGATCGGATCCCTGTAAAATTTGTAATATCAATCAATAAAGTATAAAAATATAAACACAGTGCAGGTCAGTATTTCTGTTAAGGTTCCCACTCGTTCCAACTCGCTCTGTTAGATATTCTGACTATGGACTATGATAGCCACTCTTCATGTTTACAAATCTTACATGCATTTGTCGGCCCATGTTGCCCCTATTCCCGGAAAACTAGACTCATCCCTCAAAAAAGTCTAAATATTTAAGTTTGAAAAAAAAAACACTTATTTAAATCTTTTTATTTGGAATTTTCGTAAAGTTTCAACATTTTTAGCGGGACATCATATGCTATCGTTCCATTTAGCCTGGTTTATTTTGCCCACAAATATGACCAAAAAATCATTTTAATGCGTATACCAATTCCTGATGTGTCTAACAGTGCAAAGTTAACACTCTGTTTAACTTTAAAGGTTTGTGTCTAGGGTTATAAATTTTAAAATTTTACTTCACATACATAAAATTTACACCACTGGTGTCTATATCGAATCGATAGTCTTAAAACCTAAAATCCTTGGCGTGACTCGCCAAAATGTGATTGCAAGATAAAAGAATCCTCATCTGTATGCTTGATCTTGGTGGACATCTGTCTGAATTCGTTTTTAATTTATAATAATAATGATCAATTTTGCTCTTACCAATACCAACGCATTAAAATGATTTTCTTATAAACTCTTTCTTTTATATGGTTTTGATATACAAAGTTCTTGTTGAAGATAATCTTTCTATAGATTAATATTAAAAGCACCTTGTATTAGCATTTCCACTAACACTCATGATATTGAGTGAATACCACCATAGACAGTGAAATCATTGCAACACCCTCAATAACATTCTTATTCATACTGTCATATCTGACAAAAACCAGATAATAAACACAAAGAATAGATCCTTGAAACTAATTGGATAATTATTAATAAAAAAAGATACTAAAGAATTAACTACAGTCGCAATTCAGCTCTGAAGAAGGAAGAACGCATAAGAACGTTGTGCATTATTCACATGCGTTCTCTATGGTTTTATAACCTATAAATTATTAAATACAAGATTTAAGCGTTCCAGCTTCCTGTATTAAGTTATAGGTCTACTTGAGACTTACTTAACTCGACTTAGGATAACCTGGCAATTTGAGGTACTAATTCTCCTCCAACCAAGTTTATAATAAAAAAGGAGTAACTGTTAAGTCCCAAAATACAAAAGGATTATGTAAGAGATGCTAAGAAAAGGTAAGTTCGAGGCACATCCTTTTGTCATGATGCCAACAAACTGCTGACTGGTAAAGGCCCATTAATACCGTCTTCAAATAACTGCGGCTTTAGAGAAGTTTCATGGACAAACATGTTTATCTTCAAACCATTATAAGGCAAAATCCTCGCACAGCAACTAGGACATCAGCAAAACTAACAAATCGGCTAGAGATCATGCCGCCAAATCGCTCAAAAACAACAAGAGTCCTGACATATATTTAAAGCAAATCTAGAAAGAAGTGTGAAGCTTTATATATAAAATAATCAAAACTATTCTGTATTAGTTAGCGTAAGGCATTATAATAAAAACTCTTTGAAAGGAAATGTAAATAAGGTACTATCCGTTATTTTTTTAATGATCAATATTTAGTATTTCAATAGTTTGTCAGTTGAACTTATGATCGGAATTGATCAACCGACATATCAGTTGCTGTCCAAATATGTGATATATTCACAACATTATAATCAAATCGGTAATCGTAATCTTTACCGATTATGGAGGTTGCAAGCATTATAATTCGACATATAGAAATATTAAGTAGAAAACCAGCTTCGATTAATCGAAAATTATCTGTTATATGCATAGCTGTCATATTTGAGAATTTATCGTCATTTTAACGATTTTTTGTTTCAAAAATAGCAAAGTGGCGATTTGACGATTTTTTTCTTTGAAAGTGACGATTTTCTGAATTATAAACATTTTCCATCATTATTTTTTTCTATTAATGTTTTTGATGTCAAATTCTCTCTTTTTTTGACATTTTCTCATTAAATGATCGTAAATAGTAAGAAGAACATGATATATTTCAAGAACAAGACTAAATGATAGCGATGTTTTCTCAATTATTGTCAATTGTTGAGCTTAATAATAATTCCAAATAATATTATTAAGTCTGGGTAGTAGAAATTAATTGTTTTATTGGTAAATTTTTAGAGAAAACGATTTATGAATTTCAACAGGGGAACTCTACAAAAACTTTTGCTATTTTAACATAGTCCCAATTTACACAAAGCAATTTTTATTAAAAAAACTTGATACATTTTTTTTTCTTGAAATTTCTTTGGTGTTCACACAGCACAATACTTATTGCTTAAATCACTCGTATTTTTATTTGAGAGTACATATACACACATTTGTATACACATATGTAATAAGAATAAGAGAGTAACACGAATTGCTAGTACATACAATCAAGTGTGTGCTCGTCTTATCTTCCCCCAACCCCGATGCCTAGAAGGTAATCAGCTTAGCTTTAAGAATTGCTTCATGTAAATTGGGACATAACGTCGGAAGAATATTCAGCCAAATAAATTTAAATAAAACAGAAATACGGAATTCTTTAAAAATTAAGTGGATGAATTTATATAATTATAATTTATTAACATTATTTATTACAATTTATTATAACTAATTTGTTTTGACATTGTAATCAAACCTAATTGTATAATACTGTAATATGTTATAAATATATTACGCAAGTTGTGTTTAACATTATATTTTTTGTGATTTCCGATTTATACAGCCTTGTCACTGAACTCAATTCCGATCGAGGTTTTGATTCCGTAAATTGAGTCTTTAGAAAACGAAACACGATTTTTTTTTCTGAATGAAACCACTTTCGATTTCTTTGCAAATACGGAATTGAAACCATTCCGATTGAATTATGTGACATGCCTGATAAAGTCTAATTTTATGTATTTTGAAATATGTATAGTATGTACAAGAGAATACTATTAGAAATAGTGAATTTTTAATTTTCCGATTTTTTTTGACGATTTTTAAAATTTTTCTTTTTATCGGGATTTTGGAGATTTTTTCCCTGCATCTACAGCCCTAGTTATATGTGGTGTTCACAATGATTCTGTTATGTCTGGAAAAATATTTAACTTAGTGTCGGATATAGTCATCATGGTTAGTATGCGAAAGTCTACATGATCTTGTAACTAGTGATATGTCCATAAAATTGAAAAAAACCTTCAAACCTAAATAAATTTGTACTCAGGAAACCTTTGCACTTCTTAAAAAAAAATAGCCAGAAAGTGGAAAAACTGTAGGGTATTTTATATTAAACATTGGCCGCCTATAGCTTACTCAATTTATGTTGAAGGCGGAGGGAGGGCTTTTTCCAAAAGCATACATAGGTTTAGCTGCTGTTGCGTGTGGCATGATTGGTGTTATGGTATGGCTGCCTTTGGTCATGTTGAATAGTTTCATTGGAAAAGAAAGTCGTGCATACACACACATGCATCCAGCAGCAATAACAACAACAACACCAGTAGCCGCTGTTGTTTTTGTAATAAACATCCAAATCGATTCATACAAAATTGATGGTCAATAACGATGCGACAAATACCATCTATGGCTGCAATAACAACTGTGTGCAAATGTACCTACATACATATATGTATACATATGTATATGAATAAAATGAATGAATGAATGTATGCCATGGTATGCCACATACGAGCACATACTCAGGCGTATACTTGTGTGGATGTGTAAACATATTTTAAATGCGTGTGTGTCTCTTCTTCATCCGCTATCACTACCAACACCATACTAGTTACTTGTGTGGATAAATTGGATTGTTTGGATGTTTGGCTGACTGGGGCTTAAAATGTCATGCTCACACAAAATTGTCTATTGTGTGCGTTTCTTTTGGTCCGACACCTGATGAATCTTTAATGAACAATGGTTTGCCAACATTGGAAGAAGCTTCGTCGCTTCGTGTACAAGATATCAAACGGCGCACATCCATAAACAATCTACCAATTCTTCAATTATATTTACAATTGTATGTATGTGTAGCCTCACGCACTTAAATATACGAGATCTGATAAAAAAATAACCGTTATTTTCAATTTTTTCAAAACGTATTTATTTATTCATCAATAGCTATCTTATCCCCTTCAAAGTAATCCCCCTCAGATATAATACACTTATGCCAGCGTTTTTTCCAATCCTCGAAACACTTTCGAAACGCGCTTTTTGGTATCGCCAACAGCTCCTGTTTCGATTTTTCTTTTATCTCCTCAATCGTAGCAAAACGCTTGCCTTTCATAGGTGTCTTCAGTTTTGGGAAGAGGAAAAAGTCAGCGGGGGCCAAGTGCGGCAAATACGCTGGTTGAGGTATGATAACGGTTTTGTTTTTGGTCAAAAATTCATGTTACGTTATCATGGTGCAAAATCCATGATTGGTTTTTCCACAATTCTGTGCGTTTCCGACGAATAGCTGCGCGCAAACGGCGCATAACTTTAAGGTAGTATTCCTTATTGACCGTGCGACCTTGTGGCAAGAATTCATGATGCACCACGCCACTGCAGTCGAAGAAAACAGTGAGCAAAACCTTCACATTTGACCGAACTTAACGTGCTTTTTTCGGTCTTCTGGACGTTTCCATTGGGATGATTGGGCTTTGGTGTCAATGTCATAGCCATACACCCATGATTCGTCAGCAGTTATGACCTTTTTAAGGAAATTTGGATCTTTGTTGACGATGTTCAACAGCTCCTGAGCAATGTCCTTGCGACATTTTTTTTTTTTTAAATTTAGCAATTTTGGAACGATCTTCTCTGTCGCACGTTTCATGCCTAAAACATTCGTAAAAATTGCTTGGCATGAGCCGAACGATATATCAACATCATCAGCAACCTCTCTGATAGTGATTCGACGATTATCCAAAATCGTTTTATTAACTGCTGCAATGGACGAGCATCGTCATTTACATCTTCTCGGCCTTCCTTAAACCAGTTATACCACAATTGAACTTGTGTTCTGCTCATAGTAGACTCCGCAAACGCCACAGGCAACATTTCAAATGCCCGCATTTAATTTAATTTTTTACACAAAACTTAAGACAGTTTCTTTGATCCATTTTTTCGAATAGTAAAAATTGAAGAGCACACCAAAACCTTTTTATCTGTCAAAAACAAACCGACAATCCCAAATGGCTGATATTGCCATCACATATAACAGACATGTCTACCAACATAACAGAAAAAAATGCGAAAATCGAACATACGTAACTTATGAAATTTTAAAAGAACGGTTATTTTTGTTCAGACCTCGTATATATAAATTTGTACACATGTAGTATGTATAGCCATATTGATATATAATTATCCATACATTCACATCGATCGTTTAAAGCCACCATTTTGATGTCAAGATTTTCTTTTGAAATTTGTCTCTTCACAATTGTGTTTTTTTTCTTCTTTCTTTTCGTTTTGGGGCTACAGCATTTGATGTTGTTTCGTTTGATTATTGACTATCGATGAGGTTTTAGTACACTGTAAGAAAAATGTTGGAGTAACATGTAAAGCATAAAATTTAAAGCAGAAGTTTTGGAATATATTAAACTATATATTATTTATGTTGCGTTGACTTACTTAGACTTCTTAGAAAGGGAAAGAGATTTAACACTGATTTACTTTTCCACTGGTAGGGTAGAGTTAGAATTAATGCCGTTAGACTTATTTTTTATTTTTCTGTATAATTCAAAAACGATCCAGACCTTCAATGCTCATTCGAAAATAGAGCCAGAAAATGTCCTTTCAGAATGAAATAAGATTTCTCGTAGGAAATACAGCTGTTCTTAGATCCAGTTATGTAATATACAGGATCCTGATTAAGAAATGTGCTTAAAGCAAAATGTTCATTGGCGAATTAGTGAAATTGAACTCTTAAATATGTTCCAATAATAAGGTTATTGCGATCGTGAATATCCTTCTATTCCTGATTCTTTAGGATGTGGTGTAATCATAAGTCTCTGGTGTAATTTCTATTGCAGGAATGACGCTTTTTCTGTCAGGATACAGGATCTCAACAGATCATGGCATTGAAAGTCTTCTTAAGGTTTTATGATAGACATATTGTTCCAATAGATTGATCCCTTCTAAATAACATCATTTCTCGTAGAACTGGATCTAATGTATGTATATGTAATGTATAGGATCCTAGACTTGCAACGCTAATTAGATTTGATATTAGGACAGACTGTGTGCTTCCTAATTCTTTTAGAATAATAAGATTATCGTAAACATTAATAACCTTCAATAACAAAGTTTGCGGTAGGATCCAGAATCTTATCAGATCAAGATAAATAAGAAACTTTGAGATCAAAGTCTCCTTTAAGCTTGACTATAGAAAGAGTCAACAAGATCTTTCAAATAACGAAATAAAAAACTAGTTTTTAGATTTTTTGGCCTACAGACAAAGTAACGATCTATCCATATTGGATTTAAGTAATCATAATTATTAGAACAATAGTTTTTTTATAACAGTGTAAATTTCTTAAAGACTCCACCCGTCTGGGTAACACTCCTCTATTGAATTCACAAACCAGCCCTCCGCACACAGTCTTCCAAAAATCAATTCGATACTACTTAAGCTACTACGACAAGCCAATGTATAATATAAATCTATGTATCTAATTGTCTATTTTGTCTAAACATGCGTTTGTCCACTCATTCATTTATTCATTCATCCATCCGCCCGTTTTGTCTCCTCGTCTAACTGAATGTGTCTGCTTGTATTTTTATTTCATTTTAGTACAAATGTCTGCATACAGTTACGACAAACGAGTCGAAAATGTATCTACTTAACAGTGTGTACAGAGTATGCTAATGAATCTCATACGCATATTTGGAAATCATGTATGTCGTTCGCCGTATATTCATCATAAAAATAAAATATTGAAAAAAAAAAAAAATAAAAAAAAAGAAATTTATTGTCATGCCACCATATTTTATTAGGAATTAAATACTTTTTGGGGTTTTGAAAACATTTGGTTGGCTGTACGCTTAATTTCAGTTGTTGTTTTTATTTTTTTAAAGTGAGAGCTCCACGAGTTTAAAGAAGATGACAAAATGTTTAATGAAAAAGTAAAAAAAAAAATATGATTTAGAGAAATTTATTATAAATAAATGTTTAATGGTTTAATGGTTTAATGGTAATGGGTAATGCTAATGCTAATGTACGAGTATATTGGGAGAACGCATTATGGTCATACAGTTTAATGAACTTGATTTTTTTTGTATAATTTTTATTATTTATTTCTAGTAGAAACAAATCACGAAGATGTTCAAATATTTAGTGAATGTTTGAGAAAGTTTTTTTTGGTGTTATGGGGAGGCTTTTCGGTAACAATTTTCAATTATGACCCAAATAGTTATTGGGCACATGTATAGACATTAAGAGTTTTGAGTTGAAAATTTCTGTAACATGGACTGAAACAATTTTCTTAATGTATATAGAAGTAAATTGTGTAGAACTGTTTATTAATGACTTTCGATAGTGTTACAAAAACCTAATTAATTGAATTAGTCGTTAGTCGATTAATTATTTTTAAGAAGTTCTTCGATTATTCGAATAGATATTCTAGCGAAGATGTGAATTTGATAAAGGAACCACAATAAGTCGGTGAAATTGGACACTTAAACATTCTGGAACATTCGTGAACATTCTGGTGGTCATCGATGTTCCCGGTCTAATTTTATTCAATGCAGTATGTTTTGCCTCTCAGGATACAAGATCTCAACAGATCATGGCAATTAAAATTCTCAAATTCTTCGTTAAGTTTGATTGTAGAATAATTTTCCAATGACAGCATTTCTTCTAGGAAGCACAGGTGTTTGTAAATCCAGTTCTGTAATGTGCGGAATTCTAATTACATATCTGCTACATATTAAGGAATGTAACTGATTACTTGGGATCCTAAATCTGTTGGTTTAACGAAATTATACCATGGTTAATAAAGAACTGCCAGATCAAAATCCTCTTTAAGCTTGATAATGGGGCACATTGCCAAACGAATGTTGAGGATCCTGGTTATGAAACTTTTTCGACTACATATACTACATTGATTTTTCATATAAAAAGTAAAAAAGTTTTCAAATCTGTAATATCTCTGTAAATTTGGGTTTAAATGCGGAAATAGCCTTAATCTGTGATCACTCACATTTAATTTGTAATGGGTTGTACCAAAAATAGCATTATCAAGAACAAAGAACTAGATTTCTAATGGCTTAAAGTCTCGTCACAGTAATGAAGTAGATTTCCCGATTTTCCTTAACATGGATCGGTCTTGCCTCATTGGTCAACAGTTGTTCGAATTGTCTTTGTGAAAGTAAGGCGCTCTCTTAACAGCCTCAATTCTATGAAATAATTTGTCAATTAGTTCAGAATTATAAATCATTTGAGGCAAAAGAATACAAGTTCTATGAATATGAAATTTGCGAATATACTAAGAAGTTTTCAAAAATTATCAATATTGAATTGAACTTAGATCATGACAAGATCTACCAGCACTATGCTAACTACCACCACTTTCTTATCTCTAATAATGGCTGACAAATACGACCCACTTAGACTCTTTTCCTCAACTCTTTTCATTAAACTCAAGACCAATTCTTTATAACTCTGCAATCTTAAGTAAACAGGAAGAAACACAAAATCTCAACAGAATTGTAGACAAACATTTAAGTTCCGGTGTATGAATTGATGTGATGCCAAAAAAAAAAACACAACGTTAAACAGACACAAAACTAAGAAACAAGATAAAATTATGTGATTCACACTTCAAAGAAAATTCAGCCTAAAACGAACGAACAACACACGAAAAACGCCAGATCATAAAACTCAAGATGAAAGAAAACAAGCCGTACCAAACAACTCTACTCTAGTTTAAATAATCGCCAGCAGCAGCAGCGGCAAAAAACCACTACAACATAAAAGAAAAATACACAAACAAGTTGATTTAAAACAAGTTAACAAGTTAAACTAAATGTTAGCCAACAGCCACAATAACTTTAAAAGAGTTGACAAATGTGACACACATGACGGCAATGCGACTGTAAAAAAAAACAGTTCAAAAACAAAACAAGCAAAACAAAAAAATTGAGAACAACGTCAATTTTAACATGTTTTACGCGTTAAATCTCGCGCTTACTAACGCTACAGATACAAAATGTAACAACAAATAATGTTAATAAATAATTAAATAAGAGGAAGACGCACCTTTTTGACGTGCGCTTTAGTTCGCACTTAACTCGCTTTATTTACTCGCATCCGTCGCTATGGTTGTGTGTACATATTTGGTAAAGCAGATTTTAAAGTAATGAAAACATTGCAAAGTTTTTAAAGTAAATAAAAGTCATAAAAACTAGAAATTTCCAAATCTTCAGTTTACAACTAAAGAAGTTGTAATGTTACCAGAGTAGCCAGGCAACAATAGCCACATGTTGGGACATACTATCTTATGACTTTACAGGACTGACAGACATACTATATCTGATACTTGAGACAACGATTTCTATCGGAACTTCGGAGATGAGAATAAATTTAAATTTGATGTACAATTACCTGAGCAATGGTTTGCATTAGAGTAAACTGGAGCTAGCAAAAATTAAATTGACTGCAAACCGGTTACGCCTGGTTGGCCAACATTTGAATTTATGTTTTAATAGTAACTGTCAGAGATAGTTCTTTGAGGTCATAATAAAAATTCCGACATCCAAATCTATTTTAAGGCTTTTATTTAAAATTTATAAAACTCTAAATGAATCACCCTATATTTTTTAACGTTATTAAAACATCGTTACCGTAATAACAGTAAAAACCGTTGGCGAAATAATCCGAATTTCGGTTGTAACTAAATTGAACGAAGATTGATTACCGATTCAAAACAGTTGATAGGTAGGGGTATCTATAATTTGGATTATTCCGGTAACGGTTTGTGCTGTTATTACGGTATGGAAACTGAAATAAAAGTTAAATCAAGCGGTAATCTTAATAAAGGATGTTTTTTTTTTTAAAGATAAGTAACACTCAGGCAATTAATATGCCTATATATAATTGCGTTACTTTTTGTGGAAAGGGGATAGGTTGGAGAAGTAAAGGATTTTTTATATCACAACTCTGCAATTGCAATTGTTTTATTTAGATGTATGTATAGAACTTTGAAATTGAATAACACAAATGAAATTTACTTTATTCGAAAGAAGATTATCTTTGAAATTAAAAAAAATTTCATGTTAATTTAGAAAAATCATCTTTGTTTTATTCAGTTTCAAAGTTCTATACATCCAAAAAATTACCCTCGATACGTATTTCGAACGGAACCATGATTTGCAAAATAAATTTGCACAATTTGGTAGCGTTGTTCAGACGTCAGTCTATTCGTCCTGAACTGCCAAACTAAACATAAATCATTTGACAGCTGACAAAATGGCCGCTGTTGCAAATCAAAGTTATATACATCTAAAAAAACACCCTATATAAACACCATGAAGTTTACGGTTTATTGTTGAAATTCCTTAACAGCACTGGTTTAGCCTACGCCAAAATAAATGCTTGCAAGCTGTATGTAGGAAATACATATCTCTATAACTCCGTTTCTTCATTTGTCTTTTCTTTTAAATTGTTACGATTATTAGTTTTATGTATCCCCATTATATTTTAAACATTTATCTTCGTAATCATCATTATTATGTTTGATGTTTTTCCACCAGGCCCCACCATATGTGAAATGTGTTCTTTGGCTGGAAAGCAAGTTGAAACATTTAAACCGCTAAGAAAACATCAAATTATAAGTTAAGACGTAAAAAAATGTAAAATGCTACTGTTTTTCGGTTTTAGTAGAGATATACTCGTATGTACATAGATACTTGTATCCATAAAAATGAATATATCATACGTACACATGTATGTGTAAATAAAATTATTTTTTCGTAGCACCAACAAAAGCAAAAAAAAAAAAAGATTTCACTTAAATTAAGACCGTTAAACGACCTTTTTTCTTGGTGTTTGTTGTGAGTTTGGGCCGTTTTAATCTTGTGTTTTGCTATTGTGGCTGTAGTATGTAAGTAATTTTTTTTTTTTTTTTGGTTTTTGAACTTGTCCGAATTATGGCTACAAACACCTCACTGTTTCTCCAAATGATATACAATCTGTGTTCTTTTTTGGTTCTTCTTTTTTTTAATTTGTCTTTTTTATATATTTTGGTTGTACAACCTGTGATGTTAATGTTTTAATTTAATTATGACAAGTTACTAAGAGATTTATAAACTGCTACTTACATACTTGTATGGCTGCTACTGGCAACAGCAACAACAGCAGTCACTAGCATTTACTCACTCGCATGCGACTATTGCAAAATACACTTGAAGAAATTGTGCATTTAAATGGTAGAGGATGTTGTTTAGTTATTAGCATGGTAGAATATAATTAGCAATTGTTTCAAATGTACTAGTTACGTGACTGGTGAATAGAGTATAAATCACTTAACTAGCTTAAATGTGTTAAAATCAAGACAATTTGCAAATAATTTTAACCACTATTAAGTCAGTTTGCAAAATGTTAATAAATAATTTACTAAAGACAGCTTTTATTGAATGTCTAAAATGCGTAAATTTCTTCCTTCTTCCTTTTATGGAAAGTTTTAAAAATAGTTCCTTCCCCAAAAATCAAATCCTTCAGGTATGTTAATTTTTTTTATTTATTGGCGAATTAAGTACGAAAAGAGCAACTATCTTACCAGCATTATTATTAATAGTACAGCTACATAGACTGCGACCCATATGATCTTTTGCATATTTTTGTATCTAAGCTTCATCATAACAGGTTTAGGCTAATTATGCTGTTAGATGATAGAACAAACACATCATTAGTGGCTATTAAGGTCGTTCCATTTCGATCTGCTTGTGGCCAGCAGCTGGCCCAGAGATCTTATTGTGCAGCTCGAACAATTTTTGTTGTTTTGTCCCAAAATTACCTAAAGCAAATTGGTGGTATAAGAATATAATTTCCGGTTTATAATCCAGTAACTATTCTCAAATCTCTATTTTCCAGCAATAACAACTTTTGGGCAGATTAAGGAATTGTGTGACCTGTCTACAAACAAGTTACCTGAATGTCGGGATAAGTCCGATTCGAAACAAGAATATTCATAGAGTGAGTATAGCCGCAGAATGCCAAATAAATGTTCTGGTCAAATGAAAGCGCTTCGAACACCTCTATTAGCAAAACAATCGGTTCGTTCGTTCCCAGTGTGGCTCTCATGACCATCACAATGTCAGATCATCATGTGCACTGAGTTCATTTAGGCTGTCCATGTCAACGTTACACCTAAACTTATAGAAAGATTAGGCCCTAAGTGGCTATCTTACATAAACAAATCTTAGTGTGATCTGCTGAGTTCGGAAGGACTTGATCACCTTCTCAAACACATGAAGATATCGTAAATTTGCTCCTGAAATATATATTTAAAAATTGGTATGGAACATCAATTAACCTCTTGTGATCGACGTACGATTTAACCGATCATTTGGATCAATATTTTCAATCACATTTGGGCAATAAGCAGGTAGTTTTCGGTAATCACATTTATTTGTTAACATCTCTCGATAGCGTAATCCGTCAGCATTAACAACAATTTCCAATCTTGCCTCCACATCACTTAGTGCACGATTCAATGACACGTCCACTATGCTAAGGATTCTCAATAATTCTTCTCGAATTTTCAGAAGCCCAAATGCGTCAATATTGCTTGTTGTTGTGCGTAGACAAATGCGTTTCGGGTGAAAAATTATTTTGCCAGAACAATTTTCGGCAATTTTCAAGCGAAATATAATTCATTATAAAAATTTTCAAAACTTTTTTGTGCAAAAATACCCCTGTTGCAAAACAATGTTCTTGTTGATAAACCCTCTATAAGGATTCTTAAATTCCTTAGTAACACCGAAGAAGGTAATGTGTAGTCCGATACTACCATGGTCGTTCTTATAGATTCCTAGAATCCACATGAGCCCTGTCAGATCACCCGGTTTATCTCTGTATATACCCAGTAGTCTGGATGCATTCCTATACCAAAATATGTGAGATGTGCAGAATAGGATCTAAAGCTTAGGCGAAGCAGGCAATAGAAAAACAGATGAGGCGTTATAACTTATGCAGTAAAGATGCATGCATACACCTGTTCTATTTTGTTCTATCACACTAATTTATTTATTACAGTGTCAAAAGATCTGTAAATCATTCATGGTTTCATATCCCACGTGCTACCAAATAGACACTGGCAGACACAAATAGCCCTAATAGCTTTATTGATACATATATTTTTAGACTCAATTTTTACTTGATTGGAACTTGCGAACAAAATATTCCCCTATAATGAAGTTCCATAATGAACACTGTCATACACCTTAAAAAAATAAAATTCCTTTCAGTGTACTTCGTTGCCACAACTACAACATTGGTGGTCAAGTTAAGATTGGTGGGAATATTGTTTCATTTAGTAACGTCGTTCATGTTCATTTCAGTATTTTGTATCTTTTTAATTTTTAGTTTTCTGGGTCATACAGACTCATAAGTTAATTTTATTATTGTTGTTCAGTTTTATTAAATAAACCCAGTAGTCAAGCATTAAACAAACATAATTACGTTTATTTTGTTTAACTCTCATATGAATGAATGATTGTATGTAGCTACTTATTCTGTATATGAATGACATTTATTTAGTTTAGTTGTTAAAGAGGTACTTGTTACTTTATGTCCGAGTTTAATTGCCACCTAAGTTGTATTGTATTATTGTTTTTTTTTCTTCTTGCGTCTGCGTGTATGATTGTGTAGCTACAAACATACATATGTATGTTGCAAAAGACGACATCTTTCAACAAATCTTGTTTCTTCTGCTTTGCTGTTTTATGGGAACACTTAAATGTTAATGCTTTTTTATAGCATCTCTTATTTATAAAATTTAGTTTTATTTGTAGTTTTTTTTTTGGGAATTTTCTGTAACATTTAAACTTGGGGGGTCAGTGGACAGGAAAGAAGTACTCGTACGTTTCGTTTTGTATTTTTGTTTTTTATCTCGAAATGAATGAAGAAGGTTAAATAAACTCTTTAAGCGTGTTTGTCATTAAGATATAGTTTAAGATTTAATAACTTCATTGTATTGGGTTTATTGAATTATAAGAAACTACCTACCTTCATTCCTTCCTCCTTAATGCCATAAAAACTGCATCAAATGTAAAAAATTTAATACTTTCTATACCCTAAAACACCATAGTGTTACGCCCATAAATACTGGTCCAGCATCCACCTTAAAGTATACCGAACGACTTAGAATCACTTTCTGAGTCGATTTAACGATGTCCATCTGTCCGTCTGGCTGGCTGGCTGACCATGTAAAGATTGTGCCCAGAGTAGAGGTCTCAATTTTGAAGATATTTCAATAAAATTTGGTATATGATACTTTTTCGACCTAAGGACTGGTAGAAATCGGTTCATTATTTCACCTGGCCCCCATACAAATGTCCTCCCGAAATAGGGGTTTAACTATACTAAATGTTTGAATAATGCAAATATCCAAACAAAATTCATCACAAATGAGTGGCAAATGAATCTAAATCACATGTACAAATATTGTGTAGATCCGTCCATAATTGACTATACTTACCATATAAGGCCCACTGCCGAAAATCACTTTAAAGAGCATATCCATCTTCAAAATGTCGGTATCCAAATAATATTGCACACAAATATGTTTCGTACTTTTATATATACAAATAACATGGTACGATTTTAAGATGATCGATCTATAATTAGTCGACGACAATAAATCTTTTAAAAATGTTGGTATCGAAATAAAATTAAAAACAAATAAGTTTTATATAGACAAAAATGACGACACCTAAATTTATAATGTTCAGTCCATAATTAGTCGAAATTCTTATATAAAACCTACTGCGTAATTCTCTTTAAACTACATAAATCTTTTAAAAGTATTAATATCGAGATAAAGTTCAACACATATAATATTTAATTTCACAGAAGTCATGGCACTAAATTTTTGGATGATTGGTTCATAATATGTCATATCACCCATATATCGCCCATTTTTGAAGATTTGTTTCGTACATATACTGCTTGTAGGGTACTATATGGTCGGGCTTGACCGACCTGTCTTACTTGTCTTACTTGTTTTAATATTAAACATGTTTCATTATATTTACAATTGATTGTCTAAAGGTACGGTCACATTTGGCAAATATTTGCCGAAAAAGACGTAACCACTAAATAACATCTATTTGAACTCGTTTGTTTATTAAAAAAAAAACTTTTCTTATTTAGGCCAACGCACAACAACTATTTAGTTTTAATTTATTTGATGCTATTTGATCTTGCAAAACACTTGTAAGAGTAAATAACGTCAAACAAATTTGTGCTAAAACAAGTGGTTGCACTTTTTAAGTGAATATTTGCCATGTATGACCATACATACTTTAAAGTGAATCGCAACAGCTTTTGAGTTCAGCCATCATATTGGAAAGTTTATCTCGTCGATCCATCTCGATCTTGATCCATTCAACATTTTCTCATATGTAAAATTATAGCTCTAGATATTTCGAGTTGCTTGACATAGTGTACTTTTATCAAAACTAATAGTGTTCCAAGCTTTCTCAGGAATTAATCTATATTTATTAATTTTCTAAATGACCCTCTAGTAACAGTTGTCATTCATGTTAATTTCGTCTTTAATATCTTGTCACTCATGGCAGATCATGTTGCTTCATCTGTGTTCATGGATTTTGTAAATATTAATGT
The DNA here is from genome assembly GCA_950370525.1 of Bellardia bayeri. Classification (NCBI taxonomy): domain Eukaryota; kingdom Metazoa; phylum Arthropoda; class Insecta; order Diptera; family Calliphoridae; genus Bellardia; species Bellardia bayeri. The sequence goes on along the minus strand of OX493266.1, from coordinate 67,556,693 downwards.
TCTGATCAGGCGAATAAATGGTTTAGTAATTATTTACAATGTACAAAAGTTCAAATTGAATGTCCGCAAACACTACTCCCTATATTTCCCCACTATTTATTTTCCTAATTCCAACACATACATGTGAAGAGCCTGATGCAAGAAGAAACAAATAAATTTGACCTCTACAATATATTTTGAGTCAAATGGAAATTTATGTTGATGTTAATTACAGCAAAGAGTAGTAAAATATAAAAAAAATCAAATTGTTTTCTACTCCAAACGAAAGAAGTAGTACTCTTTAAGTACTATTATAATAATTCTTCTTTAGTTATTCATTGATTTACGTACATGTAATGACTATTATAACTAATTAAGTGGGATCCTAAAAACTGCTCTTTGTAGGATTCGTAATTCAGATGATTATTAAAACTATTTATGCAGATTTTAAGGCAGAGGTCTAAAAAGATTTAAACATTAGATTATAAGCCTGTCCTTACAAAAATACTTCCAAAATATGTTAATCAGCAATGACATGCTATTACCCAGATTTGGCTAGTTGTGTATAGCTATTTCGTAATTACTCAAATCTATCTTTTAATGTATCATGACCTTCTACCTAATTTCTAACGATGACTAATTTCACCATATCTCCTCAATGAATTTTTTAGTAATTAGGTGACAAATTCACCCAAATATAAACAAACCCAAAGAAAATAGTAACAAAATCAACAATTGCAATTTGAGGTCAATTATTTGAGATAACAAACGCACATATGAAACGTACTACAAACAAACAAAAAATAAAACCAATATACGTAAGTAACAAGCAGTCAAAACAATTTAAAAATAGATTTCAAATAAATTATAAAGTAACAAAAGTCAGCTTAACCAGCCATTATGCCGGAAGTTAAACCAGAAAAAGAAATAAACCCAAAAAACTAAAAAAAAACTTCCTTAAATGTAAACAAGCAAGAAAGTATAGTCGGTCAAGCCCAAACATATAATACCCTACCCCCAGCATATGTATAAAACAGTTTTTCAGAAATGGGCGCTATGTTCGAAATTATACTTATTATGGACCAATCATTCAAAAATTTAGTGTCATGATTTCTGTGAATATAAATATTATATGTGTTAAACTTTATCTTGATATAAATACTTTTAAAAGATTTATGGAGGTTAAAGTGAATTACGGAGTAGGTTTTATATAAGAATTTCGACTAATTATGGACCGAACATTATAAAATTAGGTGTCATCATTTCTATATATATGAAACTTATTTGTGTTGAATTTTATTTGGATACCAAGATTTTTAAAAAATGTATGGTCTTTAAAGTGATTTTTGGAAGTAGGCCTTATATGGGAGCTATGACTAATTATGGACCGATCTTCATTTACCACTCATTTGTGGTGAAATTTATTTGGATAGTTGCATAATTCAAACATTTATGATCGTTAAACCCCAATTTCGGGAAGATATTTGTATGGGGGCAAGGTGAAATATTGCACCGATTTCCACCAGTTTCAATCCCATCCGTCCTTGGGTAAAAAAAAAATATCATGCACCAATCGACTCAGGAAGTGATTCTGAGTCGATCGGTATACTTTAAGGTGGGTGTTGGACCAATATTTCTGGGCGTTACAAACATCAGCACCAATCCAATATTCCCTCCCCACTATGTAGTGGTGTAGGGTATGAAAAGCAGCAGCAAGAGCAGCAGTAGCAAATAAATGGTAGTGTAAGTACGAGTAGAAAGTAAAAACATAGAGTAAGACGAGAAAATATAAAAACAAAATTTTAAAGATAAACGCAACATCAAAATTTTATAGACAAGTAACATTTTAACCATTTTCAGTTTTTTTAGTTTTTTTTTTTTTGTGTAACGCACGAAAACGCACTGAATCATTCATTTAATTTAAATTGTTTTAGTTAGTTTGAATTTTAATGCATGCATATATATGTCTTTACTTGCTTTGTGTTTCTGTATCTTTTAGATACATGAAATGCATTTTGATTTGGTACGTGTGTTTGGATGATGATGACCATGATGATGTTGTTAGGAAAAGGCAAAATGATAAATTAATTACTTTAGCCCTCATTTAAGACTGTAATTCAATTACACATTTATTGTCTTTGCTGATAATATTGAAATTAAAAATGTAGGAATATTTTTTGTCTTATGTAATAATATCACTAGGGATATGATCATGTTATGGTTAAATCACAAACATAATATTATTGTGCCTGGCCTTGATTATGATTTGAGCTTAACCATAATTAAAATTAATAGATTTGGAAGTAAAAAATGCTGATATAAAAAGCGAAAATGTTATGGGAAATGAGGAAAAGTTTGTTTAAAAAATAATTAACTTTGTTTGATTGTGCTTCTTATTTAGTTTTTAAAATTACGTCTTAATGAACATTAAATTTTTTTTATATTGGATAATCTATAGCTTCAAAATGCGAGTTTTATAATAGATTTGAATGCGGTTTTTTGGCTTTAGTAATTTATATGTAATTTTGAAGGGTACATAACTGTCATTTATTCTCAATTAGTTATTGAACATTATAAAGTTGTCTTACTTCGAAAATATCGAATTTTGTGGCAACAAAGCGTTATATGCGGGCAGTTTCGCTTTACGAGGGTGGTTCAGAAGCTTCTTAGCCTAGCATAGAAGGAGAATAGTTAGTTTTTCAAAAACATTTTTATTTTTCAATATAATATCCTGAAACTACAATATACTTAGTTCAACGCTTATCTAGCAAATCTATCCCTTGATTAAAATAGTTTTCCTCAAGGCCTTTAAAATAGTGTTTTACAACTGTAATTGCATCTTCATTTGAGGTAAAACGCTTGCCAACTAGGAATTTTGTTAGATTTAGAAACAGGTAAAGCCACTGGGAGCTAAATGGGTCGTCAAGCAATTCGTACTTTAATTCGTTGATTTTAGTCATTGTTAAAACACTCTTGTGCGCTGGTGCGTTGTCTTGATGAAAAATTATTTTTTTGTGTTGTAAGCCAGAACGTTTTTGTTGAATTTTTACATTTAATTGATCCAAAAGTACTTTGAATTTTTTATTTTACCCTTTTGCAGATAGTCAATCAATAAAATACCTTTGAAGTCCCAAAAACCCGCTGCCATAACACTACCAGCCAATTGAATTGCGTTTGCCTTCTTTGGGGCACTTCCTCCTTTAGTCCATTTCTTGGATTGTTCTTTTATCTCTAGAGTATAGTGGTGGATCCATGTCTAATCAACGACGCTTAAAATCCATTTTATTTTTCTTAAAACGATTCAAACAAGCTTGAGAAATTTTCATTTTAATGCTTTTTGCGGCACCTTTCGTGAAGAAAGCTTTTTAATTTGTCGTTCTTCATGCAAAATTAAATGGACTCGATCATTTGAGATGTCCATGATATTATCACATTTATTCGTCGATCATTTAATACCATATCATGCAATTTGGCTACAATTTCTGTTGTTGTTGCTGTTTTTGGACGTCCACTACGTAGTTCATGCGGATGCGTCTTTTGGTGAGTGTGTCCCATCGGTTCAATGGTTTGCGCGATTCAGAATTGATAATTTTGACAGGGAATACAAGGACCTCTTCGGTCAGTTAAAAAAGTTTAAAGACCAAGAATTGGATGCACTACTCCAAGAAGATTGTTGTCAAACAAAATAACAGCTTGTAAAATCATTGGGGGCTACTCGTGCAGTAATTTCAAAATGCTTGTCAGCAACAGGATTCATCAGCAGAGAAATTGTGTATTTTGTGAATTGAAGACGAGAGATCTTAAAAGATGATTTTGCATGTCCAAAATTCTGCTTATACGCTATAAAAGGAAATCAGTTTTGCGATGAAAATTGTATCCATTCCGATAACCCGTATGTAAAGCTCGGTCAATCAAAGTCAACTGTACGGGGTGTTAAGGTAACGCGCTGTATTTGGTGGCATCAAAAGGGTCCTAACTATTAAGAGATGCTGGAATCTGTGCAGACTATTAAAGGGAACATATATCTAATGCAATTGATTCGATAAAGAACACTCTCTCTGGGAATTTGGCTTGATTCGTTATTGACCTCAAAAGATGAGCAACTTCTTTGGCGCGGAATCCATTTGTTGCCAAAATAAAGGAAAAATGTTTGAGTTTGAGCGAGTATTCGGTTTTAGTTTCGGTTTCTTATTAGGCCAAAAATTTGCCTAATACCAATATTAAGCATTCAGCCATATTTTGACCAAATACCGAAACCAAAACTTTTATAAAGAAAAAACATCGATTAGGCAAGTTTAAAGTGTTACAAGTTCTTAATATAATTAATTGGATACAACATTTTATTATCAGGTCAAGATGAAATATCTAGATTTATGGAGTCCGCAATTTAGTGTTGTTGCTTTTGGTCACCTTAAAATTATGTAAACATGTTATAAAATTAAATTAAATATTTTTTTTTGCAAATTAATAGTAAATTTAAAAAGTTTCTGTTTGTTTAGAATTAGGCCGAATATCGAGTTTTGGCTGAATATTAGTTTCCTTTTGCTTTAGGCCTGAGTCGGTAGGACTCTAGAAAAGGTTATAGGTAACAATGGCCGATACGTATAGAAGAACCGACACCTTGCGAAAAGCATATTAAACTGACATAACTGACATTTAAAATAATATTTTTTAGGCTGATTTGTGATTATAAAGCGTGATCCATTTTGAGGTTCCCTACTTTTTTAAAGAAAAAAAAAAAACACAGAAAATTAATGAATTAATTTAATGGGGAATGTTTATTATCATTTGAAAGAATATTCTTTGAAATTTCTTTTTTAAAGATTATCGCACTTATTCATAAAAAATTAAAGTAGACTTCAAATGTACTTTAAGAAAATTGTGTATGAAAATTTCAATGAATACGGCAGTAAGTCTATCAAATGTTGGCCGTTGAGTACAATTTTCTATGACTCGTTCGAGCATTTCCACCTGGTAACTGGCGAATGACACGCGTGATGTTTTCCTCCACGGCCTGAATCGAAGCGAGTTTGTCCGCATAAACTTGAGATTTTACATATACCCACAGAAAAAAGTCTAACGGTGTGATATCACGCGTTCTTGGTGGCCAATCGACCGGCCTCGAATTTGCCTAGAAAACGTGGGATCTTCTTGGAACTTTTCAAGAGCCCATAGAGCGAAGCGATGTCGCCTGGGAAGGTCGAGCGGCTTCAGTTGTTGCACAAGATGTATTTTGTACGCTTTCAATTTAAGATCTCGACGTAAAATGCGCCAAGTCGTTCCATACGTCAGTCCGTGTTGCCGAATCAACTCTCCACGGTCTTCGTGTACACTCTCAGCTACGGCCGCTATATTTTCTTCACAGCATGCTGGGCGTGGTCTATTCGGTCGAATATTATCCCATAATGAATGTTGGGTCTGAAAATGTGTGATGGTGTTGCGACATTCCTCACAGAACGTGAATTTTCGTAATAAAGTTGAACGATTTGTAAACGTTGTTCAGGCGTAGGTCTTCCCATTATGAAATGCCAAACAATACTAAACAAAAATAATATACCAGCATGACACGACTCACATGTGATCTGTCAAAAAAAAAAAAAGGATTATGAAAAAAGTATTTCTATGTAATAAAAGGCTTCCATATTATTTCGTTTAGAATCTTACAAAAAACATGGTTAGAAATCAACCATATTACCAATCATATTAGTGACAATCATTTAATTATAAAATTCAAACCAAAGCATTGACGTAATAAACAAGTTGTTATTGAAATAAAATGTATATCACCATAACCAAGTCGTCGTTCTCTACGTGAATTTTCAAGTTTTTTATTTTAATGTTTTTACAGTTTTGTTAAACAAATTCTAAAAAGTTTGTTCTTTGTGGTTTCATTTATGTGCTGTGATAATGTGAAACCAGAAAAAAAAACTAGATTCAATTTAGTAGTTTAATGGTAGCGACAATTTAAATTTGGCCTATTTTTTTTCCTTATAATTTCATCAATAGGGCAGGCTTTAATTAAATGTTTTTATAACATCATTTAAGAACGTTATCAGCAAAGATCAAAATAAATTAATTGAAAAATATAACTGAAATCAGTTAAAATAAACAATTTTTCCAAAGAGCTCAAAGTTCATATGACTAAATATTGTAACTTTTTATAAAAAAACATATTCTTCAGTTTAAAGTTTGATGTTCGTTTTGCTCCTAATTAAACTGCTGTATTAATTATCCAAAACTAGAACTACGTGAGACTTTATATGTATCTGTTGTTTTTGTTTTTCTAAGTTTATGTTAAAATCAAGTTGAACAATTTCAATGATTTTGTATTTTAATTGACGCTCTAACTTAATTTGTAATTTTAATTTTGTCTAAAGTTCTTGTGATTTGAACAGAAAAAAAGCACAAATGCAAATAATTTTATACAATTTTTAACCTCAATGGTATTAGAATTCCGCAATAATTTTTTTTTATACAATATTGTCATTGTTGTCTTGTCTTGTCTTTCGGTATTGTTATAAATAAATTCTTTTTAATGGGCCTTAAAAAAACTAAAACAGAAATCATTCCATAAAGAAAGAAAGAAATTAATAGAAATCCATTAAAACAAAGATCGTTCACCATTGACGCGTTGATTTTTTATACACGATTGATGAAGTGTCAGAGGTGGGCAATAGTGGGGGGGGGGGGGGGGGGGGGTGGCCGAAATACATACTGATTAAGCTTTTATAAAATCATTGAATTAAAAACGTATCAATGTACCAGTTATTTGTAACGGTTTTGGAATCAAATCTTCAATCAATGATTTCTGTTTGAAAATTTCAGCCTCAGAACTAGTTCTACAGAACCTTTACGGAGTAAACTCTCATTCTAAGCAACAGTTCAAGAACTAGTTCTTTTATTAGGGATTTTTGAAATTGCCACGCTTAAACCTAGTTTCTGAACAAACAGATGAGTATAAAGACTTCCTCAGCAATCTTTAGTTTCCTAATTTCTCTTGAAATATGAAATATTTTCTAAACTTCTCATAGATTTAGTTAGTGTTCTTAAAGTGTTGTTGTTATGTAAAAACACTGTACATACATAATTTTTTAAATTTTACTTATTGTACAATTAAACAAATTCTGTCATGGTTGTTTTTTATTTTAAATTTTATAACATTTGCAATTAATAACAAAAACAACACACAAATAAATAAAACGTCAATAAAAAAGCCATATTACACTCTTGTTTTTTTAGTGGGTCTTCATTGAACGCAAACGATCAATCGTTTTCCGATCGTTCAATGCCTTCATTTTGTTTTTATTTTTAATTCTGATTATAAATGTTTATTGTTGTTTAATCGAAGTATCATGTAAATGTCTGATGGTTGCATAGGCCAGCAAATATTTGCATAAATCAGCAACTGATTTCTTTAGCAGCTAACTGCAACAACAACACCAAAGACAACAGCAACCACAATCACCTCTAGTAAGACCATTATAGACAGACAAAGACTCATACGTTCAAAAAACTTTGGCGATCATTCGCTTATTTACATTTGATCACATGTACATAAATTTAAAAGTACCTATACAAGTATTATTGATACGTACATACTACATATTATATTTAGTGCCTGAACTCTGGCCAGTAAAGTAAAGAGAGATATTGTTTGATAAATTATTTTATTATACCCTACACCTCCCCCCTTAAAGTATCAGTACTCGAGTTGATTTAACGCTGTCCGTCCGTCTGGCTGGCTGTCCATGTAAAGCTTCTGCACAATATACAGCTCGCAATTTTGAATATATTTCTATAAAATGTTATTTTTCGGTTCAAGAACGGTTGGGATTGAAATTGTTTGTAATCGGTTCATTATTTCACCTAGAACCCATAGGAATATCCTCCCAAAATAGGGGTTTCTCGGTTGTAAATGTATGATTTATGCATCTTTTACACAAATGAGTTGTATATGAGACCAAATCACACCTACAAATTTCGTACGATCAGTTCATAATTTATCATAGCTCCCATATAAGGTCCACTTCCGAAAATTACTACCATAACTGTCTTAAAAATGTTGATATCCAAATAAAATTCAACACAAATAAGTTTCATATATACAGAAACCATGACAACTAATTTTATAACAATGGGACCATAATTAGTTAAAATTTTAATATAAAACCCCTTCGAAAATCACTCTAATATGTACTAATCTATTAAAAGGGTTAATATAGATATAAAATTAAACACAACAAAAATTTATATGCACAGAAGTCATGCCACTAAATGTTTTGATGATCGGACCAAAATAGATCATAGCGTTTTTGGTCGGGCTTGACTGACTCTTCTTTCTTTCTTGTTTTATTAATTCAAAATGTCTTTAAATAATTAACTTTAATTTGTGACTTTCTATAAGTCTTGTTGGATTGATGTTTTTGTCCTATTAGGCTGCATATTATCTAACCTAATACCTCACTAAAATGACCGTAAATGTTAACGCCTTGCCCTTAACCTTTCTAGCGGGCTTTTTTTAACAAGATTTTAATATAAATTTATTATAAACCATATTTCCCGATCGCATAATTTTAAAAAATTCAGCGGTTATTTAGCCGCCCCAATCATGCAATTCAACACCACTGGATATTGTTTTGTATGTCCATTTCAAAGTTAGAATGTATACACTGCATTAAAGTTCTAAATTCGTGTCCTGATTAATCGATTTTAACAAAAAATAATTGCCAATTTTGATAAAAAAAAAATTTACTTCTAATTTTTCATTTATAATTCCCAAACCTTAGTTTTGCCAATACAATACGAATTTAAATGATTTTCAAATAAATTCTTTGTTTTAATTTATTTTGAAATACAGAGTTCTCGTTGAAAAATCCTGTAGTTTAACCAAAATTAGTATCAGGACAGTTAAACAAATTTACTAACAATTAATTCTTTTAAAGACCTGGCATATAAAATCAGTGCAATATGTCGTTGTTGTTGCTGTTGGTTTATATATATACATATTTATGTATATACATATGTAAGTACTTTCGTCTGATCGGATGGTTGGCTCAACTACTCAACATGACTGTTTGGCTCGCTCGCTGGCTGTTTTGTTTGTTGGTGGCTGGTGATTTTTTTTTAATTATTCTTGAGTTCGGTCTTGCTATTGTTATTGCTGCTGTTGTTGTTATATTTTGGATTCATCATTTATGGGATCGTAGCACCTCAGCACTAAACACATGGGTTTTTTTCCAGTTTTAGTCTTCATTTTATTCTTGATTTTTCTTTTGGTTTTTGTTAGCATAAATAAAATTTCATAATATTGATTTTGTTTAAGCATTAAATTCAGACAGAGTTTAGGTTTTTTGTTTGCTATTGTTGATATTTGTACCCAATGGCTGCTTGATTGGCCAATGGTTTTGATACATTTGCTTGCTCGCTCGTGTTCACAGTGAGACGACGACTACGAACACGATCATAATGCATGGAGTGATTGTAAAGACGGGTATTGAAAAATAAGAATCACAAAAATATTGTTCACATTAAATTGTGGTGATCTTTTGATACCCTGTAGCTGTTGTTATTGCAATTGTTGTTGCAATAATTTATTAAGTGCTGCTGCTAAATGATTGTAGGTCTTTGTTTATACTAAATATGTATGTATGTACATATGTATGTATGTATGTGTTATTTTTTGTGGCTATTTAAGTTTTGAAATGAAGGTGACTACTTTGTCTAAGTACTAGGTATCTACGAAGACGCCTGACTCTGGTGTAATCACCTATAAATGCAATGAAATATTTATGATTAACTGTGAAATGTTTTTTAAATTTATGTACCTAGTTTTATTTTTGTTTTGTTATTATTATTATTGTTGTTTTTTTCAAGTGCTTTTAGTTTATAGAGTTCTTAAAAAGTGTGTATTTATTTATTATATACATATGTAGGTATGTACCTATGTATATTTTGACGATTGCAATTAATATTCCAAACCAATAGTGAACTATAAATGTTATTATAGCTGCTGGTCAAATGCATACTTAATGGATTTTGCTCAACTTATAGACAATAATAATAATAAAGGTGGCTTCACCCATTCGTTCTTAACAAAAATTTTGTTCGAACAATTTTTTCTTTATATAAAGTTTTTTGACGTCTCTCTTTTTAAGAGAGAGCAAATATATTTTCCGAACTTGAATTGGTTTAATTTTATATTTTTTCTGGACAAAAATGAATTGAGTTGCCAATAGGTTGCATTTAGGTTTTCACTATGTCATTTTTGTTGTCAAATTGTCCAAATTGTTAGCAATTGTATGAAAACGGGTTGTCTATGGCGTCTAATGAGATTGCAATCATGATTGCAAATATAGATGACGCCATATGACAACCCGTTTTCATACAATTGCCAACAATTTAAACAATTTGACACCAAAAAATGACATAGTGAAAACCAAGCATAACAATGCCTTATGTATTTCCATGGCCATCAGCAAAAGCAACTTTCTTTTTTCATTCATTTTGAATTTAGATCTGTGATTTTGAATACACAATACTTTACTTTACTTTGACACTTAAAACCCAAATCAAAATAAATCAATGGCCGCACTTGTAAAACTAATAGATTTTGTTTACATATGGCAGCTTTGATTTTTCAGAAAAATCGTTCGAAATGGGTGCATCGTGCTGCAAACAACTTTTAGTAAAAAAAATTTCTCCGGAAAAAATTTTTGTTAAGAAAAAATGGGTGAATCCACCTCAATAAGTTTTTTTTTCACATGTATGAATAATTTTTCATTTATTAATTTATCTACATACATACGAGTATGTGTGAAAAAAATAACATTTGAAAGATATTTTTTCTGAAAACAAAAAAATTACAATGTTCTTCCTAGTGTGTTGTTTTTCACACATACTGTATGTCTGATAAGGCTTACAAATACACTTTTTGTCAACAACAGCAACATGCTCTTCGTAGTGCATAATACATAGAAATTACACATGTGTGGAAAACCACACAGTGTAAATTTCGAAATATTTTGATATAAAAATATTTTTGAATCAATTAATAAGTTTTCTATATAAAAAAAAAGATAAAGCAGAAAATGCCAAACTTTTCGTGAAGCTCGCTTAACAGTTTTTTGTAATTTATATAATGATTAATTTTGTGTGGTTTTCCACACAAGGTTGAGATAATGGTTAAAGAAGACTAATTTAGCATATGACCAAAAATGGCATTATTGCCTAATTATTGCTGATTGAATACTATAGAATTTCTTAATAAAACTTGAAATTTTCAAAAGAAAATTTATGTTAAATACGTAAATAAAAATTTGAAAGATTTCAAAATATGTAACCATTTTTGTTGATTCAAATTATTGTAAATTTTTGGTGATATTTTTAATAACTTAAACATTTTCTAACCTACATATGTATATGTAGTGTGGTGGATTCACCCAAATGTTTCGAAAAAAAATTTGTCCGGAGAAATTTGTTTTACTGAGAGTTTTTTGCAGCACAATTCATCCATTTCGAAAGATTTTTCTGGAAAAAAAACTGCCATATGTAAACAAAATTCGTTAGTTTTACAAGTGCGGCCATTGATTTATTATGCTTTGGTTTTTAAGTGTCAAAAAAATATTATATGTATGAAATTATTTTAAAATATTGCTTATTTAAAATGAATGAAAAAAGAAAGTTGCTCTTGCTGATTGCCACGGAAATACATAAGGCATTATTTTTTGTATGAAAAAATGTAACCTATTGGCAACTCAGTTCATTTTTGTCCAGACAAAATATAAAACTCAAGCTGAGAGTTGTTTATAAGAAGTATTTTCTCTCTCTCAAAAAAAGAGACGTCAAACTTCATATGAAAAAAACTTTGTCTGCACAAATATTTTGTTCAGAACAAATGGGCGAATCCAACTTTAATATAAAATTCAACACAATTCTTATAACTTAATAATAAAACTTAAGTACAAAATTTTGACTATTCAATCTTTATTTGTCCCGGGTCACACACTGTCACCTTTGCTGCTTAACTTTTGAGTTTGTGGGTGAGAGAAGAGTGGTATTTGGTATCACTCTTCTACCTGAAACAAAAATAAAACCTCCTCTCCAAAAAAAAAAAAGAAAAATGGATCAAATATCAGACTACATTAAACAAAATGCAGTGAAATTTAAATTAAAGAAAAAAACGAAACCAAAATAAACTGTAATTTACATGTTAATTAATAAATGCATTTAGAGCAAGTATAGATGATTATAAGCTATTGAATACTAATTAAGACCCCATATTATGCGCTAACATGCATGCATTTACATTTACCTTATTTACATACATACATACAGACAGAAATATACACGTAGGTAAATGTATTTACATTTCGTACTAGGCAGATAGATAAATGTGTGTCTATGTCTAGCGTAAAAATATATTTTCACAAGAAAATAGTCTCTTAAACTTTAAGTGACGCCGTAATCGCTTTATTTGCATGAATTAAAATAAATTACAATACAAATACCTAAAAAAAATTCATTCTGTTTACTTGTAACTATAAATTTATGATTTTTTAATTTTAACCTCAGTTCAGTGCCATTTACTATACACTAGTAAACAGCAGATGTGACAGAACCTATAAAGAATCAAAAGAAAGAAGTTCTATAGAATTTTTAGCACTTTGCAGTAAGTAGTTAAGTTAAACGTTTTCATTTCTAGCAAAAAATTTTCAAATTCAATTGCTTTAAACGTTTCTGTTAGATTTCTAAAGAGAATTTATCAAAAAAAAAAATACTTTTACAATAATATATTGTGTATGAAACAGAATTAAAGCGTCAGGCGCATGTTTTTGTTAAACTAACCAAAGAAAGTAAATAAAGTAAAAATGTAGCAAACATGAGCTGATATTTTCTGCATTAGTAAAGAAGATACTTAAAATTTTGTTTCTTTATTTACGAGTATAGAAACTACAAAGGTTTGTAAAGGTACTAATAAACCGTTGTAGCCATTTTTGTCCTTTACAGTGTCAAATTTATAAAAACAAAAAGTACCTATCAGTTATTTGCTCATCTATTCTACTTACTAAAATTAAGCATTGTAAGCATTTATTTGTTGTGGATCAATCTCTAGTTTATCAGTTTTGTCAAGCCGTTTTCATTTATAACCATGGTGTAATTATACAAGGTTAGTGCAAACAAAAACAATACAATACAGAAACAGCAGGCATTTTGTTTGTGTAAAATAATGTACTACTGTCAAAAACACTTGAAAAAGTATTACTTTTGACATATACACAGCTTCAAAAGTGTGTAAGCACCAGTGAATTTTTTGATTTTTTTAAAATTATGAAAAGCATTATAGTTCAACTTAAATTTTTTTTCATAACCGAATCTATTATTTAACCAAATATCCAACAAAACGAAACTTTTAAATTTCAATCGATGGATAGATTTTAGGATTTTCATCATTTATCTTAAAAAAATCAAATAATTTTTTGTGTCAAGCTAGGTCAGTCAGCTGTGCTACTGCACTCACCTTTTATAGTTGCAGCATGTTTATAACAATATTAAATTACCTTCTATGTACAATATGAATTTTAAATACTTATTGACAGAAAAATTAATTTTTGATATAAAAAAAGTAAAATACAAACAAAGCTGCATATATAAAGTATTGGTCATTGTTAGCTATGACCTTTCCCATCTTTCTGTCAATATATGGATTCAGCGCCAAATGAACTGCTCTTATTTTGAGGCCAAGAACGAATCAATCTAATTTTGAATTATCTGTTCTGAAATGAAGCGTAACCCAGAGCGAGCGTTCTGCATCGACCGAAAAAATTGTAGTGTAATGGGTCAAGGTCTGGACTATAAGGTGGGTGAGGCAAAACTTAACAACCACTTCTTTTTAAATAGTTTTTAATAGTTATTGCAACATGTTTCCAAACATTGTCATAATGGAATATTACACTTTCATGGCTGGTCGTTTTTCTGCCTATGCTCACCTTAAACGAATCAGATGCATTCGGTAGAGCTTTCCTGTGATGGTGTGTCCAGATTTAAGTAGCTCAGCAGAGCATTACCTAAGCGCCAGAGGCATTTGGCGATTTGGCAGGCAGTAATGATTCGAAGCAAAAATTATTTCCTGTTGCAATGTTTAAACAGGGTTTTGCACATAAAAACGGCTCCCACTATTACATTTTGTTGGGACAACAAACTCGACATTTTCGAAGCAAAACAAACTTGGTTGTTTACACTTTAATGTTCACTAACTACGTGAGAATAAATGACACATACATATGTACCTTTCAAAATCAAATATATGTATGTTACTAAAGACAAGAATCGTGTTCTAAAGATACGCCATCTGTTATGAATTCCGCATTTTTATGTTATACATCCAATAACTCCCAATAAAACTAGTCTAGAGTTGTCAAATATTAAAAACAAAGGGTACTGAATAAATGCCCGAAATCACCGATGATTTCTCTTGTCCACAAAATCGCCGTGTGTGCTAAATGTATTCATTAGAAGCTCTTGTATTGTTTTCGAGTTCAAATATGAAGATTCTAGTAATTGGTTGTACTATTCAGTTCAACCAGAAATAATCTATGGTACTTATTTGCTCTTATTTTTTCGTAAAACAATTTGTTTTGAAAAAGTTTTTGGTGCCTTTTTCTTGGACTTTGCTTTCTGCTATCTTTCGCTGTGAATGGCCATTTTAGAAATGGTTTAAAATCAATTTCATTTGTTGCATGTGGACTGTTTTAAATTGACACTTGACGTTACAAAATCGGACTCACAATTCAACAAAAAATATTGATAGAAGTAGAAACAAAAAGAAAAATGAAAAACCAACAAAGCTGCATTGAGCTGACGTTACAGTAGAAATTGACTGCATAAAATAAGATGTCAACTGAAAAAACAAACATATTTTTGATTTTTGTTTTTGGTTATAATATATTAAAATGTATGTATGTACATTTTTACAATAAATGTTTTTTGTTTGTTAAGGTACGGTCATACTTGGCAAATATTTGCCGAAAAAGATGTAACCACTAAAAAAATATTTTTGAACTCGTTTATTTATTTAAAAAAAACTTCGTTATATTTGGTATTTATTTCCGTATAAGCTACTTGGGCCAAAATTATTATATTATAAATTAAAATTACATTTAATTACAATTTTTTCCCAACGTTTCGTCAATTCCTTGTTGACTTCATCAGGGGAATATAATATGTGTATACATATAGTATATTAAATTAAATGGAACATATTTTTATTTTAATATAGAATATGACATTTAAGTTATTAACCATATCAATACTTCGCTTATTTAGGGCAAGACATAACAAATATTTAGTTTTATTTTTTTTGATGCTGTTTGATCTTGCAAAACTCTTGTAAGAGTAAACAACGTCAAACAAATTTGTGCTAAAACAAGTGGTTACGTTTTTTTGTGTAAATATTTGCCATGTGTGACCATACCTTTAGACTATAACATTTTTTGTTTTAAATGACACCAATTTCTTATTTACATATGTCCCTCTTAGTTTTTTTATGCAGCTTTAAAAACAAAAAAATGCGCTGCATAAAATAAGCTATGAACCACTGTATGGCAGTACTTGTCGCTCAGCGCTTATAATCTGTTCTGTGGTAAAGCATACTTTTTTTTTAGTTATTTCAATTAAGCTAACCAAACATGTTTAATCATGTTATTTTTATTGCAAAATAGAGAACATGCTAGAGAGTGAATGTTTTCAACTTAAATTTAGAAACCAACAATACTTTATGTCTTTGATGATGTGGTTTCATTTTTTCATACATACATACATACATGCATACATACATATGCATATACATATATTTTATTTCTACAGTTTTTTTCAACCGTGGGAATTTTTAAGATTAAGTCTAATTTGTGTTATGTTTGGTTTAATTACTTGGTTTATCGTTTATTATTTGTTAATGTTTTGTGTTTATTTGTTTTTGTTATTATTGTTATTGTTACAATTTAGAAAAATATGCATTGTTGTGTTTTTGGTTTGGATGGTTGATTGTGATGGTTGGTTAATTAATTACTTTGCTACTTTTAATTTAAATTTAATTAGAATACTTATCAATTGAGGTTATGGTTTGTTTGTGCATTATTTCGCTTTTAGTTTATTCAAATAATTTATTGTCACATTTGTTTAGTAAGGAATGTATTTTATCAGTCCCTATAAGTTATATTTATTTCAAGTGGTAAATACAATTTTGCTTAACAAAGGACTTAGTGATACTTTCTCTTATTTTAGATATTAAAAATCCTGGCATGAGTTATCATTTACATTATTTATTTAATTATTTTTTTGCCTTTAATATTAAAGATTTATTGAAAAAATTTACTGTTTCCGTGAAAAAAGAAGGATAAAAGTAAATAATAAACATAAATATATGATTATTGTTTTTATTATTTGTCATAAAAAGGACGTCAACCACATCATAACATAAATATGAAACTGAACTGAACTGAAATGTATATAAGTATACTGACGCCATTCTACCTGATGCAAAAACCATCAATTGTTTGTGTTCAAACTCGCAAGACAATAGAAGGCAGGCAACTCAACAACAATACAATACGATCAAATCAAATGTTTTATGTGGGTGTACAAAAATTATTTTATTATTTTCGAAATGACAATTCTACTACTCCTCGCGCGCATACCTTCTGAGCGGTGGACGAGTGGTTGGAAGACCTTAAGAAAACATACATACATATATATGCAACATGAAAAACCATTAACTCGCGTACCAGAGACATTCATCTCAAAGTTTAAGTACTTGCTGCATTTCCTTTTGCTTTATTGTGTACGTATGTGTATAAAAAAATGAGTATAAAACACAACACAACCTTAACAAATCAAGAAAATAAAACAATGTTTAAAGTTTAACATCAAGACAAGAATACTAATTGCGAGCTCGGTTAGAGGACAGATTCAATGAAGATCATAATCATCATCATGATCACCAACCATCACGATCATCATCAGCAGCAGTCTGGCCAGGCCAACCATCACATACTGACAAATGGCTAAATAATCGTAAGATACACAACACTTTTACTCGATTAAACTTCTTTCTTTCTTTTTTTGTTTGTTTTTACTTGTGGTATTTTTATTGTTGTTGTTTAGTTGAAGCTTATGGAATTTGTAAGTAAAAGTCATGATATCAATTGAAAAATAAAAACGTGAGATAGAAAAATGTACAATTTTTCTTTAATTTCAAAAAAATCTTTTCTTAGTTTTTGCACCCTACACGTAAATAGGAAATATTTATTCAGTATACGTTTATTCAAGGTATGTATTGGTATATCTGGCCACATATGGATTCTGCTCCAAAAGAACTGATCATCTTTTAAAGGCAACCACTTCTTTTTAAATAACTTTTAACAGTTATTGCAACAGTTTGCCAAGCATTGCCATAATTAAATATTACGCTTTCATGGCTGGCCGCATATTCGGAGCGTTTTTCGGCCAATGCTCACTTCAAACGAATCAGATGAATTCGATAAAAGTTTCCTGTGATGGTGTGACCAGATTTAAGTAGCTCAGCATTACTTAAACACCAGAGGCATTTAGCGGGTTGGCCGGTTGCCCGGACTTCACATACGTAATGGATCCATTTTTTGTACAATACAAATGTACAAAGAAATAACAAAGAACTGCTCATCTTTAAAAGGCCAAGAACAAATCAAGCTAATTTCAGATACATACACTGTTCTGAAGTAAAGTGTATCACAGAAAGAGAGAGAGATAGAGTTCTGCATCGATCGAAACAAATAGTAGTTTGATGGGCCAAGGTCTCGATTATAGAGGGATAATGCAGCATGTGGCCGAGTGTTGTCATAATGGATTATTACGCTTTAATGTCTGGCTTCATATTCTGGGCGTTTTGCGACCAATGCTCGCTTTAAGCGAATCAGTTGTATTTAGGATTTGGAATTCACAAAAAATAATGTTCGGGAATTCTTGGAAAAAAATTAACGTATATTAATTTTAATTAAATTAAATTTGAATAATAAGTTATTATGCTGGAAATATTAATATACCTATACATACAAAGAAAAACCAGGAAGAATTAAGTTTTTGGACCAACAATTTCAAACTCAAATAAACTAAAATTTTTTTTTTACAACAAATTAGCGATTTTTGATAAACAATCAAATATCTTTTTTTATTTGAAATTTTCTTTAGGTATTGGGTGTACAACTTAACTATGTGTGATTTGATCAGATTTTTAGCTTTTATTATGAAACAATTGTGCAATATAAATTTATTCAAAGTATTTTTAGGATATGACCTCTTTCCATCTTTTTGGCATCATATGGATTCTGCAATAAAAAGAAATGCTTATTTTTGGAGGATTTTGTCATGATAGAATATTACGCTTTTAATGTCTGGCCGTTATCTCGCCCGGGATCTACTACAGGTCAAAGGTCACCGACACTTTGAGCCTAGTTTGAAGATTTGAATACAGTAAATTAGTTATTACATTGGTAATATATAATTAATTTAATTAATATAAAGATTTGAATACTTATTGTAAATTTCATTAAGAAAGATTCAATAAAATTAAATAAATATACAAAAAAAATGTCTGGCCGCATAGTCTGGACGTTTTGAATGAATCCTGACGCACTGAAATTATTTTGCAAGCTCTTTTGAATTTGCAAACAATGTTTGTGTAGTAATGACGATGGATCTCATTCACCATAAGCTCTGTTAAGCAATCGGTGTATTTTAGCGGCAGTTTTTTTTTTCAAATTAAAGAACTAAAGCAAAGATTCCTGCATATAATGCTTTCTTGACAAACTTACAAATAAGTTAATAAGAAAAAAAAACCCGTGTTCAAAAGACTCTCTATCTGTTATAAATCACGCATTTGTAAAATTCGCATAAATCTCTGACTATCAAGTTGAAATTTGACAAGCATGATCAGAATATACATTTAAATTGTCGTACCAAATTTCATGATGATCGCTCCATATTTGACCATAGGCCCCATATAAAGTAGAGTTACGCAAATCACTTAAATGCGTCCCTTATAAAACCACTAGCAAGTTTGAATTCAACACAACAAATATTCCATACATACATATATAAAAATCGTCGATCTCAGATTTGTGATGATCAGTTTATATTTGACCTTAGCCCCCATATAAAGGCCACTTCTGGAAATCACTTAAATGCGCATAAAGCTCTTATTAGCATCTCCATAATAGGTTATTTGGTGGTGGGTATATAAGATTCTGCACAGCCGAATATAAACTCTTACTTGTTTGTAAAGCATTTTTGAAATTTCCGGGAAATACAATTTTTCATTCCCGTTTCCTGAGAAAAAAATAGTGCGGGAAATTTCAAACTTTAGTTGAATTCGGCACAGGGCCTATTTCGTTAATCACAACATCGATATCAATGTTTAAGGCTGCAATCGATTCGATTGGAACTGTTGGACTCTATCTTAAACAAAGAATCACAAAAAAAGTATTGGGAGCGATTCCTGGTATGGTCTAGATAAATGCCCTATACTCAGAAGTTCTAACAGTTTGTTTTTTTGGAATTTATAATGGTTTTTCGAAAAAATCACCTTATAAATTTGAAAAAGGACTTTGCTCCTTTTCTCACAATTCTTTGACCATACCAGGAATTGCTCCCAATACTTTCTTTCCGCCCACTCTCAAAGAATTGTGAGAAAAGGAGCAAAGTCCTTTTTCAATTTTCAAAAGTTATTTTTTTCAAAAATCTTTATAAAAAAATTTTTTTAGTGTAATATTTTTACTTATTTAAATTTTCTGAGACATTTTTTATAGATTCTGATTTTTTTGAATTTTGTCAGACTGTTTTTGTGTTAAAATATCATTAATAAAGTTATATATCGAATTTTGAAACTTTAACATTGTCTCTGTTAAATAGTTAACATGACTCTGTTAACATAAAAGGTTTGTGTCTAGGGAGTTAAATTTCAAATTTATCTTCACGCACATTGATATCCATATCATCAAAAATAGGCCAAAATTTAACTGCTAACATCACTCAATAGCGTCATCAATAGCCGAGTTAAAAAAAATGGGCCACTCAGGACTCCAGACCACATAGCGTCCGGTACAGCACGCAAAGGCTTCTAAACTATAGCAATTTTTAACAACCAAATTCTTAATAGCGGTTTTAGAAGCACAATTGTGTTTACCGAATATATCACGAATTGTAGCTTTTACAGCCCCACGTTTTTCATAATGAATTTTCGAGCTAAATTTAATTGATTGCAACAATTTTCAAAGCTTTTGCTACTGATATGTCAACAAGTAACGTTTCAAAACCATGGTGTAACTATACAAGCTGAGTGCAGTAGCACAGCTGACTGGCTTTGTTCACAATTTACTTATGTCAAAAGTAATACATTTTTAAGTATTTTTGACAGTAGTACACTATTTTACACAAACAAAATGCCTGTTGTTTCTGTATTGTGTTGTATTTGTTGCCGATTTGCACTCACCTTGCCTCTGTTGGAAAACAAAGTTCTTGTTAAAAAAAATTTTATCTTGCTTATTTTGCAACATATGGACTTGTTTAGAAGTTATTATACATTGTATATAAAATCAAATTGTCTACATTTTTGCATCACCCTTTTCGAGTTACAGTCAATTTTTGTTGTCTTTTTTATATTCAAATTAATGGCAATATTCTTATTTTTCGAATAATTATTCGTTTAAAATTGTTAATTTATTCCCATAAATTTCGGGCACTGTTGTCATATATTTTCGTTGAGAGTTATCATTTTCGGACTAGTTGTATTTGAAATATTTAAGATCAACCGAAAGGCCCTTCCCTTTACGCCTTATGCTATATTAGCAACCAAATTAGCTAGAATGTCTTAAGGTATGGTCACATTTGGCAAATATTTGACGAAAAAGACGTAACCACTAAATAACATACATTTAAACTCGTTTATTTATTTAAAAAAAAAAACTTTTATTATTTAGGCCAAAGAACAATAAATATTTAGTTTAAATTTTGTTTTGTTTGATCTTGCAAAACCCTTGTAAGAGTAAATAATGTCAAACAAATTTGTGCTCAAACAAGTGTTTATGTACCTTTAGAATTTGCCAAATGTGACCGTACCTTTTGAATTTTAGAAGAGCCCAGTGTTACATACGGAATGACAAAATCAATATACCCCTCATCGTGTTGGTAATTATTTGTATTTACTATCATTATCCTTTGCTATCCAAAGTAGAGAGCTTAAATTACGTTTTCATTTAATCCCAGCCCATGAAGATGAACATGAAGATGACAATTGCATAAAATAATAAATAAAAAAAATTATAAAAAGACAACAAATAGATAAATTTGGTACTGAGTACCAAAACTGTTACGGTTTTAGGTCGCAACAGTTTGGTAGTAGCCAACAAAAACAAAAAAAATCTAAATCACACAGCAATGGCGTAAAGTAAATAAAGTTGGTTGTTGTGATAATTTGTTGATTTCGTTAAACGATTTGCATAAAAACAACATGCTCAAGTCGAGGGTACTACATATATATGGATGGATACATTTGAATGGATGGACGGATGGTTGGTTCGATGGATGGATAAATGGATGGCATTTAATGCTAAGAATACTAATTGCCTAAAATGAGGGTTATATGTAATGTAAGCGAGTAAAACTACCAGCCAAATGATGTGATGTTGTTTTAACGTTTTTAGCCTGTACTGCTTTGACTGACTGAGTGATGTATGTATGTGCGTGTATGCGAGAGTGTTATTGAGAAAATGCTAAAAGATCATGATGATCTTGAGGGAATTTTTGATTTTATTTATTTTTTTTTTTTTTGGCTTTTATTATTTTGACAAAACCATTCACTTTATGGTTATTTGAATGTATGTGTGTAAGCAAGCGAATAGTATTTAGTTTATGAACCAGGTTTCACAATCATACACACCTCCTCATATTGAATTTGTGATTGAAATCGTGCAGATTTTTTTTATATACTCGTATGTATGTAACTATGTAGTTTCTTATAGTACTTTGCTCTGTTTTCTTTTGTCTTCATTGCTCTCAATACACATCCATATAATATGTCCATTTTTTTTTTGTTCGTATTTATGTTTGTGGGAATTGTTTCTCTCTTCATTTGCTTATAATTTTTGAAATTCAAATTTACCATAAAATAAAATGTCACATTTTATGTGCGAAACGTGAGGATGCCTTTTCTTAAAAGTTGACAACTCATACAAGTAACGAGTTGATGTTTTAGTTTAAGAAGCCAAAATAAAATTAATTTCAATTTTAGCTGTAGTTGTTGCTGTTAATTTGATTTGTTTATGATGATAGGAGTAATGTAATGATAAGTTTTAAGTGTGTTACAGTGGGGTAGTGGATTTTAAAAATGAATGGTAATAAATGTTTAACGTATGAAAAGCATTGCGGGTGAAATTAGTTAATGCATGTAACATGGAGTATAACACCGATTTCTCGATTCGCTTCATAAATATGATGCAATCAAATAAAAGCACGCTCTAGATTAGTTAAGAGAGACCTTCAAAGGGTTTATATTTGTTCATATACATGTGCTGTGGAGTTTCTACTTCTTCATAGTCGCGGCTCATCCTACAAAATTTCAAAGGGCCATTGGCCTATCTACTAGTCCTAGTTTTAATTTGTCAATGAACCGTAATCATACCTATAATTTACCTTAATACTACATACAATCTGAGTACTTGATACTCTGTACTTCCATCAAATACTGATTAGTGACAGATGAAATGCTATACAGTATCTACATCTCATCATTTCTCTTATCTAACTTAAGTCCATGCCTGATTGTTCAATGACCCGTAATTATGAGTATGATTAATACTACTACTACTACTTCGTTCCATATCGAATAGCTGGTAGTTACCAAGTTTAAGCTGAGTCACAAGAACCTTTGTACTCTGCACTCCAATTTCTCCTTCCAGAATTTTTTCCAGATTCACTTTCTGAGTGGATTTAACGATGTCCGTCTGTCCGTCCGTCCGTATGGCTGGCTGGCTGGCTGTTCATGTAAAGTTTGTGCGCAGAGTACAGGTCGCAATTTTAAAGATATGTCGATAAAATTTGGTACATAATATTTTTTCGACCCAAGGATGGATGGGATTGAAACTGGTGGAAATCGGTCCATTATTTAACCTTGCCCCCATACAAATGTCCTCCCGAAATTTGGGTTTACCGATCATAAATGTTTGAATTATGCAAATATGCAAACAAATTTCACCAAAAATGAGTAATAAATGAAGCTAAATCACATCTACAAATTTCGTGAAGATCGGTCCATAATTAGTCGTAGCTCCCTTATAAGGCCCACTTCCTAAAATCACTTAAAAGAATATAACTCTCTAAAAAATGTTGGTATCCAAATAATATTGAACGCAAATATATTTCATAATTTGGCGAAACTCCAATATAAGACCCTCTCCGTAATAAAGAGATAAAGTTTAACACATATAATACTTATATTCACAGACATCATGATACTAAATTTTTCGATGATCGGTCCACAATAGGTTATATATCCCATATAACGCCCATTTCTGAAAAACTGTTTTATACATATACTGGGTGTAGGGTATTATATGGTCGGGCTTGACCGACTATACTTTCTTACTTGTTTTAAAGATATTATTCTTCACAGAAATTACTGTTCGTTGTATACAAAATTTTGACTGACTGTATATCCAGTTAAACAAGTTAGGAATCTTAAAAGCTCGTTGTTGAAGCACATTTTATTTACATGCTGTTATTGTTGTTGTAACAGCAGTAGTTGCTGAGTTGACAGCCCTTGGCCGAGTGCTCTCAGGTCATTCCGGCTTTCATGGGAATGCAGAAATTTGGTCCATACTTTTGGTTGTTTTCTTCTGTTTGAAAATGGTGCATTTAGTAAATGGTAAATTACTTTAATTTGTCGCAAGTGACAATGCCGCTTCCTGTATGAAAAGTATTTTAGGAAATTTTATAATAAACTTGTCAGTAATTTCTTTAAAAATGCAAACATTTAATTAGCTCGTAAAACATCTTTAACCACTGTGCTCTAGTAAAACATTTGATTTGTTTTCTTATAACAAAACTTAATTATTATTCCAATTGTGTTTTATGCCATTTAGACACTTAAATAAAACAAAAACAAACACAAAAATACGACACTTAAACTCAAGTGCGTATGATGCAATTGAAAACACAAATTCATGTTAAAACATTCGACTGACAGTTGGTAAACATAGACAACACAGGAGCGAGAGAAACGCACTTAAACAAAAAAAAGATTTTATTGTAAAACTAAACATTAGATACAAAATTATTACAATTGAACAGTAGACACACACGTACATCAAGTAAACCTATAAACTTGGATGGATGGATGGATGTCTAGATAGTTGTTGGGAAAAATGTTGAACTGTGCAACATCCTGAAAGAGGTCAAATTAAAACATACGAGTATAAAATTCATTGTGTTTTCTCATCAGGTGCGCTTTTGTTTAAAAAAAAAATAAAAATAAAAGTCAGTCGGTTGGACAGACAAATTAAACAGTTCATAAACATTGATATTGACTTTTTAAGTCTTTTGTTGCTTTTGTGAAATTTGAAACCTCTTGTGTATGCATGATCATGCTGTTTTCTCCCTCTGCTCACACTTTTTTCTTTGCAGGTTTTATCATCGATATTGACACTTTTTTTCTCTGTACAAGAGATGACAACTTCTTTGAAAAAATAATTGTCAATTGTTTCAAAACTACTTGGTCTTCTTTAATTTTATGGCCGAGTTAACAGAGAAGGAGTGAGTGAGTTTGAGTGTGCGTACGTGTGTTTTAAAAAGAAATCCTGTGTGATCATCGATCTCTATCTCTCTCTCTCTCTCTCTGGGTTTCATGTTTGTTTTCTTTTATAGCATCCTGAGGAAGTCAGGTGTTTAATTGTTTCCGTTCTTCTTCTTTTATTAATTTTATTTTACTTTTCTGTATAATTTTTTATTGTCTCTTTATTTAATTTTTTTCAATGATTTTTTATTATTGTGTGGTTGGGGTTGGTTGCGGTTTGGATCATACTTGATCTTGTTTGATAAATGTTTTATCTGTTTTGTGAGATCTTTTTTTCTGTTTTTGTGTTTATTTTTTTTTGTTGTATGTATTTTTATTGAAATATTTTTACATGAGCAAAATTTTAATGATATTGATTTCATTAATTTAAGATTACATGCCACTAACAGCTCTATTCATATTTGTGACATGTACAAGTACCTGAAGCTATAGACAAATGTTATGATTGTTTTGAATGAACAAAAAAAAAACGGATGATTATTTTGGAATTCCCGGTTTTGTTTGTGATATTTAATTGTTTATCTTAATATTTACAGTAAGTGTGGTCATGATGTTAAAGTTAAATAAATTCTGGGGAAAACAAAGTTAGTGATTTTTGTGTTGAATCATTAAGGGTGTGTTGAGAATTTGCGTCATTAGACTAACAAGTAAAATTCCCATTAATAATTAAGAATTTTGTTATGCATAGCTTTCTTTCTGCAATCAATTTAAATTTTGTTTAAATTGGTAGTTTTCAAGTGTCTTTAAAATATTATAGGTTTAGATTCTTTTAAATATACAACATATATTTGAATTTAGGCATGAGTATAAGTATGTCTATATCTTCATGAGTTAAAATAAACTTTTTGAAGATCCTTAGTTAAGCTTTATTAATTAGAACGAAATATCCAATCCATACAAAATTTGCTTTATAAGCCTGTTATAAACCTTTGACAAGTTTTATGAATAAGGGGGTTAATATTTATGCTGACGTGTGCAATGCCCAAAAACCATTTTCTGACTATTACAGCGATCTCTTCGAAATTGAGTAACTTTAGATGGACCTTACGTATGATATTCACTCTAGCCAAAATATGTTAAACATTTATTTATAAATATTTGAAGTCTTTTCACAATGTTTTCGGTATTTTTCTGGATTTCACAGCTATATTACTAAAGTAACTTGACACTGGAGTTAAATAGGTTAAGCTTTATCCACTTCAATATACTGCTGCCACACAGAAAAAAATCATTTTTTTTTCAATTAAACCTTTAATTGATTTTAAAATAAATTTCAAATAAATTTTATATTTAACTTCGAATAAAAAAATTTTTTTTTTGAAAAAATTTTTACAATAAATACTCGCAAGAGGAAAAATTCTCATTCATTTCAATTAAAATTTTAATTGATTCAATTAGTTTTTCTGATTTTTCTGATATTTTCAATTAAATCTCAAATTTTTTTAATTGTCACTATCATTTTGTTTACAGGTCCGATTTCAATTAAATTTTTAATTGATTCCACAAATATTTTAATTGAAACACATTTTTATTTTTTTCTGTGCATGATAACAGAATTTGCCTTTTTTTTTGCTTATACATTTTGAGAAAGACTACAGCGTTGATGTCGATTTTAATTTCCTGGATACCGATTTTGACATTGGCGTAATCTTTCTCTGATGCCATTGAGTAGTTTTCTTGTCTGACGCCTGTACGTCTGCATGTTTGATGGGTCCTTCAGGGGATTGTTTTCTGGTAGCCACAAAAAACCTACAAAATATAGGTTTTTGTTCCGAAAAAGTTCCTATATTTTTTCTTTTATAGAAAAAAATTTTCTTCGGAACTATATATAAATTTTATAATGAATATGCTGCAGCCCAAACCAAACTTGACAAATTTTGAAAAAAAAAATTTGATTTACGTAAAAAATTTTAAAAACGCAAAGCACCGATCATCTAAAAAGTTTCATATTTGTATAGCCGCATATGTGACTTAAATGCACAGATAGTTGTTTTACTATCACACGATTAATAACGTCTTTTATAAAAAAAATTAAAATTTTGAAACACATTTTCCCCGTTCTAGTAATTTTAGTATTTGAAAATAAAAATGGAAAAAATTAAATGTGTTTGATTTAGGGACATTTGGATCTATATTACTTTTTAATTTTGTTGTGATATCTTCAATCTTTAAAATTTTAAATTAAATTAAATTTTAAAATTTTCTTCAAATCCTTAGCTTTTCACCAATACCAAATACTTATAGAAAAAGGTTATATTTACTTTTGAGGAGTTTCACAAGCCCTGCTCTTTTTCACAAATTTTAACGTTTTTCATATGTTGCATGCAGATTGTGTGTACATACAATGGGGCAGATTCGAATTTTTTTGCAAATATATCTGCCATTTCTAAACGTTTGCTCCGATCGATATATAATTTTACATGAAAGTAGCAAAGGATTATTCGTGTTTAAATTTTTATGAAACTCTCCAGAGGCGCAGCTGTGGTGCCTCAAAATATGACAACTTTAACAAGTAATTTATTTAAAGATGTAATTCTTTTGATTTTCATTCAATTTTAATATTTTCTTTATATTTTTTTAAAGTCCTCAGCTAGATCTTTAAAACATCTTGTTTGGGTGTGCTATTTATATTTTACAAAGGGTGTTTTTTTTAGCTGTATAGAAATTTGAAATGGAATAAAATAAAAGATGATTTTTTTAAATTTACTTTATTCCAAAGATATTCTGGCATATAATCGCCACGCCTGGCTTGGACGTAGTCTAATCTGGAGGTCCAATTTTAAATGACTTTTTCCAGCATTTGTCGCGTATATCGGCAATAACGTGACGAATGTTGTCCTCCAAGTGGTCAATCATTTTTAAATTAAGATTAAAATTTCGCCCAATTATAAGTTGAAATCGACTAGGTCTTTAAAATCAAGATACCGAAACTAGATATGTGATTTAGATCAATTCAGTTGTATTAGAACCAGTGTCTAATCTAAGTGTTCAAATATACCTCGCTTAGACCGTTATGAATAATTTCCCTAAATGAATGTGCGAGTACATAAACTTCAATTAACTGTAATAGGAATGCACCGAGAAAATGATATTGTATGCAAAATTATAATGCATGTAATCAAAAGCTTATTTACGGAAGTCGTTATCCTTTAAAATAACTCTAATGCTGGCAGGCTTTTATAAAACTTGAACACTCAGCGGGAGCTATAGTTTTAAATAAAACATTAAGATAAAACCACTTTGGGAAACATTAACCCAAGATGCTTTATGATAAACACAACGAAAATCCTGGAAATACAATTCCCTAAACATAAAAAATCGTAGAAATGTCAATATTAACCAACTACATTTTAAAAGAAAACTTGAAAAAAAAATAAACATAAATAAATGATGACACAACCAAGCTAAGAAATTAAAGAAGAAAGGAAAGAAACAAAAAGCGGGTACTTATCCTGTTTATGGACATGACATTTACTTTGCTAAGAACAACACAAAACTGGACACATAAATAAACTTCTAAAATGCTAGCAAAATTTGAATATGACTAAAAAAAGTTCTTTTAATAAAAATGCAAATTAGACTCAACTTTAGAGACGTGAAATGAAATGACATGAAGTTTTCCAAATTTCATTGTTTTACTTGCTGTATACCAACTGACCCCTAGTATACACATAATTATATACATATACATATGTATGTATGTAGGTATATAAGACGACAATCAAAAACAGAGCAACAATACATGACCAGTCGAAATGTAATGGCAACTAGTAGTAGAGGACAGCACGAAAAAGAATTACGAGTTCAACAACAACATCCCATAATAATAATAATAAAACAACAAAACAAAGAAAACAAGAAAAAGGGAAAGGAGAAAAAAGGGGACGTTACTCTCATACAACAAATGACAATTGAATTAATTTTTATTTTTAATTTTAATCCCGCTTGACCGTTGTCCACTCCGTATTAAGATGAATACGCCAGAACTATAAGAAAAACAACAGATAAGACAAAGTTGTAGATGTTTCCAAAGAAACCAAAAATGAAAAACACCCTTAATAAGGCAAGAAAAGAAAACTTGATATTTGCTTCTATGCATAACATAGCCTACAAAAACAAGATGCCCTGGATAGAATTGTTTTTACAGGGATGAATTCAGTTCAAACGCATTTAAATGTTGATCTTAAACCCGTTGCGATCCTTACACAAGTAGCCTCAGCGGAATCTTATCATTTAAATGTTTGCTCTCATTATAATGAGCATTATGAGGTTATTATGATCCCTCCGTGGACCTTTGTTACCAATTTACCTTTTGAGCTTAATTAAAAATAACGTACAATCATGAAGCAGGGTAATGGTCATCCTAATTTGAATATTTACGGGGCTGGCTGACCATAGCAAAATATATACATACATACTCTATACTTGTGGAATATATATGTATGTACTCGTATGTAGTTACAAACCCCTTTTCTAAATTTATTATTTATGTGTTTCGTAGTTAAGCAAAATTGGTGCCAATTTCTTTGTTTGGCCTTTAGCTAGTAAACATCACATTTTCACATCTTAAGTATTACACGCTTGACCAACACTCAGTCCTCTGTCGGACAGTTCGGTGTCCCCCTTATAAGACTGCTTTGCCAATGAAAGGGTTTCTTATTAAGCATCTTATAAATGTTTTACTGCTTGTTTTTAGATCTTTGCCTGTGGATTTGAATACATAATTCATTTTAAAAAATTTATAGAAGACTTTTAAAAGGATAACATGCTCTAAAATATGTTCAACATTTATACAAAGCTTTGGTCTCTTTTTGGCGGGAATGCTCATAAATTATTTGTGGTTTATGGCTGTAATATGGTCATTTTCGAGATGATACATGTATGTGTGTGTTAGGGAATATAACTAGCGTAAAATTGTTTGGGAAGCTGTGTAATGGGGTTATTATGCTTATAACAATAGTTTATAGTTTTAGGTCATAACTATGAAATTCTTCCTGTTATCACCATCAGAAAATATATTTTTATTTAAATTCTAATATATATGAATGTATGTGTGATTAGTACGATGTATTTGGTCAATAATCCCATACAGTCCCAATTTACACGTAGCAATTCTTTAAGCTAAGCTGATTAGCTTTTACTTACCACACTTGATTGTACTAGCAATTGTTCTTTTATTCGTATTACATATGTGTATAATCTCAAATAAAACAAGTGAGAAAGTATAGTCGGTCAAGCCCGACCATATAATACCCTACACCCAGTACATGGTTAAAACAGTTTTCCAGAAATGTGCTCTACATGGGAGATATGACCTATTATGTACCGATCATCCAAAAATTTAGTGTCATGATTTCTGTGAATATAAATATTGTGTATGTTAAACTCTGTGTCGATATACATAAATACTTTTAAAAGATTTATGGAGGTTAAAGTTGATTACGGGAAGGGTCTTATATGGGAGTTTCAACTAATTATGGACCGATCATTATAAAATTAGATGTCATCATTTCTGTATGTTATTTGTGTCGAATTTTATTTGATTACCAACATTCTTAAGAAATTTATGATCGTTAAAGTGATTTTCGGAAGTGAGCCTTATATCACAATAAAATTGTATCGTATTGTTTATATACATTATTTGCGTTTCTCGAAACATATGTAATTTCAACAACCCAGATTCGGGTCCCAGCCAAGAAAATTATCATTAAAAATTTTAATAATAAAAAATTTTTCAATTTGTAAAACAATTGCTACCTTCAGTAAAAATAATTTTATGAAAATTAAATTTAATGAACTCGACCCCGACTAAAATAAATATCAAAAAGTTAAATATTATTTGGATACCAACATTTTTGAGTGGGTTATGCTCTTTAAAGTGATTTTCAGAAGTGGGCCTTATATGGGAGCTACGACTAATTATGGACCGATCTGCACAAAATTTGTAGATGTGATTTGGCTTCATTTACCACTTATTTGTTTTGAAATTTGTTTGGATACTTGCATAATTAAAACATTTATGATCGCTAAGCCCCAATTTCGGGAGGACATTTGTATGGGGGCCAAGTGAAATAATGGACCGATGTTCACCAGTTTCAATCCCATCCAACCTTGGGCGGAAAAAATATCACGTACCGAATTTTATCGAATATCTTCAATATCTTCAAAATTGCGACCTGTACTCTGCGCACAAGCTTTACATGGGCAGCCAACCAGACGGACGGACGGACAGCGTTAAATCGACTCAGAAGTCTTTGATTTAAGTTTTTCTCATATCCTTCTTTCAGTTTGATAAATGATGAAAAAATTCTGTAAAAACTACCCAAAAATTAATTGAATTACCTCAAATGTTGTTGATCTTTGTACTCAAACATTAAGGGGTTAAACACATTTTATCAACAGTAAATTTTAAGGGTAAATCTGTGAATTTTAGCGTTAATTGATATTTAATGGCTGAGCTGATGCCAAACATATTGGCCAATGAAATGAGTAACTTTAAAAAAATTTTACAACGGAATCTTATCAGCAAGAAATGGCTTTATAGGCTTGGTTGAATTTTCAGAAATATAACGTATATTTTTATTGAAACAAATTGATGCAAGTTTCTAAGATTTAGAAATTGCGCGCCTTTTTTGTTGTAAAAACTTAAGAACAGTTTTCGTAAATCTGCCTAATCAAACTGAAATCAGCAACAAAGGGAATTTTCTCAAACTGGACATTGTGTTTCTTTTTTGTTTTGTTGTTGTTTATTCCTTCATCATTATTTTTATGCCCTTGAGAAACATGTAAATTTCTAACAACTGGTCATTTTCTCAAATAAAGAAAAATTAAAAAAAAAAACAATAGATTTTATACCAACTGACCGTTAGAAATCCAGTCTGATCTAATTTTGTTTCTTAAATCATTTACTTTTTCCCCCTGTTTTGCATTTAATGGACAAATGTCCTGTGGAAAAACAAGCATGAATTTTTACTGGTCAGCATTATTGGATTTCAGAAAAAAAAAACAAAAACTTCAACGTCTTCGCCTTTTAGTCACTGACCTCTTTTCAATATTCTTGTGTTTGTGTTGTAGCTACGTTCGTTATTTTGTTTCTTTTGTTCTTCAGCGTTGACCACTACTTTATCCTTAAAACATTCTTGTTTGTTGTTGGTGTAATTTTATATAGAGCATATGTTGAATACACATCCTTTATTGTAGAGTTCGTGTATTTTTTAACATTCAGTGTTCAGGTATTTGCATCCTTTTTATTTCTATACGAAATATAAAAGCGGTAAGTATGAAAACTTTCCCATCATTTCTTATTATGCGTTTGATTTTGTTAGTATTTTTTATGTATGTTTTTTCGTAACGGTCAATAGTCTTGGTTTTGTGTTATTTGTTTGTGTAAATCCTGTGACAGGACATTTCTATTAAAGATGATTGAGTGACGGTTTTGGGTTTTCTGCTTAATGATTTCGTGGCTTAAGTTACCGTTGGAAATTGTATAATTTGTTGCAGTGATCGATTTTTTTATATGAAATTAAAGTATCCTTCAGATCCTTCGATTTTTTTTATGGAATTATAAAAAATGGGTTCTAGATCCTTGAATAGTGGTATAAATTGGAAATTAAGTATAGTCTTAGATTTGTGTTTTCGCAACTAATTATGGAATTACAAAATAGCTCTAAATCCTTAAAAATTGGTAAGCTTTGATCACCTGGGCAGCCAAAATTATGCAATTTCATATTTTTTGCCGTGTGTCGTATAAACATGTGATTTAGTTATTTATCAGTTTCATACAATTTTAAGCATTTTGGCATAGATTTATTCTTTACAGTGAAATTTACTCATAATTGCATATTTTACTTTTTACAGCATGTTTTGCTCATAAATGCATATTTTTGTTGTATATTTTCTTTTTTTTAATACTTTTTCCCGTGTTTGCGTGCAATGCCTATAATCGAATTGGTTTTGTTGTCATTTTTTCTATGACTTGATAGAGCTTAATTGTACATGATTATAATTAAATCTGAAATATTTCTGTATACAATTTCAATACCAGTATATTGTTCAAAGAAAAATTAAATGAATTTTTATAGAAATAAAGCAATTAGAAAAATAAAATGATTTTTTAAACTTTCCTTACATAATAACAAAATTAATTTATGAATTCACCATATTATTCACTTTTTATATATATCTATATGTTCAATTCACAAGTGATCTTGTAGTGTCGTAGGAGTTGTACATCGTCTGAATTTACAATAGTTGTACAAATGTTGTTGGTAATTTTTATAAGTTTATTTTGTACAACACATATTACGACATTTTCTCATTTTAGTTTAGAAAATAGCCAAGCGGTAACACTCAAATCATAAACTGATTGATAAATTAAAAAAAAAAATAAAATTAATAAGCCACAGATTTAAATAATGTAAAGTAATTGTACTTAATATATAAAAAAAACGATCCATCATTTTTACTAACTTGACTCAATTGTTATTATATTTCTGCATATTTCTCACTTGTATTATTATTAATTTTAAATTTTTTTAATACATATTTTACTTTATAAACATACGATTTTGCTCAAAATTATGTTCACAATCAGATAATTGTATCATACAATGTACAATATACAACATCACTAGTGAACTGTACAATACCATTTTATTAAAACTTTAAATTTGAAACAAAAATAATATCTTTATTTTTTTTGGCTTCTAATCCAAAGCAGTCAATCTATAGCAATGTAGTGGTTAGCTTACTAAGTCTCATACCTTACTAGTTCCATAACTGATTCCAGCTTTAAGTCATTTAAGTTTCTTAATAAAAAAAAATAATTAGGATTTTGCTGGATATTCAGTCTTAAACATTGTTCGTAGTTTAGCTGCAAATACGCGTGTCGTCTTCAAAGAGTCAGTTCAAAATGAATTTTCTAATTCTAATTTACATGGACAGCGATATAAAAACTGAACGGCTTCATATTACTTGTGGCGGGTAAATAAGCTGACCCCAAAAAAATATCATTAAAATAATGAAATGACTACACCTTGATCCAATGACAATAGATCCAGCGGTATCTGAATTATATTTATTAAATCATTCTAAAGCCATATTCGGCATAATGAGATATGTAACTTGGAAATGTTATTTATTTCTCTGTTTTCTGAATCGGTATTGATTGTGATTTACATTTCTAAATTTTATAATTCTTGACATTGGTGTTGTTTACAGATAAATAAGCGATTATGTTCGGGCCAAGGAGGCTATGAGAGCCGATCACTGCTCTGAAGTACAATGAAAACAAAACATTTACCACAGATTATATTGCGGATTATTAAGGCACAACAAAGTGGCAATTACTTTTGGAGACTTAAATAACAAGTCAAATAAAAAAAAAATATTTAAACAGTCAACAAGGCACGGTCACACTTGGAAAATATTTGCCGAAAAAGACATAGCCGCTTGTATTTTTATTTGAGAGTATACACACATTTGTATACCCACATGTACTACGAATAAGATAGCAACAAGAATTGCTAGTACAATCAAGTATGTACTCTTCTTATCTTTCCCTAACCCCGATGTCTAAAAGGTAATCAGCTAAGCTTAAAGAACTGTTTCGTGTAAATTGAAGACTTATGGATAGAATCTCTTTGATGGTAAACTAACAAATTGAGTTCTGCTTCAAAATACATAACTGTCAAATGAGCCAATTTATATAAATTGTAGTCAGTCACGTAACTAGACAATAGTGAAAGAACTCCGCAAAAATGTTCATTAATTTTTTAATTTAATTCACTAACTACGCAATAACATTTAAACTCATTATTTGAATACGTTGACGATTTGTATTAAAATACGGATTTCAGGATACTATTGATCTTAAACAGACAGGCATTATGCCTTTATACAAACTAAAGATATGCTGCGAAGTCAATTTTAACATTTCACAAATCTCCATTTAATTTCTTCTATTTGTTTAACAAAGTATCAGCCATTGGTCAATGAGAAGGCAACACGACAGCCATTAATAATAATTAAAATAAAACTCCTTACACAAATCCTTATATTTACCCTTAAAAATAATGGCAAATCTCAACTATAACCCCCCAAAATGTACAAAGATCAACAATACAACGATCAACTTTAATTTTTTCGACATTTTTTACACAAATTTTTCTCTTATTTATCATTGGAGATCATCTGCAAACATAAATCTAAGACATTTTCACCCTTAAAATACCAGTTAAACGAAATAATTTTTTTAAGGTGAAAAGTTCAATATTTTCCACCCAGAATTGAAGCATTTAGAAATAACAATTAGCTAAAGATCACAGGCACCTCTTAAGAAGCATCTTTAACACGAATTGAAAACAACCCCCTTTAAATGTTGCTTGAGCATAACATAGGACAAAAAAGTGAGTCCTTTAACTGGCCTGAAGGACAACATCTAACCTTTCGCATGTAAGCTGTTATTTATGTAATTTTTTTTTTCTTAAAGGGGCTACATTAAGAAGAAGGTCCCTTTTGTAACCGGTTTTAAACTGACCGTTAGATTTTAATGATTTGGCTTTCTTTCTAGTTATTTCCTTTTTGTGATTTATAAGTTGAATGTTGATTTTATTAGCAGAGAAGGAAGAGCAGGCAGCCCTTTGACCGTAACAAGCCCAAAATAGAAATTTGTTTTTACTCATGTGCCTTGTTTGACAAATGATTTCATCAGTTTGCTTTTGTTAAAGGGTTGTTTCAGAAGAGTGATGCTGCTGTTTAGCATGCAGCATCTTTGCGTGTTAAAAGTGCTGATTAGTTTTGTGAAGATTATCATCATTAAATATTTGTTGTCTGTAGATTATTTTGTTGTTGGTGTCCCTCAAAGGCATTTGATAGCCTGCGTAGTATCAATTTACCTTTAGTTTTTATAACATGCGGTAGACTTAGCATCATTTGCATAACAGGGCGTTTGGAAAAGAGATTGTTGTGTTTATTGCTGTAGATTTTTTTTTATATCTTTCTTTTGGTCACACAGCATCCTGAATACATTATTAATCTGCTCAATGTAAATATTTTTGGTAATTATCTGGTTCATTTCAAATTGACCATCTGGATGGTTTGGTTTATTGTTTTTAAGGTATTTATTAAGTAGGCCATGATTTTTACTTTTTTTTTTATATAATGTGTTGGTTAAGAAGCCCTGTGTTCTGTGTTTTATTTATTTTTACTGAACAAAATTAAATTGTTCCTAGAAGCTGAGTTTTAAATTAAATCCTTAAAGTTTAAACCAAAGCGACTGCAAAATTGTCAGAACTATTCAGCTAATTATTTTTTAATTAATTTTCCACAAGTGTCTATTGCAATATTTGCACAAAATTATTAAAGTTTGTTGTAAGATTTATATGAGTTTGCTTTGTTTATGATTAAAAAAAAACATTAGTTTGATATTAATTTAATTGCATGTGGTAAACACTTTTTGCAAATTATCCAACACAAATGAAATTATAAAAAATAATGAAGCAACTGTCAAGAGGACATTTCTCTAGCAACGACAAAAAAATGCCCCAAAAAGGCGTTCTATTGTTCCCAAACCGCAAAACAGAGGTCTCAAAATGCTTCTACAGCTATAGGCAAACCCCTTAGTCAAGATATTGGTTAAATCTCAGCAGTAAAACAATTAAAACCTGAATTATCGATATAAACAAAGTGCTAAGGCAGGATTAAAGTCTGCCAGAGAGCACAGAAATTGGACGGTGGATGACTGGAGACGTATAATCTGGTCAGACGAAACCAACTTAAATCGTTTTTCCTACGTTAAACAAAATTAGGACGTCGGAAACTTCTTAGCCTAGCACAGAAAGAGAATAGTTAGTTTTTCAAAAACATTTTTATTTTTCAATATAATCTCCTGAAACTGCAATACACTTAGTCCAACTTGATTAAAA
Organism: Bellardia bayeri; assembly: GCA_950370525.1. Classification (NCBI taxonomy): domain Eukaryota; kingdom Metazoa; phylum Arthropoda; class Insecta; order Diptera; family Calliphoridae; genus Bellardia; species Bellardia bayeri. The sequence goes on along the minus strand of OX493266.1, from coordinate 67,519,916 downwards.
TAGTTTTCCTCAAGGCCTTCAAAATAGTGGTTTACAACTGTAATTGCATCTTCATTTGCTGTTAAACGCTTGCCAGCTAAGAATTTCTTTAGATTTGGGAATAGGTAAAAGTCACTGTGAGCTTAATCAGGAGAATAAAGTGGGTGGTCAAGCAACTCGTACTTGAATTCGTTGATTTTAGCCATTGTTAAAACACTCTTGGGCGCTGGTGTGTTGTCTTGATGAAAAATTATTTACGCACTTTTATTCGTCGATCATTAAATACCATATCATGCGCTTTGGCTACAATTTCTGTTGTTGTTGCTGTTTTAGGACGTCCACTATATGATTCATCCACAATGCTTGTACGACCACGTTTACCAATTTAGCAACTCAATTTTATACTGTTGCATATAAAGGAGCACTTTCACCTAACACATTCATCATATCATTATGAATTCATTGTCCCGATAAACCTGTTTTTATTAAAATATTTAATGACATCACGAATTTCTAATCGCGGATGCGTCTTTTTGCAAAACACTTAACTTTTTTCTGTTTACACCGCGTTTTGTGTTCTAGGCTAAGAAGTTTCCAAACCGCCCTCGTACGGGCTATGGACCAAGTATTCATAATACTATCATTGCCTAAAGTTATTGTATGCTGCAAAAATTCATTACATGCCACTTTAATAGATGTAGGAGATTGATATGAATCATGCTTTGGGGTGCTTTGTCGTCACGTGGTGTTGGGCCGCTGCACAAAATCGAGGCAAATATGGATAAGTTTCAGTATGCAAGAATTCTAAGTGGTACAATGATGCCTTATGCTGAGAACATGCCAGTAACATGGATATTTCAGCAAGATAACAATTCAAAGCATACGGCTCACCACGTCAAGTAACCGTTTTTTAACAATTCGGTTACTGTTTTTGACTGGCCCTCTCAACCCGATTGAGAACTTATGACAAGTTGTAAGAACCAAAGCATGCTCTGTAAAAATAAGCAATTTTTGCCGAAACAAAGAAGTAGTGTATGTAAAAAATTGGTGACCTCAATGCCTCGAAGATATCATGCTGTTATCGATAGCAATGCATTTGCAACAAAATATTCATTTATTTAATAAAAAAACACTTTTTTTTGAAAAATTTGTGATATGTTCTTAATTAAATGTACAACTGATATCAATCCTATTTGAAAACATGACTCACAGATTTATAAATAATAATTAATTTGACACAACAGATATGCAGTTATATTTTAGTAGTAAAGCTTTGTATAAACGGTTGTCAGATCTGACAACGTTGTCCGACAAATGTTCAGAATATGTCTAACAACCGTGTGAACTTAAAATTTTTGTCTTCCAACTTTATAAGAAAAAGTATTGACAATTTACCTTTTGCTAATAATTTTTCAATGTCAGTACATTGCTAGATCTGACAACCGTCTTTACATAGCTTAAGAGTTAAATTGACTAAACTACAACAAATTTTTAGAATATCATAAAACCTTTCGTATTATTTGCTTCAAGTTCACATGTAAGTATCGTGTCCTTAATCAGTTGCACGTAGCTGTACATATCTAGTTATTTGAACATGTTAAAGGCCTGCTGATTTCCTCAGAAGCCTTTAAGGTGCACTGATATGTAAAATAATTTGCTTAGCAAAAACAAGAAACGTAATTTTTTCATTTATCATTAAGGCCAGTAACTTAAATTGCAAGCTTAATTTGATTTCTCATAAGTTTTATAGTTGTTTTTATTTTTATTCATGTAAAAAACAAATATTAGCGCAATTCATGATCTTGTGCAAATGGTATTGCATCATTGCATTTGCAAAAAGGTTTAGCATATTTTTTCTCTACACTAACAAAATACACAGCAAGAGCACAAATATGCTAAACCTTTTTGCAAATGCAATGCTGCAATACCATTTGCACAAGATTGTGAATTGCGCTATTGTATATTTTTCTTATTATAGGAAACCAACATAAAATATTTAATTTAAACAAAAATAAATATTTTCATTGAAATTGCATAAAAATTCAAATCTTTTCAAAAAATTAATTTAAAAATTCTTGTGCAAGGTCAGTTTTATTACTACACCTATTGAAATTACAAACGACATAAGTGTGTGAATTTTGTGGTTAAATTCTAGTTGATATTTATTTCAAATTACACTTGCAAGATCATGATTCTTTACACTTACTTCCCTTACAGTGGAGCTGAGCTATAAAGCAAAACTTATGAGAAATTAAAACATAAACCAAATACTGTAAATCTTATAAAATCAGCAGAAAATATATTAAAAACAAAAACAAATTTAATCTGCTCATGTGTTACCAAATACATGGGATAAACCACAATTTAGTGTAGCCAGCAGACGGATTTAAGTTCTTATCAGCAAATTCATAAAGTGAGAAGATTGGTGGGAAATTTTTTTTCTGTTAAATAAAAAATAAAAATTCTATTCGCGCATATGCATGTCTTAAATGACATTTAATTATAAATTTTGTGTGTGTGTTTTTTTTTTTTGAATATCATGTGTCATATTTTCCTTATTTTCATATACATAAATATGTATGTATGTATGTAACACACAAGTGACAAAATTATTAAAAACTGTTTAAAAAAAGGGAGCGAGGAAATTTTGTTGCCTAAATCAACATTTAGTTGTAAGTTGTGGCTTTTACACTGTATGTGCATATGTATTTCTTTTTTCTAATCATATAAATGAAACTACTTTTAACCGATACAGTTTATATTTCATTTATTTTCTTACCACCACCAAAAAGATGGTGGGTATATTAAGTTTGTCATTCTGTTTGTAAACCATCGAAATATTGGTCATAGAACCAAAAAGTCTATATACATATTCTGGATCCTTATAAGATTCTTAGACGAACTAGCCATGTGCGTGTGTTTATTAAAAACACGATAGAGCCTCAAAAAAAAAAAAAGAATTAAAATAATGAAATGGGCAAAATCGGTTTAGTAGGATCCAAGTTATAGACCAAAGTTTCAGACAACCTCAATATTTTTGGATATTTGTTAAATATAATGCTAATAATACCATGAAATTTTGCACACTTTGACAAATTCTATTGAAAATAGTAAGAAACGGTCCAAGATTTCTCATAGCACCCATGTAAATTTCTTGTCAGAATATGGCTTTATGGTACATAAAAAAGCAGTATCTATACAAAATTCAGCAAGATTAATAAATTAAAAAAACGGCATTTTCTTTTAATCGTTCCATATTTGACCATAGCCCCCACTTCCGAAAGTAACTTAAATCTCTTAAAAAATCACTATCAAGTTAAAATTTAACAGAAGTAATCCGCATATTTATATACATAATTCACTGTACCGTTTATGATGTTGGGTCCATATTTGACAATAGCCTCCATATAAAATCCATTTCCGAAAATGAATTAAATTAACATAAATCTCCTATCACCATGTCTATGAAGTTGACAGAAATAATCCATATACATAGTAGCCAATTTTATGATTAATGGCTGATCCCATAATTGGTCATAGGGACACTTTCGAAAAACTTATTAACTTTCGTAAATATCTTATAAATATTGATATCGAACTGAAATTTTTGCCGATCAGTTATTTGTAAGTAAACATTTTACTATTGAATTTTGTGATGGTCCGTTCATTATTGGCCACAGCTACCATATAATCTCCATTTCCAAGAACAACTTGAATACCCCAAAAAAATATATCGTTATTGAGGTGTGAAATTCATCAGAAGACACAAATACAGAAAAATATTTTATGACGATCGTAATGTATCGATACTAAATGTTACACACAATTTCTTTCCCTGCAATAATCTGTGAAGTATGTGGTCCATTGTAGTTAAAATGTAGTGACTACATCATGGTCCTATGTAATGCACTTATGGACCATTTCAATGGATTTTGTTTGGAGTACTCCTGGTCCATTGTGGAGTAGTCCATACATACGTGTATGGAGTACTCGCGTTTTTTGCAGTGATAGACCACACACCTACATATACATATATCAATAATAGGTGTTGGGTACAAAAAATTCGGCACTGCCGAATATAAACTCTTACTTGTTTTTATTCTTGTGGGAACTTTCAGTTATTGTTTTTTTTTTATTTAACATTTTTATGGATTTATTTAAAATATTTGCTATTTGCTGGGATTTGAATTGTTTGTTTAATCATTTTTGGTTATATTTTGAGGTTTGATTATTTCGATTTCAGTTTGTACTTGATTTTTTACTTATTTTTTTTTTTTGCTTTGATTATAAAGGTGCGGTTAATGACTTGGTTAAGCAGTTGATATTTTTTATTTAGTTAAATGTCTAGCCTTCAATTCTGTAGAAGTAAACAGAATTTGTGGTTCTTTTTAAAAATTATAAAATTCTCAGAAGATTTTGACTTAAAAAGTGACTTGTTTCCCTTATATTTATAAAAGCAAAGAAACTATTAAAAAATTAAAAAATTAGAGCTTCTTAATAATAATTTCATTGTAATATTTGCCACGACTATGCTGTATATGGTCCATTCGTAAGAACCAATTTTCTATTACTCTTTTATTGCTTTCAAGTGTTGTTGATTTCAGAGATCAAACTTAAATCAGTTGATGTTAAGTACTTGTCAAAGTAAGGTTTCGCTACGGTTTTAAATATTTATGATTTTCTCTTTTAATACACAAAGCTCTCTGCTGCTAAACAAACACCAATATAATATGTGTGCACATCACTGCTCTAATGAAACAAATCCAGAGGTATGATCTCGTACGATTCTCAATAAAGCTTTCATTTGGCATCACGTACTTAAATTTTAGGCAACTAAAAATTCGCTATTAAGGTACGGTAGCGCTCGCCACTGACGGTTATATTCTGTCAAGCATCATTTTTGAAGAAGTACGTACCAATGATTCTACCAGATCATAAATCACACCATAAAATTCATTTTTGGGTATGATCAGTCCAAATGCTGCAATTATTACATATTAATAAATAAATGTGCCTCGTCACTGAACAAAATTCGACGCAAAATCAGTGTAAATTCATTGAACTAAGAGGCCATTGGCCGTAATCAAAGCACAAATTCAAGTCTGGCAGCTTGAACGGTTCTTCAACGAGTTTATTTCTGAAAGCAAAGTTGTTCCATATGAGAAGCATTGGGGTTTGAAACATTTGATTAGAATCTTCTCCCACTTTACAGAAGTCAGAATGTTAGAGACAAGGATCTCCCATATAATCTGAATTTATAAGTTTTTGGCAGCATTTTTCAGAACGTAAGATGAGTTGAGAATTATCTTATCAAGTATTATGATAATTTGTAGCAACTTGAATGCATATTTTGAAGACTTTTATAGCTTATTGCAAAGATAATTGTGCAAAGATAAAGAAGAGCAATAAGAAAAGGTATCATTTGTTCAATTCACATTTATATTGTACAATGATACAACTATTTGATTGTGAAAAAATTTTTGAGCAAATGCGTATTTTAGAAACAAAAATATACAGTGGCTAACATTCAAAGTAGGGCCAAATAATTTTAATAAATTACTTTTAATGAACACTTGTGGACTATATCTATCAGCACTTTAAAAATTCACAGGTTCTTTTCATTCAATTTATATGGGTCCGAAGGCCGGCGTTAAGTGTGGCGCAAACCTAATGAGGAGTTTTGCCCTAAAAATACTAAGAAAACTTTAAAGCACGGGGCTTGTCAGTGATGATGTGCAGTTGTATGGCTGCTTTCGGTGTCGGAAATCTTCACTTTATAGAAGGCATAATGGATAAAATCATGTATCTTGCTATTTTAAAGACAAATGTAAAACAAAGTGCTCATAAATTGGGGTTTGGAAATAATTTTAAATTTTACCAGGACAATGACCCGCAGCACATATCACTGATAGCGAAGAACTAATTGTTGTATAATTGTCTTAATGTCCTCAAAACACCTGCGCAAAGTCTAGACCTTAACGTAATCGAGCATTTATGGTATTAGCTCGGATGTCGAATGCAAAATAGATTATGTACCAGTGAATATCTACCAGCTCAGAGCTGCGTTACTGGAAGAATGGAACCAAATAAGTCCTAATGGTTGAATTAATTCCAAAACAAAAAACTCCTAGCTGTCGAGAATCAAAAAGGATATGCAACAAAATACTAAATATCTTATAAATCATTGAATTTAATGACCTAACCGACTTTCAGTGTGATCATACAAGGTGGCGCAAAAGTAAACTTCCAATCAGGCGATCTTGCTGGCCAGTGCAAATCGCCAAAACGGGAGATTAGGCGCCCGGGAAATGCATCCTTCGGCAGATCGGTTGTGGCACGTGCAGTGTGTGCCGTTGCACCGTCCTGTTGGAACCACATGTTTTCCAATCCCAATTCATCAAGTTGCGCAAAATTTATAGCATTTTCTGATAGGAGGATTACTTTTGCGCCACCTTGTACTATAAAAGTTTTTTTTTAATTATTTTGTTTTTGTGTTTAATACTTAATAATTTATTTCATTTTCCAAAACTTTTTAAAAAATCCTAAGCTCTCTTTTTTCAAATAGGGTTTATTATTTTACAAACAGTTTGCCCGACATTCAATGTGAGCCACTGTACAAAACATAAATTATGAATATTTTCCAAAATTAAAACTTACCTTATAATTTTCTTCAATATCCATTCATTATAACAATTTTTTGCTTTATTAATTTTATTTTCTGGTTTTTAATTTGTTCATAAATTTCTGATTTGAGTGTTACCGTTTGGTTATTTCTAAACTAAAATGAGAAATCTTTATGTTCAGAGACATATTTTAACTTTTGGCAACAATTAAACTTTCATATAGCATTTGAAAAACATATGTAAAAATGTGGTGGGTGATGTACAAAATATTTATATAGAGATTAACAAACACATTTGTACAACTAATGTAAATTCAGTTGACTTACAACTTTTACGACACTACAACATCACTTGTGAATTGAAAAATTATATGTCAGCAATTCCGCATACAATTGGTAATAATCTGTACTTATAAGTTTTTGGAAACATCTTGAATAGGATTATCCTATCAAGTATTAAGAGAATTTACTATATAATAACTTGCATATTTTTTAGATTTTTATAGCTTATTGGAAAGATAATTGAGTATAGATCTCGATTTCATTATACATAACGTACTTCTAAATTTTAAGAGCCATTAGGTCACAGATTAATAATATCCGTTTATGCAAATTTGTTGCACAAAGTACATTTGCAGCAAGATTCAAAACACATGGAAAACTTAAGCTCTAAATTCTTGAATTTATACAAATAATTTAAACTAGATTTTTCATAACAAACGTCTGACTAATTAAATCCTTGATCACATTAAGTCTATAATACACGAATTAATTGCATGTTCATTGTCAAAGAAATCTATTGAACTGATTCTACTCTGAAATATTTTATAAATACATACATACATATGTATGTATGCATGTAATTTATGCATTTTTTGAACACAAAAACAAAATGTGTGTAAAGATGTTGATTTAATTAGTTAATTTATTTATTTAATTAATTGGCAACAAATAAATAAAAATTATTATTGTTGTTGTTGTTGTTGTTGTTTTTAAAAAATCACCAACAAAACACACAGAATGAATCAATGTTGAAATTATTAGACTGTTTAATTAACACCAATTGCTTGGCAAATTGAAGTCATTGCTAAATGGTCGTGTAAGTTAGCTCTAACTTAAAACAAAATCCATCAATATAAAGAATCCCTCAATAACAAACAAGAATATTTTAAAACTACATACATACATATGTACATGCATACGTACATACATACATACATACATAAATATACTATTTACAATTTGAAATAAAAAAAAAATCTAAGAAGTTTAAAAAAAGAAGACTCTTTTAGTTACTTTTTTTGTTGCTGTTTACAAGAAGCGGTTAATGTACCCATTTAACCTACACTCAGGGGCATAAATTACTTACAAAAACACACACAGATACTTTCATAGTTGATGTTTCGTAGCTGTGTGTGTATTTCTTTTAGACACGATTGATTATTTATTTTATTTAATTTTATTTTATTTCATTTAATTATGGAATATGATCATGCAAGACAACTGACGATATTTCCTGTGTATGTGAGTTTGATAAAAAATTTAAAAAAAAAAATCAAACAAAAACAACAACAACGAATACAAGAAGTAAAATAAATACGTTACAAAGTGCCGTTGATTTAACTAGCATAAGACTAAACATATAAATTAATGACTGACTGACTGACGGTTTGTCGTTTATAATACATACGATTTGTATACAAACATGATTAAAAAATAAACCCTTTTGAAAAATAGAAAAAGAAAAATTTCTCTTCTCAAAACAAAACACACACTTATACGCACATTTGACATCCAGTCAATTGAATACACACATCACAGTAGCGAAAATTGAAAAGATATTATATATTCGAAAAATTAATTTAACCCTTTTTGTAGTCCAAGCCTTAAAAAGACTCCACCGAATGTCCTCTTAACTGATCACAAAAGTAAGTCCCAATTTACACGAAGCAATTTTTGTTGAAAGTATTGATACAATTTTGTCTTTGAAATTTCTTCGATATAATTGCTTAAATCACTTGTACAATTGCTAGTACAATCAAGTGTGTACTCGTCTTATCTTCCCCTCACCTCGATGTCTAAAAGGTAATCAGCTGAGCTTAAACAATTGCTTTGTGTAAATTGGGACTAAGAAATGCCACAAAAAAAGTTTTAAGGTACCTATATTTTCCTATTTAAGACAAATTACCAGAGCTTAAGTTTGTAGGCCTTCTAAGAAATGTTTGCACATTTTAAAAGATTCGATACTCATTCCAATCTATCTGCTCTCAGAAGATGTTACAGAAGGACTTTGCGCCTCCTTATAAACGTTTTCATTATAAATTTATTCAAGGTATAGGCCATTGTTAGCTATGATCTTTACCCATCTTTCTGGCAACATATGGATTCCAGGCCAAAAGAACTGCTCATCTTGTGAGGTCAAGAAGGAATCAAATCAATGTTGTATATCCTAGTCTAAAGTG